>JASUUH010000211.1:17607663-18930327 GCA_030449925.1 Citropsis articulata | reverse complement strand
GTGATTAGTGCCTCTAGAGTTGCAAGATCTCCTCGAAGAAAAATAAAAGCATCAAAGATGATTTAGCATTTCGCTTATTCATTCTTGCACACCGAGACAACTAACTCTTCTCCAGCTTGACGAGTTAGACAAACAGCCCAAAGGTTTTGGATTGTTGGGATGATGCCTAACACTTGGCTCCTCTCGATATAAGCAGCTCGAGACCATTTTGGATAACCCTCGGTCACCTCCTCCATACACCAAGTGCGCTTTTCTCTCGCTATTCTTCTCGACCAAGATCTATGGTCGCTTCAACAAACTCTTTATGTTTGCCATAGTTAAATCCAGAGAGCACACAAATGTTCTTGAATTGGTTGCTGGGAGTAGCTGCCATTAGGATACTGCTCAAAAACAATTTGTGAGTGCACCACAAAAAATTATATTTAAGAACCTTGGTGACAATGGGTCACAGTATGAGGCATTATGTCGTTGTCAATTAACGCCAGAAGGCACATTGCTCGAGAGTCTAAAATAAAACATTAAAATGCATAAGCAAAACAATGATAATAAGAAAAAAAAATTATTACAATCTTTAATGCGAATGGTAAAATAACAAAGAAAGTAAACAACAAGAAAGTAAAAAGGATATTCATCGGTAGCGCGTGGCTCACATCTTCCTCTCGGTTTTACGTCCAGAAACGGCTTGAACGCCCTCTATGGGTCGAGGATAGGCTTCCCATCCAATTTTCTTACAAACTGGCAAACAGGGTCGTTTATAGTCAGATTCCCAAGACTGTATCGTGCGCGTTGTTTCTCGAATAATGGCCATAACTGGAGAATTGCTCTTTGTACGTATCCACTGGGATGCGTTTCAAAAGACAAAAGGATATTATCCAATGACTCTTTATTCAAGCCATCCCTAATGAATTTAATCTTATCGTTATCGACACCATTCCTAAAGAACATGGTTTTTATTGCATATCGCTCGGCACACTTATGACAAGCAACAGAAAGTCTTCGAGCTCGCTGCTTTCAAGATAATTTCCTTTACCACAACCAGGCATGTATGCAATAAATTTAGAGGCAACTCACCGCCAAACGATTTTGGCCTTGATTAACCAATGGATGTCGCAGTATGCCATTCTTCATAAGCAATCGCATGCGTCGGATCGGGCTTTATAGATTGAAAAGAGTGCATTCGAGGAAGTCAAGGAATCGTTTGTGAAGCTTTGCTAAAATCTCGCCTCTATCCATGCCTTCGCCCCGTAATATCGCTTATTTTGGGAAATCAAGTAACCGATGACTTGATTGTCGCGGAGTACCGTTATCCGCCTCTTCACCGGGGTGACAAACTTAAACACACAAAGCAAACTAAAACACACAAACAGAGAAACAAATTAAAACACACAAAACAAATTAAAATCGTCCTCTTATTGAATTTACCTCAAGCTCGAACTGGGTGTTGTAGATACTTCTATCAATATCTCTGAGTTGTCTTTCTAAATTCTCAACGCATGACTAACTCGGTGGTTGCGTAACCCAAATACGAGATGTTTTACAAAATTGTATCTGTTTTCTAAGATGAGTTCGGATAGGTTGAAATGTTCTAAGCATGTACAAGAGGTATTGTCTCATGATTAAAATGATAAGAGAAAACTATAATGGATAAACAAACACACTTACACAAAAGTAATTTCAATCAGCAAAAGAATAATAAAAAGAAAGAAAAGAAATAAATCAAATCAAATCACCGAAAAGAAAATAAAAATCTCAATTCAAACTTGGTGGGTCACTCAGATTTATTTCGCTATCTTTTCCATGTGGTTGGTACTCTAGATATGGCTTTAATCTTTTACCATTAACTTTAAAAGTGACGCTGTTCTTTGGATCCTTAATTTTATAGCCCCATGTGGAAAAACAGTGTGAACAATAAATGGGCCAGACCATCGAGAACGTAACTTACCTGGGAATGGGTGCAAACGAGAATTGAGTAAAAACACTTTCTGACCTGAAGTGAAAGCTTTTCTCATAATTTGCTTGTCGTGAAAGACTTTCATTCGCTGCTTGTAAATCTTGGCATTTTCATACGCGTCATTGCGAATTTCCTTAAGTTTTGCCAGCTGTAATTGTCTTTTTGAGCCAGCTTGCTGCGCACGATGCTCGAGTTTTGGTGATAATTCTGATGATGGGCTGAGTTTCTTTTCTGATGGCACCAGTTGTTCAACTCTTGACTTCCATTTATTTGTGTCCACGGATGGTGCTGAGTCAAGTAGTGCATTTACCTCATCGATTGATCTGTCAATGTCAAAATCCAAACCAAAGTGAGTTAAACATGTTTGTAAAGGGTCATCACTAAGGTTTGAAAGAAAATTATTATCAACTAATGTCTCTATTAAATCCACATCAACAATTCCATCATCTGCATTGTGAGGTTGTTTGGCAATGTTGAAGATGTTGAGCTCTATGGTCATATTGCCAAATGACAACGATATTTCAGCTCGCATTGAATGTGAGCATCAGCAGTTGCCAAGAAAGGTCGGCCTAGGATAATGGGGATGTGCTTCTTTGAATCCTGTACTGGTTGAGTGTCAATTACAATGAAATCAACAGGAAAATAAAACTTGTCTACCTGGATAAGCACATCCTCCACAATACCACGAGGTATTTTCGTGGACCGATCTGCAAGCTGTAACACCACTGGAGTTGGGTGTAATTCTCCCAGTCCAAGTTTCACAAATACAGAATAAGGCAACAGATTTACACTAGCTCCTAAATCCAACAAAGCATTCTCAATTGTGTGGTTTCCTATACTACAAGAGATAGTGGGGGAGCCTGGATCTTTGCATTTTAGAGGTATTTTATGTTGGAGTATAGAACTAACATTTTCTGTCAAAAAGGCCTTTTTCTGAACATGAATATTTCTCTTTTTAGTGCAAAGGTCTTTAAGAAACTTGGCATATGATGGCACTTGTTTTATAGCTTCAAGTAAAGGAATGTTTACACTTACCTGTTTGAAGATTTCAAGAATCTCACCTGTGGATTTTCCTTTGTTCCCTTTAGCTAACCTCTGAGGAAATGGAGCTTTAGGAATATACTCTCGTGGGTTGGTTTCTTCTTTCTCCTCTGGTGATGGGTCCTCAGTATTCACAGGTACAATCTGAGTTGATTTCGTCACTGGCATCTCCACTTTGTTGTCAACTTCTTTTCCTTTTCGTAAGGTCATGACGGCTTTGACCTCTCCATACCGCCGCGGTGAATCGGAACTTGCTTCATGCACTTTTGGTTAGTAATCGTTGACTTGGGAATTTTCCTTTCTCAACGGTCATTGTCAAGGTTTGAACTGAAGAAGCAAGTTGTCCCACCATTTTCTCGATGTTTGAAATTGATTGGGCTTGTGAGTTGAAGCCCGCCCTCATCTCATTTCGCAGTTCATCAATGGTGCGGTTCTGCTGCTCGATTTTAGAATTAGTGAGATTTTTCAGATTCTGGAACGTATCCTCCCATGGTTTGGGTTCTGATTGTATGGTCTAAATGGTGGCTGAGAGGCTTGAGAAATTTGAGGAATTTGAGGAATTGGTGGAGGTGGAGCTGTTGGTTCATTTTGTTGGAATCCTTGAGACCATGAAAAATTGGGGTGGTCTCTCCATCCAGGATTGTATGTGTTGGAGTATGGGTTGTAGTTTGATGGCTTTCCCATTACGCCTATGGCGTTGGCTTGATCTGAATATGAGTCATGGTCATGTGGCTCTGTTGATTTGGCAGTCGTCAATGATGCTATTTGTCGAGAAAGACCTTCGATTATTGCTTTGACTTCCTTGATTTCTGAGCTTGACTCACCAATGTTAACCTCATTCACTCCCTTAATTCTCTTGGTATTTCTGAGTGATCGACTCCGTTGTTGGGAATTATCCGATTCCTCCAAAAAGTATTGGCATTGGTGCCATTTCTCGTACCCATGATGTGGACACTTCAAGAGTAGCCCATTAAATCGCTCCCATGCTTCGAAAAATTGCTCGTCGTTTCTTTGAGTAAATTCTGAAATTTCCCTGCGAATAGCATTGGTTTTATGAACTGAGAAATATTTATTTAAAAATTTAGTTACCATTTGTTCCCATGATGTAATGCTATTAGCAGGCAATGTATTAAACCATGAACGAGCTCTATCCTTTAAAGAAAATGGGAATAATCTAAGTTTAACATCATCATCTGAAAAATTCTCATATTTAAAAGTCCGAGATAGCGGAAATCATTCAGATGATTATATGGGTCCTCATTTTCTAGGCCATAGAATGTAGGAGACAATTTAGCACACTAGGTTTTAATTCAAAACTCTAGCCTACATTTGGGTATCTGATGCATGATGTGCTCAAATTTGCTAAGGGACTAAAATAGTCCTTAAATGGCCTCTCTTGTGGTTCTGGTTGTTGGTTTTGTAAATCCATGTCAAATTTCTTTTTAAATGCGGTGTGTTTATGTGTGCGAAGTGTTTTTTCTAATTCAAGGTCTAAAGGCTCAAGATTAGGTGATAATGACCTTCGACCATGCATACAAAGAACAAAATAAATGAAAATAAAATAAATAAAAATAAATAGGAGGGAGAAATTACGATACTAACCTTGTGACGTTGTTACAATTTTAATATGAAAATACACTCAATTGCTATAAGAAAAAGAAATTACGTGAAACAAATATTACTAAAATTAAATAAATAACAAAGAAAGATAACAAGATAAATTAAAAAAAAAATTACAAAGAAAAATAACATCAAAATTAAATTATACAAATTTAAAGAAGAGAGAGAGAAATAAAATTCTAATCTAATTTTTTTTTTAATGAGACAAGGAAAAAAAAGTACAAGAAAACAACTAAAAAAAATAAATATTAAGAAAAAAAAAAAACTAATTCTACGAATTAAAATACTTACCTCCCCGGCAACGGCGCCAAAAACTTGTTGTGCAAATTTTATTGAACTCAGTTTACCTAATCTATTGTAGAATAGATTTATGGTGACGAGTGTCGATCCCACGAGGAGGTTGATTTTAATTGTGTGTAGAATTAATTTTCTTAAATGAGTGGTTGGATTTGTGCTGAAATTAATTTAAACTATGCTGGAAATTAAATTGGAATGGCAGGAATAACTTAAACTGGAAACTATTGAAATAAAGCACTTGGGTATCCGGATCTGCATCAATATGCTCCATGGGCTAAATATTCCATATTAATACCAATTAAATCATGAGGGGGGGATTCCACACCTCATGAACCACGCTCAAATAAATATGGTGCTAAGGGCTTATCGTGCCAAATAATAATAACCTTGTACTAGTGTGCCGGTTTAACCAGGGCGGTATCTAGACAAGACTATTATTATTTGTCGACGAAAAGTCAAAACAACCACAAATATTAGAGGGGAAGAGAAAGTAAATTTACTAAATAAAGCCCATGGAACATGTTGAGACTTCACCTTCAACCCAAGCTTAAAAGAAAATAAGCAAATCAATTTTTAACTAGGGTTAAAATGGAAATTTATAAAAATACTAAGAAAATACCAGAAAGAGAAGTAATTACAAAATCTAAGCTACAAATGAATTCGTGGATATCCAATTGGGAAGCCCCTTTATAAATACATTGAGTGAATCATGACTATCGGATTAAAAACAGTTTGGACTCTCAGGATTGCGCCACGTCATCAGTCAACAGTCAACAGCCACTATTTGAACAGTAATACTATTTGCACAGTTCACACGGTTTGAACACTATTTACACAGTAAGCCGGTTTTTGCACAGTAAGCCGATTTTTGTACAGTAAGCCGGTTTTTGTACAGTAGTACTATCATGAACAGTACCATACGTATGAATAGTGCCGTATATGTGAACAGTGAAATTTTTTCTTTTATGCTCCTCCTAAGGTTTTCGACCGTCCTGAGTTCAAATGTGACGTCCGTTTTGCTGTCTGATCACTCGTTCATTGTGAAACGATCGTGATACCCCTAAAATACATAAAATAACTAATTATAATGAAACACACGTAATTAAATAACAAAATACTTAAATAAATAAAAGTAGCAATGTTAGTGAGACTTGAAGTGTAAAATGACGATTTTCTCCTTTATAAATATACACTTTCTAACACTCAACAACTAAGACGTAATTAGTTTTATTTATTTATGTGGTATGGATTAATCATGTATTAGTATAAATAGAGAGGGAGGAACACACCTCTCCACACCTTTTCTTCTCTTCTTTCCCCTCAAATTCTTTATCCCATCTCTCTTTGTAATATATTTTCAATAAATACAGTTAGTTTTATTTCCAATTTTCAAAATACCATTTTTTTAATTATGTACTTTTCAATTTTAATAATTCCTTTTATTTCAAATATGTTTAGCTAAATATTAATAGTTAGGGGAATGTGAAACTCTTAGTAAAAAAATATGATTTAATCGAATTTTATTTTTAATTATATATATTAAATTATTTTCCATCTAATTTTGTCCATATTTTATATTTTGAAAATTTGATTTATTGTAGACAAACAGGGGGTTGGCACAATGAATTCCTAATATCTTAGTATAAGTATGGTAAAATGATATTTTGACTTATTGTAGACAAGTTAAATTTTAGCACACTAAGTACTTAATTCATAATAAAATTATTGGAAAATAATTATAATTTATACAATTAATCATTTGAGCACTAGAATAAAAATAAAAAGAATTTTTTAAATTGTATTTATTATTAAGAGGAGATCCATAACCCTAACTAATTTAATTTCATAGTTTTCCTTAAATTAAGTTGCATATATTTAAATTTTATTTTCATTTTATTTAAATAAACATATTAAATTATTTCTCTGTGGATTGACCTTGGACTCACCAAAATATAATATAGTGAGACACTCTTATACTTAGTAGTAAATTAAATACTTTTAAGTCGTTTCAAGAGAGAATAAACAAACATTTATCCAAAGACATTAGTGGAATTAGGTATGTCAAAAGTACCCTCTGGCCTGGACTCGGCTAGGACTCGAGCGATGTGAGCCAAGTATAACCTAACCCAAGGATGAGGTCTGGCCGGTTCCGGACATCCCTTGATAAGCTCGAAGTTGATCTTGAAACCCTATTTTATTAAAAAAATATTATAAAATATATATTATTTTAAATAATAATATTTATTTAAATAATCTATTACATATATTTAATATTTTAAATATTTAAAGTTCATATTTTCATGTCTAATTTCATTAAAATAAATTTAAAAATTATAAATTATAAAATAAATTAAAAACATACATATATAATATTATAAAATATAAAATTTAGACCCAAAAAAATAGAATTAAAAAACCCATCCTAAGTGTCCAAAAAACATGTTTGGGCTGGGTTCGGGCATTGCCATACTTAAGCCCAAACCTAGGTTTTACCATCCTTAAGTAGATTGACAATTGATTAAATTGCAAATGAAAGTAGGATCATTTTCAGATCTTAAAAGTGTATATGTGTAGAGTAAAATTTTCTTTTTAAAACTTACATGATGGATTTATAGAGTAAATGGTTATAGAGAGAAATACAGTAAAGCTTCAATAAATGAATGTTCGATAAATTAATAACCTTACTTAAATAATGAATTCTTCTAGTCACGACTTAGCCTAATATACTGAAATAGTAATTTTGCTAAATGCATAAGAAAATAATTTTTTTCGAATCCTTTAGAGGGCCCAACAAAAATATAAATTAATAATTGATTAAATGTTAAAAAAATTAATAATAAACAACATATAAAATTCGTGTTATTAAAGATTTTTTTCTTGATAACTTTTGTTTCTCAATTCAACTATTTTTCAGAATATGCATCTAAAGTTGTTTGTTTTTTCTTTGTTCCTAAATTGAACTCAACCTCATCCTTAATTTTTTGTAAAGCATGCACTGCATGTGATATTTTTTTTTCTTATTGTAGAAAGTAAATATTTAATGTTACTATTGCTCAAAAAGTTTTTTTAATGGAAATATTTAATAAACTATAACTATCATCTAGATCATGATCATTATTAATGGATGTACCTATTACCCCTTCAATAATCTCTTCATCAATAGGAGATTCCATCACTACATTATTTTCACAAGGATAATTCAATAAATGCTTAATTAATATCTATGGCATTTCCATAACATAGACAAAAAATAGCTTCATGTAATCCATGGATGCCTTCATCTTCACTAACTTGTTGTTTGGTAGCCACAGCTTCATCTGACCGAATCTTACAATGTCTAGAACAGTTTGCAATGGTTGTTGCCTTCACATCAATGTTCCAAGCCCCATTAATAAAATTTATAGCATTCAATATGTTAATTTTTTTTTTCGGATTTGTTGCTCCTACCTCGTAGCCTTCCAAGATACTAGAAAAAAAAAACGATGTTGATAATGAATTTTTAATGCTCAATATTCCCAACATCACATGGTTGAATCTTTGAGGTTGTATTAGAAGGCAAGAAAAATAGTTCAACACTACTGAAGCCTTCAATAACCTTTGGATGGCCTGGGCATTTGTCCACCAAAAGTAGAACTTTTCTGCCATTTGTTCTCTTATCAAACCAACAAACAAATTTTTCAAAAAGTCATCCCTGATGGCCTATTATTGAATGGCTCATACTTGGATTTAAATAATAGAATAAATTATGGGCTGAAATCTTGTTGGTCAATAGAAAAAAATTAACTATCTATTTTGATGGAAAGTGAGTATTAGGGTTTTATTAAAATTGATCCTCTCTCCACCCATATATCTATCATGTTAATTTTTTTCTCCATCAAGAAAGTTTTTTGTCCATCAAGAAAGTGAGTCACTGTAAAGTGTTCAAGAGAGAGAAATCAACTTTGTTAACCTTTAATTCTTCTAATGAAATTAGATCAAGGAAATTACTATGGATCGAGATATTTTTTTGGTCAATTATTATGATGTGAAAATCGTGATACTCTATAATCTTAAGGATTAAAGTTCGTGCAAACTAAGGGTTACTTGCTTATGAGAATTGTAGAAAATTCCCAATAATTGACATTAGAGCCTTGCTTGAGAATTCATGATTTTCCATTAAAGAATTTTATAACTTCTCTCTCTTAATTTCTGTGTATAATCTTTGATTTTGCAAAATTAATGTTTTTTATGTAGATGAACAGTAGCATGAACAATATTCATGAATAGCAAGTATAAATAGTATCTATGAATAATGATTATGAACAATACTGCAAACAGTAACTATGAACAGCACTCGTGATTGCTATATATGATTAATCATGAAATTTTGTGCTTTGAATGTTATTGTATTATGTCATAGATATGTATGTTCATATTCAAGTGATTATAAATTCAATACAAACTGTTGATAATTGTCCATGGACTATGAAAAGCATACGATACATGGACTTATGAATCTCATGAAAATGGCTTGATGCATTGATTGACTTTATGTGATTTATGTGATATGTATATATATATTTGAATTCTTATAGATACATGCAATATTAATGAACTAAAGGTACATTCTTAAATATACGAATATTGTTGTAAGTATTTATATGCCTATGTTACAACATTCTTTATTATTTAATTTTTATGTCTACATCCTATGTAAGTTGTTAGTCACCAAAGTGGCCAAATTAGAAATTCATAGATTATAAAATACTCATAACCGCTGTGATGCTTATGATTGAATGATGTAATGATTTTCTCTTATAGGTATATTGAAATTCATAGATCATAAAATATTTAGAAATCACCCAAAGATTGATTAATTAATTTTATAATCTATGATCATGATTGTGAGTAATTAGTATGCATGATTAGATATCTTTAGTATATCCAAAGATAGCAAGCATGTCTAGTTAATGTGTAATTTGATTACTAATTATATGAAATTAAAGCTAAGCATCAATTAGTTTGTTATAGTGTATTGTTATATCGCCCAAAGGTGAACTCAATATATGCATAAAGTTTATGTGAATTTTGTATGTTTAAGTTCAAAGCACTAATGTATGAGCATTTATGTATATTTGACATTTGTACTTGTTGCTTTTTATTTCTCAAGCTCATTCTGTTGTTACATTCAATGGCCTAAATTACCCATATTGGTATAAGGTGTTCTGGCCACTTAGATGTTCTAGATCTTGGCTTAGCACTATTAACTAAAGGACTAGCTGCTATTATTGATGAAAACAACGCCTCCATAAAGCTTAAGAGAGATCAAACAGACTGAGCTTGATGTTTATGCAAATAAAATTGCCAACAACATCAAGTCCATAATTCCAAGAACTGAAAGTGATAAGGAATATATTGAATTTGTGAAAGGGCATTCTCAGTCTGAATCGCCTGATAAGTCCCTTATCAGGGCATTAATAGGTACATTGACCACCTGTAAGTTTGATGGTATACCCATCATGCATCAGCATATGATTGAGATGATAGATACAATAATAAAGTTGAGATATATAGGAATAAAAGTGAGTAAGAGTTTCCTTATGCAATTCATTATTTATTCCTTGCCTTCTGAGTATAGTCTATTTCAAATAAACTATAACACTATTAAAGAACAAGTGGAGTACAAATAAACTTCAGACCATGCTCATTCCGGAGAAGACAAGACTTAAGAAAAAAAGAAACTCACTCAATTAATCTCATGGGTCATAAAGGAGCTAAAAAAAAGCCTGAAAGAAAAAATTATCACAAGGGCAAGAAAAAAGCAGCAAAGTTGAAAGTGTAACTCACCCAAATCCACAAGAGGGACATCAACAGTGAGAAGTATCACTTTTACAATAAATATGGACATTTCGCTAAATATTGCCTAAAGCATAAAGCTTGATTTAAAAAGAAGGTAAGCCTAGTATTATAGTATGTTTCAAATCAAACTTAGCTAAAGTTCCTTATAGCACGTGGTGGATTGATTCTAGTTGCACTATTCATGTTTCAAGTACAATGCAAGGATTCGATAGATCCAAACCATAAATCCAAATGAAAAGTTTAGTTTCATGGGGAATTGAATTAACTCCAGTTGAAGGCGTTGGGACCTACCGTTTAATTTTAGACACTGGATATAATTTAAATAATTTTCAGACTCTTTATGTTCTTATGTCTCTCACAACATAATTTTCTTGACCAAACTTAATTCTATTGGATGTTCTTTTAGATTTGGGAATTAATGTTTTAATTTATTTAGACATAATAATATTACTGGTTCTGAAAATCTTTCTGACGGTCTATACAAATTGAAGCTCGGTAATGTTTTTGTTAAATCTTTATTAACCTTGCATCATAATGTTAGAATTAAATATGGTTTAATGAATAAAAGTTCACCTGACTTGTGGCATAACCATTTGAGTCACATATCCAAAGCATGAATAGGGAGATTAATAAAGAATGAAATCATTCTAGATTTTGATTTTACTGATCTTGATATTTATGTGGATGTATTAAGGGAAAACAAAAAACACACGAGTAAGAAAGCACAAGCACACATATAGCATCTTGAGATTACACACATTGATATATCTGGGCTTTATGACATTCTATTTTTTGGTGGAGAAAGTATTCGATCAATTTTATTGATGATTTTTCATGTTATAGTTATATATCTATTTATTGCATGAAAAATCTCAATCAGTAGATGTCCTAGATGTATTTATCAATGAGATTGAAAGGCAACTAGATAGAAATGTAAAAATTGTCAAAATTGACAGAGGTGATTAATATCATGGAAAATATATTGAGAATGGACATTGCCCTAGTTCATTTGCTAAGGTCCTTGAAAGAAATGGCATATGTGCTCGACACACAATGCCATGTACAACAAAACAGAATGGTATAGCAAAAAGACTTAGCCATACCTTAATGTATATGTTTAGGAGTATGTTAAGTTACTATCTTTACCCTTATCACTGTGGATGGAAGTATTAAAAACCAATGCTTATTTGTGAAATAGGTTCCTAACAAGGTAGTTCCAAGGATTCCTTTTGAACTGTAGATAGCAAAAAATTAGAATTTAAGACACCTATATGTTTAAGGCTGTTAGATGGAAGTAAAGACTTATACTCCATATGAAAGAAAATTGGATTTAAGAACAACCAACAAATATTTCATTGGTTATCTAGAAAAGTCTAAAAGGTATAGATTTCCTTATCTTAATCATATTACAAGAATTGTTGAATTTAAAAATGCTAGGTTCATTAATAATGACAAAAGTAATGGCATTACGGAACCACGAAAGGTGGAAATCTAAGAAGCTAGAGTGCAATTTTTTCCAGTTATTTTTTCTGTGGTTGTTGAACACACTAACAACTCTCAAGAACAACAAATAAATGACCAAGCGCCATATAATAAAGTTATCAATGATGAACCTGTGGCAGTTGAATCATAAGAAATAGTATTTAAGAAGATCTCAAAGACAAACAAAATTGATATTTCTAATGATTATGTGGTTTACTTACAAGAATCAGAATTTGACTTAAGAATTAATGAAGATCCAAATTCATTCTTACAAGCCATGAAAAGTGCTAATTCTGCTAAATGGCTAAAACGCCATGAAAGAAAAGTTAAAATAAATGGATCACAATGATATTTGGGCCCTTGTTGAATTGCGTAAAGGTTGTAAATGAACTGGGTGTAAACAATACAATGTCAAACTTGTTGCTTAAGGTTTTACTCAATAGGTCAACATTGACTACAAAGAGACCTTTTCATCAGTCTCTAATAAGGACTTTTTTAGAATTATTATGTCATTAATAGCTCATTATAATTTAGAGTTAAGAAATGGATGTGAAAATTATCTTTCTAAATGGAAATTTGAAGAAAGATATTTATATGGGCCAACTTGAAAGCTTTTCAGCTGAAAGAAAGGAATACCGTATGTGTAAATTAAAGAAATCAACATATGGACTTAAGGAACTTAGCTAGATTAAGTTTAATGATTCTTGACACTGGTCTTTTAAGTTCAATGATACCACCACTTCCTTTGGATTTAAGGAAAACACCGTTGATCTGTGTATATATTTCAAGACTAGTGGGAGCAAGATTATCTTTTTGATTTTGCATGTTGATGACATTTTTACTTGCTACTAATGATCTTGGTCAACTGTTGTGCGAATTTTATTGAACTCGCAAACGCACGAATCTATTGTAGAATAGATTAATGAAGACGAGTGTCGATCCCACGAGGAGGTGGATTTTAATTATGTGTAGAATTAATTTTCTTAAGTGGGTGGTTGGATTTGTGGTGGAAGTGATCTAGAATTTAAATTAAAATGACATGAATAAATCAAACCGAAACTATCGAGATAAAGCACTGGGTATCCTGGACCGCTTCAACATGCTCCATGGGCTAAATATTTCTTATTAATGCTAATTAAGTCATGAGGGGATTCCACACCTCATGAACCACGCCAAATAAATATGGTGCTAAGAGCTTATCGTACAAATAATAATAACCTTGTACTAGGTGCCGGCTTAACTGTATGATTCAGATAAGACTATTATCTAGATAAGTCAAAGCAACCACAAATATTAGAGGGGAAGAGAAAGTAAATTTACCAAATTAAGCCCATGGAACATGTTGAGACTTCACCTTCAACCCAAGCTTAAAAGAAAATTAGCTACTCATTTTTTAACTAGGGGTAAAATGGGAATTTATAGAAAATACAAGAAGAAGAAGGAATTATAAAAATCTAAGCTTAGAAATGAATTCAGGGGTATCAAATTAGGGGGGAAGAGCCCCCTTTTTATAGATACATTGAGTGAATCGTGACCATCGGATTAAAACCGCCGGACGCTTCGTGATCCACGTCATCATCACCGATCAATATGTGAACAAGAATACGGTACAAGAACGCGGTTTTGCACAGTAATACTATTTGTACAGTAACGCGGTTTGAATAGTAAATAATCCCATGTATGTGCATGTACCGTACACACGATTTTGCTCGGCGAAATCTTTGCCGCCGATCGATCCACGTAAATTTAGCCAAGATCGTGACACATCGGTCATTGATACACGCCATTGGTCAACACCACATGCGATCAATACCATTTGTCCAATCGAATCTTTGCCCGTCACGGTCGATGCCACATTGATCGGCCCGTCGTCGGACCGTCGTGTTGATATACGATGTATGCGTGAAACGATTACCGTAAACGATCACATATATGAACAATGACATTTTCCTTTTATGCTCCTAAGGTTTTCGTAGTCACGATTTCAAATAGCGTCCGTTTCTTTGTCGATCACTTCGTTGTAAACGATCGTGATGCCCCTAAAATACATAAAATACATAATTATAAAAAAACACACATAATTAAATAATAAAATACTTAAATAAATAAAAGTAGCAATGTTAGTGAGACTCGAAGTGTAAAATGACAATTTTCTCCTTTATAAATATGCACTTTCTAACACTCAACACACCCCCCAACCAGCTTAATGTTAGTCCCTAGTAAATAAAGAGAAGATAAAATTCAAAACCAAATTTTTTTTTTAAACACACGTGTTTATTCAATCAGATTAATGATAGCAATCAAATAAAAGTACAAGCATTATCTCCAGTCTAAAGAAATATCACACCCACATCAACCATCCCCATGCATTAATCCAGCAGACTTTGTCGTAGCAATAGTAATCAGGCCAATTTCAAGAATGACATGTCAAACCCCAAAATCTGACTGGTAATAGTGACACTCTCACAAAGAAATTAAACCTAATAAAAATTGTCACTACAATGAATGGTAAATTGAGAGAAAATAACATACAAATATCACACACTCTCACCAAGATGAAAGACATATGCCCATAGCTTAGAAATAATACGATCTCAAATAAAGTACTAGTCAACCCAATGTATTCATTTTTTTTTTTTGTATATTCATCACTACATCTTAATAGCCCATAAAACTAGCTTTTACTTCAGACTATAGTTCCCTAAAATCAAGAAGGACTTTTATTAGGACGTAACGTAGGCTAGGAAAATGGTTAACAAAAAAGAAGAAATATGGAAAACAAAATACATGTTTGAGAAAAAATAAATATTTTTTTTTGAAATTAAAAGTTGCATTTCGCTTATTTATTATTATTGTATATCTTTTCTCTTTTTTTTCTTTTTTTTTTCTCTTTTTGATTTTTTTTCTCTTTTTTAATTTTTTTTTTATATGGCACAACTTTGTTGAATAAAATAATTATTTATCCTTTTTCTCAAACATGAATAGGTGATGGAACTTGTATGATATCGGGTAATACTCCAACTTGGAGTGGGTCAGGATGATAAGTTAATAAAGAAAATGTTTTTTTTTTAAGGGCTCAAAAGGGCTAACTATGGATATTTTACAATAGGGATGGCTAGAAAGGCTCAACCGGATCAAAGATGGCCTTCCATCGTCTCTTAGAGCTCTAAATAATCTTCCATATCTACTAGTTAGGTGGGCCTTTAGATGCAGCAACACACATTTTTTTTCTTTTTTTTTTTAAGGGTTGACTCAAAGAAAATCTAGAAATCATGTATAAAATAATAAACTGCTAAGCTGTATAAAGAATGGGCAACAAGGGTTACTCTCCAAGAAAAATTAATAGGATCAAAAACTCACCTGCAATTTATTATGACATGTGCATTCCTTCAAGCAACTCATATTTTTCTCCAACATCAACTTGTAGAATAGCAAGCATGGTGTAACATCACTTAAGACCAAGGATAATACAAATACTAAAATTCGAAAGTCATTATATCATCTAATATCAAAAACTCACACAAAATTACCAATTTTTTTAAACGAAATTCTACCCCCCAACCTATTCTAAACATAAAAAGAAAACATACATGCAGAAAAATTAAAGAAAAATGTCAGAATTTTTCTTTTTTAAAAGAATATGCGTTTCTAGAGTCATTACACTCCATATTCAGCCATCTTTGACTTAAAAACTTGAAAACATATATTTATAAAGGAGAAGTCAAAAAGAAAAGTTAGGAAAAACACACAAATTTTTTTTGTTTTTTGTTTTACTAAGAAGATGCGTTTCTAGAGTAACTACACTCCATATTCAGCCATCTTCTACTCAAAAAGTTAGTCACGGTTAGTTCTACAACAAAAAATTAGTAAAAATTTAACCAACATTCCACAATTGTCAACTATTCCGTCCCCCCAACCAGAACGAAACATTGTCCTTAATGTTTGAAAGGAAAGAAGTAGAGTTTAGAAGACATCACCTGGGTAGTGCAACACAGAAGAAAATATTTACAAGCGGAGAGTTAAATCTAATTTGTACTTCTATCTGGGTTATCGTGTTTATTTGAACATTCCAACACAATGGCCCTGGAATCTGGCTCTGATTGATAAACTTGTAACAGATCAAGTAGCTCATTAGCAGTATGTGCACAAATAAAGATTTTTTTTACTAAGGAAGGAATGAAATAATTTTTTATTGCATGGTTAAGAAATGCGATAAAGCCATCATAAAAATTATTGACATTTAACAAACAGATGGGTTTCTGGTGGATGTTCAGATGGGCCCAAGATACTAATGTGATTAGTGCCTTTAGAGTTGCAAGATCTCCTGGAAGAAAAATAAAAGCATCGGCATGATTTAACATTTCAGTTATTCTTTCTTGCATACCTGAGACGACTAACTCTTCTCCAGTTGATGAGTTAGACAAATAGCCCAAACGTTTTAGGATTGTTGGGATGATCCCTAACACTTGGCTCCCACTGACATAAGCAGCTTCTGAGACTATTTTGGATAACGCTCGATCACCTCCTCCATACACCAAGTGCAGCTTTCTCTTTCTTCTTGACCAAGATCTATGGTGGCAACAAACTCTTTATGTTTGCCATAGTTAAATCCGAGAGAGCACACATGTTCTTGAATTGTTTCTTTGGGAGTATGCCATTAGGATCTTTAAAAAACAATTTTTGAGTGCACAACAAAAAATTATATTTAAGAACCTTGGTGACAACAGGTCACAGCTGTGTATGAGGCATTATGTCAGTGCCAATTAACGCGTAAGGCACATGGCTCGAGAGTAAAAAAGAAAACAGTAAAAAGAAGAAAAAAAAAACAATCAATGATAACAAAAAATTATTACAGGTAATAATGCGAATGGTAAAACAACAGTGAAATAAAACAACAGTAAAGTAAAAGGATATTCACAGGTAGTTGCGACTGTGGCTCACATTTTCCTCTGGTTTTACGTCCAGAAACGTCTTGATTGCCCTCTATGGGTCGAGAATAGGCTTTCCATCCAGTTTTCTTACAAACTGGCAAATAGGGTCGTTTATAGTCAGATTCCCGAGACTGTATCGTGCACGTTCCTTCTCGAATAATGGCCATAACTAGAGAATCGCTCGTTACATATATCCACTGGGATGCGTTTCAAAAGACAAAAGGATATTATCCAATCACTCTTTATTCAAGCCATCCCTAATGAATTTAATCTTATCTTCCCTGTTATCAGACACCATTCCTAAAGAACATGGTTTTTTATTGCATATCGTTCTGGCACACTTATGACAAGCAACAGAAAGTCTTCGAGCTCGTCGTTTTCTCGCATAATTTCCTTTACCACAAGCAGGCATGTATGCAATAAATTTAGGAGGTAACTCACCTGCCAAGCGCTATTTGGCCTCGATTAACCAGCGGATGTCAGCAGGTATGTCATTCTTCATAAGCAATCGCATGCGTTCGGATTGGGCTTTATAGATTGAAAGGAGTGCATTCTGAGGAAGCGAAGGGAATCGTTTGTGAAGCTTTGCTAAAATCTCGTCTCTGTCCATGCCTTCGTCTCAGAATATCAGTTATTGTGGGAAACTGAAGTAACCGACTTGATTGTCACGAAGTACCGTTATCCGCCACTTAACCGGGGTGACAAACTTAATCACACAAAGCAAACTAAAACACACAAATAGAGAAATAAATTAAAACACACAAAACAAACTAAGATCGTCCTCTTATTGATTTACCTCAAACTCCAACTTGGTGTTATAGACACTTCTCTCAATTTCTCTGAGTTGTCTTTCTAAATCCTCAACGTGGGCAACTAACTCTGGTGGTTACAGAACCCAAATACGAGATATTTTACAAAATCGTATCTGTTTTCCGAGATGAGTTTGGATACGTTGAAGTGTTCTAAGCATGTACAAGAGGTACTGTCTCATGATTAAAATGATAAGAGAAAACTGTAATGGTTAAACATACACACATAAACAAAAATAATTTCAATCAGCAAAAGAATAATAAAAAGAAAGAAAAGAAATAAATCAAATCAAATCAGGGAAAAGAAAAGAAAATTCTCAATTTAAACTTGGTGGGTCACTCAGATTTATTTCGTTATCCTCTCCATGTGGTTGGTACTCTAGATATGGCTTTAATCTCTAACCATTAACTTTAAAAGTGACGCCGTTCTTTGGATCCTTAATTTCAATTGCCCCATGTGGAAAAACAGTGTGAACAATAAATGGGCTAGACCATCGAGAACGTAACTTACCTGGAAATAGGTGCAAGCGAGAATTGAATAAAAGCATTTTCTGACCTGGAGTGAAAGATTTTCTCCTAATTTGCTTGTCGTCAAAGGCTTTCATTCGTTGCTTGTAAATCTTGACATTTTCGTACGCGTCATTGCGAATTTATTCAAGTTCTGCCAATTGTAGTCGTCTTTCTGAGCCAGCTTGCTGCATGTCAAAATTGAATTTCTTAATGGCCCAATACGCACAATGCTCGAGTTTCGGTGGTGATTCTGATGATAGGCTAAGTTTCTTTTCTGATGGCACTAGTTGTTCAACTCTTGAATTCCATTTATTTGTGTCCATAGATGGTGCTGAGTCCAGTAGTGCATTAACCTCATCGATTGATCTGCCCATGTCAAAATCCAAACCAAAGTGAGTTAAACATGTTTCCAAAGGGTCATCACTAAGGTTTGAAAGAAAATTATTATCAACTAGTGTTTCTATTAAATCCACATCAACATTTTCATCATCTGCATTGTGAGGTTGTTTGGTAATGTTGAAGATGTTGAGTTCCATGGTCATATTGCCAAAGGACAACTGCATATTTCCAGTTCTGCATTGAATGTGAGCATCAGCAGTTGCCAAGAAAGGTCGGCCTAGGATAATAGGGATGTGCTTCCTTGAATCCTGCACTGGTTGAGTGTCAATTACAATGAAATCAACAGGAAAATAAAACTTGTCTACCTGAATAAGCACGTCCTCCACAATACCACGAGGTATTTTCGTGGATCGATCTGCAAGCTGTAACACCACTAGAGTTGGGTGTAATTCTCCCAGTCCAAGTTTCACAAATACAGAGTAAGGCAACAGATTTACACTTGCTCCTAAATCCAATAAAGCATTCTCAATTGTGTGGTTCCCTATACTACATGAGATAGTGGGGGAGCCTGGATCTTTGTATTTTAGAGGCATTTTATGTTGGAGTATAGAACTAACATTTTCTGTTAAAAAGGCCTTTTTCTGAACATGAATATTTCTCTTTTTAGTGCAAAGATCTTTAAGAAACTTGGCATACGATGGGACTTGTTTTATAGCTTTAAGCAAAGGCATGTTAACACTTACCTGTTTGAAGATTTCAAGAATCTCACCTGTGGATTTTCCCTTTTTCCCTTTAGTTAACCTCTGAGGAAATGGAGCTTTAGGAACATACTCTTGCGAGTTGGTTTTCTCTTTCTCCTCTGGTGATGAGTCCTCAGCATTCACAGGTACAATCTGAGTTGATTTTGTCACTGGCATCTCTACTTTGTTGTCAACTTCTTTTCTTTTTCGTAAGGTCATTGATGGTTGTCAAAGCCAGCAAAAATAAATACCTACTCTAATAAATTTGTGTATAGTGATTGAGCAGGGTCGTGTCCACAGAGATTGGTAATTATTTAAATCCTTTTAAAATGTAAAATGCAAAATGGGGAGATTGTTGACAATAATAAAAATCAAATTAAAATAACAAGAATGCAAATTAAAATTGTAATTCAAATTAGGAAAAAGCTCTGGTTGAAGGAATTAACTCAGCTTGATTCGACTACTGATCATTGATCTAAATATAAATAATTATTACTCATGAATAGACTGGTTATAGCTACTGAGACGCTCTAATAGCCAATCTCTCCTTAACTAGTCGATAACCAAGGTACGACCATTGATTATTTCCCTAATCAATAGACAACCCTAGATACGATCATAGGATTTAATCAATTGTGACTGAAAAACCGCATGCACTCCAAATCCTAATCAACAAACGCATACGATGGTTCATTTAAATTTAGATTGTTTATTCTTATAACACATATGCATGCTGTGCTATTTGTCACAAACATTAAAATCTTCATACGATGAATCGTTTAATTTACAATAGATTAAGTTGGTAATTAAATAGTGGTCAATTATCTAATTAACAAACATAATCATGATAATAATTCAGAGAATAAACAAATACCCAACAAGTAATAAAACAATTAAAGCATAAGAAAGATCTCACAGTAATGATGAATCAAAGCTTCATTAACCTTCAACCAGAAAAATAAATTTAATTCCTCATAGAGAGAAGAGAAAAATCTAGATCTAGGGTTTCTTTCTTTTCCTTGATTGACGATCCCTTTCTCTTTGTGTTTCAATCCTTTTGTATTGTAGAGTTTTTCTAAAAATAGAATACTAAAATCTAAAATATTCTCTAAATTCGGAATTACAAAAACAAAAGGTGAAACACGTTAAAATAAAAGCGTAAGTTCTTTGTTGACAAGACGCGGCACTTATCAAGAAATTCATAATTCTCCATGCAAATAATCATCCTCAAACATCATCTTCTAGCTCAATTTTAGCACCAATCAATAGAATTGCACCTACAAAATAAAACACAAATAAATCACTATTATTAAGTGCAAAACAGTGATATTAAAGGGAGTAAACAATACAAAATTAGTGCATAAATTGCACTCTAACAGTCATGACAGCTTTGACCTCTCCATGTTGCTATAGTGAATTGGTACTTGCTTCATGTACTGCTTTAGGATTAGGCACTGGTTGACTTGGGAATTTGCCTTTCTCAACGGTCATTGCCAAGGTTTAAACTGAAGAAGCAAGTTGTCCCACCATTTTCTCGAGGTTTGAAATTAATTGGGCTTGTAAGTTGAAGCCCGCCCTCATTTCATTTCGCAGTTCATCAATGGTGCGGTTCTGTTGATCGATTCTGGAGTGAGTAGAATTTTTGAAATTCTAGAATGTATCCTCCCATGGTCTGGGTTGAGAGTGGTTTGGGTTTTGATTGTATGGTCTAAATGGTGGCTGAAAGGCTTGAGAAATTTGAGGAATTGGTTGGATTGGTTGCATTGGTGGAGGTGGAGCTGATGGTCCATTTTGTTAGAATCCTTGAGACCATGAAAAATTGGGGTGGTCTCTCCATCCAGGGTTATATGTGTTGGAGTAAGGGTTGTAGTTTGATGGTTTTCTCATGATTCCTATGGCATTGGCTTGATCTGAATATGAGTCACGGTCATGTGGTTCTGTTGAGTTGGCAGTCGTTAATGATGCTATTTGTCAGAAAGGCCTTCAACCATCTCTTTGACTTCTTTAATTCCCGAGCTTGACTCACCAACTTGAACCTCATTCACTCCCTTAATTCTCTTGGTATTTCTGAGTGATCGACTCCGTTGTTGGGAATTATCCGATTCGCGCTGTAAGAATTTCCAAATCTCTGAAGCGCTTTTTGACATTAGCTCTCCTCCACTGGTTGCCATTAGCCATTCTTGCACATGCGGAAATAATCATTCCAAAAAGTATTGGCATTGATGCCATTTCTGCACTACGATGTGGACACTTCAAGAGTAGCCCATTGAATCGCCTCCCATACTTTGAAAAATTGTCTTGCCCTTTGGGTAAATTCTGAAATTTCCCTGCGAATAGCATTTGTTTTATGAACTGGGAAATATTTATTTAAAAATTTTGTTACCATTTGTTCCCATGATGTTATGCTATTAGCAGGTAATGTATTAAACCATGAACAAGCTCTATCTTTTAAAGAAAATGGGAATAATCTAAGTTTAACATCATCATCTGAAAAATTCTCGTATTTAAAAGTTTGACAAATAGTATGAAAATCATTCAGATGATTGTATGGGTCCTCATTTTCTAGGCCATATAATGTGGGGAGACAATTTAGCACACTAGGTTTCAATTCAAAACTCCTAGTAACTACATTTGGGTATCTGATGCATGATGTGCTCAAATTAGCTAAAGGACTGAAATAATCCTTAAATGGCCTCTCCTGTGGTTCTGGTTGGTTTTGCAAATCCATGTCAATTTTATTTTTAAAGTGTTTTTTTCCAATTTAAGGTCTAAAGGCTCAAGATTAGGTCATAATGACATTCGACCATGCATGCCAAGAACAAAAGAAATGAAAAAAAAAATGCAAACAAAACTAATAAAAATAAAGAAGATGGAGAAATTGTGATACTAACCTTGTCACGTTATTACAACTTTACTATGAAAACACACTCAATTGCTATAAGAAAAAGAAATTACGTGAAATAAATATTAACTAAAATTAAAATAAATTACAAAGAAAGATAATAAGATAAATAAATAAATAAATAAATTACAAAGGCAATTAGCTACAAAATTAAATTACACAAATTTAAAGAAGAGAAAAAGAAATAAAATTCTAACCTTAGAATATAGATTCACTTTTTTTTTTCTTTTTTTCTTAATTGAGAGAAAAAAAAATTACAAGAAAACAACTAAAAACAATAAATATTTTTTAAAAAAAATTAACTCTATGAATTAAAATACTTACCTCCCCGGCAACGGCGCCAAAAACTTGTTGTGCAAATTTTATTGAACTCGCAAGCTCACGAATCTATTGTAGAATAGATTAATGGTGACGAGTGTCGATCTCACGAGGAGGTGGATTTTAATTATGTGTAGAATTAATTTTCTTAAGTGGGTGGTTGGATTTGTGGTGGAAGTGATCTACAATTTAAATTAAAATGGCATGAATAAATTGAAACTGGAAACTATTGAGATAAAACACTTGGGTATCCGGATCTGCTTCAACATGCTCCATGGGCTAAATATTTCTTATTAATGCCAATTAAATCATGAGGGGGGATTCCCCACCTCATGAACCACACTCAAATAAATATGGTGCTAAGGGCTTATCGTGCCAAATAATAATAACCTTGTACTAGGGTGCCGGTTTAACTGTATGATCTAGACAAGACTATTATTATTTGTCGACGAAAAGTCAAAACAACCACAAATATTAGAGGGGAAGAGAAAGTAAATTTACCAAATTAAGCCCATGGAACATGTTGAGACTTTACCTTCAACCCAAGCTTAAAAGAAAATTAGCTACTCATTTTTTAACTAGGGGTAAAATGAGAATTTATTAAAATACATAGAAAATACAATAAGAAGAAGGAATTACAAAAATCTAAGCTTAGAAATGAATTCAGGGGTATCAAATTAGGGGGGAGAGCCCCCTTTTTATAGATACATTGAGTGAATCGTGACCATCGGATTAAAAACAGTTCGGATGCTCAGGATTGCGCATCGTGATCAACAACAACAACAACAATAACGTGTGAACAGTAATACGGTTTGACCACGGTTTGCACAGTAACGCGGTTTTGTACAGTAATACTATTTGTACAGTAATGCGGTTTGAATAGTAAATAATCCCATGTATGTGCATGTACCGTACATATAATTTTTGCTCCACTGAAATGCTGCCACGTCATCGATCCACAGTACATAAGAAATGTAGCCCAATAAGATCATGACACATCATCGGTTAATACCACGTTATCGGTCAACGCCACATAAGCAGTGAATGCCACATAATTTGTCCAATCAAATGCTGCCACGTCACAGGTCGATGCCACATCATCGGTCAACGCCATGAACGGTACCGTACGTATGAACAGTTCTGTATATATGAACAGTGACATTTTTCCTTTTATGCTCCTCATAAGGTTTTCGACCGTCCTGATTTCAAATATGACGTCCGTTTTGCTGTCTGATCACTCGTTCATTATGAAACGATTGTGATGCCCCTAAAATACATAAAATATATAATTATAATAAAACACACATAATTAAATAATAAAATACTTGAATAAATAAAAGTAGCAATGTTAGTGAGACTTGAAGTGTAAAATGACAATTTTTTCCTTTATAAATATGCACTTTCTAACACTCAACATCAACTTAATGAGACCAAGGTGTTTTTCTCTAAGGACTTCGAAATGAAAAATATGGGTGAGGTATCCTATGTGGTAAGAATTGAAATATTCCGCGATAGAACACAAGGATTGGTAAGGTTGTCTTAAAAAGTATATATTAATAAAGTTTTAAAGATATTCGGAATGGAAAAGGGCTCTACAAGTGTTGTTCCAATTCAGAAAGAAGATAAGCTCAACCTTATGCAATGCCCATAGAATGAATTGGAACCTAAACAAATGGTAAAGATCTCTTATGCATTAATTGTTAGAAGCTTGATGTATATTCAGACGAGTACTAGCCTAGACATTAGTTTTGCTATCGGAATGCTGGGTAGATATCAAAGTAATTCAGGATTCAATTGTTAGAAAGCTGTAAAGAAAGTATTGAGATAATTATAAGGAATGAAGGATTACATGCACTTATGGAAGATCCGATCAGTTCAAAGTGATAGGATACTTAGATTCAGATCATGCTAGCTACGTGGATACTAGAAAATCCACATTTGGTTGTTCATGGTTGTTGGAGCCACCTTATGGAAAGTGCAAAATAGTTTTTCATTGCTACTTGCACTATAAAAACTGAGTTTGTGGTGTACTTTGAGGCCATTATTCATGGATTATGTTTGCGAAACTTTATTTTAAGGCTTGGAATTGTCAACGGCATTACCAAGTCACTAAAGATTTATTGTGATAACACCAAAACAATCTTCTTTTTTTTTAAAAAAAAAAAGAGTATTTGAAGTGCGCTTAACATATGAAATTGAAATATCCTATCGTTAAAGAAGAAGTTCAGAAACGAAAAGTGTCAATCGAGCACATTAGCACCAACTTTATGATTATAGATCCTTTGACAAAAGGACTAAATCTGAAGGTTTTAGTGAACATGTTGAAAGGATAGGTATTTAGGGATGCCATTATTGACATTATGTTTAAGTTTTTTTTAGGAACTTTACGCATTTGAAACTCTGAGCTCATTTAAGTATTGTTTCTAATTCTTTTGTATCCTATTTGATTTAATGGTACATATAGGGATGATGATATGATTGTCAACAAGTGTTCTCTCTGACCAAGACATTATTGTTGGATCAGTATTGTTTTCTATTCTATTATAGGTCATGTTAAGTATAAAACTAATGTTGTGATACATGAAAGGAACTATGTTGAAATAGTGATGTAAAACCGCTATAATCCATATTAGTTTTTTCTTAATGATGATTTTATGATTTGACTAATGCAAGTAAGGATTTAGGTCTTACTATGCTCATAATGTTTATTATTTTTAAACCATTAAGATAAAATGCTACATGGGCTAAGCCAGAGAACGCCTTGCATTTTACAGAGTCTGCTGCACTAAGAAAAAAAAAAAAAAAAAAAAAAACTCTTCATAAATTAATAAATATTCATTTATCAATCAATTATTCATTTATCGATAAATATTCATTTACTGTATTATGAGATAAATATTTTTGGTCATTAAATAAACCATATAATCATGTACTACAAAGGAATTGAAGAAAGTTTTATTTATAGGTGACAAACCTAACCTCATTATTGTGCAAATTTTATTATACTCGTAAGTGCACGAATCTATTATAGAATAGATTTTGTGGTGACAAGTGCCGATCCCATGATGAAGTAGATTTAATTATACATATGTTTAATTTTCTAGGTGTAAATGTGAGTTGGTTGGAAGTGAAATTTTTTATCTTAAGATTTAAAATAAAATGGCAAAAATGTATTAAAGATGAAAATAATGCAAATGAAACGCTTGAGTCTCTAAATTCATACTCAACATTTACCATGAGCTTAATATCTCATTTTTAGTTCCAATTAATTCATGGGGGTATTTTCGCCCCTCATAATTCTCACTCTAATAAATATGGTATCAAGCACTCAATGTGCTAGAGGTAATGATCTTTCACTAAGTGTGATGTTAAGAATACGTTGTGTTAGACGATAATAATCCTTTTGTCAACAACATGGCAAGACCATCTACTAAATAGTTTAGATACACTCTCTGTCAACACTAAGTCAAGACAACTCACAAAATACTAGACGGAAATTTTCTCTCTAATTAATATGGTGTTAAGTGCTCATTGTGCTAGACAGTAAAGATCCTTTACTAGAGAGCTAGTATACCGTGCAAAATCTAGACAGGATGCACTGTTTGTCGACAATGAGTCAAAACAATCACATAAATTAGAGAAAAAAATATAAACTTACCTAATTAAGCCCATGGATTATGTTGAGACTTCACTTTCAACCTAAGCTTGAAACTAAACTAGCCGCTTATAATTAAACTAGGGATAAAATGATAATTTTATTAAAATACATGGAAAATACAAGATGAAGAGGGAATTATAGAAAATGAAGTTAAAAAATAGATTCAGGAGTTTTAAATTAGGGAGAAGCCCTCTATTTATAGATACAATGGAAAAATCATGACCATCAGATAAAAATAATTCAGACGCTTAAGATTGCGTCACATGGCAAGCTTCAATTGGTTGGAACATATTATCAGTCAACATCACATCACCATTTCGGTCCAATAAAATGCTACCATATTATCGGTTAACGCCACATCAGTATTTTGGTCTAATAACATCCTGCTACATCATTGGTCTACTAGGATGTTGCCACATCATCATACCGTATATGTGAACAGTGCCGTACTTGTGAATACACTATAAGAAAAAAGGGATACAGCAATGATATAAGTATGTTGTCAATTACATACAACAACGAGGATTAGCATGTTGTTGATGTTGATACTGTTGAAAGCCTATGACTTTTGACAATGAACAATACATGTTTCAAAATGTTACCCTGCCTGTGGTCATTTATCATGTAACCACACTCTATTTTCGTATTTGATGTCTCACGTTTCCGCACTTTTCACAATAGACTTTTAGATGTTGTCATTTTCTATACGACAACAATACTTGCTCATTGTTATTTGTAACATTTGACAACAATAGAATGCTCGTTACTGTTTATAACATTCAACAACAATACATGCTTGTTGCTGTTTTTAACATTCAACAATAGTGAATACTCGTTGCTATTTGTAACATTTTAAACAACATACAGTTAAACGTTGCCTATTGTTAATTTGCAAGTTGTTAAATACACATTTTTTTCTGTTTCATAGATTAATTTTATTCTATATACTTTTGTCCAGCACAAACATATACACAATAATAACAAAATTTCAAAATATAATTTCATTGAAAATATATTCAAGCATAAAGTTAATACATTTGAAGTACTACTGTCACAATAGTTTCTAAAATCTTAAATACATATAAAATAACAAAATGAGATATGACCAACCAAAACATAAGTCCTAACAGCTTTGACTGATCTTTAAAAAAAATAGTTTCTTTAAAGCTCAATACCACCAAGGAGACCTCTAGCAAAACAAAATTAATTCTTGAACAATAAAGTTTAAGGAAAAGAAATTCAGTAACATTTTATAAAAACATAAATTAACTCTATGTGTGTGTGTGTGTGTCAGTGCGTGTGTATTTATATATTTGTTGATTAATAAAATATAATAGCAAGATGAATCACAGCTATTATTTTGTCTATATCAATTTGATGCAACTCTTTGGCCAAGCAACAGTACTCCCCAAAGCTTCATTGATTATTCGAGCTTCATTTGTCATCTTGTACAATTCCACATCTTTCTTACCAAGAGTAATTGACTCTACCCACACTTCTAACAATCTCTACCAAGAGGCATGTGATGGACTCGTGCCTTAGGGTCTGTTAATGCAATCTTCTCCTCAGCCACAACCTCCATTGGATCATCTGAGTACCAATGCAATAGTTGACAGCTTGTATTTTCTAGCTTAACATTTTCATGTATTGTACCACTTCCTCGTTGTGACTACAAGTATTAAAAATAAAATAAAATAGAAAAACTTATCACAAACCACATAAATAGGATATGGTAAGAATAAAAGAAAATTACCCGAGGAGTGCATTCATGAGCGCTCATCACATTATCAGGTCTACCAAGATTCTGTAAAATTAAAAATAACTATATTTAAGTGAAACTAAAATAAAATTGATTTTATATTACCTAATATCGTTGATGAATATATATTTTATATTAATTTTCTAGTTTTTATAAAAAATCATAATAGTAAATGGTTTACCTATTTTAACATAAAAGCAATCATTTGTTCAAACTTTTGTTCAAGTATCTCCACTTTTTGATATTGGGTGTGCAACTGGCTTTTAAGTTCTCTCACTTTCTAAGTAGATCGATTATGCAAATGCTCTGTGGTAAAAGTAACCCCAAATCTACATGGCCGAACTCGTCCACGTTTTTTATAACCAGAAGCTTTTGCAATATCATCATTTCTTATGTCATGGTTCTCTTTTGGCTTACTATCTATTTCTTGATACTCTACAACCTTTTCCTAAATCATAAATTATTTATATGTCAATTACATCAAAAAATAGAAGTCACAGAAGTAATAAATATATGATTTACTTTCAAGGGTTGCGAACCATTCTCCTTCCAATTGCTTCATTGGTAGGTTCACCACTTTTTTTACGATGTCCTTCAAGCCAAACGTCTACTCTTATTATTTTTGTCGAATCTGAACTTTTCTTTTTCTACAATAAAAGGGATAGAAATTTTAAATTATAAAAAAATCAATAAAAATATAGTAAATTTTATTTTATTTATCTTACCATATTATGCTCTGTACGAGCATAGCCTCTTCGACCCATTGTATGTACCTCTTCTTGTTCATTTTGCATATTTCGAAACTTCTTACTTATTTCCTATTACAAAAAATGAAGTCCTCTATTGATATGAATTTATCTCAATATTAATAATAGATACAATTACTTACTTCAAACTCTGGAGATAATCTAAATTTCACAAAAGCTTCCCAATCTTCATCAAATATAACTTTTTTTACCGAATAAGGGCAAGTGCACGTGACCTGTTTGTTTTCTTGTTTGCTTCCTTAATCTTATCTTTCTTAATCTTTGTCGTTATCTCTAATTTGTATTGTCTCCATCGATCTTCTAGATTTCGAATTGCTACATGCTTTTGGGAGTCATTTACAATAAATCTTTATTGTAAAATAAAGAAGCATGTCAGTAGTTAAAATAATAAATTATTATTAATATGAATAAAAAATATACCTTAATTAATGACCAAAGATCTTTAGTATTTGAAGGAACTAGACGCAAATCTTTGATCACAATAGGCATATGCTTTATTATAGCTTGACAAAGTGGTGTACTTCAATTAAGTCCCACTGGTTGACCTCTTTCATTGAATTCGATAGGTAAGGAATATGATCTCAAATCACGCCATTAGTAGTAGGGCCTCTTTTCTTTTGCCATTGTTAGTGCTAGGTATAGATGTTTCAACATTCTCATCGCTATTAATTGTTAGCCTTACATTTTCTTCTCGAACAACAAAAAGAGCACTTGCTGTTGTTTTTGGCTCTTTTTCAACTTTTTAGATGATTGTATAATGAAAACCTCATATTTGGGTAATATTGTGAAAATGGTATGCATAAAATAATTAATGTATTAAAATAAAGTAATGAATTCACTTACCTTTACACCGCCATCTTTTCCCACTATTAATGCTTGCTACAAAATGCAAGAAAACAATTATATATCTTATGATAGTTGTAAGCATAGATTAATCTAAAAAAAAATTACAGTACACATATGATATGAACAATACTTTAAGTAAAACTAAAATGTCATAGTTGTATTAAGAGTTAACAAATCAATATCACATAAAATAATTATAAGAAAGAAATATATTAACGCAACACATAAAACAAAAAAGTTGCACATCACAAATTATATCATTAACATCAGTTCTTTTATTTGGTGCATCCTCATTGTCATCTTATGTTTCAAGTCCTCCCACTTCAATTGATATGGATGTCTCATTATCATTTTCATTATATAACTGCAAATCTTGAAATCCTCGTAATGGTGCTTTCAAAACAACATACCAATTTGAAGAATTTGTATCCCTAGAATAAAAAAATTTGATTAGCTTGCGATGCTAAAATAAATGGGTCCTTTTCAAATTGGCTTTGCCCCTCATAAAGGTTAACCAAAGTGAACCATCATCATCTCTAACACCATTTACAATATTTTCCCAATCACATCTAAAAATGAGGAGTTGAAAAAGTATGGTAATCAAGAACTACGATCCTCTTAAAACCCCATAATAAGTGACTTTTCTATTCACTTGTGTAGTGTCTTTTACATTAGCTCTACAGATTATGGTTGCTTTGAGTGAAACAACACTATTTTATCTTGACTTCTCTACATCCTTCGTGTGAAATTGAAGACCGTTTATTACAAATCCATAATATGACATTGATTGCACACTTGGTCCACGTGAAAGCCACTTCAAAATATTTGACACATTAATGTGATTTTCCATAACCTTAATCTGTTAAAATAATAAGAATTGATAGAATAAGTTAAATAATTATAAAATATTATGTTCCAAAATAATTTAAAATAAATGTTTGATAACCTTTTCATGTAACCACACATTAAATGTTTCCACATGTTTCTTTTGTGGCAATTTATCATTCTTTTCAAATCGTCTATCCGAACTTTTTAATTCTTCCAAGTACTCTTTAGAAATAAAGATAAAAATATTAAACCTAACTATTAAATATTAATTAATTCAAAATGTTAGTAATAGGCATGACTAAAAATCTTACTCTATATAATGTTGGACTTCAGAACTGTTGAATAGGATATAATGATGGGCAATCTTTAACATCTCATCTGAAAGTTATTAATTTAACCCTTGATATTGGACGCCCTTCTAACAAACATTTGTTCTCAAATTCCTTATTGCGTCCATGTAAGGATCCTATTTGAGCAGCCTTTTTTACATACTTGCCACAAAAACATTGCATACTCTTCAGCAAGGTACTGCTCAACTATGTACACTTCAGGTTGTGCACGATTTCTAACATATCCTTTCAGGATGTTCATTTACCTAGGGCAAAAATTAAGCTAGATTAATGATTTATAACTAATTTTATTTTAATAATAATAAACTGAAAAGTTAAATAGTTACCTTTCAATAGGATACATCCAATGATATTGTACAAGTCCACATAGACGAGCTCCACGTCCAAGATGAATTGTTAAATGAACCATAATATTAAAGAATGACGGTGGAAACAATCTCTCCAACATACATAGAGTCTCAACCATTTCTTCCTCTAGCTTTTCTAATCTATTTCTATCTAAAACTTTACTACATAATTCTTTGAAAAAAGCACACAAATGAAGAATTACTTTTCTTGGACTTTCAGGTAAAATTCCTCTTAAAGCTATAGGTAAAGGTTGCTGTATTAAAATATGGCAATCATTAGATTTTAGGCCCATTATCTTGTGCTCTTTCACTGAAACACAATTCGTAGGGTTTGACCCATAACCATCAGGTAACTTTATATCAGCAAGCCGCTTGCAAAAAAAGTTCTTTTTCTTCTTTAGAAAGTGTATATAAAGTAACTGTTAAGCGATAAAAATTTTCCTCTTTTTAAGGATGTAAATCCTTCCTAATGTCCAAGTGTATCAAGTTTAAGCGAGAATTAAGGCCATCTTTAGACTCACATTTTATGTTCAAAAGCAAACCAATTATGCTATCACAAATGTTCTTTTCAATATGCATTACATCCAAGTTGTGATGCAAAACTAAGTCTAACAAAAATTAAAAAGAAAAGTTTGGTAAGATTTTAAATTTTAATTAAGAAAGTAAAGCACAAAAATTTATCATAGAGCATATTTAATTATAGCTCACCTTCCAATATGGTAATTCAAAAAATATAGTTTTCTTTTTCCATAATTAAGATTCATTTGTGCTCTATTTTCTTTTTTTGCTCCCTTTTCCCCAATTATTTACAATATCTTTAACTTCTTTATATATATCTTCACCGATTAACAATTTAGGTTTACGTTTATCTTCAACATGCCCATTGAACCATTTGCACTTGTTTCAGAAACTATGTTTACGAGGAAGAAACCGTCTATGACCCATGTATGCATGTTTCCTACTATGTGGTAACCACTCTGAATATATGTTCATACGATATACAGGACATGCCAACTTTCTTTTTGTAGACCATCCTGACATGTTTGCATAAGATGGAAAATCATTGATCGTCCACATCAAGATGGCTTTCAAATTAAATGTTGATTTGCCGACAGCATCATATACCTTAATTTCATTTACCCACAACTCGTTTAAATCTTCCATAAGTGGTGCCAAGTAAATAACTATGTCATTACCTGGCTGTTTTGGCCCAAGGATTAGTAAAGTCAATATTAAGTTTTCCTTGGACAATGTATAGCCATGGCGTCAAGTTGTATATAGATAAAATCACAGGCCAAAAACTATAACTCGTGCTAAGATCTTGAAAAGGATTGAAACCATCAGTAGCAAGATCAAATCTGATATTTCAAGGATTTGATGCAAATGATGGCCATTTTTTATTTATGGTCTCCTAAGCAAAAGAATCAATTGGATGTTTCATCTTACCGTCTTGGCTTTTATGACTTTGGTGCCATCTAATTTGTTCTGTCAATTCTGTGATCCCAAACATACTCTTAAGTCTTGGTATTATTAGAAAACAACGCAAGACTTTTGCAGGTATGCCTCGATGAATCTTATTAGTTCATTCAACAACTTTCCAACTAGAAGAACCATATTTAGGGCATGTATTTGCATGTTCTAAGTCTTTTCTAAATAGACAACAATCATTTATACAAGCATGTATCTTCTTGTACCCAAGTTCAAATGCCCTCAGCAATTTTTTTGTTGAATAAAAAGAATCTAGAAGTGTATTTTCTGGTGGTAACATATCACAAAAAATTTAAAGCATTCATTAAAATTACTGTCAGATAACCCATGAGAAACTTTATGCTTGAATAGCGCTGTAGTTGCTGACATTTTAGAGTAGTTTGTATAGCCTGGGTATAATGGAGTCTCAGCATCTCTAACTAAATTTTGAAATTCCTCTCTTCCCACAAATGTATTCTCTGTAGCATTTTCTTCTTAAAAACATACTTGATCTTTACACATCTTATAAGTTTCTGTCATTTCAAAATCTATGTATTGATTTGATGTGTATGTATTACCCTCACCTTGGTATTGTATTGCTGCAGTAGAGCTCTCCCTACGAAGGACCCAGGTTGTATAAGTTGGATCCATGCCCTTAATAACCAAGTGTTCATAGACTATATCAAAATGGTGGCACTGTTAATTCTCACAATGTCTATAGGGACATATTATAAAATCTAAGTTTCCCAAACAAGCACGTGCATTATTAACAAAGTTACGTGCTCCCAACCTATAATCCTCTATGTGTCTACAACAAAGATTTTACTGAATTGGAAAGTTATTCGAATTTTACTAATTTTGTATAGACAAACTGGTTTTTTTTTTTTAAGAGGCAAAATGAAAAATTATATTTAAAAAGAAGGCAAAATAATACCTTGATAAGTGAACCCATCCTTTATCCATTTTCGAGCAACTATTGTTATTAAAACCTGTTTACATGACCAAATAGTTAGTTGAGCATAAAAAAGGTTACATAACAACATATTTAAGAGAAGAACAAAGTTACTTTAGGTATTTACTTGTCATAGGACTCTTTCTATTTTGGTTTCATTATTTCATAAGACTTTGTATAAATGTCATTTTTTAAATTCAGTATCTTCTCCATTATTTACTAGTTTAAATGTCAACACAAAAGGAAATAAGAAAAAAAAATTATTTTATAATAAGAAAACAGACAAATACACATTAGTATTATTATTATCATTTTTTATAAACAAACAACTATGAAAGAGTAAATGAGACCCCTTTTCATGTTATTTTACTTGCAAACAAACAATAAACAATGAAATATATATACACCTTTTCAATTTCAAGATGTTGTCTTCTTTGTTCTGGACCATAATCAAAAGCTGCTTCTCGATGGGACCACAACTTATACACCTAGAATTTTGTATAAAAAATCAAAGAATAACTCAATTTAAGTTCCAATAGAGAGAATGTGAGTTGAATAAAAGAAGACCCAAACCTTATTTTTTATTGACAGTCACAAAGGAGAAGGAATAGTTGAGGGGTCTTCACGAAGAGGAAGAAAACAAGTAGAGAGAAAGAGAAAGATAATGCTAGAAAGTGAGAAAGTGAAAAAGTGAGATTTGGTAACTTTACCAAGTGGTAACGTTTTGTCTTATTAGTAATTAAGATATTATTTTCTATTAATTGATAATTTAGAGCTTTTTTATTTGTACCTTTTTTTCTTAGGCTGGCAAATGAGTTTTTCATTAGTTAGAAAAAAAACAAATAGATTTGAATGAACTTAAGTCATTTTTTATTTAAGAAAATTACTTGTGGTAGACAAAAAATTATTTACATTTTATACAAAAAAAATTAATGGCTTAATAGAATAAATTCAATTATGTGGTAATCGACCACCTATTATTTAAAATTGGTTCATTGCGTTTTTATTACTATTTCTTAATTTGAAAATGCTTTATTATTACTATAGACATAAAAGAAATTATAAATATAAACATATTTCACTTATGGCAAATTATTCCATAGTTGAAAACAAATGATAACGAACTAAAAAAATGTTGTGCTACATTCTCGACAGCAACATGCCTTTTAGAATGTTGTTGAAAATGAATTTTTTGACAACATGCTTATATTGCACGTTGTTATTTATCTTATCAAATCTGCCACAATAAAAAAACCGTTGTAATAATGTTTTTCACGACATGCCTTAAAGCATGTTGTTGAAAGTAAACTTTAAGCAATTTTTAACAACGCGCAATCTTAAAATGTTGTTAAATATCAAATTTTACAACATGGGTAGCATGCATGTTGTTGAATTCCTTTTGCTATATCTCTTTTTTCTTATAGTGATAGTATTATATATGTAAACAGTATTGTATACGTGAACAGTACCAAATGCTTTTTTATGCTCCTTTTAAGGTTTTTTACCATTCCGAATTCAAAACTGCCATCTTTTTCACTGTCCGACTTCTCGTAGCCAAAATATTTCTAAAATACATAACATACTTTAATTATAATAAAACACATATAATAAGAGTTTAAAGAATTTAAACACATAAAAGTAAAAATATTAGTGAGACTCACAGTATAAAATGACAATTTAACCCTGTATGAATATCCATTCTCTAGTAGTCAACATTCATCTTGCTCTATTTAAGTAGAGTTTAAACCATAGTGTAGTGATATAATGCGCCAACACAGGACTACATTAAAAAAAAGAAATTTTTTGTGTGGTATTTCTATGTTGTTACTTCCATTATGGTATTAATGTAAATTTGACTATACACCCATATAAAATACTGATGTGCTAGTAATTTATATATTATTTTTATATTCTTAATTTAATGTTATGTTAAATTATATTTTATTATGTTAATTTTATCTTAATTTTTATATTTTATTATTTTAGGTATAATATGGGATTAAAGAGGAATTAAATCGGAACATTCATGAAGAAATCAACTTAAAGGAATCAAAAAGTGAAAGCAATAAAAAGATTTAATTGAAATAAATCAAGGAAGATTTAATTTAATCATCATGGATGCAATCGGGGGGGTAGTATTGAAGATTTAGTTGATAAACGGCAAATCACGTGAAGAATAAAGGAAGAGAAGAAAAGGTCATTAGCTTTCAATTTCGAGTTATTCACGTGTGGAGAGCATTTTGACGATTTAAATGGCATTCTTGTGATGGGCTTTGACCAAATCGTTATTGGCCTATTAATTTAACAAGTCACGTACATGCATGAAAAAGGCAGTTGTTTTGGATTTAATTCTTTCCATGCAAGGATTTAAAGGCCACAATTGAAGCATTATAAAAGGGAACGACTAGAAGCCACAACAATACATAAAAGGGAAGTGCCAAGCAGAAGCAACACAGGACCGAATTAAAAAGAAGCAGCAGCCGCACCAAATAGAAGGAGAAAAACCGAGAGCAGCAGGAGCAATTTGGAAGAGGAAGAAGACGCTAATATTAATTCTTGAGTTTTTTTTTCCCTCTTCTCTATTATCTTGCTTGAATGTTCCTAATTAAATTCATGAATTTTTTTTATATTCTCATGAACTAATTTATTTTGCTAGGGCTACGATGTAGCCTAACTATGAATTAATTCCATAAATCTATGTTATTTTTAATTTATTATTTTATGGTTGAGTGTTCATTATTGTGTTTGATGCTTTTAAATACCTGGCCAATATTTAAATGATTTGAGGATATATAATAAGACCGAGAGGAGATTTATGTATTTTTGTTTTATGTAATGGATGCCATGAATTAATCGAAAGACAGAGATGTGCCAATGTGATTCATGCAGTTTTTCTAAGAATGTCCATAGAACTTAATAAATCTTTGCATATTTAAATTCACATAGAGATATAGTGGGTTAATATATGAAGGTATTTTTGATATTACTCGAGGGAGGATATTGAATAGATTAGAGAAATTTACTGGGTAATAAACTTTAATAGCAATAGATGAAGGATTAAATTGGATTAGTTATAGTGAAATCGGATGTCCTAATGTCTTAATCTCTTGGTGATTTCGATTACTGTCTGTATATTTATTTAATTTTTAATCTAAATTCACACATTCGATTGTTCAAATAAATTAGAGTTAGAATAATTTTGGTAGCTAATAGGATATACAATCTTTATGCGACGATACTCTACTCTTCATTATATTACTTGTGCCGACTAGTATACTTGCTAATTTACGCGTCAAGTTTTTGGCGCCGTTGTCGGAGATTGTTTGGATTAGTATCGACAGCAACTAACCTTAGTTTAATTTGAATTTTATTTTTATTGTTTTATTTTCGTTTTCTTGTTTAATTTTATAAGACGTTCAAGAAGTTTTGATTTATTGTCTTTTGATCCAGAGATTGAACGCACTTATAGAAGGCTCAATAGAGAAAGGAGAGAAGCTTTATAGGAGCAACAACTAATCATGGCCCATCAAGCATTGCACAAAAATAAGGATGAGAGACCTTTAAGAGATTATGTTGTGTCTCCAATTAATGGTGCTCGCTCAAGCATTGCACACTATGTCATTCAAGCCAATAATTTTGAAATTAAGATATCCAGATGATTCAAACGTTTGTAAAATTTGATAGGATGCCGAATAATGATCCAAATGCTCATATTGTAAATTTCTTGTAAATTTGTGACACATTTAAGCAAAATGATGTTTCAGACAATGCTATTAGGATAAGACTTTTCCCAGTCTCACTGAGGGATAAAGTAAAAGAGTAGTTAAATTCACTTCCTGCTGGAACAATCACCACATGGGATGGTTTAGCATAGAAGTTTTTAGCAAAGTACTTTTCTACAGCAAAAACAACCAAGTTGAGAAATAATATCACTACCTTTGGCTTAGTTCGAGATGGAATCATTATATGAAGCATAGGAGAGATACAAAGACCTACTATAAAAATGCCCACATTATGGTCTACCAGTTTGGCTTAAGGTACAAACAATTTACAATGGTTTGGCATCCAATACCAAAAAAATTATTGATGTTGCAACAGGAGGAACATTAATGGGAAAAACACCAGAAGCAGCTTATGAATTATTGGAGAAGATGGCCTCTAATAATTACTAGTGGTCTTCAGAGTGATCAATGCCAAGGAAACTGTAGGAGCCCATAATATTGATGTTGTCACTGCTTTATCTGCATAAATGACTGCTCTATCTAATAAGCTGGAGCATCTAAATGTCAGTGCTATTCAAACTCAATTGTGTGAATTATGCGGAAGGAACCATACCAGTGTCAACTGCTAAGTTAAAAGTCCTTTTGCATCGTCATTTGCTGAATAAGCTCATTACGTGTCAAACTTCCAGAGGCAACAAAATAACCCATACTCTAATACCTACAATCCTGGTTGGAGCAACCACTCGAATTTTTCATAGAACAAACTCATGGGATGATGCTCTACTCTTCATTATATTACTTGTGCCGACTAGTATACTTGCTAATTTACGCATCAAATAATGTTAGCCTACATGGCTATTAATATTGATTTTGATGATAACAAACCACATACTTTTGGACAAACAAATATTTACATATTATGTTTTTATAACAAGAAAATGTTTTTAATATATATTATTTGGAATTTCGGATTTGGGTTGATTTGAAAATATTTAAATTGATTTGGGCCATAATATAATTTCTATAAAATTGGGCTTTATCATAATTTCAAAAAGTTTTAGGATTCACAAAGGATTATTGAAAAATTCTGAAATTGGACCTATTTGTAAAATTTTATAACTTTTTGGGCCATACTACAGTTATTGAAAGTTTTAGGGCAAAACTATAATTTTAGAGAACAGTTCAGAAGAATCAGTAAGTTAACCTAACGATTACTAAACGCCAGCGGATAGTGAGCGTAATCTCTTCCAATGGAAAAGCCATCCTGCACGAATCCGAAAGTCTCTGAAAATAAACGCTATCCAGGTTATCATAAGCGAATAAGTGAAATTCAAATGTTTGCCTTAACGGTAACATTTAAGCGGCTAACCGGATTTGGGAAACGGTAAGCCGGTTATGACCAAAATGTGCATAACGGCTAGTTTTTGATCTCCCATTTTAATTAGGATATTTTTTAAAACACCAATTCACCCCCCCTCTTGGGTTGCACACTTGTATTTCATTTGGTATCAGAGCGAGATGCTCTTGTGTAGGCTTAAACGTTTAGAGTTAAAGATCCATGGCAACCCATAATGACTCAATCTTTAGGGAAGGACAATCCACAATTAGATCACCGTTCTTTGACGGTAACGACTACCCATATTGGAAAATTAGGATGAGAATTTATTTACAAGCATTAGATTATGAAATTTGGGAAGTTGTTTGTGATGGTCTATTCATGCCTATGACTAAAAATGAAGTAGGAGATGATATTCCGAAACCCTCAAGTCAATGGAGTGTATTAGAAAAGAAAAAGATGTCATTAAACTCCAAAGCAATGAATGCCTTATTTTGTGCTCTTGACAAGAAAGAGTTTCATAGAGTATCTAGTTGTGAGAGTGCTCATGAAATTTGGAACAAACTTGAAGTCGTGTATGAAGGCACAAATCAAGTTAAAGAGTCTAAAATAAGTAGATACACTCGTCAATATGAATTGTTCCAAATGGAACAAAATGAAAGTGTGTATTCTATGTATACACGATTCTGACATAGTGAACACCCCAGAGCCCTAGGAAAAACTTTTTCAAATAGTGAGAAAGTCAAGAAAATCATTAGGTCACTTCCAAAAGAATTGAGACCTAAAAGAACTGCCATTGAGGAAGCCAAAGATTTAAGTCTTACCTATTGATGATTTAATTGGTTCTCTCATTTCATATGAAGAAGATTTGGCAGCTGAAAAAGGGCATGACGAAAAGAAGAAAAACATTGCCCTCAAAGCCTCTAAAGTTGAAAGTGATGAGGAAAGCGAGATGGATGACGAGGAGTTTGAAATATTGACTAGAAGATTCAGAAAATTTTATAAGAAGACTAATGAGCAGAGAAAGTTTAGAGGTTACAAGAATAAAAAGGAGAAGAAAGAGTCAATCACTTGCTATGAATGCAAGAAACCCGGACACATACGACCGGAATGTCCTCTCCTCAACAAGCTCAAAAAGAAAGCTATGGTGGCTACGTGGGATGATAGCGAAGAGGATACAAGTGATGATGAAGAGCAACAAGAGATGACAAATCTAGCTCTTATGGCATTTGGAGAAGAGTCATGTGATGAACTTGATGAGGTAAGTGAGCTTCCTTCATATGATGAATTACATGATGCCTTCAATGAGTTGCATGATGAATTGATGAAAATCGGTAAAAAGAATGTTTGACTTAAAAAAAAGATGGTAGAGCTTAAAAATGAGAATGAATCATTTAGTGCTAAGGTTGCATGCCTTGAATTAGAAAATAAGACACTGCATGATAAGATTGCATTATTTGAAAATTCTAGTACTTCACATGAGCATTTAGAATCACATGTATATGACTTGAAAAATGAAAATGATACTTTACAAAAATGCAATGATTCATTAAATGAAATGATTAAAGTACTAGAGTTAGACAATAAAATGTTGCATGATAAAATTGCATCTTTTAAAGGCAAACAAAGTACTTCATATGAGCTTGAGAAATCACATGTTGATGTATTAATGAAAGAAAATGAAGTGCTAAAGAAGAAGAGCAATGACCTAAATCAAATTGTGTTAAAATTTACAAATGGACAAAAGATGTTAGATACCTTGCTTAATACACAAAAATGTGTGTTTGACAAAGGAGGTATTGGTTATAAGCCAAATTTGAAACAAAAATGTTATAAGAATTATTTTGTTAAGGCTACCTCCACATGTGATCATAAAATTGTTTGTCATTATTGCAATCAAGATGGTCACATGAAGAATAGATGTCCGGTCAAAAGAAGAATAGATGTCCGGTCAAAAGAAATGTATATTATGGAGCAAAATATATTTGGGTTCCAAAAGGAACTAAATCTAACACGCAAGGACCCAAGAGTATTTGGGTACCAAAGGGCACAACGTGAATGATTTCTTTGTAGGTACCACAATCAAGGAATGGTGGAGAGTTCCTTGATGAAGGCTTGTGAGGACAATCACTTGATCATGATCTATGAGAAAAAGATGAGGCAAGATGACTTAATTATTTTGGTAACAATTCTTGCCATATTTATTTTGTTGAATAGATCATAATGGATGGATAATACCTTGATTTGTGATTTGTTGATATGTTTGTTCTTGTATGCATTTATGATTTAAGTATTGAATGGCTCATTGAAAAGTTTTAAATCACAAAATGATTTAAAATTGATCAATTTTTAAAGCCATAAAATAAATTGGTGTGTGTAATACAAGTATAAGAACTTGCCACAATTAAACTGAGGTGAAAATATTCTGAGTTTAAATCAAGATAACCCTCCTTTCTTCCGAAAATCCTTTCCTTTGTTAAAATTGTTTTGAGTAAAATTCGGATAACCACTTTATCAAACCTAGTTTGATATTCTCTCGTTGGCTCAAGACAAGTTTCGAAAACCGGATCTCTTCATCCGTTAAATCGAATTTGCAAATATTCACATTCTCGCTTTTAAACCAAGAATCGGTTTTGTCATCCGACAACCGGATTCTCATTAGAGTAATTGCTTTTAAACCGCAAACCTTATTCAAAACCCAGACAATCAATGCATGGTATTTTTTTTTTTTGAAATTTAGCCGACAACCGATCACGAAACGGACAGCCGATTGTGTTTTTCATCTTTTCTCGATACAAACCGGATAACCGATTGTGGGTATTCGGTCTCAATTCATAAAGGAAACATTTTGTTTCAATTTCGCAACCGATTCTTAAACTGCGAGCCGCTTTCGCATTGGCAAAATCAGAAAAACATTCGGATATCCGGTTACTAAAACCGAAACCGTTATGTTTTGAATGCAATTTAAAATGCATCCTAACAACTACAAACCCAGAAGTCGCTTTATTCATTGAAACACCGTTCTAAAACCGGATAACCGGTTGGTTTATTCGTCAACCAAATTTGGTAACGCAAGGTTCCCAAAAGCAGCCGTTTAACAAAGCTCAACTCGAATCCATCCGATAACGAAATATACGAAGATAGCCGCTTGTGTTTGTTCAATGCTTTGAAACCGGATAACCGGATTCAAACCGACAATAAACCGGATAACCGGATTCAAAACCGGCAATCCGTTTGCTTTTGATGCATATTCTGTTTATTAACCGGCTAACCGGTTAGTGCAATCCGGTTAGCCGGATTCGCGATTTCTTAAGGCATCTTTCATGCCTTCTCTCTTTCGGCAAACCGATTGTTTTCCCTCTCCAAAACCGATTCTTCCCCTCTCCAAATTCACTTCATAATCAACCATGTTTCACTCGTTTTTGATGAAAATCAAGCCAAATAACTTGTTTCCCATCCGGTTTTATACTTAAAATCTCTTTCAAAACCGTTTTTCATCATCCACATCTCTAGATTCGAAAATCACATTTAGGTTTTTCAAACTTTTATCTCTCTAGATTTCTTGCTTTTAATCCGTTTTCAACAGATCTTGCTTCATAAAACTTCTTCCAATCCTCATCATCTACTCTTTCATTGCTTTATTTCACTTCAAATCACTCAAAATCACCATGTCAAGCTCGCGGCCTGTTCATCCTTCCAAGAGTTCACGGCAAGCTGGTAACACCTCAAATCAATCCACCTTCGAGTCCACACACCTTCCAAACAAGCATTTCTTGATTGTATTCTTAGACACCGTCCGGTTAATCTTGGATATACCATTCTTCGCACTATGTTGACCATACCCGACCTCATTACTCGTCCCCTTCCATATGGTCACTTCATTACCCTGATCCTTAAATACTTTAAGGTACCGATTCACAAACCTTCATTTAGAACTTCTAAGAGTATCTGGACGAAGTTCGTTCGCGCTTTAGGATTCGAGGGAGCAACGGGACTTAGTCAAGTTCACTGAAAACAAATACACCTTCCTTGCTCCGAGTGATGATCGACCACTCAATGATGTCATCCCACCGATCGCCTCGATTTCTCACTTCCGCTTAGAGGTCGCCGCCGAGATCCTTCAAGTTCACATCCGCCTCGCAGCCTCAGATCCGCCTTTATCACCTCCCGCGCCTCCCATGTCCGGGGGTTACTCTTCAGCATGGACGAAAGTGAGGTCTCTCTCTGTGAGGCAGACTGAGTTTCAGCAGCAGCAGCAGCAGCTTATCCATGGCCAGCGCCATTTCTTTGAGCATTTTGGGATTCCATATCCATATCCACCTCCATCACCACCATTCTCACCACCTCAGTAGGCTCCTATGTCAGATCCGACACACCTACATTTTATTTACTGTTTTATGTTCTTTTATGGATGTTTATGCATGGTTGTTCTGGTTTGGATTATGTATTTATTTTTGGATGATATGGATTTGTTTTAATTGATTGTTATGCTCTTTCTTATATTCTGGATCATTTTTACTAATGTGCCTGTATTGAGATTTTGATTATTGATAGGGGGAGCTTTTACTCTTTTTGATGATGAAGGGGGAGATAATTTGTAAAGGTTCATTTGTTCATGTGTTATGAAAAACATTTATGTGCATTTATGCAGGGGGAGTATTTTTTTTTTTTAATCTCTTTGAAATTTTTTTTTAAAAACCTTGCATTTATTAAGGGGGAGTTTTTCATAAATAAATGAATTTTTATAATGTGTTTGTCATCATCAAAAAGGGGGAGATTGTTAGCCTACATGGCTATTAAAATTGATTTTGATGATAACAAACCACACACTTTTGGACAAACAAATATTTACATATTATGTTTTTATAACAAGAAAATGTTTTTAATATATATTATTTGAATTTTGATTGGGTTGATTTAAAAATATTTAAATTCATTTGGGCCATAATATAATTTCTATAAAATTGGACTTTATCATAATTTCAAAAAGTTTTGGGATTCACAAAGGATTATTGAAAAATTATGAAATTAGACCTATTTGTAACATTTTACAACTTTTTGGGCCATACTACAGTTATTGAAAGTTTTGGGACAAAACTATAATTTTAGAGAACAGTTCACCGTAAATCAGTAAGTTGCCAACCTTACATTTTGAACTACGGATAGTGAGCGTAATCTCTTCCAATGGAAAACTATCCTGCACGAATCCGAAAGTCTCTAAAATAAATATCCTAAGTATCATAAGCAGATGTCAATACAGAAATTCAAATGTTTGCCTTAACGGTAACATTTAAGCTAACCTGATTTGGGAACGGTAGTTTAAGTTATGACCAAAATGTTCATAACGGTTTTTGATCTCCCATTATAAAACTCAATCCCAATTCATTTTCAAGGTTGCAAGCAAGCACAAACAAAAGGCATACAACATTTCTTGAGCTTTAAATTCGTGAATCAATATACCTTGAGTGATATTTGATATTAAACTTGTTTATCTAATCTATAAGAGAGATGTTGGTAGTAATTTCATTTCATCTTCTCATTTGTTAGTATTTGAGTGAGTGAAACACTTGAGTGAATAGATTGAGTTGAAATCTCTTTGTTGTAAAGGTTTATTGACACCTTGGAAGACAATAGTAGACATTTGAAGCCTTGGGAGGCTTGGATAGTGAAATCCTCAAGCCCGGTGTGCTTGGAGGCGTGGACGTAGGCGGGGATAGCCGAACCACGTAAAAATCATCGTGTTTGTTTTCTCATCCCTTACTCGTCTATTATTATGCTTGTTTGAATTTATTGTTTTTGATTTGATTAAAGCATTAGATTGGATTATTGTGGATTGTTGTGTGGTTTAATTAGGATATTTTTTAAAACACCAATTCACCCCCCCCTCTTGGGTTGCACACTTGTATTTCAAATACTATTGTTAATCCGCCCCTAATGGTTTGAAAATTTAATATTTTCTTGCAAAAAAATAATTAAAAAATTAATGAATAAAGTTATAAAGTTAGTACTCTAGCCTTAACTAGAGGTGTGCATGTTCGACTCTGACTTAGAAGTTAGAACCAACTTAGACCTAAACCGATTGGTTCATGATTTCGTGAACTGAATACAAACCGACTACTAGAACCGAACTGAACTAAACCAAATTAATTTAGCTCGAGTTAGTTTGGTTCTATGGTTTGGTTTGGTTTAGTTCTAGTATTTTTTACTTTGTATGTTTTACAAAAAAATAATATAGTAATAACATACTATTGCTATAACAATAATCTTGAGTTCATAATTCATTACATAATAAAGTCTACAATAGTCTAGAAATTTATTACAAGTTACAGAAGGAACTTCACATTAAAGTTCCATTACCACTTAACACTCTCTCAATCACCACTTCTTGATCCTTCAACTTCCATATCCACAATGCCTTTATTATCTCGCTAAGTGAGCCATTAGTCAAGCATCAACAATTAAACAAAATAAAATAGTGCATAATATCACATTGATAATCACATGCAAACAAATATAAAATATTAGCTTCATTACCTAAATATTCTTCATGTTGAACCACATGAACAAATGTTAAACAAATCAAAATTGTGCAATTTACTCAAAATAAACTTAAATTTAAGTTTGACAAAACAATATCTTTTTAAAGTTGATTCATAAACTCATTTTCTTGAATTAATTGATTAAAGTTTATTGTTGTATCTAAGAAAAGAAAAGACCCCAACTAATTTTGTATTAATATAAATGTTTCTACCATGTAAGGAGTCAAAGACCTTCTATAGTGATTTAGTTTAGGCTAGGGTTTTTAATTTTTATAGTTTAATTTTCATAAATTCTATTTTTAATTTTTTCTAATGAACCGTTTGGTTTGGTTTTAAACTGAACCAAACAAGAACATTTGGCTTTTGCTACTTGAATTGAACGAAACCAAACTAATTGCCCACTTCTAGGCCCAATAATTAGTTTTTTCGTTAATTGGGATCACTAACTATAAGTTGACTAATAAATGTACAATTTTACCCTCTATATCATCGAATGTCAACAGAAAAGAGAAAAGTTCCTCTAAATATCTAAAAGTATGACCGCTTATAATTCTAATAATGGTTCTCCTCACTCATTTTTCCCTTTTCCCCATATTTTGTTAAATTTTTGTTCACAAGCTAAAACGTTAATAAGCCTATTTATTAAACAGGTCATATTTGTATTTAAGATTTTGATACAATTATTAAATGAATCATATTCATACTTAAATTTGATACAATTGGACTAATGACATGACATGATTATACGAATGGACACCCTGAGATGACACGTGCCTAACTTAGTTTAAGTGACAAAGGTTAGGGAACATAGATGTCACTTTACTAAATTGTAGGGATCTGGATGATAATATCTCTAAGAAGACGACCAACAAGTATGTCCATAACCTCGTAACCAAACAAGAGCCATACAACCCCACTAAAAGCCCTAATCCGGAGCACGGTCCTTCATATATAAAGAAATTCCAAAATCGGCTAATTGCAAACGAGCTAGAGAGAGAGAGAGAGAGAGAGAGAGAGAGAGAGGAAAAGGAGAAAAAGGGGGAAAAATGCAGATCTTCGTGAAAACCCTAACGGGGAAGACCATCACCCTCGAGGTCGAATCGAGCGATACCATCGACAATGTCAAGGCCAAGATCCAAGACAAGGAAGGTACTTATTAAGTTAAAAATCAAACTTTAGAATTTTCTCTGAATATCAAATTAAGATCTAACGATTCGCTGATTAAAAATACTCTTAGGTATTCCGCCGGACCAGCAGAGACTTATCTTCGCTGGGAAGCAACTTGAGGATGGCCGTACTCTAGCCGATTACAATATCCAAAAGGGTTGTTATTTTTTATTTATTAATAAAAATTTTGCGCCATTTTTACATGAACTCAACGTTAGTTTAGTGAATTGTAACAGTGAAACTTAGCTTGGCCTTTTAACATAAATTTTTTTCCAGCCTATTATTCTTTTATAAATTATGTTTGGGGTTTTAATTAGTGGATTTATTTGAATGCATATAAAAAATTTTCAGAGTCAACTCTGCATCTGGTTCTGAGGCTTCGTGGCGGTATTATTGAGCCTTCTTTGATGGCATTGGCAAGGAAGTATAACCAGGACAAGATGATCTGCCGAAAGTAAGTTGGGATAATTATCATTGGTTTTAAGATAGTTTTGATTGGAATCCATGTCTTTTGTTCTCGATATCGAATGTTTGATTGTATCACATTTAACTGTTATTAGTCCCTGTTTTCTAAATAATTATAAGATATTATCATGTTATTTTGAGCGTCATGGCTTTCTTGTCCTGTTTTAGGCAGCATGTTTTCTACATTTTATATGCTATGGTTATAGTTATGGAAGTGTTCTGTGTTCTTAAAAATGTAGTTAGCTTTGCCAGAAACTGGAGCTAAGACTCAAGTTTGCTTCCTAATGAAGATGTGGAGGTAGCTCAATTCGCTCCTTATGAGCTTGTTGAAGGATGGTTTCTTTTATTTATGCTTTTACTTTTAACTTCCCAGCTATTTCTGATATTCTTTAGTTGGATCACATATGGACTTATTTTGCTGAGTATGTGCCACACAGGCACATACTTTTGATACTTGATACACTGACTGAGTCAGAATTGGTGCTTTGACATGTTCGTTTCCCCTTGTACTTAGTTATCTCTGAATCATGTTAGGGTTTTTGCTTAATGATTCTGTTGATTATGGTTAGTGGAAGAAATCACTGTGTATGGCTTCCTTTATTTTCATTCTTAAAGGGGTGGTTCCTGGTAATTTCTGTCGATAATTGGTTATATTATATCGAGAGTATTTAACACTATATATTAGAAATTCCAGGATTAAGTCTGGATTATCTATGAACTTCACATAGAGGGTTATGGTATATCGAAAGTATTTAACACTATATATTAGAAATTTCTGGATTAAGTCTGGATTAACTATGAACTTCACATAGAGGGTATCTTTTAGGGTGCGTTTGGCACATTGTATTGCATTAGAATGTATTGCATTATGTTGTAATTTAACACAATGTTTGGTGTAGTGTGGATTGTATTGTATAGAATATTATTTTGTAATATTTATTTTGTAATATTTATTTTGTATTAATATTAAAATAAATTAGTATTATTTAAATTAATTAATAGTTGTGTTAAATCAATAATTTTTTAATTTTTTTATAAATTAATTTTATTTATTAATGTTGAATATAGCTATTTAGTTTTAAATTTATTATTTTAATATTTACATATTTAAAGTAAAATAATTAAAAAAATTTATTTAATAAAAGTAAAATAATGCATTATCATTTATTTATCAAATATTTAGTATGATAATATTTTATATTATTTCAATTAAATTTTATTTAAAATATAATACAAATTTATTAAAAATTATTGAATAATAAAAGTATATTGATTAAATAATATCAATACATTGCAATGCTGAACCCTATCTCCTATGGTTTATTTTATGTTCCTTTAATGCAACTAGAAATTACAGTCAGACATGAGTTTGCATAAGAACAGTGTAACGCAAGCCGCCGAATGCATCCTTAAAGTATTTTGGATTTGTATGATATCTCTACTTTTGCTGTTTGCTTTTTGTACTTTCATTTATAAATTTGATTAATTTTATTACTTACCATTTTCATATTAAATTTGTTGATGATTATGATTCTTAATAACCTAATATATGCAACAGATGTTATGCACGCTTGCACCCCCGTGCCGTGAACTGCAGGAAGAAGAAATGTGGGCACAGCAACCAGGTAAATCATTTTGAGTTGCAATGTATCTTTATGCTTTGCTTTTTCTTAGTCTTCTTGCATTAGTTAACTTACACTATATACTCCTTGGTATATTGCAGCTAAGGCCAAAGAAGAAGATCAAGTAGATATTCTGCAGAGAAATGCTACATTTCATTCTGAAACAGGATGTTTTACCTAGAATATGTAGCATCAACTGTTGGCTAGTAATTGATTTCTGTTTCAAGATGTTTCCAGAGTTTTGAGAGTATTTGTAGACTGATTACTATCGTCTCTATGTGCGGTGACATTGAGCACTTTATTATAACTCGCCTGAATCTACTATTTTCTTACATTGATGTTTATGCACCAATAAATTTTTCACTTTCATTGGTAATGATCATCCATTGTTGGTCGATTCTGTATCTAATATTTTTCTAACACCTGAGCAAAATATACACAAGAAAAACCATATAATCTGTTAATAATGTTTTTGGTTGAATCCCTGTAAAAAGTTCAATTTGTAAGCAATGGAACAATTTTGACATTTCAACTGCGGGTCAACTATCATCTCTGTATGCTTCTCTTCCGATCTGCCCAAGTGCTTGTTGAAAATTCGATAAGCTATTTGCAATAATATTTGTCGCCTGGCAGTTCTCTTCTCCATATTATCTGTCATTTTGAATAGTATCCAAAATTCAAAGTTTTAAGAAATGTTTTTGGGTTTGGATCATATCATGGTGGCTTGGTAACAAAGGTAGAGGGAAATGTTTATGCATGGTAAATGTGAGATAACAAACTCACCTTGTCTGAAAAACAAACTCACCTTGTCTGAAAAATGTTTTGGATCATTCTCTGCGGGGACTCAAGTGCTGCGTATTCTAGCTCAAGCAACTCATCTGAACTGAGTCGCCAACCAAGAGCACCCAGATTTTCCTCAACTTGTTTCACGGACTTAACTCCAGGAATGGGTATGGTACCTTTGCAGATGCACCAGTTTATCGCAACCTGCTAATTAGATGCCTTTAACATCTTCACAAAACTTATAACAACTACAGAAGCAAGATGTAGTATTATTATTTAGTTGGAGTAGTAAGTAGTATCCTGATGGTCATAGTTAAGAATTAAAAAATTGTTCAAAACAAATACCTGTGGTATGGTTTTGCCTCGTCTTTCTGCAATTTCTTTTAGAGAGCGCAATAAAGGCTTCAATCCTGGAAGAATTTGCCTGAATAACAATGCCCTGACAGCAGACAATTGATCCAATTGAGAAACGAGCAAGGAATAATGCAAGAAAATAATCATAATTGAAAAAAGAGACTGATCTTTCACTCATTTTCCCCTTGTCAAAAATTATAGTGAGTAAAAGCAATACCGAGGTCCACGGGGAAGTTTAGAAGGTGTATATTTCGCAGTAAGCATTCCAAGTCCTAGAGGGCTATAAGATATCAAGCGGATACCCAGAGAGTCACATATATTCTTGATCTCCAGCTGATTTTCTCCCATACTCAACAAAGAAAACTGCACCTGAAATATGACATCTCATTGAATGTAAGATACAGTTTTATGATTACCAGCTTTTAGGTTACTTATGTCAGTCTATGCAAATGCAGCATGGTCTCCATTAAATGTATGGTTTTATAGAAACCGAGAGGTTTCAACTTTCAACAATTATACCATATTCAATAAACCCAGGGACACTCATGATGCATAGTAGTGTAAGATAGTGTGGTCTTGGCTGGGGCACCACAAAGAAACCAGGCCCACAGGTCCAGTTAAAGCCATGAAAGAGACAACTCACTTTCATGAGTTTTTTCGTATATCTCTCTTCCCAAAAAGCTTGTTTATCATGATAACATCTTATTCTGAATCTTTTAGCCCCTTCGCTTATGAGATAAGATGATATGCTAGAAGTATGACACCTATTTTCTTTTTGTTGATTATTTGGGATCTTGGTGGTAAAGAAATGAAGTTTATCAACAAAGGTGCTTGTGTTAAAATAGATAAGGCTCTATTTAGGATTAGGGGAAAGAAATTGTATCTATCTATGGATGATGGTGCTGATGTTGATGATGCACTGTCTACTGTATTATCTAATTGTCTAGATGTTGATGCTGATGTACTGTTTAAGGGGTTTATTAAATGACTAACATGATAATTTGGTCCTATTGCATGTCTAGCATATTCTATGGCAAACTAAATAGGTATACGGTTCTTATCATTCCAAAACTAAGGCTTCAAATAACAAATCTTCATTGTTTAGTGTTTTGGCTAAAGAGTAATTAAATGAAACGGTTGAAAAATTATGTCTAAGTGCAGTGCTATTTCTTAATTCTGACCATCCTGGTCCGAACTCGATTAAGAAATTCATCTGGCTACTAAATATTTGGTTGGCTACTGAAACAAAATCTTGATAGAGGGATTCTATTGTTTTTTCTCTTACCATATCTACATTGTCGCCATGAAAGGGAAAATCTTTTAGATTTTTAATAATTGCCTTGCTATTGCATGGCTAAATATTTCTTCTAATGGCTAAGTGTTTAGGCATTTTAGCGGTTAATTAATAAAATATGATAATTGCTCTGGTATCACAGAAGAGGAGAGAGAGTTTTAAATGGAAAGATCTTCAGGAAAAAGGGAAGTTGTTTGGCAAAAAGTCTGTCTTTTAAAGTTTTTATAAATCTGGTGCCAAAGCAAAATGCCCAAACACCTTTAAACTCCTGACTCACGCTTTAAGCTCTTGACTCATGGCCAAAATGCCTTTTATCAAAACAACATATATTCAGCAAGATACGGCCAACAGAGACCGTGTTAAAAAGAAGTTTTCAGAAATTAAGAAAAAATTTTATCGAATTCTCTATATTTTTGTCAAACAAAAACTTGTTCCCTTGAATAATAACAAGGACCAGCCCTTTGTTGATACTTTAAAAATAAATTATACTTTCATTAACCATGGAGAATAGTTAACCCAAAAGATAAATGAATAAGATAAAAAAATAAATAAATATGTTAATCGCTTTCTAATTAATGTCTAAATTTACTAAATGTGAAAGGCAATAGACTGACCAAAAAGTAAAGGAAATTTTATAGCTTTACTTGTGTGAGTACAAGATTGTGATCACGATTGCCTTTCTTTGAGCAATTTGTAATATATTTATATACAATAAAGTTGTCTTTATAATTATTGACTATTAAATACGAAGTGATAAGAAATTGGGATAATATTTACAAAAGACTTGGTGCTAATAGACTGACCAAAAAATAAATAGTAAAATACATGACTGACTACAATAATTTTTTTGGAGGCTGAGCGTTAGTAAGAAAGGACAAAAGTTAAAAAGATGCCTTCACAATTTTTTCCTTATCAGGTAATGAGTAAAGAAAGAACATCTATAAAGAGGAAATAAAGAAAAAGCTGGCTACTTAAGTCTTTTTGCTAGCTAAAAACTATTTTTATCTTAAAGTATCTCTCATTTGTCCATCATTTTATCGATTGCCTTTACTATATCTTCACCCAATAATTGATGACTCATAGCTTCCATTTTTGTTCCAAATGATGACATGTCACTGATCTCAATTATGATATTCAAATATTTTTCAAATTTTCCTTTAGTGCCGACTTTTAGTTGTAGTAAAGGAGCAAGTCTTCATTGATGATTTTTTTAGGCCAAAATAGTATAATATTTGTCCTCGTACTATTATTTTGTCATGAGACTCAATCTATTTGTAAAATACTCCAATTTTATGAGTTTTTCTATATATGTCTTTTGCGGAGAAGCTTGGTTACATTGATAATATTTTCTTCTGAATCTTTTAACTCTTTCACCTATTAAGATGAGATGATATGCTAGGATATGACACTTGATTCTTTTTATTGATTATTTGAGATTTTGGTGGTAAAGAATTGATGTATATCAACAAAAGAGCTTGTTTTAAAATAGATAAGACTCTATTTAAGATTGATGAAAAGAGTTTGAATCTGTCTAAACCAAATAGGTATACAATTCTTAGACTTTCAATAATTAATTTTCATTATTTAGTGTTTTGGCTACTCAGGATATGGTTGATGACACTGATGCACTATCCAAAGGTTTGATTAAATGGCATATATAATAATTTCGTCTTATTTCTTTTCTAGCATACTCGGTTGCTTCATGAAATGCTTTAAAGTTTTTAAAATGTGGATAAAGATAATTGATTGTTAAGTCAACCATTTCTTTCCAATGTTTATAAATATCAAGTCGTCTAGCTACAACTAACACATAATATGCAAAATTTTTACTATCTACTTGATCATTAATTTGTCTAAAATATTGCATAAGTGTATTGATTATTTTTACTTTATCTTGTAGGTTACCACAACTCCATAAATTATCTGAAATCCATTACTAACTGTCTAATAATTTAAATATACTACTAAAGCTTATATTTGTTCTAGAAGGGAACTGTTTAAGTATTATAGGTCCGAAATTCATATATTGCTACATTCCTACAAAATAATCATTAAGTAAATATTAGCTAAAATATTATCTTTGCCTATTATATGTTCAAATTTTGCTTTATATTCACCTCTTGTTATTTCTTCTAAAATATATATCCAACATTTACTAATAAATGAATTTTTATTTTCAAAATTTTTCTTCTGTACCTTTTTCTATAATTTTATAATATTATTACAATCTATTCTAATTGTAAACGTATTATTTTGTATATATAAATTATTTCTAAAATTTCTAAATCTATACTTATTTTCTACTTTTTATTTTTGTAAATTTAGCACTGATGTACATCGCTATTTCTTCTTTTTCGCTTCATGAAACAATTTAAGTTTTAGAAGTAAATTTAGATTATCAAACAATTAACAATGCATTTTAGACAAGTTAAGAAGTTGTGATAACCCACAAAATAAAATAAAAATACTCAATGCACTCATGCAATATTTTAATTAGATTAAGGGAAATTATCATTTTACTTCCAAAGTTATTTTGACATATTATGTCAGTACCATGGTTTGCCGAAAAGTACATTTTACTACCAAACATTTGCGCCGTTATCAATTCACTACTATTCCGTTCAGAAAACGTTAATGTTTAACAGAAATTGAGTTAAAAGTCAATTTTAGCCCAAGAGTTTAAAAGACAATTTTACCCGTTGTAATTTAAACATTATATGTTAGAATAGTTTTGGTAGTAAAATGACAATTTATCTATCAAATTAACAGATAATTTTACTCTTACAGTTAGAAATATCTTTGATGCCCTTATGACATCAGTATATTTTTAACGTTCTTAACGGCATAGTAGTGAATTGATAACGGTGCAAACGTTTGGTAGTAAAATGTACTTTTCGACAAATCATAGCACTGACATGATATGTCAGAATAACTTTAGTAGTAAAATGATAATATCCCTCAAATTAATAATCAAGTAGAGAGAAAAATATTTACACATTATGTATTAGTTAGAGGTAGAAAAGAAATAGTTGAAAAGAGATAGTTGACTTAACAATCAATTATCTCTATCCACGTTTTAAAGTTTTTTATGCATTTCATGAAACAATCAAATATGCTAAAAAAGAAATAAGACCAAATTATTACGTTAACCATTTAATCAAGTAGTTTAGATAGTGCATCATCATCATCCATACACTTTTGTAATCACTGTGAAGTCATGACACGTACAATTAGAAAGCTCAATGATGCATGATATTACTTAGACAGTGAAGTTGAAGCACGTAGACAAAAAAATAATTGCATTAGAAAGTGAAAATATATAATTAAATAGCCAGAACATTGCATTACAAAATAAATATCATGCTTTATTAATTAACTACCAAAATGCCCAGACACTTAGCCACAAACAGACATTAGAAAAAATATTTAGTCATAGATTAGCAGGGCAATTACTAAATCTCGACTTCATCGGCGATGGTGTAGATATACTAAAAGTAAAATAATAGAATCTCTCTATCAAAATTGTTTCAATAGCGAACCAAATATTTAGTAGCCGATGAATTTCTTAATTGAGTAAATTAAGAAATATCACTGCACTTACACATAATTTTCCAATCATTTCATTTGATTAATCTTCAACCAAAACAATAAACAATGAAGATTTATTATAATTATTTAAAGCCTTAAGTTTTGGACTAATAAGAAATATGTACCTCTGTAGCATAGATTGATTCAAATTCTTTCCACCAATCCTAAATAGATCCTTATCTATTTTAAAACTAATATTTTTGTTGATAAACTTCAATTCTTTACTACCAAAACCTCAAATAATCAACAAAAAGATAACAAGTATCATACTCCCTCCTCCCATCTCCCAGCATTTTATCTCATCTTTATAAGCGAAAAAGGTAAAAGATTCAAAAGAAGATATCATCATGATAAACCAAGCTTCTCCGCAAAAGATATAGATAGAAAAACTCATGAAATTGCAACATTTTACAAATGGATTAGGCCTTATGACAAGATAATAGTTCAAGGACAAAATTATACTATTTTGGCCCAAAACAACTTGTCAATAAAGACTTATTCATTCCTTCACCACAATTGAAAATCGACAATATAGAAAAATGTGAAGAATATAAATGCAATGATTGAAAACAATGACATGCCATCATCTGGAACAGATATAGAAGCTACGCATCATCAATTTTTGGACGAGGATACAGTAGAGGAAATTGATGAAATGATGGACAAATAAGAGACTCTTCAAGACAAAAATAGTAGTTAGCTAGCAAAAAGACTCAAGTAATGTCATGACCCAACCCAAATCTGGCAAGATATTATCCGCTTTGGACCTTAACAAAACCCGCACGGTTATGTTCCTGGGGCACTCATACACCTCAGAACACGTCTTGTCAATTAAGGTGTGGATCACCCTTATAAACCCAGCATCTCTCCCGTTCTTTACCAATGTGAGATTCGCCTAGGGTGTTACAAGTAGCTAGCTTTTCTTTATTCCATCCCTACTAATGTCCTTCCTTTACTCACTACCCGATAAGAAAAGTATTTTTTTAATTTTTGTCCTTTTTTATCGACACTTAGTCACCAAGAAAGCTATTGTAGTCAATCATGTCTATTATTCTTTACTTTTTAGTCAATCCATTGGCACGAAGCCAAATTTAAATATAATTCTAATTTCTTATCACTTCGTACTTCGGATCAACAATAGTAACGCAATTTTATTGTATATAAATAGATTGCGAATTGCTCAAAGAAAAGTTATCGTGAACACAACCTTGTATACGCTATTTTTATTTCTTTTATCTTCTTTATTTATCTTTTGGGATAAAAAGTCTCACTAAGTTAACAAAAGTATAATTTATATTTAAAGTATCATCAAAAAGTCGGTCCCTGTAATTATTCAAGGCAAAGAGTTAAAAAAAAGTTTTGAGTATAAGTTTTCGTTTCGACAAAAATATTAAGAACTCAGTAAAAGTTTCTGCAGAATTTCTAAAAACTTCTTTTTAACGTGGTCTCCGTTAGCTTTATTTTGCTGAATATATGTTGTTTTAGTAAAGACATTTTGGGCGTGAGTCAGATTTTCAAATCATGCTTTTACAAGCATATTTTTAGAACCAGTTTTATAAAAAATTTAAAATGCTAGTTTCTTGCCTAGACAACTCCCTTTTTCGTCAGTATCTTTCCATCTGAAACCCTTTTCTCTTCTTTGGTACTAGAGCACCACTTTTGTTTTTGTTTTAAATATATTTTATATGAGTAGTTACAAGGCAGACTTTGTTTAGTCTATGAAATATTTTCAAAATTGATAAATTTGATGATGATCTTGTTCAATTTTATAAAAATCCATTTATTGTATTAGAAAAAGATTCTAATACAAGTACTTAAAAGGTACTTTAAGAGCTAGAGAAAAACAAATATACTTAGGATGGACTCCACAGGAATGAGATTATATAAATTGATACCTGTGCCGAGCACAGAGGGACTCCTCTAGCTGTGAGGTAATCATGAATCTTCACAAGCTGGTTTGGTCCATAGTTGCTCACCCCAACTGCACGGACTAAACGCTGCATGTTACAATTTCCATGAGTTTTAACAATTCTAATATCGATTCTGTAACTTTATTTTAATAGCAACTGGACAGGTAATGAATTCAGGCGTTTGCTAAAGACAACAATATGAAACCTACACTTTCGGGGGATATAAGATGCTATTGTTTCAACTTCAATTCCTGCCTAAAATTCTGGAGCCAATTCTCATAATGTGCAGTGATCAAAATAGAATGATGTCTGCTAATTATTTGCCTCTACATTTTAATGTAAAAATTGGTAACCTTCTCATACATTGCCACTAAACCATTCCAAAGAGCTAATTCTTGCGGAGGAGCGTAATTTGCAGTAGACCAATGTAATTGTCCAATTCCAATTTGCTCAATCTGCAGACGGGCAAGAGAGGCCCTGGAAAATGATTCTTCATCAGATTCTATAGTCCATTGAAATAGCTATTATAAACTAAGTCAAAGATTCATTTTTCTCTATAGGGTTTATGCAAGAACTCTTTTTAAGTAATTTATTAGTCAAAAGAGAAAAACTACAAAATAGTACAATTGCGTGCACTGAAACCGAAAAGGGTAGATAGAATACCTGCATGCATTTACAAACTGCCCTGGTGTCAGACGCCAAGGGTATGCTGCAAACTTTGTAGCAATCACAATATTATTTTGTACCTGCTTTTGCCCTGAGAATGCACCCCATGTGTGAGCTCTATAACCAGAAACCTTGTCGTAGGCAAAATTAAAGTCTTAATCAATGTCTGCACATATAGGTGATTGTAAGCAAGGTCTCATAGGAAAACAAAGAATATGATCAATCCCATATGATAAGCTTAAGCTGATTATCTTGTAAGTCAATCGGGTGCTCTAGTGATTCGATGGACTCAAAACATTGAAGTGCATAAAATTGGTCGAGTAATCTTCATAGCTTTGACGTGCTGCATTCAATTCACCAGCTACTCATTTGATTTTCAACCACTCAGTTGTCGGAGTCTCATCAGAGGAGTCCCAAGAGGACAACTTGGCTTGGCCTCTTGCAATTGAAGAGATGAAGGATTACTTTTAATTCAAGGGTAAGACGGGGCAAGGTGCATATGTGTTACTTTTAACGTCAAGCAATTTGGTGTAAGAGTGTGTTTCACCAAACTGCATGCCAACAGCAACCAATCTTAACTTCCCTAGAAGGTTTAACAAACAAATAAGAGCACATAACAGTTCAAACTTCAAGCAGCTGTTTAAAGCCAACAACGTGTTTTTATTTTGTACATGAACTATGGAGTACAACAATATATGAACAGCGAGCAGTGAGGTATGTATATAACCAAATTAAAGCAACTACAAAACTTGGATGATTGCATTCAATTAGTAGCTACTCATTATTAAATTTGAACCCCAGATGAAAACATTAAACAAGAAACTAACCTGGAATTTCACTGATAAATTTTCCAAGAAGCTTTTCACTCTTTCCATTTAACCTGCCAGTCCCATAAGAATCAGCAGTATCAAAGAGGTTAATACCATTCTCCACGGCCAAGTTAAAGGTTTGTTGAAGCTGAGAGTCCATTGATTCTTGATATCCCCAGAGAAACTGGTTGCCCCATGCCCAGGTGCCAAAACCCATTGGGGAAGCACTCAATGGTCCCATCTTTACCTGCCCATTATCTCAACTCATTAATTAGACTTTTTTTTCCCTTCTAATTATACCAATTTTTATTTGTTCAAGTAAAGAAGAAGGATATTAGTAAAATTAGGTACCTTTTCCCATGGCCAAAAGAGAGGGAGCTTAGGAGGCTTGAAGAGTGGAGAGGGGATTTCATTAGAAGTGTTGAAGCAGCTAAAATAGGCTACCGTGGGTATCGTTGAGCTTGAGAATGCCATTTTAACTTGTACTTAAATTTCTTATTAAAAAAAAGAAAAATTGGTATCCCAAGAGGACCAAGACGGTTTCAAGTGCTCCTGTTCTGAAATCCTAAGATGGCCGCGACAGTTTCAACTTTCAAGTGCTTCTGTTCTGGTTAACTTGTGTGTGGTTGGCATTCGATTATCCAATATTATCACAAAAACTAAAATTACATGACAGCTGTGGGATTTGAACCCACGCCCTTTCGGACCAGAGCCTAAATCTGGCGCCTTAGACCACTCGGCCAAACTGTCTTGAATGCGTAGTTGTTTTAAATTATGTTATTTAATAATTTAAATCTGCGAATGCAATTAACAAAATGTGAGTCGGCCACATTTGAATGGTATTTGTCGGCTTTTAATCTCTGTCATTAGATTTAGTGACATCAATGACTATAAACTTATATCAAAACTTAGTTAAAATTATCTCAACCCTTTTACAAATTATGAATTTTAATCTATTGTCCATTGGATTTTTTATCAACATACATAATTAAGTAGAGAAAGGCTTATGTGATTAAAAAAAAAAAGAAATTCAAGAACTTACCTTGTTTTTATAATAAAAAAACAGATCTACTTAGTGGTTAGGCCGGACTAAATTCTTTAAAACGCATTAAATTTTATTATTTTTTCTATAAGATTAGAATTTTTTTTCCCTTTTTTATTTCCTCAAATATGTTCTAAATTAATCTCTAAGAAAATAATCAGTATAATTTGCATGAAATTGAAATTAATTGGTATAATTTTAAGACTAGCAATGCTGAAAGCTGAAACTTATCGGGAAATTTACAAAACTAACTAAATTAATTTTGCCTTTTTTTAATTTTGACTCCTCAAATATTTTTCAATCAACATTAGCCACAAATTAATTTTGAGGACCAAAATACCCTCATCACTTTCACGCTTCTCTCCCTTCCCCTCAAACCCTCTCCCTCCACCGAAATCTCTCGCCGGAATCCCCTATACATCGTCAGCATCGTAGATCAACACGGGATTCCATCGTCGGTGGCTGAAACAAGGTGTATTACGCTTAAAAACTTTCAAAATCTCCAAAAGTAAAGACTAAAATTGAAACCCTAGGTGAGTTATAACTTCATTTTTTATTTGTTTTGCTATTTTGAGTTGTTGTAGTTGTTGTAGTTGTTGTTGATGCTGTTGTTGTTGTTGTTGTTGTGGTGGTGATGATGGATTGAGCATTTGTGGTTGCCAATGGTGGTTTGGGGGGGGGGGGATTGTTGCGTTGGAAGTGGGAAAAAATGGGGCGTTGGCTGGCGTGCGTGACGTGCGACAGGTGTGCGCCAGCCTGAGCCCTGTCGCACGCATTGCACATGCAACGGCCGCGCGACATGAGCGAAATGGACGAGCGATGCGCGTGCAACATCGCCTGTCGCACGCGTTATTGCGCTCGCGTCGCACGCCCATTGCGCTCACGTCGCTCGCCCATTGCGTGCGCGACGCGGGGGACAGGTCTCAGGCTGGCTCGTACCTATCGCACGTAGGGCTCACGATTGGCCCATGCCAACCCGAGCGCTCTTGGTGAGACAGGCAGTGGGATAGGCGCCTGTCTCACATAAAACCAGTGGGAACAAGTGAGACAGGCACATGTCTCACATAAAACCAGTGGGAACAAGTGAGATAGGCAGTGGGACAGGTGCCTGTCTCACATAAAATCAATGGGAACAAGTGAGACAGGCAGTGGGACAGAGGTCTGTCTCATATAAAACCCGTGAGCTTAAGTGAGACAGGTGCCTGTCTCACTTGATCTGGGTTTTTTTTTTTGCTTGATTTTTCAAAGATTTCAAAGATTTTTCTTCATTTCTCAACTCAAACAAACAACTTTAACAAATCACATTGTTTTATTCATGAAAAATAACAACATTTGCAATAAAAATATTTTGGTGAGACAGGCAGTGGGACATGTGCCATCATCGATGAGCTTAAGTAAGACAAGTCTTGTCTGATCCGCTTCTTTTTCTCGATTTTTCAATGATTTCAATGATTTTTCTTCATTTCTCAACTCAAACCAACTACTTTAACAAATCACGATGTTTTATTCATGAAAAATAACAACATTTGTAAAATAAACTCACTTTAGGTCATGTTTGCTTGGGGGTAGAGGAATGGGGAGAGGAAAAGAATTTAATTTCTTTTTCACTTTCCAATGTTTGGTTGGACAAAAGTTAATGGAATTGAATTTCCATTAAAATTCAATTTCCATCAAATTGAAGAATTTATATTCCTTATTAATGGGTAAGGATTTCAAATTCCTCATCTATTTGAATATAAAATTCCAATATTATCCTCTAATAAAATTAAATTAAAATAAAAAAGTGTAAATAATTTATATTTATTTTCTTAAATTAATAGAATAATTTATTTAGAAAAAGAAAAAGTATTAAGGAGAATCGCCGGATTATCGCCGGAGACTCGCCGGAGTTTCGCCGGAGATACATTTCACCATCAAAACCGGTATCAATGGAATCCTCATGAGCCGATCTACAACTCTATAGAGTTAGAAATGACAATATACATTGTTATTTATCTCAAATCTTGTTTAAATATTTAGGAAAATTTTTGGAAAAATTTTAACTCTCATATTTCCAACTATATAGTGTATTTTCTGCAAAATTAACACTTCTAATGAGTAGATCGTCTATTTCTGAACATTATTATGTATTTATCGCGACGAAAGATGGTGGTCAATGTTGGTCAACGGCGGTCAACGGTGGTGGTCAACGCCGGTCAACGCCAGTCAAAGGAAGTCAACGGTGGCATAATTTTAATTTTAAAAAATAAAATTTTCTATGTAACTAAGTAATTTTAATAGCCTAACATTTATTGTTTTCAATAATTATAAATATTTAGAAACTAAATTAAACATATAACTAATTATGCAATGTTACTTATTTTGATTATAGAATAATAACAAATTAATTAAAAATATAATATAAAATTAATTATTTTGTTATCAAGTTATTTTTTATATTAAATTAATTCATAGTTTAATTATTTTTTTATTTGTTAATAATATTAACATTAAAGATAATGGGTATATTTGTCCAAATAAAAAATATATAATTTATTTTCCTTTCAAATTTAATGTAAAACCAAACAAGGGTAATTAATTTTTGGAGTGCTCTCCTCTCATCAGCTCTCCACTCCTCTCCTTTTTTCTCCTCTCCTCTCCTCCCCTTTCTTAAAACCAAACACCACCTTAATGCGAACTTAAATGATAAAATCAATAGATTAAAAGTTTAGTTATGGTGAGAGTATGAACTAATCTTAAAAAACTCTCTAATTAATAATTATATCTTCAATTATGCAATGCTTGTTTGATGGAATTTGTTAATTTTGTGAGAGTAATGAAGTTTGTTGAGAGTAATAAAGTTTGTGTAGTTGTTGAAGAAGATTATGGTTTATTAGTGAAGGAATTGAAATAGTGGCATGTCTTTGTAAATTTGATGAAAGTGATGAGGATAATGTGTCCAAAATTAGGGTGTGTTGTCTAGGCGTCTAGCTATGATAGAAAAAACTTTGAGGAGCTAATGTTGAAAAATGCAAAACTTTTATAGCTAATTTTATAAATTTCCCAAACTTATCGGACAAAGACTAGCTGGTGGACAGCTTGTTGCAAGCTGGCCGCTTATAGTTGATAAAAATTTCCTTTTCAGATTGGGGTTCATGACTTTCAAATATAATTGAGAACTGCATTACAACAAGGTCTCTTACTTTTATTAACATTTTTACACAACACCATTCAATAACATGAAAAGTAAGTTAAATGAAGAAGCCGAAAACTAGGATACCAAGGATTTTATACACGTACAGCTAGTAAAAAATAGTTGTTATATAAGAATATACCGGTAATTAAATTTTAATTGTACAATAATATATATGTAACGGATAATAAAATATTATGAAAAGATGAGAACATCTCAGCTCAGCATTACTTGATCCAAATTCAATACGTTGATCACTGGAGAAGCATATATAGCAGAAGAAGAAAAGATATTATAGGAGTAAAAACTAGAGAATTTGCCGGTAAGTTGTGTTGTGTCGTGCACTTGTACCCTTGATATATATGTGTATATATATACACACACAAACACACAAATACGATGGTGAGAGCAAGCTCATGATATATTGCAATAAAATACAAAATAGATAGAAATAAATTTGTATATTAGCACGATCAATTTAAACCCAGAAGTTTAACCAGTGTGACTGTGAACTGCTGCTTGTGGACGGGTCTAAGAGGCCACCTGAGTCCTCATCGAACCATTTTTCAGATGATGCTATAAAATCATCTATGCTGTTGTTGTTATTATTATTATCATTATTATTTCCTCTGTTTGAACTGCTCCAATCACTTCTTTTCAAGTCCTTGCTGACGCCATTAATTTCATCGTCCGATTTTCCCAGGTGTTCATTGAGCATTTGCAACTGCTTCAAGATAAAGGAAAAAAAAAAATAACAATTAGTTACAGTAAGTTTCGGGAAGGACGTAGTTCTCTAGGATTCAAACTCTGGTACCGGAGTAGCAAGACCTTATTCCCAGCAGGAACTAAATTTAATTTTATATATTATTAAAAATCGATGGCGACAAATCAAAATTTTGTTGGGGTAAATAAAATTTTTGGTTGAAATTAAAAAAGTATTATGGAAAAATTAGGACTAGTGTGGTTAACTAAACTTTGGTGACCGTTCAAAAGAAAATAACTACATGAAAATCACTCCAGCAAGCACCTAGAGATTAGTTACTGGAGAAATTGTTTTCGGGAAAGGCTATTATTACCTCTGAGAGCAGGGACTCCTTCTCTTTGATCAAGGATTCAAAACCAGATGATAAACTATCATAGTTAGCTTTGAGTTGAGCATAATCATGCTCAATCTGTTTTGATTTCCATCTAGCTCTTTTGTTCTGAAACCATATAGCTACCTGGCGAGGCTGCAAACCTAGCTCCGTTGCTACTTGCATCTTCTTCCTTGGTTCAAGCTTTGTGGACTCTGATTCGAATATGGACTCCAGCAACCTTATTTGTTCATCACTAAACCTTCTCTTGTTCTTCATTTTGCTCTTCCTCTTCCTTTTTGATTCTGGTGAAGCAGCAGAGTCATCTTTTCTTCTCTCAATCATTTGATTTTATGAAATTGTGATAGAAGCTCTCTTTTGATGAGCTCTATCAGCAACTATAAATAGCAGAAATGATTCCTTTTTACAGCACTGCTTTTATGTGGGTGATTTGCTTTTACGAACTAGTAGAACTCCTTTGTAATTAAATTAATTAATAATTACCTGATCAGGGGATGTTTAAGACTTGGGTGTTGTTGCAAATTACAGTGGGGAAAACTATTAACTGTAAATGAGTAACAAGTCGGTAAATATTAGAACCAACATTAAGTCTTTATTAAATATTTTAGCAATAAATGAATGGCTTTGATTTCATCTTCTTATTTTAGCTAGCCACTCTGAATACGAATTATGAGAGAAATCAAGTATCCAAGCTCAAACCTTTTAAGATCATTTTCATATTTGAGGTATTAGTGACTTGATTTTTCAGAGAAGTCTCTCCATAAAATTTCAAAAATATCAAGCTTTTTTGTTTACTTTCTATACTTTCTTTTAACTTTCGTTACTCTCTCTTTTTTTTCTCTCTAAAAAAATCATATAAGGGTTTAAACTTTAAGGCATCTGAAAAATTAAAATATTAGATAATGATTTGCTTAAGTTTTTGAAGCTAGCTATTGAAGATGCTATAATTAGGGGTGGGCAAAGTCAATCCAACTCAATTGACCCAACACAACCCAATTCAACTCAATTTAGTTTTGACGAGTTGAGTGGATTATTATGGGTTAATTGGGTCAATTTTTTTGAACCCAATCAACAATTAGGTTGGGTTGGGTCAATTATGATGAATACATATAACCCAACCCAACCCACATAAATAATAAGAAGAAGAAGAAGATAATTTTTAATTGTAAAATTCTAAAAATTAAAACGGCTAATCTATATTTTTATCCTCTTTTATCCTTTTATAAAAGAGATTATTTTGTTTTTGTATCTACTGCTCTAGACTCTAATTCTAAAACTAAAATCACTTTCTTAAATCTCAATTCTCAATCAATTATGGTACTTTTCTATTTTGTTCATTCTATATTCTTTTAGTTTTCTTTATCAAATATTAGACAGTGAATATAATTTTCATAATATAATATTTTTATATTTGATTTCAATAAGTTTTATTTCAACTTACGTATCTTTTTCTTTATTTAATTTTTAATATTAATTTAACTTTAAATCTTTAACCCAACCCAACTCAATAATTTAAGAGTTAGGTAGGATTGGGTTGAACATGTTTATTTAATTGGGTTGAGTTGGGTTTTCGCAAATCCTATCCAACCCAATCCTCGCTCACCCCTAGCTATAATTAAACAATGATAGTCTATTTGTATACGATTAAAAATATATATATAGCATTGATAATAAGACTAGCAATCAATAATTTTAAAATATGAAAACTCATTGAGAATAGTTGTAATTTGATAAAATTAAAATATTCCAATAAAGTTTCCAAACTTTGGTTCTTATTATTTTATTGAAAATTTTTTAAATTATACTACTATTTGAACTTAGCTCCTCTATAACCCCTATCTGTACCTATGTACATATATACAAACACAATATGTCTTCAAAATTAAGGCAAATTGTAACAATTATTTATATACTCCAAATTTGAAATTCTCTGACTAGTTTAAAAAATAACCTCGCGAAATTCCTAGACTTCAAATTTAGCTAGGGTACAGCGCAATTTTAGTGTGAAGGATGCAAGTGCAACTCGTTATTATATAATAAGACTTTTTTTCTTTTTTCTTTTTTTGGCAAATATGTCCGTAATTTAATTTTTTTTTTTAATTGGAGTTAGTGACTTATTTTATAAAATGGTTAAATTATATATTTATTGAATAAATTGAAATAATTAAGATGCTAAAATGTTATTACTGCTTTAATTTATTATAAAATTACTCTAATTGAAAGAAAATTATGTGACGTAGTGCAGAAGTGATACTAAATTTTGTTCTACCGTACGTTCTTGAAAACTCAAGAAAGAAGGCTATCACAAAAGAGAAAATATGTCAATTGAGAAATACTGAATATTATTAATGAAAAGCTTGTATCTAGAAACAAAGCATAATGAGTCTATTTATACTACTTAGGATTATCATATTTCTATTAAAATTATGATTCCTTATAAGAAAAGGAATATGACTTAAACAAGAAAATAAATCTTAATCAAACTAAAAAAAATTAAATTTATATTCTTACTATGACTAGAGTTGTCCTACATTAGTCTCCTCCTCTTCAAAAAAACCTCGTCCTCAAGTTTGTTAAAAGTAAAAGACAATCTGGAAGATGAAGCTTGTAATGAAGGAGTAATTGATCTTGCAATATAAACGTGTAGCACTTCGCATCAACTTTTCTTGAAACTCAAAAATACCAAAACTTTAATTTCCTTTTGCTTTTGAATATGGCTTTTCTAAAAACTGTAGACCTATAGCAATAAACCATTAGAAGTTCTCTTTTAATTTGAGTCACATGTAAGTCGGGTTACGAAAGAGTAATTGATCTTGAACGTGTAGCACTTCGCATCAACTTTTCTTGAAACTCGAAGATACTAAAACTTCAATTTCTTTTTGCTTTTGAATATGGCTCTTCTAAAAAATGTAAACTTGTAGCAACAAACCATTAGAAGTTCTCTTTTAATTTGAGTCACATGTAAGTCGGGTTACGAAAGAGTAATTGATCTTGAACGTGTAGCACTTCGCATCAACTTTTCTTGAAACTCGAAAATACCAAAACTTCAATTTCCTTTTGCTTTTGAATATGACTCTTTAAAAAAAATGTAGACTTGTAGCAACAAACCATTAGAAGTTCTCTTTTAATTTGAGTTACATGTAAGTCGAGTAGGTTAGCTCTAAGGACAAGATCAATTTCATGTTGAATATTCCTCATAGGAGGTAACTTCTTAGGAAATTATTTAGGCATGATGTCTTGAGATTCTGATAATAGCGATTACACTTGTTCGTGCACTGTTTCAGCTACTTCGTTTGGCACTGAAAGATAGTTTTCCTTGACTTTTGACTTTATTAGAGCAAGGATAATCTTCATATTGTCTTTATAAAACTTGTGTGTATTATCCTTCCTATGATATATTGTATTAAGATCAAACTGTCAGGGTCTCCCCAGTAGTATATGGCAAGCATTTATGTCAACAACATCGCAGGTTACTTCATCTTTGTATCTTCTGATGGAAAAAAGAATGTGGCATTGTTCAGTAACTTTAGCCTCTCCAACATATTTTATTCATCCAATCCAACAAGGAAAAGGATGTTTGTGAGTTTTAAGTTGTACGCTGTCAACCATGGCCTTGGAAATTATATTCTCGCTACTACCACTGTTGATAATCAAATCACATACCCTTTCATTGACAGTGCATCTTGTTTTGAAGATGTTATGTCTCTGAGTGTCTTCTTTCGTCTTTGGTGTGTGTAACAAATGTTGTGTTATTAGCGATATTCATGCATCTGAATATGTCTACTCTTCCTCATCGTCTATGTTGTCATTGTCTTTATATGGTTTATCCTAAGGCTCTTCATTTTCCTTTGCATGAGTTGCCAAATTGACTGTTTGGGATCTTTGTTTTAGACATTGATTTGATGTATGGCCTAGTTTTGAACATCGAAAACATTTGTTGCCTTATGGAACTAGATAAGGATTGTTACTACTTAGTGAATCATTTATTGGCCATATGTTTTGCCCATTATGATTTTGTGTTGGCCTTCCAAAATTTTTCATACGAGCCTTTTTCTTGTTAATTTTGTACCTTTGTTCTTATTGCTGGCTAGAATTAGCGTGAGGTGGTTGACTATAAGCTTTCCATTTTTCAAGTTGCATTTCAACCTTTTTGGCTAATCGAATGGCGTTCTACAATGTATGTACTAGTTACAACCATCCAGGAATCGACCAACTATCTGAGCTTCTGTCTCGTGGAGGTTATTTTGTTCTATAAGCCTTTAAAATCGAGGGCATATTCTTCTTGTACTTACGAAAAAAGATTTGTAAATAGTTAAGAGGGAAAAATCGTTCCCTAGCATGCGATGCCATATCTTGACATTTCCTTTCCCTTGTAGCACAAAATAAGTCTATAGATTGTCCCACCAAACTGTTCCAGTGCCTTTAAATTTATATGCTACTACCTTGACCTTCTTTGATTCTGAAAAGTATATTGTTTCAAAGAATTGTTCAACATCTAATAACCAATCAAGAAAGTATTCAATGCCTAGTTGTCCATTAAGTGATGGGAGGTCAATTTAGATACAATAGTCATTCTGACATGTTTCTCGTTATTCATTTTCTAGTTTTTTTTCATTTGAATCGCCTAAACTTAAAAAAGATGGAATTGCTTTTGTATTCCTATTAGAGCAGCTACCTATTTCCTTTATTCTATTGGTCTTCTTTTGCTCACTAAAATTATTTCCTAAATCAACAATGTCAATACCCTTTATTTCCTGATTACTTCTTTGGGCAAATATAATCTCTTTTAATTCTTGTCTTACTCCAAGTAATGATTCTTTCATCATCGTAATACGGGTTTATATTGATTGTAGGGCTTTCATTGTTTCGTGCCATACTTTGGCTAAATAGGTTTGTGATTGTTCAAGTCGCTCTATCCCTCTTATAAATTTGTCTTTAAATGAAGTACTACTTTCTTTAAAATCCATTATTTTTTTTGTTGGGTTCTTTTTTGGGTTTTTGTATTTTTTTTTTTTGGTTTTTTGGGTTTTTTAAAAGAAAAAGAAATTATAGAATAATATTGTAATTAGATACAAGTAATAGGGTAAAATTATAAATAAGTAAAAATTTACGTTTACCGGTGATGGTGATTGAAAAATTAGACTAGGATAGGTGGATCTTGAAGATTTAATGGTGGCGAGTGTGTTGGTAGTGGTGGTTTTACTCAAGTCATGGTTTGACTAGAATAATTAATTTAAAGTGGCGGTTAGAGGTTGGTTTTCGTTTTCAGTGATTGGGTTAGCAATTGGCAGCGGGGATGGGCTAGAAAGAAAGGCTGATGATGGTGGATGGGTTAGCAGTGGTGGTGGCTATCAAGTCACAACAAATTTTAATGAAGCGGGCAATGGAGGTCTTAGTGGTTCAGTGGCTGTTTAGTATATTTCCAGTGGATATGGTGGCGGGTTAGTGGTGTTAACGGCTGGGATATGGTCAACAGTGTGTGGGCATTTAGCTAGTGGTGGAGATTGATGGAAAAGAAAAAAGAATGGTGGCGACAGCAACTGCGTATAGTGGCTTTGGGCGAGTGGCTTCAATTTTGTTGTTTTTTTTTTCTTTGGTTGATGGAATTAATGGATGATGGAGAGAGGATTTGTATATGGAGGGTGGTTGATGGTTAGGAAAGGCTCTATCTGGTATAAAAAAAAGGCCATATCTGGTATAAAAAAAAAACTCTGATACTACTTGACCCAACGCAGAAGCGATACTAGATTTCGTGCTAACATACACTCTTGAAAACTTAAGAAAGAGAGCTCTCACAAAGGAGAAACTATATCAATTGAGAAATACTGAAGATTATTAATGAAAAGCTTGTATCTAAAAACAAAGTATAACAAGTCTATTTTTACTAGTTAGCATTATCATATTTCTAATAAAATTATGATTCCTTATAAGAAAAGGAGTATGACTTAAATAGGAAAATAAATCATAATTAAACTAAAAAAAAGGAAATTAAATCTAGGGTTGTCCTACATCATTATGTTAATATACTATAACAGCATCACTAGTATTATAGTAGAACCTCTGTATAGTGACATTTTAAACAAGGATAATGTCCATATTATCATAAAAAATTCTAGTCATAATTTAGGCTGGTTATAAATGAGAATAAACTCTACATTGTGATAAGTTATAATTTCTTTCTAAAAAAACTTGACCTCCACTTACTAATAAACCAATAATTATTTGTATGTTATAAAAAATAGATGTGCTATACTAAATCAAAAGTTTAGAATAAAATAAATATAATTTTTAAAAATTATTTGGAACAATGATTCATTATTTAGGGTTGTTACCAAAAATCCTTAGACAATACTTATAGAATTTATATTGAGGGAAAAATATTAAAGAGAATGCAAATATTTAGACTTTTAAGATGACTTTGCATATTGTCGACACTATATAACACATGTATTAGTTTCTTCAACTTTTATCTATTTCTTTTATCAATGTTTATGTATTGGATTTGAAGTACTCTATTACTTAATTATTAGTATAGTGCATATTGTACCTTAACATCACTTGAACTAAGGATAATTAAGTTAAAATAATAATTTTATAACTATTCCTCTATTAAGCTATAACTTACTTATAGCAATTAAATTAGTTTGGTCATAATATTATAACTACTATAGAGAGGTTTTACTATAGAAAGTTAAAAAAGAAAATAGTTACAATTAACAATTTTACGATGTCATGGTTCATTTTCTTCAAAGCCATACTTGCTCATTTTGTTTCCATTATATCATCAAATTATTCAAAGATTCACATTCTCAATCAAAAAAATTAAAAAGGATTTCAAAAATAATTTTTTTGATGCTACAATTTTAATAGTTTATGTTTGAAGCTTATTTATTATATTGTTGCCAATCTTTCATTAAATATATATGATGCTAATAGTTTTGATGTTGCTTTGTTTGATATGTGTTTTTCACTTCTTTATATGCACTTATATTTATATGGGAAATTATCCATCGTCCACCCGTTTTTTCCAACTTTTTCAAAAATACACAATTCTTTCTTTTTTTGGCTGGAATCCACCTGAAGTTAAATTTGTTTTCACTTTTCCACTTCCGTTTAGAGACCGTTAAGAAAATTAACGGAATTTTGTTTAAATGACTTTTTTACCCTTAAATGTAAACGATAAATTATCCACCGACCACCTGTTTTTTTCATATTTTTTCAAAAATACACAATTCTTAATTTTGTTTTTGCTGAATTCCACTTGAAGTTATATTATTTTGCACCTATCCACCACTGTGTCGTTGTGAAATGACAATTTTACCCTTGTGATGTCAGCAAAGTTTTAACGGTATTATAACGAGAGTGGACCAATGAAAAAAATATTAACTTCAGGTGGAGCGCTGCAAACAAAAAGAAGATTTGTGTATTTTTGAAAAACGGGAAAAAAACTGGTGGACGGTGGATAATTTCCCTATTTATATATACATTGACAAATAATTTATAAATTATCCTAGGGTGATAAAAAAGTTCTAGGTTAGCCTCCGCTCATATCTAGTTGTGGTATGGAAGTACTATAGTTATATTATTATGGGAAATTATCATTAGTATATCCTTAGTTTACTCCGTTATTAAAAATGCTACAACACTTTGAGGGTGTATCAATCATCCACTATAAGTTGACAAAATGTATCAGCCGACCACCAAACCGTTAGTTGCCGTTTAAATATGATGACGTTAGATGGGTAATATGGTCTTTTCATAGATACAAGTGATAATTTAAGGGTACACAAGTGATAATAAGAGAATTTAAGGGTATACAAGTGATAATTTAAGGGTGTACAAGTGATAATAAGAGAATTTAAGGGTATACAAGTGATAATTTTTAAAGGTAAAATCGTCAATTCATTGTAATTCCGTTAACTTTCAAACGGCGACTAACGGTTTGGTGGTCGATTGATACATTTTGTCAACTTAGGGTAGACAATTGATATACCCTCAAAGTATTGTAGTATTTTTAATAACAGAGCAAATATAGAGTATACAAATGATAATTTCCCTATTATTATTAATTAGCAAGTGATATAAAACTGCCTACTTTGTATGTAAAAGTACACTAGTTAAATTCTCTGGAAAGATTGGAGAGAGTTACAATGGTTCTGCTTAAGACCCAAACTTCTTAGGTAATGTATATAGCGTTGGTGACAAAAACATTATAAAATAAAGTACACTTAAAACAAATTCATCACATTCACAATGGTGCTTGAATAATATTGTCATCTTTCTCGCAAGATACAATGGATTCGATTAGTGTTGGTAGCATAGCTTCACTATTCTCACAAATTTCAAACAAATGTTTGAATTCTATCACACTAAAGCTTAAAACTAGAGAGACTATTTACTTAAGAGAGAGGAGAAGAAAATCACTTGGATTTTTGTGTGTTTTGCAATTGAACATGAAAACCAATATATAGGCTTCATGGGCGGACACTATTTAGTTAAAAAATCTTGTGTAAAACTTTTCTTCATTTTTTACACCAATGAGTACTTTTTAAGATTCATTTTCTTATTCACCCATGTACCAACTTGAGCATTCTATGATTTGTGTTGCAAAGATGTCACAGGGAGATTCTGAGTTATCCATACATGTATATTTTTTCAATATTTATCTTGCTTTAAAATTGATTGCAAAATAGCCATTTTATGCTATTTTTCTAACAAGTGGAATTAAAAACAAAAAAAAGATCTTAAGACATGATTTTATTGAATTTTATCATTCTATAGCCAACATAACAATTAATTGAGAAAGGTAAAGGTGTATACACACTCTTTGATAATTGATATGTATATGCAAGCACTTTCTTTGACGGTTTTCTTCCCTTCTATAGTTGAATTTCTTATTTACCCTTTTGTTTGATAAAATTCTAATCAAGCCAGTATCTTGCTCAAAACATTTAAGGACTTGTTGTTGGGGATGATCGCTTTGTATATTTGGGAAGGATTCGAGGGAAAAGACCTATATAGAATATGAAAAAGAGAAAAATAACTATTAGAGGTGCCCACCAGTAGTTGTCGGCAATGGGACTACAAAGGTCAATATTTAGATTTGGTCAATATTAATAATTTCAATTAAATAATAGTATTTGTCAATCTCAACTTCCCGGGCCAACGTGATAAATTAATAATTCGATAAATTTATTAAATAATAAATTTTTAAGAAAAGCTTATTTTTCTATAGGGCCTAATTAATAAATAAATTAATAATTGAATAATTTAAAACTAAATACATATGATATGCCTATGATTTTTTTTAATTGTACTAACATAATATTTTGAGCGTTTCATCAGTCATTATTGTTTTCGTTACATCTTTTGTATGAAAAGTCGCTATTGTACTTTATGTATTATGTTAAAAGAAATAAGAAAGAAATTGTATTATCTCTAAAAAGTCTTCTTTAATGAGTTATCATATAATCGTGATCCATTTAAAGAATTATCAAATAACTGATTCACTCAATCAAAATTAAATCATAATCTTCTATTATACAACTTCACAAAATCATTGCATTATCTAATTATTCTATATTTATACTACATAAAATTTTTATTATGAATGTGATATTATTTTATAAATTAATAATTAATAATTTATCTATATATTAATATTAACTAAATTAATATATTTTTTGTGATCCTAAAGTTATTAATTTTTTGAAATTTTACTCTTTTTAACTTTCATTTAGTTTAGGGTGCTTTTGAGAAAGTTGAAGTTGCTTGGTAGTTTCAAGAAGTTTGACGAAGGACCAGCTCATGTCTTAAGCAACACATGGCTAACACAGAGAATCACATGCCCAAATGTCTCTGAGGGGGCGGTTGATATTTCAGCATCAAGGATCATAAACAAAAGCAAAGGACAGGAGATCGGGGAAAGTCATCAAAGGAGACAAATAGTACACTGACTTGGCACGGACATGAAGATCCATGTACTAAGAGTCATCCTATAATACGGAATACAGCACCCAGAACAGTAATAACAAAACTTGAGCAACCGGTTTTTCACCGGTTGTTCATTCAATAATTTTAAAAAAATTATTTTTAATACAGAAAAAATAAAATAAAATGAAAAAAATTTATGAAAATTTATAAAAACTTAACTTAAAAAATATTTGAGTGAGAAAAATATTTTTAATCTAAATAAAAGTTAAAAAAAAGGTAAAATAATCATGTCCTAACACTTTTGGTTAAATATCAATATATTAGGTAAATGTTTCAAGTTAATTTCATATGTCCCTAATTTTGGTTAAACTTTCTCATTAATAGGTTCATTGTTTTAACTTTCCAATTCACTAGTTTTGTGTTTAAAATTTCTATTCAATTCGTTAAATACTAATATTTTGGGTTAAATTTCAAGTAGATTCTTTTCTCGTTAAAGAAGTTTCTAAATTTGGTTATGCTTTCTCCCATTTTGCTTTATATGTTTCAATCATCGTTCCACATGTTTTGTGTTTAATATTCCAATTAACTTGATAAGATTCCGGTTATCTGGGTTAAATATCCAAATTATTTTTTTTGGTTGGATTAGTTTCTGATTTTGGTTAACCTTTCTCATTTACAGGTTCATATCTTTCAACTTATTATTCCACCGGTTGTATGTTTGATATTCCTACTAAATTCATTAAATGCTGAAATTTTGGGTTATATTCCAAGTATCTTTTATTTTCCGTTGGATGAGTTCCTAATTTTCGTTGCACTTTCTCTCTTATTGGTTTATGTGTTTCACCTAATTGTTACTCTAATTTTGTGTTAAATATTCCCATTAATTTGGTAAGATTTTAATTATTCTGGTTATGTACCAAATTTATTTTTCATCATTTTATTTTTAGTTAAGTAAGTTCCTTATTTTGGTTATATTTTCTCCCTTATAGGTTTATTTGTTTCAACTATTATTCTACAAATTTTGGTTTGAACCTTCTCATTAACTTGGTAATATTCCAATTATTGGGTTCAATAGTTAATATACTTTTATTTCCAATAACAATAATATTAATAAGGTGAATTATGTTTGACCCCTTACTATTTTTGTAAATATCAACTTACTATATAGTACTGAAAAATCTTTATTACAACCCTTAATCTTTTCCAACATTTTGTCTATAATCTAAGTGTATTTTTTTCTATTTTCTTCACTTCAAATCTCTTGAATTTGATTTTGTGTGTGTGAGTGTGTGTATATATATATATCTTGTTCGTTTAATCTTTATACATATTTATTCTCATTTTATCATTTAAATTAATTATTTTTAGTTATCAAGTAAATTTATGCATTTATTTTCAGCTTTCTCTTTACTTTTTAAATAATTTCTTGAATGTTTCAAAATTTTGATAGTAAATTAAAAGTAGATGTAAAGGTGCGTGCAATTGCTGTGTTTTTCAAAAAATAAAAATTAAATTTTCAAAAGTTTTGACAGCGTAAATTATAAAAGTGTTTAAACTTACAACAGTTGAAACTTTCTTAATTTATTTTTTTTAAATTATCTTTTTTCTTTTTGGGATCAATTGAATTGATAAGATTTCTTAAACTTGAATTTATTTATACTTAAATTTGATCCTTGTAAATGTATCATTCAATTAACTATATTTATTTATCTTTAAACTAAAATAAATCAAGAATTAAGATTTTTTTGAATTCGAATTAAATTTTTACCACTTTATTTTCTTTTCAAGTTAGTTTTATTAATTTCTAATTACTTCAACAAAATATTTTTGTTATTAATTATAAATATTATTATATTATACTTGTACTATTACCACTATTATTATTTTTTTAACTATTACTACAATTATTATTACTACAATCATGAGATTTTGTAACAAAATTTTTTCTTATAATGAGTATTCTTCCTTTTCATTTTTAAATATGAATATAATTTTCGATTTATAAAATAAGTCCTTCAATTTTCAAGACTTAGTGAAAATAATTTTCAGAAATTTGTTATCGCCAATTTGGTACGATGCAAATATAACATTATAGTAAGAATATTTTGTAAAATAATTTTGCATGTTTAATTAATTTATCTAAATCAAATCGTCTTTCTTACTCATAAATTTATCGGCATTTATTTGCAAATAAAATTATAATGTCCTATTAATTTATCCGATGCACTTAAAAAAGAATCAAATCAAGATTTTTATTATAAGAATGAGAACTTCAATTACTTAAGCAATTAGTTACAATAGTAACCTAATGTGAGGCTTATTGAAAAGTTAAAATTGCAAAAAGAGTCGAGCCTAAAACCACTTTTGTTAAGAAATTTTTTTACAAGCTTGTGAGAAAATAACTCTTTAAAAACTATTAATATCAATAAAACTATTACAAAATTAAATCAATTCACAGCTTCCAAAACCTAAATTAAATCCTACTAATTTGAGATTTAGATTTCATGAGTATCTGCATAAAAAAATACAAAAACCAAATGAAATTAGAAAAAAAGGCTGTAAAAAAATAACAAAAAATTCAAATTTCAAAGGCATGATCTAAATTCATAGGCATGATTAGATATATATATATATATATATATTTTTTTTTTAAGAATATATATATTGTTTTTAACTAAAAAAATTGAAACTTAAATATAAAATAACACAAAACTATATTCAAATTTTAACAACATATTTTTTTGATGATTTTTTAACAATAATATTAAAAATAAAAAAAAATCTTGACTACCATACTCGTTCTATGAAACTTTAAGTGTTAAAATATCTTTTTTCAGTTTGAAATAACTTTAGAAAATTTAGTCATGAATTTAATCATCCATACTTGAGATTTTGACCTTTATTCGCATATATACTCATTTACCATTTAGGTAATTAAAACTTTGATAATAACACTTTTTTTTCTTTAATTGACTATCATTCTCTTTTAAATATATATATAATTTTTTCAATTACAAAATAAGTTCTTCAATTTTTTTGGGCTTAATTAAAATAAAAGTCTAACAGCACAGTAATAATAGTTATGATTATGAATTAAACACGTTTAATTTAGTAGTTTTTCAAATGATTTTTTGTCATTTGCTTGTAAATGAAATTATAACAGATTAACTTATCCAACGCACTAAAAAATTAACCAAATCAAAATTTCCATTCATCTACACAGGTTTACAAGAATTTTTTACATGCTTCGGGAAAATAAAACCAATACAGAACTAAATCAATTTCCAACTTCCAAAAACTAGAATTCAAATGCTGCTATATTTCAAGGGTCCCTGCTTACAAAAAAATAAAAAAATTAATAATAAAAAAATGATAATAGAAAACAAGGCTAGGAAAAATAAATAATATTCAAAATTTCAAATGCATGTCCTTAATTCTTGGGTAGGACCAAATAAATTTTATTTTCAACCAAAAAAAAAACTCTAATGCGAACTAAACACAAAACCATATACTAATTTCTAACAATATATTTTTAAAGAAATTTTTAATAGCAATATTAAAACATAAAATTATTCTCGGACTAGCATACTTGTTCTACGCAATTTTTATGTCAACTTTAATTTAACGATAAAATATCTTCGGAAAATAAAGAGGAGAATACATCTACAATAAACAAGAACAAATTGATGGCATGAATAATATAAATAATCGAATAGCATCTAATATGAACAACTTACAATGAAAAGAAACTAAGCACCTAAAAATAACTGTCAAAAATTCATTAGCAAATAGATTTTTTCTTGCAAGTAAAATGCATTCAAAATCTAAACCTTGCTTATTTATCCATTTAGTTGTATATTTATTGTAGTTTTCATAATTTTTATAATTTTTCAGCATACCCAAAACTAGGGTTGCAATCGCAAAAGATCCTTAAATATTTAAAAATAGAATTTAAAAATTCAACAATTTAATTAATAATATAAAATTAAATTAATTATAATCCAACATTAACATTTTAACATAAATAACATACAACATCATTATAAATCCACAAAATAAAAATATTACAACATAAATCAAACATAAAAAAAATTAAATTCAAGTGCATAACTATTAAAATCCATAAATAAAAAGCATAACTAAATTCAAGTACACAACCATTAAATTAAGCCAGTAATATTTTCAAATTTAAAAAAATTTCCAGTAGATTGCACTCATAACTCATTAAATACAATAAAAAAATTAAACACAATACCAAGTTATTAACCAGAAAAAAATTCAATCAATAATAAAATTAAATTAAGCCAGCAATATTTTCAAATTTAAACAATTTACATTAAATTAAAGTCATTAAATACAATTAAATAATCACTCACAATACCAAATTATTAACAAAAAAAAACCCATGTATTTAATAGAAAAAATAGAAAGGTAATTGAAATAAGAGAGCAATTTAATTTCTTGGACGGCGGCGTAACAGCAAGCCTTCGACGACCACCGCGAGGCTTGGACGGCGAAGCTTCAATGACATATCAGGCGGAGCAAGCTTCAGATCGGTCTGGCCGCGCGGCAGCGGTATGAGGAAGCGTCACCGAGCTTCACGGCGGTGAGGAAGAGCCACGGCGGCTAAGCGGGCGGCAGTGCGAGGAAGGCGGCGTCGGCCAGCGAGCATCAGTAGCAGATTAAGCGCGCGAGGCAGTTGAAGAAGGAAAGCGAAGAGGCGAGCCCAGTGGGTAAGTAGGGGCGGGAGATGAGGTTTCTTTTTTTAAATTTTAACTTATATATTTTTTAATACAAATTTATTGAATTAATAATATAATTAAAAATTAACCCGAATTCGGATATTTGGTTTTCTGGATGCGCTTGCATCCGGATCCGGATCCGCACGGATTATAATTTTTAAACTCCGGATCCACATTTTAAATGTGCGGATCCAGATTTTTCGGATCTTTACGGATCCAGACCGGACCCGAATTTTTTTGCCATCCCTATTTCTAACAATGGAAGAATGAGAGGTATTTATATTTTGAATCAAAATTTGGGAAAAATATTAAAAAATTGTAAATGTATGCTGTATTAAAAAAAAAACTTGCTTTTTATCTTGGCGGTAGTTTTACCCATCTAAATGAATCCTAATTACTTATTATTTCACCAAAAATTTAATTTAATTTAAAAAATATAGATATAAAATTTAAGCTTGTTAATATTTTTACGTAATTTTATTATTTTTAGTTGTTATATAAATTAACTTAATTTAAAAAAATGTATAGATATAAATGTAAGATTGAACTAATTTTGTGATAATTGCACACTATTCAGTATACAAATCATGAACCATCTAGTGAATGAAGTTTTACTCAAATAATTTGATTTAATTTAGAAATGTAATTGTCGTGCTTAAAGTATATAACTGTAAAAATAATTTAATATAATATTATTCAATATTAGTTACATTCAAATTGTAATTATCCATATTATGTACCATTATGAATTTGATTAATGTTTAGCAAATAAAATTTACTATACCAAAAAAGATTAAATAAAGTAATTAATTTGACATAATTTTATATGAATTAATTTGCATAAGAGATTGTTTGTGAGTTCTATTTAAAATTATCAAATATTAGATGCTTTATATTTGTCTAATATACGATTATTTTTTTGGAGGGTATACAAAGAACATATGAATATTAGCTACTAATAATAACAACAACAACATTTAAAGGGTAAGTATGATGTCTGTTATGATAATTATTCGATAGTTGGATAAACATTGCAATCATTTTCGTAGGTCAGGATTTAAGTCCTTATATGTGTATTGTGGGATATTGGGATTGATTTCTTCCAAATATTTAGGAATGAATCATTTTTATTATATGTTTAAATACTTGGATTTTAATGTGATTAAAAGTTGATAAAGTTGTTTTGATAGTTTGTTAGGCAAAACATCATTATATTTATAAAGTAATATAAAAAATAGTTTAATTGATATATAATTTATTTTAATTTATTATATCAAAATATTATGCTTATTAGTACATAAGTTGCATTTTTTAAAGTAAAATATCATTAAATTTATAACGTAATATTAAGAAAATAATATAATTATTTTTGTTTAAATATATTAATCTATTAATTTTACTTAATTATATTTTTTTATTAGTACATAAGTTAAATATATTAACTATTTTTTCATGAATTAAAAGAAAAAAGAGTATTTTCTTTTTTTTAAAATTGAGGGGGTTGTTGATAGTTTTCTAATTTTAGATTGATTATCTTAATATTTATTTAAACTGAGGGAGCTGTATGATAGTTACCATTTAATATTTACCTCTTTTAACCAATTAAAATAAGAGTAGCAGTGGCCGGTTATTGGTTGAATTATTAAAATGATAAAAAGCAGCTGTATGGGATGCACCGGCTGTATTATAAGCGGACCCATGTACTAAAGATGTTAGATGAACTCATAGCAACTAAAGTGTATGTAGCAGTACAATTTCTGTACTTCCTTTATATCTTTATGCATGTAATTAATATAATTAATTATTTTGTGTTTACATTACATGTTACATTCATTAAAGAAATTGATAAGGTAACCATCAATTTGTCATCATATTTTATAACTTCTTTTTTGTTGTTCATTACATTTCTTGTCAATCCATAAATCTAACAATCCTCCTTCCACTAAAATTTGTTACAACATGTAACCTAACTGTAGCTATTAATTAATACTTGCACCCACATGCAATCTTACCACACAATTTTGTGGTAATAGAGTCGAAATTCTATACAAAAAAAATTGGGAAATTGATGTGATCATATCAATACAAGACTTTTTCTAAGTTGCATTTATTGTCACTTACAACTAGTTTTTTTAGTATAAAAATAAGTAATAAAATATTGGAGTCAAAAGGACTAATGAATGAATTTTACCTGATAAATTTAAAAAGACCCTTAATATAAATATTGGTCGAATAAATTCAAACAAAAAATAATAATTAAAAACAAATCATTTTACTTAAATATAAGTGCTTTTTTTTTTTTTTAAATTCCCATATACATCTTAATATACTTGCGTTGCAGGATTAACATTTGTATTATAAGCAACCTTCTAGTTTGATATTTAGATATATATTAATGAGACTTATAATCAGATATTCATGCAGCAAAATGCGTGGCACATTACCATAGACAAATAAGATATACCCACTGTATTTACACTTATAAGCAAATACATGCTCAATAGAACTGCCATTGCAAGGACAGAGTTTTCCTAGAAACGTTCTTCATGTCTTTGTGGTGATGTTTTCCTATTTGCATCATCAATTGTTTGTGATTTCTTGTCCGTGATAACTAATTTGTCACTCCGGCGTTGACAAAGACTTCTTACTTGAATATGTATGGAAGCTGGTAGTACAGTGCATACATAGAGGAACTTCCGTATAATGGTTGGTGAATTTTGAAATTGTTGTACATGTGTCAATTCTAACATGCCAAATATACCTTTGGAGTTTGGATGTAGTTTCAGGAAAAATAAAATAAAATAAAATTTTTTGCCTTGGATAAGACCAGTTTTCAAGTCCTTGGGGGGCCAGTTGTTGACACCTTAGTTAATTGATTGAGCCAGGAAACCATAAACTAGTTCCATTTTAATTCGCATCGCTCCGATGAGTAGTAGCCAGATGGCCCGTATGAAAACTATGTGTTATATACTGACTCAGTATTTCTGAGGATAAAGAGAACCTTATCTTTGAATTGCTCTTATGACTACTTATCCATCCAAGACCAAGAATTAGGTCATGTTTGAAAATTACTCAAAAACTTTTTTAACTCTCCAAGCTTTTTATGACACAAAATAGTTTTGAAATATCTCTAATTAATTTTTTAAAATTATAATTATCGACTGCATTTGAGTACAAATAGGGCAAATTTAAAAATTAGTGTTTAGTCGGTGAAATTTCTCGAATCATCTAAATATGTTTTAAAAAATAAAAAAAGCTAAATTTTTTGAAATTTAGTCAGTGTATATTTTCTTTAATATACTAAGTATTCGAAATTTCAAAATTTTAATATGCAAAATTAAATTTAGAAATTAAATTTTCTTTAGTTTTTTTGTATGATTAGCATGTATTAAATTTTTAGTTAATTTTTGTTTTCTAAAAGAGAAATATTCATTAGAATCAGGATCACAAGCTGAAAGGTAACAATATAAATGTAGTGAAAATTCTTTTAACTAAACTTATGAATCCAAACATGGAACAAAATATTTCGCAAATCCATCTGAACTCGAAAAGAATGCTTTAATTTGAAGTCAATGAATAAAAACAATTTAAAACCAATATAGCTTTTTTTTTTTTTGGGTTTATTTAGCCCTATCCAGAAATAATTCCGAGCTATGCCATCAGTCATATTTATCAACAGGCATAGCTCCACTAAAGTTAGATGGTGCGGATGCCCTAAGTAGATTTTGAGAATTTTAACGTATAATATAATATCAAAATAATCATTGTGGTCTTGTATTAATTTTCATGAATGTGCCTAATTTTTAAATTTTTAGAATTACTCCTTGTGAAACTCATCGTTCTTATGTTTTGAATTAGCTGGCCACACCTAAATTAAATTTGTGACTGCAATTATGTTTGGTATTAAAGACTTAAAGTGTCATAATTTTAAATATTATAATTATGAAATAAAAATTAATAGTACATAATAAATATAAATTTTAAATAATAATTTTGATAAAAATATGAAAGATATTATATTTTTTACTATAAAAAAGGTTAATCAAGTCAATTTAACTTCTAAAGTATAACAAATAGTGTTTACTAATACTTTAATACTGTATTTTTTTAAGGTATAATTGTCCATCCTCAATACTAAATGGGGTATATATCTCTTCTAATTAACTATGTATAAGTTCGCATTTTTATAGGATAAAAATATATTAATTATGTATGGTGCATTGTTACTTTATACATTCCATTTTCAGTCTATAGGGAGTCTATTTTACTAGATTTTGGCATAATCCATGAACTTGATTTTCCTCACAATTAAATTGAGTAGAAATTTTTTTTTTCATTAATATAGATAGGGCAAGTATTCCTTTGGTATAATTAAAATTAATAATCTTAATGATGATATATCAAGTACTAAAAAAGAAGAAATTGATTGAAGTTTTCTTTTCTACGTGCCTTTAGCGCTTTTTTTTCCCCCTCTCTTTTAATCGTAATCTTGTGTGTGGCCGGCATGATATATGTCTGGGTTTGATGCACCTGGAGTCATAATACCACGTGGTTTCTTTTAAACAGTTTCATCTTAGCAGAGCAGTTGGGTCACCTTACCGAAATATCCAAGTCCTTTTAATGAAACTGGGGCATGCCTTATCTTCTTAGAAGACTACGTGTCAAGGGGTAACTGCTTATGCATCCTTTCAAAAAAGAAATCCTGATTGAAAATGACTCTATAATTTGTCTTTAAACGGCCATGATTCAATTTCTTTCCATTTTAGCAATGTAAACAATTACCACAAGAAGTCCAACTTTCTTGCGTGAGTGAATACAATTAATATATTCTTTGGTCACGGCTCTCTTAGTTTTGGTGCTTTTGCGAGGACAAGTCAAGTGTTTGGTGGCAACTATTTTGGAATAAAGTGGTCGGCTCTCAACGATGATGATGAGTTTTGTGAGCGAAAGTTACGTGCACTGCATATTTTTAAATGCGTTGGGGGGACTTCTAATCATTGTTACAACTTTTTCACGGTGGTACTTCAATTTCAAGTTTACGTGTACATTGATTTTCTCATCGAGTTGTAGTTCATGTAGTAATCATTCATATATATGTATATTGTCTCTCATATGTATCCACAATTGATTGTCGTATGAGTCGAAATTATCGTAATAAACTATGAAGCATTGGTAAATAAGTCAGGTAATATACAGTTTCGAGTCTTGTCCTGAGATGAGCAAAATTTATTAACTGTGTAATTATGAAAATTATGATATTTCACCAGATTATTTTTTAAAGTTATTTTCTAACAATTTTAATAATTTTTTGGTGGGAACATTTTCATTCTACTATTTGGGTAAATCCAACCACTTCTAAATGATATTTACAATAAGTTCAACAAATGTGTGTTCTTTTATCTAATGGTTTAGGTATTTAATTTTGTGACATATGATTTAACATTTTAAAATGAAATCTAAAAATTTTATGATTAATCAATTAAGTACTTGAACTATTTTCTTATTTAGGTTCCTTTAATCATCTTTGACCATTCAATTTGCTTTAACATAAGTTTTATTTGACTATCTTACTCTTATAATGTAAAATGAAAAAAATTGATCCAACAAATGTGTGTTCTTTTATCTAATGGTTTAGGTATTTAATTTTGTGACATATGATTTAACATTTTTAAATGAATTTTAAAAATTTTCAATACCTCGTACGTAAATTATATAAATTTAATAGTATGATAATGTACATGAGTATTATATAATACAGAAATTTTGATACTTTAATAAAAATTAATAATCATATTAATAAAGTAATATTAACCCATCATTAGGAAATGATGAAATTTGTAAAAAAAGTAAAAAGGTAGTTAAATTAAAGTAAATTTTTGGTACTTTTACCTTATAAGAGTAAAATAACCGATTTAAACTTAAGCTAAAACAAATTTTAGTAGGTAAATATGAAAAAAAAAATCTAAGTCATAGAAAAAAAAAGATTTAATGAATTAATTCGCTAAAATTCTTATGTCAACTTTTATAATTATTTTCTAGAAGTGGGGTGAGTTAACAAAAAATGTGGGGTGAGAATATAATTACCCTAACTTTTTTTTTTTAATCTCGTGTTCAGAAAACTCAAATTTAGCATTTTTTTCTTTTTCTTTAGTATTTTGTTTATTTAGATTACCAGAATTTTATTACACAATTGAATCCAAAGTCATCGCGTCTGAGAAATTCAAGATATTTTAGATAATTCACTTCTTTTGAATTTTTTGTTTTAGCCTGTAAAGTTTAAATGATCATATAGATTATCGTAGTTTTACAAATGGTTACACACACATATTTTATTATTATACCTTTTGATAGAACTCAAATTACTAAGGGTTTTTATTCCATAATTTTTTTTGTTCTAGGCAAAGATTAAGTATAATTATCATTAAGTAATAGAAATCTAATGAATAGTATTGAGAATATGTTTATCCACATCTTTGATGTTGTGCGATGTGTTTATTAATTAATAATTAAAATGAAAATAACGGAATGAGAGAATTAATTCTAAATACTCCACCTAATTTTCATAATTTTAAATCTGTCTTCCATTAAAAATAGAAGAAATAGATAAACAAAAATTCACTCAAAACTAGCCAAATCCCCAACGCGAAACCAACAGCCTCCTCGCGCCGCCGACAACACCAGCAGATGGCGCAAGCCTCGGACGCCGGACTTCGCTGCCCTCCCATACGGCCCGCCGATCTTACCAGCAACAGTTAGCCGCTGCCTGCTCTTATTCAATTGTTGATAGTTCTTTTGTTTCCGGTTGTGGTTGGAAATATATACTGCAACATAATTAGCTTGGGAATATATTGCTGCCTGCTCTTCGTCTAAATTAATATATAACGCAATCTGAACTTATACATTAGCTTGGAAATATTGAATTTGTTTCCCCTTTTTTTCCTTCTTTTTCCGGTTAGTGTCATTTGGGTTCTCTGTTTTGGCATTAATTCATCATCTTTTTTTTTAAAAAAATAATAATACAATATTTTTTTAATAATAATGCCGACATTTGAGTAAGGGCATTTTAGTAATTTTAAATAATATATTTTGATTTAAAAATAAAATAAACACATAAATAACAATATAATTTATTTTAATTTTAAGTTTTACAACATAAGTTAACAATTTATTTTAATTTTAATTTTAATTTATTTTTATTTTAATCCATTCTAATTACTAATCAGTAAATAGCACCATTAGAAATTGAGAATTGAAATAAAAAACACTTGAATATTGATACTTAATCATCTTCCCTTATCTTTGGCTATTTAGTATTTGTTGTTATGTTTCTCTGGCTTCTTATAATTGATATTATCTGTCTTATGATTTGTACACTTCGCAGTTAGATTCACAAAAAACAAAAGGATATATTTATATTTGACTCTTAAAAGGCTTAGACAAATCTGAGGCCCATCGGCCCAAGCTATTCTTAGGAGTTGTGGAGTGGTGATATATAATCTTTTATTAGATTTTATAAGCCCTATTTCTCAATTAATTCTATTAAAAATTTTAAATTAATTTTTATCTCCCAACATACCCTACCTAATTCTTAATTTACTCTTGTTATAATTGTCATCTTTTCCATGCGCCCACTAAATAAAACTTATCAAATCTATATAAAAAAAAAAAATTGACATAATCACTACATTATCCCTCTTTACTTTTAAAGAGTTTATCCATCGCTGCCCCAAAAAAATTTGATAACTGCATCAAGAATTCGACAAGGAACCATGCTGAGTCGGCCCTGAAGAACCTTACAATTGTGCGAAGCCCATCGAGTTAAGGTTGAGTAAAGGAATAAAAGAATTTAGCCAGATAGAGATTTTTTATTATGACTGTTACAAAAAAGAGGATTCTTGATTTCCTTTTATATGCATCCCGATCTTGTATTGAAGTTTATCTGTTAATGGACCAGTGACGTTGCTTCAGAAAGTGTTTGCAATTGCACAGTGATATTGCTTCGATAGTATTCTGGTGTTGCAGTGCACGTACACAACGAATATAGATTTGGAATCACGATGGAAAATGCTGTTGCATAACCAGCTGAGAACGAAAGTAATCGCTGTGAGTCTCTATACGATCGTGGCATAAGAAATTAAATTAGCTTAATTACTTTAATACAAATTATTCTTTGGGTGCAGTTAAAAATTAGAGTAGTGTTAGAGAGAGAGAAATACGAGAGAATTTTACTCTCTCTCTCTACCCACTCACTCTCTGTTTCTACCATTTTCTTTATTGTTTCTCTCATCTTTCTCTCGTGCTTCACTACTCTAAATATTTTCTTAAAAATTATTTATCTTTTTAAGTCATTTCATTTAAAAATAAAACAGTTATTAACATAAAAGCTATTAATAAGGGTTGGTGTATTTATCACGACTCCCGTTTCCCCGAGTCGGCCCGATCAAGCAAAAGCTGAGGCTGGACCGTGGCCAAGCCCAGCCCATTGGCTATTCCTACGCCGAAAAGAACTAGGAAAGAAATGCCCGAAGCCCATAAACAATGCGGTATAGCAAATATATCACAAGCAAAGCATCCAATATGCTTTACAGCTTCTAAAGGGAAAATAATGTTGCTTTATAAATCTGTGGAGACCACCAATTTATAACGCATAAACACAAATTGATTTTTTTTTCCTTAGTGAACTTGTTGTGTTCCTCTTATAAAACTAATAAAAAAAAAAATTGCGTTTATGAGCAGACAAAATAACAGAGCTGACCCCAGTGAGTCAGCCCTAAAACAAAAGCAAAAACAAAAACAAAATAAAAAACTGACTGCATCTCCATTCTCCAAGCTTCTTCTCGATCATGAGCTAGCTTTCTCAAAGCCAAAACCAAAGAAGATCTGGGAAGCTGTTCTTTTGAGGGGACTGTTGTCTGGTTCAAGGCCGTCAATTAATTATAACTTTGATTCAGGTGCGTGCGTGTGCGTGTGTGTATGTTCTCGGACCAGGCTTCATTCCCCTTAATTACTGCTTCCATTATTTGAGTGTTGTTCTTCGGGTTTCAGGATTCCAAGGCAAGTCTATTTTTTGTTTTCTTTACTCTATTTGTTTTTCTTAGAAATCTTTAAGCTTATATATATGTTCATGGAGAAATAAAATTATTATTAATCAATCATCAGAAGTAGCTAGATTGGTGTAATGATGAAATGAATGTTTTGCTAGAAACTTTAACGTGTTCAAGATTTTTTCATCATTGCTTAATTATTTTACTTCAATTCTTTACCAATTCCCTAGTCATCATGTCTCAGTAAAGTAATATTTTCTGTTTCATCTTATGTTTAAAATTTTCATTTTCCGCAGTTTGAAGATAAATTTGAAATCCAACAGTATTGTCGATTTTTATTTTCTATTTAGGTTGACAAGAAATCAATGGGTGTCTATCTGGGTTTTCCTCCCTTAGAAATAAAAAGACAACGATATGATAATTACCAACAATTAATTAATTGCCCTTAAGTAATTCCTAGGCAATAATTTCTTAATTATGTTATTGGAGTAAGGATCGGTTTTCAATATATATTAAATTTATATTCGATTTGTTGCCAAGCCAGTGGGAGTAGGTAGATGTACAATTGTGCATATCTGGATCTGTCCTCTAAGCTTTAATGAAACTATTATACAAATAAGATGTACATATATACTAAAACTTTCCCGTGGCATTGTAGTGGAAGGCACGTTGGCGATCACTTGAGATGAATTTGGAGCCTTTCTCTCTAGTACTGGTTCTATTCTACTGTTGTCTGTTTCTTTAATTACTTAAAGTATATCGTTCCTTTCTGTTAATCTTTAGAAATGCATTCTTCTTTTACAGAAATTATTGTGTGATTTTTGCGATCCCATTATTATTCCGTGAGCAATATGAGGTGAGTATGAGTTTTCATGAGGCTTCAAAACAAGTTTTTTGTGTTTCCAGCAATTGTTGATCACACAGTTTTAATTTAAAGCATCAAAACGCTAATAAATCATTCATAAAATAAACAAACATTCGGCATTTAGCACCACTGATTTAACCTACAAACTTAATATTTTATTTTTATGCAGCTAGCTATCTAGCTAGCTGAAACAATCAAACAAAGCTTTAAGTGAACATCATTGAATAGTAAATGGTTTTTCACTAAATGGGCAACCAGATAACCGATGCACAAGGTTTTGATTTTGTATCCTTTCGATGATTTTCCATCGATGAGTATGAGCTAGCTCAACTTAATTTTTCTTTTTGTACAAGAAGGATAATAGAATCGAGACGTCCTCAACTTTCACTAGAATAGTAAGATTCTCATTGAAATTCATGCACATGCACTACTGGTTTGTGCGTGATTGATTTTAAAGGAGGTTGCTGCTGAAATTACTGAGTTGCTTGTGATTGTGGAGGTCGGTAGAATTTATGTAATAGGCAGATGGTCAGCTTTGTATCAGCGCTGCAAATTGACTTATCAGAATCTCATTAAATGATCATTGTCAGAATTCTGTAATTTACAAACCCTAGGTAAATACATGTATATGGCCAAAAGCAGAAGAAACCTTACCTTTTCTTTGATAAATTAAACAGTTCCCAAAGTTGTTCAGTTATCCAAGAAACATATGCATGGTTAGATTACTACATACTCCAAAGGTACGATTGAGCCTTGCAGTTTTTGTTTCATCTGTCCTTTTGCTGTACGAATTTCAATTATATTTATGCCACTTGTATCCGGGTAAAACTATGGTACTACAGTATATCATTCCACAGCTTGATCCAGCTATTGAATTTAGCCTACAGTTGTCACCAAAGTTGGATCGAATGGTTGGATCCAGCTGTGGTATTGGTACCATAGTTGGACCCTTGCATCCGTCAATCTGAATTTTTTTTTTTTTTTAAGAAACAAATTCTTTTTTTTATAGAAAGATTTACTTTCATTAAACCAACCTAAGTAAATACAAACATAATTTGAGAGGAAAATGAACCATTCCATATACAAGCATCACCACTAAGTAAAGTTATTTTAGCTAGAGGCGAGTAATTGCATTATAATCTCTTGAAATATCTTGAGCATGGCAATCAGTAAAGATCCAAAAGTTATAGTTCTCCGTAAAAACAAAATCAACCACATCCTGGCAATCGGTTTCAATAATTAGAGGAAGTAACCCTGCATGTTTGCAATCTGAACAGCTGCAGGTATCACAACTCCATCTCCATCTCTAATCACTACCTCAGGTCTTACTTGATGATGTTCTATTAAAGTGTCAATATGTGTCCTTGTATTGCATTCTTGTCGTTTTAAATTTGGAATAAAATTGTTGCAATGTGAAATAATGATGTGTATGGAGTTGCTTACTCCCGTTTAGTGCTTTCTTAGCTCGTTTACGAGCCCTTTTATGATAAAAAAAAAAAAAAAAATGTTGCAATGTGAGAAGGTCTTTTTGGACCTGTTAAGAATCTATATTGATATTATCCATTTATTAATAATGTCAAAAATTAAAATCTGAATACCACTCGTTTATCAAATGTTTGTAATCATGTTAAACCATTTGACATGCTCAAAAAAATAGGGTACATGTTTTGACATGTATAATAATAAAAAGAAACAATTATCTTATAAAACAAAAGAAATTAAAAGGTTCGTTCAAAATATGACAAGTTATATCATTAATACTCTTAAACGGGTCATGAATTGATTGCATGATAAAAAAGGAAAAAAAAAAGAATAATTATTACTGTCAAAATATTTTAACAGACTACCTTATTTTTAAAGACAGAAATATGATATATTAAAATCTTTAATACAAATACAATATTAATATTAAATGCATCATGAACACAAATACTGAAATACGACAGGAATATCAATCATTTATGTCGATCGAAACTGAAAATCTTGTGTCATATTACCGTGTCACCATGACCCTCATTGCCTACGGTGGGCGCCAGGTGTAAAAGACAATACGCACAATGAGAAAAGAAAAGGAAGAAAATTTTATTTAAGTGGTGGAACAAAAAGTGATCTCTGGAAACGAAGGTTTAATATTGCCGGCACGGCAGGTCAAGTTGATAAAATACCTGTATTGATTGATGCACTTTTCTACCTTTCCAGTAAATAAGGGACACTTTATTTTTCTTTAATTTGTTCGCAAATGATTTGGGATCAACAAAAGTTTTGTTTCGGGTTTAATTTACACTTGACAGCTGTGATGTTGTGAGTTTAGGATCGGGATCCTTTTCTGATCTGATTTTTATGTGAGCAAAATCTATTAATATGATTGGTAGTTAATAAATTAAAGAGAAAAAATAGTTAAATCCTAATCATCCACTAACACTAAAATACAGGTGGCACAAGATCTATAAAAGATCAGGAGTGCTCAGATCAGGAGAGAATCCTGATCCCATTTCTTAATATTGTAATGCCGCTACTTGATGGTCCGTATCTTAACAAAATATATAAATACGCAAGCATTCACACATGCCAACAAATTATACTCAATGTTTTCTCGAAAATTAATTCTTGACTCATCAATTAATGGATTCAAATGTATTTGAACCAAATGATGTTCAAATAATCCAAATGTGTACATAAGCAAATAATTAGATGGGTTTGAGTTCTTTTTATTTAATGATATAATTTAGATTTAAATATATGGATAAGACTGTGTTGAATATATCTCTCACATTGAGTTTGAGGGTAAGGTTTGCTATACTTACAAACGTCTAAGTGTTTGTTTAATATGATTTTCTACGACAAGAAGAGTTTTTTTTTAGTGTAAAAAACTCTTTTATTTTATTTCATTTTATTTTTTTTTTAATAATTTGTTGAAGTAGAGTAGAGATTCTAGATTTAAAAAGTTACTTTATTTGCACCGAAAGAAACTTGAATATTAAGTTTTTCGAAGTAGAGAGTGTGGAAAGTGGTTAGATCAGAAATTTTTCCTAAAATGAGCTAGACTAATTCTTTTTTTTTTTTTTTAAATTAAGAAATTTATCTCAGTGACAATTGTTCTTAAAGAAATGTTAAAGAAAATTTCGTTGATACATAAGAAAATACATAAAGTCAAAGAAGCAATCCAAATACAATTAGACTCAATTAAAAGTGCGCCATACAATGTTTGCACGGCCACCTAAAGTCTTTGCTCTCTAACTGGTCCATATGTATTTAGACTTGGATACAGAGCAATAATTCTGTGGATAATGCTAAAATAAAAACCCTCTTTTATTTTTCCAACTCACATGTACATAAATATTAGGCTTACGTTCTGCAAATTTAGGAAAAAATCATGAAGTCGAATCTGTTAGATTTGACTTTATTTTTATACAACTCAACTTATGTGTATTTGATATTCCTTCTAATTTTCGATCAAAGAGATGTTTTTCAGTTCGACAAATCCACAGACTGGCATCGCATGTATATGTGCGTGTGTGTATATGTTATCAGCATGTCTTATAGATTTTGTTACAGTTTTTACAGTCAGATTATGAGCTGTAGTTGACATTAAAAAAAAAAAAAAAGAATAGAAATTTGTAATTCATATTTAATTGTTGGTATAAAAAAATCTAAAATAATCCTACAATTAATAATAAACAATTACAATTCATATTCCATGTGTGTGCTCCAAAATTCTAACTACCATAACCATTCATTCGATCCCGAAAAGAAAGCATCCATGCCACAAACAAATCTTCATTTTCTTTCTGTAATCTTTGGATCTCTCTCTCTCTCTCTCTGAAAGTGAAAAAAGAAAAGAAAAAAATAAAATAAAAGTTGTCTTGCAAGTTTCCCGCCGACTGGGGATTAAGGGCGAGGGAAATCCCTCTTGCCCTTGATCTCTCTCTCTTTCTTTCCCGACAACCCAACAAAAGATTAATACAAACAAAAACAAATTAAAATAATAAATTAAAAAAATTATGCCTGGCATAATCTTGTTATTATTATCTTGTCATCGCCGCCACCATTTCTGCTGCACCCAACACTATTATTATTATTATTTTTTCCATCGTCAAAATCATTGGTTGTAGCGGGTCACCGTGCGATGATTGTCCTTCCTTCAATACCACATCCTGATTTCGCCATTGACCTCGCCACCCTCTCTTTAATCAGCGTTCTCCTTCTTTTGAGTTTCTTGTCTCTTTGTTTAATCTTCTATTTCAAATTCAAAACCCATAACTCCTATTACCTCCAAAGCTTCAACGCTCTCTGGACCGTCCGATTCCTTCTCGTGTTCTTCATCATCCTCTGGTCTCTAACCGAAGCCCTCCGGTTACCCTTCTTCCGTAAGCATTACATTTACCCTTTCTTCGAAGACCTAACGTTGGGTCAACAAGCGTCGCTTTGCAAGCTTCATCTCGTTCTGTCATTAGGGTTGTTAGAGCCAGGGTTTCTCGTAACCCTACTTTTTCTTCTCCTTGTTTCAATCAAGAAAAGAACCCCACGTGGTTCTTGGGCTTTCTTGTTCCTGTTGGCTACATGCCTTCCCCTCTCTTTGTTGCAATTCTTGTTTGTGTTTTTCCAAAGCTCGCGATCGGAATTTCCCTGCTGGTTTCGACGGAGTTCGGTGATCGTGAGGGACGGCTCTTATTCTCGAATTGTCTTGTGCTCTAGTCCTTTTTGGAGCATAAGTTTGTTCGGTGCATTCGCGGCAGTGTACGGTTTATATTTCTTGTTCTCTTGCTGGAGCGTGGTGTCACTTGTAATTAACAAGAAATTGAGGGTTAGAACGTACACTCTTGCCTTCACGGTTCTGATTACCGTAACCCTGCAAGTTTTGTTTCTTGTATTATCTCTCTTTTGGCAACCGGGTGAGCTAACCTTTGGTGTAGTTGAGTTCATTGAATTCCTTAGCACATTTACGTGTGCAGTGGTCGGGCAGGGCATTTTGGTAATTATACCAATCGTAGACTCGTTGGCTGTCGGAGGAGACTGCTGCCGGTGGTATCCTATTATCACCCAGACAAAGACTGAAGAAGAATCAAAGGAAGAAAGTGTATAGGATACGTAATATTGGAAGATATGTGGAAACAATGGCAGGAGAGAGGTCTCTTTGGTTAATTCAGATTATGTGTTTTTAGTACAATTTCATGTTTATGTCTTAGTTTCATAATTTTTTTTTGGGTTTTCTTTTTATTTATTTTTTAATCTTTTCTGATATTTTAGTATTAATTGAAAAACAAAAGATATTTTAGCTCAAACGATTAGAAAATTTGGCTTGCAATTTATACTGAGTATTATTATTTGTTGGCATTGCGGAATTAATTGGGATACAAGCAATGTATTATATCAAGAGGAAAAAAATTGATATTCCACCCAAGTTAATTTGCAAATATGTACTTTTTGAATGTTGATTAATTTGCTTTCGTTCTCAATATATCATGCTATCATATAACTAAGACATATTAGCATGATCGCAAAACACCTATATAACTCAACGTAGTGTTTCAATTGAAATCTAAAAATTTGAGTTATATTCTTAATATTTCTAACTTTTAAAACGCATTTGATAGAATATCTGGAAATGATTAGTTAAGATTGAAGGCACGATTACCTGGGAATTTCTATAATCTAATCAAGTTTCAAATAAGGTAACTTGAAAGGATTAAGATCTTTTCACATTCAAAGCTCTTCTAACCTTTTAATAATGTTATGCCATGTGTCATGTAGTAATAGTTTATGTACATAATTTAACTTTTTTTAAAAATTTTATTCTCTATTAATTTCTGCTCAAAAAAAGTTCAAATTATGAGAGAATCTTAATCTAATTTGAGAATAATACATCCATGTTGAGAACTAATAGGCATTCTTAGAAATCATCTCTGATCGCTAGGCATACTCGAGCTCCTTTATCAAATCCTATTTCCGTAGACAAATTGGATTTTCTCACCAACACCTTATTCTTTGGTTTAGAACTTGGAGGGTTAGTAAGTTCTTGATCATTTTTGTTGGTTAAAAGCAGCTCCACCGTACTCACTTAATTAGTGAATAGTAGAATCAACGTTCATGTCCACTTCACATATAGACGATGATTTGTATATATAGACTGCTAACTTGTAATTACTAAATTGAGAAATTAGTCAGAATAATCAGCTTGCTAGAACAAATGAAAGTTTTATTCAAGACTACAATGAAATTGTATAACATAGAGGAGCCTTTCTCTCTCGTTCTCTCTATAAATATAGAGGAACTAGACTTAAGAAAAGAAATATGACTAAAAATTATTTTTCGTAAATGATTACAATCTAAAAAAGCTGATAACCTAGTATATACTAACATGACAGAAATAAGCAAACTTGATTAAACCTGGATAATATAACTTGATTAAACCTGGATAATATAACTTAATTAAACCTAAATTATACTTGACAACCCCCTTCAACTCAAGATGGCTATGAAAAGGCAAGCTTCAAGTTGAATCCTTGAATTTGAAACTTCAAAATTTAAGGGAAATTCTAGAGTATATCAAAGGTATTACTCCTAATTAATGCATGCATAACATGTGTAGTTCAATTAAATATAACTATAAATTATATGGTGATTTTCAAACTAAATAAGACTTGAGGATACTCTTGAAACCTGAAGCTTAAAAGAAAACTTACAACTTTAGAGACTTGAGAGTTGTGACCTATGAAGCCCAAACATATGAGATAGGGGTGGGCAAAATCGGGTTTGGGTCGGGTTCGGGTTAACCCGATCGGGTTTCGAGTTATTCGGGTTGGGCAAATATTGATCCGAATACAACCCTAACTTACAACCCGATCCGATCCAATCCAATATATATTCGGATCGATTCGGATGGGGTCAAAAATCGGGTTGAATTCGGGTAGTATCGGTCTGGATTAAAAATAATCGTATTGAATTTGGCTCAAATCAAGCCAATTCGGGTCAATGAAAATGGGTCAATTCAAAACATATATACCAACCAATACACCATGAAAGCTACAAATTTCAAAACACAAAAGGGAGGAACTCAGGTCAGGTTGGAGGCTTGAGCCTTGGAGCAGCAAATCGGTGGCCACGACAGTAGATCACGGATGGGTTTTCCGGCAACAGATAGCTCGAGCACTACCGACGACAAGAAGGCGTGGCCGGACGGGCATCGAAATCGCAGGGAAGGAGAGATGGCTAGATGCAGCACGACGGCAGAGATGGACGAAACATGGCGAAGATGACAAGAGAACAAAGAATAAAGCAGATCGTGGACGCAACAGCAAATCGTCGGACTCACAGCACGACAGCAGCAAATTGATAGAGGAAGAGAATGTTTTCTTGCTTCTTGTCGGTGGGTTGGGTGTTGAGTTTTGTTTTTCTTTTTTTTTTTTTTTAACTAAAGAGGAAGAGAAGGTGCTCAGGATAATTAAGAATGGATTAGAGTTTTTTTCCTCATGTTAATCTCAGATTAACGAGATTAATTTCACTCATCATCATTGCAACTTGTCTTCTGAAAAAAATCACATTAAGAAAACAAAAAAAAGAAAGAAATTTTGAGAAAAAGCAAACACGCAGAAAATTGGGGTTTGTGTTAGTGTTATGAGTCTTCTGTTTGTGTAACTATGAATATGTGATTTGTGTGTGACAGTGTGGTGTGCGTGTGTTTTTCCACTTAGGTTTAGTTTTTTTTTTTAAGCAACCCGATCGGGTTTTCGGATCGGATCGGTTTTTACCCGACTCGATCACAACCCGATCGGGTTTGTAAGATTTCACCCGATCGGGTTCTATTCACAACCCGATCCGATCCAAACCCAAAATTTTTCAGATTGGATCGGGTCGGGTATTTTACCCACCCCTAATATGAGACATTTAACCTACTGAGCTTGAAGGAAGAACTTGAAAGCTTTAATCGATGAAGCCATAATCAAGATAGGAACACTTATAGAAGGGTTAATTAATTAATAGTACTCATGCAAGTTTGATAAAAGCAGTTGTTGCCTTGTGTTGTTTGTTTGTTTTAGAGTTTATCATCTAATAATGTTTTATCTTTCATTTGGGAATGTTTTTTTTGAGTTCTTTCATTAATTGTAAATGATGAATGATAGTTTAATACTACTGTTTCCCTTTTATTGAGCCTTCATTTTGAAAAGGCGGAGAAGGTTGTTTATTGTTCTGTGTTTGCTAATTAGTGTCATGGTAGAAGCGTAAAGATTTGTACTCTAGCTATTAACAATGAGGGCTTCAGGGTTTAATTAGTTATTAAACAATAACAGAGAGTCAGCTCTGACGGCTAACTCTTTATATTCTTGAGTATTTCATATCAGGCATTTCTAGAAAACAAAAGGGGATTATATCATTTCCCCATGGATCAGCTACTTATTGGGCTGAATTAGATTTGAACCTGTGTAGAGATATTGCCAACGAATTTACAGTCCATCCCTATTAACCGTTTAGGCATCGAACAGTAAAATTAAAGTCTTGGCTTACTTATAATCCACAATCAACCCTGCACAAGCGCAAAAAAATGTTGAAATATTTTGATGAATACCTTTAAAATTTGAAATAATAACAATGCTACCCAGTAGATTTTTACCTTGGTCGAGTTGAGATGGGTTGGATACAATTTTTCCTTGTATTTGGTAAAACTTGAAATTTGATTGTATTGGATTTAAAATATCAAAGGATCCTAAAGCTTTGAATATTCACAAACTAGCCCCTAAAATTCTAGAAGTATGACAAATAAACCCGGATATAATTGTAATGTAACCCAAAGTTTTAAGACTTTAACAACACAGCCCGATGGCTAAAATGCATGAGATGGGGCGTGGATATGTATGTGATGCAAATGAGGTCAATTAAAGATAACATACTGATAGATTGTAGGATTCTACATCGATTGATGGTGACGAAACAAAGACGACTAATGCTTTTTTTTTTTTTGGTCCTTAAAATAAAACTGTTCCCTATTTTCAAGATTGATGGAGAAATTGTTGGCTTTCATTCAGGCTTTGATGCCTACTATCACTTGGATGATACCATCTATATTATTTGCAACTCTTTCATTTTTTATTTTCCTTGAATTGTAGGGAAGAAGCTAATTTTTTCAAGTTCATCAAAATTAGAAACAATAAAATATGCAAGACCGTGATATCAGAAAGGATTAATTTCGGTGTACCCCTTTTTGAAATGACAATCTTCAAATTACTCTTCACTTTTGAAAATATCAAGTTACTCGTAAAAATTGTTATCTTGCTACTATTTTTAATAGCTAAAAAGATAAAATAATGTTTATACATTCTCCTATTAGTCAATTAACATAAAAATATCAAATCTCTATGTAAACTAAATTTTCAAAACACAAATAAATATTTTAAATATTTACACAATGCAGCTATCATACTTTTAAAAATTTTCATTTGGTACCCATGGATACCATGCCCATGGCCGCATTTAACCATAACAGCCAAACCTATGGTCGCGTGCAGCCATGGGAACGAAAATTTGTGGAACAAGTATATTTGTAGATTGGGAAACGTTTCCCATTCTAAAGATGAAATTACGGAACAACCTAAAAGGTTTTTGATTAGGATGCAGCCGGTGAAGTAAATCTCTTTGAAAATGCACTTCATTTTAGGTTGCTGCGGCATAATGACTTACCAACTTGCACTGGGGGTTAATAGCTATTTTTTAAAAATCTATTGACAAGGATGGGAAGCTGAAGAAATCCATGTCAAAAGATACATAGCATATGTTGAGTTTGTATGAAGCATCTTACTTGGCCATATAAGATGAAGGCATATTATTTCAAGCTATAGAATTCATAAGAACTGATCTTACATAGTCGATATCACTCATGGATTTACTCAATTTCCATATTGGCATACATTGGCATACGAACTCATGGCCGGCCGGGAGTGGCCAAGGTAGCCAATGCCATGGCTGCGCAGCCAAACTCATGGCCATGGCACCTACACCCTTGATCGAGCGTGGCTAAGGCAACCAATGTCATGGCTACGCACAGCTATAGCAGCCAAAACCCATGGTTTCATGTGACTATGGGAACCAAATCCGTGCCATACGCAGCCATAGCAACCAAATCCACGGTCAAGTGTGGCCATGGCACCCAAACCTTTGGCAGCGCACGGCCATGAGAACCAAACCCATGACCGCATATGGCCATTACACGAAAATTATGTTTTTATTTTTTTTTTCTATTACTTTAAATAGCTTTTTAGGGTTAAAATTTTTAGTTAACAAAACTATTAAAAGAGGATGTTTTTGTAATAACAAATGGAGTCTGATCACAGACCTGTCCTAGTGCACTTTAAGAAGGCTGAGGAACAATGTAAAGGGAATAAACCTTTTCAGTTTCTGGCCACGTGGCTTACTGATAAAGACTTCGAGAATTTGGTGAATTCTAGCTGGGGGATTGATGATTCCTATCTTGGGGCGGTTCAACGATTTACTACTAATGTTTCTCTTTAGAATAAGAACTCCTTATAGAAATATTTTTCAAAAAAAGCGAAAACTTCTAGCTCGCATTGGAGGTATCCAGAGAGTTCTTGAGACTTGTACCAAACAGAGCCTGGTTCGGTTGGAGTTAAAATTAAAAGCAGAGTTGGAGCAAGTTCTTACTCAGGAAGAATTGTTGTGGCATCAGAAGTCGAGAAAGGAATGGATTATACACGAGGATCGGAATACTGCTTTTTTTTTATTAGAAAACTTTTACTCGAAGACGTCAAAAAAGGATTAATGCAATTTAGAATGATACTGGACAGTGGATGTATGATGTGGCAGATATTAAAGTCCATGTTATTCAATTTTCTTAGATCTCTATACAAATGATCAAGCAACCTTTACACAGTACTTTTTTACAAGTCATTATCTAACAATTGACGTAGTATGTCTACCCTTGCTGAATGCCCCAGTGGATGATGATGAGATTAAACATACAATTTTCAGCATGAAGCCCCTCAAAGCTCTTGGCGTCGATGACCTCCATGTCATTTTCTACCTTCCTAATGGAACAACGTAGGCCTCTCTTTCTGCCGTTTTATTAAGGTGATTTTCAGGAGTGGAAATATTCCATCAGAAATCAATAGAACTTTAGTAATTCTTATCCTAAAGACAAACCGTCCTACCTCTTTAAGAATGTGCCGGCTTATTAGCTTATGCACATTTGCTTATAAGACAGTTACAAAGATTATTGCGAACAGGTTGAAAGTTATTTTACCACAACTCATTGGTCCCCACCAAACAAGTTTTGTGCCGGGTCAACATATTATTGAAAACATTGTCATGGCACAAGAGATTATACATTCTATGAGAAAGAAAACTGGAAATAGCGGGCAGATGGCCATTAAAGTAGATTTAGAGAAACCCTATGATAGGCTTAGTTGGAACTTTATTCAAGACACTCTCCTTGAAGCAGGACTTCCCACTGATTTTGTGCATATTACAAATGAATTGCATCACCACTAGGAGGGAGAGTTTACAGATGATTTCTTTCCATTGAGGGGAGTAAGACAAAAGGACCTCTATATCTCCTTATATTTTTGTTCTTTCCATTAAGAGGCTCAGCCATGGAATATGTCATGCAGTGAATACTGGAGAATGGAAACCAATTCGGCTTTCTCGACATGGAACCCCTCTTATTCATCTTTTCTTTGCTGATGATCAAGCTAAAGTCCTAAATACAGTACTGGATGTCTTTTATACTAGCTCTGGAGAAAATGTCTATCGGGGTAAAACTCATACATTTTTTTTCTAAAATTGTTTCTACAGGTACGACCATAAAAATTGCTCAGATGCTGGATTTCTCTGTCATGGCTGATCTTGGCAGGTATCTTGGAATGTCTCTTCTCCATTCTCGGGTGTCCAAGAATACTTACCAAGGCATTGTTGATATTGTAGAGAGACGACTTTTTGGGTGGAATGAGTCGTATTTTTCTTTAGCTGGCAGAATAACTCTTGCTCAACCTGTCATCCAAGTTGTACCCATCTATGCTACACAAACAACAAGCCTTCCCGTGTGTGTCAAAGCTAAAATTGATCAAGCTTTTAAAAATTTTATTTGGAGTGGAGCTAATTCTCAACGGAAGATGAGTCTTGTGAGTTAAGATAAAGTTTGTCAACCTAAGAACTGTGGAAATCTGGAAGTAATGAATAAAGCTTTGTTGATAAAAGTGGGTGGAATCTTATTTCATCCCCTAGCAGCCTTTGGACCAAAGTATTACTTACAAAGTATGGGCTGAATCATGAGAACTTGCCATCAGTCTCGCCAACCAGAAATGGTTCATACTTGTGGAAGTCCATTGGCAAAGTATGGAATGATACAATAATGGGGATTCGATGGAATATTAGCATGGCGACAATCAATGTTCCTCTCTATACTGAATTCCTCATCGGATTAAGAAGGAATATCCGTAGAGCGAGACTTAAATCCTATAGCCATGGTGCAAATATCATTTATCGTAGATTGTAAAAAAGTAGAGCCTGCAGATGCCCTTAAATCACATTGAACGTATAAAATAGTTTCCGCAGTGCAATCATTTGCAACACAACAATCCTTCAAAGCTGTATCATTGTGTACTGGAGGCTTATAAACTAAATCAACCTCAGTATCTTGAGCAACAACCTCAGTAGCACCTGGCCTTAACAGCCTAACCTTCTCAATGGGTTGGATAGGATTATCTGTGCAGTAAGAAGTGAAGTCAACGACTAAATGCTGGGTATCTTTCACAGTGGATCCCATGGAAACCCTACAAACATCTGGATCCTTAGCTCGAACCTCAGAATCTTGAACTTTATCATCAAGGATCGGACTTTTAGCGGTAAAAAGGCTCGTATTATCGATTCAAGTCTCTACAGGTGATCCTTTAGTAATCTAAGACCCTTCATTCATGGGCTTCTGCGCAATAGGAGGCTCCAAAGTCAAATCTAAAGTCTGGGCTAAAGTTGAAGATTGAACTCTAGACTCTTTGCGAGGTGTCGCTCTATTATGACGCTCCCTATTTGGCCTTTGGTTGACGAAGCCCTGGATTGGTCACATAACATGCCTTTGCAGCATGACCAAGGTGCTTATATAAAGTACAGTAGAGTGAGATTTTTTAAAAAACAACACTCTACCAAAATTCAAAATCGTCCACATCAATCCCAATTCGCTGCAACGGAGGTTGAGTTACATCATACTCCACAAATACCCTAGCAAAGGAAGGGCGAGATAGAGATGCAGTGGCCTGGTCGGCACGTAATGGCTTACTACTAGCCAAGGCAATAGAAAATAAAACTTCCTTATAATACATGAAATGAACAGGCAAGTAAGGAAAAAAAATCCATATTGGGACTATTGGAGATTCCTCAGAGCACCAAACGTCAGTGGTCGATCTAAATATTCTCATAGTACTACCATTAACATACCATTGACTGTTTTACCCATAAACGGGAGTAATCTTCTTGAAAATCAAGATTTATTAAAATATGCCGATTATCGAGGAGGGACACTTGGGATTTTCCCTTCAATTTCAAAGATGCAAAAAAATTACAAATAATTTCCATGCGAGGTCGATTATAAGAGAATTTGCCGACCAACGACAATTTGAATGGAGCAGCCATCGCTTGAACTTTTATGGTCGAAAATTACAAGAAAGGCTTACCCTTAAAGAAGAGACAATCTTAATTGGAACTGTTGTGACAGTGGGCCTATTAATAGTATCCAATAAATAATTTTGGTGGACGATCGTGTTGATTTCGATTGGCCACAGAACTCAACATGGTGGCGTAAGAGGCAGCTTTGAGTGTGTGATGAGTTGTACATTTGTTGCATGCAGTTAGATGATTACACGTGAAGGCATTTTGGGCAGCTGAGAAATTGTGCTTTAAGCACATGGTAGACAAAAAGTCTTGATCAGCCGAAAGGTGTTGTAGGCTACCATGTGCAGGAGCATTACATGTAGAAGTATCCGAAAGTTGATTGCAGTTGTCAAACATTTCAGTTTGACTTTACGTTGGCCATGGGCATGCTTGCTGGGAATGGGTTTGTTCTAATAGTGGGAGCGGCGGCAAAGGCTCGAGGTGGTCGTTGACGATCAGTAACGATGACGGAGGTTGGATAGTATTATCGGTGATGGTGATGCCAGAAGTGAGTTGTTGTGGCTCCAAGGTGGTGACGGTATGCAGCAGTTGTTGGTGGTTACTTGACATTCATGCGCACGGTTTGGTTCGTGTGAGGAGCCTATGAGTAGGACTGCTTGGTTTGATGGAGGATGTTACAGACTTGAGGGGGTGGCTGTAGAGGGGACAGGCTTGGTGGTTGCAATGATTGCTTGTGGAGGCTCATCGGACAGAGGTGACGTGCGGCTTGCATTTTGGCTTTCGATGATGACAAAACTTGCTTCTATTTCTCATTGTTGTTTTCTTCCTTTGTTTTGGGCTGTGAGGTGGATAGAGATTGTTGTTGCCTCAAGGGAGTGGAGACAGGGGTAGCTGAAACTCCAGGTGGAGGCTGTGACGGTAATTGTATCTTTAGAGGTGTTGTACTGCAATGAGTTTCAGTGGTGGGTGCTGGAATATGTGTTGCGATGATTTGGATCAAGAAGGTTTGGTGCAGTGGCTGGGTAGTCATTCTAGAGGTTGCAGTTTCGTGTGCCATATGGGAAACCGGTGGCAACAGTGGAAAATCACCATGGTCGGCCAAATCAATTGTGGCAAGAGAGCTCGGCTTATCTTGTAATTCACCAAGTATGGCTTGTTCATGATTGGAGGTGAAGACTTTGGTCGAGGATTGACTATGGTTTTGATTTTCCCGAAGGGATAATCGATTTGTTTCCTTATGGATGCTATTTGCAAGAAAACTGAAGGACAACATTTGTCCATGAGGTCTCTAAAAACGCAACTTTTGTGCAGTAAAATTAAAACGGATGGCGGAAGAAACATGAATGCTAGTTCACACTTAGAAATGTGATGCCTCTAATTAGTCCACACTTAGAAATGTTCTAGGAGTTCATAGGATTTTGAATCACTCAATTTCGTTTGGTAATGAGAGAGATAATGAAGAAACATGAATGCTAGTTCATGATAATTCATTTCACCAACTAAAGCCACCCTTATCTTATCAATAATGGCTTTAAACATTATCATGTCCTTGACCCACCCACTTAGCCATTATTTATTGAATGTTATCTTATCACTTCAATAATTTATTCAATCAAAATATTTTGAATAAATAAATGCCTCAATTAATTAATTTTGTCTTTAATTAATTAAACCAATTTTGATCAAATCAAATGGTTAATTGTGGGCTTCTTTTGTGACATGTTCTTATGCATTCTCCTAATCCATATTAGGTCTAATAAAAGCCCAAAATTCTAAACCCAAAATTGGTCTAGAAGTCCATAATCATTTATGAACCGAACATGTCCAAAATGGTCATTTTATTTACTCGATATTGTACATAATGTTTAATTGAGGATTTATGAAATTTATGTTGTTCCTTAAACTATTTATGGAACATCTAAATTTCTATCTTAAATCATATTTAAGATATATAAATATTTATATACATTCATTCTTAATGAATTATAATATAAATACCGATTTTCCTAAAATTAGGAAATTTAACCTCTCATTTCTTTTAGTAACTCCTTCTTCATTTCTATTATGTGTGTGACATTTTGTGTTCTTTTGTTATAAGGTAGTAGAACTATTTAATGATAACTCTTTATTCATTAAATGATGCTAAACTCTTAGTCATCAATTAGAACTTTTCTAATGACTTTAAGATACATTGGTAATACGCTTTACCAATAATGATCTTAAGGTTTCTACAAGTCATGAGTGACACCTAAGAAGATTTCACAACCATCCAAATAACAAGAATTGGTGGATCTATGTAACCTATTCCATTGTATCTTTATGTCTTGGTCTCTTCATCATCTATGCAGTAAAGCACGCTTATGGTTTAGTGTGTTAAGCATTTATGCTTTATCTCAAAATAAATCTAAATGAACTTGGCATGAAAATATAATTTGAACTCCTTCAAACATATTTCACCTTGGCCAAGGATTTCATGCCAATTCATATTATCTCACCGGGACATCCTTTTGTATATTATAAAGTGATGAATTCCATTTTGGCCATACACTTATCTCCATACATAGCCAACCATGACAAATTTATTGCTAGATCTCTTCCTTGATTAGGAATCAATCTTTATGCTTTCACATATCGTAGATGTCTATGTACAAGATATCTCAGGATGCCTCAGGTCTAAAGACCATTACTAAACATAGTGTCTATTACAATGTATAATAAGTCATTAACACTCAAAACCATATGACTTATTATATTCGGTCAAGTTCAGTAAACTCGTTCTCGCAACAAGTACCTATATGTTTGACTTAACATCTCATGTTAATGATATGAAACTCACCATCCAATTTAGTATCACATACCATAAATGAGTCATAACACATACTAGTGTTTATAGGAATTTATGAAGTCCAATCATAAATCCACCACTAGGAACTATTTATTAGAAGTATAGTACAAAGGATACACGTTTCATATTTTCGACAAACTCGAGAATGTGTTCCTTAACTATTTTACTTCTTGGACTATATTCATTAAATTAATAAATGAATGTTGATAACTTTGCCATTTTATAAATATCAAAATGCTAATCAAATACATTAATTCCTTAAAAAGCAAATACCATTCGATTGGCTTTTAGGGCATATGACTAACAAAAACATGAAGTGCTTTGGTCATGATTTTCTGTCATTTCTTCTTTACCAGTCATGGTAATAAAGAACGTTGATGGCTGCCGAAGTTTAGAAAGGGTAGAGGCAGTGGATATTTGTGGTGGTTCTCTATGAGGGTGGTTTGTAGGGGCATGTGATAACTGTATAGGTGAATTATGGGTAGTTTTCCATTGGTTGAGCAATCTCTTTGAGCGTCTCGGCTTAAGCTTTGGTGGCAATGGTAGCTTTAGGTCAGGTGGTAGTTCGTTGGTGAATTTTGCAGGCTTCCGAAAAGATTTCCTAGGTGGATCTAAGAACCTGTGAAACTCTTCTCGGAGGTAGTGGGTATTTACCGGTGATGACCGATTGTCATCACCGATAGCCGAAGGGGCCATAAAGGCCGCTTAGGGATGATGAAAGGAGATGGGCATCGGACGATAATGTTCTACTTATGATGGAATATTAAAGATGGCCAAAAGGTTCGTTTTTCGTGGGACTGCTAGGTTACAAAAGCTTAACCATTGATTGTCTATGCTCTGGCCCTGATTCCTGCTGATATTATTAATAAGACTGCTGCTGAGTTTGTTGATGCACAGGGTAATTGGAATTAGGTGAGTTTCAGTCACCTCCTTCCCAACAACATCCTTTTTCAAATTGCTGCATTTCGGCCACCAATGGAAGGCTATTGAGAAGATCACATTTTTTTTTTCTGAATTTAAAAGAGGAAATTTCACGGTAACATCAGCGTATGATGTTCTTTCCAAAGAGATTAATGGAGAGGATGATCAAATATGGAACTATGTATGGCGTTGGAATGGTTCTCAAAGTATTTGTGTTTTCTTCTGGCTGGTGTTGCATAACAAATTGAAAAGAAAAGCTGAGATTTCAAGAAGACATGTTTAATTAGATTGCAATTATTATAATTGCAGTGGTGGTGCTGAGAATACTTTGCATGTGTTACAGGACTGCATGATAGCTAGGAGATTTTGGTATGCCATCGTCCCGATACATCAACGTCAATTTTTTTTTCTCTGTTCTTGCGAGATTGGATGAGCTATAATTTGACAAACATGGACCAAGTTGGTTCAGATTTTAGTTGGAATATTTTCGTTGGGGTAGCTATATGGTGTCTTTGGTTTTGGTGTAATCAGTTTTATTTCATGGCGTGACTTGGGATTGCGCTAACATGATATTTGATGTCAAGATAAAAGCTACAGAAATTCAATGGATTAGTGCCACGCCAATGGGTATGAATAATCGATGGGTTGTGAAGTGGATATGTTGGTCTCCTCCAGTTTGGCCTTGGTGTAAGTTAAATACTAATGGTGCTGCAAAAAAGATAGGGGAAACAAGTGCAGCCAGTCTTATTAGAGATCATAATGGGGCTTGGGTGGCCAACTTTGGAATGAATATTGGATCCTACTTGGTTACAATGGCTGACCTTTGGGGCCTCTATCAAGGTTTAAATGTTGCTTGGCAAACTGGGATCCGATGGTTACAAGTTGAAGTTGATAGCCTCTCTATTTTTCAACTAATCACCACTCCTATGATCACAACTAATGAGTTCTCTCCTTTGATTAAGTCCATTAAGGATCTCATTAGTCGCAACTGATGCATAATCATTAATCATGTTCACAGAGCGGACTTCATAGCAAACCATGCACAATCAATTCTTTTGGGTCTTCATTTGTTCCCAAACTCTCCTCCTGGCATCATTGCTTATCTTCAACATGACATGTATAGGGTAGCTTACCCATGTTTTTGTATTTAAAAAAGGATGTTTTTGTAGTTTAACAAGTCAACGATGGTCAATCATTGAAGTTAACGATTATTGAAGGTAATTTGATGTTTTTAATAGTAAGAGAGACAATGTAAAGATTGTCATTTCGTGAGCGTTGTACGCCAAAATTGACTTGAAATCATCTGTCACCACTGACCTCAATTAGATAAAAAAATTGCCACCTTTATTAACATTGCCAATTGCTTCCAAACGTAGCCAATGTGTTTCTCTAGTGTCCTCTTTAATACGTTATTGGCCAAATGCTTTATCCTTCTTATTGAGAAAGTTTTCCACTTAGTGCATTTAGTTTTGTTGTGAGCAAATGTATTGTGATTACTCTACATACATAACATTAAGAAAGTATACATGAATTCAAAATTTAAATATAACTTGTACTCTAGCTATGAGAAATGATCAACTGCGTGCACAATTCAAACCAGGTCCCATAACACAGTTCCCTATCCTAGAACTAGATACGTGCGTTGTAAGGCCATGTTTGGGAGCAAGACAAAGTGTGGGATTGGGCTAATTTTTTAGATAAAATATCTAATCCCATGTTTGGCAAAGTCACTTAAATTAGATTAAGTGGACTAAATTCAAATTTAGTCCTACAATTGTAAGATTAGTTATCCTAATTTTACATGGGTTTAAGGAGGATAATACTAAGCATGTTTGTCTTTTTATGATTTCTTTTTATTTGTTTATTTATTTATTTTTATTCATGATTCCATAAAAATTAAGTAATTTATTTTTTATTTTGTGTATGACATCTTCTTTCATTTATTTATTTGTATCAATATTTGATATTAAAATAATTAATTAATAGTATATTTATGTATTAACAAAATTATTATTAAGAAACATCCCATTTATCATTTGAATATTATGTAAAACATTAACACTTGATTAATAATTAATTTTATATTTAATTATTTTAACAATATTTTATTTAATAGGCAAGATATACATCATATATCAAAACACATGATTTAAATAGAGTGGGGCTATCTGCACCCCTCTGATATCCTTTTCAAACCCCTTTTCTATTTATTTCCTCCTCAATTCCTAAAATAGCCTTTATCTGTCATTTTTCCACAAATAATTTCAATCTCCTTTCAGTTATCACTCTTTAACCTCTCCTACTTTAAGTTTCTTCTTTTTGTAGGAAAGGCTGTTGATAACAACCCAATATTTTGTATCCCATGAGCTTAATTTATTATGAGGTTTCTATTTGTTATAGTTTTATACTTTTCAGTTTATAACATTCTATTTCAAAATAAATAAATATAAAATACACACAAGGTTTAGTTATCTCCTAGCATTCTAATAACATTAGTAATTTATGAAAATTTTATAAAATTATCTTTCCTACAAAAAAAAATTGTTAAGTTTTTTTCTAAAAAAAAATTGTAACTTTTAAGAGCTTTAGTGGAGAAAGAGTCAGTGAGAAAAATCATATATGGATTTAATAAAATAAGATTTTACAACTAATACAATTCAAGATATAAGGGATAGAATTATAAATGTATAACAAGAGGGGTTTTATAAGAAAAATACAGGGGTGCCAATAGCTCCACTCTTTAAATAAATTTAATTGTTCTAATTAAGTATTATTTAACTTCACTCATATTTAATTTAAAATAGACTAATCCGATATTAATCCCATATCGTACCAAACATGGGACAACATTATATATAATCTAACCTAATTCAATCCCATTCTTATAGTCAATTCAATTTCATCCTTCTTGTCAAACGTAGCTCAAGATGTTGTGGTGCACGCAGTGTGCACCTGATCACTTTTCCTCTAGTTATTTCTTGTAGGAAAATTTTATTTTATGCTTTGTAATATCAAAAGTTCAAGAAAAAATGTAATCAATGTCGGATTTTTTAATTCAACATTGTTGGATCCTTAATCCAACATTGGCTTATATGTGAATAATTATGTGTTTTAAACTATCATATAAGGTTAAGACCAATTAAAAGTGATTATTTAGGTTTTCTGTATTATGAGCTTTTATGTATCTAATAGGCTGTGGGCTTTTAATATATAGAGACTCAATTATATTATAATTCTATGATGGGTAGAATTAAGAATACCTAATGACAACAGGAAAAAGTTATTTATATAAGTGGTTATGGCCCCTAGATCACACGCATCTTTCCATTCTTTCTAACATTCCATTATTAGAGAGAGAGCGTAGAGAGAATTAAAGAACTCTCTAGGAGAACGTGTAGATCTAAAAGGCAAACTATACAACTGTAGAGAGCAATTCAACATTATGGATTCAAGGACTCTTATGTATAATTTTGTTATTGATTCTTGATGATACAATATAAATATTCCTAGGTTATAGTTGATAATTTTCGCCAAAGATTTTGTTTTTGCTTAATTTAAAGCTGCTTGTGTGAGTCCCTTTCCTAACAAAGAGGTATCAGAGCGTCAGGTTTTGTGTTTTTTATTACTTGTATGGTTGAGATAGAGGAGTCCTTGACATGCATGATTAAATTAAAGTTATGGAATTATAGTATTTAGAAGTCTAGAATAGAAGATTTGTTGTACACGAAAGACTTACATGAACTCATTGAAGGCGAAAAAGCTAAACCCACTGATTTAGATGATAAGAAATGGGCTCAATTAAACCAAAAAGCCATAGGTACTATTAGATCATAGATTGATCAGAGTGTGTACCATTATGTCATGAAGGAATCCAGGGTTGATATTCTTTGGAGAAAATTAGAGACAATTTATAAGTAGCCGACAACCTAGAACAAAGCCAATTTGATGAAAAGGCTTGTTAATTTGAAATATAAGGAAGGGTACAGTATAACTGAACACACTAGTGAGTTTCAAGGCTTCGTTGATCAATTGACTACTATGAAATTAATTTTAGATGATGAGTTACAAGCATTGTCATTGCTTGGTTCTTTGCCTAACAGTTGGAGACATTAGTGGTGTTAGTGAATAATTCAGTGCCAAACAGGAAATTAACCTTGGAGATGGTTACAGATAGGATGCTGAATTAAGAATGTAAAAGAAAGATTGTTGAAGTAGTTTTTTTCTGAGTCAGATGCACTTGTTTCAGAAAAGCAAGAAAGGCGGAGGGAGAAGCCAAAGCAGAAATTCCTGCCAGCAGAATAATAATAACCCTAGAGGAAGATCTAAGTCTTAGAGAAGAAACGTGGAGTGTTTTCATTGTCAGAAATGGGTCACGTTAAAAGGAGTATAGATTATGAAAAGAGAACATGTGAAAGAAAAAAGGTGATGCTCAGAAAAATGACAAAAAGAACACTTCAGCCATAGTTGACCTTGATTTAGTTATTGTTTATGATGAGAGTTCAGTAAATCTCACTTGCCAGACCAGTGATTAGGTGATTAATTCGGGTGCTTTATTTCATATTACTGCACATCGTGATTACTTTACATCTTATGTTAATGGTGATTATGGCCATGTTTAGATGAGAAATGAGAGGGCATCTAAGATTGTGTGCATAAGAGATATTTACTTAGAAACTAGCATTGACTATAAGTTATTGCCTAAAGATGTCAAATATATACTGGAAATTTACCTTAATTTGATCTTTACAGGCAAGCTTGATGATGATGGTTATACTAACTAATTTGGTAAAGGAAAATAGAAGTTCACCAAAGGCTCCCTAGTGTTAGCTAAAGGGAGGAAAGTAAAGACTCTCTATATGATAAAAGCCAAGATCAAGAAAGAAGATGTGAATATGGCTGTAAAAGATTCTAACATTGAGACATGGCATAAAAAATTTAGTCACATTGGTGAAAAAGGGTTAGAAACTCTTGCCAAAAATGATTTCTACCTAGCTTCGTAGGTATGTTCCTCAAGACTTGTGTTCATTGCTTCGCTGAAAAGACACATAGAGTAGCTTTTAAAAGTTTTTCTCTATCTAAAAAGTCGCAATTTTTTAATTTGATTCATACTGATATTTGCATGATGCAAAGTAGATCAATAGGAGGTGCACTTTATTTTGTGACTTTTATTAATGATTGTTCTAGAAAAGTGTGAGCTTTTGCTTTTAAATTTAAAGACTAATTGCTTTATATATTTAGGTTCTTCTATGCTTATGTTGAGATAAGGACAAAAATAAAATTAAAATACGTTAGAGTAGATAATGGTGGTAAGCACAAAGGATCATTTGAGTAGTATTGCAGATTTTATAGAATATGACTTGAGAAGACTGTACTAAAAACCTGGCAATAGAATGGTGTTACAGAAAAGATGAACTAAATAATTTAAGAGAGGGTTAAGTGTATGCTTTCAGATGCCAAGCTTCCTAAATATTTCCAGGAAGAGGCTATGCATATTGCAGTTGACTTGATTAACCTTTCTCCTTCAGTTTCATTAGATGGTGATGTACCTGAGAGAGTTTGGACTGGGAAAGATGTTTCTTATAAACACTTGAGAGTGTTTAGTTGTAAAGTATATGCTCACATACCTAAAGATGAGAGATCGAAGCTTGATGATAAAGCCAAAGAATGCATTTTCTTAGGCTATAGGCATGAATAATTTGGGTACAAATTATGGAATCAAGTGGTAAGGAAATTGATCAGAAGTAGAGATGTTGTGTTTCTTGAAAATTAGATAGTTGGTGATGTAACGATTTATATTATTCCAACTTCAGTTTCTCTACCTTTAGTTCATGATGATCATGAGGGAGCTGGAGAGGATAATAATAATGGTCCAACAGAACCTATTAAGCAAATACCTCTAGAACCTCCTGCACTACCAATTGAGCTAGAATTAAGAAGATCTACTAGAGAATGACGACCTTCCACTGGATATCCTCCACATGAGTGTGATGCTTACAGATGAATAAGAGTTAAAATATTTCGGAAAAGGCATGTCTCACTAACATAAAAGTGGGTGGATTAAACCCTTGCAAGAGGAGATAATATCCTTAAATGAGAACTACACTTATGACTTAATAAAGTTGCCTAAGGGAAATAGGGCACTGAAGAACAAATGGGTTTACAGGTTGAAGACTGAAAATAACTCCCAACAGTAGTACAAGGCTAAATTTGTTATAAAGGCTTTGGTTAGAAGAAAGGTGTTGATTTTGAAGAAATATTTTCTATTATGGTGAAAATGTCTTCTATCTGAGCAGTTTTAGGATTAGCAATTGGCTTGAATTTGGAGATTGAACAACTTGATGTAAAGACAGCTTTCTTACACAGTAACTTAGAGGAGAAAATATACATGGAGCAACTTAAAGGGTTTAGTGTCAATGGCAAAGAAGAACTTATGTCCAAGTTGAAGAAAAGTTTGTATGAGCTGAAACAGACACTAAGGCAGTGGTACAAGAAGTTTGATTCTTTTATGGAGAATCATGGTTTTAGTAAGACTATGTGTGACCATTGTTTTTTTGTGACTAAGTTTGGTGATAATGATTTCATCATTCTTTAATTTTATGTGGATGACATGTTGATTATTGGTCAGGATACTAGCAATATTAATAATTTACAGAGAGAGCTTAGCAAGTCTTTTGCAATAAAGAACTTGAGACTAGCGAAACATATTCTTAGCATGAAGTTTCCTATGATAGAAAATCTGAGAAGTTATAGTTATCTCTAGAAGCATATGTTGAAAGGGTTCTTGAAAGATTTAACATGAGCAAGGCCAAATTTATTTGTTCTCCACTTTCGGGCCATTTCAAGCTTAGTTCCAAGCATTATCCTACAAGTGAGAAAGAGAAGCAAGAGATGAGAAAAGTTCCTTATACCTCAGCAGTTGGTAGTTTGATGTACGTCATGATTTGTACAAGACCAGATATTGCTTATAGAGTTGCTGTAGTCAGTCGATTTCTCTCCAATCTAAGAAAAAAATACTAGACAACAGTGAAGTGGATTCTCAAATATGTCAGAGGCACTTCTAAGGCATGTTTATGTTTTAGTGGTGACAAACCTGTGTTACAAGTGTACACAAATGCAGATATGGTAAGGGATGTTGATTCTAGAAAATCCCTATCAAGATATTTGCTCACCTTTGCAGAGGGAACAATCTCATGGCATTCCAGACTTCAGTAGTGTGTTGCTATGTCCACCACAGAAGCAGAGTATATTATAATCACTGAAGGTTGCAAAGAGACTTTATAGACAAAGAATTTTTTACAAGAGTTGGGTATAGAGCAAGACAACTTTATTGTGTACTGCGATAGCCAGAACGTTATTCACTTGGTAAAGAATTCGACATACCATTCGAAATCCAAGCATATTGATGTAAAGTATCATTGGATACAAGACGTGCTTGAGAATAAACAGTTGCAATTCGAGAAGATACATACAACAGAGAATGGGTTAGATATGATGACAAAGCCATTGCCCAAGATAAAGCTGAAAACTGTGTGCAGAAAATGGGCTTGGCAGGCCCCTTAAATAATTTGGAGAGGGAGATTTGTTGGGTTGGTCTTATTTGGGGGCTGAAAAGCCCAAAGTCTAAAAACGCTTGCTTGATATGCAATTAACATTAAGTTTTGGACTTGGATAAAAATTTCATAAAATTTAGCTATAAAAGTAAGCGACAACCTAATTATTAATTAGAAAAAAGGCGTATAGAATAAGCGTCGAGAAAGAGAAAAGACAGTGGGGGTTCTTAATTTAAAAATAGTGATTTCAATATTTAATTAGATAATCGGAAGGTGATTTTAACTCCGCTTTCTTGTTGGTTAATTTTTTTCGTTTAATTTGTAGCTACTTGTGTAAGTCCATTTCCAAACAAGTAATGACATTAGAAAAGATTAACATAGTTTATAACATTAACTACTAGTATGTGCATACTTTTTTGTGTGTTGGTTTTAAGTTTTTGGCATGTCTGCAGCTTCTAAAAACTTAATTCAATTAGATCTAGAGATGACAAATGAACCTCTTAATTAAGATCTGGGAACATGATAAGATGCATGTTCTAATGGCATGATGGCACGTCAAAACTCATGTATGGAAAATTTTTTTATTCTGTGGGTCGTGCTTTGGCTAAGCACAATATAAGCACGACACAAGCACAAACCACGAACACTCCACCAACAATGGAATATTCTTTATTTTTGTTAAAAAAATTTTAATAGTGTTGTAAATATAAATTTATATCATAAAAGAACGAATAAAGAAATATATATATAAGAAATGGAGAGTATTAAGTTATTTTGTTAAAAACAGTTTCTCACACATTTACAAAGCCGAATGGCTGTATCTATAGACAAATATGCTGAACACTTCAAGTCATTTGTTAACATGTCTTTTGACACGTAGCTTGTCCATTCGGTGTGTAGCTCATTGCATTAGATTTGGCCTACCGTACTTCATTTCTCTAGAGATAATTTAGTCTCGAAAAGATACCATCCCAACTAACCAATCAAGTGGTGTGTAATATGCTAAACTAACCATCTAAATTCCTTATTAAAATTCGGACTTTTGAATTTTTTAACTTCAATCTTTGAAATTTGAAGTGTTGTAATATATTTAAATTTTTTGTTTCAATTTCACATTTAGTTATTTCGTTGAACTTGAAACTCAAATTAGGCCTAGCAATGGCATCATGTTTAAGCAGTTTCATGTTGCGTTCTTATCATATCTTACTAAACTATATATACCTAAATCAAAAAATGAGAACCCGAACTCATTCATTATCATATCGTGCTACTTGAACCAACCCATTTAAACACTATTTTTGGTATTATATCTTTAGGTTAAAACAAAATTAACAATTTATAAAAATGAAGCTCTTTAAAAATATAATACCAAACAAAAGAAAATATTAATATTCGTCATGTTTAACATAATCAAATAATGTATAAAAAATCAACTATATATTTCCAGGCATTGACGTCATTGATCATAGTCCGAAAGGGAGAAATAATATAGAAAGAGAATTGTGTAATTAACCCAAAAAGATGCAAATGTACAATGACAGATATAAACTTTAACTAAATATTTTAGGATTTTAGAATTTATTATAACTTTACATAATTAGTCAATTTATGTTTTCATTAAAAATTTATAATTGAAGTTATCGAATTTATTAAATTATTAAAATTTAATATTAATGGGTATGGGTGAAATGAGTTTTTGACGCTCAAACCCTAAAAACTTGACCTCTTTCTGGAATGGGTTGACCCATCAACAACCCAATATGATAAAGGTCAACTTGACAATCATTTTTATCGTGTTAATGGGTCGTACGATCGTTTGCCGAGCCTAACATAAACCACTATTCAATTATTAGTTGTTTGCAATTTGAAGAAAAAATAAAAAAAAAGTTATTGAACTGAAAATAAAAGAATTTGTGAGATTGAAAAACCTAATTTGTTTTGATCAAACAAAAAGTTACAAATAAAATAGAAATACGGTTTAATTTATTGGAAATATGAATTAGTATTGTTTCTTTAAACCCAAAAATCAATTGGAACAATGACACCAATTTGAAAACCCAACGGCCATTAAATATGGGTTGAGTAACGATAAACTAAAAACATGCATCCTACAACCTTGAAGTTGTTACTTGATCAATGAATATAAATTTGTCAAGGCACATAAGAATTGTCTCTAAGATCAAATTCTACACCTCAAAATAGGATTTCCTGGTACAAGAAAGACAAATAAATGGTTTGATATCGAAGATAAAATGACATTGTTGTGAGGTTGTACTCTCAAGCACAACAGTGCAAAAATAAATAACTAAAGAAATATGAGACAGAAGTAAATAGCGATAATTAGAACAATTGCATTGTTCTCTTTTCTTTTTATTGCTATAGTCGTGGTTCCCTTAAAGGCTTTCTATGTCTACCTTTTATAGAGAAATCATTTAAAGCCCTTTTCCTAATTCAATTTGAATTATTTACTCACTTTTCTTATTTAATTTTAATTAGTTATCCACGTATCTTAAAATTTAATTCAACTTGAATAATCCAAATCACTTATAGATTTGACTTATTTAACTCTAATTTTTAATTAAATCAAACACATGACTAATTCCATATCAAATATTAAAATAATTGCTCTCAGTTCCCTCCAATATGGGTCATTAATATTTTAAAATATCCATATAATTCCAAAAATCCCCCACATATCAGAAATTATTATCTTGTTTATTTAGCTGACCAATTAGATGAATTTGATAGTGGTTTGATTGTTAGTTTAGCGATTTTGATTTGTAATTGTCAAATAACTAAATATGGTGGAAGATTATGATCGAGATTATAAGATAAATAAACCAAGCTTGTGTGTTTGTTTCTTGTTTCAGTCTATATCTTTCTTGATTTTAAAGCTTTCTTTAAATTGAATTGATCTAAGTCTTGTTCTGGATTATTTCATGGAAAAAGATTAAGTAAAGAGCTTGTTTTACTTGACTAGTAAGTAAGAAAATATTAAGATAACTGAGCTTGTAATTATCGGTTGTTGTTTTCAAAAGGAAATGATTGATAATTTTGATAATTAACTTAAATATAATGTTTGATGGAGGAGAATAATTTTTTAACCATAGTTTGTGTCATATATTAAGAATAATTTCTTATAATTTCAAATTTTCTACTTTAAGTTCTTTAGTTTAGTTAACATATAAACATTGCTCCAACCCCCTCCAAATTTTGTGCACATGTTTATTAGTATCTTCTTAGTAGATCAGGAAAAACTGAATTAATTTCATTTAGTCTAGACAAGGTTTTGAATCCAATTTTTTTTGCTGGTTGGTTGTCCATTTTGTGTGTTTTTATTTTAATAACGTATTAATTGGGAACAATCTTCTGCAGGGATGACATTGCTTATTGCTATTCTAAAAAATGATAACATTTAAGACAAGGTTTAAGTGATAAGCTTTTTAGCTTATCAATAATTAAGATTTTCATTGGGCTTGTAGTCCAATGATGGATTAGTACCCTCAAATTATGTCGATATATATTTTTCTAAAAATAAATATGGGTAAATTTTTCTCTAAATATTATTAGTAGGATTAAGGATTACGTTCTTCTAGGCTGCATCATAAATGTATATATGTAGACATCTAATAGATCTTAAACAGTAGTATATATGTAATGATATAAACCCTTTTAAGAACTGATGCGACCCTAATCAATTTAGTCTCCAAGATCAAATCTAAACCCGAAATTGAATGAAGCCACGACCCAAAACTTATTGAAAACATAAACTTTGGTATGTAAGGGTGCCACAATTAGCTGTGGATGATTTGATTGATAATTCAAGAGTTTAAATGCTATGGAAATCTGATAAGTTCAAAGAGTTTGTATAAGAACCAGAGAGAATTAACTCTTTCACCAATTGCATCAAAACTAATTTGTCTCTGTTTATTGGATGCGAGTACATTATATAGGGTTTAGTTACAAGAAATTTTGGAGTAAATCCTAGACCAAAATCAAATCGGAATCTAAATCTAAACAAATAAGAAATAATTTAAATCAAATCAGAATCCTGATCTAAGCGAATAGGAAAAGATCTAAATCAAATTAGAATTCTAATATAAGTAAATAGGAAAGAATCTAAATCAAATCAGAATCCTAATCGGATTAAATGCCCTACATCAATTAAAATGGAAACTACGCAATTAAAAGATAAATAAATGATTTATTTCTCCAATAACGTCCTCAAGAAACGAGAAAGTATCAAAAAAAGAAACTAGTATATTTTCCCTCCAAAATGTTCAAGCCAACTTCCTATTTCATGAAAGTGATTATTTGGAAACTTCAAGAGCCTGGATTATGCATTTATCACGAGCGATTCATTCAACGGGTCTCTACGAATTTAATTGAGCCCAAGTTGTTGAATCAACTAATTAAGCACTTTTTTGAATTTCTTTGCTCACTCTTGTGACAAGTCTGATGGGAACTTGAATAGGATATGAATATGCCTCATTCTACGTGCTTATGATAGTTTGTCCTCAATCTCATTATATATTTTGTAACAATTCAAAAACAATTAGGATTAGTTTCCTTTCACTACTAACTATAGTGAAATAAAAAATCATCACAAGATTTATTGAAGTGTAACAGTTTACTACATTAACCATCAAGAAATAACACTTAACTATTTTTTCTACTATCTTTAGTATATATGGCCAGTGGAAGGCACAACCCATCAAAGGAAGGTCTATGAGTGCCCGTGGGCTGACAAGGGACAATCCACTATGTGAATGGACCATCCATATGCCACACGTGCCGCGCATGAGCCCACACGTGCTGCGCCTAAGAAAAAGAAGGGCAAGCTTTTTTATTTTTTAAGAGGGCATGCCAAGCTGTTGGTGTGTCTTTTTTCAAATCCATGTACTTTTTTTGGGCCCACGTACCTTTAACATAATTTAATAAAACTAAAAGTTCAAAACTCATGTTAATATTCAAAAATGATAAACTAATAATAGTAAGAGAATATAATACTAACTAATAAGTTAGAACCTTTGGTAAAATAATAATAATAGTAGTAGTAGTGATGATGATGATGATGATGGTCATAATAATAATAAATTTTTCTTAAGGGTTAATATTTAATTAATAAATTAAACAAGTCATATATTAAAGTCCATGATAATATTTATGCTTACAAGTTTCAAATTAAAATATAAAAATTAACATTTCATTAAAAGAATTTTATTATCTAATTTCGTAAATGATAGATGGTTCAAAAGGTGCCAACCTTATTGGGATGTACTATTAGGTATAGTAATGCAAGTTATAGTTAATTTTATTTAAGCTACTAATATTGTACTTCCACTTGAACTCCATTTAATGAAAATGTAACTTTTAATTTATTATAAAAGATATTTTGTTCACAATTTTATTTTATGTATGTAAATGGTGAAAAAATATTTCATTCACAAGTGAAACATATTTCCTTTAACTAATTTATGATTTCATAAATGAAATGTTAAAGTCGTAAAAGTTTAGATTTATCATTTATAAAATCATAACATCATTTATTCATTTAATAAATTATAAATGTAAAACAATTAGAGTTGTTTTTTAAAATAAAACTTAAATGAAGTTAAAAAAACCTACACTAATAAAACACATTACAAATTATTTGTAAAATTATAGAATTTTAAGTTTATTTTTATTAAAAAATTTACTTTGATAAACTTTGGTCTGCATTCTATTGATGGCCTACGGGCAGCATGTTGGCCTGGAGTGTGTGTGTATTGTGGGCTTTTTCACATGTCGTACTGTAGCCTATTTCTAATCTTACTGTGTTTTTAAGGTCCATGTGTCTAAAATCAACCCAACTCAATCCGTGTGCAAGTCGTGCCGTACCGCGTGTCTTACCAAAACATGTTTATATCGTGTCATGCTACATAAACACGGGCAATGCCACGTGTCGTCGACCCATTGGTCATCTTTAAGCATAGTTGACTTTGTAAAATACCAAAATTGCTATTATTAATAACTCCAAAAATAACAAAATGAGCATAAATTTTTGATAATTTCTAAAACGACCCCGAAAGTTAAAAATATAACAAAATAACCCTTAAACATAATAATTTTTTATTTTCTTAATTTTTATTATTATTATTTTTTTAACATTTCAAATGTTATTATTATTACAAATAGGTATTAGTATTAATCAGGGGTATTTTATAGTACTTTTAATGGGAATTTCAGGGATATTTTTCTTACTTCTAAATCTTTGGATTGATTCATAAATTTAGGTTAGATTTCATCCAAAGGCATATGTTGAGTGTTGGAGAATGTATATTTATAAGTGGTAAAATAGTTATTTTACACTACATGTCTCACTAATATTTTCTACTTTTATGTATTTAAGTTCTTTAAACTTTGATTGTGTATGTTTTGTTATAATTTGAGTATCCTATATATTTCAGGGGTATTTTAATCATTTTATGATTAATGAGAAATCGGCCAACAAAACAGCTAGAATTTTTTAGTTCATAATTTTAGGATTTTTATGGAGCCCATCTGATGTGGTATTGACCGATGATGTGGCAACATTATAATGCATTGTCTGATGACGTGGCAACATTCAATTGGACCTAAAAAAGAGGTTACAATGCATGCAATACGCTTAAAGAAAACTTGGAGGGGGCAAATGAAATTTGCCATGAACTTTAGGTTTTGAAACATGGCTATATAAACAAGAGTAAGTGATAGCTGACATAAAAAAAAAAGAAAAAGAAGAAAAAGATTAGAGAGAGAGAGAGAGAGAAGAGAGATAGTGGCGTGAGTTTAGTTTGGGGGCAAGGATTTTCAATCTTTGATTAGACAATCCGAAGGTCAAATTAACTTTGTTTTCTCTCAAATTTTGAAGGTAAGTTTCTAGTATCACCCTCTACAATTCTACTAGTCTTAATTTTTATTTTATCCTCTCATTGGCTATTATTTGAATACCCACTTGTTAGAGAGCAATTATTAGGTTATTATTGTAAGCCAAGAATATTGAGATTTTTGATGTTTTTAGTCTCTAGTATTATTTAGAGAAGATTTTACGATGTAATCCCATTAACATAGTGGAAGATTATATCGAACTACGGTCCCATGATTTGTCCTGCTTTGGATTTTCCATGTAAAAAATCTATATCTGTTGTGGTTGATTTATTACTTTAGATTTTGTTGATTAATTTTTCTGCTTATTTATTTGTGGTACATGTCATATTTTAATCACATAAAGAGAGAAAGAGTTTTATATCTATTTAATTTGCAACTACTTGTAGTAGTCCCTTTACCAACATAAAAGTAAGGAGGTATAAAGATTGTAACGGCTATTTAAATTCAAAATTTATTATGCACTCAATTTTACAATTTAATACTTGTAACTGCTAATTAAATTTAGAATTTATTCTAAGATCATAATGGTAATTCAAATTTTAATATGAAATTAAATCCAGAATTTAATAGATGATTAATGACCTATAGTTACAAGTTGAATTTAATTTAAGAATTAAATCAAATGTTTGATAAGCAGTGGTTACGCTTTCAATTTGATATTAAAAGTAATAGTTATAAATGTATTTAATGAGAAATTAAATGCATTTATTACAATATTTATAACAATCAAATTTATAAACAAAAAAGCCCCCCCAAAAATTCTAAAAATTGGCATTCTTCTTCACTTTAAGAAGTAAAAAGATGAGTGTTGAAGTATGAGCTTGAAACTGGATTCAGGGAGTATTGCTTTGTCAGTTTGTGTGTTCGAATTATGTATGACTCGTCGGTTGGAGTTGAAAATGGAACCGACAACAACCATGTAATGTCAACCATTTTTCATAAGTGAAGCACATATCTATGAAGTGTGTTTACTTAATAAGCAGCATTTGAAAATGACCAGCTTGAGGATCATTTTAGCCACTTATCCGAAAGATCAGCATATGTTTAGGGATGTTATTGGCTGTTCTTAATGGCGGGAAAACTTTATGTTTATTATAACAAACCCAAAACATATCCAGTCAACCTATGATCTTTCTAGAATCCTCCATATCTGTATATATAATCTCAGAGATTATGAATGTAAAATATTGAAAGCTTGTAACTTCTTCATGAATCTTGTTGCTTATTCTTTGTGATTGAAATAAGATTTCTACTAAGCCATCTCCAGGTTAAACTACCAAAAATTTTCTTCTTGTTTACTTGTTTCTATTTTAGTCAATTGTATGTTTCAAAATTGTTGTTTCTAAGTCGCTAATAAAGAGTTTAGTCACATCTTGGTAGTGCTAGAGTGATCTTTAGTCAATCTAGGGCTAACAAATTAGTTTCAGAGCTTATGTCTTGGATTTTTAATTCAAGGAATGGCAACATCCAAGTTTGAAAGGGAGAAATTCACTAGAGAAAATGATTTTCATCTATAGAGGCTTAAAATAAGGGCTTTGTTGGTACATCAGGGACTTGAGGAAACCTTGAGAGAGCTAAATACTACCAAGAAATCAAGCAAGATCAAGGATGATGATATGTAAGATGCGCTTGATAAAACACATAGCACATTGAGCTTGAGTCTTCAAGATGGTGTTCTTAAAGGCATTAAGGATCAAGCAATTAGCATAGGCTTGTGGAAGAAGCTATAAGACCTATATAGCAAGCAGTCTCTTACTAAGAGGCTTTGTACCAAAAAGAAGTTATACACTCTTTTAATGGAAAAAGGCAATTCATTAGCAATTCACATTGATAACTTTAATATGATTATTTTTAACCTTTAAGATATCAATGTAAGATTAAAAAATAAAAATAAGGCAATTATTCTGCTTTTTGCACTTCTGCCTTCCCATAATATTTTGCTGACACTCTGTTATATAAGAGGGAATCTATAATAATGGCTAATGTTAAGGACTCTCTTAGCTTAAAAGAAGTTAGTAAGAAAGTATAAACTAAGAATGGAGAAAGATTAATAGTAAGAAGAACATAAGCAAAGAAAGACGATAATAAGGGTAAGAAAAAAAGGGAGGAAATCTAAGTCTAAAAACAAAACCTTAAGATACTTTCAATGCCATAAAGAAGAGCATTTCAAGAGGGACTGTTGAGAGAGAAAAAAACAAGCATAAAGAAGGACCTAGAAAGAATAGAGATGCTGCTATTGCATTTGATTAAAAGGAAGATGATGGCTATGTCTCAGTTGGTGTTCTTTTTACTTTTATAACTTAAAACAATGGCAAATGGGTTATTGATTCTGGTTGTAAATATCCTATCTGCCTTGATAAAGATCTTTTCACTAGTTATAAACTATTTAATAGTTATAAATTATTCGATGCGCAAGATAGTTGGATTAGGAACCACAAAACTCAAAATGTTTAATGAGAAGACCAGAGAACTAAATAATGTCAGACATATGCCTGATCTCAAAAGAAATTTGATATATCTCGGTGTTATTAAGTAAATAGGTTGTGTCATTAAGGTTGAATTTGGTATCATGGAAGTTATTAAAAGGCCTATTGCGATTGTAAAGGAAAATAAGCAAAATGGCTTGTCTATGTTCAAGGTACTGCTGCATTTAGTGATGTCAGTGTCTCTACAAGTTAGAGTCTAGATAAAACACTTATATGGCATTTAAGATAGGAACATATGACTAAAAAAGGCCTGAAAACATTAGAAAGCTAAGAACTCTTAGGGAGTAATAAGTTAATGCCACTTAAGCTATGTGAGGTATGTGTCCTAAGTAAATCCTCTAGAATTAGTTTTAAAATTGTAGTACATAATACCAAAAAGGACCCTAGACTACATCCATTCTAATTTATGTGGACCATCATGGACAATTTCTTTAGGTGGAGTAAAATATTTCCTCTGTTTTATAGATCATATTTTAGGATGATTTAGATTTATGTCTTAAAGAATAATGATGAGGTCTTTGAGAGATTTAAGTGGAAAGTATTGGTTGAGACACAAACTAATAGAAAGGTCAAGAGGTTAAAGACTGACAACATGTTAGAATTCTGCAACCAATAGTTTATAGATTTCTATAGTCGAAGTGGTGTTGCAAGGCATAAAATAGTAAGACACAATTTACAACAAAATGAACTGCTAAAAGAATAAATAGAACCTTGACGGATAAGGTTAGGCGTTTGTTAACTCATTCTAAACTTTCATAGTCCTTATAGGTTAAAACACTGATGACAGCTTATTATCTAATAAATAAAGTCCCTCCAGTGCTTTAGATTTCAAAACATCTATAGAGAGATGGTCAAGGAAAGCTGCAAATTATTCATAATTGAAGATTTTTAGTTGTCCAGAATATGCACATGTCAATCAAGGAAAACTTGAGCTTAGAGCTTTGAAGTGTGTTTTGTTGGGATGTCCTAAGAGTGTGAAGGGTTATAGACTTTGATACATTGATTTAAAACTACAAGGTGTATAATCAGTAGAGATGTTGTTTTCATTGAGTCATGAATATTGGGGAAAAGTCAAGTTCTAAAGCGTAAAAGTATAAAGAAGGTTTCTAATTTAGACAGACAACATTTAAAAATGGAGCTTGCTAGTAAAATAGTTGAATCAACTAAAGGTAAGATGCCATAAGATAAGAGCGATGTTGTTGATGATACTAGTGAACCCTCTAATAGTCAAAATGGAATACATAATTATCAATTTGTAAGGGATAGACACGGGAGAGTAATAAAGACGATAAAGAGGTATGGATTTGTAGATTTAATTGTATATGCATTAACAATAACTCATAATTTGGATCAAGAAGAACTTAAAACCTATAAGAAAGTTGTTTTAGGTAGAGATGGAAATTAGTAAATTAAAGATATGAGGGATAAAATAGAGTTATCCTACAAAAATGGTACCTGGGAACTTGTAGAGAACTAGAGCAAAAGAAAATAATAGGTTGTAAGCGAGTGTGCGACATCAAACGAGGCATATTAGAAGTTAAAGCAAAAAGGTTTGAAGCCATGCTTGTAACGAAGGGCTTTACTTAAAGAGAATGTATTGATTTTATAGAGGTTTTCTCACCTATGGTTAGACATGCTTCTATAAGAAATATTCTATCATTTCTAGCAATAAATAACATGCATCTAGAACAGATAAATATAAAAACGACATTTTTAGATGGAAAGTTACAAGAACATATTATAAAGGCTTAATCTAAAGGCTTTGTGGATCAAAAAAGGGTTGACTGGGTGTGTCTTTTAAAGAAGCTTCTTTACAGTCTTAAATAGTCACCTAGATAGTGGTACCTCAAGTTTTATAATTTTATGATGAAGCTTAATTTTCAGAGATGTAATATGAACTAATGTATTTACCCTAAAGAGATTTTTGTTGAAATGGTTTATTTGGCTTTATATGTGGATGACATGCTTATTGCAAACAAGAGTATAGATTCAACTGAAGTTTTGAAACACCAACTTAAATAAAAGTTTGAAGTGAAGGATTTTAGACCAGCCAAGAAGATTTTGGGGATGCAATTGATCGGGGACAAGAAGGCTACTACTTTATTTATAACCCACGAAGAATAAATCACTAAAGAGCTTGATAAGTTTGAAATAACTGATTCAAAACCAGTTCAAACACCCTTGCTAGCTTATTTCAGGTTATCAAGACAACAATACCCGAAGATTGAATTTGGTAAGTTTGAAATAATGAAGATTCCCTATACAAGTGCAATTGGGGGGTTGATGTAAGCATGGTGCTATCTAGGCATGATATATCATACTTTGTTAGTGTTATCAACAAGTATATGGTCAATCCTTAAAAGGAGCATTAGAATACTATCAAGTGGATACTTAGGTTTGTAAAAGGGACATCAAGTCATGGTTTAATATATCAAGGACAGAGATAAAATGATGTTTGATTTTTAGATATGTGGACTCAGATTATTTACAAGACCTAGATAGAAGAAAATCTCTTACAAGGTATCAATTCGCTTACAACAACTATACTATCAATTACAAAGCTCAATTGTAGAGTATTGTTGCCTTGTTAGCTACTAAAGCTGAATAAGCAATCAAAGAATCAACATTGTCAAAAGTCATGTTAAAAAAGCTTGGAGTTGATCAAAGGTTTATAGTGATATATTATGACAACCAAAATGTAAGCAAAAACCAAACTCATAATGAAAAGACCAAGCATATTGACATCAAGCTACACTTCATTAGAGTGGAAGTGTCTAAAGCTGTTTCAGGTGCTAAGTTTAAGTTTAAGTTAAGCTTAGATTTAGCAAGAATCTATGAAAGGTGAATTACAGAAGAGCAAAGAGAAAAGTAGCAAATTTAAGAAAGTTCAAGATTAAGGTGAAGAATTTAAGGTATGTGCTTGAAACTAGGTTCTAAAGAGTGTTGCTTTGTCAAATTGTATTTTGAGTTGTGTATGACTTGTTGGTTAGAGTAGAAAATGAAACAGACTACAGCCATGCAATGTCAGTCATTTTTCATAAGTGAAGTACATGTCATCATATGTGTTTACTTATTAAGCAGCAACTCAAAACAACAAGCTTGAGGATTTTTCTAGAATCCTCTAGATCTGTGTATAGTCTTAGAGGCTGTGGATAATAAATATTGAAAATTGTAATTTCTTCATGAATCTTGTTGTTTGTTCTTTATGAGTAAAATAAGATTATTGCTCTCTCCAACTTGAACCACTTAAATTTGTGCCTCTTGTTTACTTGTTTCTATTTTAGCTATTTGTATATTTCAAATTGCTATTTTTAAATTATTAATCAAAGAGTTCAGTGAGATTTTATTCATTTTAGATTGATCTTCGATCGATCTAAGGCTAACAATGAACAAGATACTTATAGATTATCGAGAAAGAAATGATAAAATGGAAGAACATAATTAGATAATCTTTAATTCCTCCTTTGTCATACATTTATTTTGATAGAGTTCAGACATAACAGAAGTTTGCTGTGGAATAACCTAGTAGTGCGCATAAATTAGCATACTTCTTTATTTTAAGGAAGTAATAAGATGAGCAAGAGATATATAGAATATCTAAAAAGAGGTGATAAAATTGAAGAATAGAATTAGATAATCTTTAATTCCTCTTTTGTCATACATTTATTTTGATAAAGTTCAAATACAATGGAAGTTCGCTATGGAATAACATGTTAGTGTACCAGAGCTTTTCATCATCTTTGTATCTTGGGAAACAAAAGTTCAAATCTTAATGCACCCAATAGTAGAAAGCAAATTTGTTTTAAAGAAACAGTGGTATCACATAAGTCTAGATTTGTGTTCTATTCTTTTGTCTTATTTTAATGTTGTTATTTTATTGTTGTAACTAATATTTCAGCTACAATATTTGTTACATTATAAAGACCCAATTTGTGATCTCGTATGTTGTATGTCATGTATTTTCCCCACAAAAACTTTAAAAGAAGAAGTAATCATATAAAACCTTTTGGATATTTGAATGTGAAGCCTCTTGGGTGAATATAAACAAACTTCTCAAAACATAAGAAAAAGCATTTCAATCAGGAAAACTTTAGCTTTAATAAAGCTCAGTCAACCCATTCCAAAAGAGATTTAGAATGTATTAGTGAAAAATATCTAAAAATCTCTAGATTTTCTCATTTAGATATAGTACTTGAGCCATTTTATCTTCTTATTTTAATTACGATTGTTTATTTATAGTGATCGCGTGTGCGCGAGTATGTGTGTGTGTGTGTATTGTTTTCATCGCTAGGATCTAATTCGAACCAAAATGGTAGTTGTCATTGGATACAACTTAAATATGATTCAAACAAATAAATTTATATGTTAGTTGCGCTAAGTTTAGGTTTAGGTGTGTTTTTTTTATGTTTGGGGCATGTTGTTTAGTTAAGCGACGCTAGGTGATGAGCTAAAGTAATATGCATAGTGATATGAGGTGGTCATATGAAAAATAATAGGAGAAGCCCAGTAGAGCCCGATAGGAGTTGATAGGGGGCCAATGTGTACTTAAGAGTAGCTTAAGCGTACTAAAGGGACAACTCTGGTGGTCGTACGTAATATTTAGTATAATTGGGGTAGCCTAGATAAGCTTATACATAAAAGATAATCTCAAATTGAAAATGTCGTAAAATCAACATAAAAACAAAGAACACACAAAGTTTACAGTGGTTTAGCCTTTGGCTTAAATCCACGAGAGTAAGTCACACTACAACAAAACAGGCAATAGATAACAGATAATTTATGACAGATTATAGGTATATCATAAAATTACAACAGAATTGTGATAGAATTTTGAATCTATCATAGATTTATGATGAGCTTGTGATAGAAATATTAACTATCATGAAATTATGATAGTTTTATGATAGGATTAGTTTTTATCATGAAATTATGATAGAAATTTATTCTATAAAAAATGTATGATAGAAAAATAATTTTGACCACATTTGACCCAAACTTGATGTATTATTTTATTTGAAAAACAAAAGATGTGCTTTAATAATTAAAAAAATGCCACCAAAATAAGTACTTATTTACATAAGCTTTCTTTCTTTTTTCTAAGTGTTAAACACTCACGTTTCTCATCCAAATCCCTAAGCACTGTCTCTTTCGTTCCTTCGTGCTGCCATTCCCAAACCCTAGCTTTTCTGAAACCCCTAATTCTTCATGCTCTTCTACCGTTCACACATTATCATTGCCGTCATACTTAATTCAGCCTCCCCCTTTTTAAGCCATCAACCTCTTCAGTTTCGCTTTGGCTCTTAATACCGTTAATTTCTTTCACTTCGTTTTAAATTTTCCTAATTAAACCATTGTCTCTCTGTTTTGAAACCGTACATCAATGCCTTCGCAGCATAGAGAGTGTTGTGTAAATTTTATTGAACTCGCAAGCGCATGAATCTATTGTAGAATAGATTAATGGTGACGAGTATCGATCCCACGAGGAGGTGGATTTTAATAATGTGTAGAATTAATTTTCTTAAGTGGATGGTTGGATTTATGGTAAAAATAATTTAAAATATCCTAGAATTTAAGTGGGAATGACGAGAATAAATTAAACTGGAAACTATTGAAATTCAAGCGCTTGGGTATCTGGATCTACATCAACATACTCCATGGGCTAAATATTTCTTATTAATACCAATTAAATCATGAGGGAGGTTTCACACCTCATAAACCACACTCAAATAAATATGGTGCTAAGGGCTTATCGTGCCAAATAATAATAACTTTGTACTAGGATGTCGGTTTAACCAGGACGGTATCTAGACAAGATTATTACTATTTGTCAATGAAAAGTCAAAACATCCACAAATATTAGAGGGGAAGAGAAAATAAATTTACCAAATTAAGCCCATGGAACATGTTGAGACTTTACCTTCAACACAAGTTTGAAAAAAAATTAGCTACTCATTTTTTAACTAGGGGCAAAATAAAAATTTATTAAAATACATAGAAAATACAAGATGGAGAAGGAATTACAGAAAACTAAGCTCAAAAATGAATTCAGGGGTATCAAATTAGAGGGGGAGAACCCCCTTTTTATAGATACATTGAGTAAATCATAGTCATCGGATTAAAAACAGTTCAGACGCTCAGGATTGCGCCACGTCATCAGTCAACAGTACGCGTTGCACAGTATACGGTTTGAATAGTAATGCGGTTTGCACAGTAACACGATTTGAATAGTGGCGGCTTAAATAGTGACGCAGTTTGAATAGTAAATAATCCCATGTATGTGCATGTATCGTACGCATGATTTTTGGTCCACTGAAATGCTACCACGTCACCCATCAACAGTACATAAGGATTTTAGTCCAATAGGATCGTGACACGTCATCGGTCAATGCCACATCTTTCTCCAAAGTGCTGCCACGTCATCGGTCAATGCCACATCATAAGCAACCAAATGCCACATCTTTCTCCAATCAAGTGCTGCCACGTCATCGGTCAATGCCACGTCATCCGAATCGTAAATGTGAACGATGTTGAATACGATCAGCATGTATGTGAATAAGGCTACAAAGGCCATTTTTCCTTTTATGCTCCTCCTAAGGTTTTCAATTGTCCTAAGTTCAAAAGTGATGTCTGTTTTGCTATTTGATCACTCGTTCATTGTGAAACGATCATGATGCCTCTAAAATACATAAAATACTTAATTATAATACAACACACATAATTAAATCACAAGAGAAATAAATACATAAAAGTAGAGATATTAGTGAGACTTAAAATATAAAATGATGATTTTTTCCTTGATAAATATACACTTTCTAACACTCAACAGAGAGCACCAGCTAAGCAAACAAAATTAAGCCAGTCCTTAAGGTAACCCTAACCCTCATTTAGGGAATCTTTAGTATTATCTATCTTGGATATTGGAGGCTAGATAGATCCATGTGGGTAAAATTGTAGCTGCATGTTCTTCTAATATTTTTTATTAACGGTATTATCTGTCTCGTAGCGTAAATCTTTGGTTAATCACATTGTTTTTATTCTCTTTGCCTTATACGTAAAGACTTGACTATGTTGTAAATGTTTCTATCAAATGCACCTTGGTGTCTTCACTTAATTCTCTGTTCATCGATCTAATTTTATCACGCTTTATGAGGCAGGTAACATTTTTCCTGTTATTGTATATACCCCATATGCTTATGTGATTGGTCTTTGTAATGGGTTGTTTGTTTCTTCAGTATTTTATACCAAATGCTTTGTTGTTGGGTTTAAATTATTAACTATTTTATTTATATTTGCTTAATAACAGTTGTATCTATTTTGATGGCATTTTGTTTGTTTTTGGAAATTGTGTTAATAGTGTGGGTACAATTCTGGATCAAACTTAGATAAATGTTTGTGCACTGAATATGACTTGCCTGGAACATAAATAGATTTTTAGCGATTGACTGTATATAGGCGGGAAACCAGCGACATATATTCTGATGGTCAACCTGAATGGGGACTATATCAGTTTACATTGCTGGTGTAACAAGCCATGTACAAGTGTTTCCCTAGCATAACCTAGTCATCAGTTTGGCATAAGGCACCCATACATAATACCAGCTAAGGCTTACCTCACACAGCAATAATTATTCTAGAAACATGGTACGGTCACTCAAAATAGGCTTGATCTAACTCAGCCTTAGTGTATAATTTATTTTCATATCAAAATTTGAAGCCATTTAGACAACTCTACAATAGGGTCTCACAGGATTAAACTAAACCAATCAAAATTGCCTTTTAATTTACATAGAAACAGCTGAGATTTAGTGATTTATTAAAATTAAAATACTTAATATATAGTGATAAAAATTTCCAGAACATAGATAGATCTATGATTATATAACATATTAAAATTTCATATAATTCTGATATCATTGAGCTAGTGTTTCATAAGATCAAAATTAAGAGAACGCCTCTATCAAATGGGCTTATAATTGAAGCAGCAAAGTTTGAAAAATCATAAAAAATAAACCACAAGTTCAATTACCATGAAATTTTCCATAATTGAAAGACATATTAAAGTTTAATGTATCAAAATTTCATCTCATTTCGATACCATTACACCATTTGTTTATAACACCAAACATGGCATATACAGAGTTTCTGATAACTTTGGACAGCAGCTGACCAATTTAATGAATTAATAAAAAATCAACTATTAGTTCCAAAATCTGCAAACTTGAAACATACATATTTAGCTTTAATTGCTCAAAATTTCAAGTCAATCAAGTATAGTTTAGTCATATTTTGAAACAATAAAACTTACCATAATAGTCCAACAATTCTCAAATTTTTTTGAGAATCCATAATTATCATCCTTTCACTTCTATAATGAATTTTCTAACAACTTAAACATCACCAAACCACATGTTTAAAGCAATATTAGAGATGTAAAACAAACAACAACCTTGCTTTTGAGTTTTGAAACAGAAAACATCACCAAATCATATAGCTTGAGATAATTAGATCAGTCTTAAGACTTTGACCATGTTTTCATTGGCATAGAATATTAGTATAACAATTGTTTTCTTTTAATAATATAATGTTATAGATGTCAAATAGTCTATGTGCTCTTTGCTGGACCAAACCTGTGATCATGATGTTTTTTGGACTTAAGTCTTATTCATATTAGAACAAAATATAGATAAGCATGTGCCAAGAAAAAATCAGTTTATGTATTCTTCCATGTGCTTTTCATTTGTTTTTTGAAGTTTTTCATCTTCATTTGTTTATATTGCAGCAGAGGTATTTAAGTCATTATTAATTTGTACCTTGCATACATGTATTGGTAATATATTCTAATTTTTTATTTATATTCTACCTCCTTAATGTGTCAGGATCGGATCTAATTGAAACTAAAAATGGATAAGTCATAGATGCATTGTAGTAAAATGGCAAAAGAGTATAAAGATGAGGTTGAAAAATTTATGAGGTTTGCTATTGCTAATGCCGAAGGCAGTAGTGTCATTAGATTTCCGTGTACTAAATGCATGAATCAATCCTTTCGTACACATAAGGTTGTTCGCGAACATCTTTATTTTCATGGTTTTGATGTTTCTTACACAACCTGGAGTTGGCATAGGGAAGATGTCCATGACACACAACTTCTTAATGTAGAAGTAGATGTTTCGTTTGAGTTTATGGACTACGATAATGGTAACATAGTAGATATGGTTAACGCTGCTTATAAGGATTGTGCTGCAGATCCTAAAGCATTTAAAGAACTTCTAGAACAGGCTGAGAAGCCTTTATACCCAGGATGCACAAATTTCACTAAGTTAGGCACTTTGGTTAGCTTGTTCAATATAAAAGCTAAATTTGGGTGGTCTGACACAAGTTTTACTGAGTTATTAGGTCTTCTGGCCAAGGTGCTGCCTGAAAGTAATGAAATTCCTCTGTCTATGTATGAGGTTAAAAAGAAAATGTCCGTTTTAGGCTTAGAATATGTGAAAATACATGCTTGCCCAAATGACTGCATACTCCACAGAAATGAATAAGAAGACCTCTTTGAATGTCCTAGTTGTGGTTTATCTAGATGGAAAAAAAAGAATGGTAGTGTTAACCAGTATAGGAAAGGAGTTCCTACGAAGCTTTTATGGTATTTTCTGATTATACTTAGATTTAAGCACATGTTTTAGTCCTTACAAACTGCCAAAGACTTGACTTAGCATGCAAATGAGAGTTGATGATGGTAAGCTCGGACATCCGGCAGACTCACCATCATGGAAATTAGTAGATAACAAATGGCCAACTTTTGCATTAGATCCTAGAAATCTTTGCCTTGCCTTATCGGCTGATGGAATAAATCCACATAGCTCTCTTAGTAGTACATATAGTTGCTGGCCAGTTATTCTAGTGACATACAATCTTCTTCCATGGTTGTGTATAAAACGGAAATTCATGATGTTGTCCCTACTGATTTCTGGTCCTCAACAACTGGGCAATGACATTGATGTGTACTTGGCTCCTTTGATAGAAGATTTGCAAACTTTATGGGAAGTTCGGGTGGAGGCTTATGATGCCTATAGAAATGAGTTTTTTAATATGCGGGCTGTGTTATTATGGACTATAAATGATTTTTCGGCGTACAAAAATCTAGTTGGTTGCAGTGTTAAAGGATATAATACTTGTCCATATTGTGGTGTAGACACTACTAAATGTAGACTTAAACACAGTGGAAAAAATGCATATATCGGTCACCGTCGTTGGCTTTCTCATGATCATGAATTCCGTGACCAATATAAAGCTTTTGAAAACACAATAGAGAGAGAGTTTGCTCCGAAACTATTGAATAATGAGGCTATTTTAGGGCTGGTTGATTCTATTGATTATAAATGGGGGAAGAACAAGTCATTAAAATGTAAAAGTTCCAAAAATAATGACCGCATATGGTGGAAAAAAATCTATATTCTATAATTTAGAGTATTAGAAGTATTTACTTGTGCGTTATCAATTAGATGTTATGCATATTGAAAAGAATGTGTATAAAAGCATTTATGGAACATTACTCCACATTCCAGAAAAGACCAAAGATGGTCTTAAGTCAATGAATGATCTTGTGACATGAAAATCAGGGATGAACTAGCACCAACTTTACAAAAGAACAAGCACACCTTCCTTCCTGCAGCTTGTTACACATTAACAAGAGATGAAAAGACAAGGTTCTGCAAAGCTTTGAAAAGTATAAAATTTCCTGCTGGATATTCCTCAAACATTAGAAATCTTGTGTCAATGAAGGACCTTAAACTTCGGGGCCTTAAGTCACATGACTACTATGTTCTTATGCAACAACTTCTCCCTATTGCCATTAGGTATGTCTTGCCAAAGCATGTAAAAGGAGCTTTGATCAGGCTGTGTTGTTTCTTTAATTCGTTATGTTCCAATGTGGTTGATGTGACAACATTGGATAAATTACAGGCAGACTATGTGGTGACTTTATGCCTGTTAGAAAAATGTTTTCCTCCCTCTTTCTTTGACATTATGGTGCACTTGACTGTGCATTTAGTCAATAAAGTTAGATTATGTGGCCCAGTTTATCTTCAGTGGATGTATCCCTTCGAGTGATACATGAAAACTCTTAAAAGTTAGTTCTGAAGCAGCAACCGTCTTGAGGGTTGTATAGCAGAGAGTTATATCACTACTACAAAATGAGGTTTTTATGACAGAATTTTGTTTTTAGAAGTTTGGAATTGACAAAGTCTTGTGACAGATATACGTGAATTAGATTTTTTGACAGAAAGAAACAGACACAAGCTTGAGGTTTGAAATTTTTTATTACTTTAACAAAAATTAGTGACAGAACTCTATCATGGAATGATAATTTAAGTGCTTTGTGACATAATTTTTGTCATGGAATTAAATCTTCATGCCACCTTGACATGAATAAACGATGTATTTAATTTTTATTTTTATTTTATTCCACATCAGCACTAAATAAGAACAACAATTTTTGGACTTTTAGCAAGACTTAGACAAAATTCTGTCAAATAAATTAACTATTTAGAACTTATTTTGCCACGTATGCAGATAAAAAAATAATATTTTATTATACATTTTTTTGTGATATATAATGGCGCCTAAATATGGCGCCTAAATTTTAGGCGCGTATTTCTTTAGTTTTTTTTTTGTCACAAATTATTATTAAAAGATTCTCCTGAATTAAAACAATGTAGTTTTATATAGAATAAACTACGTCGTTTTACTAAATAACAAGGGAAAGGTTGATTTTGACTTGGTAAATTTTTTCTCCTCTCATTCTCTGTACTCGACAACCTTTACTCTCAGTAGAAAAAAAAAAGAAGGAAGAATATTCTTCATGCTCCAATTCGGAATTCTAGTATTTGTAGAAACAAAATCAATTCTCTGCACTTAAAGAAGAAATTTGGGACCGGTTTCGAAAGCTTCTATTTTGGTTAAAGAAAATTCATGGTTCGAAGGATGGTTGGCGTGATCCTACTGAAGCTTTTAAAGCTTATCCTACAATTTTAGGTAAAAGCATAATCACTTTTTAGTTCTCTCTCTCTCTCTTTTTAATGTTTGTGCTGATTATGCCTAAATTTAATGGTGCCGATGAGTTTGGGACCTAGGGTTTGCAAAGCTTTTTGTCTCTTTGTACAAAATTGTTTGGCTTCGTTGCTAAGGGAAACATTTGTGGGAAACACATTGAATTAAAAATGAGAGTGTGGTCCCTTTTTTATTCTTGGGTATTTGAAAATTTGCACATTTTGAGGTTTTTAATAGACAAAAGACTACATATTTGTGCTTTTGTATTTATAAACTGTGGTAAAATTTCAGTAATTTTGTACAATGATAGTGGTCCCTTAAAGCTCCACTTATATTGAATTGGGTTTTTTTTATTTCAGAATACAAGTGTTGGTTTTCTTTTTTGGCTTATTTCCCAATTGATGTGCTTCCAATCTTTGCGTTTGACTTTTTGTTGGCTAATGAGATTGTGATCCCTTTTTCTTTTATAACCAAACGAAAGTACACTTAGAAAAAAAAATATTATTTCATATTCTAATTCATTTGTATTGCAATTAGAAGAAAAAAGAGAATTGAATGAATGCATAAATTAAAAGGAATGATGATTCATTACAGCTGACGGTAGTAGTAGTAGAATAAATGAAATGAGAGGAATTATTTTCTAAAGTTTGTTTGCTACATTTTAAGGAATTTTACTTTTTTTTATCTTGGCACATATAGCTTTTTGTATTTTCTAAAATTCCCTTGCAATGACAACTAAATTTGAGCTCTCTGGAGTCAAATATTTGTTTTGTTTCATAATATGAGATTTTGTTCTTGGCTTCAGGCTTGTCTTGGTTACTCCTGCTTTGTAGAGTTGTGGAGTTTTTTTTACAGTGCTTCTAATTTTCAAAAAGGTAATTTCTTCCTTCTAAGTTATTTTGTGTGAATTGAGTTGATTTGATTTAGAAAATTTTCCCTTCATTGAGTTATTTCTTTTTATTTGGATTATTTAACGTTGATTTTTAATAATATTTTTTATTTATGTGTTAATTATAATTTTGCCTTTGTGTTTGGAATATAGCATGTGCTAGATGACCCATTTACTAATACAACAATGATGAATAATTTATTTTTGTGCTTTTAATACAAAGTAGAGCTTTTGCAGATGGTTTTAAGTAATAATTCTTATTTTGTAGTTGACCATTAATATGTTTTGGATTTATTAGAAAATCAAGTAACTGTTAGAGATGTACAACTAACTAACATCCTTATTCTTAACACTTTGCATGAGAAATTATAGCTACCTTCTTCATTCCTTAAAAAAAGTTGGAAAAGTAAAATGTACATAAGTACGGAGCAAAAGTTTTCTGGACTGAAATTAATAGTAAAAGTAGTAAAAGAAAAGCAAAACAGTGTCATAAAAATTGTTCATATAAAATATGTTCAAAATCAAAAGAGAATATAGTAAAAATTGGTCCAGAGTATCAAAATATTAAAGTGACAGAGCTAATTCGTAAAAGAATATGTTTTATTGGTAAAAGCTACAAGCACCTATTATATAAACTATGTTCTTATAAAATTATTTCTTATATTCAAATATCCAAAATTGTTGTTTTCATGATTTATTTGGAAAAATAATGATTAATGACTAATATAAAAACAGTGAGGAGGTACTACCTAATAATACTATTATCTTTTATTTTATTTAATGTAATGACAACCCAATTATTCTCTTCCCATCTATGTGAGTCAAGCCTTTGATCTCTTGTTTTTAATATAAAAAAGTTTACATTCCAAATAAATGGCACCCACTATTATTACTATTACTTAAATTTTTTTATCTTTCTACTTCTATTATATAATTAGTATTTATTAAACTAATTAAAATACTTAAATATATCATGTCTTTTCAGGGAGATATTTTATACTTCACACAATGGATAAATCATGGATGTCATCCAATAGGCAGTCCATTGCTTATGAAAAAGGGGTTGCCAGCTTCATTAAGTATGCCATTAAAAATTCTGATAACCCTAACTTTATAAGATGTCCATGTGAAAAATGTGTGAACATGATATATCGAACACCTCGAGAGGTAGTAGATCATCTATTTGTGAATGGTATTGGTCTTGGCATGGAGAGAAGACAAGATTCTCATGCAAAGACCACTATAATGACCAAAATACCAACAATAACTTTGCTGCCACTGTTGAAATGGTGCATGATGCATTTAGATATTGTGATAATGATGTTGAGTCATTGAGGGATTTATTAGAAGATGCTAAGAAGCCTTTATATCCCGGTTGCACTAAATATACAAAGTTATCTGGTATGTTGACATTGTACAATGTAAAAGGGAGATATGGGTGGTCAGATAAAAGTTTTTCAGAATTGCTCATTTGCCTTCAAGATATTTTTCCAGAAGAGAATCTATTACCTTTATCAATTTATGAGGCTAAAAAAACAATGAGTGTATTGGGTGTGCAATATGAAAAAATACATGCATGTCCTAATGATTGTATTCTCTATCGAAAGAACTACGAGAATCTTATTGAATGCCCTTCTTGTGGGCAATCAAGATGGAAGAATCAAAGTAAGCACATAGATAAAAAAAAACTGAAGGTTCCTGCAAAGGGCCTGTGGTATTTTCCTATCATTCCTAGGTTGAGAAGCTTGTTTCAATCTCCTGAAACTGCAAAGGACTTAACTTGGCATGCACATGGTAGAGAAAATGATGGTATGCTTCGTCATCCTACTGACTCTCCTTCATGGGAATTAGTTGACAAATTATGGCCTGATTTTGCCTCTGAGATTAGAAATGTTAGGTTTGCTCTTTGTTCTGATGGGATCAATCCTTTTGGTACCCTCAGTAGCTTGATCTGATTCTTGGCCAGTTATACTTCTTAATTATAACCTTCCACCTTGGTTGTGCATGAAAAGAAAGTTCTTGATGTTGTCTTTGTTGATCTCTGGGCCACGACAGCCCGGAAATGATATTGATGTTTACTTAGCACCATTGATTGATGATCTGAAAATTTTATGGGATGTGGGCATTGAAGCCTATGATGCAAGTAAGCAAGAATCTTTCATTTTACGTGCCATGTTACTGTGGACTATAAGCGACTTCCCTGCATATGGTAATTTATCTGGTTGTGTTACAAAGGGATACTATGCTTGTCCAATTTGCAAGAAAGGAACTGATGCACAGTGGCTGTCTCATAGTAATAAAATGGTATATATGGGCCACCGACGATTTCTTCCACCTGGTCATTCTTTTAGAGACAAAACAAGAGTATTTAACAATAAGGTAGAGACTGAGTTCCCTCTTAAACCATTGACTGGTGAGCAAATTCTAAAGATGGTCGATGGCATTGACTGCACATATGGGAAGAACAAGAAAAAAATAAAACGAAAAAAAGGGGTAAGTAGTGTAAAAGGTGATGTAAAGGTGTGTTATAAAAAGAAATCAATTTTTTTTGAGCTTGTGTATTGGAAACATTTACTTGTTCGACATCAATTAGATGTGATGCATATTGAAAAAAATGTATGTGAGAGCATTTATGGTACTCTATTAAATATTCCAGGTAAGACTAAAGATGGTCTTAAAGCGAGACTAGATCTTGTAGAGTTAAAGATTAGGCCTGAGTTAACTCCAAAAAATGAGGGAAGTAGTACAGTTTTACCACCAGCTTGTTTCACATTAAGCAGAGAGGAGAAAATGAAGTTTTGCCAAACCTTAGTAGATATCAAGGTCCCTGAAGGATACTGCTCAAACTTTAAAAATCTTGTATCTATGTCAGATTTGAAGCTTCATGGTTTAAAATCTCATGACTGTCATGTTCTAATGCAACAAATCTTACCCTTAGCAATAAGGTCAATTTTACCAGAACATGTTAGATGTGTCATCATAAGACTTTCCTTTTTCTTCAATGCTTTGTGCACTAATGTCGTTGACCCAAATAAGCTTGATCAATTACAACTTAATATCGTTGAAACTATGTGCATGTTGGAAAAAACCTTTATGCCTAGCTTTTTCGACATCATGGTTCATTTGACTGTTCACCTAGTAGACGAAGTTAGGCTTTGTGGTCCGGTGTATCTTAGGTGGATGTACCCATTTGAAAGGGAAATGAAACCTTTAAAAGGTTATGTCCGTAATCGCAATCGTCCTGAAGGATGCATAGCTAAGTGTTACATGGTTGAAGAAGCAATGGAATTTTGTGCTGATTTCCTATCAGCTTTAAATGCAATTGGAAATCCCCCTGGACAAAAAGACATGATGTTAATTGAAAAGTCTTTAACAAGTGGAGTAATGGTAGAAGTTCGTCATGAACTGTTGGACCAAGCACATCGTTATATGTTACAAAACACAGCAGAGGTTCAACCTTATATTGAGTAAGAATCTTTTAACCTTTTGATATGCTTTGTCATTTAAAACTTATAATTTATAAAGCTTCATATCCATTTTACATTTTTTAGTGAACACATGAGGTGGTTAAAGAAACAATATCCTCGTAAATCAAAAAATACAAAATGGTGAATTGATTTTTTAAATAAGGAAAATCTTTACCCTTTTAGTAATACAATACTAATAAATCTAATACATGTAGGTGTGAAATACACAATTAAATGGTGAATTGATTTCAAATTCATTATGGTGGTTATCACGAGGACCTCGGCCAAATGTGATTAAATATCCAGGATATCTCATAAATGGGTTTTATTTTCTAGCACGAGATCGAGATACGAATCGAGTGACTCAAAATAGTGGTGTAACTATTGTGGCAAGCACAATGCAAATTGCAAGTGCTAAAGACAAAAATCCCGTAGTTAGTGACATGACATGCTATGGGGTTATCAATGAGATATGGGATATTGATTATACTATGTTCAAGGTGTTGGTGTTTATGGTTGATTGGGTTGATAGTGGCAACGGTGTTCATGTTGATGATCTTGGTTTCTCCTCTGTTGAACTCGGTCGGATAGGTCACAAGAATGATTTGTTTATCTTAGCTTCTCAAGCAAAACAAGTATTTTATGTTCCTGATCAACGTGATGAACGCCTTTCAGTTGTGTGTACTATGGCCCAAAAGGTCAATGAATCTATGGCAAATAAAGTTGAGGGAGACAACATCATCGAACATCCTCCATTTTTAAATGAAGCACCAACAGTTAATTCGTTTGATAAGGAAAATGATGATGTTAAAATCTATCATCGTCCAGGCTGGCCAAGTGTTAGGGTTGATAATTAACAAGCAATAGAATATGGCATATTAAATTCACATTATAGTAAGTTTTTTTTATTATTTTAGTTTTGGTAGTAACTGTTTTTATTAAATTTTTTCAGTGGTTGTTAATGCATTCATTAGTCATGATTAATGCTTATTTTTTGTTTTATAGTTAAAATTTGTTGTTAAGTTTGACCAACACTAATGATTTTTATGTTTCTTTTCTAACAGAATGTGTGAATCAGAAAACAATGCTTATGGTAGTGAAAATAATGATAGTGATCCATTGGATCTTAATGGTTGACCTTCAAGAGGAATCACTAAAAAAGCTAGTGTATTTAAAAGATAATCAAATAGTGGTCAGATCGTGGTTGAATATAATGAGAGAGGAATTCCTTGTGGAGCTGAGGCCACTGACATGGACCAAACTATTGGTATGTTGGCATGTCAAGTGATACCTATCATGTACAATGATTGGCGTAAAGTTCCTCAAATTTATAAAGAAGAGTTATGGAAATACATCCAGGTAATATTTAAAGTATTTAAAGAATTTAAAGGAGAATTAGTTTTGTAGTTAATTATTTAGGTCAATAAAGAATAATAGTTTACTTGATGTGTGTGAACCTCTGTATAGTTCTATATGAGGCATGATTTTTCAAATTGTGATTATTTACGATTTTATTACTATTATTTAAAAATATAAAATTTCATATGTTATTTTCAATTATTCATCTTGTTAGCATGTTTAATTGTAGAAACTATTTAAAGTAGATGTATGCTCCAAAAAACAAGTTATCATGCAAATGGGAACAGCACATAGACAGTTTCGTCACAACTTGTATGTCACTTATATTTAGGGTTGGCAAAATCCGGATCCGGATCCGGATTGCCATTTGTGAATCCGGATGCGGGTAAAATCCGGACCGGATCCGGACGAATTTCCCGGATATCCGGATCCGCAAATCATAAATTTAAACAATTAAAAATATAATTTAAAAACTCAATAATTTAATTAATAATATCAAATAAAACTTAATTATAATTTAACAATTAACAATTTAACATAAATAATATATAACATCAACATAAATCCCCAAATAAAAACATTACAACATAAATTGAAATAAAAAATAACTAAATTCTAAGTGCATAACAATTAAAATCCACCAATAAAGAACATAACTAAATTCAAATACACAACTATTAAAATCCCCAAATAAAAATTCACAAGTAACAATTTAACATAAATAACACACATCATTATAAATCCACAAAATAAAAAAAATGAGTTACCATATGTAGAAAAAAAAATGAGATTAAGCATTTACATTATATTAAAATTAATGCATTTAATTGAAATAAATAAACAAATCAGCAAACACTATTAATCAAAATTTAATTTAATTCAATAAACAAAGAAATTAAATTAAGCCACTAGCATACTAACATTTTTAAATTTAAAGAAATTTTCAGTAAATTACACTCATAATTCATTAAATACAATAAAAATTAAACAAAATACCAAAGTTATTAACCAAAAAAAAAATTCAATCAACAATAAAATTAAATTAAGTCACCAATATTTTCAAGTTTAGACAATTGACATTAAATTAAAATCATTAAATACAATTGAATAATCAATCACAAATTCACAACACCAAATTAGTATCAAAAAAATTTAATGCTAACAAATAATCTGTTTAATTAAAAAAAAAAGAAAAAAGTCATTGCTTTGAGTTTACCCCGGCGGCCCGGCCTGTGCTCACTTTGGTGAAGCTTGGAGGCTGCAGCGGTGCAGCCTTGGACGGTGAAGGCTGGATGGCGATTGGCGAAGCTTGGATGATGGATTGGATTGCCGGGCAACGCTCGACAAACTGCAACTCCTGCGAGGCGGCGAGGCATGAGCAGTCACGGGCTCACGGCGACTTGGGAACTTGCGGCGGTCAGCGAGGCAGATCGCGAGGCAGCCAAGAGAGGTGAGAGTGAGACTAAGAAAGAAAGCGAAAACAAGGGCTATTACAGATTTAGGGATTAGGTTTTTTTTTTTTAAATTAAAGCTTATATATTTTTTGACTTAAAACAAAAACAAATCCGGATCCGGATATCCGGTTTTCCGGATGTAAGTACATCCGGATCCGCATCCGGATCCGTGCGGATTTACAAAATTCAAATCCGGATCCGCATTTTTTTCGATGCGGATCCGCATTTTTCCGGATCCTTGCGGATGCGGGCCGGATCCGGATTTTCCTGCCAACCCTACTTATATTGCCCCAAACAAGCATAATCGTAGAGAATTACAGAAACCGCCATTGAACTATCGGTATATCAAAGATCATCATTGGAAAGAGTTTGTGGATCAAAAACTATCACATAATTTTGAGGTATTGATACAGTTTATGACACTTATCATTGTATCTTTGCTATGGTCTCTATGTAATGCCTATGTTTTACAATCATTTCACTGTACAGGAGCAACGGAGAAAAGCACAAGATGCTCGAAGCGAGAACCGATAACCATAGCTTGGGTTCTGGTGGTTATAAGAGGGTAGTTAAGAAAATTGTAAGTGATAACTTATTTCAAAATTAATTGTCTCAATTGTGAAGCTGCAATTAATAATTAAATTAATTATTAACCTTCTTTTTATTTTATGTAATTAATTCTTGATACTTTTGTAAATAGATGAAAGAAACAGGCCTATCTGAATTACAAATTGATAGGAGCATTTTATGGAAAGAGGGACGCAAAAGCAAGTCTGGAGAGTTTAAACCCGAAGCATTACCCATTGTTAATAAGATTGTAAGAAATATTGATTCATGAATTTATATTATTTTTTGAGGGAAATTTTGAAAATTATGTTGGATTCATTAATATCTGGTTTCGTTTTTAGGATAACTTGGCTAGGGAAGTAAAGAAAGGAGTAATGAAAGTTAATGGAAGGGATGATATTCTTGCTAAAGCATTAGGCAAACCTCCTGTTACTGGCCATATGCAAGGCTTAGGGAAGTTTATTACTGCTTCAATGTACTTTGATACTGTGAAAACTAATTGTTCAATGAATGTAGAAGGAAACATTTTTCAAGAGACATTATGTGAAATTAACAGTCAACTAAAGCATATTTCTGCACATTTGAATGTAATTGGCAAAGATTCTGAAGGTGTGAGTTCTAATATGAAGATTAGCAGTAAGAAGGTTGGCCAGCAATTAGATATAGATCCTGTCTCCTCAGATAATGATGATGTAAGTATATGATGTGCTATTCCTTCACTTATTCTATTTTATGCTTGCTGTTCTGAGTGTTTTTAGATGCAAGTTGAACCAATTTTGAATTTCTTCATCATTTATTATATAGATAATTTGTTTTATGCTGATAATTTTTTAATTTTATGAGATATGAAGATAATTTGAGTGAAAAACAGCTTAAAAAAAGAGCTTACAATGTCATTGAAAAGGAGGAAAGCAAAAAAAGAGCTATCAATGCGGAAGAAGCAATTGACAGTCATAAAGCCATGCCGCCTGTTGGCATTGAAGAAACCTCCCCAGATCATAAAATCTTATGCCATGTAATTAGAATACGTTAGATAATTTAAATGAGCCAGCCATTTTTCTTTTAATTTATGATTGAAAATTAACATAAATTTACATTTCTTGACTTAGGGTGATGAAACAATTATGAGGATAAAGATTAGTGAAGATATTGAACACATTCTTTCTCAGGCAGAAGAGCATTCTAGAATTCTGAAAATGAAAAGATGCGAAGAAATTGAACAATTTCTTACCATGGCACAAGAGCTTCTTAGGTTTCAAGGAAAGAAAGTGTATTTTGAGGATTTGATTTATGGACAATGTGATATCAGCACATACATAACGATAGAGGATTGCAGTGTGTTGGCATACTTCGAGGAGTTGACAGTGAATTGTCTCATGATATGGACAATGTAAAAAGGATTGAGATTTCTTGCAAGCATATGTTTTAATTATTAATTATGTTTGAATCATTGTATAACTTATTAAATTTTCATTTGCACAGGAAGTTATATGAGGAATTAAAGAGGATTGGGATGACGATGAAGTATAAATTCATAAATCCCGCTGCTGTCTCGCTTGCTGGTCGAGCAAATACCAATAAATCTCGAATTGATAGAACAAAAATCATTGTATCCCAATTGGAAGGAATTCAATTTGGACAGTTATGCTTCATGCCTTATAATCCTAAGTAAGTATTTGAGCCTTATTATTTTATTTAATCACATTACTTTTTTAAGAAAATCCTTTACTAAAATTAAAGTTTGATTTGTTGTAGATTTCATTGGGTCCTTATTAGGGGTGGGCATCGGTTCGGTTCGGTTCGGTTTCGGAATAAATTTTCAGTTTCGGATCGGTTCGGATCTAAACTTTAAAAAAACCGTTCGGTTTTTTTTTAAAAAGAAACCGAATCAAAACCGATAGGTCGGTTTCGGTTCGGTTTCGGTTCGGTTTCGGTTTTCGGTTTCGGATCGGTTTCGGTTCTCTTAACAGTTTTATTTAAGTAATCGATTTTTCGGTTCATCTTAACGGTTCGGTTTTCGGTTCGATTTTTCAAATCATTTTCTATTTCAAAGTTCAAACCATGGACAATAATTTCCTCATTTTCAATAACTATATAATATATTCAAAGTATGTACAATCGACGATTTTAACAATTAAGTAGTAATTTCATCAATTACTACTACGTTATTAAAATATGTCATAATCTATTAATGCCGCCACCAAATCATTCATCATCATTACCAAATTAATTTAATAGAATTCATAAGACAAGTCCATGACAACATTAAAAAAACATTCCGACAAGGACACAAAACAAAATAAAAGACCGTCAAATGCCCAACAACATCCGGGCAATATCCAAGACAACATCTATAACCATAAGAAACAATTACAACATAAAAATTAAAAACCAATTATAAGAAATGTCATTGCTTTGCTCCCCTTTTCTATTAACTTCTTCCAATTTTAATAACTTCCAACATCCACACTTCTTAACTTCAATCTATACAAATAAAATTGAAATGAGTAAAATAACGATAAATATAAATATAAAAACAACATATCAAATTCATATAAATGATACCTTTTATTGAAATGATCGAAGTAAACATCACCCAATCATCAATTGGTCTTTTGCTGCTTGTGATTGTTGTGCTACCATTGGTCTCACAAATTCTACAAAGAAATAAAACAAATATATGAAAAACATTATTTATAATATTGAACTTTGGGCAACAAGTAGTCATAAACTCTAAAAAACCCTCAGCTTCAACAAATTTAAAAGGCAACTCATCTTTAATAATCATCTTTACAAGTGCCTTCCTACAAGCTTCTTTACTAAAACCCACAGAAACAAACTTAGCATTGCCAACACCATTTTCACGAGCTAAAGTACACTGACTTTCATCCTCTTTAGGCTTTACTTTTTTATACACAGGACACCTTTGTAACAAATGAGTTCTTAAACCAGAAGTTTCTTTAATACTTTCACATACATACTGCTTCTTACAATAGTTACACTTCGCTTTTTTTCCTCCAGGTAGCTTTGAAAACGATTGCCAAACATCTGATCTTAAACGTCTACCTCCTTTTTCATTCTCCACACCCTCATTAAAATCATCCTTCATAATTTCCTCTACAATATTATTATTTTCTTCCATCCTGTATAAAAGGCCTATATAATCAGTGTATAATCAAATGAAAATAAAATAATTTACAAATTTATATTTAAAAAAAAAGGCAAGAATTTGGACTAAAATGAAATCATAATAGAATTCTTATATGTAAATATATCTTAAATATTGAGCCATACTAACATTTCATAAAACAAGAGGATTCGTATGATATTTTCCCATCATCATCTTCAACCTTTTGTTATCTTTCTCAGCCTTCACCCTGCCTGACTGGAGCAGATGATCTAGCACAGATCTACACGAAAAATTAAAAAATACAGCAAAACAAAGACCCATTAAAAAAAACATCAAATAAAAGCAACTCTAAGACCGGAGAGTCATTTAAAAAAAAACCCATTTAAAAAAAAACTTAATAATTTAATTTATTACCTGACTAATTAGCTAGCAAATTAGAGGTGCGATCACCAAAATAAATTAATTTCATATTCCGCTTGGATCATTGGTTTGATTCTTCAGTGAAGATGCTTGGGATTTTTTTCATCGAAAGAAATTTTCACTTTGAACAATGAACGTGAGAGAAAATGTTTAAGTTAAACAGTTAAACTTATGTATTTATATATTATATAAAAATTACAAAAATACCATCGGTTCGGTTCGGTTCGGATTTTATAATTTTTAATCCGAAAACCGAACCGAACCGAACCGTTCGGTTCGGTATTTATAAATTCGGATTTTTATACTAAAAAAAACCGAACCGAAACCGAAAAAAACCGAACCAAACCGAATTTTTTTCGGTTCCGGTTCGGTTTTGCCCACCCCTAGTCCTTATTGTTATTGACATGGATTCTAATACAATATACTATTTGGATCCAATGCGACAACCAATGCATATGGATCTAAGGCTTCTTTTGAATAAGTAAGTGACATTTTATATGTTTCTACATATGTTTATGACATTAAAGTTATGTTTTGAAACTTTCTACCATGGATAATCATACATTCTACAGTGCCATGGCAAGACTTAATGTTAAAGAATCAGCTTTAAGCAATAAAGTTAAAGTTAATTGGGTTACAGTGAAGGTAAAAGTAATTAATTATTAATTATCATGCACGTTTGAGTTCAAATGATAAATATTCTTAACATAACAATTAATTGAATTATTTTTTAGGCACCGAAACAGCCCGGCAATGTCGAATGTGGGTTTTATGTCATGTCCTATATGCAAGATATCATTGCTGATAACAATGTGCTAAAAGAAGATGTAAGTGAGCATTTTTTATGATGTAGTTCTACATTTATATAATAGCTAATTTATTTGAATTTGTTTATAGTTCTTTGGAAAGAAAACTTATAATGAAAAAGAGGTTGATGAAATCCGTAAGGAGTGGGCATCCTTTGTCTTGGAAAAGTTATGATTATTTCAGGTATGATTATCGGCTGAGAGTATTAGGTATCAAATATTCACTTTAGTTTTCATAAGTAATTATTCCCTCATTTCTATTTTTCTTTAAGTATATTTATATTAATTAGAATATTACAGTTTATAGGCAATAGAATAGTTTGACTTTGTTGTTGACTAATGTTTTTTAAAATTTGTAAGCATTCTAAGTGCTTAGGCTTTTTAGGTTTCTGTTTACATATTTTTGTTGGCTAATGCTTATGTACGTTTAATTGTTGGTTGATGTTGTGTATGCTAAAATTTGGTTCATTTGAACATTGATGTACATTTATATATTTTTCACCAAGCAGCATTTCAAATTTTCATTACACTGATGCATTGTCTTTTATTTCTATGTATGCAGGAACTTGTTGCTGTTGTTCATTGGTTATATATGCTACTGGTGATCAGGCGATTAACATACATTGATGCTTCTTTTTGGGGTCAATTTTAATATTTTAAGTTATATATTTTTGGTAGTTATCTCTTAGTTAACTGATCAATGTATATGTTTGTTACTGGATTGAATTTATCTTCTACTTTATATTTTGGAATACTTGATGTAAATATATGTATGTTGGATTATAATTTATAAAAATTTATTATTTGATTTACTGAACCAATTCGTATTTTTTTTAAAATTGTAATGGATTTATATTAGAATCTTATTATTTAGGAATTGTAAAAAAAAAGGATAATTGAAATTGAAAAATATCTATCATGCACATGTGACATAATAGATTTCTCACCGTGACAAAAATCTATCATCTACTTGTGACAGAAATGAATGCCATGTAACCATAGTGTTAGCAGCCACATCATATGCCACGTTTGCAAATTAGTCCACTTGTACAAATATGTCAGATTCCACATCATTTACATTAAAAAAAAATTATAATTAACATGTCAGCCAATTGTGGGACCATATATGCCAACTCAATTGCCAAATAGGATGCCACATCAACAAAATACTATACACATAAGTTGCCACGTGTGAAAGTATATTTTTAACACTGTTTCTTGACAGTTATTTTCTGTCACAAATCAATAAATATTCTGTCACAACATTCTTACTGTGGCTTTTGTGACAAAAAATAATTCTGTTAGTAACATTATTTATGACAGAATAATTCTATCAGAAATGATCAGTTTTGTAGTAGTGTATTGCGGAAGAAGCATTAGAATTTTGTGCAGAATACATGTTAAACATGAGTACAGTTGGGTTCCACCTGGACATGTGCAAAAGCTATCAAAAGATAACCCACTGTGTGGTGGGAAAGTGGTGCAAATTCCTACAAATTTGCTAGATCAAGCACACATGTACATCTTGCATAACACACAAGAAGTGGTACCATACATTAGGTAATTTGCTTAATTTGTTCTAATCAAATATAGATGTTTTTTTTTTCTAATCTAAAAAACTAATTTTTCATGTTCTGAATCTTTAGTGACCACATAGATTGGCTTAAAATATGTTATCCACATCAAAATGACAAATGGTTGCAAGAGGAACACAACCGTATATTTGCCGATTGGCTAGCTAATAAGGTTGAAGCATATATATATCATTAATTTTACTAAGTTTATTGACCCTTTTTTTCTCCTTACCTAGCGATATAAATCTGCTTATCCTTTTTCTCTTGCTAGGCATATGACTTAATTGAAAAAGGTGATCACATATCGGATACCTTACATTGGTTATCACAAGGGCCTCTTCCTTTTGTAACTAAACATAATGGTTACGACATCAATGGTTTTTAGTTTGTTACATGAGACCGAGACTTAAGTCGTGTAACTCAAAACAGTGGAGTTAGTATAGTTGATTCTGAAATATGTGACATGACATATTATGGAGTTATAGATGAGATTTGGGTACTTGACTATCATTTGTTAACAGTCCTTGTGTTGAAGTGCGATTGGGTTCAAAATAGTTGTGTCAAGAAAGATGAGCTTGGATTCATCTTAATAGACTTAAACATATTAGGATATAAATCTGATCCATTTATATTGGCTTCTCAAGCCAAACAAGTATTTTATGTAAATGATCATATTCAAACAAAATGGTTTATTGTATGTCATATGCCTATTAGAAGTAATCCCAATCAAATAAATGAAGACGAATTTAATAATGTAGTAGAATATCCTCCATTAACCAAAGAATTACCAACAAATAATTTGTTATATTCCACTAATGGCAATCAAGCGATCTATGCGCGTAACAGTTAAGAAGGAACTTGGGTTACAAATTGATTAGCTTCTTGCGGTAAGTGTTTTTTTTTAATTATTTACCTTTTGTTATTTTTCAATTACGAAATTATATGATATTGAATTGATTAACTTTTTGTTCGTGCAGCTGATTAATTGTTATATAGGTTGATAAAATCATTTAACTAATGTTCTTCATTTATTTATTTCAAGGGCAGTAATATGGCTAAGGGAAAACATATTGTGGTTGATGGTGCTTCTAATCAGGACTGTAATTTAGAAGATGATTACTACGACTTATTTGACAGTAACATTGATTTAGAAGGTGAAAAAGATGAGGCTGATTTGGATGGTGTTGCTGAGTTGGATGCTGCTGAGATAGATGGAATTGAGTTTGATGGAGGAGATTTTGATGGTGCTGGTTTGGATGGAGATGATGATTTAGATGGTATTGAGAGAGATGGTGCTAATTTGGTTGCTCCTAATGTTGATGTTCCTGAAAGTAGTAACTTCAAGAGAGGTGTGAATATGGGTGCTAGGCAAAATAAAAGACTTAAAACAAAAAAGGGAAAGATTGTGGTGCAATACAATGAAATGGGTGTTCCTGTAGAGGATGGAGCGACTGAGTTGGCTTCTTTTCTTAGCGTATTGGCTCGTACATCAGTTTGTATTCTTTATTCCGATTGGTGTAAGGTTCCTCCAGAGACAAAGGAGCGTTTGTAGAAATCTGTTCTGGTAATTCTTGAAAAACTTATTGCATTCTACTAAAACATTTTCTTGTCATTTTTCACTTATTAGTTAAATGATTTGGATTTTTATTAACTGACACTTTAACAATCTTCCTCCATATTTAAGGTCGTTTCATTGATCATCCTAGAAGTAGAAAGCAGGTAATACAGTCAATTGGAACAACATTTCGAAACTTCAAGTATATGCTGACGAAAAACTATATCTGGAGGTTCACAAATGATAAAAAGAAACTGTATACACCGCCAATTGATTACCCTCAAATAAAGCGGCCTGTTTGGATAAAGTTTGTCGACGAACGTTTATCCGAATCATTTGAAGTAAGTATTTCAAAGTTAGGACAAGTAATATGCTAATAGTTACTTTACATTTACATTGTGTTAAAAAGATGTTTTTTCTTATGCAGAAAATCAGTCGTGTCAATAAGAATCGGAGAGCTTTGAACAAGTGTAATCACCGTCTTAGTCGAAAAGGATATATTGGATTAATGAAAGAAATTGTAAGTTTGTATATATTGGTATAAATGGTATTTTTAACTATTACATTTTTCTAATAGTTTACTAATCTAATTTCTTTTATCGAAACAGTGTGCAGAATCGGGTCTTTCTGAATACTTAATTGATAGGAGTGAGCTATGGAAGAGAGCTCGGATGCTAAAGAATGGAGGATACGACCTTGAGACTGAGCAAGTCATTAAGAAATTGGTGATCACGTTTAACTAGAACAAAAATGATTATGATATTAGATCTATGCTCATTTAATAATATTAATTTCCTTATGATGTGGTGTTAAGAAAAGCTAAAGAAGGACCAAAAAGACTCTTTCACTTCAGATGCAAGAAATGACTTACTTGCACAAGCATTGAGAAAGCTTCCTCGAACTGGTCATATGCAAGGCCTGGGCAAATTTATATCTGCTTCTAACTACTTTCATACCATTCGTGGACCCACCCGAAGGGAGAGAGAAAGGAAGCTAGATGCTTGGAAAAAATCAGTTGATGCTCAGTTGCAAGAAATTTGTAGAGAATTGAAGAGGACACTTCGCCATTCAGATGTGGGAAGTTCTACTTTCCCACATAATAAAGGCATTGATAATGATAGTAAAGAAGATGTACATCAGGTTACTTTATTTATAAAATTAACTAAATTTTTCTTGGTTTATTTTTCCTTGTATATCTGCCACTCAATATAGTTTAATTTACGTTTTGCCAATAATGCTGACAGGAGCTAGAAAATTTGGGCAAGTCAGCTGAGAAGATGAGATGGTATTCATTTTATTAATAAACAGGAATTTATAAATAAATTGTAATTATAAAAAAATTTATTATTTTATGATGGGAAATATCCGTCACAAATACTGTCATAAATAATTTCCCGCAAAATGGAATAATAAATTAACAAATGATAATCAAATTTCCCGCCAAAATTTTTAAAAATAGCGCAAAATTTTTAAATTAATTTTAATTTTAATTATTTTTTTACATTAAAATATTGTGTGATGGATGTATGACAGTAAAAAACCATCATAAATTCATGACGGATAAATTTCTGTCATGAATTAATGATAGTGACATAGATGACAGAAGAATTGTCTGTCATGCACCCCTCTTTATGATAGTTATTTCCCATCATTTATTGTCTGTTTGTTGTAGTGTCATTACCTATCAACTATAAAAATGAGATGTTATATAAGATTTTACTTTATCTAAGATGAATAACATACAAACTAGATCGCTATATAGAGATTTTTTATGTTGATAAAGATGAGGATGGCAAATAAGGATATGAAGAGTGATAATAAAGATAATAAAAGTAGAGAATAGGAAACGGCCTCTTAAAAACAAAGATGTGGGTGGTGATCTAAAAATTGGAGAAAGAAAGAGAGTGTGTAAGTGAGTGAGAGGAGAGTAAGGGAGAGAGAAGAGATAAGAGGAGAAAAGGGCCCAAAATAAAGGTGAATAAGACATTTATATTGTGTAGGCTAGTGGTAAGAAAAGTGTATAAAAATTAGGGGTAGATGTCATTCTTAGGATAAAAGAAGAGAACATTCTAGAGTTGTGTCATATTTAGGGGGGAGAAAAAAAGAATTGTACTAGGTTTATTTTTTCTCATAAATATCTTGATACATCCAACCTCAGTCCTTGATTTCCTAAACCCATCCAATTTAGTAAATTCTTCCAAATGTCATATTTATATTGCTCCAAGTATTGTTTCCATTTTATCCTTATAATTATCTACGTGTCATTCATTTATTTGTCCAAAATATCATTCTAAATTTCTAACATTTTAAAGTGCGAAAAAGTCCATAAAAACTTTAAAATCATGCAGTTTTAAAACTTAATTTCGTAATACTATTAAACTCCGCAGTTTTAAAATTTTCTCACATATTAAAATTTCAGACTAAAGAAACTATATATATATATATAGATAGATTAAAATCTTTTCCTAATGTAATTTTTAAAGTTTCGAACAGATAATAACACATGTCGTTCAAGTCTTTTCAGGGTTAGGGTTTATTTTACATTTAGTTTTCCTTTCTAAAACGCGGAAACAAATATTTTGGTGGCTTACCTAAATTGTAAAACAAACCGATAATTGACAGATGTTAACTCTGCCTTTGTTCTCTTTGTTCTACCGACCAAAGCTTTATTTATTTTATTTTATTTTACTTTATTTTTTGTTGGGTCTTTCATCCACGATGTGCGGCATAGCTAGTCTTTATTTATTTTTTGTATGTGAATTGGGTGTCAACAAATATTATCTCCATTAAATCAATTCTGAAAATAAAAATATCATTGAAATGGTTATAGCTTTTAGTTTTATATAAAGGTGCATTTAGCACATTTTATTAGCTATATTATATTATAATGCATTGCATTAGTGTGTGACATTAAGTTATATCATAATACAATATCATGTTTGGTTTAATATAGACTGACTGTATTATATATATTATTATAATATTATTACCTAATATTATATTATATATAATTTATCTTAATCTATTATTATAATATGTTATAATAAAATATTATATCAAAGTTTTGTAAATAGAATAAAAAAGTAATTTAATATAATTTTATAATATAATATAAATTGAATTATGATAGAATATAATGTTAGATATTAAATTTAATTATTAAATACTTATTATTTATTAATTTTGAATATAATTGTTTAATTTAAATTTAGGATTTTAGTAAATAATAAATTATTAAATAATTACAGTACTTTTTACATACTTGAAATAATAAAAGTAAAATGATTCAAATTTAAAATATAAACAATGTTTTAATATAATATAACCTAGACTATACCTCTTATTAGATTATTTTATGCTTCTTTTAATACGTTAGCTACCTTTTTAATGTAGTGCAATGCAACAATAAATTAGCTAATTATAAGTTAGCATTAGAATAGTATTTTAATGCAATACAATATAGTGTAATGCAAGTTGCGAAATACACGTAAATAGAATTGTTGGTTGTTGTGTTTTTCAAATGTTGATTGAAACCATAGTTTTGATAGTTTTCTTTCATCGTTTTTTCTTTTAATTCCCAAAAGTCAATGCTGAGTTAAAAATTACTTCTATATCAGAATTAAAAATTGTAATTTATAAATTCTCAAATTGAAAATTTCTGTTTAACAATTCTCAATCTAAATTAAAAACTAAATAAAACCAACCTGCTGAAATTTTTAAATTGCCGAAGTCTTATATATATATATTATATTTTGTTGTAGAAAGTTGTTGGGTCAAATTGATACCAAAAGCTTGAACCTTGGGGTTTTGAGGAAGCAAGCAAGAAAGAAGGAAGTAGAGTTCGTTAACAAAAAGTAATTTGTAAATTCTCAAATTGAAAATTGAAAATTTCTGTTTAAAAATTCTCAATCTAAATTAAAAACTAAATAAAACCAACCTGCTGAAATTTTTAATATATATTAATTATATTTTGTTGTAGAAAGTTGTTGGGTCAAATTGATACCCAAAGCTTGGGCCTTGGGGCTTTTGAGGAAGCGAGCAAGAAGGAAGTAGAGTTCATTATAAACTATAAAGACTTTTCAATCTGGCAAAAATTTAAAGAGAGAGAAAGTGGTAAGTGGAAGTTTACTGTCATTAATTTTGAAATTTTAGTTTGTCACCGAAAAGAAAAATTAAAAGATAATTAAATCCTAACCGTAGAAAGCGTTAAATAACATTTATCATTATCGCTTTAAAGTTTTGAATTAGGAGACGATTTTAATCCTATAGAAATAGAGTTGTAATTTCATAATTAATATGGCACTCCGTTATATTTTATCAACAATATTTCAATTAATTTTTCTTTCTACTATTTAATTTATCAATGAATTCATCATTTTTCTCTGAGTAAAAATTACATTTTCTAATAAATTTAAAACATACGCAAGCCACGTCCGATGCCAGTTTCACGCTACGTCAAGAAAAGAAACAAAGGGTAGGTTTTAAACATGTTTCAAATACGATTGGTCTAGTCATGAACCTCGTTTCACACGCTATAAGAAAGCAGCATATGCTCTTCCACAATTAGCGGTCATCACGCAATGGGCTTGGGCCCGCCTCCCCTGCTTTAAGCAAATATCCACTCAAGGGTATCTTTGACATTTTATCCTCCTTCGTTGCCTCAACCGTTTTTGCGGTTCTTACTAAATTAAAAAGAAAAGGCCAAACTTCTTATTAAATTTATTTATTAAATAATTTCACTTTTAAATTTTTAAAATTTTATATGTTACTTAATAAAAGGGTGGGTAAAGTTCGTTTTATCTCTATATTTTAAGTTTAATATCTATTTATTTCTTATATTTTTAAAAATACCTTTAATTATCCTTACCTTTAAATTATTGACATCTCTACTGTTACTTTTTATTTCTTTTGACTTATTTTTATAATATTATCACTCTTAGAATAATATTTCTTTTAATGAACTTAATAAAAGGAAAAAAATTTAAATTATCAATTTAACCCCAAAAAATAAAATGAAAACAAAAAGAACATATGTTAATTTTTATGAAAGCTTACATGTGTCCAAAAAATATTTATGGTAAAAATAATTAAATTACCTATCTTTTTGGACATTAGTTAAAAAAATAATATATTAACTCCTCAATAGTGTATTCTAAAAAAAAATAACATATATTAATTTTGTTTCAATTTTATTTTTTGAGATTAAATTGAATTAATTTTTTCTTTTTACTGATATCTAAAAAAATTATTATAAGAGGGTAATATTATAAAAATAAAGTCAAAAGTAACAAAAAGTAAGAGGAAATTAAGGTGTTAATAATTTAATATCGGAAATATTTTGAGGTATTTTTAAAAAGATAGAGACTAAACGGATACTAATCTCAAATTATATGGACTAAACGAGATTTTACTCCTTAATAAAATTCACTTAAATATCCAATATACCCTCACTAAATCCAATTAAGTTAATTTGCACCGGAAATCCCAAAAGTGAATTGTACAAATTCTTGGACAATTTCGATTTAACGATGCCAAGATCCATTGATTTTTTTAATAAATATCTTAATAATCATGCTAGGCCATACCATCAGCGTCAACAGGGAAATTAAAAATGTACCCAAATTTTGTGCTTCTTCAATTTCCATTCGAACACTAAATTTGGAAAAAAAAAAATACAAATTTAAACCGAAAGAGATTTATAGTTTTTTGTGATTAAAATTATTCTCAAGTTCTCATTGACTTGCTACTCCATAAAACTGAGGTACTTTGGTACTTAAAAAGTTATTTTAAAACGTGAGTTTAGTGAGTAGTTTTACAGACTCGAATAAGTTTATCCAAAAAGAAATAAATAAGAAGCTGATGCGACGAATCTTGATGTCCAGAGAACATGCTCAATACATGCTGTTTGCGGCTCCTCGGTGATGACGTGTACATGACATCTGGCTGATGAACATCTGCTTCATAAATCACGGCTTTCCACGCGGTCAGCTTCTGCCACTCGTGATCTACGTGTCCTACCCGCCTGCCTAAAGCCTTTCAACGGATAGTCTGCCTCTGGTTCAGGTGATTACTGTAAGTTATCAGATGCAAACAGTAGATACATCTGTTTGACATTATATAGGAAGTTGCATCCTGAAAGGAATGGAAATAGAAAGTATCTTTGGTATGAGTGTAGTATAGAGGCATTGTATTGCGTTTGGACGGTTTTGTGTTGTGTTCTTATTCTGCTGTGTTAAATTATATAATATAAGATTTTTTTTTAATGATATTGTATGTATTTTTACGGAATTGATGGTGAGATTGTTGTAAACTCTTAGATTTAAGTGTTTTAATCTAAATTATTTATTTAATATAATTTAATATAGTGATTGTTAATTAATTAAAAGATAAGCATTATATAATGAAGATTATTTGTTTAAGAGTAGTACTATATAATATATATCCCAAAAGCTATTTTAAATGATGTGTCATTTATCAATTAGTTGGTGCGTACAATACAATTAATTTATTTAGATCTTGTAAAGAATTACCATCCAATCAATGAATAATGTATCATTTGTGATAAAATTTAGGATAAAAAATTTAGGATGTCTATCATTACTTGTCGAGAATTCAATTCCAAATAAAAAAAAAATTCAGATATTATATTTTATTGTCTCTTTTCATTTTCATTTTTAAATTAAAATCACTCTTTTTATCGATTTGTTAATTACCTGTATTATTTTAAAAATAATTAAAATTTTTTGTTAATGGAAATAATGTGTAATATAAATTAGATCCATCGATACATACTTTTTATATTATTGATGCTTTGAAAAAAAATTACAGTATTATAGAGAAACCCATATAAGACTTTTTTGGTAAAAAAGTAAAAATATGAACTCATTCATTAGTCTTATCATGTTACTTGAACCGACTCATTTAATCGACAATTATTTTTATCGTGTGAGTTCATACTGTGTTAGTGGATTGTATGAATTTTGAGAGCCTACTTTTAGGTTTATATATAATTGAAAAACAATATACACCCACATGTGATTGATGAAGGATTATTTAGGTATACGCAAGTATGTAGAGTTTTCTTCTTTGTAAAATTTAGAAAATGAGAATGCAAAATTAAAAAAAAAAAAAAAAGTGCTTCAAATTAAGCATATTTTAATGCGCAAAAAATCTTACCCGTCATTGATAATTGAAACCAGATATTAATCATTAATGTATTCAAAACTAAAAGCCACGAATTTTTTTTATTTTTCAAGGAAATGCTATCTGATAATTATTGTATGGTACAGAGCCTGCAATTTTATTTTATTTTTTTACATATAATAAAATAAGTTTCTCCTTATATATACTCTTTAAAAATGGAATATTTTTTATATTATGATTTCGAAAAATTATGCTAACTTATATAATTTTTTAATTATTTTTATCTTTAATTGAATAGAAAGAGAAATCTCGATCACATACTAAACATCAATCCTTATCTTCTACTATTATTTGAACTAGGGTGATAGCAAGAGCAAAGGCTTAATTTTTTTTTTTTTTTTTATTAAACCTTTCATTGAAATGAATTTTAACTTGCAATTCATATTGAACAATTCTTTTTTTTTTAAATGTTTGCATTCTACGAAAATTATTACTACTTGAAGTCCACTAAATTTGAGAGGACTTCGAATTCCTCTCCTCTCGCTCCTGCTCTCCTGTCAACCGAACACAGCGTAAGAGTTTGATTAAAAGTTTAAAACCTCGGGATTTATACAACTCTTTATCTCTTAATATCAATGAAATATATTTATCTTTTGATTCGTTCAAAATATTATCTTGTTGCAATTAATGTCAAAATTTGCCTATCAATCAATAATGGAAGTCAAAGGAACCAAATCGCGTTCTGTATTTGAGCGGAAACATAAATTGTGACCTATACGCAATTACCAGCTGTAAAATAGCATATATCTTAGGCGGCGAAAATAAGCTAACCCAAAGTACGACTAATTCGGCAAGCTGTTGCAATATATCTATCTAGAAAATTAGAAATCAATAGGAAACAGAACCTTTGAGTATACTCGAAGCAAACCCTAGACCTAGAATTCTCTTTATTGTTCATTATTTTTCATTAATTAATTTTTGTCCTCCCCTATATATACACACACCAAACTTTTGCCTCAACAAAATTCTCATTCTCAAATTAATTTCCTTTTCCTCATATGTTTCATTATCATCTATCATGAGCAACATTCCAAGATCTCTTACCGACTCTTCTCTTACCCTCTTCAATCTTGCCATCTCTTCCTCCGACCCTTGGCCTTTTTCTCTTGTTTTCTTATAACCTTATTAATCAACCAAGAAAGTTATTACTTTCTTTTTTTCTTTCTTTCTTGATCGACAAGAAAAGATTAGGGTTTGTTCTTTGTTTTTGGTGGAATCCTGAAATGGGAACAGGATACCATCACCATCTAAATTTTCATCTTCACTTACCACACATCCATTTTCATCATCATGGGAAGAAAGATGAGACGAGAAATATTCCAAAGGGGTGCTTAGCAATCTTGGTGGGTCAAGAAGGTGAAGAGCAGCAAAAGTTTGTGATTCCTGTGATTTACATCAATCATCCGCTGTTCATGCAGTTGTTAAAGGAAGCTGAAGAAGAGTATGGATTTGATCAGAAGGGTCCCATCACTTTACCTTGCCACGTGGAGGAGTTTCGAACCGTCCAGGGCATGATCGACAAGGATAGATCTCTTCACCACCACCACTACCACCACCGCCACCACCACCATCATCATGTTTGGTGTTTTAGAGCGTGATTTTATTTGGCAATTCTGTAATTAAAGTCATCAATTTATTGATTATGTATTTATTTTCAGATTGTTGCCTTAGATGATATTGACGAAAAAGTAAATGAGAGAAATTTCGTTATACATTTTAAATTTTTTTTATTTTAGATTTCATAGTCATTTATTAAGTGATTAATAATTCTTATAAAATTTATGTAAATTAATTATATTTTTTTATTAATTAATTAATAAATATTATATTATTTAAAATATTTTTAAAATAAAAAATTTAAAATATATAAGCACTTTTTGATTTGTCTGGATTTGTCGTCTCATCTTTATTTTCTTTTTTTGTTTAATTTTTTAAATATAACTATATTTCTCGCTTTGTTGATGCTTTAATGTCAACCCATGAAAGTGGGAACCTAGTTGCGAGTGGGCGATGTGTAAACGTATGAGACACGATTGGCAGTGAATTAAATACTAATTATTAAGTACTTGAGCAAAGGGTTTTACTTATAGCTGTTGGAATTGCCAAAAGACGAGGCACAAATCACGCATGGATAAGCATTTGTTAATTGCCAAAAGACGAGGCACAAAACACACAAGGATATGCATTTGTCAATTCATTAAAATGACGGCCCGTTTTCGTCGAGTTAGGGCCTATATTTCTAATAAGTAGGGTGTCGCTACGGTACATAAGCCTTCACCGGGCAGCCGCAGCAGATATTGCTTGCTCTATTATGAAAAATATAAATTGTATATTCAATTAAAAAAATTGTTACCGACACAAAAAAAAATGTTGCAAATTGTTAAAAAAATAGTACGTATACGTAAACATCCAGACAATTTGGATTCGGAAAAATCCAGTTTCGTATATTAAAAAATGCGTGTTAAATCTGAATCCGAATGTAAGTGTGTTTGGAAAATTAAATATCCAGATCTGTATTATTTTATAATTAAATTATTTATTTAATTAAATTTAATTGCAAAATATATAAGTTAAATTATTTATTTAATATGTATAACCATAATTAACTTATAATCTTTATTCACTTTGAAAAATATGTCAAGAAATAAAAATAATAATAATAATTAGAGAATAGTGTAATTAATAAGTTTACCTTAAATTTTTTTTATTTTTTATGTTTGATTTATGTTGTCAAAGTTTTTTTGATGAATTATGGTGTTGTTGTATGTTATTTATGTTGAATTGATGTTTAATTGTTGAATGTTGAATTATAATTAGATTTTATTTGATATTATTAAGTAAATTGTTGAATTTAAAATTATATTTAAATTTGTTATTATGCGGATCCAGATATCCAAAAAATTTGCCCGCAATCTGCACAGATATTAACCGCATTCAAATTCATATATATTTTTTGTGGATCCGAATGCGAATCGGATATCAAAACTTAAATCCAAATCCCGTTCCAAATATGGATTTTGCCATCCCTCTCGCCAACCAACTTGAGTTTTGTTTTGTTTGCCCTGTTGGGTACAAAAGGCACGGTTTACGCCTCCATGATTGCAACTTCGACTGGCTAGAACTGACAAGAAAATAACTCTTGTTAAAAACTAGACTTAAGGCAATCATATATCACGGGTTGCTCAAATTTGCCACCAACAAAGGTTAAAATAATGCGCATGATATCGCTCAGTAATGGTCTTTCTAAAGGCGCGATACGCTCAGGAGTGGATCGCTTTATATAATTGGTGAGCCATAGTGCACTTAGCAAGCGGACAACCCAGATCGTAAGACAAAATGAGTAAGCCCACCCCGATTTCTAGAAATCTTTACACATCTCTACAACTTGTATATGTCTAGACATTTCCACACTGGTGTATACCTAGACCTCTTTAGAACTTAGGACATATTTAGGCAACTTGCACCACTTGTGTAAAACCATCTAGACCTAGGCAAGCTCCTCTATAAATAAGGGAAGGCGCCCTTCATTTTCCTCAACACCACACCACACACAACACCAAGTAACTCAAGCATTCTTGTAAGCTCTCTTATATTCTCTTTTACGAGTAATAAAATTATCTTTAGCCATATTGCTCTTTCTTCTCCCTACCCTTTCCTCTATCATCTTATTTGGCTATCTTGATAAGTTCAATAGGCTTACTTTACAACTTTTATTCTAAATTTGTCTAAGTGTCTTACGAGTTACTGTACAATATACTCATCCTGTGATAAGTAGTATCAGAGCTAGGTTTGCAGCCACGCAATCTTGCTCACGAGTAATGCCCAACCTTCTTAGTACATAACAAGAGGGTGCTTTCGATATGGAGCAACTAAAGTAAGCATGTGGTTACGAGGAAGGACGCACGTAGACAAAGTCCCATGGAAAGTTGAAGGCCATTTCCATTGATGCCTTGGAGCTTTACATTGCCATGGTCGAAACTTTGACATCCGTTGCTCAGGATACCCTCAAAAGTTTGAAGGTAAGGTTGACATTCTCGAGGGCAAGTATGTTGTCTTCACAATAGCTATATAGCTTCATACAAAGCAAGCTACGAGCAATTTGTGCGGAGGTTGACAAAGTCTGCTCAGATTAGGCTTGGCAGAAGTGCACACTCTTTGCTAGCCTAGCTTTTATAAGCTCATATGTGTTAAATTAACGTACTAAAACCTAACAACTATGATAGTGCACGCAGCGCCACCACCATAGACAACTTTCTTTTCGAGCTAAAGCAATAGTTCGATGCCATCGATGTCCGAAATAAGGCATCGAATGTAGGCACCGCACCTATATTTCTTCGAGGCGCTACACAACTATAGTGGTGACAGAAGCATGGTAAGGTGGACAAAGGATCTATACTTTAGCCGCATGGACATATTTTAAACAAGAACTCCGATACCACTTTGCGATTACATTAATTACTTCACTGCCTTTATGCTTGATATAACTAACATGTCTAATAAGAGCTCGATAAGCTGACCTTAAAGATTAGGCCAAGGCAGAGCTCGATAAGTACGACATTCAATCTCTCGATGATGCCATTGCTATTACGAAATCACTTGTCGATTATTTTACTCAACCTAAAGACAAGAGGCCTAACCAAGGTAAAGGTTAGAAAGAGGGTCAAAAGGACAAAAGTCACAATCGCAAGGATTAGTGGCAGAAAAGCCTTCTAGCAGCAAGAGTTGGCAAAGTGAATCAGATGGAAAACAACTGCCCAAACCTCGAAGCCCATGTTTTATATGTAACGATCCTCATTGGGTATACGATTGTCCAAAGAAGTCGATTAATACCCTTTACCGCACAGCTTAAGGGCCACTACATACAATCAACGAAGGAATCTTGATCCAACATAGGTTCTCTCTAATGCCTTGGTGCATTTAAAAGCTACTCATCTTTACCCACAAAGAAATGGCTCATGTATATGAGTGTGACCATTAATGGCCAAGTCATTCATACGTTGCTAGACACTGAAGTGACGCACAACTTCATATCAAAAGATGAGACCAACCACTTAAACCTCAAGGTGACCAATAAAGAAGGCACCCATAAAGGTGGCGAACTTACCCACAAAGCCCACTGTGGGCACCTTACAAAGTCTGCATGTGACACTTGGAATATAAAGTGGAAAGTTTGATTTTTCCATCGTACCTATGGACGACTTTGACATGGTCCTTGGTATGAAATTCTTTAACCAAGTCCATGCCAGCAACCAATTCTCTAAGCATATTGACGGGAGTATGGCATGCAAGTTACCACTGAGTGCTCTATGATTGCGGAGAAAACCCTCTCAGTAATGTAATTCCAGAAGGCTTTCCATAGGGACCCAAGCTTTTTAGTCTCTATCCGAGAGATGAACGAGGGAGAAAATCGCAGAGGCTCACCCAACTAAGTCCCTCCGCTTATATAAAAAGTTTCTCAACGGGTTTCAAGGACGTCATGCCTTCGAAACTTCTGCAGAAGGTCCCACTTATACGAGAAATGGACCACGAAATCGAGCTCGAACAAGTTGCTAAAACACCAACCTTAGTGCCTTACTGTATGGCACTGCCCGAGCTTTAGGAGTTGTGAAAATAACTCAATGATCTACTGGATGAGGGCTACAATTGCCCATCCAAGGCTCTATTCGATCCACCGGTCCTCTTCCAAAAGAAGTAAGATAGATTTTTACGGATATGCATCGACTGTTGAGTGCTTAACAAGATTATAATTAAGAAAAAGTATTTGATCCCTTTGATAGCGAATCTCTTTGATGACAAGTTTGGATTGCCAAGGGAGACAAACCGATGACCACATGCGCCATAAGTGGTCGAATCTCCTCAAAAGTGAAGCCAATTAGAAACACGAAGAAGACATATGGCAATTCGTGGGGCATATCCAAAGATATAAGCACGAAAATGGGACGAGGATGCTGCGACCATAGGTGGGGGAAGAATGTTAGGGATGCTCAAATTTGCTACCAACATATGAGTTCGCTTAGTAAAAGTCTACCTAAATGCAGGATGCGCTTAGCAGGAGAATGCGCTTAACAGTGGGCTGTCTTATACAATTGGTGAGCCATAGTGTACTTAGCAAGCAGACAACCCAAGATCACAACCCAAAATGAGCAAGCCAGGCTGAATTTCTAGACACATCTCTACAACTTGTATATATTTAGACATTTCCACACTTGTTTATACTTAGACCTCTCTAGAACTAAGAATGGCAATAGTACCCACAAACTCACAAATCCGTTTGCTGTGGATAATTTTATGGGTTATAAGTGGATTTGGTATTGTAAATTAGAACCGCACTAGGCTGTTGGTGGGTTTGGTATTATCTAAATATCCAGTGGATACCCATGCCATCCTGCAGCTTTTTAATTATTTTTTAATTTAATTTTAATTGAAAAATATTTAAATATAAAAATATACTAATATACTTATTATAATTTTGATTGAATTTTTTTTAACTTAATGCATGGATTATTTCATTATTATAATTTTTTTTAAGATTAGTATTAAAAAATATTGTTCTTTAGAAAATATTAATTTTAATAATTATTATAGGAATTGTGTCGGATGCGTACTAATGGTGGTAAATGAAATGCATATCTTCTCTGAGAGCTTATGTTGAATGATAATATGAAATGATAATTGTTATTTTTAGATACTAGTTTTTTGGCTTTTTTATGGATTTGTGTATTTTATACTTAAATTTGAGAATTTTTGTTAAATTGATGTTGAAATTTTAATTTTCCAATTATGTTGGCTGAATTTAGAATTAAGTATGTTATGTGAAACTTTAGGTTACTATTATCATAAATTTACTTATTGAATATTTGTGATTTTAAATGTGAAAACCTGTAAAAAAATTCATTGGGTACCATTACAGGTTGGGTAAATTATCAAAACTTGTAGCTGGTAGATTTTTAAAAAAAAATTAAAACCACAGTAGGTTGCAAAGGGGTTTGGTAATTTAAATTTTGTATGTCACCGGCAGTGCCTATTGTGGTCCTTATCTAGAACCAAGGAGATATTTAGGCAACTTGTATCACTTGTGTAGAATCATTTAGACCCAGGCAAGCTCCTCTATAAATAGGGGAAGGTGCTCTCCATTTTGCTCAACACCACACCATATACACCACTAAGCAACTCAAGCATCCTTATAAGCTCTCTTATTTTCTCTTTTATGAGTAATAAAATTATCTTTAGCCATATTACTCTTTCTTCTCTCTAACCTTTCCACAATCATCTTATCTAGCTAGCTTGAGAAGCTTAATAAGCTTACTTAACAACTATTGTGCTAGAAGTTGTCTAAGTGCCGCAGGGTTCACTGTGCAACATACTCATCTCGTGACACATAGCTTAGATGCAAAATACTTGGGCCCAGGAGGCTATACAGGCTCAAGAAGCAAGACCGACTTAAGAAGTCAAATAAGCCAGAAAGGCACAATCCTCTTCCCCGATTCCTTTGGTTTTTTAATGAGAAAGTAAGCATATGTCTGATATTGGTTTGCATCTGCTATTTTTATTTTTAAGTGTAAAACTTGTTTAGTGAGCCATATTTAAAAAATAAAGTGTAAAACATACAACAAAATTTAGCTAACAATAATAAAACCTAAAATAATGCCGGTGTTTACCACGAGTCAACCCTAAGGATTCCAAAAAACAATGCCATTTTGAGAATTAATTTTTTAATTTAAAATTTAATAGTTTGCTTTCTCTTTTCCTTTTGCATTTCCCTTTGTCTTCCCAACCATGAATGCCCTTAACTATTTTCATCTTTCTTGGAGACAAGATTTAGCTCAGATAAATATGAAAAAACCAAAAGGTGAAGTTTGAAAAAAGATTGTATACTAAAATTGTAGTGGTTACAAACAATTATTAGCAAAAGATTTGGTTGGTCCCTGAAAGATGAGTTTCAACATTTACAGTGGCTACGAACTTTTTTTAGCAGAAGTTTGGTTGGTCACTGAAAGACGAGTTTAAATTCTATGTGGGCTTTGCCATAAGGTAAGATATGGCCTTTTCGATTTCTTTGGCACCGAACTATTTTCAAAGCTTGAATTTTGCTCAAATTTTTTTTGTTTTATTCTGTGAAGCAAATTTTATAAACAATTGATGATGATATTGTTGTTGTTATTAAATTAAGTTAATATAATGGGTGATGGTCTTTTCTTTTCTTTTCTTTTTTTCCCTATATTGTCATATCTACCCCTCCATCCCTAGTTAACAAAGCTAGGTGTCCATGCCTTTGTTGCGATGCGAGCATTTGTTTCTATATTTTATTTTGAATATTGAGTTGTTTCTCACTATATTATTAATAGGTTAATTGAAGACACTATATGGTTAGTATACAAAATGTGAATTTTTAGCTTAATTAATTAGAATGGGTTTATAACCCATTGTAAACTTGATGAATGTGAGATAATTAATTAATAATATTTTGAATTATTTTAATTTGCAGCAGCAAAGGACAATTTGTAACAAGTGAATGAGGTTGATAAAGTAAAGAAATTACAAGATTTACAAGAGGCTGGTTTTGAAGAAACTAATGAGCAATTGCTGGAAAAAGTTGTTAAGCCTAAGATTGGGATATGTTTTAGTAGTCTTAATGAAATGTTTGAATGTTACAAAGCTTATGGCCTGCTAGAGGAGTTTCTAGTGATGTGGAGATCTTATAAAAAGAGGGATGATGGGAGTATAAGATAAGTGACATTTACTTGTGGGCAAAACGGCAAGACAAAAAGCAAATCCAATCATATTTTGTTGTTTCAACCTAACCAAAAATTGGAGGACATTTGGATTTTGTTAGTAGAAAATAGGTAATTAGAAATTTGTGTCTTGAACACAACCATGCCATCAGTCCGAGCAAGAGTAAATATTATCGATGCTACCATAACATTAGTCCTTTTATAAAAAAGTAGTTTGAAATAGATGAAGAAGTAGAAATTAAAATGGCTCAAAATTTCAAGTTTATTGTTATTGAGGCTGGTGGTTTTGAAAATGTCTCATTCATTGAAAAAGATGCTAGACATCATGTTAATAAAGTGAGGCTATTAAGGCTTGGAAAGGGGGTGCTACTACAATTTAGAATTATTTTAAGAAAATAAAAGTAAAAAATGATGGGGTTTTTTTTTTCAGTCTTGACTTGCATGAGAGACGTCAGTTAAAAAATGAATTTTGGGCAGATCCAAAGAGCAAGGTAGCGTATAAAGATCTTGGAGATGTTGTTACATTTGACACCACATACATTACAAACAAATATGACATGCCATTTGCTCCTTTTATGGGAGTTAATCATTACAGTCATTCTATTTTACTAGGACATAAATTGATTTCGCATGAGGACAATGAGACATTTACGTGGTTATTTGGCATATGGCTATCATGTATGTCTGGCTTTCTTCCCTTTGGAATAATCACAAACTAAGGCAAAATAATTAAATACGCAATTGAGATTTTTTTCCAAATATTAGGCATCGATGATGTTTGTGGTATATACTGAAGAAGATGCTTAAGAAGTGGGAAAGATATATAGAATATCATGATATTAGAATTTCATTGCATTGCGTTGTTTATGATTCATAGAGGAAGCTTGGCATGACATGTTAGAGAAATATGGTCTTGGTAATAATTAATGGTTAAATGGTTTATACGAGAAAATATATCATTGAGTTTCATGTTTTGTTAAAACTACTTTTTGGATTGGAATGTCAACCACTCAATGTAGCGAAAGTGTGAATGCTTTCTTTGACAAGTATGTTAACTCAAAAACAACTTTGAAGCAATTTGTAAAGAAATATAAAAAAAAGTAATGGAAAGTAAAATTGAGAAAAAAAAAAAAGGCTAGCAGATGGTGGCTGTTTCAGCCAACAAATGCCATATTGTACTAATTTTGCAATAGAGAAGCAAGTTAAAGATGTATACACTATTTTCAAGTTTTAAGAATTTCAACAAGAGCTAATGAATAAGATCCATTGTGATGTTTTGATTGTGGGGGATCAGAATATGAAGTCATTGAAAATGATGGAAAGACTACATAAAAAACTTTTTAAAGTTATTTTTAAGAAAGATAATAGTGAAATTCGTTTTCTGTATTCAATGTTTGAATGTAAAAGGATTCTTTACAAACGTGCCATTGCAGTATTATCATGTAATTGTAAAAAATTACTTCTTGAAAAGTATATCATATGAAGATGGAGGAAAGATGTGCAGAGATCTACAATAAAATGAAAATGTAAAGAGTTCAAGCATTTCACATCATTGATATAAAGAAGAGTGCACTACTCTTTATGATGTTGCTGATGTAGCTTTAAAAAATGTCGAAAATTATAAAATTGTTTTGGCTTAGGTCGAGAAAGTAATAAAAGACGTATTAATTAATATTCACTATGATAATGACGACATAATTGTTGCTAATAGGGTAAAAAGTCATACCGAAATCATACATGATCCAGTAGTAACTCACCGTAAAGTTCGTCCACTTGTCAAAGACAGCAAAAGCAATTTAAAAAGCCAAAACAAAAGTTAAACAGTGTTTCGTTAAGTACAACTATACAGGTAATCCTATTACATTAAAGTAATCTAAATTAATTTAATACATCATTTTAAGTTAATTAAATACATATTTTAAATGTGTTTTGCTTGCTTTTGTAAGACTAAAAAATACACAATTTAGCTTCTCTTGTGACTAATACAATCCCAACACAAGAGAGCAATATTGCTATGGTAATTTTTTTATTTGTCATTTCTATTTATTATTTACTTTTACATGTTGTTAGTGGTTTTTTCTTTTTTCTAGTTGATGTAATTTGTGTTTACTTTTTTCTTTGTTGTATAATAGCTAGCATAATAGGCACTTCTACAATAAGTTTTTTTTCCCCTTACTATCAGTCTTGGATAGATTATGGGGTAGTTAATCATGTAAACTTCCATCAACTACCACAAAACAAGTTCAAGGATGCTAATCGGAGGAAGTTTTTAAGAAATGAATCAAGCACATGATCGAAGCCCATTAAAGTTGGCTTGATGAATTAAGAAAATTAACTTGTGTTTTGACATATTATTTTATTTTTGTTATTGTTTGAGTCCAAACTAGATAGTTAGTTGTTAAATGTAGTTAATTCACATTTACAAATATAATTTATATTAACACTATTGTTCAGTCATTCGTATCTTTTAGGTTTAAGGCTTATTGTGATTATATTTAGGTGCCGTAACATTCTTCCAGCATTAAAGTAATAGTTTGAGTCAAATTGCTAACTCAATAAAGTGAAACAACTTAGAAACTTATATTCTAAGGAAAATTCTATTATATACGTCCATAAGTCTTTTCCTGATACATAATACAAATTGATACAACTTAAAAATAACACTTGAATAGAAAAACATAGTACAAAAATCACAAGTATTCTAATAAAATTGTATCCTAGTGTCTGTCTCCTTTGAAGTTCGTCATCAAACAATTGTATTTGCATTTCACATTCTTGCATATGCATAAGTTCTTTATGAAATTATTAAAATTGAACAAATAAAATTTAATGAATAAACACTCAATCTCCAATGCCAACTTTATAACGTTCTCCATTAACAAGTTAATTTTCTCTTCTCTATATTTACAGTCTTCTGTCCATTGAAAATTCTTATATCCTCTACAAAGCCAAAATTTACAATTTATTGTATATGATGTTAACAACTCATTCTAATCACTGCATCCATTACATATTTGTAGCATATTATGAATTTCACTTGTGCTAGATGACATTATGATTAACAGACAGCTGAAATTGCCCAAGAAAAAAAAAGCATTGAAAACATATCACAACCTAATTAATCAAGTGATCATGTGCTTGAATGGCAATATTATATTTGTCAAAATGAAACAGGCACTTGAAAGGTTGTATTCGTTTTCCCAAAGGCAAGATGTAAAGGGTGGTGCTGTAATAAGTGGCCAAAAGACGCTTATATCATGTCAAAGACAAAATGACTTTTGAGTCATTTGTGTCTACTGTAATTTCTCCTTTTCGTTTCACTGAATAATTTAATAGAAATGGGTTCATATGTGAGTCATGTCCAATTTCAAGTCCACAATGTGCATAAAGTCAGCAATGAAATGGATATCTTATTCTTACACAAGAAAGCTAGTCATCCTAATGATCAATATTTTCTCACAACAAAATAGATCATTCTTAGTGCCCTTAGAGCCTCAAGCCAGCCTTCTTTTAAATTTTGAAAATTCTCATTTACTAAGCATAAATCTAGAAAGCCATGAACAATATACGATGAAATAAAGTACCATCGACTTAAATAGAACCAAGTTATCAAAGCACTATAACCCAGCTTACAGCTTAAAAACAACCAATGCCAACTCATCCTAAGATCACTAGGATAAAAAGCCATATCAAATTTAAATGGATAGAAGCAATGATTACATTATAATTTGAAGTACTGGTCAATAATGAATTGATTATATATGTTTAATGAACTATGTTCTCTCAATTCATACCTAAAATCATTAAATCTCCAAATTCTCGGTAATTTAACTACTATAATAAAAAAATTAAGTTGACAATGAAGACAATTTATTTTTCAACATCATCAATCATTCCACAACACTAACATGAATCTTATAAGTAAAACAGTTAGAGTCACCATGACTCGTTGGAAAACGGCTTATCTCATTACCAACTAGACCCAATCTTTTCAACTTTCTCAAATTTTCCAGTCTTGCAACCAGAAAAAGGAATCAATACTTAAAAATTAGTATAAGGGCTATTGTAGAAAGTTCTGATCAGTATGCTTAGTTAATAACATTAATGCTCTATCATCACAGTAGCTTATCTAGCCTTGTTATAAAAGCCACTTATTCATACTGCATTTATATAGAAATGTTGTACCTTGCTTGGTTCTGGGACCTTAAAGTGATCATGTCTTTGAATGGCAGCATTATATTCATCAAAATAAAACAAGCACTTGAAAAGTTAAACAATGAGTTATGGAATTTTAAATGCCATTGTTAGGGTTCATAAGATAAACTTAATATATCTAAAATGTAAATAATAATGAAAATTTGATAACATTCACTAGTAATATGATGATACGAAAACCACATTAATTCTAAAATACTAATAGATGGGAATAAAGTTTTAAGGCAACAAGCCCCTTTATAGTACTATTTAAGAAGATAAGTTCAAGCAACATGCAAACAAAGATGATCGAAGCAATACTTCAAATGCAGAAGTATCATGTTGGTTGTGGCCGTCGCATGATGGCTTTGTGGAGTCATGCTCTGTGTGGAGACGTGGCTAGGTTGGAGTTCACTGCTGCTTTACGAGTGGTTGTGGCTATCAGTGGTGGCAATAGCAGTGGTTGGGGGTATGCTTGATGGATGAGTTGTGGGCAATTTCAAGAGATTTGTGACTGGAGAGTATGACTTCAATCGACAAAGGAAAAAACAAATTTGTGAACAGTGTGCTTTTGACTTAAGTAAAATGACGTGTTTTAAAAGTAAGGGTTTAACTCATACTTTGACTTAATGCAAATAACATTTTTCCTAGAAGAAACGTGAATAACCTATTTTAGGTTTAAAAATGCTATTTGCATCAAGTCAAACTTGAGTCAAACTCTGACTTCAAAATGCATTGTTTTACCTAAGCTAAAAAAAAAAAAATTGTTTACAATGTTATTTTCCTGGGTCACACTCTCCAACGACAATTTTCTTGAAATCGCCCATAACTCAACCATCACATGTACCTCTTGCCACCGCCACTGCCACCACCAATAGCCATTATGCAACAGCCACAAACACTCATAAAGCAGCAGTAAACTTGAACCACAGAGCACGAATTCTTACTACATGAAAGCCACAACCACTCATAAAGCAGCAACCACAACTCCTCATAATCATCACGTGACAGCCACAACAAACATGATACTTCTGCACCTAAGGTAATATTTCGATGTGGTTGATTTAGGTTTTGGCAAAATACGGACAATTTAGGCTTTATTATTTGAAAAACATGACGAAGTTGAAATTATTGTTATTTGTTTTATAGTTTCTTTTTATTTTCCCCTCTTTTAAGGGTGTGTGAAGCGCTACATCTTTGAGAATTTAGAATGATCATTGCCGATTTCCACATTGTTCGTATGCTGCTTAAACTTATCCTCTTAAATGGTATGAAGGGCCTTGTTGCCTTATCATGCAGTTTTAGTATTATCTTATTACTAGTAAAAGTTATCAATTTCCCATAGCTATTTACATTTTAGATATATTAAGTTTATCTTATGAACCCCAACAAGGGCATTTAAAATTCCATGACTAACTATTCAACCTTTCAAGTGTCTATTTTATTTTGATGAATATAATGCTGGCATTTAAGGATATGATCATTTGAAGGTTCTAGAACTTAGTAAGGCACAAGATTTCCATATAAATGCAATGTGAATAAGTGGCTTTGGTAACAAGTCTAGATAAGCTACTATGATAATAAAGTAACAATGTTATACTAAGCATATTAAAAAAACTTTCCACAATAGTCTCCACATTAATTTTCAAGTAATGATTCCTTTTTCTGGCTAGAAGACTGGGAAATTTTAGAAAATTGAAAAGATTAGGTCTAGGTGGTAATAAATTAAACAACTTTCCAATGAGTTAAGATGATTGTAACTATTTACTTCCTAGTTTCCTTTCAGTATTGTGGAATGATTAATGATATGAATGATTAATGATATTAGAAAATAAATTTTCTTTGTTGTTAAGTTAATTTTCATATTATAGTAGTTAAAATGTTGAGAATTTGGAGATTTAATAATTTCGGGTATGAATTGAGAGAACATACTTCATTAAACATATATAATCAATTCATTTGATTTAGCTTTTTATCCTAATGATCATGGGGTGTTGGGATCGGTTGTTCTTAGGTTGTAAGTTAGGTTATAGTGGTTTGATAAGCTGGTTCTATTTGAGTTGGTGGTACTCTGTTTCATTGTATGTTATTCATGGTTTTCTAGGTTTATACTTGGTAAATGAGGATTTTTAGAATTTAAAAGAGGTTGATTTGAGGCTCTAAGTGTACTGAGTATGATTTGTTTTGTTGTAAGAAAATGTTTATTATTAGGATGACTAGCCTTCTTGTGTAGGAATAAGATGTCCATTTCACAGGCAGGCTTTATACACCTGTGGACTTGACATTGGACTTGACTCACATATGAACCCATTTTTATTAAATTATTTAGTGAAAGGAAAAGGAGAAATTAGAGCAAACATAAATGACTCAAAACTCATTTTGTCTTTGACATGATATAAGCCTCTTTTGGCCACTTATTACAGCACTACCCTTTGCATCTTGCCCTTTAAAACAAATACAACCTTCTAAGTGCATATTTTATTTTGATAAATATAACACTAGCATTCAAGCACATGATCACTTGATTAACCAGGTTGTGATACTATTTTAATGCTCTTTTTTTTTCTTACGCAATTTAAACAGTCAATTAATCACAGTGCCATCTGGCACAAGTGAAATTTGAAATACACTGTAAATTTATAACGAATGTGGTGATTAGATGGAGTTGCTAACATCACTTATAACAAAGAATCCAAATCATAAATTTGGTTTTATAGATATTGTAAGAACTTTCAATAAGCAGAAGACTATAAACCTAGCGAAGAGAAAATTGACTTGTTAGTGGAAGAGGTTAAGAAATTGGCATTGGAGATTAGGTATTTGTCTATTTCAATTATTTTATAAAAATTGAGCATATGTAATAATGTGAAATGTAGAGGATGTTTTCTATTCAAAATTTATTTTTAAGTTGTTTCAATTTGTACTATATATCAAGAAAAGACTTGTAGATATATATGTAATAGCATTTTCCTTCGAAATATAAGTTTATGAGTTGTTTCACTTTATTTAATTAGAAATTATATTTAAGTTGTTGCTTTGATGCTGGAAGAATGTTGTAGCATCTAAAAATAATCTCATCAAGCCCTAAACTCCAAAGATACAAATGTGTAAACAACAACATAGTATAAATTGTATTTATAGATGTCAATTAACTACATTCAACAACTGAATATCTAGTCTAGATTCAGACGATGACAAAAACAAAATAATACATCAAAACACAAGCTAACTTTGTTAATTCATCAAGCCAACTTCAATGGGCTTCAATCATGTGCTTGGTTTATTAGTTGAAAACTCTGTTCGATTAGCAACCTCAAACTCTTGTTATTGTAACTGTTGGAAGTTTTCATGATGAACTCCTCCATAATTTATCCAAGATTGATAGTAAGGGGAAAAAAGCCATGTTGTAGGAGTGCCTGTTGTGCTAGCTATTATACAACAAAGAAAAAAATAAACACAAATACATCAATTAGATGAGAATAAAAAAACACTAATAGCAGATAGAAGTAAACACTAAATGAAAATAACAAATAAAAAAAATTATCATAGCCGTATTACTCTCTTGCATTGGGATTGTAATAGCTACTTGAGAAGATAAATCATGTATTTCTAAGTCCTACAAAAGCAAACAATATACATTTAAAATATGTATTAAATTAACTTAAATACTTTGATGTAATAGAATCACCTCTATATTTGTACCTAATTAATAGAGATGGCTAACGAGCCATGCTGTGTCGGCCCAGGCCCATTAAAGAAAGCCCACACATGCTCGTGCTTGTGCCGTACCGTGCCCTCTATGTGTTTCGTGTTGTGCCGTGCCGTGCCAGCATAGTACACGTGTCGTGCCCATACGTGCTCATGCTTGTGCCCACTCGTGTCATGCCCACACGTGCCGTGGAAAAATAGCCACCAAGCTTTTTCCCTTTTTTACTTTTTTAAGAGCACATGCCAAGTTATTGTTTTATTTTTTTTCAAGTTTATATATATATATATTTTTATCCATGTGCCTTTATTTAAATTTAATAGAATAAAAAATTCAAAACTCAAGTTCAAATTCAATAATAATAAATTAATAATAATAAGAGAATATAATATTAGTTGTTAAGTTTGACTTTATGGTATTAGAATTCTTTTTTAGTACTTAACAATAATAATAATAATAATTTTTTTAAGGGTTAATTTAATTATTAACTTGGAATTACGTAGAGTCATATATCATAATTTATAATAATACTAATACATATTTATAAAATCATGATATTTATAATGTTATTTATTAAAATCATGATATCAATTATTTATTTAATAAATTATAAACATAAATCAATTATAATTTTTTTGAAACTAATAATTAAATAAATTTAAAAAACTTGAGTCAATAAAATATATTAAAAGATTCAATTTCAAGTTATTTATAAAATCATAAAATTGTAAGTTTACTTTCATTAAAAAATGAAATGCGCTTATTGTGAGCTTTTTCGCGTGCCGCACTTTAGCCCATCTTTAATCGTGCCATACTTTTAAGATCCACGTACCTAAAACCTAAGCCCAGCATGGCCCATGTGAGTGTCGTGCCGTGCCGCGTGCTCTACCGAAATGTGCTCGTGCCGTACCGTGCTGTACGGACATGTGCCATGCCCATACCGTGCCTCATGCCATCTGGCCCATTGGCCATCACTACTAATGAAACATTATTTGACTTCTGTTTTGGCTTTCTAAATTGCTTTTGCTTTTTTTGACAAGTTAGACAAATTTTATGAGGAGTTACTATTGGATCTTGTATGATTTCAATACAATTTCTTGCCCCATCAGCAACTGTTGTATTATCACTATCACAATGAATATTCAGAGATAACATCCTTCATTGCTTTCTCGATCCAAGCCAAAATTATTTTTTACTTTTTATATTTTTTAAAGATACATCAACAACGTCATAAAAAGCAGTGCACTTTTGTTCACATCACTGATGTTTAATGCTCAACTCCTCACATCATAACTAATTTTCAATATGCTATAGTATTTTTGCGCATTTTTCCTCCATCTTCATATGATATACTTTTTAGGAAGTAATTTTATATGGTTATGTGACAGTATTGCAATGGCATATTTGCACAGAATTCCATTACATTCAAACATTGAACAAATACAACGGATTTCACCTTCATTTTTTTCAAAAATAACTTTAAAAGTCTTTTCTTTATTCTTTTCATCATTTTCAATGACTTCATACTCTGATCCCCCACAATGGAAAACCTCACAATACATTTTATTCAGTAGCTCTTATTGAAATTATTATAACTTAGAAATATACTTCTTCAACTTGCTTCTCCATTGCAAAACTAATACAACATGACATCCGTTGGCTGAAACACCTAGCATCTACTTGCCATTCTTTCTTAATTTCACCTTCTATTGTTTTTTCATATTTCAGCACAAATTGCTTTAAAGTTTTTTTTGAGTTTATATACCCATCAAAGAGAGTATTCATACTCTCATGACGTTGAGTGGTTAATTAACATTCTAGTCCAAAAAGTAGTTTTAACAAAGCATGGAACCTAACAATATCTTTCCTCGTATAAACTATTTAACCAATGATTATTACGAAGATCATATTTCTTTAACATGTCATGCCAAGCTTCCTCAAATTTAAGAGAAGTTTATGAATCATAAACAATACAATGCAATAACTCTAATGTCATGACATTTTGTATGCCTTCTCAACTTCTTAAGTACTTTCTTTAATATATGCCACAAACACCATTAATACTTACTATTTGGAAGAACAATCTTAATTGCATTTTTCATTACTTTATCTTGGTTTATGATGACTCTAAGGGGAGGGAAGCTGGACATATATGATAGTCATGTATTAAATAACTACGTAAATGTCTTAGTGTCCTCTTGCAAAATTAACCCATGTCCTAACAAAATTGAATAATCATGATGATTAACTCTTATAAAAGAAGCAAATGGCATGTCATACTTATTTGTAAGATATATGGCGTAAAATGTAAAAACTACTCTAAAATCTTTGTAGGCTACCCTATTTTTGGATTTGCACAAAATATATTTTTTAACCGACCCTCCTCATTCAAGTCAAGGCTGAAAAAAAAACCATAATTTGCTGCTTGCATTTTCTTAAAATAATTATGAATTGCAGTGACATTCTCTTTTTTTAGCCTCAATTACCTCACTTTGTCAACATGATTTCTAGCATCTCTCTCTAAGATTGAGACTTCAAAATTAATAATAATAGACTTGAAATTTTGAGCCATTTTAATTGATACTTTTTCATTCATTTCAAGCTGCTTTTTTACATAAAGATTAATGGTATGACTGCTATCTACGCTTGCTTCGACTCATGACATGGTTATGTTCAAGGTACAAATTTTTTATTACCCATTTTCGATTAACAAAATCAAAACATCCTTCAATTTTAGCATTGCATCCAATTTTTTAGTTAGGTTGAAGCCGCAAAACATTATTGGTTTTCCTTTTTGACTTGTTGTTTTACCCACAAGTAAATGTCACATAACTCATACTCCCATCATCCCCTTTTTTATAAGATTTCCGCATCACTAGTATCCCCTCTTGTAGGCCATAAGATTTGTAATATTCAAACATTTCATTAGGACTACGAAACACATCCCAACCTTAGGCTTAGCAATTTTTTTCCACTAATTGCTCATTATGTTTTTCAAAATTAGCCTCTTGTAAATCTTACAATTCCTCCACTTCATCAACCTCATCCACTTGTTTCAAATTGTCTATTACTATTGCAAATTAAAATAATTCAAAATATTACTAATTAATTAGCCCAAGTTCATCAAATGTACAGTGGGTTATAAACCCATTCTAATTAATTAAGCCAAAAATTCACATCTCGTATACTAACCATGTAGTGTCTTCAATCAGCTTATTAATAATATAGTGAAAAATAGCTCAAGATTCAAAATGAAATGTAGAAACAAATACTCACATCACAGTATAAGCATGGACACCTAGCTTTATTAGCTAAGGATGGATGGGTAGATATGTCGATATAGAAAAAAAAGAGGAAAAAGAAAAATCATTAACCATTATATTAACTTAATTTAACAACAACAGCAATATCATCATCAACTGTTAATAAAATATCTTTATAGAATAAAGCTACAAAATTCAAGCAAAATTCAAGTTTTGAAAATAATTTGCTGCTAAAGGAATTGGAAAGACAATACCTTACATTATGGCAAATCCCTCGTAGAATTGAAAATCATCTTTCACAGACCAACCAAATCTTCTATCAAGAAATGTTCGTAGCCACTGTAAATACTGAAACTCATACTTTTAGGATTAACCAAATCTTCTACAAAGAAATGTTCATATTTATTTAAGCTAAATCCTATTACTCATAAGGAAGATAACAGTTAGGGAGTCTGTAGTTGGGGGAAAAAAAAAGAAACACAAAAAGAAAAGCGAATGCAGATGTTAAATGTTGAATTAAAAAGATTAATTCCCAAAACCGGTTACTTTTCATAATCCTTGAAGTTTGACTCGGGATAAACATAAGTGCTTTTCTCTTAATCTTGAAAACAACCATAGAACAAATTAATAAATGTTGTAAATCATGGTGGATTCCACCAAATGGTGCTCTCCCCATTTTCTCTTATTGCTCTCCCCATTTCCTCTTATTGTTCTTCCCATTATTCTTTTTATAATTAATAATGGTGAATTACTCTGTAATGCTTGTATATAGCCTTTCTTTGCTAATGAATTAACATACTTTCAATTTCTTGCTCAAGCTATTTTGTTTGTTTTTCTTCAATCTCCATTTGAGTATTTCTTACTTAGATATCATCATTAAATAATTGCTTACATAATAATATTAATTATCTCCAAATTCATAACACGTTATCAGCACGAAGTTCGCTCTACTACAGGAAGTATTCTATCCATTTACGCTTTTATTTTTTCTACGCATTTATTTAAAAAAAATTTCCTATAAGTAATACTTATTATTTACATTTTTTTTCTTTTAATATTTTTTATACTAATCTCTTTTTATTTGTTTATGATAATGTCTCACTTGAAAAAATTGGAGTTTAACGCTTTGGATATATCTGGCGATAATTATTTATCCTGGATCCTAGATGCCGAAATTCATCTTAGTGCTATGGGGCTTAGTGACACGATAAAAAGTAACAATGACTCATCTAGTCAAGATCGAGCTAAGGCCATGATTTTTCTACGGCATCATCTCCACCAATCACTTAAAATAGAATATCTCACTATAAAGGATCCATATATCCTGTGGAGCAGTTTGTATGAAAGATATGGTCATTTAAGGTCAATTATTCTTCCCAATGCTCGTAGTGAATGGAATGCCCTCAAGCTACAAGACTTTCAGTCAGTACATGAATATAATTCTGCACTATACAGAATTACCTCACAATTAAAATTGTGTGGAGAAAATATTACTAATGAGGATATGTTAGAAAAAACATTTACAACATTTCATGCCTCCAACATGGTTTTACAACAACAATATAGAGATCGTCAGTATACAAAATATTCTGACTTGATTGCATGTCTTCTTATGGTAGAAAAGAATAACAAGTTATTAATGAAAAATCATCAAGCCCATCCTATTGGTGCAAAACCAATTTTTAAAATAAATTCTGTCTCACATAATCGTGAAGACAATTATGAAAATGGGCGTGGCCGTGGGCATAATCGCGGCCGTAGAAATAGTCGTGGTCGTGGTTATGGCTATTATTGAGGTCGAGGACATAATCATTATTATCGACCTCCTGGTGGATATAAGAACCATAAAAATGGGGAAAATAAGGACCAACATAATACTCAAGAAAACACTTGTGATAGATGTAGAAAGTTTGGTCATTTTTGGAGACAATGTCGTACTCCCAGACATCGTGTGGATATGTTTCAGGCATCCTTAAAATCGAAAGGAAAGAAAATTGAAACAAACTATGTTGATGACTCGGATCCAGTGGATATTATACATCTTGATGTTTCAGACTTCTTTGAAGACAAGGATGGAAAAATTGATCACTTGATTGGTGATGGAAATGTTCATCACATTTAAAATTCTACTTGTGCTTTATGTTTATTCATGTAATTTTTATTTTTCATGTTATCTAATATGTATTTCCCTTTCTACCTTTTTTTAAGGATATGGATTTCAATAAAATATTTGATAGAGAAATATGTTTGGCTCATAGTGCAACTACACATACGATTCTTCGAAACAAGAGGTATTTTTTAAATTTAAATCTAATTAAGGCAAATGTGAATATAATATCAGGTTCAGTAGATCTTATTAAAGGTACTGGAAGAGCAATGATCATATTAGCAAAAGGTACAAATTGGATATTCATAATGCTCTATATTCACTTAAATCAAAAAGAAATTTACTTGGTTTTAAAGACATTCGTCGTAATAATTTTCATATAGAAACAAAGGATGAGAATAATGTAGAATATCTATGCATTACTTCTAATATGTCTGGAAAGAAAGAGATATTAGAAAAGCTTCCAGCTTTCTCATTTGGCTTATATTATACAACGATAAAATCAATGGAAAGTTACACAGTTATAAAAGATAAGTTATATGATCCAAAATCTTTTATACTTTGGCATGACTGCCTTGGTCACCCTGGATCAACAATTATATGTAGAATTATTGAAAATTCTCATGGACATCCATTAAAAGATTTGAAAATTTTATTGTCAAATGAGAATAGTTGCACTGCCTGTTCACAAGGAAAATTGGTAGTTAGACCATCACCCAGTAAATTTAATTATGAATCTTTATCATTTTTACAAAGAATTCAAAGAGATATCAGTGGGCCTATTCACCCACCAAGTGGACCATTTCGTTATTTCATGATTTTGATTGATGCATCTGCACGATGGTCACATGTTTGTTTATTATCTACACGTAACGTTGCATTTGCAAGATTGCTTGCTCAAATAATCAGGTTACGTGCACAATTTCTAAATTATCCAATCAAGACAATATGTCTAGATAATGTTGGTGAGTTTACTTCCAAAATATTTGATGATTACTACATGACAATTGGAATTGATGTAGAACACCTAGTACCACATGTACATACTCAGAATGGATTAGCAGAATCTCTTACCAAACATCTTCAGGTAATTGCCAGAACTTTATTATTATGAAGTCAATTACCTATTTCGACATGGGGACATGCTATTTTGCATGCTGCAGGATTAATCCGCTTGAGGCCTACTGCCTATTGTTGAGTGATAGAAAGTGCATATTTATAAAGGAGAAAATCGTCATTTTACACTTCAAGTTTCACTAACATTGCTACTTTTATCTATTTAAGTATTTTGTTATTTAATTATGTGTGTTTCATTTTAATTAGGTATTTCATGTATTTTAGGGGAATTATGATCGTTTCACAATGAACGAGTGATCAGACAGCAAAACGGACGTCACATTTGAACTTAGGACGGTCGAAAACCTTAGGAGGAGCATAAAAGGAAAAATATCACTATTTACATACATATTTATCTGTCATACATACATAGCAGGCAATAAAATAGGTTTTCGTGTTATCAAAAACGGGTTCTTGTCAAACCGTGGTCAAACCGTGTGTACTGTATAAATAGTGGTCAAACCGTGTGAACTGTATAAATAGTGTTACTGTTTAAATAGTGGTACATTGTTGTTGATTGACGTGGCGCAATCGAAAGGCCCAAACTATTTTTAATCCGATGGTCATGATTCACTCAATGTACCTATAAAAAGGGGGCTTCCCCCCCTAATTTGATATCCCTGAATTCATTTCTAAGCTTAGATTTTTGTAATTCCTCTCTTTCTTGTATTTTTTTACGTATTTTAATAAATTTCCATTTTACCCCTAGTTCAAAAATGAGTAGCTAATTTTCTTTTAATTTTAAGCTTGGGTTGAAGGTGAAGTCTCAACATGTTCCTTGGGCTTAATTTGGTAAATTTACTTTCTCTTCCCCTCTAATATTTGTGGTTGTTTTGACTTTTCGTCGACAAATAATAATAGTCTTGTCTAGATACCGCCCTGGTTAAACCGGCACCCTAGTACAAAGTTATTATTATTTGGCACGATAAGCCCTTAGCACCATATTTATTTGAGCGTGGTTCATGAGGTGTGGAATCCCCCCTCATGATTTAATTGGCATTAATAAGGAATATTTAGCCCATTGAGCATGTTGATGCAGATCCGGATACCCAAGTGCTTTATTTCAATAGTTTTCAGTTTAATTTATTCCTGCCATTGTAATTTAATTTCTACGATAGTCTCAATTTAAATTCTAGCATAGTTTAAATCAATTTCATCACAAATCCAACCAACCCAATTAAAGAAAATTAATTCTACATATAATTAAAATCCACCTCCTCGTGGGATCGACACTCGTCACCATTAATCTATTCTACAATAGATTCGTGCGCTTGCGAGTTCAATAAAATTTGCACAACACCTATCATAAATATTTCCCATTACAATTGGTATTGGGACATCAACCAGATTTATCCCATTTACGCATTTTTGGTTGCGCAGTACAAGTGCCAATTGCGCCCCCACAACGTACTAAAATGGGACCCCAACGACGTTTGGGAATTTATGTGGGATTTGACTCACCATCTATTATCAGATATCTTAAACCATTGACAGGTGATGTATTTACCGCACAATTTACGGATTGTCATTTTGACGACATAAATTTTCCTCCATTGGGAAAAAGAAAAAAGGTTCATGAGGTTAGGCATGATCCTCAATGGAAAGTGACTCATCTATCTCATTTAGATTCACGCACGTCTCAGAGTAAATATGAAGTGCGAAGGATAGTTCATTTGCAACAAATTGTAGAACAATTGCTAGATGCATTTAGAGATGCGGCAAAAGTAACCAAATCATATATACCAGCTACAAATATACCCGGCCGGGTCATTGTACCTAAAGAACAATTAATGAAAAGTGCAGCTGAGGAATTATCTGTGTCACGCCAGAAACGTGGTAGACCAATTGGTTCAAAAGATAATGTTTCGAGAAAAAGAAGAATGATTAAACATGGTTCTACTGTAAATGATGATAATAATCTAAAAGAACAAATTGCTTCAGAAAAGCAACTAGTCTCTGAAAAGACTAGAAAGCCTAATAATACACAAACTCTTCATGAAGAACAAAGCCTTAAAAAGGCACATGAATCTAGAAATAGTGAGATTTCTGTTTATCATACTCATGGTAATATTGTCATCAATGATGTGCTTATGTTTACAGTAGCTACTGATATTATAAATGATCATGATCCGTAAACTATTGATGAATGTAGATCTATAAGACGACGTATTTTAAATTAAGCGTTAACCAGTGTAGCCGACTTTTAGCTAAACGTGAAGTATTCGACGATATATTATTATTTAGCTAACATATTATAAATGATCACGATCCTAAACTATCACGAATGCAGATCGAGGCATGATCGGGCTAAATTGAAAGAAGAATCCAAGTAGCCTTTACCAACTAGACCGTATTCGATTAACTATACGATATACTTCTAGTCACGTAGCGATTACGCTTCGTTTTTAAACGTTGTATCTAAAAACTTGATATGCTATTCTGCTAATGGACGTGATGACAATTTTATTTATATGCGCCACTTGATTACATAATATATATATTTAAAACCTCGCGACGAAATGCCGTATTCATGTCAATCATCACATCGTGGCTTGTATTTAATAAAGCTACAAAAATCTTTATATGGATTAAAACAATCTGGACACATGTGGTATAATCACCTCAGTGAATACTTGATAAAAATAAGATACGTTAATGATCCTATATGTCCATGTGTTTTTATCAAGTAATCAAAATCTAGAATTGCTATTGTTGCAGTTTATGTTGACGATTTGAATTTAATAGGAACTCTTGAAGAGCTCCAAAAGACCGCTGAATGTTTGAAAAATGAATTTGAAATGAAAGATTTGGGGAAAACTAGGTATTGTCTCGGGCTGCAGACCGAGCACAGACTTAATGGTATATTTATCCATCAGACAACTTATACTGAGAAAATTTTAAAACGTTTCAACGTGGATAAAGCTTACCCATTGAGTACCCCAATGGTAGTTCGGTCTCTTGATCCTAAAAAGGATCCATTCCGTCCTAAAGAAGATGACGACAGATACTTGGTCCTAAAGTACCATATCTAAAGGCAATTGGTGCTCTGATATATTTAGCACAATGTACTAGACCAGACATACCATTTTCTGTTAATCTGTTGGCTTGATTTAGCTCTGAACCAACTAGAAGACATTGGAATGGGATCAAACATATTTTTCATTATCTTCAAGGAAGAATTAATTTAGGCTTATTTTATTTTAATGAAATAACAAAAAATCCAGGTCTTGTTGGTTACGCTGATGCAGGTTTTTTATCTGATCCTCATAAAGCTCGTTCACAAACAGGATATGTTTTCACTTTCAATGGTACAACAATTTCTTGGAAGTCTACAAAACAGACTCTCGTTGCAACATCCTCCAACCATTCTGAAATTCTTGCACTACATGAAGCCAGTTGAGAATGCACATGGTTGCGATCCGTAATCCATCATATTCAAAGTACGTGTAGAATATCTTCAAGTTCAGATATCCCAACAATGATATATGAAGATAATGCTGCATGTATAGCTCAACTTAGAGGATGATACATTAAAGGGGACAAAACAAAACATATTTCACCAAAATTTTCTACACTCATGAGCTCCAACAGAACAGAAAGATTGATATCAAACAAATACGCTCCACAGATAACTTAGCTGACCTATTTATGAAAGCTCTACCTACATCTACATTTGAGAAAATAATATATGGCATTGGCATGCGTCGCTCCAATAAACGGTCATATTAATACATGTTGCCATCAGGAGGAGCACTCATAAGGAGTAGTGAAATTTGGACATATATACACTGTACTCTTTTTTCCTTTTGACCAGGTTTTTCCACTGGGTTTTTACTGGCAAAGGTTTTTAATGAGGCAGTTTAAAATCACATCTAATGTTATCAGAGGGAGCACATCTAGTGAATAATTGGTGAATCCAAGGAGGAGTGTTGTAAATCATGGTGGATTCCACCAAATGGTGCTCTCCCCATTTTCTCTTATTGCTCTCCCCATTTCCTCTTATTGCTCTTCCCATTATTTTTTTTTATAATTAATAATGGTAAATTACTCCACCTTGTAATGCCTTTATATAGCCTTTCTTTGCTGATGAATTAACACACTTTCAATTCCTTGCTCAAACTATTTTGCTTGTTTTTCTTCAATCTTCATTTGAGTATTTCTTACTCAGATATCATCATTAAATAATTGTTTATATAATAATATCAATTATCTCCAAATTCATAACAATAAACAATATTTAACACATTTTCCAAAATATAAGTAAAATATATTTTTTTATGAGAAAAGTTTAGGGCTTCGGTATTATTTTGTAGCCTCCATTTTTGTTTTTATATTCAAAGTTTTTAAGTTTGAAACTTGTTCGATGGGCCATATTCTAAAAATAAATTGTAAAACATAAAAGTTGGCTTAACAGTAATAAAGCCTAAAACAATATTTAATGCATTTTCTAAAGCATAATTAAAATATGATTTTTTATCTCATCTTCTTCCTCTCTCTCCCTCGTCATCAAATCTTATCTCCAACCACCTCATCTTCTGCCCCTCTCTCCCTTACCAGGTTATACATGTTACTGCTTTTCTTTTTTTGGTCATTTTGTCAATTGACATTGTTGTTTTCTTCAATTTAATCACTCAATGGAAAGAAACGAGTTGAAGAGTTTAGGAAAATGGGTAAGAAAGAAATTCGTCTCTGGCAAAAGACTAATAGTTGGGAATCAAGTTCTGCATATATTGATGCTACCAGACCCGATTGGTTTGTTGTTGGACTTAATGGAGAAGCATTGTTAGCCCTTTTTTTTTGGGTTAGCAGTTTTAATACAATTTTACTGTAGTTCTCACGCATAATCTTGACATTATTGTTACGTCAGTACAAATTAGAACAAAAAGTTCTCGAGAACTTTCAAAATGACACCACTCCCGTGTGGAGTCACTAGTCATTTCCCGTGTTTTCTTGCACAAAATCAGAAAAGAAACCGGTTATACTCACAACTTCGCATTAGACCTCTGGTGACTGTCTTGTAATTTTGATAAATTTTTAATCCAATAATTTTATAATTGTTATTTTTCATTGAGCATACGTGAGAGGGGCAAAGCGTGACGGCACGACGATACAATGCTGTGTTACGCGGACAAGATCTGACGACACGACACAAGCATGTTTCAAGAAAGACGCGCAGTGCACGGCAAGACACGCACGTAAGCCGTGCCAGGCTTAGAATTTTAGGCACGAGTACGTTTCGGTAGAGTACGGGCACGGCATGATTAGAGATGGGCCAAAGTACAGTACGCAAAAAAGCATGCAATAAGCACGTTTTATTTATTAATCGAAATAAATATAAAATTTTATGATTTTATAAATAACTTGAAATTGAATTTTTTAATATATTATATTAAGTCAAGTTTGTTAAATTTATTTAATTCTTAGTTTCAAAAAAATTATAATTGATTTTTTTATAGTTTATTAAATAAATAATAAATATCATAATTTTAATAAATAAATATTCATAAATTTATAATTGTGTATTAATATTATTATAAACTATAATATATGACTCTACGTAATTCCAAGTTAACAATGAAGTTAACCTTTAATTTTTTATCGTTGTCAAGTACTAAAAAAAAATTCTAATACCATAAAGTCAGACTTAGTAACTAATATTACATTCTCTTATTATTATTAATTTATTATTATTGAATATGGACTAGAGTTTTGAATTTTTGATTTTATTAAATTTGAATTTATTAATTTTTTATTATTATTGAATATGGACTTGAGTTTTAAATTTTTGATTCTATTAAATTTAAATTTATTAATTTTTTATTATTATTGAATATGAATTTTTTTAAAAAGTAAAAAAAGAAAAAAAGTTTAGGGGGCTTCTTTTCCTAGGCACGGCACGTGTGGGCACGGTATAAGCCGGCACAGCACACGATGCAAAAAAATTAGGTAAGGCACGGCACGGTAAGAAATGCATAGTGAGCACGGCAGCGAGCGACGGGACGCGTGACAGCTTCCTTGATAGGCTTAGGCGGCATGGCATTCTGCAATTTCTAGTTGTTGGTAATATTCATATTACCGCTATTATGTCTTAATTATAATCTTGTGTGTGTATATATATAATTTAATAATTTTGTTTAGTAATTAAGAGAGGTTAAATAAATCAATTTTATCAATTTTATAACTTTTTAACTATAAGTATGCACTTTTATGTTGTAAAATTTATTTTTAAAACTAGTATCACTAAACAAGTACTAATTATTTTTATCATTTTCAATTACATCTGCCGAACATGTACTATAGTTTTCGTTTTTTAAACATAGGATATAAAAAATAGTACTAAATGTATATTTAAATTTAAAATCCAATAATTATAAAATACCATTCTCATTTTGATTTTTGTTTTAAGAAATACCAATTAAAAAACAATACCTCATGTGCCCTAAAGCTTTCAATTAGATAAACTTTGAGAAAACACAAGTTGATTTTTTCAGCCACATAACATGATTTTCAAAATAAAAAATTAATTTGGCCAAAGAATGGGTAATAGTATTACAACTTTTTGGAACATGGAGAATTGAAGACCAATTTAAACCTTTCAAGCTAGTTTGCATTTATGACATTACCCAAAATATTTCAGTCTCACTACCATTCCTCTTTAATGAGAGATTGAAACTTCTACACACTCACACGTGTCGTGTTGGTAATTTCATAAAATAGAAACGTGTCATATTGTTATTGGTGAGCCATAAATGAGAAAAATAATAAAAAGAAGGAAAAATAAGAGAATTAAATAAAAAGAAAGAAATTTATCTCTACACTAATTTTATTTTATCATATGTATATTTAACCACATCAAAATTTGATATGTTCTTTGCACCACCTTTGTTTTTAAGTTTTTATCAATAAACTATTTTAATGCTAAGAAAATGACTATTTTATCCTAAATGAAATAAAAAAACTATTTTATTCTATAAATTTTTAAAAAATAAAATTTATAATTACAAGAATACCCCTTAATTTAATAAAATAAATAAATCTCAAATTCAATATGTTAATTTTTTCTAATTATAATTTTATTTAAAAATTATTGTGTTAATTTTTAGTAATTATAATTTCATTTAATTTGTGTATGGAAGTTTCTTAATATTAATTATAGGGAAGTTTACAATAATAATAGGGAGCTTTTTCTCCATGTTAATTTTTATAAATTTTCCTATACTTAATTTAATTACAAAAATTAAATGAAATTATAATTAAAAAAATTTATAATTATATATTTCTTTCATTTTTTTAACAATAAATTCAATATCAATAGTGTATTTTTTTATGCATGCCCCTAGCACCTGGGGACATGAACGAGTCCCTTTAAATTTTTTAATTTGACTAACAAACAAAAATTGACTCTCAAAATGGTAAGAGGTTGCAAAATATATTCACCTCTACCTTCTAAGAAAAAATGAAATTTTTTGTTATGCACATATGACTACTTCTTAATCACATTGGCTTATTAGGTCTCGTTCTTTTTAGTTTGTGATCTCTTTTCTTTCTTTCTTTTTCTTTTTTTTTTTTAATTAACAAATTTTTTTTTCTAAATTTGCCCAAAAAAGGACGATTTTAAATAAATTGGTAATTACAATATTCAAAACTTCCAAGAACAGCAGAACCTTGTTTTGTCCTATATCATCTTTAAATTTTTAAAATAATTCTTAGCTATATAACTTATAGAGTTGCTTGACCAAGTGTTATTCAAACAAATTTCTTTTAACTTTGTCCAGAATACTTTAATAATAATAAATAAATAAATAAATAATAAAAAAGAAAACATATGTTAAACTTGTTATATACAAACTTTGCTTTTAAAGAAATTTTATATACTTTTTATTTGTTAAAGAACTTGAATTTTCATAAAATAAAAAAAGAACAACTCAGACTAAGAGAGAATTAGAGCCTATAGAAATAGATTTTTACTTTTACCCATATTTACAATACAATATATCAGATAGAGTAACGGATTCTTCGAAATTTAGATTATTTTCTTATTACATCAAGAATTTTATTTAATTTCTTTTAAGCCACTATATTATTTCTTATATATAATGCTAAAGGCTCAGAGTCTATCCATCTTGAACATTTGTTACAAGGTCGCATTTTTCAAGTTGTAGATCATGATGATATTTCTAACCGAAAATAAATCAGAAGCTGTTGAACGAAGAGGAAAAAATGGAGGGACATCTGAAGTAGGATCGAAAGGAGAAGATCAAGGAGATGATGAAGATAAAAAATTTTTTTTTTATTAAATCGAATTGCGATTTACCAGAATGCATTTCAAGGTAAATTTCAAAATTTACTTACCATTTAATTCTTGTGTTATTAATAACTATATAAATAAATCATGATGGGTTTGTAGGTGGTAGTCCAACCAATCAAAAACAGGAATTAATCCTGATGAGTGATGAGCTCAAAATTGGTCGCTTTACAACTCAGATTCGGGGTTGATGTCTTTGGAGCTCCTGTCTTGCGGTGATAACGATGTTACCATCTTGATCTATTCCCCATCCCCATGGTCTATTATTAATAATTCAGGTATTGTTCGACATAAGTTGCATTGTAAATTATGAAGCATAGTGATGCTTACTCATTGTGCATGAAAAATTGAGTCAGACTGAAAGATTCTCTGGAGAAAAAGGAGGAAAGAGCTTGGTCAAAGATCTAAGTTATTTTGCAGACCAGTCCTTCTGGCGTTTCGGAGGTTTATTTATTTTTTTTCAAAAAAAAAAAGAAAGGAAAGATATTTACTGAGTTCAAACTATGTTGGTATTATTAGAATTATTAAATTTTGAAATTTTCTTCTGGGGTATTTTTAGGAAAGGGGTTTCATGAGGACTTACAGAAAAGTGCTAGATGTAGCGCCACTGGTATTTTTGGTAGCAACACTTCAAAATGTGCTCGTAATATATATATATGCTCATCTGCCATGAACCTGGCATTTTATTTCAGCGCAGTTGTGCTGCCTCCTTGCCTTCCAATATATATTTATCTCTACACTACATTTATAGACGTTTGTCTCTGAATTCAAGAAGAATTTAAAAAAAATGAAAAACACTTATGATAAAAATTCAGTCAATAATTCTATCATTATCCGACATATGTTACCGGTGCCTTGTATTGGTACTCCGCACTGTCACACCATGCAAAAACCTCTTATATCCAAGAAAGCTCAGTTTCCCGTCTGAATTTCTGATGCAATCATTGAGCACAGAATATGCAGCAGGTGCCAAATTCAATTCCTGCGGCGATAAGTATTTGAAATCTCAGTGAGTTGAAGAAACTTGAAAGTGAATATAGCAGTTGGTGTGCCACCAACCAGAGATGTACATACCAGCGCCAATTCTTCGACTGAAATGACCCGGTTTCCTTCGTCTTCAAAGTAGTCAAAGGCTGTAATTGCAATCTGGTCCCATCTCTCAAGTGCCTCAAGCTGATATACACTAGTAGCAGCAGCACAGAACTCTTCGTATGCCAGTTTTTGATATGAGAGAGGCTCCATCTTATATGAAAAAAATTAAAACCACTGTTAGCATGAAATAATACAAGAATAAATAAAATAATTTATTTTTGCGACAGCAGTGTGATAGCACTTAAAAATAGACCGGAAAGAAAAAATAAATGAAAAAACTTGTTATGATAATCAACAGATAAATTTTTATATCAGTTGCCTTCTTTATCAATAAGTAAACAAGATTTCCAGGGAAACTCTTGAAAAAAGAATGTTTGATAATAAGTCACCTGTATGTGGCATGTCTAACTCATTCTCAATTTATCCAACAGTCCACTCAAATTGCATAAAAGTTTATAGAGTGATATAGAATAGTATTACAACCTTAGAAAATGAAAAACATAAATATGTTGAATACGTGCAATTTTATCATCGTTAACGTTAATCTAACATCACCGAGAAGCGGATTGAGATGTATCAAGATGACTTACCACATTCAAAATTTCAAAAACCCTTGAATCTATCATGGCATCAGTTGCTTGTCTCATAAGAGCCTGCACTTTGACATTATAAACTTAAAATGATCATGAAAACACCATGACTGATAAGCAATTTAAAAATATAAAAATAATTGCCATGACTGATAAGAAACTAAAATTTATTATGCTAATTTCTACCTCATACAAGGACAATTTCTATCCCCAATAAAACACTTCTTAAATCGTTATGCGCTGGGGGGGGGGGGGTGTTTTCGTGTTGTGGGAAGCAAGCACAATTTGATGCTATTTTTATAAAGAGAGAGCACCAACTAACCACTTTAAAATTATTCAGGGACACACAACCATCTTTTGGCTCCAAGAGCATAAACTGTGCCCTAAGATACACGAGCTCTTCTTCTGTCAAAGCTTTTGAAAGTGCCTGCAGCCATAGTGAAACCCAGCAAAATGAAGATAAAGAGCAGATCACAGAGGATGGCAAGCCCCAACAACACATGGAAGTAGCTTCCCTGACTCAAATGGTGGCTCACATATATAACATGAGCCACCTGAGTTACAAAATGCCAGATAAAGACAAGCTTGTGGGTGATGCATGGGTACAATTTCCTGTGTTTTTTTTTTTTGGGTTTTTTACCTCTTTTTTTTCTCATTAAAAAATTTTTTTTTCTCTTTATGGGAAGGGAAAAATAATGAGGTTATTACAATACCATATGCCTTTTTTTGTTATGACAAGTTAGAAAATTACCTTTAGTGCCGCACGTTTCAAAGGTGTGGCACAGAGGTAAGACTTAACTAACTTGTAGATCAAAATATCCAAAGGCACAGGACGGTTCTCATCATGCAACCATGGGTGAGCTGCAAATATAAGGGTGTTTATTAGTTTTCGACCATCAACTACATCAACACCATTCATGTACTTGTATATACATGCATATCAATCTCATTTTTCTCCCTACTTACTTAGAGCTTGAGCGGCAGTCATTCTCTTCCTGTGGTCCTTGTTGAGAAGTCTTCTCACAAAATCTTTGGCTTCTGGTGATACAGACGGCCAAGGTGAATCATGAAAATTAGGATCAGCTCTAAGAACCGAACGAAAAATTCCTGATTCAGTGCGAGCCCAGAAAGGTCTGCTCCCACATAACAATATATATGTTATAACTCCAATGCTCCACATATCTCCTTCAACATTGTATGATCTATGAAGTACTTCAGGTGCAACATAGTATGCACTGCCAACAATGTCGTTGAGACGTTGATCTGAGAAAGTACCAAAACTGTATGTTGTTTATTCCAGCTTACGGTTAATAACTAAAGTAATAATTTATTTAGAACTTATCGTCAAAGAACAGCAACTACAATGGTTTATGGCATATTAGATGCCCCTATGTGACTCTACAAACAAGTAAAATCACATATGGTGGCATAAAGAAAGAAAGAAAGAGACGATAAGAATTATCATCAGAAAAAAATTAAAGAGAGCCCTTAAAAATTTCAATAATCAACATTTCAGTCAAATGATATGGCATTCTCAATAATTGTTGATCTCAAAAACTAACATTTATACTAATCTGCTATGGAGGATTTAGGAAAACCATTTTCTCACTAGGCAGGTAGACTTTGTAGAAAACATGATGAATGTCTTCAGTAATGCAATCTTTTTAAGAAGATAATGCATTTGCGGAAGCAAAGAGGGCTGCAGATGATGCAAATGATAGAACTTAGCCGACTTGAGGCCCTGTGTAGACAGATATAACAAAGTCATCCCTGTATCCGGTTGGGAAGTAGTAAAGGGCTCCTATGTACATAATATCCCACTTGTTTAATAATTTTATACATCAAGTCTATAGATATATATATATATATATACATATAAGAAACCAAAATTATCATTCGAATTTGGACGTAAGCTAAGGCCACAAAGAAGACGACCCAAACTTTTTCATCTAACCATCAAAAGGCCAATGTTCACCACCAACATACCTATTATTGCAGGATAAACTTAAAGTTAAAAGCAAGTCAATCAAGATTTGATAGTTACCTGGCCGAACAAAGTCAGATAGGCCAAAGTCAATAACCTTCAGTGGAGCATCCTCCTCTCTTGCGGTAAAAAGAAAATTCTGCCAATGCAGTCACAAAAATAAGTATCATCAATTAAAAGTTGGAATGAAACAGTGGTAGATTGTGATGTACATTTGCAAAGGCACCACCTATTTATTTTATTACATAGAAATAACTTTAATTTAAAAAAAAGGAATAATAATAACTTTAAATGCAACAAGAGAGGAAAAGGACAACACAATGCTTTAATCCCTATGTCATACCTCTGGTTTTAGATCACGGTGAACAACACCTTGAAGATGGCAAAATGCAACTATATTTAATATTTTCTCAACAATTGTTTTAGCATCTTCCTCTAGATATCTGCCACCTCTACAATGAAGAAATAATAACAAAAAACACTATGAAACTTAACTCAGAAAATCAAAAGTAAATAAACAAACAGCTATAGAAATAATGCATTATCATTTACCTTGATAAAATTCTGTCCAGTAATTCTCCACCTTCACAAAATCTGGTAAAAAACAAGAAAGAATTACTATAGAATAAATGTTGCAGTTTTTGATGGTACATAAATTATACACTTATATCAAGCCACAATTTTAGAGACTATTTTAACTAATGAACATGCTTGGAGGATTTTTTGGGTACCTAATGGATGGTTTCATTTCATACAGTGTTTAGATTAGGCAAAAATGTACATGAATTACCAGCAAACAAGCACCAAAATGAAAAGTTGAAACACGGTTACCACACATAAGTGTTTTGAAAAATAAAACTACAACAAAGGAAACACATACTCCATGACTATGTACACGTTAATTGCATCCTCGAAAGCATCATGAAATTTAATCATATGTTTATGGCCAGATAAGGCTTTCAATATCTTCACCTCCCGTCGAACATCTTCAATCGCTAATGCTGAGGTCATCTACAAAATTTACCATAACTTCATTACCAATGCTACTGATCATATCAAAAAAGAAGTATGCACATCAACATAGAGCATGTTTTCAACTGTTTCGCTTCTGTTTAAGTTGTCGCAGCACCTCAATCTCAAACATAGCCTTAGCAAATTGATCAAAAGAAGTTCAAGTAAAGCAAAACAAAATAACATCTATCTAAAACCTGGCTTTCCCAAATGACAATTTGCTACTTAGGAATACTATCAATATTGAAATCGATGCACAATTTGTATGTATCTTTATCTATCTGTACCACTACTCAAAACTTGTTAAGCGCAACAACAATAGATAATTTTTTTTTTTTTTCATCATCAATGCTTTGTTAAGAACTATTCAAAAAGACACACCTTCGCTTTTGAAATGATCTTCACAGCCACAACTTTTCCCTTCAGGGGGCCTTTTTTACCCTTAGCGCAACAAGTATGACCAAAATGCCCGCGGCCCACCTCCTTGCCAAGCTCAAACTTGGCGCCAAAGTTCTTGCCATAACCAAAGTTCTTATCCAACTGTCTTTCGCTTGCTTTTACTCCACCATCCCCGGCTGTCAGGCCCTCTTTCGGCGGCGCCATGCCCGACCCGAGCCGCCGCTTGATTGCCGACATTATCGGCTTCGCCGGCGAAGGAGGGGGTAAAGGCCACCTGAACTTCCTCCCCGGAGACGGAGACGGCGCAACGCCGGCAGGAAGAGGACTCTGGAAGGGACTGCATGTTAAAGAGCTGGAATCAGGCGGTGGGTGTCGCGGCGTCGACGCCGGGTGGGGTTGCGACGGCGGCTGTTTTGGTTGGTCAATGGGAGTGATCGAGTCGTTGTTGACGCCTTTGCTACAGCAATGACCCATCGTTGGTCTTGATCTTGATCGGTCAAAGTCAGAGAATTAGACAGTCGCGAGGTTAGTTAGTTAACGGTTGCTATAGAGCAAAATGAACACAATCAAGCACGAAATTAGAGTTTTAACGAGACACACTGGCAGACACAAAGCCGTTGAAAATGTTGTCTTGGAAAAAGAAAACTTTTTCTTTTCTTTGTGGTAAAATATCATTTAAATCCTTCAGGTTTTTTATTTTCTCAATATCTGAGCATCTATTGTTGTATTTTTTGTTACATCGGTCGCCGATCCCGTCTGAAACGATCAATTCAAAATCACCTCTAAATTTTGACCATTTGTCGTTTCACACAGGGGATGGTGAAACCAGACCGCCAGTTGCCACCTAAACTCGTTAATGACTCTTCAAAAGTTGTAAACTCGTTAATGTCTCTCTTAAACATTTGTACACATCAACGAAGAACATTCTATGTTGTAATTAAAGTTGCATATTTAATTACAAATTTATGATAAATTATGGAAATAGTTGTGTTTACATCTTAAATGCTTATGTCCTTTTTTTTTTACTCTCATAATTTTCTGTCAAATTCTCCAACTAACCACCACAAGTGATATTGGAAAAAACCAAATCAAAATTGGGTTGCAACTGTAGTTCGAGTATTCATACAGATGAAACTTAAAAGTACTACGGAAAGACCATTCTAATTTAACTTTTTAAATGCTTACGTGTATAATAAATAAAGGACAATCTCATTTGATCTCATTTGAATAATTTTATTTACTAAGTCTTTTGGAGTTTTTTAATTTAGTATTATATTATAATTTATCTGATAATTCATGAAGAGAGAGAAATGTTATAATTGTTATTATTTTTTTGAGAAAAAATTTGATTAAAAGATAGGAATGAAGATGTTATTATGGTTAATGACAAAAATAAAGTTGCGTAACCGTTTGTGCAACTCGCTTATAATATGTTCATATAGTACAATTGGGTATATGCGAACTAAATAAAATGAAAAAGATATGCCGTTGAATGAAGAGAAGGTGACCTCGCACAGGCTTCCTTCATTTCTTGAATACACCGCTGTGAGTTTGCCCAGTTTTGAACAAGACTTTCTTGGGCAAGTAATGGAATTTGAACTATTTTTGGTATATTTAACCAGGTTGGGATATATTCTCATCCCACTATTTTTTAAATCTGCCTGCTTTTTCAAAAAAAAAAAAGTAATTTTAATAAGTTCTCACGATTCATAAAACATATAAATCAACAAAAAGTTTTTAAATTCATCTTAAAATTTTTTACTCAAGAATCTTTGACCATTAGACTTATTTTAAGGCAATTTTTTTAACTATTTTATCGTAATAATATAAAACGATCAAATTACTTTAAAAAACATGAATTCTTGTATCTAATAGTTTATGTGCTTAATTTTATTTGATTAAATCTCTAAAATTCTTCTCTATTTCTGTTTTTTTTTAAAAATAATATGAATTTATTGTAATTAGTTCTTAAGAGTGAGGTGGATCTACAAAAATTGTGAGGTAGAATATTTTTTGGATAAACTTCGATTTATCCCCACTTAAAATGATATGATTTTTAATTTCCCCACAAAGCTTTGAAAACATCAATTTACCCATATTTACCAATAAGAAGACAAAAGGAAAAAAAAAATCAACACACTACTCATTTTCCCTAATCTTTTGAAGAAAAAGGGAGTAAATTAATGTTTTTACACTTTTAGAGGATAATTAAAATTCTGATTCTAATTGGATCAACATAAGACTAATTCTCTATCTATCCATTCTCACATATTGCATGTCAATGTTTCCTATAACATGATTTTGAAGCGTGCGATTATGAATCATCGATAAGTGCATATTTTCTCTTTATTTTATTATCAACTTCTCTAACTTTTTCTTGCTTTGGTCTTAAATACTCTAATTATTTTAGTTAATTTTTAATTAATTATTTATTAAATTATATTTTGTTATGTTAATTTTTGTCTTAATTTTTTATATTTTATTATTATAGATTTTATTCTTAATTTATAGTTGCTAGTTAATTATATTATTTTATTTAATGGGGAATTAATTGGAGATTAATAATAAAAAAAGGCATACGAAAGTTTAATTTAGGAAGCAATCAAGATTAAATTAGAAAGTAATTGAAAGACAAGGGGAAATAAAGTCAAGAAGCCGTGGCAAGCTAGCATTCGGTGGACATGCATTGGCAAATAAAGAATTGGAATTGGCAATTGCACATGCATGACTTTATATGATATGGAAAGCAAATTTAAAAAAAAAAAGGAAATTGCCATATTTAATCAAGCATGCCTGTGAGAAACAATGGCAATTAAATGACCTTGATTTGAAATCAAAGTGGACGGCACGTGGAAGGGACTAGTTTCCTTGTTGATCATGGATTTGGAGGAGGCAAAGGGTACCAAATAAGTCAGCCATCAAGAATTATAAAAGCCAACCTTTGGCTTATGAAGAAATATACGACCGGAAACCAAGAGAAGAATTGGATATTGCAGATTTAATTTTATAATTTCACTTAAATTAAATTGCATATATTTAATTTCTATTTTCATTTCTTATATAAATTAAAATAAATAATTAAATATTTTCTCTATGAATCAACCTCAAGCTCACCAAATTATATTATAACTAAACATTCTTATATATAGTTAAGAGTACATTAAATATTTTTTAATTGTATAAAAAATGTGGGTCAAAAGAACTACTGTAGAGTTCACTTTACTCCCACATACTTTGCAAAACACTGCTTATGAAGAATTTATTTGCCATACATGTTGGATTTGCATACTGGAGTCAATCGCCATTAGAAAAAGGAATCTTATTTAGGGGTAAATATAGAAGAATATTTTAGATCATATCATTTGATAATTTAATACATTGGATAGGTTTAGGAATTAAGGGCCAAAATTAGACAAATCAATATATTTATAGAAAACAATAAACTTGCTACAAAAAGAATATCTTGTCTTTTTTCCTAAATATGACACAAATGCCTAAAAATGTTCCCTTATTTAACCTAAGATTGACATCTAACCCTAAATTTTATGCACTTTCCTTGCTCCTGATATCCACTATAAATGTATTAATCACCTATATTTGGGAGGCTAACCCATCTTTTTCCCCCCATCTTTTCGATCATCACCTACTTCTCCAATTTTATAGTTTCATTTTCTACTCTTCACCTCCATCATCTTCCCTATCATATTATCACTCTTAATATCTTTATTCACTATTTTTATCTTTATCAACAACAAACATCTTTATATAGCTATTTAACTTGTATTATTCATCTTGGATAATGTAAAATCTTATGTAACCTCTCATTTATATAGTGAATTACTGATGACTTGCTTCCTTGCATGTAGGTCAAAGGCCAAATTGCATAAACATTGCGTGTTATTTATATTTATGTTTATTTTGTTAAATTTTCAATTTGAAGTCGAAATTATGATTCATATACAACTTATTTGAGCTATCCCAATTACACTAAGTATTCTACGAAAACACTTGAGCTACTTCTCAGCTAATATCAACTCCCTGTAACAACTTCCCAAATTACTCCTATGATGCTCCATTGAGCTCTACACATATCACTTTAACTCATCATCTAAAATGAGAATCCTTTTAATTGAAATTTTCTTGATTTTAAAGGAGCATTATCAGTGAATTTTTCTCTAGGCTAGAGTTTTGGAAGAACTTAAATTATAATCAATTTTTGAAAAGAATGATTCTATTATTTAGGAACTTATTCTCTTTGTTGCATAGAAAAAATTGAATTATTCCCCAAACTAAAGTTTTCAGGAAAATTTGAATTGGAATTTGAATCGACGAAGTAGATTCCATGGATCATTTCCCTTTACCTAAAGTTCTAGGGAGAAATATGAATAGTTTTCCCTAAACTAAAGTTCTAAGAAAAATTTGAATTTTTTTTTAGTCAATAAAATTTGATTCTATGAAATTTTTCCTGTATACTAAAGTTATAGGGAAAATATGAATAGTTTCTCTAGGGGACATGGGAATTTTTCAATGAATCGATCAAATCGATTCCATGAAACTTTTCCTTTACGGCAAAGTTCTAAAGAGAATGTGATCTTAATCAAAAAATGATTAGTACCATTAAATCACCTATAAGAGTTAAAAGGGCTTATCGACATGATAAAAAATAGCCAAAAATATAAAATAATTAGAGCTAACAAAATCAAACAAAGTCCTATCATCCTTGCAGAAAAGAAAAAAAATTAAAAAAAGATAGTGTACTTATCACTATATCAACATCGTGTTATATCATTGTAAAACATGAACTTTATGTTTTCAATATAACTCTGACCAGAGTATCCACAATCAAAACAAGTAACTGTGTTTAAATGACATTTCCTACAATTCATTATCTAAAAAAGATCTATAATCAATCTTTTATATATACATTTACCATTACTAGTACTTTTATGATGTCAAGGACTTGTATTAAACCAACCATGTGGGGGTTAGCGGAATGAAATCCTAAATTATTTATTATGGTATAAGAAAATAAATATATAGCTATTATACATGCATATTAATTTTGGTATCTGATATAAAATGTTCATATAAATTTTGTTCAATAATATGGTACAACATATCATACATAATAAAATTTAATTATTATACAAATTATAAAATTTACATATTTTTAAAGTCATTGTCAGTGCAAATTTTTGCTGCACACGTAAGCTTATTCTGGATATTCTCCTACATCAAGCTTTTAATAATTTTTTCTCCTTGAGATATGGATTTTAGATAACGTACATTCTTATTGTTAAAGGTTCTGCTAAAAAAAAAAGAAGTTGTTAAAGAGTGCCGCCGAATTGTTAAAGAGTGCCAAGATTGCTTGTGATAGCCCTTTTTCTCTTACTATTACCCTCAACTATGGAATTTTTTACCTTTATGTAGACAACTTGAGCTATGAAGTGGAGGTGTAATAATGACATGTGGCATTGTTATAGTTACAAGTGCCTACAAAGCCAATGCATAAGGAACCTACCATTATGTATCCAAATTTATTCATAGCAAGTTTTTTTTTTGGGATGCTTGTCCTAATTTTGGCCCTTGACCTTCAATGGGATAAAGCTTGACTTTGACTCTTCTATTGGTTCCTCACAAAAATTATTGGTGTTATGCCATTTCATGTGTAACCAACCTTCGTAGAATCTTACTTTAAGTAACTAGAATATTTTATAAACACTTATAGTGCGTTTACTTTCAGGAAATAGGAATGAGCTGGAATGAGAATGGAAATAAGGAATGGGAATAAGGAATGAGAATGAGAATGAGATTCTAATATTTATTTGGTAAAAATAAATGGTAATGGGAATGTGATGGAATGCCATTGATGTGTTTACTTGGCAAAATAAATAGGAACGAGGAATGGGAATGAGAATTAATTTACCAAAATACTCACAGTATTAAATAATATAATTTTCATTAACTAGATACATTTATAAATATTATTATAAAAATGATATTAATAAAAATAAAATTAATAATAATAATAATAATAATAATAAATGTTAATAATTATTATAAATATTATTATTATTAATAAATTTTATTAACTTTATTATTTTAGTTACTATTAATTATTGTTATTTTTATTTTTATTAATATTATCATTATTAACATTTACTATTATTATTATTATTATTAACTTTATTATTTTAGTTATTATTAATTATTGTTATTATTATTTTTATTAATATTATCATTATTAACACTTATTATTATTATTAAAAATTTTTATTAAATTTATTATTTTATTTATTATTAATTATTGTTATTATTATTTTCATTAATATTATCATTATTAAAATTTATTATTATTATTATTATTATTATTATTATTAAATTTTATTAACTTTATTGTTTTAGTTATTATTAACTATTGTTCTTATTATTATTATTAATGTTATCAATAATAACATTTCTTATTATCATTATTATTACAAAAATTTATTAACTTTATTATTTTATTATTATTAATTATTGTTAATATTATTTTCACTAATATTATCATTATTAACATTTATTATTATTATTATTATTATTATTAAATTTTATTAACTTTATTGTTTTAGTTATTATTAATTATTGTTATTATTATTTTTCTTAATATTATCATTATTAACATTTATTATTATTATTAAATTTTATTAACTTTATTGTTTTAGTTATTATTAATTATTGTTATTATTATTTTTCTTAATATTATCATTATTAACATTTATTATTATTATTAAATTTTATTAACTTTATTATTTTAATTATTATTAATTATTATAACTAAAATAATAATAATTATTTTTTTATTTTTATTGTTAGTAATAATAATAATAAATTAATAATTAGAAGGGTACAAAAGTAAATTTATCTTTCATTCTCATTCCCACATTTTCATTCCCTACCCCCCATGGGAATGGGATACCCATTCTTTATTCCCAAATTGTGTGGAACCCACATAATTTATTCTCATTTCCAAATTCAATTTTGCCAAGTAAACATAGTTTTGATTCTCATTCCTCCATTCTCATTCCTTATTCCTACAAGTAAACACACCCTTAGGTCAATCTTTGTAAATGATGGACCTAGATCACTCTTTGTGGAACACGCTCTTACCACATAGTTGAAGATTTTCCATTTGAGAGGTTTACTTAAAAATATTTTTTAGGTGCCGAGGTCATTCTTTATAAAGAATGAACTTAGGTCTTTCTTTGTAAAATATTAAGTTAGGTTTTTTTTCGTAAAGGTTGGTCGAGATAAGATGAGCCTTGGTCACTCTGTGTAAAATAATGCCTAGTGTTTTGTTAAAAGCTCTCATTCTGGGCATTTTACTTAGAAATATTTTCTAAGTGCCTAAGTCATTTTTTTGTAAGGAATAGACCTAGTTATTTTTTGTTGTAAAGAGTAAACCTAGATCATTCGTTATAAAATCATGCCTTTATGCTTTGTCAAATGTTCACCCTTTGGGTGTTTTACTTAAAAATATTCTATAAGTGCCTACATCATTTTTTGAAAAGGATGGGCCTAAGTTTTACCTTTGACACTTTGTGAAAGACTTGCCTTTGGATATTTTACTTAGATATATTTTCTAAACGCCTAGGTCAGTTTTGGTAAAAAAATGGACTTAAGCCATGCTTTCTAGAATCACACATTTGGTACTTTGCCGAAGACTTACTCTTTGGACGTTTTACTTATAAATGTTTTTAAGTGCCTAGGTCAGTTCTTGTAAAGAATAGATTTAGCTCATTCTTTATAATGAATGGACCAAGGACGTTCTTTATAAAGAGTGGACCTAGGCCATTCTTTGCAAAGAATGGACCTAGGTCACTCTCTGTTGAACCAACCCTTTGGCGCTATATTTGAAAACTTGCTCTTTAGGCATTTTACTAAGAAATATTTTCTAAGTGCTTAGGTCATTATTTATAAAGAATGAAATTAAGTCACTCTTTGTACAACCATTCGCCGTTAGAGTGTTTTAATTCAAATTATTTCCTAAATACCTAAATTATTTTTGGTAAAGAATAGACATAGCTCATTCTTTATTGTGCCTATGCTCATGTGGACATTTTGGGCTTATTACAATTTTGGTATAACAAAGGCCCCCCCTCAAGTCCAACTTTTTAAATTTGAGAAGTAAGAATTTTATTTTTAATTTTATTTACTTCTTGTGCTTTGGGCTTGGGCTTAGAGTTTTATATGGCTTTTCGATAGGTCCATGCTGGTATATTTTTTTAAATTCAAAAATTAAAAATCTTTTTCTTTTAATTGCTTTCTTTTCCAATGCCACTGGACACCATTAGTGGCCGTCTTCCATCCTCCCAATCACCTTTGTTATTTCTACCCAATCACATTAAATGACTTATGGCCTTATCCTTATTCTCATCTATAAATATCCTCTAAACTCTACCATGTATCCGCAAACAATTAGGAAGTTAAGGAATTTACCTTAGAGAGAGATTCTTTTAATTTATAATGAAATGGTGGACCTTCTCTAATAAGGCTTCATAGATTTTTATTGGGGCAGCATTGAGTTTCAATGATTCTCCGATGGCGAGGTATTTTTTATTCAAGTCATCCGTCATCCTTTTTTATTTTTGGAATATATATGCATATATATTGACATATAATGTTGCATATGCTCTATATACATATATAATATACCAAATGTGAAAACTTAGTAATTTGAATGCATGTTGATGTAAATTCTAGTATACGTAAACAATGGTACAAGTATACCTTTTTGGCGTAAATATTCACGTAGATTTTGAACAATAGGTTCCTAATATGCCAAGTTACTTGAAGCAACCAATGGCAAGATTTGTAGTAAGGATTTGTTCAAACATGTAGACATTAAAATTGAATCCAAGGATAAAGAAAATAACTTTAAAGTTTGGTATAATAAAAATTGTGCTAAGACGTCTAATCTTTAAACCATGGACAACTGCGATAATTCACTTAATTGGTTTGGAGTCGAAATTCTTCAAATCATATACCAAGTTCCTTATTCATTCAAATGAACTTATTAAAGAGTGGTTTGATTTTTGCAACCCCTACTGGTTATATTGATTTACAAAGGCAATGCTCAAAGTCGAAGTCTCTTTTTCTATTGTCCCATATATCTAAAAGGTTCTCCATTCCTTTGAATTTACTTCTACTTAGCTTGTTCCTATGGCTTGGACTACAAAATTGGGATGTGGGTTGTTGGAGAAATATTAGATTTCCAGACCCTCTTTGTGACAGAATTCCAATATCTGTCTCTTTTATGTTGTAATCCCAAAAATTTTAACCTGTAGTAGTTTAAAACTTAAGAAGATTCAAATGAAAATCTACTTAATCATGCTCACATCTCAATCAAAAAGTGAAAATATTGTTATTTTTCGGCTAGTGGAAATTAGGAATTTAGGGGTGAAGTCATTGATGCTTGAATTCAAGTTCCAACCCACTTTTGTGAATAAAATGCGATTTTATATATGCACACATATTTATACATATCATGTGGCACATATTTAATTTTCTTGACTAATCTTTGCATGCACGCACACACATACACACATATATATAATATGGCGTATATTTAATTTTTTGACTAACCTTAGCTTTTTTTTATTTTTGTAAATATTTAGGAAGACCTAGGCTCTTCAGAAAAGAGGAAGAATGTTAGGTCTACTTTAAATTTGCACTCAAAAGATCATCATTACAGCGCTCTTTGGTCACTCAATATTAGAACTGCTTTGTCATGTATCCAAGCGAATCATGGATTCTTCAAATGATGAACCTACTAGAAAAAGAAAAAATGTGGAGAAACAATAATTTATGGAGAAGGGCTCTATTTCCGAGCAACAGACAAAGATTTAGAGTGATAGTACATCAGCCTAAACTTTGATTCTAAAGTAAAGAACTCAAAAATTCACTGTTGGTCAGATCACCAACCCATCTGCAGTTCTTGCCTTAGGTGCTAATTCTTTGCCAGCTCACACTTTTGCAACTAGATATGCGAAGTGTGAGGGCAACACCTCCATGCCCTCAAGCTATTAATATCGATTATGACCAATTTTTGGGTGAAGCTAGAGGTACTAAATATAAAAGATTTTGTGATTAATGAGACTCAAGATTGAAGGTGAACCTAATATAAATATAAAGAACTTTTTCTCTTTTATTATTTTCACACTTCAATTTTTATCCTGCCCCTTTATTATTATCATTTTTTTTTCTTTTTATAGCATTCAGAATATTTCTTTTCCTTTAAGGCACGTATTAAAGATGTGGAGATTGTATTACTACCATAAGTAAAGAATTATCTCAAGCTTTTGATGCTCAAAAGAATTCAGAATCTGACTTCATTGCTCTTCAAAAAGAGAAGTTAGCCATTAGAAGTTAGTTGAATTTAAACAAAGAAAAGCGAGCAAGGGCTAAAGAAAAGATTGATCGTGGTGCTGAAAGGATTCCTAGTTCAAAGCCTCTTGGAGAATCAAATGAATAGCTTGAGGATGACTTTTTGAAAGCATTAATAGAAATTGAAAAAGCTAAAGAAAAAATGTAGTAAGGGTAAACTAATAGGATTGATGATTTTTGTTCATTCGTTTTCAAACATGCACCTAATTTTGACTTCGATCTTATTGATGAGAAGCTTGAAAGAGAGAGAGGAAAAATTGCTGGTAAAGTTTTAAATGGCTAATGGCAATCCCATTGCTTCAAAAACTTCAGTACTTAAACTGCGTTAATGAATACTAATGTTCTTGCTGCTTTACTGTAAAAAAAGTTCTTATCGGTCCTGTGTTAGATTTTATACTACCACTGACTCTAGTTTTTTATGATTCTTATAGAGATCTTCACCTTCGTCTTCCTGAGCTAGATGACAAAATGCTTGATAATGTTGAAGAGTGAATACATTATGGATCCTTAAATTGTTCCTTGTATCTTTTGCTTTAGCATTTGAGTTTGTCATTGTTGTTGCGTTTAATTTTCTAAAGATGTAACCATTGCTGTAATTTTGGCTTCTTTTTGTTGTAGCTCACAGCGTGTTAATGAAACACTATATTTTCGTGAAGAATATTTAGTCCATTAATTGCCTTGCTAGGATCATCTTTGATAGAAATCTCGACCAAGTCTTTGACAAGATTTGCTGCTTCATCATCTCTTATTATTCTAGGGTTAAAACTTGTGATTTGAAGTGACTATCTTCCTTTTTTTCAGGCAATCTTATAACATTCTTAGGCCCTTTTCTAATACACTCATATTACTCTTATGCCAATCTCTGTAGGAAACTTAATAGTGTAGTGATAAACAAAAGTTGTGGCTTTAATGTTAATGGCATATAAAGTTGGCAGCCCTAAGACAGAATTGCATGCACTTGGTTGATCAACCACTAGAAATTAAACTATAAAGTGGTTGGACTTTACCAAAAGATACAGCAAGCTTGATTATTCCTTGGTGATAACATTTACCTTTGACATATTCTTGCAATTAACCTCCTAACACTAAACTTTAAATATGTACTTTGAGGTTAAAACATTTAGACATATCATGCCCCTATCTTTATGAAAGTGGAAGTACTTCTTTTGGTTTCTTCATCAGCGATTGGATTTCAAAGCAGGGGCTCTAAACAAGGTGGAGTGGTTTATTTATATCAGAATTTGCTTTTTAGGAGCACTCAACTCAGTGTTGTTAGGGTTGACAATTTGAGTCAAGATTCATTTACTTAATTTGATTCGATGTTAATTAAAAGGGTTTGGACTTGAAAAAATTGATAAATTGGTTAATTTGATTAAACGTGTTAAATAAAAGAATTGAATCTAGGTTTAAGGAAATTTATTTGTTTATTAATTTAGGATTCATTTAATAAATGGGTCATGAATGAATTGAGTGTAGTTCATTTATTTAAAATTTATTTATTGTTCATTTAATTAAATTACTTATTTATCCTTGAATTTATATTAAAAAATTTTAAAAATTGAAGGCTAATTTAATAATTATTAATGATAATAAGACAAACTATATAAGTGAAAACAAAATTTAGAGGGCCATCTTACCTAATGGTAAGATCTCATTCTTTATTTTCTTTAATTTTTAAGCTACGGGTTTGTTTTTTATTTTGCCTAGGTAGCTTCTAGCTCTATCAAGTTTTTGCTGGGCAAAAGGATTTGTTAAAATGGCACTGCCCAGAAAAAATATTTAAAATGAAAAAGATTATATATTTAAGCAAGAAAGAAAGTTCCTTTTGGATTATAAGACATTTTTTGGTATTGGTTTGGATAATAGGGTTTATAAAGAAGAATAATCAAACAAAAGAAAAAATGGTGGAGAGTTTAAATTGATGATATTTTGAGATTTTTTTTTATTTTTTTCTTAACAAGAATTTATGATTTGTAATTTGGCGTTTTGGATGACTATATATTTTAATCCTACAATATAGTTAAAGTTTTTTGTATCTTGAATGATGTTGAACTTGTAGTTTTTATATTTTATTTTGCTTAATTCTTGTTGATTAATTATAAATTTATAGAATTCAATTAGTTATGGATTCGTTTATTATGGGATAAACAAATAGTAAATGAATCCAAATTCGAGTCGATTGGTTTATTAATTCTACTAAACGGATTAAGTGAATCAAATTTGAATTAGTAGAGTTTTTGTTCAATTTGTTTAAGATTCAAATATTCGTTTTGCCACCCCTAAGTGTAGTTAGCAAACTGTGCACGAGGTTGTGAATGAGGCTCTTGATAGATGAGTTAGCCCTTCGGGTAAATTGATTCTTTCTAGCAACTTCACCGGCCATCTAGGTCTCCCATCTAACTTATTTTCTTTCTTCCTCTTACTTTTACTCGATTCGTGTTTTTCTCCCCTTTTTTTCTTCAAATTTATTTTGCATTAACATTTTTCTTAGGTTGAAAGAGTATCTCTGAGTATGTTGATGGTGGATTTCTTTACCATTGGTCGCCTCAGCCTGCCCATCTATAGTCGTCCACTAACCCATAAAGAGCAACCTCATCATCATATTTATCTACTCTCATTGTCTCAATGTTATACATTTGAATGTACTCTTTAAAGATTCATGTGATGTTGTTTTACTGTCAAGAGGTAGGCGATTGGCTATATTCTTTGTCATACACTCCAAGTGCATTGTAAATTCTAGGATTAATTCACTGAATGAGGAAATGAAGCTTGGTCTTAACTTTTGAAAGCATTTGTGAGTAGTCCCTGATAATATGAGGGGAAATGCCTAGAAACCTGAAGGGTATTAAGCCCTATGATTTCTTAAGTAAATGGTAGTTCGTATTTAGCCATCATCTTATCTTCCGATCTCATTTCCCGAACCATTTGTTCAAATCTTTGCATTATCTCTTATAAATCAGATGGCTCATTGTTATTTCGTACTACTCTTTTTGTTCTACCTTTGATTGAGAGCATCCCTCAAATCACCAGCAATCAAATCACACTAGATCTTATTTGGGAAAAACCTGAGTTCACCATTTTACTGTTAAAGTTGCTATAGTTGGGTTGTTCATTATTTCAGCCTCGAAAATAATCAACATTCTGTTAAAGTTTATTTTTCTCTACTTTACTTGCCTCTAGAATCGGGTAATCTGACTACACCTTTGACGTCCAAGGCTAAAGATTTGGATTTAATTATATGTGGGGTGCATGAAACTAGTGATCTTAATCTTGTTAGAGGCTAGGTTGATGCATTAGGACTATAGATTCACTTTCCAAATCTATAAAGTATCTTTGTTGCTAATACATTTTACATCCTTGAAATCTTTGTCATCAGCCTCAATATTAGAGTACTCAGAATTGTCATCTATGCTTAAGATAATCACATTGTCTTTTCATTTATTCCGGCATACGATGCCAACTATTGATACAAATTTTTGCTCAACGCGTAATAACTTATTTTTATTCACAATTTTCTTCTACTTTAAGCCTTATGAACTATTTCTCATTAAGATGTGGATTTCAAATCATGTATATTCTTATTGTTAAAGGTTTTGGAAAGAAAAAAATTGTCAAATAGTGCCAAGGTTGCCAGTAATAACCTTAAGATACTCAGGTATGTCTTTTGTACTCAATTTCTAAAAAGGGAATGTAGAGAGAAAAATATATCCTTTCTATACTTAAGTAACCTGAACTGTAAGGTGTAGGCATCACCATGACATGTGGGATTGCCATAATGACGTGTTTACAAAACTAATGTATAAGGATAACTATCATTATATGTCAAACTTTTTTATGAGAAGTCTTCTTTTTTATAAAGGATAGATTTAGATCATGCTTTGTAAAGAATACATCTAAGTCACTCTTTGTAAAGAGTAGACTTTAGTCATTCTTTGTAGGATACCTTTGGCACTTTGTCAAGTACTCACCATTTCGGTGCTTTACTTAAAATTATTTTCTAATACATAGGTTATTAGTTATAAGGAGTGGACCTTAGTCATCCTTTATAAATTCATGCCTTTGGTGCTTTGTTTAAGACTCACTCTTTAGGCATTTTCTTAGAAATATTTTTAAGTACGTAGATAATTCTTTATATTGAATAGACCTAGGTCATTATTTGTAGAATCATGCATTTAGCAATTTGCCAAAGACTTGTCCTTTAGGCATTTTATTTAGGAATATTTTCTAAGTACCTAGGTCATTCTTTGTAAAAACTGCATCTAGGTCATTCTTTATAAATAATAGACCTAGGTCACTCTTATAGAACAATAGGTTTGGCAATTTGTCGAATACTTACTATTTAAGCGTCTTGCTTTGAAATGTTTTCTAAGTGCCATGTAATTCTTTGTAAAGAATACACCTAGAGCATTCTTTGTAAAAAGCGGAATGAGGTTATTCTTTATTAAAAATGGACCTAGGCCACTCTTTATAGAACCTCACCTTTGGTGCTTTATTGGAAACTCACCCTTTGGCATTTTATTTATAAATATTTTCTAAGTGGGTTGGTCATTCTTTGTAAAGAGTGGACTTGGCCACTCTTTGTTTGGAAATATTTTCTAAATGCCTAGGGCATTCTTGGAAAAGAATGAACCTAAGTTATTCTTTATTAGACGCATACTCATGTAGGCTACTCGGACTTATTCCAATTTTGGTGTAACAGTCATGTTTACTCCTAAAGTGAGAATATTGGCACCCGTTCAAAAGCTTCTTAAAAACCTTTTCAGTTATTTTTGCAGCTTTAACATTTGTTAAGATTACATAAAGAATAAGGTTTGTTAACAAAAGGAAACATGTCTGGAAAAAAGAAGCTTATAAAGATCCTAACGTTTTTGCTATTATTTTTTTGAGCAGAGACTAACACATGTACTGCAGAAATATTAAAGTCTAGATCATTGCATTATTGTAACAATACTTTATTTTTTAAGTCAATAAACATTTGTTTTATGTTTATTACAACTTCAAACACCATTGGAGGAATTACTTAGTTCAAAGTGATCTATGTTACATGATATTTCATTCATCTCTAACTTCATCTTATTCATCAAGTGGATATTTTCCCACTATGATCTGGATTTTCTTTAGTCTAAGAAGTAGTATCATTGGCTTAGGACGCACATAGGAGAAATATGGTTTGAAATCTAGAAAAATAACGACCCAACAATTCTAATTCAAATAAAATCATATAATTTATACTTTTGATTAATGAGTCGAGGAAAAAAAGTAAAAGTGTCTTAAATAAAATTTTTACAAAATGCAAAACAAAATATTTTTTTTCTTCTTTGCGAATGAGAAATGATGTTGAAGAGTCCTCCATCTTACTTGGATGTCAATGAAAGTTTACGATTAAAAATAAAAGTCGAAGAAAATAAATGACTGTGGACAAGAGGAAAGAGTAAAAGCCCTGTATATGGGGTTTAACTATAAGAGGAAAAAAATTGAAGAATGTGTTGTAAACTTGAGCATTTTACCTTTTGACAAATGTCCTATATAGAAAGTTTAGTCATCTAGCTACACATTAAGCAAGTATAAATAGAGGTCATTAATTTATAAATGAATGAATAACAAAAGCTTATCAATAATAAGCTTTAACAAGGTACTTGATGCACTTTATTCTAGTTTAAAATTTACCATTGTCCATTTATTTCATAATATATTATCAGCACGATAGCTGATTTGATGTGGGCTATTTAATTTCTACTACGTGTTTATTTATGCTTTATTATTATGTTTTTATATTGTTTATTGTTTAGACTAATTTTTAATTTACATGGCTGATTCTATAATATTGTCTATATTGTTATTATTTTATTAATATGTTATTATTATGTTAATATGACTTGTTTAATTTATTTGCTTATACGGATGGTTTAACCACCTATCAACTTATTTTAATTTTAATAAATTAAGATTTTTTTCCTTCATATATTTGTCTTTGAATATTATTGTTGTATCCTAAAGTTTACAATACAAATGAAGTGGTGAGAACATGAAGTTCTAATTTATGTTTTTAGAAATTAGAACCTGAAGTCACTACTAGAAAAAAGCCAAACCATGATGGTCTTTAACAATCATGCATCCCATTATGACGTTGTCATTGAAGCCTAAGTTAGGACATTTTAGATGACAGTTTATATTTGTCATGAATTTTATGACGTAATATCCGTTGTGAACTTTTTATGCACACATGACAAAACTCTAGCGTAATATTGTCCATGCATGACTAAAATCTATCATATAAAATTAATATTTAAATAAATAATAAAATATTTAAATGAAAAATACTTAAGTTGGTGGGAACTAATTTTTTTTTTTAAATTACGAAGAATTTAATATCAATTTTAATTTTTTGGCAGCAACTATTAATATTATTATTAGTTTAACTGAAATAATTTTTTTTTTTTGCATGAATTCTTATTATTATTCTTCTTAATTTTGGTGGGAATGAATTTTAAATTTATTGTCTTATATTTTAAAAAGAACTACAATTGGCTAACAAGCATGGACAATTATCATTGACATCTAAGTAATATCATGATATATTTATCTCATCATACAATGTATCAGTTAAAAGAATACAGTTATGATCAATGATGATAACTACTTGACCGAGCAATCAATCCAAAAACACACAAAAAAAAACAACTAATATAGTTCCTTGAATCACTCTAGTTACTAGTTAATCAATAACATTAATATCATGTCCTACTTAATCAACACTAGCAAATCATATCTAGCAACTCAATGAACCCAAAAACTCAAAAAAAGATTAGCAAAACCTACAAAAAATATAAGTACTTAACTCTTGCAACTTAATTATCTCACAACTTCAACAACTTCCACTCATCATAACTTATGAAACTCAATTCTTGAAAATGAGCTGGACTTCTTTGTAAGAAACGAAGTATTGCAAAAGCACCAAAAATATAATAGTTCAAGCTTACTAGTTTTTAGAATCTTGTGTAATGTCAGTAAGAATTGTTCCAAGAGGACCTTAAAACTCATTACTAGTAGCATCAAGGACTTGAAATGAAAATATATATGTTTAGTTAAATGCTTGCAAAATAAATATAGAAATTACTTAATCAAATGTAATACAAAACAGGGGTAGGTTAAAACTTAGAAAGGAAAAATCCATTCATGTTTAAGTCTTAAAATTTGACATGTGGTAGAAGCACTAGTACCTCCGTATACTAGCATGTAAAACTCCAACTATCTGGTGGTGTACAATAACCCAATTGCCAAATAGACCCTAAACTCTAGGCAATACAATCTTGACTCATGAAGCAACAAATTATCAAAACAAGGTTGCCAAAATCTAAACGAGGATTGATAGTTACATACAGCTAAAATAAAAAAAAATAATGGTGATATATTCAAATATACGTATCAATTTAAGTACTAAGAAATATTAAAAAATGATAAAGGGCAAAATTACCCTCGAAGTCTAAAATTATCGAAATGCCTTTGCAAACCAACAGTGACATGAATTCATATGAGTGTGAAAGGGAAGGTTAGGATAGAAGCTTGAAGATAAAACCCAAGTAACAACATGTCAAAATAGCCAAATTAGCGTCGATCGGAGGCTACAATTATTGTAACTTTTCACACTTTGTACGGTAGCCTAAAGCCATTTTTTGGTGACAATGATGGCTGTGGATTGACTGGCAGCTCTTGAAGTTCGATTGATGTCCTCCATTACTGGTGCAGTGGCCGGAATAGAGCTCAAGCAGTAGACTTTAATTTTGGTTTCGGTTTTTTATTTGTAACCTTTGCTCCAGGATGCGAATGTCAGTGGCCATAGTTTAACAAGACCTGATAAAAAAAAGGCACAACCATGAAAAAGGCATAATCTTGGATCTCAATTCCGAAATTTAAAAAAAGAAAAGAAAGAAAAAGCTTCAAACAAATTCATTTTTATTTTTTTCTTATGTTTTTCCTTCTTCTTCAATTGAATAAGTTCAGCTTCCATGATTGGGTTTTAATTGAACCTACAGTTTCAAATAGAAACACATCAAATCGAGCCTAAGGTTGCAAATGGAACCTCACCAAATCAAACCTAAGGTTTCAAACTCGCGTTGTTCTTCTTCAATTAAACAACTTCAATGAGAATTTAGAACTCATGGTTTCTTCTACAAGTTAAAAATTTCAATGAAGAATGTTTCAATTAAATGAAGGCTTGATAAGAGCAACGTAAGGGTTTCAGATTTAAGTGAAATGGCAAAGTGAGTGTGTGAGTGGGTGAAAGGATGATTTTAATATACCGTGAACTTTCTCGGCTTCATTAGCCATAGATATTAGGCTCAGGGCTAGGGTTCTATGCAATTTAAAAAGAGAGAGGGGGGATTCATATGAATGAGAGATTTGTTGATTTGTTCAACACTTAGTAAATTTGGTGTGTTGATAACTTTTAGGTTTTATAAAACCAGTGTCGTTTAGTATAAACGACATAGTTGTTTTGGACATTTTTAAAAAAAATAATTCAAGCATTTAATTAAAAATATTACAGCTAATTCAAATGGTATCATTTTAAAACCATATAAATCCACATGACACAAACATTACTTATATTTATCATATGTTTATTTCTTTAAGTTATAAGTCACCAATAGATCATGAAATCATGACACATGTATATATGTCATGAATCTATCATACTCTCATAATAGATTTGTGATATAACGAGATAAGTCATAAAAGTTTTGTTATTATTTATCCTTTTTTTAGTAGTGAGTTCTAAACACATGTGTAAGGTCTGTAAAAATTTCATAATTTTTCATTTTTGTTGATATTTACATATTTTATATTTAAACTGAGATATTTATTTTTTTCTTTGATTATTAGTAAGATTTTAAAAAATGGTCTCACAAATCTACAAATCTCCACTCCTAAAGTTTTTGGAAGAAATGACATTTCTTGGGTGTCAAATGCAAAAATGCACCTGCAAGATATAGCTTGTAAGGCACTAAGATGAAACAAAACACCCTTGCAAGAAAAATCAAAAACCATGATTTTCGCTCCCCATCATTTATGTTAGAGCCTGAAAGCTCAACATCTTATGCTGGAGGATCCATTAACTTTGTGGAATAATCTCAAGGAGATATTTGACTACCATAGGGTTATTTTCCTTTTAAAAAGGCAAATATGAGTAGCTAAACCAGAGGTTACAAGACTATGCAAGAATCTCTGACTACAGCTTTGCTCTATGTCGCATAACCTTAGAATTGATATTGTATGGTGAAAAAAAAAATATTAATCAAGATATTCTTGAAAAGACACTCTCTACTTTTCATTCATCAAATGTTGTTCTATAACAACATAGGAGCATCGATATAGTAAATACTCTGAGTTGATAACATCTCTTTTTATTGTTGAATAAAATAATTAGCTCTTGATGAAAAAATCATGAATTACGTCCAATTGGTTCTCAATCATTCCCAGAAGTAAATGCTAATACAAGTACCAACAATGGACTAATCGATGAGGCAAGAGAGCATGTGGTTATTATTCTTATGGTGGTCATAGGCAATCAACACAGTAGAACAACAGAAATAGGTGCCATTAGAAGTGGAAAATGATGCATAAAAAATTATAGATATCACAACAAAGAAATTTGTTTTCAATGTAGAGGAAAAGGACACTAGTCACATATACGTTGTATGGACAAACAATTAGTAGATCTTTACTAAGCATCTAAGAAAGATAAAAGAAAATTTGAGATTAATTTAGTCCATAACTCAGTAATTTAGTCGATAACTCAGATCCTACTGATCTAACTCAACTTGATATCTTTGATTTTTTTAAAGACGTAGATGGGAAAAGTGATCTCTTAATTAATGATAAAAATATCCACATTAATTAAGCCCTCATTATTATGCCATAATTATTAAGGTATTAATATGTTTTGTACTTTTTATAGCTTCCTTAAATGTTTTTAATTTTCATACCTGATGTCTAATATGTAAGGTTATGGATTTTATAAATAGATTATCAAATTTGGAAAATGAAAGCTAGAGATGTATTCTTGGCTGATAGTGCAACCATATATACTATTCTTCAATATAAAAAATATATTTTAAAAATAAAATTACTTGAAGAAAAAAAATAAATATTCTATCTAATCCTGCAGATCTAATAAAAGGCCTTAAAAGAGCTATATCTTTTTCAGCAAATGGAACAAAATTAATAATCCAAAATACTATATATTCAGCAAGATCCAAAAGGAATCTATTGAGCTTTAAAATATCCGCTTAAATGGATATCATATTAACATTTTAAATAAAAATAACGCAGAATATCTTCACATTATTAAAAATATTTAAAAATATTTTGGGATATATATATATTATCAAGACTATAATCATTTAAGAAATTATTAATAAGCACGATTATTAAGAGCTACATAATGATGAACCAGAAGTTCATAGATCGAAAAATATTTATGTTGTAGCATAATTGCTTTGGACACCTAGGATCTACAATGATGCATAGAATTATTGAAATTTCTCATGGACATCCATTAAAAAACCAAAGGATTATATTCCCTAATAAGATTGTTTGGCTCATTTTCTAGCATGATATTCCTTTGATTATAATTCTCTTCATTTTTACAAAAAAATAAATATCTAGGCAATCCACCAAATTTTTGAGAATTATTTGCCATTTTATGATTTTACATTTACATTATTGAGTTTGATGCATTATGTCTATTTATGTTGATTGTTTGTAGGTTGTTAGTTAGTTTACATGGATATTAAGGTTATATCAATAGAGTTCTAGATAATGCTAGTGAGTTTATATTCTATATTTATCTTCATGTTACGACAAGGATATTGGCCAATCCACATGTACATACACAAAATGAACTGGTAGAATCATTAGCTAAGCGGTTGCAGATAAATACAAAATACTTTACTTATGCAAACAAAATTACCATTATATGCATGAGGTCATGCTATTTTACATGCTGCAATTATATCATTCATCTAATTATCATTAATACATATTTCATTATCTTAATATACAACTTTCTTATCAAACAACTTTTCATGGTCATGCATTTCACTGCACTACGCCCTACATTATCATTACCTCTCAATGCATAAATGGAATCTCAACATTGTTTAGGAATTTTCAATAGTTCAATATCAGAAACCCATGGTTGACTTTTTTACCTTTTTGTGTTTTTTTTCATTATTGTTTCACTTTTCAATTTTCCGTCACTATGGGTTGAGTTATAAAATCATAAAGTATATGAATTCTTAGAAAATTTCCATTTTTCTCATTTAGATTCTCGCATTACAAATCTGTAAGACGGCATTACAAAGAAATAGTACATTGTATGAAGTATAATCATTTACAAATTTATAACATAATTAAAATGTGTAGAATTAATTTTCTAAGTGAGTGGTTGGATTTTTGATGAAAGTAATTTAGCCTAGGGGTGGGCATCGGTTTGGTTCAGTTCGGTTTTGGGATAAAATTTCAGTTTTGGTTCGGTTTGAGTTCTAAATTCAAAAAATCCATTCGGTTTTTAGAGAAAATAAAAACCGAACCAGGACCAATAGTTCAGTTCGGTTTCTATTTTTTGGTTCAGTTTTGGTTTTTCGGTAACGGTTTACTTAACCGATCGGATTAACAAATCAGTTTTTCGGTTTATCTTAACTTGCACACAAGGCCTACTATAATCAATATATATGAAATACTAATTGAGCAACCCAAGAGGGGGGTGAATTAAGTTTTAAAGGAAATATTGCAACTAAATTCAAAATAAAATAAATTAATGCACAATGAAAAATTAAGAAATAGAGTAAGAGAGAACAAACACAATGATTTTTACGTGGTTCGGCAATCTTCGCCTACGTCCACGCCTCCAAGCTCACCGGGCTTGAGGATTTAACTAAGCAAGCCTCCAAGGCCTCAAATGTTTATAATTGACTTCCAAGGTGTCAATGAACCTTTACAAGAAGAGATTATCCCCAATCTCTTGATCCAAGAGTATTCCAACACTTACAATCACTCAAAACAAAGGATTACAAATTATTTTTCTCTCACACAATATTGAAGATTACAAATCAATGCAAGATGAAGTAAGAAAGTGTTTGAAGCTCTATGAAGATTGTTCAAGATTAATACTATAGTCTCTAAGTGTTTGTTTCATCCAAAGAGCTTGTGCACAACAATTACCAGCGGCAATATATTCCGCCTCAGTGGTTGAAAGTGTAACTGAGTTTTGTTTCTTACTAAACCATGAAACAAGTGAGTGACCTAGTATATGGCAAGTTCCACTAGTGCTTTTCCTATCAACTTTATAACCGGTGAAATCCGCATCCGAAAAATATGTTAAATCTATATGAGTTCCTCTAGGATACCAAAGGCCAAGATCTATGGTTCCACTCAAATAACGAAAAATTCTTTTAATAGCAAGCAAATGAGATTCCTTGGGACATGATTGAAATCTTGCACACAAATATACACTAAACATGATATCGGGTTTACTTGCGGTTAAGTGAAGTAAAGAGCCGATCATACCTCGATATTTTTTAATATAAACTTCTTTACCTTTTTCATCTTTGTCAAACTTAATTGTTGTGCTCATTAGAGTGCTCTTAGTATTTGACTCATCAATTCCAAATCTTTTGAGCAAATCTTTGACATACTTAGCTTGATTGATGAAGATTCCCTCTTTGTTTTGCTTGATTTGAAGTTCAAGGAAATACTTCAATTTTCCCATCATGCTCATTTCAAATTCCTTACTCATACAAGATGAAAATTCCTTGCACAAGGATTTATTAGTAGAACCAAAGATAATATCATCAACATAAATTTGAACAACAAGTATATCTTAATTTTTATGCTTAACAAAAAGAGTAGTACCCGCTTTACCCATTGAAAAACCGTTATCCAACAAGAAATTTTCAAGCCTATCATACCAAGCTCTAGGTGCTTGTTTTAATCCATACAAAGCTTTAGACAACTTATACACATGATTTGGAAATTTTTCATTATCAAAACCGGGGGATTGTTTCACATAAACTTCCTCTATAATATAACCATTTAGAAAAGCACTTTTAACATCTATTTGAAATAAAATGAAATCTTTATAATATGCATATGCTAACAATATTCTAATGGATTCTAATCTGGCTACAGGTGCAAATGTTTCATCAAAATCAATTCCTTCTTCTTGGTTGTATCTTTGAGCCACTAATCTAGCCTTATTCCTTACAACCACACCGGATTCATCCATCTTATTTCTAAATACCCATTTAGTACCTATGATGGACTGATGTTCCGGTTTAAGAACTAATTCCCACACATTATTTCTCTCAAATTGATTTAATTCCTCTTGCATTGCCATAATCCAAGATTCATCATTTTCCGCATCCACAAAGAATTTTGGTTCAATTTGAGAAATAAATGCAGTATGCTCACATGTGTTCCTAAGTGATGATCTAGTTGTAATACCTCTTGATGGATCTCCTAAAATAGCATCTGAAGGGTGAGAAGAAACATACCTCCACTCTTTGGGGAGTGTTTGAATAGTACCTTTTTGCTGCTTTGTATTTCTTTGCTTTTCTTGATTATTCTCTTGATTTTCTTGTGATGCATTTTCTTGTTTATCCTTTGATGATTCTTCTTGTAACTCTCCATCTACATCATCATTAACAACTTCTTTCTCCGCAGAGGAGGGGTTAGACTCATCAAAAGAAATATGCATAGACTCTTCTACAACCAAAATTCTTTTATTATAAACTCTATAAACTTTGCTTGAGTTTGAATACCTAAGAAAAATACAAACATCGGATTTTGGATCAAATTTACCAAGATTATCTTTTGTGTTCAAAATAAAACATTTACAACCAAAGATTTTGAAATAACCAATGTTGGGTTTTCTATCTTTCCAAAGCTCATATGGAGTTTTGTTAAGAAGAGATCTAATCAACACCCGATTTAAAACATAACAAGCGGTGTTGACGGCTTCGGCCCAAAAATACTTAGGTAATGCATTTTCATTCAACATAGTCCTAATCATTTCTTGGATAAATCTATTCTTTCTCTCAACAACTCCATTTTGTTGTGGAGTTCTAGGTGATGAAAATTGATGCTCTATGCCAAAGTCATTACAAAAAGACTCAAATGCATAATTTTTAAATTCTCTACCATGATCACTTCTAATACAAGAAATAGAATAACCCTTTTCATTTTGAACCTTTTTACAGAAAATTTTAAAAGCATTAAAGGCATCATCCTTATTAGCTAAGAATAATACCCATGTGTATCTAGAGTAATCATCCACAATTACAAATGCATAATACTTGCCATTTAAGCTAGCATATCTAGATGGTCTAAACAAATCCATGTGAAGTAGTTGAAGAGGTTTTGAAGTAGAAACATAATTCTTGTTTTTTAAAGAGGTTTTGATTTGTTTTCCAAATTGACAAGCTTCAAAAATTCTATCCTTTTGAAAACTGATTTTTAGAAGTCCTTTAACCAAATCATTTTTCGAAATTTTTGAAATCAATTTCATGTTTGCATGACCTAATCTTCTATGCCATAACCAACTATCACCATGTAAAGCTGAAAAACATTTATCATGGGTAGAAGCAACTTCTATGCCAATGGTATAAACATTACCACATCTATTTCCAACAAATAAAACCTTTCCATCACGTGCATCTTCAATAACACATCTAGACTTATCAAAAACTACTTTGTAACCTTTGTCACACAATTGACTAATACTAATCAAGTTGTGTTTCAAATTTTTAACTAAGCATACATTTTCAATTAAGGTTGATGAAGTCTTACCAACATTTCCGATTCCAAGAATCTTCCCTTTTGAATTATCTCCAAAAGAAACATCTCCACCGTTTTCGATTTTGGTGAAACTTGAAACCATGCATAGTTTCCGGTCATGTGTCTTGAACATCCACTATCCAAGAACCATTTGTTCTTCTTCTTTTTTAAGCCCTGCAGAAAAAATCTCAAGTCTTAGGTACCTAAACTTTTTTGGGTCCTTGAGTGTTAGCAATGGTTCCTTTTGGAACCAAAATACTTTTCATACTAAAATATGCGTTTCTTTTCACTGGGCACCTATTTTTCATATGACCATCTTGATTACAATAATGACATACAACTTGATTGCTACTCTTGTAATATTTTTGTTTCAAATTTGGTTTGTAACCAATTCCTCCTTTGTCAAACATACACTTTTGTGAATTAAGCAAATTATCCAACATTTTTTGTCCATTTATGAATTTAAACCATTGCTCTTCTTTTTAAGTGATTCATTTTCATTTTTCAAGTCATTCACATGTGATTCTAGATGCTCATGTGAAGTGCTAGAATTCTCAAATAATGCAATTTTATCATGCAATATTATCATGCAATATTTTATTTTCTAATTCAAGGCATGTAATCTTAGCACTAAATGAATCATTTTCATTTTTAAGCTCTACCATCTTCTTTTTAAGGCAAACATTCTTTTTACCAATTTTCATCAATTCATCATGCAATTCCTTAAAGACATCATGTAATTCATCATAAGTAGGAAGATCATTTACGTCATATAATTCATCATTTGATTCATCTCCAATTGCCATGAGAGCTAGATTTTTCATTTCTTGATGCTCTTCATCATCACTCGTTTCTTCATCGCTATCGTCCCACGTGGCCACCATTGCTTTCTTCTTAAACTTGTTAAGAAAGAGGACATTCTGATCTTATATGGCCAGGCTTCTTACACTCATAGCATTTGATTGCTTCCTTCTTCTCCTTATGGTTCTTGAAATCTCTAAATTTTCTTCGTTCACCGGTTTTCTTGAAAAACTTTCTGAACCTCCTTGCTAGCATAGCTAACTCTTCATCATCTGGTTCACTCTCCTTATCACTCTCGTATTTTGAAGCTTTGAGAGCAATGTTTTTCTTCTTTTCTTCATTTCCTCTTTCAGCTGCTACATCTTCTTCATAAGAAATAAGAGAACCAATTAAATCATCAATAGGTAGAATGTTTAAATCTTTGGCTTCCTCGATAGTAGTTCTTTTTGGTCTCCATTCCTTAGGTAGGGACCTAATGATTTTCTTAACTTTCTCACTATTTGAGAAGGTCTTTCCTAGGGCTCCTAAGGTGTTCACTATGTCCGTAAATCTAGTATACATAGAGTACACACTCTCATTTTGTTCAATTTGGAATAACTCATATTGTCGAGTGTATTTACTGATTTTCTCTCACACAATATTGAAGATTACAAATCAATGCCCAATGTGTGAATAAGATGAAGTAAGAAAGTGTTTGAAGCTATATGAAGATTGTATACTCAGGTATAAGCTCAATGGTCGTGTTGTGATCAACCTTTGATTTGAATGAACTTATTTATAGTTAGAGCTAAAAACTAGCCGTTATTGCCTTTTTCGCCAGCAAACGGATCACTGTTAACCGTTAACGGTTAACCGTTTGCGCTGGTCAAAGTTATCGTTGGGCTGAATTTTAAATAAACGGTTGACCGTTAGTCACTACCCTTTCGCCGTTAAAATCTAGAGACCTGCACAACAAAATTCTTCTAACCGTTCTTGCTAAACGATTAAAGATTAACAAAAATGTTATTCTGAAAATTATCGGTTAGCCGTTTATACGTTATCGGTTCACCGTTAAATTCCAAAAACCAGCATTATAAATTTCAACTAACCGTTCTTCTTAAACGGTTAAGGGTTAACAATGTTTGTCATACTGGATATTATCGGTTAGCCGTTATATGTTAACGGTTCGCCGTTAAATTCCAGCAACTTATAAAATAAAATGCTTAACCGGTTTGCTTTAAACGGTAAGAGATTAGCACATGATTCATTTTTTAATATTATCGGTTGACAGTTACAAATAACGGTTCGTCGTTTACCTTCAGTAAGTTTGGAAGCTAATCAGTTAAGGCTTAAGAAATAACCATTTTCTGAACATTAAGGTTAGCCTTTACCCTAAACGGTTAGCTATTTACGTCCAGTGGATGATTTTTAGTAAGTTTTAAAGTAATCGGTTGAAGCTTTAGAAAATACCCTTCTCTGCATTTTATCGGTTAACTGTTAAAATAAACGGTTCACCGATTATGCCCAGAAAACCACATTTTTCAGAATTTTATAGAGAATGCTATTTCTGTTTAACCAAAGCTTGTAAACACACACAGAACATTTTTGGCTTTTAAGAAAACATTTGATATTATGAAACTCCAACAAATTGATTAAAAGAGATAAAGGTTTGTTATCATCAAAATCAATAAAAAGAACATTTACATGTTAACAGTATAATCAACAAAAAAAAATTTACAAATTTGTATAAGCAAAAAAAATTACAAAATTTTGGACTAAACAGAATAACTTTTAGAATCATCGTCATTGTTTTTAATATCAAAACTTTTGGCTCAAAACGTAAATAAAATAAAATAAGTTTTTGTGCCATATTATAATTTATGAAAATTATAGGGATCAAAATGTTATCTTGCCTTGTTGACTTTTGGTGAAGGACCTTTTTTAAAAGCTTGCAAAATATGTTAGGCCATAATAGAATTTCTATATGTAAATATGTTCTAAATATTGGGTCATATTAAAATTTTATAAAAGTGAGGGACCCAAATGATATTATCGGTTCGATTTTGTGTTTTTAAAATTTGATCCAAAAACCAAACCGAACAGAATTTCTATATTCGGTTTTTTAAAAATAAAAAACTAAACCAAAACAAAAAAAACCGAACCGAACCGAATTTTTTTCAGTTCCGGTTCGGTTTTGCCCACCCCTAATTTAGATTATCCTAAAATTTAAATTGGAATGACGGAATTAAATTAAAGTAGAAACTATTATAATTAAAGTGCTTAGGTATCTGGATCTGCATCAACATGCTACATGGGCTAAACATTTCTTATTAGTGCTAATTAAATCATGAGGCGGATTTCCACTCCTGCTGGGGGGATTTCCATTTCTCATGAACCACACTCAAACAAATATGATGCTAAGGGCTTATCGTGCCAAATAGTAATAACCTTATATTAGGGAACCGGTTACACCAGTGCGGAATCTAAACAATATTATTATTATTTGTTGATAAAAAGTTAGAACATCCACAATTATTAGAGGGGAAGAGAAAGTAAATTTACTAAATTAAGTCCATGGAACATGTTAAGACTTCACCTTCAACCCAAGCTTGAAAGAAAGTTAGTTACTCATAATTGAACTAGGGGTAAAATGAAAATTTATTAAAGTATGTAGAAAATACAAGATGGAGAAGAAATTATAGAAAATTAAGTTAAAAAATGAAATCATGGGTATCAAATTAGGGGGAGGCCCCCTTTTTATAGGTACACTGAGTAAATCATGACTATCGGATTAAAAATAATTTGGACGCTCAGGATTGCGTCACGTCATCAGTCAATAATATGCGGTTTGACCACGAGGTTTGAATAGTGATGCGGCTTGAACAGTGGTGGATTGAATAGTAATGTGATTTAGTTATAAATAATCTCGTGTATATGCATGTACCGTATGCCTGATTTTTGGTCCACTGAAATGCTGTCACGTCACTTATCAACAGTGCATAAGAATTTTAGTCCAATAGGATGGTGACACATCATCGGTCAACACCAACTCATCAGTCAACACCACATAAGCAACCAATGCCACATCTTTCGTCCAATCGAATGCTGTCACGTCATAGGTCGGTGCTTTCGTCGTGATCATGCGTCATCATCAGCGCCGTGTTATCGGACCGTATATATAAGCGATGTCGTAAATGGCGATCTGAACAATACCGTACATGTGGACAATATCATTTTTCCTTTTATACTTCTCCTAAGGTTTTCGACTGTCCTGAGTTCAAACGTGATGTCTGTTTTGCTCTCAGATCTCTCGTTCATTGTGAAATGATTATGATGCTCCTAAAATACATAAAATACTTAATTATAATACAACACACATAATTAAATAATAAGATACTTAAATATAAAAAAGTAGGGATGTTAGTGAGATTTAAAGTGTAAAATGACAATATTTCCCTTATAAATATACACTTTCTAACACTCAACATATACGAATGGAAAAAAAAAAACAATTAAAGTAGAATTGGCTTCCCCAACTAAACGTAAAGTTTCTGAACCAACAGTTTAGACACTTGAAAATGTCAACCTCATTAGGTACAAATAGAAATTGGGAGGAAACATCACTAGATAAAGAGTGCGACTAGCTGCACATGGTTTCTCGTAGAGACATAGCATTGATTATGATGATACGTATTCTTCAGTGATAGATACTATTACATTTCAAGTTTCAATTAGTTTGGCCTCATAAAAACCTGGCATGTATCTCATGGATGTAATGACTGCTTATCTTTATGGGCCACTTAATACAAATATTTACATGAAAATCTCTGAAAGATTCAAAATGCCTAAAGCATGGAAATGAAAGGATCATAATATATGTTCAGTCAAGCTACAACGATACTTATATGAATTGAAATAATTAAGATGCATTTGGTATAATCGTCTGAGTAAATGTTTGACTAAAAAAGAATATAAAATTGATCCTATTTGCATGTGCATATTTATTAGAAAATTTGTGTGAAGATATGATCAACTGTGGTGGGGGGTCAAAGTGAAATCGAGTGAGAGTATTAGGGTCATTGTGCAGATTGCATTCAGTAAAGGGGGTGTTTAAGAAATTGTCTGCTGACGTGGCACAAGTTTGTTAAGTTCGTTATATGGTTTCTGGGAATCTTTCCAGAAACGTGATGCTGATGTTTGGCATCTGATATAAGAACTCTCTCTCTCTCATTTCTTAACGGATTGGTGTGATTTTTCTGTGTGAACAAATCTTGTAATCTCTTCTTCATCTGTAATCATTTTGTTCTCAGTTGTGATGAATGAAAGAGCGTGTATTTTTCCTTCAAAAGTATTGCCTCGTTCTGTTAAATTTAGTTCTGTTATTCTTGTTCTTTTACTCAATCTTCATTAAACCTTTCTTGTTTTTATCCTGATTGATTAAGGGTTAGAAATAAGATTGGTTCTTGTTACCAGCCAGTTCGAATCAATCCATAACAATTTGAATATGGATTTACAATTATAGTAATTTATGTTGATGACATGAACTTAATTAGACCACTTGAAGAGCTTCTAAAAACTGTTGGATATTCAAAAAGACAATTTGAAATGAAAGATTTGGTGAAAATAAAATATTGTATCAGCCTGTAAATCGAGCATAAAACAGAGTATTTATCCATCAATCTGCTTATATTTAAAAAATGTAAAAGCATTTCAATATGGATAATGCTCATCCACTAAGCACCCCTATGATTATTTAATCTCTCTATCCTAAAAAGGATTTATTTTTCTCAAAGAGGGTGACAAAGAGATACTTAGACCAAAAGGACTATATCTAAATGCAATCGTTGCTTTATAATATCTAACTCAATGCACTAGACAAGACATTGCATTCCTTGAAAAATTGTTGTCGAGATTTAACTCATTGCCAACAAAGAATGGCATGAAACATATCTTCCTATATTTCCATGGAATGACATAATTAGGGTTATTTTAGTTAAGTGAGCTAACAAAGAATCTTACTCTTATTGGTTATGCAATTATAAGCTACCTCTCTAATCACCAGGAAACTTATTAACAAACAGGAAATGTTTTCGCTTATAATGGGATGATAATTTTGTGACTATACAGACTATCATTGCCACCTCCTCTAATCACTCAGAAATCCTTAGTTACATGAAGTAAGTAAAGAGTGTGTTTTGTTACGATCTATGATTCATCATATTCTAACCACTAAGAATTTAACTTCTACAACAAATGTAGACAATGCTACTTGTATTGCTCTAATTAGAGGAAGATACATCGAGAGAGATAGAACTAAACACATCTCACCAAAGTTATTTTATATTCATGAGCTCTAGTAGGAAAAGAAAAATTAGTGTCAAGCAAATACGCTTTACTAATCATTTTGTTAATCTTTTTACTGAAGGTTTGCCCACATCAGTATTTGAAAAGTTAGTGCATAATGTTGGCATGTATTGACTTAACAAACAAAATTAATATGATTTTGAGAGGACATTTCATCAAAGGTAGCATATTTGAAGATAAGAGCCTGTAGCTATATTGCATAAATGCGCATTTTACTCTTTTTCCTTCGGTCAGGTTTTGTCCCACCAGATTTTAATGGCAAGCTTTTAGCGAGGCACTATTAAATACACCTAGTAACACTTTTGTTGTATTTACCTAAATGGTGAAGTCCAAGAAAGAGTATTTGTAAACTTGTAAACTTTTACCATTTGAAAAAAGTCCCACATGGAAATTTTAAGTCATCTAGTTGCACATTAAACAAGTGTAAACAAAGATGATTAGTTTGTAAATGAATGAACAACAAAAGCGTATCAATAATAAGTTATTAATAAGGTACTGGGAGTACTTTGTTCTTGTTCAAAATTTTCTATTACATATTTATTTTATGACAAAATGAGCTTCATGAAAATTAGCTCCATTAATGTTATTTGTGTCATTAACAGAGGTGTAAAAGAATTTTATACCATTTAAAAGTATTTTATTGGATTAATAAAGAATGGTGGATTTGATGAGTTATTTGAAGGTAATAGTTCTACTCTTATGTACAGTTTGGCAATGCTGTAACTTTTAAAATAATTGTTATTAGTTATACTGTAGAAATAATCAGTTGTGAAAAGAATCAGTTAAATGTTTAGTAAATTTTGTTTCCAGAAGTACTGTGAAATTTAAAAGCAGTTACGGACATTTAGTAAATTTTACTATTAAACTGTTGTGAGAAAATAAATTACTAAAATATACATAATGTAGGATAAAAATTTACTTATACATATAAAAACATGTACATACAATATTTTTTATTGTATATTGTAATAATTTTAAATAATAATAAAATTTAGAATATATTGATTTTATTTTTTATTTTTATCTTAAAATAATTGATAATTAAATTTATAATATAGTGAAAAATTTTAATAATAATTCTACCAACAAATTGATGTTAAGAAATTTATATTGATAAATTATAATAACAATTTATTAAAATATTGATTTTGTTTCCAATTTAAATAAGGATAATTTTGGGTTAGGTAATAATTTTAAAAATATTTATAGAATTATATTAAAGGATAAAATTGATTCTCAAAATCAGAATCTAAGAGGTACTCCTTTCTTTCTTTTCAAAATCAGTTGTAGGAGTGCTTGATTGTAACAAAAGTGATTTTGATTTTAACTAAATACTAAAATTAAATTTTAAATTTTTAAAATTATTTTTAAACTTCCTAAAAATAATCTCCAACAGGCCCTTACTCCCACCAGACAAGCAAATGATTTCATTTTAATAATACTAAAGCTTAAAGATGAGTTTGACATCCATTATATAAAATAATATTTTATAGGGATATTATCATTTGTCTACCTAAGTTTTTTCTAGTATATCAAGTTAGTAACAAAATTTAATGAAAATTGTATTTTACCACTTAACCACTGTTCCGTAAATGTAATTAAAAATTTACTAATGTCATAAGGACATTTAGAGAATTTTCTATTGCAGCCAAAACACACCATTTTCAATTGTAAAATAATAATCAATTTTAGTTATTATTTATATTAACTTATTAAACAATAATCAAATTTTATATATTAAGTATTATAATACAATAATGAGAGTCGAAGAAACAATGAATGATTAATTGCGTTACTTCGCAAAATAAGAGGACATGAATGATGAATTCGACTCGCAATTTAGGAATATGATATATTGAGGTGAATCTTGTTAAAATTCCTTAATTCATTTTATTTAAAATAAAAATACATTTTGTCATAAGTTATAATTAATTAATATATTATTATAATTAATTAATTATTATGATTAATTAATATATTATTAACTATAATTATTAATAATTATAGTTCTTGAATAAATAATCATAATAATTAATTTATTGTTATTGTTATTATAATTAATTAATATACTGTTACAATAATTACTAATATAATAATTATAATTAATTCATATATTCTAATTAATTAAATACTTTAATTATTACTATTAAATAATATAATAATATATTATTTAACAACAATATATTAATAATTATAGTTCTCAAGTAAATAATCACAATAATTAATATATTATTATTTTAATTAATTAATTAATATATTATTATAATAATTATTAATATAATTATTATAATTAATTCATATATTATAATTAATTAATATAATTATTACTATTAAATAATATAATTAATAATTATAGTTCTCGATTAAAAAATCACAATAATTAATACATTATTATATTAATAAATTAAGTTATATATAATTATAATAATTATTAATATAATTATTATAATTAATATATATATATATATATTATAATTAATTAATATAATTATTACTATCAAATAATATAATAATATATTATTAACAATAATATATTAATAATTATTGTTCTCTATTAAATAATCATAATAATTAATACATTGTTATTTTAATTAATTAATTAATATATTATTATAATTATTATTATAATTAATTCATATATTATTATTAATTAAGTAACATAATTATTAATACTAATTAATATATTAATACATTTTTAACAATAATTATTAATAATTATAATTTTTGAAAGAATAATCACAATAATTAATATATTATTATAATTAATTAATTAATATTAATATTATTAGTTAATATATTTTTATAATAATTGTTAATATAATTATAATAATTAATTAATAAAATTTCACAATTAATTAATATATTAGTTAATAATAATAATTATGACAATAATCCATTAAGATTTTTAAGAATTTACAATCCAAATTTCATTCCGATTCTGATTCCTACAGTTTAAGTAAACAACTTAATTTGATTCCCATTCCTTATTCCGATTCCAGCTCATTTACATTCCTGTCCATTCCGATTCCAGCCCATTCCGATTCTAGTTTAGTAAGCGCAACATAAAAAGAAATAGAAGCGTGGGTTAAACGCGACAGAAAAGAGAGTGAAGGAAGGCATGAGGCCAGGGCAAGCAACAAAGTGGCCCTATAAACGGCGGGAGCATACCCAGTATGGAAATTTCACACACCCAATCATCTCTCTCTCACAGTCTCTCTCTCTTTCTCTCTCTCTCTGTCGCTGTGACTGTGTGTCAACTTTACACTAATTACACTCTAACCCTCAAGTCCCCTCAAAAAACCCCCTCCCAGTTCCCAAATCTACACCCCTAATTCCTCATCTACGCTGCCTTCCAGTCCCATCACCCTAAATTTCTGCCATTCTAGGGCCTATTTTGTGTTCATAAAATTTAGGGTTTCTCCAGCAACAGGGAGTTAGAGGAGTGTAAGAGGGTGTGATTAAACAAATGGAGGCCACGGCCGGTGTCGCTGCCACACGCGGCGGTTCTTTGCCGATGCCCTCGTCACGCAAGGAATGGCGCGCCGTTTCTGACCATCATCCCGTTCGAAACGTTGCTGATGAAGTGGTAAATCGCTTAAACGTTATCCACATTTGCAAAGAAAATGCAGTAATGTCGGAGGAATTTCGGTTTTGAAAATTAGGAGAATTTTATAGTTTGGAACTGTAATAGTAAAAAAATAGCTTGAAAAAAAATTATTGGTTTTAACAGTTTTCTTTTAGACCATTTGAAGGATTAGGGTTTTTTTCTGCTTTTTATGCTGCCTTTGCTTGTGTTTCTCCCTACAATTAAAGTTATTGGGTTAATTTTGTCTCTACGAAAGTGTGGTTTATGTGATTAAGAATTTGCTCATGGGTTGCTGAGTTAACTTTTGGCTTCTGTGATATTTACTAGGATAATATAAGAGAAACTTTTGTGAGATGGATATTTATTTCATACTGTATCATCGTTCTTCACTTTTGAAACTGTTTAGACTTCCTGTTCTTGAGGGCCCAATTTGAAGTTGTTTGATTTAGTATCTTCACTGAGATTGCAAAATATTCATCAGTTAACAGGAACATTAGAGATCCTTGGTTCTTTTATTGATTTTCCATTTGTAATATACTGGGAACTTGCCATATGCAGGAGTTGGAACAATCAAAATTAGGGCAATCAGATGAGAGAACAATATATGAGGTAAGGATTTTGACCTCAGCTGCTTACATTTGAGTAACAAATCATAGATTGTTAACATAGTTGATATTTAATTAAGGTGCAGCAAGGAAGAGAGCCAGCTGATGTGGACTTCTGTTCCATCACAATGGATGGGAGTTTAAACATTGACTTATTGCAACAGCGGCTTCATAGTGTTGCTAGACAAAGAGAAGATCTACAAAATCTGGAGATTGAGCTTAGAACTCAAATGATTGCAAGAACTGAGTTCATGGAAATGCAAAGCAACTTTGATTCTCAAATCAAGGAGCATGTTAATGCTGCAACCAAGTTGCAGGTTTGAATTTATAACTTGACAAATGTATATCTTAAATAGGGTGTGTACACATGTGAACCTATGGGGAAAATCCAAGTTTTCATTCTTTTTTAAAACTTGACAAATCTATATCTTAATTAGGGTGTGTACACATGTGAACCTAGGGGGAAAACCCAAGTTTTCATTCTTTTTTAAAAGTTAGTATTTAAGTAATTACTTTAAAATACACGCACTGTGAATATCTTTGATATTAAATCATCATTTATGTTCTATTTTCATTGTGCATTTTTGTTTACAGTAAATATTGTTTTTTTACAAAACTTGTATTGACATTTGACCTAAATGTTCCTGTACTTGGTTGTGCAGGAGCAACTACTTGAAAGAGAGCAGACCATACTTGAGTTGGAAAGGAAAATGGACGAGAAAGATAGAGAGCTTCTTGCAATTAAACGAGACAATGAAGCGGTTGGTTAATTTGGTTGTGCTTTTTGCCCCTTTTCTCCTTTGCTGGATTTATTGTAAATTGGCTTCTCTTAAATTTTACTTAGGCCTGGGCTAAAGAGGATCTTTTCAGAGAACAAAACAAAGAATTGGCAACTTTCAGGTTTGTGTATGCAGTGTATTTTATTCACTTAAGCCTTTACCTTTATGTGTGTGTGTGTGTGTGTATTGGTTTACCTTGTTTCAAATCTTTAGGTCATAGTTGATTGATAGCTACTTGACTAAGTAATTTCTTCATTATTTTTTGTTTTAATGGTACGGGTGGCTGTTTCTTGATCCTTGCTGCTCTAGCTGCTTGTGTGCATTTTTGGTATATTCCTTTCAGCAGTTGTGATTACATCTTTTAAATAAATTTAAATTGTTTTTGTCATTTGCAGAAGAGAGCGTGATCAATCTGAAGCTGAAAGAGCTCAGCACATAAAACAAATGCATGATCTCCAAGAACACATTCAAGAAAAAGAAAGGCAACTTATTGATTTGCAAGAACAGGTTTTTATCTGTACTTTTTCAAGTAGTAGTTTTTTGGAAGTTAAGGCAACGAGTTCACCGTTCCATTCTTTTTATACACCTGGTTGTGATACTTTTAATTGTCATCTTTCGAAATATTCTCTCTGTTCCCAGACCTGCTGGAATGTTTACTGTATTAAGCATTACTTTAATTACATAAGAGCTTCTGATGTCGTGTTTGCTTGATAGTTATCATACACTATTGTGGCTAGGAGGTGCCTTCATAACAATATTCTTATTTTCAGCATAGGGTCGCTCAAGAAACTATTATATACAAGGATGAACAATTGAGGGAGGCACAAGCTTGGGTTGCACGTGTCCAGTTGCAGTCAAGTACAAATCATTCATTACAGGCAGAATTGCGTGAACGGACAGAGCAATTTAACCAGCTCTGGCTAGGGTGTCAAAGACAGGTTGGTTGCTTTTGGATTTTCTTTTTCATTTTTAGGTTCTGTGATTTTTACCTTTCTTTTCTCCATTTGTTTTAGGATGTACTCATGTTTCACAACAAATTCTGTTGTCGACGTTTAAATTTATTTTTAGCTTGGATGTTAATTGTCATTGCCTTCCTTCATAGGATGTTTACTATTCTTTCAATTTAGATTGACTGGTTTTCCTGATAATCAATGTCAGTTTGCTGAGATGGAGAGACTTCATTTGCATACAATACAGCAGCTTCAACATGAGCTGGCAGACGCGAGAGAAAGGAGTGGAACTTTCACTGATGATTCACATATATCTCACAATAATTCGAAGGATGCAACTCAATTTGATCCGAACAATGGAAACCAACTAGCTGCAAATGGAGGTGCTTTATCTGGTAATACAGGCATTATTCCGAACGGAAATTCAGATAGCGCTGAATCTTTTGCTTCATCTGGCAATGCCTCAACACAGGTAGTTTTGCTTGTTGTTATTAGTTTCATATTTGACTGCTTTTCCGTTGTCATTGTGCTGAAAGTGCTTTAGAGGGGAGTTTTTTAAAAAAATTTTCTAGGATGGAGATCGTAGAGGTACGATCTTCCTTCATATGTTTCCCTAGTTGATTGACAAACCAACGATAAATAGTGTCATGCCCATCTTTCCTAAGTATTAAACTGCTGCATCGCTTTAATTTCTTGTGCACCCCATCTGCAAAATCACGACTGAAAAACTTTTAATATCACAATTGTTTCTTTTATGGTGCACATATGTGTTTCTTGAAAACTAGCAACTTCTGTTATTGTGTAAATCTGGATGCATTTGATGGAAACTAAGATGATTACTGGAGCAGTAATAGTTGTTGCAACTGCTGAGTTAATGGAAAGATGCTTAAACAAGAGTTTGCATAGTAGAACATGTTTAAGCTTGTATCATAGAACAAATTACAAGCATAGAAGAATATGCATTAGGTATAAAAATTTATTGACTCTATTAGAAAGCAAACAGAGTTTTATTAACTTCAAATTGCAGATTTCAATCCAAATTAGCCTGTCTTGCAGCAAATTCAATAATAGCCCTATCATGGATTTCTAAATAAATTGTATTTTTGTAACTCTATTCCTTGAGAAGTAGTAAAGGAAGGTATGGCTAATATTTTTAACATCTAGAGTGGCACGATCAATGTATGGTAAATGTAAAGACTTGTGAGAAGTATGCAGTCCATAAACTCCACAATCTACAGACGCCACACCTCTCCCCCAAAACAATCTTTTATGAAAACAATAAGAATGAATAGATATATTTAACTTTATTATGGTCAAATTAATGAACAAAAGTCCATTTCATTTCCCTCCAATATACGACCAAATGAAAAGTGGAAAGAATGATATTGTTCTTCTATTCCTTATCTTTTCCTTCCCACCTTGACTTTGCTTTTCTTTGTCAGTGCCTTCCTAGCACGAATAGTCATAGCATTGAGTACATAATTGTGATTTCTAAGTGTTAATTCTCTCTCTCACCATTAGTCGGATCGTGTTCCTGGAGTTCCAATTGCCCCATCGTCCCTGGTAGGGTTGCCTTCGTATCTTCCACCAGGACAAGTGCCTCTTCATTCATTCATCATGCATCAACATGGGGTTCCCCATTCTCTGCAGTCACACGTTCCTCAATCCCATGTTGGGCATTTTCACTCAATGCCAACAATCTCATCTCTCCAACAGTGGCAGAACCAACAGGTATTATCAGATTAAACTTTTTTTTTTCCCGGAAATCCTAATTTTGGATATTAATTGTATGATGCATTAAGTTCTTTTCTCTTCAGGCTACATCAGAGGTTTCACAGATTTCTGCATCAAATCAGCATCCATCATCCCATACTGATCAAAACCATATGAGGTCAGATGCCAATTATGAGTATGACATGTCTGTTAATGGACAGGCCCTTCATTCAGGTTATCTTGATGTTCATATCAGCCAAGGGACTGAAGCAGTCTCTGTGATATCATCCTCAACTGTAGAAGCACAGGTCCTTAATCCTTGAAATCTATTTGTTCACAATTTTCACATGTCATTTGTTTCTGTATGTTTTGACAGAACCCAAATAATGCTTTTTTCACAGGTTCTTGAATCGATGGATAGAAGCTACCTGGCTGCCCCCCAGCCTGAGAAGAACCTGCAACAAATTTCTTCCCTGTTTCATGATGCCTTAAGATTGAATGCCCTTGAACATAACAGTGAATCCAAGGTTTGTCTTTCTTTGTGTTTATTTGGGTTGTGCTGTCTGGTCGGCTTGGAAGAGAGAATAAGTGTATTTTGAAATTGTACTGGTTCTGAGCAGAATGATATGAAATTGACTGATCGTGGTCTTCAGGGTGAAGTTGTAAAAGCTGAACCAAGTTCCACTGCTAGTGCATCTCCATCAGATAGTTCAATTAATTCAATCAATCTTGGTGAAGCTGCAATCAACGATGACAGTGGAGCAGCCTTGCCTGAAGGTTTGATCTCAACTGGACACATGAATAATCTGATAGCAGGAAAGGCTTCTGAAACTGCTCTTCTTGATGAAAGATCATTGTTGACTTGCATAGTTCGCACCATTCCAGCTGGTGGTAGAATTCGGATAAGTTCAACGGTGAGTGAATTTTTAAAAGATTACCTGCAGACCACTGGTATCTTGGCATTTTCTGCCTGCCAAAATTTGTTTATTAATTTTTTTTGTTTCTGTGATTTAAATACAGTTACCAAATAGGCTTGGAAAAATGCTTTCTCCTTTACACTGGCATGATTACAAGAAACAATATGGAAAGCTTGATGACTTTGTGGCCAGTCACCCAGAGGTGAGATGTTTAAGAGGTTTAGTTAATATGTTTCTAATTATAATGTGTATCATATCAATCAGAAAAACCCATACTGTGTTTTTCAGTTGTTTGTGATTGAGGGTGACTATATTCAGCTTCGCGAAGGAGCACAAGAAATGATAGCAGCTACAGCTGCCGTTGCTAAAGTTGCTGCAGCAGCTGCGGCATCTTCTCCTTACTCCTCATTTTTGCCTCCTGTTGCTGTAACTCCAATGGCACAATCTCGATTGAAAAAGGTTCCATCAATTGATTCCAACTCAGTGATTCCAAACCAACATCTTAATGGTGTTAGTTTTGGTATGGCTGGAGGTTTTTCAAATGTAAAAATTTTGAGCAAACCTAGAGAACCATTTGAACTAAATGGAGCAAATTTTGAGAGGTCAAGTGTGATAAGTACTCAAAGCAAGGGCTCACCTCAAGGAAGGCCTAACCCAAATTTTGTTGGGAAGCAACAGAGCAGGTATGACTGGTACATTTTAGATGGTTACAGCCTGTTATATTATAATATCAATGTCATTATTGTCTATGATTAAGTGTCAAGCTTATTTAGATTTATATGTTCTGCATTGGCAGGCCAACTGGAGCTACAGCAAACTCCCGCCGATAGTAAGTATGATTATGATATTTCCGAAATTTGGTTAATACAGTTGTTTATGAATATGGGTTATGCTTTCAATCTTTGGGGTGGGACTTTAGCTGGTTGTAGACAACGTGGTTTTGAAGAATATCATGACTGAAAAAATAACTGCTTTTGGATTTTGGGTATGATATTTCATTGGCATAATACATGCTATTCTTGAATGTGAAAGGGACAATACACATTGTCCCTTCAATCTCTGTATATTAGATAGTTGCATGATGGTATCAGTTTGTTGGAGGTCCACACACCGTGTCAGCAATGAATGCAAAAGTTCCTGGATGTTTACTAGGTTCTATAAGCTTCAAAAAATACATTTCTGTTATCAACCAATGTTGGAAATATGTGTTTTCTTCCATGAAATTGGATAGGAGAAGCTCAGTCTGCATTTTTTGCCTTTTGTTTTGGTATAGTGGTCGACATAGTGCATACTAATTGGGTTTGAGTAGTTAGCTCAAAGAAAATGTTTTATATGTGCCACACTTAGTTTCAACTAGTGCATACTAATTGGGTACAAGTAGTGCATGTTGAGAATTAGTCCAAGTGTAATCTTTCTCTTAATCTATTTATTTTGGCAGGATAGATGGAATCACATGGATGTTGATATAATGTTGGAGGTACAGTGAGATGATCTGAGAATATTTTGGCTGGTGCTCTGGCAGAAATGTCCTTCCAGATAGGAATTTCCAGCAATGTTTTGCATCTTATTTAAGAGGTCTCAGATTGGAATGAAATAGCCAGCTGACTTTATTTACTATTATTATCTTTTTTCGCTCCCTAATCTGTTGGATTAGTATTTAATTACTATGTTTTGGCATACTCAAGATGGCAGCCATTCTGCAGTGATATTCTTGCCCAATTGCATTTGTGCATCTGATTTTATCGTATTTGTTTTGTTTGCATATCCCTCATTGTTAGGCACTGTTGATTTCTGGAATTAGCCGATCTCTCCCAATTGGTTTGTCGATGCATTGCCTGGTCTCCGGAAGCTTTTGACTGAAGCTTAATTTTCTCAAAAATTAATATTTTATATTCCCCTGTATTGTGAATATAGAATTATAGTAGGAAGTAAAAGTACGAGTAAAACAAGTGAAAGAAGAATTGTATTTTAAGCTATCGTTTTAAAGCCATTATTTCGCACGCAATAAACAAAGCCAAAGGATTATATAATAATTAATTACCCGGTGATCAGTATGTACAAACTGTCTTATAGTGCAAGTCGGCAGGTCAAATGATACCGTGCTTTAGAGATGATTTCCAAGTCTATGTACCCGTCGCATGTAATGAGTAGAGTGCACTTGTATTTAATTTAGATTTCAGTCAAACGTATGCAGCTAATTAAGGGGGCTATTTTCAGAAACCTCCCCTGAGGTTTGATATAATTTCACTTAGATGGCGAGTTTGATTGTATTCTCACTTACCTCCCCTGCCGTTAGTATATATACACGTATAACGTTAGTATTTGAGGGTAAAAATGTAAAAGATAAGCTGAAATTCTTAAATAATCAAATAATAATAAAAAAAATAATTTAAAATATATTGGATAATTGTATTAATCAATTACACACAAAATCCATTGGGTAAAAGAATGATTTTCTCTTTCCCCAGCACAAAAAGCAACAGAGATGACAATTTTTCACAATTTTCACTCCACTCCCCTACTGTCATTTGCTGGAACAAAAAGAAATAAACACCAAGAGCAAAAATAACCATGAAGAAGAAGAACATGGGTGGTCGGAGAAGGCCACCGACTGGTGATGATCGACGGCTGCCGGAATATCCCACTGATATTGGAGTTTGTAACAGGTTAGTTGCTTTATCAAAGTTTAAAATTTTTAAATACCTTTGATTTTCTTTTTTTTGGAGATTTTACAGGTAGTTGTTGATTGTGTTTGATTTGTCTTGTTCATGGGTTGGTGGTGGAAAAATTGATTAAAAGGAGAATGAGTTGAGCCATATGTGGCAAGGAGTTGAAAAAAATTAATTATTGGTTATTTTATGTTTGTGATCTATACATACATAGTGTAATAAGGCATATATAAAGCCGATAATTTGTTATTCTTATGCAAATAGGTGTGTAAAATAGAAGTAGTCAACTGTAATTTTTTCTTCCAGCCAAAGCTTGCTAAAATTGATCTATTTATGACTTTGCAATGTTTGTGTGTGCCTGTCACACAAGCATAGTTCCTGTGTTTTTGGGCGACTAGCCTTGTCTCCTCTGCGACAATGCATGTCGCACAAACACAGCTTCTGTGTTTTTGGGTGACTGAGCCTGTCTAATGTGGGACAAATCCTTATCGTACGAACACAATTTCTGTGTTTTTGGGCGACTAGCTGTCTCCTGTGCGACGAGTCTCCGTCGCACGAACACAGTTTCTGTATTTTTAGGCAACAAGAGTTGTAGCACGTGCGACAACCTTTATCGTTCAAAAATAGTATTTTGTGTTATGGGCGGCGACATGCACTTGTCGCGCACATACATTCTGTATTTTTGGGCGACAAGGCTTGTCTCCCGTGCGACAAGAGTTGTCGCATAAAAGCATAGTTGTGTTTTAGACGGCGACATGCTCTTGTCGCACATACAGCCATTCTGCATTTTTGGGCGACAACTTGTCTCCCGTGCGACAAGGTTTGTCGCATGAAAACACAGTTTTATGTTTTGGACGGCGACAAGCTCTTGTCCTTCATATAGGCTTTTGTTTTTTAGACGAGAGGCATGTCACAAGTAAAATATTAAAATATATTACTATTATTATTTATTTTCTTTATCATTGTAACTTTTATTGTCGTTGTTTAGTAATGTCATTGTTATTATTATTCATAATTATTACTTTGCTTTCACTTATTAACGTGTGCTTATTAACATATGATAGGGACGAAAGGCCATTTGAACCATCTGTTGTTCCATTAGAACCTACAGCACAAATGGATGGGTATTATCTTAATAATCTCATTTATATTTTGTTTAAAATGATGAAATAATTTATACATGAAAATTAGATAATCTTCTAATTATAGTATATTTACAACTGAAGGACAAGTAATTGAAGAGTAACAAGTATGAAGTACAGTGCATTCAGCAGCATATCAGTCGTACAAATATCACATTTTTTGTAAAGATGGCATCACCCGAACTAATCCCATACAATATATTCTTTTGAGGGATTTGATGATACAACATCTTTTTCAGTACGAGTAAAGCAGTTGAGATGTCGTATCATCTTTTTGTACTCAGTCATAGGTACAAGATTGAGTTTTTGTATAATTTTGTATATGTTGTATAAATGTAATACTAACAAACTCACATTATAGTGACAATGCCATGTATAAAATATAACTCCGCTATCATGGCACACTATTAGTGTAGTTGTTATTTTTGTTCTTTTTTTGTATATGGGAGACTGCTGGATGTATAGACTGATGAAATTCAGTCAAATTGTGATTGTCATCAACCGTAAGCTGCGGAAATGCACATGTGACTGTTACTTAAATGATGATGACATTCTACTTAGTGTTATTTTCCAATTCAATTAACTACTCGTTTTAATATTTTTTATCCTCTTGACGTAAAATAAATGTTTGTGATTTGTTATGTCTGTTGCCGGTTTGGTGACATACGACTTCATGGTTTCAAATCAACTTATTTCTTTAAACAAGTCAAATATTAGTGGTTCGGTGGAGACTGGTATAGTCTATTGTTGAGGGAACTAAATCATGGTTTTGTAGTTTTTTGTTTCACCTTCTACCCGTACAAGCATTATGTACTACGGGGAGACATGCACATGCACTGTCGCGATTGCTCGAAATTACAAACAAGCCTTCAGTAATTTGGGGAGACATGCCTTGTCGCCCGGGAGACAAGCCATCGTCGCTCGAAATTATACAAACAAGCATTCTGTAATTTGGGGAGACAAGCACTTGTCGCCCGGGAGATAAGTTCTTGTCTCCCCAAATTACAGAATGCTTGTTTCTTTAATTTCGAGTGACGATGGCTTGTCTCCCGGGCGACAAGGCATGTCTCCCCAAATTACAGAATGCTTGTTTGTTTAATTTAGAGTGACGATGGCTTGTCTCCCGGGCGACAATGGTTGTCTCCCCAAATTACAGAATAGTTGTGGGGCTAGAGAGTGAAATGAAAAACCGCGAAAACATTGTATTAAACTCTCTCACCAATGTATCGTCTCCACTCAACCTAAGATCAAATTACATTAAAGGATCCAAAATATTTGACAAGCTATTATCAACCCATAATAGAACATAGATTCTCACTCACCAATATCTCACTCATAACAATTCTCATCAACCCACAATTAATTACAACAACAAGGTATCAAAATCAATATAACGACAATCTAAATATCATGAAAGTTCAGTTGAATATAAAATATTAAATTATTAATAATTAAATTGTAGGTTGAACATTAAATACATCGTAAACATTAACATAAACACCCCACAATCACCGCTTCCGGGGTGCTGTTGAGGCACATCCTCAACTCTCACTAGTTTCCAGGGTTCCGCACTATGCAAGTTTGGTCTGATGTCGTAAAACCCAATATCTTCCAGCCATCGGGGAAAGATAACTTGAAGTGGCTTCAATAGCTGACCATACGTTTTGTCCTCGCGAAACTCCTTCATTGAGTCATAAATGGAGATCTGCTTGCACTGAAAATCTACCCGGGCTACAACCCAATGGTTGTCTTCTAAGTTAATTGGAATTAAAACCTGCATATGACCATAAGAAATCCTATCCAATGTTAAAATATTGTAAAATCATGAAATTATTAGTAACAGAACTATATTGAACCGTGTAGTAACACACACCATATCAACGTCCGCAAATGGTTTTGATTTCGTGTCTTCCCGGCCATCAACGTCCCCTGTCGTGCGCGATTCTGCAGATTTTGTTTTTGCCATTTTAAGCCCCTTCTCGCAACCTTGTTGTGCTATATGATGAGTTTACAAAAGGGAATGTGCCATTCTACTTAATCTACTTTAAATGAGACAAAAAAATTCTAATAGGCATTTTGTCGAGCACCTCATGTGCTATTCATTACCTACCAATTTCATTAAACGTTTTTAATATTTACGCAACAATCAATCCTAATACTCATCTATGATCATTTATACACTCATTTATCATCAATCAATCTAACGCAAACAAAAAAAATAAAAAGACATTTCTTAAAACAACCAAGCCAAGATTACCCGTAACTAGAGAGTTGTGTGGTAGAAATGGTGGAAGTAGCTACGTCGAGATTAACTTAAGCGTCCCTTGTCACCGGAAAAGGCAAGATCTAGGTTGAATTTAGAGAGAAGAGATGGTGGCTCTACTTCAACCATAAACATGTCCGTGGCTTTTGTTAGCGCCAAAAATTAGAGTTTATTTAATTGCTTTGGACATTTGTGTCATTTCGCAAGTCAACTAACGGTCAACCCGTATGTATACTAACGGCAGGGGAGGTAAGTGAGAATACAATCAAACTCGCCATCTAAGTGAAATTATATCAAACCTCAGGGGAGGTTTCTGAAAATAGCCCCTAATTAAGGTAATCATATGGCCCTTTCACGAATTTTAGATGCGAGGGTGGAGGCCTTTAGAGGCTGTCCCGCTTGGCACCTTTATTAGTATAAATTTAGTGGTTAAAAGGAAAAGGATCACAGCGCACTTGTGTCTAATTTAGCTTTAGAAATTCTTCCCCGGCGAGATAGTGCGCCGCGCCCTCTAACAAGTGCTCTCCGTTATAGGTGTCCGCTAATGATCAACTTGATAGTTTGTTTAAACGACGCGTGTTGATGTCATATATTATCTTTTCAACAGTTGAACATGTGTAGTTTAGTAACTTATCTACAAAATTATATGTGGAGCAAATCTACTTGATATCAATATTATTATTTTGCTGTAACTCATGAGTGTAGAAGAATTTTGGTAAGATATGTTTCGTTCAATCTCTTTTAATATATTCTCCCTTGAGTTGAGTTATGCAAGTAGTACTATCTTCTTATATCACTATTGGGATTTCAACACTTGAAGATGATTTAGAAACACTTTGGATATGATGGATGACAGATCATAGCCATACGCATTCTCTACTTGTTTCATGTAGAGCAAGAATTTTAAAGCGATTGGAGGATGTAGCCACAAGAGTCTACTTTGCAGATTTCCAAAAAATGATTGTGCCATTATAAGTAAACATATCCCGTCTATGAATAAGCTTTATGATTGAGATGCTTTAGGAATTTTGAATCCTTCTAGGATTTGCATGTATATATATGTGTGTGTAAAGACACGCGCGCGCACACACACACACATATATGTATAAAAGTAAGTTGTCACCACGAGGGTGCATATGAAGCCTCTCAGACACAAGCTAATCAAGAATCGAAACACAATTATACACATTACTAATGAATATGTCTTTCCATAATCAATACTAGGTCTATATATTGATTTACATCTAACAGCCTTGTTCTCTTTGTTACATTTTTTGTACAAATGTCCATCTATATCCAACGAGTGAACAAGTGTTTGGACTACTTATTTAAAACATCACATTTGGCTATAGAAGTCAATTTTGTTTAGATTGTTTCTTCCCATTTGAGTTAATCATTTTTCTATTTACATTCCTTGACAGATTATGGCTTTGAACTATCATTTAACAAGCCAATAGCACTATAAACGCAAAAACATCATCCATAAATTATGTCTTTACTATTTCACACTTTCTATGTGTGCGCAATAATTATAGTTTTTTTTTTCATTTTGAACTACATTAAGGGCTTGGCCCATATTTGAAGTATTTGCCTCTTCACAATTGGTGTATTTGCCTGTTCAGGAGGCAGTATCACTATATGAACATGTCTCAATTCTCATCAAGGACCTTTTGTTTTGAATAAGCACTTTTCACTTACAACTTGATTATTCATAATAACAAGATATTAACTTTTTGTTTTTCTTTTATACGAAATACTATCTTTTGAACCAAATGGTCTACTTTGCTTCAAATGTGCTATAAATGATTCATCAGCTAACTTTTTACCAGAATATTTAATAAGAACAACTATCCAGCCAAGTACGTTTGCAACTAGTATAAAGGACTTGATTACTTAAGTTGCATTTAAAAATGCATCTGGCAAGCAATTTATAATTTGTTGTGATTGAATTATCCTTCACACTTCATTTAGTTTGAGTAGTGCATGAATCTAGATAAGTTAATTTTATCACTTGCCATTAAAGCTCACGACCACCATGATATAGTGGCATTTTCTCTCTCAGTAAAGGAAATTTTATCTCATTAAAATGATAATCTGCAAATTTGCGGTAAATAAATCATTAGTGACAGACTTAAGGTACATGATAATAGACTGTGAGTCAAAATTACGAACATCATTAGGGTCCCATTTAAGTGCGCTAGGGAGATACAACAAATAATTGTATAACATAGCCAAAGGTGCACAAATAAAATATATCAGGTTGATGCCTTAGTACCAATTGCAGTGCAGAATACTGATGATAGGTAATAGGCCTTAAGCGGATCAATGTCATAACTTGTAAAATTGCATGTTCCCATGCAGAAATAGGTAATGAATATGTAAAATTAAAGTTCTTTGCAAATACCTAAATGTGTTCAATAAAGGATTCTACTAATCCATTCTAAGTATAAACATAGAGTAGTAGGTGCTCTATATCAATCTCGACTGACATTCAATAATCTTCAAAAGCTTTGAACTCGCTAACATTATCTACTCATATAGTCTTGATTAGATAATCTTGAAACTGGGCACTAACTTGCTAACATGTGCAAGCAATCTAACAAATGCAACAATGTGTAGATAACAAACAAACATGTTACCATCATACAAATACATCAATCAAGACCATAAGATATTGAAATTGTACTAAGTTAGTTAATAGGTCCACATCATCTCCACAAATTATTTGTAAGAGTGATGGAGATTCAATATCAACTTTAAAAAGAGATGGCTTAATATTCTTATTAAATAAAATAATATGTAATTCTTTAATGGGTTTTCAACAATTCTACACATGATAGTTGATCCAAGGTGACATAGATGATCATGCCAAATGATAAAAGATTTTAGATAAAAAAATTTCTAGTTCATGATTGCAAAGCTCTTAATAACTTTAATTGTTATATAATATAAGCTAGACAAGAGAGCTAGAAGCTTCTCCAATAATTGTTTCTAGACTGAGACAACAATAATAATCTAAAGATATTCTATATTATTCTTGTTTACTGTCTCTATATGAACTTATTCTGATGAATATCTTTGAAGCTCAAAATGTTTCTTCAAGACTTGGATGAATACAGAACATCATGAATACATAATTCTATACCACTCGCTAGTGTAAACATAGCTCTTCAAAGCCTTCAATTAGATCTGCAGGAACTAAGATAGTATTCAGCTTAACTTCAAATATATTAAACTTACAAAATTTTTGTTATTATAATGAATAGTATGTGTAGTTGCAATATCAACTAAACATATTTCTCCATCATGCAATCCCCTTTGAAGATCTATATCCTTTTAAGAGAAAAATATGTAAGACATCGTCATATATGAAAGATGTGGCAGCACTTGATTAGAGAAAGATGTGGCATTTGGTTGCTTATGTGGTGTTGACTGATGATGTGGCATTGACCGGTGATGTGTCACGATCCTATTGGACTAAAACTCTTATGTACTGTTGATGGATGACGTGGCTGTATTTCAATGGACCAAAAATCATGCGTACGGTACATGCACATACATGGGATTATTTATTATTCAAACCGCGTCATTATTCAAGCCGCCACTATTCAAATCGCGTTACTATGCAAACCGCATCACTGTGCAAACCGTGTGCAAACCGCGTACTGTTGACTGATGACGTGGTACAATCCTGAGCGCCCAAACTGTTTTTAATCCGATGGCTACGATTAACTCAATGTATCTATAAAAAGGGGGCTCTCCCCCCCCTAATTTGATACCCCTGAATCCATTTTTGAGCTTAGTTTTCTGTAATTCCTTCTCCATCTTATATTTTCTATGTATTTTAATAAATTTCCATTTTATCCCTAGTTAAAAAATGAGTAGCTAATTTTCTTTCAAGCTTGGGTCGAAGGTGAAGTCTCAACATGTTCCATGGGCTTAATTTGGTAAATTTATTTTCTCTTCCCCTCTAATATTTGTGGATGTTTTGACTTGTCATCGATAAATAGTAATAATCTTGTCTAGATACCGCCCTAGTTAAACCGGCACCCTAGTACAAGGTTATCATTATTTGGCATGATAAGCCCTTAGCACTACATTTATTTGAGCGTGATTCATGAGGTGTGGAAACCCCCCTCATGATTTAATTGATATTAATAAGAAATATTTAGCCCATGGAGTATGTTGATGCAGATCCAGATACCCAAGTGCTTTATTTCAATAGATCTCGTTTCAATTTATTCCTACCATTTTAATTTAAATTCTAGCATAGTTTAAATTACCTTCACCACAAATCTAACTACCCACTTACAAAATTAATTCTACACATAATTAAAATCCACCTGTTAGCATATATGTATCCATAATGTTGATTTTGATGATAACAAACAAGATTAAGAATGATTAAATTTTTAAAAGCTAATTATTTTTATACGTTTTAAATAAATCATTATTTTCACATTATAAAGGTTTTATATTTAATGGAAAAATGATTTTATGAAATTGATTGTTTTTCAAGTTTTTGGTTTAATTGAAAGAGTTTTGAAAACTTTAAAATCAACAAATATTGTTTGAAATTTTGGAGAATGGCTTATTTGAAAAGTGTCATAGTATTTTGGGTCATTTTATAATTTTAAAAAGTTTGGGATTAACGAGTATTATTTAAAAATTCTGAAATTGGACCTATATGCAAAGTTTTATAACGTCTTGGGCCATAGTACAGTTATAGAATATTTTGGGGTAAAACTATAATTTTTGGTAAATAGTTCACTATAGCAGTCACTGTAGCAGTCACTGTAACAAACGGCTAACCGTTTGTTGAAAACAGCTAACCGTTTGTTGAAAATGGCTAACCGATAATTTCCAGAAAGCATGTTCTACAAAGGATTGTTAAAATGATGTTTCTGAAAAATAATGGTAAACCGTTTACAGAAAACGGTGAACGGTTAAGCCAAATTTATTTTGCAGATCTCTGGAAATTAACGGTGAACCGATAGTGATAAAAGGTTAACCGTTTATTTAAAATTCAGCCCAACGGTAACTTTGACCAATTCAAATGGTTAACCGTTAATGGTTAACGACGATCCGTTTTCTGGCAGAAAGTGCATAACGGCTAGTTTTTGATCTCCAACTATATAAACTCAAATCCAATTCATTTTTGGTAATCTTTGCAAGCATAAACCAGTGCACACGATATATATTGAGCTTCAAATTCGAAAATCATCATAGATTAGATCTTCATTGAGCTATCATTTTGTATATCTACTCTTTGAGAGAGTTTTTGTTGAAAGTTTCATTTCCTTATCAAATTTGTGAGTGTTTAAGTGTGTGAGACACTTGAGTGAAGAGATTGGGAGATAATCTCTTTGTTGTAAAGGTTCATTGACACCTTGGAAGTCAATTGTAAGCTTTTGAAGCCTTGGAAGGCTTGGATAGTGAAATCCTCAAGTTTGGGTTGCTTGGAGGCATGGATATAGGCAGGGATAGCCGAACCACGTAAAAATCCTTGAGTTTGCTTTCTCCTCTCTTACTAATTTATTATTGTGCTTTCATTGAATTTATTGTTTTCGAATTTATTAAGGCATTAGATTGGATTGTTGTGTGGTTTGATTAGGATAAGTTTTAAAATACCAATTCAACCCCCCTCTTGGGTTGTACACTTATATTTCACCACATCCTCGTGGGGTCGATACTCATCACCATTAATATATTCTACAATATATTCGTCCGCTTGCGAGTTTAATAAAATTTGCACAACAAATGTATTGTGAATATAGCATCATAATAAGAAGAAGAAAAAAGAGTAAAACAAAATATATAATGAAAGAAGAAATTGTATTAAGCTTTTGTTATAAATCTATTATTTCTCATATATAATTTACATAGTCAAATGGTTATATTTATAGTGTAATTCGGCCAATCAAATAATGCCAAGCTTAAGAGCTGTGGTGTAATTACAAAGCTTATTGTCACATACCCCAATCGTGATGCTTATTATACACATTGTATGATAGTATCAACTATGATTATGCTGATTATAATAGAAGTGCTCTAGGGGAGCATATGGAGAGTATAATGCAGCTAGGCTATTTGAAGTTTAGGCAAGCTGATAAGGTTGAGCTTAGGGAGCTTGTTGCTAGTTGAGGACTTAATGTTGAAGAAATGATTGGCCCAACCATACACAAACTAGTCAAGCACTTAAGTCATTCACTTAATGAGTGTAAGACAGGGGAAACCAATTGGTATTGTGCCACTTCGACTAGGGTTACTCTTGTTGGCAAGAATGTCATATGGAGTCATAACCTCTCATCCCGTGTAGGTGGTATCAGAGTCATACTTGCCAAACACTTTAATGTTGTACCATATAGGTCTTCATTTTTTTGGTTGCAAGGGTTGATAAGTGGGATAAATAGGTGGGTACTCACATCTTCAAGTGTTCTCACCAAGCGAAATAATGCCGACATGCGAGTCGTCTCCTTGGATCAAGTAAGGGTAGGCAAGGACTTAGAGTGAGATTGTGCAAGGCAAACAACATTCTTTCACAGTAGAAATGCACACTTTTGAGGTGTACCTTGTATGCACAAGGATGTACAAAATCATGGTGATGGAAGGATGTCATGAACCCCAATCGTGATGCCCGTTATGCTCGTTGTATGTTGGTATTGATTATGATTTTGTTGATTATAGGAGAAGTGGTTAAGGATACGTATGGCGAGTGTAAGCCAATTCAGTTTAGTTTGAGGAGTTTGTTACTAGTTAAGTATAGGGTTGGCAAATTAAGGGGTTGGGCGATGCTTTTTTAATCCCAAACCCAAGCCCATTAGAGTAGTGGTGCAAAGGCTGGGCCTCGGCTGGGCTTTGGTCGAGCTTGGGTTTTTACTTATTTTTTCAAATTTTTGTAAAATTGTTATAAACTTGAAATCAGTTAATAATAATTAAGTTATTATAATCAACAATGAATTAGAGAAAATAAATATTTGAAAAGAAAATAATAAAGAAAGAAAATGAAGCAAATAAAAGTTTAGAAATTTAATTTTTCAATACTGGTTCTCTAATTCAAACACTTTTTTAATTAATTAACACTTAAAAAGAATTTACTATTACAATTTTAAGTTTTTTTGATTGTTTATTAATATATAAATTAGCAATTTAAGCTTTCTTTTTTATTTTTTCATTATTTTTTAAAATTTTAATTTATAGATTTATTTTTTAAAAAAAAATAAAGGACTTGTACCTAGCTCAGGCTTTTTTTTTCTTAAGCTCTTGTCTAGACCCTAATGTGGGAGGCCTGAAGCAAAGACCATGGGAATGGGCCGAGTCGGCCCTGACTTAAGCTGGCCTAGACTTTTTTGACACCCCTAGTTGAGTACCTAACATTGGAAAGGGGACTACATTAACTCTATACAAAACTAGTCAGGAACTAGACTCATTCTCTTGAAGAGTCCAAGGTAGAGTGAAACCAATTAATATTTTGCAAGTTCTACTAGATTTAGGTGGCGTTTGTTTTTTAACTTAATTAATTAAGTTAATTATAGATGTTTGTTTTTATAACTTAATGAGACTTTTTAAATAATTTTGACTTAATAAAATAAGCTAATTTTTTTTAGTTTTTTACTGAATGGAGAAATCTTAATTAATTCAGTTACTTTCTAATGTCAAAAATATCCATGTTTTATAATTTATTTTTCATATCTATCCCAAAACTCACCTATAGATGTTTACCCCATTTAATCTCACATTTATTTCTTTTTTTTTTTCTCAGCCACCATGAAATCCCTCTTCACTTTGCTTCTCTCATCTAGTTCTTGAATCTCCAATTAATTTCTCGTTAGGCAAGCACTTGACTTGGGCCTTTTTTTTTTTAATTTCAATTATATTTTCCAGCATTCACTTGTATACTAATCAACTAGGTTTATTACTCTTTTTAGTGATAAAATTTGAAATGTATGGTATTTTATATCTTAAAATTCTAAAATCATTATATATTCACTTGAGTGTAGTTTTATTTGTATATGTTAAAATATTATGGTATTTAATCTATTATTTATTTTACATTCAAATTTAATGAGGATACAAATGTAAAAGTACATATTTTTGATTTTTTAAGTTGAAAAAAACAAATAACTTAATCCTTACTTTCAGAGATTTAGAAAAAAAAAAAAAACAAACATATTATTCAGATTCAGACATTCAAATCTATTCAGAATTCAGACTAATTCAGGTGTATTTAGATTTCAGATAGAAAAACAAATGTCACCTTACTCTTATAGTATAGGATAGGGATTAGGGAGTACTGCATGGGGTCATGAACTCTCATCCCATGACATTATGTACCTTCCACGTGTAATTTCCTTCTTCTAGCTAATTAGTCATTTTGAGAAGCCAAATAAATTCAAGTCGCATGTGCGAGAAGCCAAATAAATTCAAGTCGCATGTGCGCATAGCTAATTAAAGTAACCATCAGACGCCAAAGGGCATGTGGCCCGATGGTTGGGCCGCTGTCCTGACAAGCGTGAGGCGGTGTTTCACAAAAGCGTTATGAAATTTAAATGTTATAATTTCCTCTCCCTCACAAAATGTGAGTGGAGTAGGGGTGTCCCTCCTCTGTGAGGGTCATTTGTCTGGGCATGTACTTCATAGAATTTAAATGTAATAATATAAGTCCCAATAATATATGTCTGATTGTAAATATCAGTATAGTGTCTGCTTTAATAGCAGTTGTAAATCTGTGTAATGCAAGTACTCTGGTGTATAACCAGCTTCAAAAAAAAAAAAAAGTAACCATCAGACCCTTTCACCAATTTTAGCACCAGCTCCTTAATTAGCTTTACTCTTCTGGACGACTTGGCTCATTAACCAATTGAACAAGTAACCTCGAGTGCACTAATGCATAATGGTGGATGGTCACCAATATCGCAACACCCTAATTTTTTTTTTTTCCAATTTTTTCAAAAGAAAAAAAAGAAAGATTTAATTTTTTAAAATATAGTTTACATTACCTGAAGAAGACAAAATTAACATTTGACTAGGTTATACAAAAAAGGGGTATTTCTATAATGTTCAAACTATTATAATCAGGATCAATATTTTATTTATAAGATATTCTTTATCCACAGTCAACTAACATTTAATTTGTACTGCAAGATAATATATCTAACTTTTATTTAAATTTTAACAAGAGTAGAAAATAAAACATTACATATTTTATTAGATCGAGAAGTATAAAATAGGTCAAGAAACTTTAACTTTATACCCGATTAAGAAAGGTTAGGGTGCTTACATTAGTGTAGATTCTCACTTAATAGATTTTTCAACAAGGTTGTAGTTACGTTGGGGCATCTTCAATGTAGAGTAGCCACATCAACTATTGGATGCATTACAAAAATTTAAAACAATTGTAACAATATGCATCCAATGGTTAATGTGGCTACTTTACATTGGAGATGTTCCAACGCAGCCGGACCATTTTGACAATTATTTAATGTATGAAGGAATACACATAGTTCTAATGTTTTTCCCTCTTTGTAATGGGTCATGTTAGGCTGACCTAGAGATGAAAACACGTGTCTCTAAGCAAAGTAATTTTAGTAGGGTTTCAATTACATTACTTTTTATATGTTCAAACACATACACCACATATTGACAAAACTAAGAGACAAGAAAAAAAATGAGCTGTTGTTGCATTTGTTTAATATTTACCAAATTCAAACTCCATTATGCAAAAGCAAGTACTAAACAAAAACACTCCATAATTAATTTTCACATGTTTTTTAGGTTAGGTTCACACTCCAAAATTTTATTTTTACTCCAAATTCTACTAATGCAAGATCTATTTACGAATTTTAGTAGAATTTGTGCAGGTTGAGTTTCTGAGGACAATAATAATATTAAGTTGACAAATTTGCGATGTAAATTTGTAGTATAAATTATATGTTACCAATTGACGTGTAAAAATAAAAAAATTGATCTTTTCATATCATCATTAATATAATAGTTAATATGCCACTCGGCCAAAAGCTGCACTCTCACCCATAATAGTATATTATGGAGTTTAAGTCCCTCCTCATTTATGAAATAATTGAGTGGAGGTAACCATTTTTCTTACGAGATGTGAATAGAGTAGATGTTCCTCAAATATTAGTGAGAGTAAAAATCTGATTAGTATTTTATATAATTTAATGTAAACTAATTCTAGAAATATTTAATTATATGTATTAATAATAATTTGATGTAATATCAGTGTCAAAAAAATATTTAATAGCTAATTATGCGGGAGTTAGCAGATACAACCTTCGGTAATTCATCAACTGGGCTGGGCTTTCTTCGGTTGAATCCAAGCCGGACCAGATTGAGTCCACCTTTCGACAAACGGGTACTTGTACCCGTACTCGATCCACCGGCGGATAGTGTTGTGTTATAAGGTAAAGGGCATGGAGAGCGATAAGGAGAAGAAGAAAAGATGGGTTACGTATTCAGAGTGAGATTAGCATCATTCTTCACCGGTGCAGCAACAGCGTCCGCTTTGGGTCTCTATATCCTGCACAACGATTACAAACTTGCCCATGAATCAATCTCTCAACAGGTACCATACCACCATCCTTATTTCTCACTGTTTCTTCTGGGTTGTGTTTTCTTATTCGGTATCTATAAATTTCTCTTACAATCTTCAAGTAGCAAGAAATTTAATCAATTTTATGCATTTGATTTCCTATATCTGTAAAGGAATTGCATGTTCTAAGTGTCTCCACATTGTGTGTGTCTTATGTTCTTGTAGTTGCAATTACTTAGGAATGTGGGTTGCCGTTGAGTTCTAGAAAAGTCAGCAGTGAGATTTGTGTAGAGAGATTCATATATCCATGGTTCCTTTTGAGAACTTTTGAACGGATTGATTGTATGAATCTTATAGAATAGATGGTCTCTGAGCAAAACAATTTCCTAAATGTGCGACATATTTTAATTCAAGATCATTTCTGAAAGCTTGAAAGGGAACATCTAATTAAGGTTCCGTCTGGTATCGAGATGTTGTAGCTTAGAAGCTCAGCCGATGGGAAATGGAAGTTTTAGTTGTGAAATAAAAGCTTGCAGTGTTGGGTAAATGTAACTTTAAAATCTTGAGAAATAATAATTTTGAAAAAAATAAAATTAATATAGGTTTTCATCAAAACACCGTTGTGGTAAAATTATCTTCGCTTCTAAATGACAATTGAAAGTGTTTACCAATAAATTTATAGTTGTAGATTAAACAGCCGCCAGACAATAATACCAAATGGAGCCTAAATCCCGGTCCATCCATTAATTTTGTTGACCCTCCTTTTCCTCCAAACGTGTCTTTTACTGCACCATATAGTATTTTTGTCGAAACTATCCAAATGGGGATGCCTTTTGTGTTGCCATTTTGGTTGTGATTCGATGCTAACTGGTAGAAGGGATAAAAACATTCATCTTGTTAGTTTGCAAAGAAAAAGAATTTAATTCTTATTGTCCGCTGTCCTCAGGTGAAAAGCCTTCATCAGTCATTGGATAGACGAATATCTACTTTGGAAACTTCGAAACATGATGAAACTTCACAACATGTGGAAGCAACAGAGTAAGTTCCTTAAGGCACGCTGCTGCAGTTTGATGCTGTTGTCCTAAAGTTGTTCTTTTCCCTTAACATGTACTTGGATTATTCCTAGCTATTTCATTTTTATTTCCCTTTTCACCTCTCCTTCGAAGGAATAATTACAACTTAACTGTTTCCTATAACTGTCATTTATTTACTGATATTGGTTGGAGACTGCCATTTGTATTCAAATTAAACTTTAGAGAGTTCAAATTGTCTGTGCTTTCCCTTTTCATTGCTGATTCTGTACATCAATGTATCCCTAAGTTGCTGCATTACATACATGTTATATTAGTCTCTTTATCTGTGGCATTGGACTCCTACTAGTATGCTTCACGACCACCTGCTTGAGAATGGATTTTTCTTAGAAAGTTGGTACACCATGGTAAAGGTCGTAAAATTATGAGTAGCCTGGCATGGAAAGTTGAACTTATTATTAAGGATAGCACCGGTAGTTCTCAGAGGGAAAAAAATTTTAACGCAAGTGCTTTTTAACGAAGAAATGGAATACCTATTAACGAAGAAATGGAAATATGTGTAAATATATAATTGTTTCTTTTTAATCTCTGTGTGAAAATGCTTAAAATCAGGAATTTGTCACCGATCTTTCTTTGATTTCTCTGGATTTATTACATATTAAAACATACTGATTTTTATTCTTCTTATGGCATTTCATCAAATTCAAATTTTTTCAACTTTAATAAATCTCTCCGTAAATTGTATGGATTTTGCACTTATGTTTGCTCCTCTGGATATTGAGCTATTTCAATTTATCTAAGTTTGTTTTGTAAATCATAACGGAATTGAAATGACTGAGTGGGATTCTTTTTCCCCCAGTTTCCTTCTTTAGTTTGACAATTGAGGTTAGGATTGTGGTTTACTTTGTTGGTTTGAACTGATTTCTTCGGTCATCTACCAAAAGTTTAGTTTGTCAATGAATTGACAGTAAATAAAGCATGGAAAAATGCACAAGCAAAGATATAAATATTTCTTACTTTCGTGAAAACACTATGAAAATACTGTTTTATTGGTTGGTTTAAGAGAGTTAATACTAGAGAATGACTCGTATATATATATATGGAAATAGTAATACCTATACTTAGTAACTAGCAAGTGTGTGAAACTCTTGATGCGAGAAAAATCTCCTCTAATCTGCACCAGGACAAAAAGTCTTTAAATAACATCAAGTATAGATTCAGTGATGGCACATCCATCAATGGCTCTTTCTCAATCTGCTGTTTCAAACACCACAATGCAAAGGAGAAGATTGTTACTTCAAAAAGTAATTTGCTTTACCGTGAGAGAGAAATCATCATGCCAATGCACTGCATCTGCATTATCGCCCGAAAAAGGTCTTTGATGAATGATAACTCCGTTCAACATCATGCAACTAGAAAACGCATTCTCAGGCAAATGGGAAAGATGTCAACAAGAATGTTTCCGATCTTTCATCTCTCTCAAAGATGTTATCTCATACTAACAAAACAACTTTTGAAGTACGGTAATATACACCTTGCTTAAATCTGCATCATAAACCCAAAAGACCAGTGTAAAATGGTTCATCTTTGGAACAGAAGTTTTTGCAGTAAGTTCCCTAATGCTCGGTGTGCTAATAATGGAATAAACCTTTTGTACATGACCTTAATACTCTTCTTTTAACACAAATATACAAAGTGTTCAAGGCAGAAACATTTTGTCAGAAGCAAAAGCAGTACCGAGCTGCCTTGTAGGCACTTTTAAGCGATGTGCCATTTCTTGGTCTTGCATTTCTACACAGCAAAAAGTCACCAAAGTGCTGGATGCTTTGTTTATCTTCTTATGCTTCCTTCATTTTTATCGTTCAGCTTGATGAGGAATCCTACAACTTCTCTCATGGAGGGTCTCATATCAGGTACTTGCCTGGTGCATTCTAGTGCCAACTCCAGCAGTCTCAGTGCTTTTAGTTGATCATCACTGTCCCAGAAACTGATTTCCCTGTCAAGGAAGCAAATGCACTCATGATTTTCTTGTAGCTTCCTCCTCGTCCAGGTGACGATATCCGTGTCTTCTCCAAAGCAGGGGTCCACTGGCATTTTTCTGAACAGAAGCTCAAACAGAATGACTCCATAGCTATACACATCAGACTTCTCTGTCAATCTGGTTGAGTATGCATTTTCTGAAGTGCAGCAAGACAGGCAGCAGAAAGGATTTAGAAAGTGGGCTCCCAATATCTATTTTTTCAAGATCAATTAGTGAAAGAAAAGGAAGTGCGGAAACATGCAACTAACCTGGGGCTATGTAGCCTAGTGATCCAACAATTGCAGACCTTGTTGAGCTGGTATGAGAATCAGAAATCAACTTGGACATCCCAAAATCTCCGATCTTTGGTTCCAATTCAGAATCTAACAGAATGTTATCTGATTTAATATCTCTGTGAATAATTTGTGGCACACAATCATAGTGAAGGTAGGAAAGGCCTTGGGCGATGCCTAAAGCAATGCGATACCGAGTGTTCCAATCCAAAACCAAGCGAGGTTCATTGTGGTGCAATACATTAAAAAGTGTTCCACCAGGCATGTACTCAGTCACGATGAATCCATGTTCATCTTTTGTACAAGAACCAACAATTCTTAGAATATTTCGATGCCTTACTAAGCTCAAAGTTCTTATCTCAACATCAAAGTTTGTCTCGGAACGATTCAGTTTCTTGACAGCCCAATGCTTTCTTGAGTTGTTCGATAATGTCCGGTAGACAGTCCCATGCTTGCCTTTCCCAATAATGCGACCTTCAGTTGCACGAATTACATCTTCATATCTCAAATCCTTTGGTAAATCTTCAGATCTTGATTGAACATCTTGAAGAAGAGATGGATCTGAGAAGCATTTACGTCGAAGGAGTTGAACCACCATTATGTAAATCAAAGCACAAAGCAAGGCCACAGAGAGAAGTACCCCAATAATTATGCCAGCCAGACGCCCTCTCGTATGCCCTCTCCCATTTTTACCACAATTACCTTGTCGACAAAGTTCAGGATTTCCAAGAAAGGACCCTGGATATGAAACCATTAAAGTGGTCCAACTAGCTGGTAGTTTTCCTGAAAAGTGATTAAATGATATGTTCACAAAGTAAAGGGAGACCATGTTGTTCACTTCAGTTGGTATCTCACCAGAGAAGCTGTTACTTGAGAGATCCAGAATTTGTAACTTGTCAAGATTGCCAAGGCATTCCGGGATTTTCCCAGAAAGCTTATTATTGCTTACATTTAAAACTGAACTGAAATGATGAAGCTTACTCAAACTGCAAGGAATAGGACCATCAAGAAAATTGCTCCCAAGCTGCAACTCAAAGAGACTTTGGACGGAAGAGAAAGCATCTGGAATTGCTCCACTAAGTTTGTTCTCTTGAAGGAAAAGGCCTTGCATTTTTTCCAATGATATCACCTCTGAAGGAATACTACCCAAAAGATAATTGTTGCTGAGGTCCAATTTGATCATTTTTGTGCAATTGCCTAACTCATAGGGAATTCTGCCATCGAGTTTATTAGCAGAGAGTCTCAAAATTTGAAGATTCTCAAGGCTTCCAAGTTCAGAAGGTATGGAACCAGACAACCTATTCTCAGAAAAATCAAGCATTGTTAGATTGCTCCAAAAACCAAATACTGGAGGTATGCTTCCTTGAAGCAAGTTTCCTCGAACATCCAAAAAAGAAACCCCTGGGTTCCTTTCCAGAGTGGCTGGTAAACTCCCTTGGAGAAGGTTGTTGCTCAGAATCACTCTGCGAAGAGAGGAACATTTTCCAATTTCAATAGGAAAGCTTCCATTGAAGCGGTTGTTTCCAAGGTCCAAAACAAAAAGATTAGTGCCAACACATATGCTTGTAGGAATTGGCCCATAAAAGCTGTTCCCAGTTAAATCCAATCTAGACAGATAAGGAAAATGTTTCCCAGGCTCCAGTGTCACCTCTCCAGTGAGATGATTATGAGCTAAAGATAGAAATTGAAGGTTTCTCAAGCGGGTAATATCTGGAGGGATTCTACCAGTCAAGCTATTGTTATACAGAGCCAACTCCACAAGTTTGCTCATTCTACCAATTTCATGCGGAATAGCTCCTTCAATACGATTGTTGAACAGATAAAGAACCTCAAGCTTCTCGAGATTGCAAATTTCAGCAGGAATAGTTCCTCCAATAAAGTTATGCTGAAGCCTGAGATCAACAAGCGAACTGCAATTTCCAAGCTCAGGAGGTAATATTCCTTGAAGTCTGTTATTAAAGAGTAACAAACTGTTTAAACTAGATAGATTTCCCACTGATCTAGGAATTTGACCAACTAGATTATTTCGTGAGAGAGCAATAACTTGTAGCTGATTGCAATGAGAAATCTGCTCAGATATGGTTCCATTAAGTTTGTTTGCTGAAAGAACAAGCTTTTGTAAATTTTCAAGACCCCACAAAGTTTCAGGAATTTGCCCTTCAAGATTGTTGTCATCCAAATACAGAACTTCAAGTTGCAAAAGACCCTTAAATACCCATGGTGAAATAGCCCCTCCGAAATTATTGGAGGATGCAGAAAACTCAACAAGATTTCGGCAATTGCTCAGGGAAGTCGGTAGAGATCCAACAAAATCATTCTCATGGATCAAAAGATGCAAAATTGCACATGAATTTGGGAACTCTGGTAATGAACCAGTTAAGTTATTTGTGTTCAAGTACAAAGACTTCAACTTGGGTGGAGAAAATATATCATTCGGAAGCTCACCGTTTAAAAAATTGTTGTGGAAGCCAATGGATTCAAGACTGTAGCAGAGGCTTACCTGGGGGGGAATTTTACCAGAGAGTGAATTGTAACCCAAGTCAAGCCATGAAAGCCACTTTAACTTGAAAATCTCAGGTGGGATTGAGCCTTGAAAGCGGTTATCATTGAGAAGAAGAGTCTTGAGTTGGCCACAGTTGCCAAGTTGCTTCGGAATGCTGCCCGTGAATTCGTTGCCACTGAGATCAAGAGAAAGCAACTGTTGGTTTTTGCAGATGTAAGAGATTGAGTTGTTTAGGTCACCAGAGAGTCCAAAGCCTGAGAGATTCAAGGCCTTGAGACTGGAACTATTGTTGTAGCAAGACACTCCTGACCATTTACAAGGAGCAGAAGTTGAAACAGATTGGTTCCATGGCAAATGACTTTGTGATTGTTTGGGAAGGCTATCAAGAAACTGGACAAGGGAGATGGCTGATGGAGGTAAAGAAACTGATAGAGCTAAGAATTGACTGAGAGAGAAGAGAACATAATAGGAAATTAACAAAAGCATGGTGAGTTAATGCTACGAACGCTGCTAATGTTGTTGATACTGGATAGAAAATGGCAGCACATGCAAAGGTACAGATTCCAATATGTTGCTTTTGGTACGTTATGAACGGCCTTTAGATTAAAATAATGAGAAGTTGCAGCACTTTGAGTCAAAGAAAAGCTAGGATTGAGTACATATGCATTAAAAGTGAGTTTAATGAATATAAAACTAATGGTGTTCTCCACGTGAGTTATATATATGTTTTTACGTACATATCAATATAGGCAGATGGCCGGCCATTGCTAAATAGTATAACAATTATATGAATTTTGACGTTAGATCTTATTGGAACGCACCAGCCTTGCCCTTGTAGCTTCCATGATTGATGAATTTAAAAATGGGGTCATATGTATGTATTGTATACAATTATTACGAAAAATGACAATGACATCATCAGGAAATTTACAAAAATAATCCTTTTTTTTTTTTTTAACTTAATCCCTCTAACTTTTTTCTATATAACTAACTAAATACAAATTTTTTAGACTAAATAACCCTCATAAATTTCAACAAATTACCAAAATAATACTACTATTAAAAAATCATCAAACATAACTAACTCACCAAAGCACCAAAATCCAAATCTCATCACTCTTAGCAAATTACCAAATTCATCAAATAATTGTACTAATACATTAACTAAAGAAAGAATCATCCATTAAAGAGTAAGAAGTTGAGGGCAGTGTATTTTTTCAATGTGTATTAAATGTTTTGAGGTCTAGTTTGAAACTAATGTGATATTTTTTTTTAGGAAAAAGGACAAACAGACCAGACAAAGTGATAAAAATCCCCTTAAAGTTTTGAAAAAAATATTTACACCCTAATTTATTATAGTTTTACTGTTATACCCTTCTAACATATAAAAAAAATTGTTAGATTATTTAATTTATCCATATATTGTTAATAAAATTATAAATATACCATCATTGCCCCATTCCTCTATTTAAATTTTTATCAATAATCAATTTTCAAAAAAGACATCTACACATCTAAAAAAAATTGTAAATAATAAATAATTTTAAAAATAAAATTGATTATTAATACCATAATAAATAACATAGAAAATTAGTTACAAATGTACAAGTTTGTAACCAATTTGTGACCAATTTTCTATGTTATTTATTATGGTATTAATAACCAATTTTATTTTTAAAATTATAACTTATTTATAATTTTTTTAGGTGTGTAGATCTTTTTTGAAAATTGGTTATTGATAAAAATTTAAATAGAGGAATTGGGTAATGTTGGTATATTTATAATTTTATTAACAATATATGAACAAATTGGATAATCTAACAATTGTTTTTATATGCTAGAAGGGTATAACGGTAAACTTATCATGAATTGGGGGTGTAAATGTCTTTTTTAAAAGTTTAGGGAGGTTTTTGTCCCTTTGTCTAAACATTGAGGGTCTGTTTGTCATTTTTCTTTTTTCTTTTTTATAAATATTGTTATTTTCCATTCATAAAATAATGTGAATCCTTTGAGTATTTAGTTGAGTTGATAGATAAAAAAGAATCATTGAAAACAATAAAAATTCAATTTAGAACAAGATGGAAGATAAAACTCAAAATCGATATTTGTTTTTGGTGATAAACAGGGTGACAGGTGTTTGTCATACATAATTAAAACTGTTTAATTGTATGTTGCAGACACTTGTTTTCATAAAAAGCAAATGCCTATCACACGTATTCATCATATGTGTGACAATTAGGAATCTGAAAGTGAAGAGTATTTTAGTCCAAAATCTGTATTTGGCTAGTTATGAAATTAAAAAAAAATTGAGGGTTCAATTGTGAAAAATTAAAAATTTTATAGTTATTTTTATAAATTTTTTATATCTAAATAGTTTAGTAAAATGGTCGTGGAGATTTCGTTGTTTTTATTATATTAATTCTTTTTAGGATACACAGTTCCTTTTATCACACAGACTTCTATATTATATTTATAAATAGTTACATAGGCTCCAAAGTTTAGAATATAAGTGATTTAAACAAGGTATGTTAAGTGTGACCAATTATGAAAATAAGAGAGTCCATGTGACTATTTTATCAAACTAAATGTATCAATATATTTTTCTTTAATTTTTTCCTCTAATTTTTAATATATTTAGTCTAACATGGCTTAATACATAAACACATTTCCCATCTTACCTCGTTTTAGTTATTAGAGAGAGACAAAAGATAATGTGAACCATATAGATATTAGTAAATACTGAAACTGATTCTATAAGGTTAAATTTATGGCTCTAATATGATTTCTCTAAATGATATTCTTCAAATAAAATACCTTGAAATCATAATATATATTGTAATGGCCATAACTAAATAGTCAAAATATTTTTTTCCCTTAAATGCAAAATAAGTACATAACAAATGAGTTTTCCCTCTTTCAACGAAAATAGAAGACCAAGAATTCATATATAAAGAGATATACTTAATATGATATTTGACGGGGGTAGTGTGGTTAAATTATTGTAAAAGAAAACGTAATATAAGCAATGCATGTGTATTGTTGACGCTAATTTTTATTCAACTGAGGAATTGAATAAAGGGGAGGATATAAAGCAAACAAAACACTAAAGATTTACCTGGTTCAACGCTTGGCCTACGTCCACGGGAGTCAAGAGAGCAAATTCACTATAAAATAATGATTACAACATAGTTTTTCTTTCTTTCTACTCTCTTGCCAAAATTTTTTAACCTGCCCCTTCACTTCTAGAGCTCTCTATTTATAATACAAAATTTTTAGTACCCTAAGTCCTTACCAGTTCTGAATTTTTCTCGACTTCCCTACTTAATTAGAATTTTATTTGAAGTCTATTTTTGTCTCCTTCTCAAAGTAGGTTCCGAAACTTCTAGATTAATTAGAATTTTTTTGCGTTTTAATTCCTTGTGTGCAGGCCGTTTCCTTTTCTTCGTTGGTTTCCTAGTTTGACTTTTCTTGGTTCCTGATTCTTAATTCCTAGTTCTTAGACTTTTGTCTTTTGTGGTCCATGCTGTTCCATGGATTTCATGCTTCATTTTCTCTTTGGCATCAGCTGTCCCCTAGCTTTTTTAGGACTTTATTATTGAAAGCTCAAAAGATCTACTTCTTTGCTTATTTATATGCTTGGATGTCACCTCTTTTACCCATCAATTGGTCTTTTCTTTCTCGTTCAACAACCAACTTTTTTTTTAAGACTCGTCCACTCTCTTTTGGTGAGTATTTGCCATAGTTTTTCCTTTTCTCTATTTTTTTCTTTTTTTTAATCAAGAATGTCATCCAATTCGCCAGAGTTTTTTGAATCTGAACTTTGTGAATATCCTCCAGAGGAAGATGATTATTAGCCTATAATCAATCAGCCATTCACCGTAAACTTTAAGCCTGTTTTATTTTTTTCCCCCTTCCACTGGTCCCTCTTTTGTTTCTACAAAGTGGACTATGGATGAAGAGATTAATCACATGAGTGAAATGTCACTCGAATTGCTCCGTGTTTCTTACGGCATACCTCGTTCCATTTCCTTAGAAAGAGTTGGGAAAAATGATAAACCTATCCATCCTCCTCCCGGTATTGTCACCATCCACCTTAATGTTTTTACCCATGGTGTGAGACTTCCTTTTCATCATTTTCTTAGGCACATGCTTAGCAACCTCAAATGCGCTCCTGCTCAATTAAGTACAATTGTATGGCATGCTTATGATAGGCATGTACATCATTTGGAAACAGAAAGACCTCCCTGGCCCTACTTTCCAACAATTTTAATTTTTTTACAAGTTGATGGCCATCTCCAATCTTAATCGGGGCCCCCTATTAAGGGTTGGTACTACGTGCGCACTTGGCCTAATCTTCCTCCCTTAATTGTCTAAAAGAAATTTTCTGGGGGGGTCTTGGAAAGACTCATGGTTTTTTACTGGTGGAGACTTGGAGTTTGGGAAATTTAGTGATATAAACCCTAAGTGCCGGGTTCAAACCCATTTTTGTACCCTAAGTAACTACCTGGGTACTATTTTGATATACTACCACGGCGTCACTAACCTTTTTTTTAATAGCTACTTGGAATACACCCCTTCCTATTTTTGGTAGTGAGAAATAGTTGCCGCTGAATGTCTCTAATATTCTATGAGAACATAGATCTTGGACATAGCTTTCCCAACCGGAGTTTTTTGTCAATTTTTTGGTTTTATCTCCCCTACACATCTTGTAGATTCTCCTAGAGATGAATTTTTGCTCTTTTTCCATATTATTGATCACGTAGAAAAATGTAATTTTTTTTTAGCCATGTCTTCCGACAATGATGGAGCTCGCAAAAAGAAGAAGATTGAAAAGTTTCTTCCTTCTAAGATTAGTAGAAAACTGCGAGACAGGCCTACCTTTCATGTTGGAGGATCATCTTCCCAGGCTGCTATTCTTAATCATCCATAGCAAGAAACCTTGCCGATTGTTAACATGGCTATGTATCCATCGCTCATCGCCCATGCCATCGCCAACATATTTGCTTTTGCTTTTCGTGACTCACCAAGGACCTTGGCTCATGATGGAGGGCTTACCCAGCTTTGCTTGGGAGGACTCTACTCATACTTAACATAATTCTTTCAACTAACTTTATCCCTAGTATGTTTCTTCCAATGACGTAAGACAGTGAAAATTGTGACCCAACTGACATCATGTTAAATAATATTTCACTATAGCTTTTTTGTGCCATCCAAATATCCAGAAAAAGAATTAAAAATTTGATGTTAGAAAGGAATACACTAATTGAATCTGGGCGAGCTTCTAAAAGGTGAATTACTGAGCTAAAGGGAAACTTGGCTGAAGAAAAAGCTCGTGTAGCGTAGCTAAAAGCAGCTTATAATAACCTAAAAATTGAGTATGACAACCTCAGTCTCAATATGATATTTAAGATTTGTCCAATTCTCTTAATCAACTTAATTTTCAAATGTCCACAGTCAAAGCTTCGGCTATGGAAGAATACAAGACTTCTGCTGAATTTGCCAACATTATTGATGAGGAATTTTGGAAGGGTGGTGCCAAGGTGAAAGCACTGATGGAAAGTCATTAACCTTACTTTGACTATAGCTTTCTAGAAGATGATGAAGACGAGGACTAATCGCGGCATGATGGCCCCCTTTTTTTTATTAAGCTCGTGGGATTATATGATGCTTTTGTTTCCCACTTCTCTTGTAATAAACTTATTAAGTTTTTTTTTTTTTTTGGTCACCTTGTGTACTAAGCCTTTCCTGGGCCAGGAATTTGCTCAACATGCTTAACTTTTTGGGAAGTCCCTTGAAATTATGAAATTTGCCAGACTTTTCTGCACCATACTTTGAGATTTACTTTGAGATTTACTTTAATCTTCCTTGCTTTATCTTTTCTTTTGCTTGTTTCTTGCCCCAGGAAACGTGCTTTAATAATTACTTTAATTCTTTTTGGCATGCTTCAACTTTCAATGCTCTAACTTTTTTTTTTTTTACTTTTCCTGCATTAGCTTTTCTTTTGCTGGTTAACGTGCTTTAACTTTTGGCATGCTTCAACTTGTCTTGCGTGCTTTAACTTTTCTTTTGCTTGTTTCTTGCACTAAGAAATGTGCTTTAACTTTTGGCATGCTTGAACTTTTCCTGCATTTTTTAACTTTTCTTTTTTGACTTTTCCTACTTTAGCTTTTCTCTTGCTTGTTTCTTACACCAAGAAATGTGCTTTAATTCATGCTTAAACTTTTCCTGCTTTAACTTTTTTAAGAAATTACTTGAAATTTGCTCTTAACTTTTCTTGTTTCTTTTTTATTAGAACAGGAAACTAAAAAGAAAAATAACATAAATTGTGAAAGAGAAGACGCCTTTATTGATAAATAGTTATAGGTTTGATCGTGAACGGTCCTTTGGTAACCACTAAAATTTATAATAGCTTAAAGAGGGCTTTACTATTACTAATGAAAAATTAATAAATTTTCTATTGATAGTAGATCCTTAAATGTTCTGCATTCTAAGGGCACGAGAGCACCACTTCACTCATATCTTTTATCCTGTAGGTTCCAAGACAAACGATTTCCATTATTTTATACTGACCTTCCCAATTTGGCCCTAACATCCTAACATTCTGCTCTCTGGAGTTCTAAAATACTTTTCTAAGAACTAAGTCCCTAGCCTGAAAGCTTCTTGAAGTTACTTTTAAATTAAAATATCGAGCTGTCTTTTGCTTATATGTTGTAACTGTAAGTCAGGCCTGTCCTCTTTTTTCTTCCATTAAGTCAAGATTAAATTTTAGTTGTTCTTCATTTTGCTCTGGCTGAAAATGTTGCACTCTATATTATGGCATCTTTATTTCAACTAAAATCACTATCTTCGTACCAAATGCTAAGGAATATGGTGTCTCTCCAGTTGTTGTAGTATGTGTCGTCCTATACGACCATAATACAAATGGGAGCTGATCTGCTCAAGCTCCCATATGCTTTTCTAACTTGGTCTTTAAGTGGTGTTTGATTATTTTATTGATAGCCTCTACTTGCCTGTTAGCTTGAGGGTGGGCTGGCGAGGAAAAGAAATTCTTGATTCCAAGACTCTGACATAATCCCTTAAAGTGAGGATTACAAAAGCTGTCGTCTTTTGTTCTGTAATTTGCGCCAAAGATTCTGCTTCCGCCCATTTAGTAAAATAGTCCACTGCCACTACAACAAATTTGGTTTGTCTTTTGCCTATTGGCATTGGACCAATAATGTCTATGCCCTCAACATTCAAACCGCCAAGGGCTAGTGACTAGAATGAGTTGTTCTGGAGCCTGACGAGGGACTTTATAATATCTCTAATATTTGTCGCACTGTCGGACAAACTTGTATGCATCTTCTTTCATCGTGGGCCAAAAGTATCATTGACGAACTGTTTTTAGAGCTAGAGACCTTGCTCTAGAATAGTTACCGCAGATTCCCTTATGGATTTCTCTCATCACTTAATTTACCTCTTTAGGAGCTAGGCATCAAAGGTAAGGTAGTAAGTATCCCTTTTTGTATATCATCTTCTAGAATCACATATCGTGCTGATCTCAGTCTTAGCCTTCTTGCTTCTTGCTTATTGTTTAGTAACCTTTTATTTTTTAGATAATCGATGATGGAATCCATCCAACTCCCATTTGTGGCAACGAGATTGACTTTACCACTCTCCTTCTCATTAATGCTTGGGCTTGGTAAAAATTCTATAGGAATAAGTCTAGTCAGGCTTGTGTTAGTAGCTGAAGCTAACCTGGCAAGAGCATCTACTTTACTATTTTCTTCTTTTGAAACTTGTGTTATAGTGTATTCTACAAAACTTTCAAGCATATCTTTAACTTTCCCACGATATTCCATTTTTTTATCTTCTTTCGCCTGGTATTCTGACTTAACTTGGTTCATAGTCAATTGTGAATCACTATATATTTCTAGCTTTTCTGCCCCTATTTCTTTTGCTCATCTAAGTCCAGCGAACAATGCTTCATATTCCGCTTCATTATTGGAGGTTGGGAATTAATTCGGAAGACAGAATTTAGTTCAATATTTTTTAGAGTCACTAAAATTAGTCTTTCTCCACTTCCTTGTCAATTTGATGAACTATCTATATACAACTTCCAAATCGGCAAAGCTTTAGAGTTAATCCTTTCTTTTCTGAGTTGATTACTGATAAATTCTGCTATAAAATCTGTAGTGGCTTGTCATTTGATTGCTGTTATGGGTTATTACGGAATATCGTGCTCTCCTAGCTCTACTGCCTATTGGACTAATCTTTCAGACACTTTTAGGTTTTGCATGACATGTCGAAAGGGTTGAATTGTCAGTACCATTATTGTATGTGCTTAAAAATAGGGCCTTAATTTCCTAGCAGAGATCACCAATGCCAGGGCTATTTTTTCTATCATCAGATATCTCGTTTCAGCATCTATGAGTGCATGGCTTATGTAATAGATATGTTTTTGCACTCTATCCTCATCTCTTATTAATACTGAGCTCACTGCTGAGTCCGACACAGCTAGGTAAATGTATAAGTTTTCCCCTAGCATCAGTTTGAAAACAATTGGTGGACTGCTATGTACTTTTTCAATTCCTAAAATGCTTTCTCGCATTCATCTGTCTATACTATATTCTTTTCTCCACTGAGAGTTTTAAAGAATGACAAGCATTTATCTGTTGCTCGCGAAATAAAGCAACTTAAGGCAGCAACCATCCCTGTTAATCTTTGGACCTCCTTTATCTTCTTTGGCGACTCCATATCCAAGAGAGCCTGAATTTTTTCTAGATTAGCTTCTATTTCTCGTTGACTGACCATAAATCCTAAGAATTTTTCAGAGAAAACTCCAAAAGCACATTTACTTGGATTAAGCTTCATGTTAAAATATTTCAAAATTTTTAAAGCTTCCTCTAGGTCTGCAACGTCATTTTCCATTTTCTTGCTTTTAACAAGCATGTTATCTACATAAACTTCCAAATTCTTTCAAATCTGTCCAGCAAATATGTTGTTGACCAACCTTTGATAAGTTGCTCTAGCATTTTTCAACTCGAAATGTATTATATTATAACAATATAAGCCTTTATTTGTGATGAATGATGTTTTCTCCCTATCTCAAAGATGCATTTGAATTTGATTGTAACCCGAGTACGCATCCATAAACGTGAGTAATTCATGCCCAGTGGTTGCATCAACTAGCTAGTCGATTCTGGGTAAAAGAAAGCCGTCCTCAGGGTATACTTTATTCAAGTCAGTAAAGTCTATACAAATTCTCCACTTTCCATTTGGTTTTTTAACCGTTACTATATTAGCTAGCCAAGGGGATTAATGCACTTCTCTAACAAATCTCGCTTTTAACAGCTTACTAACTTCCTCAGCAATTGCTTCATACCTTTCTTGATTAAAGGACCTCCTCCTTTATCGTTCTGGTTTGAAGCCAGGATTAACATTCAATCGATGGGTTATTATTTCAGGATCTATTCCAGGCATGCTTTTATGGGACTATATGAATACGCTAGAATTTACTCTAAGAAAATTTTCAATTTGTGCACGTAACTCTAGAGTCAATGACTGGTCAACTCGGGTGCATTTACTTTAATCTCCTTATTGCAATTGAACTGTGTTTAATTCTTTTATTGGAGAACCCCTTTGCTCGCATTTTTCCTCCTTTGGGTCAAGCATAATCTGTAGGTTTTCATGTCTGTCTATCCTACCTCTTAAAGATGTAGCATAGCATCTTCTAAATTCCTCTAGATCAGCTCTTAAGACTCCAACTCCTCCTTCTATAGGAAACTTTTATCATCAAATGTTAAGTTAAAGTTATCGCTAGGAACATGTTTAAATTGGGTCTTCCCAAGATGGCATTATAAACTGATAGATGTTCCACTACTAAGAAATTTATCATTTTAGTAACTTGGTGGGGTGGTTCCACCATTGTCACTGGTAACTCTATGCTACCCAAATGGATCAAACATTCTCCTCCCAAACTAATTAAGGGTGTGCGAATTGATTTTAATTTTTCTCTTCCAATCTCTATTTTGTCAAACGCTGCTACGTACAGGATATCTGCTGAACTTTCATTATCTATTAAGACTCTATAGACCTTCATATTTGCCAGGATTATGGAGATAACCAAAGCATCATTATGGGTTTGATGTATTCCTCTTGCCTCTTCATCTGTAAATGTAATGGTATTATGTCTTATTTTGGCTTCTTTTTTAAGTATGCTGGCTAAATCTACAAGGAAAAATCTTGGTGTTTTTTTTACTCTCTAATGTGAGATCCCTATTAAAATCTCCTCCACCTGCGAGTCCACTGAATATAGTCCTTATAGGTGTGCCACTCATAATGTCTTGATCTTCTCGCATAGATGATGTTATTTTTTATGGAGCATGAGACAGTCCCTCTATTCTTCCACCATATTTCTTCATAAATTCTTTAAGATATCCTCTTTGGGTCAATGACTCTATTTCTTCCTTTAGATCAAAACAATCTTCTGTGTATGGCCATGATCTCGGTGGTATCAGTAATATTTACTTCTATCCCTTCAATTGGATGTTGTCTTGATGTCTTTGGGCTTTTGCAGTAATTCTAAGTTTTGAATTTGCATCAGTACTTGCTCTTTGGGTAAAGTAAGCGGTGTGAAACCTGGAAACCTGCTCTGCAGAATTCTTAGACCTTTGTTTTCTAGCCTACTCATTTTTTCTTTATTCTTAATTTGTTCCTCTTTTCTCTTCCTCTTTTCTTCCACCCTTTGTGAGTCTAAATCAGCTCCCCTTTTCGTATTAGTTAACTCATCCGCATTTGAATACTTTGGCCTCTTAATAATAGCTCCATAAAAGTTCTTGGTGGATTTTTTGCGAGCGAGTAATGGAATTTTCCTAGTTGCAATCCTACCATAATAGCAGTCAAGGCCACTGCATCACTATAGTTTTCTACCTTTATAACTTCTTTGTTGAAGTGGGTAATGTAATCTTTCAGTGACTCATCCTTTCTTTATTTAACCGACAGAAGATGAGTCGGTGGCAGCTGATGGTCTCTGGCCCCAAGAAATTGGCTAATAAATATTTGACTTAACTGGGCAAATGAGGAAATCGATCCTGGTCTTAGCTTTTTGTACCACTTTCGCGCTTCTTTCGTGAGTGTCAACGAGAAAGCCCTACACATGGCTACTTCTGACCCTTCTTGCAGCTTCATCCAAAATCTGTAAGTTTTTAGATGTTCGGTCGGGTCTCATTCTCCTCCGTATAATTTTATCTGGGGCGTCTTGAATTTTGGAGGGAGAGGTGCATCTAATATGTCCTTAGTGAAAGGAGGCTATATCTCCTCTATGTATAGTCTAATCGGAGTTTCCTTAATATCATTTATTATTTACTTTAGCTTTCACAACTTTGATTCCAAACTTGGTCGAGTCAGCACTAGACTACACCCTCTGGATTGGATTTTAGGCTGGCGTTTTTCATTTAATCTCTCTCGCAGATCTCTAGAGTTCAATAGTTGTCGCATATCGAGTTTTTCATAATTAGTGTGACTGGCATGGCTCCTGACTCGCGAGCTATCTTGAGATCTTTCTTTTTTATGATCATGCTGACCATGATGTTGGTGATGCTGTTGTTGCTCCTCCATTGACATGGCAGACCGTCGATTCCTTTGACCTTCTATATATTGGATTACCAAATTCATATTTTGTGTCAAATCAGCCAATTGTTACGCAAGTGTTATGAACAGGCCTATGTTGCTACGCTGCCTCCTTGAGGGTTTGGGGACCCGCGGTAAATTGCGATGGCTGTGGTGTCAATCTGTTGACGCTAATTTTTAGTCAACCGTAGGATTGAATAAAAGAGAGAATATAAAGAGCAAACAAAACACTAAAGATTTACATGGTTCAGCACTTGCCCTACGTCCATAGGAGTCAAAAGAGCAAATTCACTATAAAATAATAATTACAACAGAGTTTTTCTTTCTTGCTACTTCCTTGCTAAAATTTTTTTACTTGTCCCTTCACTTCTGGAGCTCTCTATTTATAATATAAAATTTCCAACACCCTAAGTCTTTACTAGTTCTTAATTTTTCTCGATTTCCCCTACTTAATTAGAATTTTATTTGAAGTCTATTTTTGTCTCCTTCTTAAAATAGGTTCCGAAACTTCTAGATTAATTAGAATTTTATTGCGTTTTGCTTCTTTCTGTGCAGGTCGTTTCCTTTTCTTTGTTGGTTTCATGGGTTGACTTTTCTTGGTTCCTAGTTCCTGGTTCCTAGTTCTTTTGTTTCTTTCTACTTTTCATGATTCCTAGTTCATGGTTCCTAGTTCTTAGACTTTTGTCTTTTTCTACTTTTTCACTTTTACTCTTCTTGGTTCTTAGTTCCTGGTTCCTGGTTTCTAGTTCCTAGTTCTTGGACTTTTGTTTTTTGCACTTCATGCTGATTCGTGGATTTCATGCTTCATTTTCTCTTCGGCATCATGCATGATATGAAATGAGCACAATAATTTATTTAACATGCAAAAACACTCCGACTTGAATGGAAGAGTCAAATCCCTCCTACCTACGTCAGCACACATGAGTGTGAAGAATTAAATGTCTTTACAATATTGAAGGAACTCTATGATCATATACATAAAACACATACACCATCATAAAGAGTAGGAGTGCAGGACTATTAGCACCTCTAAGAAATTCTTATAAAACCCCTCCTCTTAGGATATCTCGTTAAAAGCTTTTAAAATTTTAGTTTTTTTCTAAAAGAAACCACTTTAATTCCACTTATAACTCTACAATTTTATTTCTCTACAAACCTTATCTTACTCTCTCTTATAAGATCTCAAATCCCTCACACTCTCTCTTCACATCTAGAATATTTTCAAATTTTATCTTCAATTCTTGTGTTACCAATATGAATTTTCCTTTAAATTAGATTATCTTTCACAACAAAAAATTATTTGTGCGTTTGTGAAATTATACATGAAAAAATTACTTTGATAGTTACTTACTTTTTGTGTTTTGAACACCCTTTCTACTATCATCTTGCTTATTTTGTCACTGATGTATTTCCTCTTCTTTACCATTAGCAGCTCAAATATTAACATCTTTTTCAGCATCATCTACCATCTACCATCTATGCATCTATGTATATATATATATATATATATATATATAAGCAAATTAAATTATCTGAGCCAACTAATTAAATATATAATTAATTAAAAAAGAGTATATCCTAGATAATCATATATCATATCTATTTGAGATTGATATCAACAAATGATTTATTGGTCTTATTTTTTCTTTACAAGGAAGATGCATATGCTTAGCTAGGTTAGTTTACTTTAAATTAAATATATGATCTTATAAGAGTTTTGGAGAAGTGCTAATAGTCGCACTCTATCATAAATGTTCCATGTACTTGGGGGATATTTGGCACCCCTCATAACAAGAGGTTGCATTGCTCATGTTTGGTGCAACAGTTAGCTACATTATGGTGCATCATCATAATGCAATCAATTGTTGCAGAAGCTAAACTCGACTAGTTGAGTTTAGCTTATTGCAGCAATTGCTGCATTAGGTTTTTTTTTTTTTTTTAACTTTATTATAATAATAAATAAATATGAATTTTTAATTTAATATGATATTATATGGTATTAATTTTTATTTTCTTTTATGTTTACATTATAATTACTAATTTATATTAATAATTATACAATTTATTATTCAATAAAATTATATTATATTTTTATTTTTATTATATAAAAAATAACTAAATAATTTATTATTTAATTGTATTGTAATAATTAATATATAAAATTCCTCACTATTTAATAAGTTAATATAAATAATAATAATAATAATAAATACATAAATAACATATATAAAAAAATACAACATATTACTTCATTATTTAATTATATTATAGTATCTAATATATTAAACATGATTATTATTTAACAATTTTATATAACTATTAATAAATACTTAAGTGATATATTAAAGTAAAAATATAGTATAATGTTATATTAGATAATTATCTTACAATAATTAATATATAAAAATTGATTATTATCTAACAATTTAATATAGCTAATAATTAATACTTAATACTATATAAAAATAAAAATATAGTAATATATTATATTATTTAATTATATTACAATAATCAATATATGAAAATTAATTATTTTTAAATAATTTAATATAACTAAAAATACATACTTTTAGATATTAATAAATGGGTCACTCTATGATGCTATTATAAAAATTACACATTAATAGTGGTATAAATATTTACCATTAGATTTAATCAACAGTTTATAAAAATAAAAGTTAATTAAGATAATATTTTAATTTCAATTATTAAAAATTTAAATTTACTCATTATCAAATATGTTAAACGTGGCTTTTAATGATTAAATAATAAAAAGTAATAAGTGTAATCTATCAATACTTCTATATTTCCTTTTAAAATTCATGTATTTTAATGTTAACACAACTCAATCTTAGTTTATCCTCTTATTATTATCTCCATTTCAACAAAAATTTTACTAGATTAATAAATATTGCAATAATTAACTCAAATCAATCTTTGGCAATGAGATATTTAAAAAAAAAAAAAAGACAATGAATAAACTAAGAATTCAGAATTATATTGCCCTAATTATCAATGAAAAAATAGGTCTAAATTATAATTGATATTTGTTATTTATACATCAAAATTAATTTATATATTTTAATTTTTAATTTTTAATTTTGCTGATAATTTAGAAAATATTTATGGAATTATAGAAAATAAAATTATATCCATGAACTTGAATATTATCTACTAATTATTAAGTAATTAGTTATTTAACCACTAAATCAAATCAATGGTGAAAATTAAAACATTTAAATCCAAAGGACCGTAATAACTCTATTGTCAATATTGTAAAAATTCATACAATATTATAGAGAAAACCCCTTGATAAATTTGGATAATATTAATTTACAATTAAGAGTAATATAAATAATTATATAAAATATTAGTACATATACTACAGTTTATGTTGCACCAAACATGATATTGCATTACAATTTAATAACTTTAATACAATACATCATAATGCAATACAACTAATACAATATGATATAGTATGTTAAACGAACCCTTAAAAGTAATAAATACCACACAGAAGAAGATGGTAAATATTAAGGTAAAAAAATACATAGGCGTCCGCTAAGTAATTTCAACGCCCACCACATAACGTTAATGTTTGAGCCACGGCCCTTTGCAACCCACTTGGGCCAGACAACCGGCGGCAACAAAGGCATGTGACGACTGACCAGTGCCGGGCTATTTTCAGAAACCTCCCCTGAGGTTTGATATAATTACACTTAGATGGCGAGTTTGATTATATTCTCACTTACCTCCCCTGCCGTTAGTATACATACACGTATAACGTTAGTATTTAAGGGTAAAAATGTAAAAGATAAGCTGAAATTCTTAAATAATCAAATAATAATAAAAAGTAATTTAAAATATATTGGATAATTGTATTAACCAATTACACACAAAATCCATTGGGTAAAAGAATGATTTTCTCTTTCCCCAGCACAAAAAGCAACAGAGATGACAATTTTTCACAATTTTCACTCCACTCCCCTACTGTCATTTGCTGGAACAAAAAGAAATAAACACCAAGAGCAAAAATAACCATGAAGAAGAAGAACATAGGTGGTCGGAGAAGGCCACCGACCGGTGATGATCGACGGCTGCCGGAATATCCCACCGATATTGGAGTTTGTAACAGGTTAGTTGCTTTATCAAAGTTTAAAATTTTTAAATACCTTTGATTTTCTTGTTTTTGGAGATTTTACAGGTAGTTGTTGGTTGTGTTTGATTTGTCTTGTTCATGGGTTGATGGTGGAAAAATTGATTAAAAGGAGAATGAGTTGAGCCATATGTGGCAAGGAGTTGAAAAAAATTAATTATTGGTTATTTTATGTTTGTGATCTATACATACATAGTGTAATAAGGCATATATAAAGCCAATAATTTGTTATTCTTATGCAAATAGGTGTAAAATAAGTAGTCAATCGTAATTTTTCTTCCGCCAAAGTTTGCTAAAATTGATCTATTTATGACTTTGCAATGAACGACATGTCGTCCACAAACATGCCTCTGTGTTTTTGGGTGATCGAGCTGTCTCATGGGACAAATCCTTATCGCACGAACACGCTTCTGGTTCGATCGATCGTCACGAGTCTCCGTCCCACGAACACGCTTTTGTATTTTTAGCAACAAGAGTACGTGCATGACAACCTTTATCGCTCAAAAATAGTATTTTGTCTTATGGGCGACATGCACTTGTCACACATACATTCTCAGATTTTTGGGCGACAAGGCTTGTCTCCTGGCGACAAGAGTTGTCGACAAAGCACAGCAGTTTGTCGTTGTCGCATACAGCCATTCTGCATTTTTGGGCGACAACTTGTCTCCCGTGCGACAAGGCTTGTCGCATGAACACACAGTTTTATGCTTTTGGACGGCAACAAGCTCTTGTCCTTCATATAGGCTTTTGTTTTTTAGACGAGAGGCATGTCACAAGTAAAATATTAAAATATATTACTATTATTATTTATTTTCTTTATCATTGTAACTTTTATTGTCGTTGTTTAGTAATGTCATTGTTATTATTATTCATAATTATTACTTTGCTTTCACTTATTAACGTGTGCTTATTAACATATGATAGGGACGAAAGACCATTTGAACCATCTGCTGTTCCATTAGAACCTACAGCACAAATGGATGGGTATTATCTTAATAATCTCATTTATATTTTGTTTAAAATAGTGAAATAATTTATACATGAAAATTAGATAATCTTCTAATTATAGTATATTTACAACTGAAGGACAAGTAATTGAAGAGTAACAAGTATGAAGTACAATGCATTCAAGAAGATATCACTGCATAAATATCACATTTTTTGTAAAGATGGCAGCACCCGAACTAATCCCATACAATATACTCTTTTGAGGGATTTGATGATACAACACCTTTTTCAGTACGAGTAAAGCAGTTGAGATGTCGTATCATCTTTTTGTACTCAGTCATAGGTACAAGATTGAGTTTTTGTATAATTTTGTATATGTTGTATAAATGTAATACTAACAAACTCACATTATAGTGACAATGCCATGTATAAAGTATAACTCCGCTATCATGGCACACTATTAGTGTAGTTGTTATTTTTGTTCTTTTTTTGTATATGGGAGACTGCTGGATGTATAGACTGATGAAATTCAACAATTGTGATTGTCATCAACCGTAAGTCATGGAAATGCACATGTGATCATATTTAAATGATGATGACATTCTACTTAGTGTTATTTTCAATTCAATTAACTACTCATTTTAATATTTTTATCCTCTCGACGTAAAATAAATGTTTGTGTTATGTTCAGGTTGGGTTTGGTGACATACGACTTCATGGTTTCAAATTAACTTATTTCTTTAAACAAGTCAAATATTAGTGGTTCGGTGGAGATCGGTATAGTCTGTTGAGGAACTAAATCATGGTTTTGTAGTTTTTGTTTTACAAATGTCAAATTACACAAACAAGCCTTGTTTCTGGTGGGGACATGCTTGTCGCCATGAGACAGATCGTCGCCGAAATTAAACAAACAGCATCAGAGACAGTTGTCGCCGAGACAAGCCATCGCACTGAATTATAAACAGCATTCTCAGATTTGGGGAGACAAGTGCTTGTCTCCCCAAATTACAGAATGCTTATTTCTTTAATTTCGAGCGACGATGGCTTGTCTCCCGGGCGACAAGGCATGTCTCCCCAAATTACCGAATGCTTGTTTGTGTAATTTCGAGCGACGATGGCTTATCTCCCGGGCGACAATGGCTGTCTCCCCAAATTACAGAATAGTTGTGGGGCTAGAGGGTGAAATGAAAAACCGCGAAAACATTGTATTAAACTCTCTCACCAATAGACTAATATCAGTCTCCACCGAACCTTAAGGGATTCAAATTACATTAAAGGATCCAAAATATTTGACAAGCTATTATCAACCCATAATACAACATAGATTCTCACCAACCAATATCTCAATACAACTCCTAATTCTCATCAACCCACAATTAACCCATAACACAAGGTATCAAAACAGACATAACGACAATCTTAAATATGCCAATGAAAGTTCAGTTGACACAAAATTCATTAATTAATATAAAAGATTAATATATCGTTTACAACATAATATCCCCGTTAAATATGTCAACGGCTATCTTCCTCCTAAAATATTGTCCATGGCAAGCGTCAAAATTAAATTGTAGGTTGAACATTAAATACATTGTAAACATTAACATAAACACCCCACAATCACCGCTTCCGGGGTGCTGTTCAGGCACATCCTCAACTCTCACCAGTTTCCAGGGTTCCGCACTATGCAAGTTTGGTCGGATGTCGTAAAACCCAATATCTTCCAGCCATCGGGGAAAGATAACTTGAAGTGGCTTCAATAGTTGACCATACGTTTTGTCCTCGCGAAACTCCTTCATTGAGTCATAAATGGAGATCTGCTTGCACTGAAAATCTACCCGGGCTACAACCCAATGGTTGTCTTCTAAGTTAATTGGAATTAAAACCTGCATATGACCATAAGAAATCCTATCCAATGTTAAAATATTGTAAAATCATGAAATTATTAGTAACAGAACTATATTGAACCGTGTAGTAACACACACCATATCAACGTCTGCAAATGGTTTTGATTTCGTGTCTTCCTGGCCATCAACGTCCCCTGTCGTGCGCGATTCTGCAGATTTTGTTTTTTCCATTTTAAGCCCCTTCTCGCAACCTTGTTGTGCTATATGATGAGTTTACAAAAGGGAATGTGTCATTCTACTTAATCTACTTTAAATGAGATAAAAAAAATTCTAATAGGTATTTTGTCGAGCACCTCATGTGCTATTCATTACCTACCAATTTCATTAAACGTTTTTAATATTTACGCAACAATCAATCCTAATACTCATCTATGATCATTTATACACTCATTTATCATCAATCAATCTAACGCAAACAAAAAAAATAATAAGACATTTCTTAAAACAACCAAGCCAAGATTACCCGTAACTAGAGAGTTGTGGCCGAAATGGTGGAAGTAGCTACGTGCTGCCGGAGATTAACTTGCTGTCAAAAGCCTGTCCGCCTGCCGTCCCTTGTCACCGGAAAAGGCAAGATCTAGGTTGAATTTAGAGAGAAGAGATGGTGGCTCTACTTCAACCATAAACATGTCCGTGGCTTTTGTTAGCGCCAAAAATTAGAGTTTATTTAATTGCTTTGGACATTTGTGTCATTTCGCAAGTCAACTAACGGTCAACCCGTATGTATACTAACGGCAGGGGAGGTAAGTGAGAATACAATCAAACTCGCCATCTAAGTGAAATTATATCAAACCTCAGGAGAAGTTTCTGAAAATAGCCCGACCAGTGCCGAGTACATTTTTCTATAATCTATCCCTAATCAAGAAAATGATTCGTTAATTTCCAATGTGTAAAAAATGTTTCAAGATTTTGCTCACTCAAGATTCTCAATGAGCATGTCGTATCTTGATGGTGGCATTAAAAACTGCATTAATTATATGGAGGGAAATTACAGAAGAAGATGGGAGGAAAAATTCAACCTCGAAAACGTAGAACAAATTAAGACGGGATAGAGCAAAATGCGTACAGATTAATGAAGCAGAAAATTAAGTTCTCAAAACTCATCGAAGGGAATATTCGGTGCCGCCGGATACTGATAAGAGAGGATGAGAGACCAGAAATCATGTTGTTCAAAGCGCGCTAATAATAGGTTCATGTGCATCAGCTTTGTTCGTGATTTTGGAATCAGTTTCATGCAGGTTCTTTAGTCCCACCGAAAGCAGATATTCGTTCTGCTTCTGAACTCAATTTCAAGCAATGTCTGAAACTATCTGGCTCTGTATTTGCTGCTGTGTGTCAGACTGGGGACCTTTACCTCGGACAAAAACTATTTTTTCTGATGAATTTGCGGCATAGTCTGTTTAGTTGGAACTTGCAAGTCAGAAGATGGCTGAAAGAATTTCAAAACAATCTACAGGATATTACGGGTTCATATCTGAACAAAAACAAAAGATGTTACTAAAGACGAACCAAGAACAACATAAGAAAGACAAAACAGTCTGCAAATCAAAATACATGCTAGTGCATAAGAACACTTTGATGACCCAAGAAAACCGGCAAACACAAGCCGGTTATTTAAAGGCCTAAAAAGAACTAAATTGATATCGTTTCATAATTAATTAACCTAAGCTTAAGATTCTAATTTTCCTTGACCAAACCGCAGCAAAGCGATCTCAGATTTATTAGTCCTTGAACTGCCAGGGGTTGGGCTGCTATTACCACTGCTATCAGACCATGAAACCAGCGCCTTCTGTAGAACCCCAGATGGTGAAGAGACTGTAGTCGCAGGAGGACTATCAGAGTCGCCATTTCCGGCAGCAGGAGACGGTGGACCAGAAGCAGAGGCCGGGACCATGCTTCGCCTTAAGACCTCTGCCAGTGGCCCTCCTGGCGCAAAAGAATCAGGGTTCAACCAGCTTGAGAGTTGCGGTTTGGTACCACATTTATGGTCTTGACTAGATTCTACAAGCCCCAACCCCATTTGTAGTTGACCCATTTCCTCATCAATGGTGTTGTTGCCTCCCATTGAAAGACTTAGCGGAGAAAGTGAGAGATTCCCGCTCGAAGAAACAGAGCTCTTGGCACCAGAATTTGTATTTTGGATCTGGTCATCACCATTTGACACTCCATTAGCATTAGACCATGCGTCAATGAATACCTTTGGAACCAAATCTGGGTCAGTAAAAAAGGCGCAATCGTTGCTCTGTTGAGCTTCTTCAGCACTAAAGCTCGCAAAGGAATTCAAATTCAGAGACTCTTCTGGACGATAATGTTGATTAATAATAACAGAAGAAGCAGAGTTATTAGTCAGATGATGCCATTCTGTGCCTGCAGCATGAGGAGGCAAGTGAACAGGTTCCCCTCTCATCATCCAATCCTTATCCAAGCACCTTTAATGCACCAAAAACACAAACCAAAAAATATGGAAGAAACCCAACCACAAGAAACTAGGTATTTAAGAACGAAAAAATAAACTGAACTTGGACACACCTCTGTTCCCTTGTATGAGGATGTGGGTATTGAGTAAAATTTCCAACAAATTGAGATGCAGAGAAATCAAGATTGTTGTTGTTGACAGTGTTGGTGGTGTTAAATGGATGAGATTGAAGGCAGGTTTTCTTCTTGCTGTTGGGAGGAGGTTGAAGTTCCACAGGCTTTCTTGAACGTGGACGGCCTCTGTGCAGATGACGCTCACAGTATTTTTGGTCAGGTGCCACATCTCTCGAGCACCTCCATTTCTTGCCATCTGTTCTTCTGCATCTCCCTGGCTCTAGATCTCCTCCTTTTGACAACCTTATTAGATCCAAACCCATGGGAGCAGCAGCAGCAGCTGAGTTTCTGTTTCTTGTGAAGGGAAAAAGGAGATCAGAGGGAACTGGAACAGAAGCCACCATGCACTTGTATATCAATGCTTGTCTCTCTAGCTCTGTCCACTGTGCATTTGTAAATGGAAACCCCATTCTTGCCGCCATACCTAGCCCCCCCAAAAAAAAAAAAACAATAATAAATAAAAATAAAATAAAACAGAGATTGTTCATTGTCACAGTCCAACAAAAAGGTTACAGCTTTCAGCTCTGTCTTGAAAAATGAAATAAACATATAAACCTGGGGATTCATTAACAGTTGCTGCTGCTATGTCAAATTGAAAAGGCTGCAATGTCTTCATACTAGTACTACTACCACTACCATCAGAATAAACACAACCAATTGTCTCGCAAATATGGTTGCTGCTACTGCTGCTGTTGACGTTGTTGTTGATACAAGTGGGACCTCCAGCAACAGCATCACCCCAACCAAGTTCGTCTGATGGAGATGGACGGTGGTGATTGCTGCCACCCTCTTTCACTTTCCCTTCTTCTGCCGCTGCCTCGTTTATAAAGCTAAAATCACATGCATCCATAATTCTACCACTCATCATGAATATGGAAAATCACTTCCCTGTTTTGGAAACTGCTTTTCCCGTCAAATAAACAAACCCTCTCTCACCCAAGTGCCCAACTCAGAACACAAAGTCAGAGCTAGACCCCTTTTTTTCTATATAATCAGATTAAAAAAAATTAAAAACTTTTTTTAAACTTTTTATTTCTCGAAAAAAAACAGTGTTTCTGTCTCTCAGTGGTAGTGAACAGTTGTGGGGGTGAAGCGGGGGAATTCATTATATGATGATGCAGGAATGGGTTGCCGCCATTCTCGGCCGTTGCTTTGCTTCCATGCTGCCAACATTCGCACCGTACTATATACTACTCGACAAGTTACAAAAAGCTATCTTTTTTTTCCTTTTTTTTTTTTCATCTTTATCTCTTTCATCATTTATTGGTGTATCTATCGTTTTCGGCATGTATAAATCACCGTACTAATCTATTAATCCATGTATAATCAAATTGTAAGCGATTTTTAACCAATTTGTCTCTTTTTTTTGGGCCTGATTTCAAATTTTGAAAAAAATATTATACAATCTTATAAGACAAGAAATATCTATAAGTATTAAGTAGAAAAATAAGTAAAATTCCTTTTTTTTTTCTTTTCTTATGTTGAGAAATCACTATTTTTTAAAAATCTATATTACCAAGTTTTTTTTGTATGCCTGCTATATGCTTGCTCTAGACTTACATTATGGATACATTATGCGTTGCACACATAGATAGAAAACATAAATATTTAATAGTATGTATCTCGAACTTTGAATATTTTTTTTATTTTATTATAATGTTGCTTCCTATTAGTCAATTTCCTGTATCTGCCTTGACTTATCGCCTTATTATTTTAATGGCACTCAATTACTCATTGACATTAAAAAGTTTATTTAAATTATACTTCAATAAGAGCAAATAACTACTACAATCATTAGAACCATAATTTCATATTCATACTATAGCCGATTGAACAAAGTTATGAAATCCTAAACATAAAATTCTATGATTTCGTGTCTAGCTACTATAACTACAACACAAATCAGAATAATCTATTAGTTTTATTTTGAAATCTATCACTTAATAAATAAGTGATATGTAATAATTTTTTTTTGAAAAGGGTTATGTGTAATAATTAAAATATAAATTAACAAACTCAAAGATCCAAATAACTATTTTTATTCGTCTTTTTAAATATATTAGTATATTAATTTTAAAAAGTCTAATATTATTTTACTAAGTAGACTTGATTGTTGAGTTTTTTTTTTAGGAGACTGTTATTCATAATTTTTATAATTATATAATTACTGAGATCAGTTTAACTCAAATTTTTAATTTTTTTAAATATTCGAGAACATTAATTTTTTTTAAAAAAAATTATCTTCACTTAAATTATTTTAAAAAATTTAAATTAAACTCTTATAATACGCAGGCTCACAAATGACTTTAAGTACTTGAGCCAAGCTTCGGTGATTCTTAATTGTCGAGAGTTGAGACTATTATTTTGAGCTCAAATAAAAAAAGAAGGAATATATATAGATTTAAGTTTCTTTCTCCAATTACTTGGGCTTAGCCCAAGTGGATAGAGTCATTCCTTCACAAGTGCGAGTAAAGATGGCCAATGGGCCGGGCGGCACGTGGCACAGCACGAGCACGGCACGTGTCCGTACGGCACGGCACGGTACGAGCACGTTTCGATGAGGCACGAGGCACGGCACGGCACGTACGTGGGCCGGGCCGGGCTTAGAATTTATAAGACGTCTTGGGCAAGACTCAAGATTAAACTACAAGTTAAAGACCAAGACGCTTAAAAGCACGACAAACACTTCTGCCCATCGCCACACGAAAATTGCAATGTTAAAAGCATCGTACAAAATATATTTAAGAAATCTTTAATAAAAGAATATAAAATATTATAAAATGAAAGTAAATTATCTTAAAATTAAAATTTTAATATATTTTTTAGCATAGACTTTTAAAAAATAATTTAAATCTTAGTTTTAAATAAATATTCTAAATTTATTTTATGTTTATAATTTATTAGATGAACAAGTAAATATCATGAATTCATAATTTTAATAAATAAAATTATAAATGTCATAATTTTATTTATGATATTTATTAAATGAATAATGTTATTTGTGATATTTAAATTTATTTATGATATTTATTTATTTATGTTTATAATTTATTAAATGAATAAGTAATATCATGATTTTAATAAATAAAATTATAAATATCATAAATTTATGAAATATTTTACATATTAATATTAAACCATAACTTAATTAATATTTAATAGAGATATGTTTTATTTGAGGTGCAACTATTCTCATCGAGAAGTTATTTATTCAGACAGCCATGGCACCATGGGTTTACGTCGCCACGTGTCAAATTGTTTAGCTCGTCACCTTAGCCGAGACAGAATTAACCTTGCTCGTTTGTCGTATCCATAGTTGTGATTAATAAATATTATCTCGTGATTGTTATTCGTCAATTGGTCGTAGTTTGCATTTTGTAGTTGTAACTTGTAAGTTGTGACTTGTGACCTATGATTTGTTATATTGATATTTCGTAGATCATGATTACTTATTTTAATTGTTATTCGAGGATTGTATTTTTCATTTTAATTAATTATTATTATGATCTATGGAATTAAATTTATGTATTGTTGTGTTATTATTGGTTATTGACTTATTGTGAAATAAAATATATAGTTGTGAAATTATGATAAACTAATAATAAAATATCAATTACTAATAAAAATTAATATGATTATGATTATTTAATAATAATAATAATAAATTCATAATCATAAATTATTATTCAAACATGCTGTATAGTCTTATGAGCATCCAGATGAAGAATCCTTATTAAATCACTCTGTACATCCCGCCTCCAAAAAACCACTAACGAGTCTAATGGAGAAGCTCAATTTAAGACGCCATCAGCAGCCAAGTAGGCTCCAAGATTGGTATTAAGATTTAAGATGAAATCAGGACCACATTACAAAGACGCGACTCGGCGCTAAGATAAATTGAAGGACAGACACAGAGGTATGAAGCAATGAGCCTTATAGTCGCATACCATAACACAAACTCACGGCCCAAGAATATTGTATAACAACGGCAAGCGTCGCTTACTCAAGACTTCATTAAAAGGGCTTAATTTATATTTTAACCAACTTAACTGAAAGAAAGATTGCTCCACGAAAGCTTGAACGTCCTCAAATATTCGAGTATATTAAATAAATAGATTATATTAAAATTAATATAAATGAGTCTCAATAATTATAAATATTAATTATAAATATCATATAATATGAATCGTTAATATAATATAATAAAAAAAAAAAGTTACTTTCCACTGGACACGATTACAAACGCCTCAATTTTGTGACCACGAGCCTAATGATCACCGTCAGAGGAGAGAGGATGGTGCCTTGAAACAGGAGAGGGGACACCGGCCATATCAATTGATGCGTCAACTAATTGTCTCGGGGACTGTTTCCCAAGAAACCCCACGCGCCCTTTCAGCTCAAGGCCGACATTCCAATCAGATCCAGAACGATTGACAACGGAACAGCACAGAAATTTGTTGAATTGACTCTTTTTAGTATAGGAAATCAAGATAAAAATATATCCCGATCTAAAAATTTTAAACTTTGATTGAAGATTTAATGATATGAATTTTTTGTTATATGCTTTAGATTCTATCACAAATGTTATATCTTATAACGAACATGTCATACGATGATAATAATAACATGTCAAATATATTATTTATTATAATATTTATCATACGCATAAGATAATTTATTAAATTAATTTATCTTATGTTTCTGAAAATTAAAATTACGGGATATTCGGAATTCTAATTCAGTTCTTGACTCAAATAAAAATCTAAATAAAATTTTATTCCAAATTTTGGTTCAAAGGATTCAAAATTGAGGGAATTCTGCCACCATTGGAGTCCACGCCATCAGTAAATCCACAGCAATAATCTAAAGGCGAGTGTGTTCAACAGTTTAGTGCAGAGCGTGTTGCTAGAGGGGGAGCCTCTAATGGTTTCTTGAAATTAATGTGAGATGGGACAAGACATGAGGTGGTGGGACACGAATAGAAAAAGAGATTAGATTGTAGAATAATGAGATATTGATCGGAATTTGTATCGATTTTGGAAATATAAAACAATCTCAAAATACAAAATCAATTAGGCTTTTCAAATAGGGGGAAAACCCGAACCCTTTCTTCTTATTGGGTGCGATTACGGCAATTTTAGTTGCATTTTTGTCCAAACGTTTGAATAATTAAATTAACTTCACCTTCTACCACCTAATAGAGATTATTACATGTGGAATTGTCTGTAATTATACTTATAAATAATTAAATATTATTGAGATGTGAGAACTTTTTATTTAAATATCCAAAATTAGTGACAATTGTTGTTAATTGAAAATCCACTTTTAAAATGAACAAAAACCAAGACATAGGTTTTATTTTAATACCACATGTGGGAAACCTTGTTAACTTGGTATTAGCTGCAGTATTCAAGATTTTGTTTTAACATTTAAGGTTGAGTTAGATGATCAAACTTTACCATTGTAACATTGAATCTTATTTACAGATAATTTGATTCTTTTTAAATTATATTTAATGTCACTTACAACTACTAAAAATAACGTAAAAATAAGATATAGATCTCATACGATCATTTGTATCTTTATTTTTATATTTTATTTTGTCGATTATAGGTAAAAAGTTTTTTTAAAAATTATTCAATCAACTCTCGAGAACAAGTTTTAATGTTTTAGTTAAACGGTGGGCTTATATCCTTGATTATTAAGGGTTTAAGTTCCAAAGTTTTAATTTTCACAAAAATTTAGAGGACTCAAAATTAAGTTCCAAAGTTCTAAGGGTTTAACGGTGGGCTTGTATCCTCTAAATATCTAAGTATTTAGAGGACTCAAAATTTTGAGCGGATCGTGATATAACTTTGAAGAATACTAAATGTATGTATTATTTGAATTTTAATAAATTTTATATTAAAGTCTCTATAAATTGTAACTGGTGGAAAAAATAAAATAAAATAAAATAAAATAAAATAAAATAAAATAGCTTTAAAAAAAGTCGAATTTATGGTTGGGGAAAGACAATTTATCAGAAGTGTGAAAGGGGGCATTAATTAGACAAGAAGACTCGAGAGTCCAAAACGAAAATGCCTTTAATGGGGGCAGACAGCTGGATGCCTGGATGAGAGAATGGGATGTCCTCATCACATTTGTACAGATTACCATAAACAAACAAGCCACAACCCAACAACCTTCTCCCTGCGCTACTATCATCTATTTGAAGCAAATTGCAACTTTTACTCCACCTTTCTCTCCACCGTTGACTTCTTCTCTATCAGACGGTGGGCAGAGCATGTTATGTGCAGCCCTTACCTTTGATCTTATCATATCCTTTTTCAAATGGGTATAGGTTTATAGCATACTGCTTTTGATAGTGTTATTGATAAGTCTCCATGTGAGAGACAAGACAATGGAATAAAGAAGGTTGTGTGTGAGGTAGATACAATGATTTCCAAGCTGAAGATATTTAGCTACCACCACCAAGGAAACAACTTGCATATGGGCCTACAATCATTTGTTTTGATTTGATTTTGTAACTAAAGAATTGTACGTACATTATTATTTTGAGGAAGCACGTGAATAGATGTTCGATAATTAATGGCGTTTTTGTACCAAAAGCTCAAAAAAGGTCAATTGGTCATGGTCCCCTTTCAATTGCTTCCTTTGCGGATTTCTTTTATTCTCTCACACCAACAATCTTTGCCTTGCAGCCAAAGTGTTTAGGACCACTCCGCGTAGGGTCGGTAATGTCGGTTTTGAGTCCGGCTTGGCTAAGTCAGAGCCTGGCCCGAGAATGTCTCGTGCTGGGTTGGCTCTGGGCGGATTTCCTTCAAGAAGAACTTAAAAGCTCGAATTTATGTGCTACATTTTAAAGAAATTTTTTAATTATATTTTATAAAATTTTATTTTTATTTGACTACACTTTAAAAATTGAGGTAAAAGAATTTAAAACTTGAAATACATGTTATGGGAGGGTTAAACAAATATTAAAAGGTGTATTGTAATTAAAATAATATAAATATATTTTTTTCTTGGCATTTAACGGGCTTTGGGACTCCGCGTAGGCTTTTTAGGCTGAGTGATTAAAAAAATTTTCATGGTTGAGCCAAGCTAAGCCCAAAAGATGAACCAAATAAATATATATAGGCTAAACCTCTACTTATAATATAGATAAAAGAAAATGAACTAAAGAATGGGAATAGAACCAAAATCCCTAATACAAAGCACAATAAAATGTAAAGGCAAAAAGGCCCATAAAAAATAAGTAAAATACCCAAAAGAGAAAAAATTATTTCCAAACATGTATAGTCTTATGAGCATCCAGATGAAGAATCCTAGACAAATCACTTGGAATATCTCCATAGCCCAAAAACCACTAACGAGTCTAATGAGAACAAGCTCAATTGGCCATGAAATCAGCAGCACAAGTAGGCTCACAATAAACATGCCTAATACAGATTGAAGGACCAGAAGATAAACCATCGACTCAGCTAAGAGATAAACAAAGTACCATAACACAGAGGTATGAGAAGCAATCTATAAAATTATAGTCGTTGAATCGAACTTCACCTCAAGAACAGAATAACCAAGCTGAAAAGCAAGATCCAATCCCTTGTTAATTGCCACTAGCTCAGAGAAAAGAATCGATTTATGCCTAAGAAAATAACCAGTTAAAACCACACCGTAATCACACCATAATGATCACACAGGACACTACCCGTAGTCGACAAACCAGAATTATCCTGAGTGCAACCATCCACATTAAGTGAAATATTACCATTTATAATGAAATGTTAAGAAATTGATAAATGAAACTTGCAAGTACGTGGGCACAATCAAAGCTCTTACAAAGCTTTGTCTTTATTTTCTTGGCTAATTTCAATCTGTGCCCTTAGCTTCGTGTTATTTATATTATTTCCATGTGTATCTAGATGCTTCCCAGATTAATTACACATGTTATCAACGTGCCTATGCTCTAATATAGGAAGTACCATTTCCCTTATGCTCTTTATTTAGTAAAATCGTCCTTATACGTATGCTTTTTGGTTGCCATTAAATTGAAACTTCTACGTAGAAAATAAGAATGGCTATAATATGTTGGAAATATTAGTCAATATTACTTCTTTGAATTGCAAAAACCTACTGGGACAATAATTTTAGCATGAGAATAAAACTCTATGAATACTAGATGTTAGTACTATTCATGGACCAACAATCACAATATTCGTCAAGGCGTGCGCAATGCACTGTCTTTAAAGCCAATTTTCACTCTTCTATAAAGATTTCTCGATTCAATAAGGGCATAAATAATGCGGATTAATCTTCAGCATTCAATGGCACTGTTGTAAGGCTGCACTCCGAGCATGACAATGTAGAATAATAAAAGAATATTTTGTGAAGAAAATATGAGATAGGAGGAGAAGTAACAAAGGTTGCCATATCTCGAAGTCTTTTATGTCTCCTTTATATGGATAAACTCTCTATAGTTCTTTTCCTAATTCAATTTGAATTAGTTACCCACTTTCCTTATTTAATTTGAACTAGGCATTTACGTGCCTCATAATTCAATTCAAACAAACTAATCAAATCACATCTAAATTTGACTTTTTCAACTCTAATTTGTAATTAAATCAAATACATGACTAATTTTATAAAAGTGATTGCTCTCACTTCCCTTTACTGTGGGAAAGTAGTATTTTGAAATACCAATAAAATTTCAATATAATATTTCTGTGCTTATTTTGTACAACATTGCCAATAAGGTCTAAAGATTAAAAATGAAGGATTAGAGGATCAATCATTGAATTAACAATAAAAGTATCTTTATTAATTAAAGGCTACCTATTTAATTTTATTTATTTTGTTTTTATGCTTTTTATCCTGAAATCTAAAATATGTTTGCTTTATTATAGATACATGGACTTGAATCATAGACCATATTTTTTATGAAAAAGGACAATAGTGATTTTTACTAATTTTAACTCATCAGCAATTGTCAGGTATTTTGAACTATTTACCTTATGTTTTACATACTATCATTTTAATAAGAAGAATTTTCCTTCAATAGAATATAGAAAAACATCTCTTGAAGTAAAGTATTAATCTTTTTGAAAAGTGTCAAATATGTCTCATTTATATTGTCGCACCTCTTTAAGTGTAAAGTGCGAACGGCTATTCATTTGTAATAGATGAAAAATGTATCTAGGGATCTGGTAAACGTAACAAAGTTGATTGCTAATGTACATGGCTAAGCCATTGTTCTTTAGGGAAAATCTATGAGCAGTTGAGAAATTGTTTACGGCACATTTAAAGTGCAGTAGGTTACTTAGTTCAAAGGTTCTTTGAAAAAAGAATGTGTTAGTTAGGGTGTTGCTGCAAATGTGGTTGAGTTCTTGTAGTGGGGGCATTGTTAATGGACGGGTAATTCTCTACATGTGTTTTTTAATTTATGAAAGTGTATATATGTTGGAAAGTGGATAAGAGCCATTGCTAGTTTATTATTCCTGGATCTTTTAATTTAAAAAATATGTGCTTTGCCTTTGCAAATTATTCATATTTGAGCCACCAACCTATACTAAATTTTGTGGGTTTGATGGGGTGGTAAATTTACAACCTATAAACCCATAGTCATGTATATTTAAATGGAGGCATTGTCTTCTACTGTTGTTATTTTCGCTCTTGTTTTTGTTGTTATTTTTGTTGTTTTTATTGTTATTTTGTTCTTTTTACTAGAAAAACTCAAAGTGGGTTGGGCTCTAGAAATAGACCATCAGGCGAATTAGTTACACATATTAGGTTGGATTAGATTGTGTTTTGTTTTTTCAATCTACACTATTTGTTGGCACACTAACCCATTTCAACTTGACCCTTGCCCACCCTAAATTCAAATAGGGTCGAATATTTAACAACTTTGAAAAAATTAATTTAAAATAATCTTGATGAACAAATTCTTAAACATGATTTTTTATGGTCCAATCGAATATTATATAAAAGACAACATAATATTATATTTAAGCTAATTCAATCCAACCCCATCTTATTATACTCAATCTAATTCAACGGCATGCCAAACAAACCCTAAAAGTATATTTTCGTCCTTATATCATTAACACAAAATTAGATATTTAATATATACTTAAAATTGTTAAGTAATTGCAAAATAAAAAATATTAGTATATTACCTTCCCCTTACCCATGCTTGAAAAGTTACAACGTCTGCTAACTTAATGTGACCAAATTGTGGCATCTCAAAATTAGTCATGAAAACAACATATTAGTAAATCACATAACCAAATTTTAAAAAGGCATGCATAAGAAAATAGACATTTGACTTATGTTCATTTTGATATTTTAAGGGTTTGCTTAGGTTCTATCTTCATTTCTATAATTGATGAATAATCTAGTAAGTGTATATAAAAATCCTTGAGGAAAGTGATGCAGCGGAAGTTTAAAGCTCAAATAATCTGTTGATACTTAAGAATAATAGAATGAAGGAACAATCTAAATTCACATTTGTTTGAAATAAGATCATAAACTTAAGGAATTAAGAGTCGTTGATTCCTTAGAATGCCGATAATTAACTAAACTCAAAAACTCACACAAAACCTTGAAAACTAAAAATATTATTGAACTTAAAATCTACCTTCAAGGGGTACAAGAGAGGGTTATTTTATATTAGTAGTAATTATCATAAACCATAAAGTAAAAAGAAAACAAGTTCTAAACTAGAAAGTAAAATAAAGTTTAAACTTTAGCTAATAAGGAAACTAATCGAAATATGATAAGAATTCTTCATTTGCAATTTTCCACCTAGATCTGAGAGAATTCACTCGAATTCATATTGTCAATAACAACATCTGCATCATTATCACCTCTGAAATACTAACTAGGCAACCCAAGAGGGGGGTGAATTGAGATTTTAAAAAATTAAGTTATGTAAAGCACAACAAATCAATCTAACGCCTTAATGAAATCGAAAATAATAAATTCAAACAAGCATAATAATAAAAGAGTAAGGGAAGAGAAAACAAACACACGAATTTTTATGTGGTTCGGTAATCCCCGCCTACGTCCACGCCTCCAAGCAAACCAAGCTTAAGGATTTCACTATCCAAGCCTCCCAATGTTTCAAGTTCTTACAATTGACTTCCAATGTGTCAATGAACCTTTACAATTAAGAGATTATCTCTCCAATCTCTTCACCCTAAGTGTTTCTTACACTTGTACACTCACAATTTGATGAGAAATGAAAATTTACAATAAAAACTCTCTTTAAGAGTAGATTTACAAATAATAGCACAATAATGATTCAATAAATGATGATTTATGAAATTGAAGCTCAATATATGTTGTGTGCACTTGTTTATACTTGATAAGATTACCAAAAATGAATTGGATTTGAGTTTATATAGTTGGAGCTCAAAAACTAGCTGTTATGTACTTTTTGATCATAATCGGCATGCCGCTTTTGTGTATCCGGTTAGCCGCTTTATGTTACCATTAAGGTAAAAATTTGAATTTCAGGACATCCGGCATACCGCTTACGAAATCTGGATAGCCGTTTATATTCCGGAAGCTTACTGCCCAAAATCCAGTCTACTGCTTTGTCACATCGGGTTAGCCGCTTTCATTTGAGTAAGATTCTGCCCATAACCGGTTTGCCGCTTTCATCAATCTGGTTAGCCACTTTGCTACAGTGACTGCTATAGTGAACTGTTTGCTAAAATTATAGTTTGCTACAGTGACTGCTAATATATAAAACTATATTATGGCTCAAAATGTTATAAAACTTTACAAATAAGTACAATTTCAGAATTTTCAAATAATGCTCATTAATCCCAAACTTTATAAAATTATGAAATAGCCCAAAATGCTATGACATTTTTCAAATAAGTCCTTTTTTCAGAATTTCAAACAATACTAGCTGATTTTAAAGTTTTCAAAACTTTTTCAATTAAACCATAAACTTGAAAAATCACCAATGTCATAAAATCATTTTTCCATTAAATATAGAACTTTTATAATGTGAAAATAATGATTTATCTAAAATATATAAAAATAATTTGAGCTTTTAAAAAATTTAATCATTCTTAATCTTATTTATTATCATCAAAATCAACAATATGTAAACATATATGTTAACAATCTCCTCCTTTTTTATGATGACAAATCTTTTATATTTTTAAAAAATAATTCCACAAATTGCTCCCCCTAAATGTAAGCTCCCTTTACAATTTGAGCTTAAAAGATTAATCATTTTAATCTTATTTGTTATCATCAAAATCAACATTATGGAAACATATATGTTAACAACCTCTAAAAGGAATAAGATGCTTGATATTGAATACATCTGCGATGCATATATGATTAGAAAGCTTTAGTTTGTAGGCATTATGATTTATCTTCTCTAGAATCTCCTAAGGTTCGATTTTTTTAGTAGAAAGCTTGTTGCCCTCACCAACTGAGCACCTGTATTTGGTTAGCATAGCCCAAACAAGATCTCCCACCTAAAATTCTAAAGCTCGATGCTTTTTATCTACCTTAATTTTATAACCTTTAGTGGTCTTCTTCAAAGGCTCTTGTGCAACTACATGAGTCTTTTGAAGCTGCTCAATAAAGTCTTTTGCTTAGCTGTTTTGGCAAATTAAATCTAAAACTAGAGCTAAGTTGATAGGTGTTTATGGATTTTATCTATAATTCACCTGAAAAGAACTTAAACCAGTACCACGCTTAATAGAAGAGTTATAAGAAATCTTGACTTGGTATAATTTCTAATCTCATGTCTTCAAGTTATCACCAACTAGACTACATCGATGGTTTCCTAAAGAGTGATTGACAACCTCAGTTTGACCATTTATCTGTGGGTGGTAGGCATTTCTAAAATTTAAGCGAGGTTTGTGAAGTTCCATAATATCCTCCAAAAATAGCTAAAAAATTACGTATCTCAATCAAATGCTATAGAACTTGGCAAACTAGGAAACTATAGATTTCCTTGAAAAATAGACAAGCAACAGTTAAGGTGTCTATAGTCTTGTTACGTGGAATAAAGTAAGTCATTTTTAAGAACTGGTCCATAACAACAAATATTGAATCTATACCCATCTAAATTCGGGATAATCTTGAAACAAAATACATGCTGAAATACTAACAAGGCAACCCAAGAGGGGGGGTGAATTGGAATTTTAAAAATTAAGCAACTAAAAATATAATGAAGTCAAACTTAAACAATCAAATTCGAAATTAACAAATTAATTTGCAATAAAAGTAAAGAGATAGGGAAAGAGAGATCAAACACAATGATTTTTACGTGGTTCGGCTATCCCCGCCTACTTCCACGCCTCCAAGCACACCGGGCTTGAGGATTCCACTAAGCAAGCCACCAAGGCCTCAAATGCTTACAATTGACTTCCAAGGTGTCAATAAACCTTTACAACAAGAGATTATTCCCAATCTCTTAACCCAAGTGTATCCCAACACTTACAATCACTCAAACAAAAGATTACAAGTAATTTTTCTCTCACACAATCTTTAAGATTACAAATGAAAGCTTGATGTGTGAATGAAATGAAGCAAGAAAATGTTTAAGGCTCTATGAAGATTGTATAAACGTGTATAAGCTCAATGGTAGTGTTGTGATCAACCTTTGAAATGATTTAAATGAGCTTATTTATAGTTGGAGCCGAAAACTAGCCGTTATAGCCTAATTCTTCAAGAACGGATCGCCGTTAACCGTTAGCAGTTAGCCGTTTGTCGGTCAAAGTTACCGTTATCTTTGGATTTCAAATAAACGGTTGACCGTTAGTAGTTACCCTTCGCCGTTAAAATCGAGACCGCACAAGTAAAACGTCTATCCGTTCTTGCTAAGCGGTCAAGGAGTAGCAATAATAACATCCTCGAAATTATCGGTTCGCTTTACAAGTTAACGTCACGGTACATTCCAAGCATGTATAAACCATTTCAGCTAACCTTTAATACTAAACGGCCAAGGCTTAACAAAGTATGCCTCGAAATTAACGGTTAGCCGTTATTAGTTAACGGTTCACGGTTATTTCCAAAGATCCTTTAAAACAAAGAGCTTAACCTTTAACACTAAGCGGTTAAGGCTTAACAAATTATGTCTCTCGAAATTAACGGTTGGCCGTTATTTGTTAACAGTTCGTCACGGTTATTTCGATATCCTTTAAGAACAAAAAGCTTAACCTTTAACACTCAGCGGTTAAGGCTTAACAAATTATGTCTCTGAAATTAACGGTTGGCTATTTTGTTAACTGCTCACGGTTATTTCAAAGAGCCTTTAAAAACAAAAAGAACCTTAACGGTTAAGGCTTAAGACAATAACTGTCTTCAAGATATTATCGGTTAACTGTTAATATTAAGTTCACCGATTATTTCAGTTGCACATTTTGCGTAGATTTTCCGGTTCTTAAAACTTGTAAATACTCATAGAAAAATTCTTGCTTTTAAGAAATTATTTGATATTATGAAAACTCCAACAAATTTATCAAATTGTTTGTTATCATCAAAATCAATAAAATAAACATTTACAAGTTAACACATGCTAATGTGAGCCGAAGGTTATGCTGGAATTGGACACGACTTATATAATCTATCATTAGTTGTAGTACCTTTGGAAACTTGAAAAATGTGACAAGTCTCGATATAATGATAGACATCACACCTCATAGTAGGCAAAAATAAGCATTGGCTATTAGAACTACAGTGTTTTCACTACTCATATGCCCTTCATTATGTAGTTCTGCAATGATTTTAGTCTCAAACTTGTGTCAAGAACGCATAATTGATTACTTTTAAAAAAGAATCTATTATGCAAATAATAGTTTAAGTGGGATTCTGCAATAATGTCTTCTAATAAAGGAGTGAAGGAAGGGTTAGTAGCATATAACTCTCGAAATGTATCAAATCCAAGGACTTGATTATGCATTCGTGTCAACAAAGAAGTTCATCGACTAAATGCATCTATTACCCTATTGAATTCTCCAAAAGTATGTTTTACAACGAAAGTAAACAATTAAAGGAATGCTATCCACTTGGCGCACTGATGAGAAAGCTTATCTTGACTATTGAGATATTTTAATGCCGAATTATCAGTGTATCAAACAAAATCTCAATGAATCAAATAATAACGACAATGTTTTATTCCATTTCATAAGTGTTGTAACATGCCTTTGCTTTATTCAACTTCTCACTGAAATAAGTTATAGGCTTACACTGCTAGTAAGAACAACTCCAATAACTATTTTTGATACATCATAATACACCTTAAAAGTGAGAAAAAAATCTAGTAGGACAAGTACTTGGGCCGTATTCAATTTCTCTTTGATAATCTCAAATTCCTTAGTAGCTGATTCTGTCTAAAAGAATTGTCATCCATTCATGCAATTTGTGATTGGCACTATAATAATACTGAAATAAGGAATGAATCGCTGGTTAAAAAAGGCCAATCCATGGAAACTTCTAATACCAATCCATGGAAACTTTTAATCATTCATGTCAACAATGATGCAGATTAGGAATTCTTTTCATATTTGAATTAGTTTCCTTATTATCTAAAGTGTAGATTTTGTTTCCTTTTTAGTTTAGAACTTTTTTATACATATGAATGGCCAATTAATATTTTTCCTAGAAGATTAATATTTTCAAGGGAAGCATAATCATTGTTTTCCTCAATAACATTATCTTTATAACATGCATCATCATGAACAACTTTGTCCAATTCAAATCTATGCTTTGTGTGTAAAAATTTTCTTTAAATCTTGAGCAATCGAAAGAACAATTCTCAACTTCCTAACTAGAACATCTTCTTTCAAGATGAAATTTCACAATGATGTTATGGTTTCATGATTCTTTTTTTATGTTTATTTGGGGTTTTTTATGAGATCAGAAAATTTAAAGGCAATGCTATAACTAAAGAAAGTACTAGGACAAAATTATAAATAAGCAAAAGCTAGGGTTATCGATGACAGTGATTGAAAAACTAGAGAAGGATGGTTGAATCTAGAAGATTTGAGTTTGATGAGTGTGATGATGGTAGTGATTTAACTCAAATCATTGTGGATTGATCGAAAAGTGGAATTAAAGTGTTGGTTTTGTGTTGGTTTTGGGTTTCGACTATCAATTCATCGATCAGCAGTAGGGAATAGTGAGAAAGGTGAGCCAATGGAGAGGAGTTGATTGATGGTGGTGGCGTTGGCTAAATCAAGGTAGAAATTGATGATCTGTCAGTGGTAAAATCACATGGATTTTGGCAGATTCTGGCGATTTCCGCAGCAAAATGGCAACATGAAAGCTAAAGTTTTGGTGGCCGACTTCCTTTGAAAGTGATGGCAAAGGCTGATCGTCAATATGGCAATAGGAAAGAACGCCGACAACTGTAGGTAACAACTACTGCCATGGTTTCGGGTTTTGCTAGATTTTTTCTACCTTTCTTTGTTCTTGATTTTTTCAAGTAAAACAAAAAAAGGGAAAGAGTAGGTGGTTGAGGACAATTAAGAATCAGACTTTAAGCTTTGATACCAAATTGATGTAGCAAAAGTTTAGTGTTCAAATAGTCCGTTAGTTCTTGAAAATATCGGAGTAAAAGAACAATCTAAATTCACATTGATCCGAAAGAATACTGTGAATTTAAGGGGTTAAGACTTGTTGATTTTGTAAGATTCCACGAATTAACTAAACTCAAAAATTCACATAGAACTTTAAAAACTAAAAATATTATTCAAATCAAAATCTACCTTCAAGGGCTACAAGAAAAGGTTATTTACATTAGGAGTAACTATCATAAACAATGAAGTAAAAAGAAAACAAAGTCTAAACTTTAAATAATAAGGAAACTAATCCAAATATAATAAAGAATTCCTAATCTGCATTAGAAAAGATCATGCCTTTAAGTTCAAGACTTGGAAAGCCCTACTAGTTTCTTGAACTATTAAAAAAAAATGTGAAAGACATTGATGATATAGAACGGCCTTGAATTTTGTTGCTAGGAGTTTTGAAAAGTTTTGCTGAAAATGTGTCGTTACAAGGCACAAAACTATAGAATTCACTCTCTAATAGAATGATTTAGCTAACAATCTTTATGATCAATGATTAGTATTAGGCTGACATAAGTACATAACTCATTTAGATTATTTAAATCGATTCATGCACGTGGACCTGTTCGCTATGTGGGTCATGCCATGTTGAAATACACTACTAACACTAGGCAAATGGCTACCCATAGGCGTGCACGACATGCACAGTAATACTTGAAGCCATTTGTAGGCCTTACTCTTTACATCACTGGGTTCACAGACCAACTATTTAGGAAATCCGAATCACACTATATCCAGTCCAGGCCAATTGGGATTAGAATACCTTGTTTAGCAACTTAGCATAGGACACATAACAAGACAAATAAATCAAAGTGTCTTTATCGTCCAATTTAAGTTTAATTTGATTTCAATGTTATGTTTTGCCTAGTCACTTTTCTTGTTTTTTGGATGTATGGGACAACGTGCATTCAATCCTTTTATCAAATGAAGTTCAATTATTTGCTCTGCTGATGTAGGGAATTTAGGGCAGAAGAACAAAATTTTATATGCTAAAGCCATTGGTTGTTCTTTATCTATCATGTCTTGTGCATCTGATGCGTTCCTTCAACGATCTTCCATGTGTGCCAATGTTTCTTTCCCAAATGCTTCTCTTATGTTTTGGGAACGGCCTCAATTTCATTGGTTTAAGCTTAATTTTTGCTACATATGGGATCGTGATTCACACTCATGAATGTTTAATTATGTTAGTAGGGGCTGGCATTGGTGTTTATTCTTATGACATTAATGTGGCTGAGGCAGAAGTCTTAGTTTTAGTTTACAACTTGCAAGAGACTGATTTGTTTCCATTAATTATAAAACCGGGATTCGTTGCATGTTATTCAGCTCATCCAAGGGCACCGAAGTGCAACACTGAACGTTTTCGAACTATAGCTAACGTACAACAGTTTGTTATACTAAGCATGACTTCAAGATTCAATATATCTCAAAGAATTGCACTTGTGGATGATTTGGCTAAATTTTCATTTTATCTTTGTAGTTCATTTGTTTTGATTGAAGATTTTCTGCAAGAACTATCTTGCTATCTTTAAGGTTCTTTCATCCGAATTTAATAAATATTTCTTTCATAAAAAATTTTATTCATTTTATAGAAGTGGTAGGACGCACATTTGTTAGCTAAGCTTGCCCTTCTTTATAATTTAATTTTTTCTGTTTGAATAGAAGATTATTTTAGTATGCATGCTTCTAAATTTTTTTAATTAGTTTTCCTCTATAGAAAATGTTTATCAGGTAATTTGCGTTTCTGCAGAAGTCCTTTTAACTTTGGCAAAACCATTAAATTATATTAACCAGCATAAAAAATATTAATTCGGCTACACCTATAATAAATGACAAGGAAATATGCACTTACTATATATTAGAAATTCATTTAAAAAATTTAGCCATCTAACCATTTTTATAAATTCATTAAAAAAGTTAACCATATAATAAAATTTTTTACTGTAATGACGATTTACACTCAATTTAAACAAAATAACCCCAAATCAATCAACCAACTCTATTTGGCCTAGACAATGACCTAAGATGTAAAAAGCCTCTCATAAGTTATGATGTTTGCAAGAGTAGGCAAGAGTCAAGCAAGAATTGTTCAATTATCACAGGCAATGATCTCCAACGCAAGCTCTTAGAAGAAATGGTCTCCAACACCTAAATGATAATAGTCATTGCCTTCACTCACACAAGCAATGATTTCCACCACCTGAAAGAATTGGACATGAGTTATTTGAGTCTAGGGGTGTTCGCAGATCAAAATTTGCGGATTGGACATCAATTCATATCCAATATATGATTTTGCGAATTGTAAATTTTTAATCCAATCCAATTCACGAATTGACGAATTCAATTCAAATCCAATCCATACGTCTACGGATCAAATGCGGATCTAACTCAATATATATCCAATCCACCTTTTACGAATTGATCTATGAATTAAAAATTTTTAATTCTGTTCATTTTACAAACTATTTAAATAAAAAAATTTAATATAAAAATAATTTTACTACCAATCAAAATTAAAATTGAATAAGGTTTAAATAAATTAATTTTAAATAAAGTTAGAATAATACCATTCAAAGTTTCAACATATAACACAGTGAAAAAAAAATCTCATTTCTTTAAATTAATACATGAAAATTAATTAAAATTATAAAAATTAATTGTTTAAAAAGCTATATTTGTTTATTGTTTCTTTTAAAATGTAAAGGGATAGGTAAAACCCAAATAATTTTTATTTTCCCCTTACCTCCCCCAAAACTCAAACTCACATGGTCATCTGCTATAAGCTTCATGCTGTTACCAACTCGACCACGCCCTTGAAGGCCTATATTTATTTATTTAATTATTCAATTATTTAATTATAATTATTATATATTATTATCAAATAACATATGTATAATGTTAATGTAACTCTATTTTAACTTATTTATTTATTGATAAATAATGATACTATATTTATAATTTTATTTTTAATTAAATAAATATATATTTCCCCTTCTTTTTGCAAATTCGTAAATTTTTATGAATTTACAAAAATAAATTCATATCTAATGTAACAATTGCGAATTTTTAAATTTTTGATATAATTTAATCTATCACTTTTTATGGATCCAATTTTTATGAATCAAACGGATTAGATTGAATTCTAAATGCCCTTATTCGAGTCCTATAAACGACGATGACCAACATCTGACAGCCGAATATCCTCCTAGAATATGAGATCTATCTAGTTTACTCATTCAAACTTATTCAAATGTAAAGTATATTTTTCTATTATATTATCTCTTTAAAATAGGCAAAGTTGTTATGTATATTGCTGTATATAAAGTCTTACAATCAATGGAAAAGAATTTAATTCATTCTCTCAAAATCCTTTACTCTATTATGGTATCAGAGCATTAAAGCTCTCTATTTTTCTTTTCTCTTCTCCCTCTTTCTACTGAATTCTTGCAATGGCAAGCAATCATTCCAACACTACTATCCGAAACACCAATGATTCCAATAACACTCATCACCATTAATGTCGCAACTCAAACTCCTCTCAAATTAACTACCACTGTTAGCCTAAAGGGCTACACATTATGTAATTTTGATGATAATAAACATGTATCTTAAGTGATTTAATAAATATTATATTTTACAAGTTCACTAGTTTTTGAAAGATAATATTTATGCAAGTGAATCAAGTGAAATCAAGCTCAAGACACTCAACGAACAACAGCCGAAATCAAGAATGAAGTTTAAAGCTCAACGGATAAATTATTGCAATAATTTCTTGTAAAGCCGGTATGATTTAATTTATGATTGGTTTATCATTTGAGAAGCTCAATATTTTGTTTAATAAATTATTACTTTTCATAAACCAAAATGTTTTATATTTAAGATAAAAGTATTTTGTGGATTTGAGTGATTTGGATTAAAATGAAAAAGTTTTACAATCTTTGATTTTAATAAATATTATTTTGAATTCAAATTTAGACATATTTGTAAAGATTTGAAATATTTTGGGCCATATTGTAACTTATAAAAGATTGAGGGCCTACGTGAAAGGTTTTGAGAACTTTAAAATTTATGTTGATTATGTTAAAACTTAAAAAGGATTTTTTTAAAAAGTATTATTATATGTTGGGTCATAACATAATATCAAAAAGATTTGGGAATGACATATATTATTTAAAAATTCAAAAATTGGACATATTTATAAAGTTTTATGATATTTTAGACCATAGTATAATTACAGAAAGTTTTGGGATAAAATTATAATTTTGTGAACATATTACTGTAGTAAATTTTAAATTTAACGATTACTTCACTGTTACAAGCGGGGAGCCGGATAAATTAAGCGGCTAGCCTTTTGGGCGATGGAATTTGTCTATAACGGCTAGTTTCGGGCTTTAGGTATAAAAACTCAATTCCAACTTCATTTTAAAGATTCTAACAAGCCAAAACAAGTTTATAAAACATATATTGAGCTTCCATTTTGTAAATCATCATTTATTAAATCATCATTGAGCTATAATTTGTTTATCCACTCTTAAAGAGAGTTTTATTTCTCATCAATTTGTGAGTGTACAAGTCACTACAACAAAAAAGGGCTTTAGCGATGAAACTGTTCGTCGCTAAAACATATAATTTTCGTCGCTAACGGTTATAGCGATAAAAAAATTTTTCATCATTATAGGAGCGTCGCGTTAGGTCTTTAGCGACGAATTTTCAAATTTCGTCGTTAAAAGTACTTTTAGTGACAAAAAATACTTTTAGCGACGAATCTTGTTTGGTCGCAAAAAATGCTTTTAGCGACGAATCTTGTTTGGTCGCAAAAAATGCTTTTAGCGACGAATACTTATGCGTCGCTAAAAGTAAACATTTAGCAACAAATATTAATTTTTGTAGCTAAAAGTAGTTTTAGCGACGAAAACTATTTCGTCGCTAAAAAATATCATTTTTCTTTCATTTATTTATTATTACTATTGTGAAAATATTATTATTTTTAATATTAAATTACAATGACAATTAACACCATAATGATAAAAACAGAATTAATTAATTTAAAAATAATTATTATTATTGATGAATAATTCAAAAATAATTACAAAATTTAATATCTCTTTTTTGAAAGAAACTTGTTACAAATGAATATAAATTTCTTAGTTTTCTTCATCTTGATGTAATTGGTCTTCAATATTCCCTACAAATAAACACACAATAATTAGTTAACATAATAAACACAAATTTAATAATAATATAAGTTAGAATAAATAAGATTAATAAAAAAAAATTACATCAAGTTCAAAATAAAAGAGAAAAGAAGTAGGGATTAAATTAGAAAATGAGAATTATACATTTAGAGATGAGAGAATTAAATAATAAAAGTAAGTGAATGAGAGAATGAGAGAATGAGAGAATGAAAGAAAGAATGAAAAAAATGAAGTAAGTGGTATATAAATAGATTACAGGGCTTTTTAGCAACGAAATTTAAAATTCGTCGCTAAAACCTAATTTTTGGCGGAAAATAATCCCGCAAAATTTTTTAAATTTTGACATTTTTTAGTGACAAAATATTTCGTCGCCAAAAGTAATTTTCGTCGCTAAAAGCACACTTTCAGCGATGAAATTCAATTTCATCGCTAAAGGTCTTAAATTTTGGCGCAAAATCATCCGCCAAAATTTTTTTAAATTTTCACAATTTTTAGCGACGAAAATATATTTCGTCGTAAAAATTAGTTTTAGCGACGAATTTTTTTTCTTGCTAAAACATGGCCATTTAAGATATCAAAGAATTTTAGCAACAAATTCTATTCGTCGCTACAATTATTTATTGCGACGAAATATATTTTCGTCGCTAAAACATGATGTTTTGACATATCAAAGAATTCATTTGTCGCTAAAGATATTTTTAGCGATGAAACAAATTTTCGTCGCCAAAACAAGCTCTTTTGGCATATCAGAGAGTTTTAGCGACAAATTTATTCGTAGCTGAAACTATTGTTAGCGACGAAATCACGTTCGTCGCTAAAACTAATATATTGCGACGAAATATTTTCGTCGCTAAAACTATTTTTAGCGACGAAAACTATTCATCGCAATGTATTAAATTTTCATCGCTAAAGGTTTTGGCGCCAACATATTTTTAGCCGCTTAATTTTTTAGCGACGAAACTAATATTTGGTAGCTATAAATACTCTTTAGCGACGAATAATTCGTCACTAAAAGTAATAATTAAATATTATTTTTTCTAGTATGACTTTAGCGACAAAAGTTCTTTTTCGTCGCTAAAAAGTAGTTTCAACAACGAAAATAATTTCGTGACTAAAAGTTTCATCGCTAAAGACTAATATTCTTGTAGTGAGTGTGAGAAACACTTGGGGTGAAGAGATTGGGGAGATAATCTCTTGATTGTAAAGGTCCATGGACACCTTGAAAGTCAATTGTAAACATTTGAAGCCTTGGGAGGATTGGATAGTGAAATCCTCGAGCTTGGTTGGCTTGGAGGCGTGGACGTAGGCGGGGATAACTGAACTACGTAAAAATCCTTGTGTTTGTTTTCTCTTCCCTTACTCTTTTATTATTATGCTTGTTTGAATTTATTATTTCCAATTTCATTAAGGCGTTAGATTGATTTGTTGTGTGGTTTTCTTAGTATAAATTTTAAAATCCCAATTCACCCCCCTCTTGGGTTGCATAACTTGTATTTCAATCACCAATTACCTATCTTGGAAGTTGCAGTTCCAAACACTTTTCATTAGCTATGATCTCCTCAGACATATAGATGGCTCTAAACCATGTCCTTCTGCAACTCTAACAGTCAACAACACCAGATCCCCAAATCCTGCATATACTCTCTGGATTCGACAAGACCAATTGATTTTAAATACAATCATTGGATCAATCTCTCCCTCTATAATCCCATTTATTTCTAATACCCAAACATCATAAGAAGCTTGGACCACACTTGCCAACACATATGCCAAACCCTCACGTGATCGAATCAAGCAAGTCAAAAATTAAATCAAACAAATGACTAAAGGGCCTAAATCAATCACTGAATTTCAACCACTTGATAATGATGACCTCACCGATAAGATCCTAGAGACACTTGGTGATGACTACAAAGAGTTAGTCAGAGCTATTCAGGCAAGAGATACTCCAATCTCTTTTGAAAAACTCCTCAACTTTGAAGCCACACTCAATATCACCGCACCACAAACTGTCTTCCCTATCACTGCTCATGTTTCAACTCGCACCAACAACAACTGGCACAATAGAAACAATTATGCCAACCAAAGTTTAACCAACACTAATCGGAATCCAGGACAATCTCAAAACAACAATTTGGATCGACAGCAACATCCCTACCTTGGCTTTTGCCAACTTTGCAGGATTTAAAGACATACTGCCAAAAAATGTCTATCTTACAAGTTGCAACCAATCCAACCTACCAACACCAGCACAACTACCCCATGGCAGCCCAAAGCCAATTATACGGCAGCAACAAACAACAGTCAAAACTGGCTTATTGACAAGGGTGCATCTCACCACGTAACATCTAACCTGAAGAACCTTTCTCTACACAATCCATATGATGGAAAAGATGACATGATGATTGGGGATGGCACTGAGTTGCAGATAACTCACACTGGTTCAACTATTTTTACCTCTTTTCATAAAAATTTTAAATTAAATAATGTTCTCTATGTACCAAACATGAAACGAAATCTTATTTCAATTCATCAATTTTGTAATACCAATAATGCTGTTATTGAGTTCTTACCTAATACTTTTTCTATGAAGGATCTCGACACATGGAACACACTGTTGAGAGGCCAAACTAAAGATGACGTATATGAGTGGCCACAATCCAGTCCCATTCTTGCCTTTTCCAATATCAAGACTACTTCTCATGATTGGCATCATAGTTTAGGACACCTATCTGCTTCTATTCTTAAGCAAATTCTCTTTTCCAATAAATTGAGTTTACCATCTTCTGTATCGTCTTCTTTTGATTGTAATGCATGTCTAACAACTAAAAGTCACAAGTTGTCTTTTTCGCAGTCAACAATAAAATCATCTCGTCCTCTTAAAGTCATTTATAGTGATGTTTGGACATCGTCCTCTTAAAGTACATATGGTTTTATCCACTAAAACATAAATCTGATGTGAAAGAAATATTTATCAAGTTCAAAGCCATTGTTGAAAAGCACTTTGATCATACCATCAAAATGTTATAATCTAATAGTGGTGGTGAATTTATGGCTCTAACCAATTTCCTATCCATCAATGGCATAATTCATCTTACCACTCCACCATACACTCCTGAACACAACGACATGTCTGAATGAAGGCATCTACACATTGTAGAAACTGATTTGGCACTCTTACCCCATGCCTCTATTCCATTATATTATAGGACACATGCTTTTGCAACAACCGTTTACTTGATTAATAAAATGCCAACACCAACTATACACCTTTAAACCCCATACGAAAAAATTTTTAAATCGCCACTCAATTATACCAAACTCAAGATATTTGGTTGCCTCTGTTATCCATGGTTAAAACCATATAACTCTCACAAACTAGAGTCCGACTCTAAACCGTGCGTATTCTTAGGCTATTCAAATACTCAAAGTGCTTATTTTTGTCTTGATCCCAACACTTCAAAAGTCTATGTGTCTCGACATGTAAAGTTTGTAGAAAATATTTATCCTTATAAGCATCTTAAACTTGAAGAGTCCAGAACTCACTCTAATACCATTGCTACATGGTTTCTTTCACCGATACAAATACAAACATCTCTCACACCATCGTCACTCAATACGCTATCTACTGTGGAAGACCCTCATCAACTTCCTTGTGCAAATCCTGAGACACCAACTCTCTCCACAACTATAACCACAAACCTACCCTCCTATACCATAACAACACAAGCAAAAAACAACATCCACAAACCTCTTAGAAAAATAAATCTCCATGCTCAGCTAGCCAAATCTCACGAAATTAAATCTACCACAACAATCAAGCTCTCAAAGAGCCCAAATGGCGCCAAGCCATGTCAGATAAGTTTAATGCTTTAGCAAAAAACGAAACCTGGGAATTGATCCTTCCATCTCCAGATTACAATCTTATTGGATGTAAATGGATTTATAGAATAAAAAGAAAGTCTGATGGTTTTGTTGAGAAGTATAAAGCCCGTTTGGTTGCAAAAGGATTTCACCAGAGACCAGGCGTTGATTTCCATGACACCTTCAGTCCTATAGTAAAACCAACTACAGTACGAATTGTCTTAAGCATTGCTGTTAGTCAAGGCTTTCCACTGCAACAACTAGATGTGAATAATGTCTCTCTTCAAGGGCGTTTGTATGAAGATGTGTATATAGTGCAGCCTAGAGGATTCATTGACAACAACAAATCAGATTATGTCTGCAAACTCAGGAAAGCCATCTATGGACTAAAATAGGCTCCTCGGGGGTCATGAAATTAAAATTTTTCTCTTACAGTTTGGGTTCAAAAATTCCTTTGCAGATATCTGTCTCTTTGTATTTAATGATGGCCACTAAATTCTTTATTTTATCGTATATGTGGATGATTTAATCCTCACGAGTGACAAGCCTACCAAGATTCATGAGTTTGTAGCCATCCTTGCCAACAAGTCCTCTCTCAAAGATCTTGGATTGTTATCATACTTCTTGGGCATTGAGATAGTTCCCAATGCAAAGGGCCTAATCATTTCGCAGCGACGATATATACTGGAGTTGCTAGAAAAGACAAAAATGCTAGAAGCAAAGTCGGTACTCACACCTCTCACCACCAATGCTTAGTTATGTCTGCACCATGGCACCACCTTATCAGATGCTACTGGATACAAAATCGTGGTAGGCAGTCTTCAATATCTCCTCATCAGCCAGCCGGACATTGCCTTTATTGTTAATTGCCTGTGACAATTCATGCACCGACCGACTACGGACCACTGGACATATGTTAAAAAGTTGCTGCGCTACATATCAGGTACCATTAATGATGGTACATAACTATATTGCAACACTGGTTTTGATTTGCATGCTTTTGCTGATGTGGATTGGGGAGGAAACAAAGATGATTTTTCGTCTACAGGAGTCTATATAATCTATCTTAATCGTAATCCTATATCATGGAGCTCTAAGAAACAAAGAACTATGACTAGATCCAGCATTGAAGCAGGATACAGATCAGTTGCAAGCACCGTTGCTGAAGTGAATTGAATATGTTCTTTATTGACAGATTTACACATTAAGATGTCTTCTTGCCCTGTTATTTATTGTGACAACATAAGAGCAACGCAACTTTGTTCAAATTCATTGTTTCATTCAAGAATGAGATATAAAGCCTTACAATCAATGGAAAAGAATCCAATTCATTCTCTCCGTTAACATCAACAGTTCACGCAGACAATGCTTTCAATAGCTCGCGAAAACTGGATAAAAGTTGCTACCTCTCGCGACCAACGATCACCTGGATAATGGTTGGATTCAATTGATTTATTTTAAAGGTAATTTGGTCTAGATTGAGAATATAGGACTATTATTATGAGAAATATCGTCATATGACTACCTTCATAGAAGATAAATTTCTCAATTTATTTATATACACTTAAAAAGCTGGACATGTAGATCACAAAACCTCAACACACACATTGCTCTAGGCACACATCATTATAATTACTGGATCTGAACATCAACGACCTTGCGCTCCACTTTGGTCTTAGGAATTGAAATGTAAAGAACACCATTCTTGAGCTCTGCCTTGACCTTATCTTTCTCACAGTTATCAGGAAGCTGGAGACGAGTATCGTAAGAGCTGAAACTTGCACCAGACCAACTCGGATCACCTCCAGCTTCTTCTGTCCTGTGCTCTCCTTTAATGACAAGGACATCATCTTCCACCGAGACTTTGACATCCTCCTTAGAGAGTCCGGGCATGTCAAATCTCATTTTGATCTCATTTTCCTCCTCTTTGATGTCCCATGGTGTTCTCACTTGGCCTCCGCCGCCAGCCCGGTTCCTCCCTGGAAAAGCCATGGTATCCTCTAATAGACGGTCCATTGTGTCCATCATCTGCCGCATTGTCCTCGTTGGAAACGAGGGATCCATCAAACCTGCAACCCAAAATCATACATTTTTTTAGAATTGGGTAATTAAATCGGTGTTCAATTTACTTCTATACCTTATGATTTAACATAACCAGTTTTTATTAACTATAAAATCATGCAAAGGCAACTGCTTAATACCCCTAGCAGCTGTAACGCAAACTAGCATAGTTCAACAGAGCATGTGAAACTTGTATTATTTAAATCACTGAATCCTACAGGAAAGGGACGAAGGCAAAGACAAATTTAATTCGCTGAACTTACCGAAAGGTGAAATATCGAGAGCCGTTCTTCGAGGCCTCCTCTCCGCATGGGTTCCTTGGTTACCGGAATTAACATGGACGTCAACCGAAGCATCCTTGTTCTCCCCACCAGCCTGAGCTCTCACTGCTCGTAGCCGATAGGCGCCTTTCCTGGACTTTGCCGGTAAGGCTACCGAGCATGGCGCCACTTTTCTGCTAGCTATTGAGGTCCTGCCCTCGCGCGATACCAAGGGTGATGATGATGAGATAGATAGTGTTGCAGCCATTTATTTTCACTTTGTTTTCTAAGCACTTGAGCTAATCGATTTTGTTTTCTGAGCACTTGAGAGAACCGATCAATGGCTTCGTCGAGTGAGAAGTGGAGATATATATACACACACCCACACACAGAGGGAGAGAGAGGCAATCAATGAGATGTGAACAAGTGTCAAAGATTGAAGAGGCATCATGAAACTGGTAGAGTACGAAAATTCTGGACTCAACGCCCATCTTCCACCATCCAAATTATACGTGATTATGCTTTTGTGTCTTCTTCTTTCTACTGGTTTCTCATCCATTCGGGAAACATCGCGAATGAAAAGCTTTTTATTTACAATTGGCCCCTTATATTTTATTGTATTTCACTTAAAAGGACCCGGATCACGCTTTCAATTGTCCAATACATAGTACAAGTTGCACTGTTTAAATTAAGCAACGTTCATCAAGTACTAATAACTTTTTTTTTTTTAAAGTCCGGTAACATGCACCGAACCACCAATGAATTAAAAATATGGAAACATTAATATCGAAATTCATTCCGTTAACAGTCCCCTGGACAGGGCCAAATTAATAAATTATTAATGAAAATAAAAAAATCTTTCCCCGTCGAGCTAAAGGTTCAGAGTAGAAACTATGGAATAAGCTTTTTAATAGTTGACAAGGAATTTGATTGGAGTTCATATGCACCGAGTAGGAAATACACTTAGAAGGCGAAGCTTATCTTACATTAACCGTGTTTTACTACTAGAAGTTTTTAAATCCTTAAAACAAAAAAAATTTATTAAAAATATTAATAAAGTTTTAAGTTTTACTTTAAAGTCTAGGCTGCTGTTAGGCAATATTACTATTAAACTTCAATTTTTTTAAAATTTTTTATTCATAGTTATAGCAAATTTAGTACTAAATTACTTAATAATTTTTCTATTTTATTTAATTGAATCTCTAATTTGTTTAATCTTATATCTATTGAGTGTTTATTAATTATATCGATGATCTCTTATTTTAATATATCATGCTTTTTAATATTGAAGTCTTTTATTAATTGTTTAACTTTATTAAATTCTTTACTCAGTTAATCTCTTAACTTTTTAATTTATTTTATATTTTCTTCATTGAAATTATTAATTTCTAATATTTTATTTACACCTTCTATATCATTTATAGATAAATTTGGTTATATCATTTATAGATAAATTTGGTTTTCTTAATTTATTTAATAAATATAGTGACATTCAATTTAATTTATTATTAGAGGTTCTGATAATTTATTCATTATTCTATGTTCTAATAATTCGTTAAATTCATGAGATATTTATCATATGTAATATCTCTCATAATTTAAGATAATAAATTTAGATTACAAAATTTATGTGACAACATTGATGGTATGTATTAGGATGGGAAAGTAGATTGAATGTGTGTGTGTGTGTGTGCTAGAAGAAAAATTTAATCTATGTCCCCAAAGAGACAAGAAATTATAAATGCATGTGCAAAAATATATTCAAAAGTTGTAAATCTTTATGAATATAATAATCATTTAGATTTTTATAAAAATACAGTAAAAATTTTATAACATTTTAAAATAGATGCAGAAGAGATGAACTACAAAACTATTTAGTTATATTATTGAAAAAAGAAGAAGCAAATATGTGATTAAAAATGAAATTTTTTGTAAATTACTATGACACTCGTACCTCATTTCATGTTAAAATTGTTTTCATCTATTAGATTTAAGAAATATCAAAATTAATGATCTATATCTATTAAATGTTTATTACATTGTTTGTAAGATAAGCTTTGCCCTCTTAGAAATTACAATGTTTATTTACAAAAAAAGTTCAGCTAACTTGGAACAATTTCAAGGTAGAACAATTCCCAGAACCGTTGGATATATCTTGTTATAATTGTTTTAGATTCAGTTACAGACATCTAACGGTTCTTGAGGCTGCTCTATGTTGGAGCTGCCCCAACGTAGCAGCTGCCATGCAAAAATAATGTTGCTCTTTATCTCTTTCATTGGTGCTATATAAGGATCGATTATAAACTTTGAATTTCAAATTTTTTAAGCTTACCAAAACTATTGAATAAATCATAAGACCGTGTATGCGAAGTTGTATTAGATGGTAAATGCATTTACAGTCCTTGTACAGTCGTATGGTAACAAACTTTAAATAGCTATTTTTTGAGTTTACTAATTGGCATTTGGTTGGCAAAACACCAACCCGTCCATACAGAAACACCAAGAAACCAGAGTATACAAAATGCTATAACTCAGCCACAACATAACCTGAAGATCTCCACGGCTGGAATGAAATTCCCAGCCAAAAAAGACAAGAACGAAAACACTCGAATGTGGATCAAACGCATCCAGGAAGTCTCTTAGATAAAATCAGAACCACCCGGGCGAAACTCCAGGTCTGGATGAGTCCGATCAGGCCCTCGTGGGTTTCTGCTAGTACAAGAAAGCAAAAAATGTCAGATTTCCACACTATCTTAATCTGATCTCTGTTTGTGTGCAAACGATAGTGTGCCAAATTTATTGAAAGAATCCCTTAATGATCAAACCCAAAGGTCGGCACCAGTTGCTAGAAAAAGCTTCACAACGGGCCGATAGCAAGAATATTTTTATATTCATTTGTAAGTGCAGAAAAGTCGCTAAAATTTGTGTTCAGCAACTCTTTGCGTGCCCAATGAAAAATGAAATACATGTCCCAAATACCAACATTTTTCTTTCTTTATTTTCTCTTTTCTAATTCATTCAACTTGAACTCCCAAAAAATGGACTATCATATGCAATTTTTCATCAAGTACAAATCCTGCATATGGAACAATGAAAAGTTTCATAATTTTATCAAATAGTGATGGCATAAATTCTTCAAATGAACCGCGAGAGACCAGATATCACCATCAGGTCAGTCTGAATCACTAGATTGAGCTAAATATTAATCACCCTAGACCACAAAATCAATGAGCCAAATGAAGGTTAGGGAGACAAATACAACTTATAACCGTATTTTTACATGAGGAATGCTGAATTTCACTCTTCCCTCAATTTTCTTCTGTAAGTTGCCATGTTATAAGACCATGAGAATCTTAATTCACATATACCTGACAAAACGATTAGGTTCAAATCCAGGAATGCCAGGCGGGCCGTAGGGATCAAAACGAGCACCTGGAGGAACAGGCCTGCATCACAAATCCAAAAGAATCAGATCCCACACAGATGCTAATTTCAAATAAGCCGAGACATTTTCTTATGAACTCACGGGTTCCCTCCAGGAAAACTAGGGTCTCCACCAATTCCACCAAAAAAGCCAGGATGATCAGGTCCTGTGTCCACATGATAAAAGTCAGTAAGTCTGGAGAGGTGACAAACTTATATCAAACAACTTAGTAAAAGAAGCCTTGTCTTACAGACCTATTAGCATGCTCCCATCACCGCCAAAGCCACCCCTAAAAGGCAGTTAAAGTAGACATATACATGTTACAATTACAAAGAATAGTAATGACAAACAAAAAATGATTTCGGATCGTGACATCCAGTTAAAATAGACATATACATGTTACAAGTAGAATGAAATAGCAATGACAAACAATCAATAATTTGGATACTAACATACCTTCGAGGATACATTCCAGCACCAGGGCCAGGAAAAAGATCGCTACCACGACTTGGGTTGATAGGAGGAACAGGAATTCTACAAAGCAAGTTACCACACAAAGTTAGAGTCTCTCGGTTATCATAGCAAAAGGGCTGATCAAAGGGAGGAATTGCCAATAATTATTCAATTCAAGCCTAGAGATTCCGGAAATCTAATAAGTGTGGCATATGAGCATCCAAACTTGCTATTTAATCATAAGGCAAGTGCAGAACATTATATCTTGTACTTCAAAATAGCATGGGAAATTTACGACCAAGCACCAAAAGCCTCATCCTTTGGAAGTCAGAACAGAAACAAATGGTCACAGTAAACAGACCATCACTACCCAATTTCAAGATATGAAAGATTATTGGGTACTAAGACTCAAAGACAACATTATTCTGCTAGTCCATTCGTCAATTACCATAAATAGTCACTCACATGAACAACAGAGTTCATAATAATTGAAGATATTGTTTAATGCACCATATAATGAATCTGCAGCAATTGCAATGTATTAATCCAAGTCCCATGAAGATACAGGGAATAAAATTAGTCAACGATAGTGAGATTAGCTTTTCAGCCAAGAATGGGATTATCCCCGAAAGCCCCCTTCAGACTTACACCCCCACGCCCAACATCCCCACCAAAAAACAAAAAAAACAAAAAAACAAAAAACAAAAACAACACCCAAAAGAAAGAAAAAGACAAAATGAAAAGCAAATATTAACCCTGTAACATAAGATTGAGGCCCTTCATGCTCAAATCCAAAAGCAGGATCGGTTACAATAGGCCTTGATCCTTCACATCTTTCCGAGCTGCAAAGCACCACAAAATTCCGTGAAAAGCTTATTTAAAAGATGGCATCCATGTCGTGCATCTCTAGGCGGATCAAAATTAAAAAATGAAAATGAAAATGAAAATAAATAAAACATATAACAGCTTCAAATTTCAGCGAAAAGAATATAACTCCATATTCAACACAATACTCCACTTTGGAAAATTAGGTGCCTGCTGAATCATTGACAAGAAAGCTACATTTCAATGTGGAATATATGGCAAAGAAATAAGAAGCAATTTTTTTAGTTCTCCAAATCATTCAGGAGTAGAATTCAAAACTTGCTTCATATATTCATATCATATTGGTAATCGAACAAAATCAATACACGCTCAACTGTTCCTATAAAACATATAAATTGAACCAAAATGTCGATCTAGACCCTAGCTTCAGGATCAACAACACCAACTCTTATAAATTTAGTCATCCAACATGGTTTACATTTATCATTCACAAAACCAATGAAAAACATGATATCATTGTCTTTTTTCTGATTATCCTGTATGCCTAAATTGCAGTTAGTTTTTTGTTCTCAAATACAACTGACTCATCGTATCCAAACTTTAGGGAACTCACCTAGCTGTTTTTGGGGAGCCGCATAATTTTGAAATAATGTCTTTATCAAGATCTGTCACAAGCTTCTCTAAATTCTTGAACTTATCAGAGTAATTGCCTCCATTTTCTGCAACGTAGTCTGCAACACTGTTACAAAACACCACCACAGCATTAACAATATAACAAATATACACAATTGCAAAACAAAAAGAGGATCCAAAATCCAAACGCGTACTTGATTTCGAGATGCACAGGCTCCGAGGCTCCCTCAGCTAATGCATCAACCAGCAATTTACTGTTCATCACGAGACACTTCACCAACAATTTCTTTGAACCTTTCTCAGGGTTTATAAACAGAAACGCGTAATTATCATCAGCTAGTTCGTTCCAGTGATCAATTCCTACTTCATCTACGCAACCACAAAAACACAGCCGTTCAGTAATTAAAAATAAAAAAATAATGAGTAAATAAAATAAAATAAAATAAAACAAATTATTATTTTGCTGAAGTAATTCATTTCAGTACCGGTGGAGGAGGAGGGAGAGTTGAACTCGGTGTCCGCGGCAGGGCCGGTGGCGGTTAACACGTGTCCACTGGCAAGGAAAGAGGCGTGAACGACAAATGAAATTTTATCGAAGTCGTTTCTAAAGGTAGGTCTTGCCGCTCTTATCACGGCCATCACTGATTTCTCGTTCGGCATTTTTTTTAATCTTTTTCCTGTCTTTGTTTTAGAGTTTACGAGAGAGCGAGGTCTTGTTTAGAAATTAGAATGACTGCAAGTTTGAGTGAAAATGGATTGTTAACTCACCCTTAAAACGGCAGCGTTTATTGGCTGAAGTTCACATGTTCAAAACGGCAGCGTTTTCAGCTACTTCGAGCTTCGCTCTTGGATGGCTCGGTCATCGGTGAGAGTATCTTTACTGAATTGACTTGACATGCATACTTAGCCTGCAAGCAATAGATTATTTAAATACAAATTAATAATAGGAAAATGATCCATAGTCTACGCGCACAAACTAGATATTGCTAATTAGTACAAGAAGTTATATAAGTGGGGAAAAGGACGTTGACATCACCATTCGATGACAGTCTAACATACCTAAAAAAAAAAAAGATCGGTATGGTTAATTCGAAAACTAAGAGGCTATTTATGCCTGATGTTGCTGAAAAGAAATATAAGAATAAACAAATTGTGCACATAAATTAATCAACGTAGTTGGTTACAGCAAGGCGTATAATAGCCACGTACCCTTTGGACCCATTGGGAGCATAGTGAGAGCACATTCATATCATCTGTAACAGTTGTAGTTTCCTTGTTGAGGGTATCTGTGTCGGGATCACAGGAAACTAGAGCTCGGAAAAAATCTAGTAAATTTTCCTAGAAAGTATAGTACATATCAAACGGCTCTTTTTTTTTCATTTCTTTTTTCTTTTCCCACTTATATGACCGTTGGCTTCCTTTAACTATCATTGTGCCATGTTTGATATGTCTGAGGCCGAGCAGCAAAGCCGGAACAAGATGGTATTGGTAAGCGACACAACGTCAACAACGACGACAAGTAAATACAGCAAGATCTTTGTTGGAGGATTGGCTTGGGAGACTCGAACTGAAACCATGAAGCATTATTTTGAGCAGTTTGGTGATATCCTTGAAGCTGCCGTCATTACTGATAGAGTTACCGGAAAATCAAAAGGATATGGCTTTGTAATTTTTATTCCCCGTCTCATCTCATCTCATCTCATCTCATCTCTTCTCTTTCTTTGCAGCCCTATCCCTAGCTAGCTATAGTTCATTTTATTAATTTTGTTTGTTTAACCCTTTTTTTTTTGTTAAGGTGACTTTTAAGGATCCGGAATCGGCAAGGAGAGCTTGTGAGAATCCTTATCCAGTGATTGATGGAAGGCGAGCTAATTGTAACCTCGCACATCTTGGTGCTCATCACAAGAAACGCCCACCTCTTCTTCATGGGAATATTACGGCAGCGGAACCATCGACAGTTGATTTTGGTCAACCACCGGTTCCTCAGTATGCATTTTCTTATTCAACTTATGGGTGAGTTAATATCACTGAGTCAAGAATTTGGATAAATGATTTAAAAATGCTACTAGGTCCCAAGTCCCAACCGTGACACAACGGTGACAGAAACATAGGTGAAGCGTCCCTCTTTTGGCTTTATTTCGGACTCTGTTTCAAACTTTCTGTCAGTGCATTATTCATCTCATCAATTTACTGCCTGCAGGCTACTAATTACGTTATTGTTTAATATTATATGCAGATATCCTACTTTCTCCCATAACATTAATCATTCAATGGTTAGTTATGGTTCCTTTAAATTACTTGAACAGCACTTCATTACATGTTTTGATTAAAATGAAAGTGGGTGTACTCTGCGCAGAATTATTACAATGCTTATTATGGTGGGCTAGGACAAGGGCAAGGGCAACAACAGTTTTCTTCATATTATAATCCCAACAGGTTCAGGTTCCCCGGAGCTGGAGCGTATACAAATTACCATCCATTTCCATTGTGTTTGTATACTCAGGCTCCGGTTCCGGTTGCGGCTCCGGCTCAGGCTGAGCAGCAACAGAGTAGCCCAAATCAGCACCCCAAAATGGTTCACTTCCCTTATTTTCCCCAGCATTTCCCATCATCGCTTCCTGTTACTGGTAAATTATACATCTTCTTATTACATTTTCATATCAATGAACTACTTCGATCCCATCTTACGTGCTACAATTTACAAATTTTCAAAATAAAACTTGAAAAGTTCAACAGAATTATGGTATATTGCAATTTGCCACAGAAAATGTAGCAGCAGGGGCAATGCAGCCAGGGACTGGGACTGGGACTACCTCTCTACGAGACAACACCAAGGGTTAACGAGAGTAGTCTTTCCATATTCATTATACAAAAAATTTTTATGTTGAATGACTGGAGACAGAAGCTATCGCATAGATCCATACATTTTATTTTCGTTGTACCTATATAATATATATGTTATAGAAACTATCTCTTTTAAGTCATGAAGCTTCTGCTGATCAAAATTCACATTTCACATTCTAAAGAGAGGAGAATTGAAAACCTTTTTTTTTTTTTTGGTTTTAACACAGGCTTTTCTTAATTAAACTTAAAAAGAAAATTATTATATAGAAAAAAATTTTTTAAGGGAGGGTAGTGCAAGACATCAAAATTTTGGATTTAGAATAAAATTTTGGGATTGTTCATTATTTTAACTAAACTTAATTTCTAGCCAACTCTTTAAAAATTATATTCTTACAATAAAGATGCAAGAGTGGAGAGTCGTCAACCACCGAAGTAGGATGCATGCAAACCATAACAAGAAACTAGCAGACACCGCATCCAATTTTACCGACAATATGAATAAACAGTTTAAATATCGCGAAGAAGAAAAACATTTCAACGTCTTCAGTTGTTAGATATTTCTAACATATCAGTTTCAGGGACCACCCCAACAGAATTCACAATGATGTGAAACATAGATTTAATGCATTCATATCCTCAAAATCCCATAACTACCATACTCTATAAGGCATCAACTTGAGAGATATGTCATAATAACCCCTTACAGGTGACAGAGATACCGGGCCGAGACGCATAAGACTAAAGATAAACATAGTCACCACAAGTACCTCAAAAGATATTTTCTGTATCTATGTATATATCTATGTAAAGATAGTATTGGCAGTTGATCAATCCACACAACATTCAAGAATATCACTCAATGCAAGGGCGGGCGAGGAGCCCGTGGACGAACTGGAGTCTTGGAGGGGCTAACCCTGCAAGTAGAAAACACTGAGAAATTTCAGAACAGAAACTGAATGGAATATCATTTAAAACTGAACAGTCCGCCAAAACAACCTTATAGGCAGTGATCCCAAGACAGCACCACTACAGTTAAGAGCCGCAATCGCACTCTCAGCCTGCAAGAGCAAAATTACAGCATTAAACTTAGTACCATAAATAAACAACTAAGAGATCTTTTCATTGGCAGTAAATCTCCATATAACAAAAAAACCTAAATAAAATAATAAACAAAAAGAATTTTAGCTGATTACCATCCTTCAAGTTTAGGTCATTTTTCTATTGCCTAACTTTACAAGGCCTACAAAGGCAGGAACCTATTCCACAAAGACATGCGTCACGTATCCAATCACTGAGGAAAAGCGGGAAAACAAGGAATGTTCTTCTCTTAAGTGGTCCAAGAACTCTTAAGAACCATACTAACAAAACGTATACCCCATAATACAAAATGAAGAGGGAAAACAAAGAAGGAATTGCTAGGAAGATAAAGATCAAACAAGAAGAATAAAACAAAAGGGGAAAGGAGAAGGGAGAGTAGAGAATTTCCCAACAAAACATATCAAACGACAATTAATTAGGCATTCTTAATTGGCACATCCAAATTCCAAACACATGTAGTGCAGTAACAGCAACGTTGTAGCACTCTTCCAGAGAGCCACTACAACAATATCTAATATTCGCTCTTCAGGCCAGTGGTGCTGATACCCCTTTCCTTTATTAGGATAGGAACGCACTCTCAAAATTTCCATATTTGCTACCTTTCATGCATGTCTCGTTACAAAACTAGTGACAGACCCAACTTTTGCTACAGATTACCAGAGCATGAATTAATAAAGACAGAATACAAAATGCACAACTGCCAGGAACAGAGATCAGAATACAAATTATGTATCTTATACATGCTGGGACTGAAGTTATGGGTCTAAACTTTTAAAATCTACAAACTAAAAAGGGTCAACAAGCAAACAAATACATCTTTCTCAAACAAGAAGAAGAAAAGCAAGCAAATACATTCACAACCATTATCATCTCTAGATGGTCCTATAGGGAAACACTATATAATCAACAATTATATACAAGACAGACTCCCAAAAATTAAAAAAAAAAAACAAGAAGAAGAAGAAGAAAAAGAAATAGAATAAGCACATAAGCAAAAGAGAGAGAAACCATACAAGGTGAGTCATTGAAATTTTATATTCATAATAGTGTAAAGAATGGTGCTATAACTCAGCTGTGACAGGATAGAAAGACAGAAGATGACAAGAATAGGAGGCATATACATAAATGGCCTGCCTAAGCATAGGTAGAGAACACCAATCACACAGTATACAGCCAACCACAATACCAAATTGAACCTAAACCTTGCAAAAGAAATCTGATTATAAGGAGTTAGATATCTGAAGAGCTGTGAACACCAAAAAGAAAATGTACAGCGTACCACATCCTAACACTAACCCATATCCTCAGTAGAAAGCAGATCCAACAAATAGCTTGCCATAAACACCAAACTACTTGGTCTCCAACCACTGAGATGTCTTGAGTTTTCCATGCCCAAGAATTTGTTATAAGACACTTGCAGCACCTGAAAAGCTGTGCTTCCTCTTCAACCTTTTCAGAAGATGAAGGTTGTTGAACTATCATTGGGACAGTAGTGCCAAACATGAAAAATCAGTATAATGGGTGAGAGTCCCAGCTATGATTGCTCTAACCTTGGAAGCTCTATGCCTTATAGCCTCAGGGCTCCTATATTCAATTTCTTCCCAGCCCTTGCCTAGCTCTGAATTGGCATCTGCAACTGATAACCACAGCCTATCCCCAGCAAACTTCAGCTTATGTAGATTTGCACATAAAAGGCATAATGGACACCATTTCAAAAGAATAAAAATGGGAGCCCAATGGTCCTCATTCCAAAAGAGTCCTCACCTCAACAATTGAAAGCACATCATTTCTATTTTCAGCATAGAATCCCCAATCCTTGAAACAATGTTTGAGAAGATTTTATGCCTTTGCATGCTTTAAATAAGATTTGACTTCATTTAGAGAAAGAAACCATCCTCCCTTACCCACCCCACCCCACCCCTCCTTTCTAACTCTCTCAACTCAGGTAACCACTCAAGAATTTGCCATTTTAGCAGGGGAAAAATTTTCTCCTACAATTCCCATTTCCCAAATCTCTTCGATAAATGGCCAGTAACGCATGTTGCTAACTATGATAAGAAATGATTAGGGACACGTATGGACATGAAAGCATGCTTGGAGTCCTATATAAAGGAGAAAAGAATTGCTGATATGAACAAAAACTTCCAGTTCCCATGCCTTCTAGTGTTACCAGCACCACACAAATCTAGAGCTAGCTTTCTTATTTCTACACAAACATAATTACTAAATTTATCACAAAATGGCAGATTTAAATGACAAAACTCTCCCTTTCAAAAAGACAAAACTCTATTTTCCATAATTCATGCAAAGATCGTCTCATTATGACAAATAGTCCGATGTTCGGCTGCCATTATTAGGTGTTGCTTAAAAAAACAAATTCTAAATGATCCAATTCATAAACAGTAAAAATAAACCAACAACAAAATCAAAGAAACAGGACTTAGAAAGATAAATTTACAAAACCAAGATGGAAGCTATCTTTTCTCCAATGCCTTATAATCTTGTCACTAATTGCACTTTCATGAATTTTTCCAAAACTTTTAAAAGTAATGTAGAGTGAGAAAACTCTACTAAAACAAGATCTAACATTCTCATTGTTGACAGTAAGAAGTCCATCTCAGTACAAGAAATTAAAGAATTCTCAAAGTAGTTTAGTGAGCTAAGGGATTAAACAAAGATAAAAAAATACCACTAATTGTGCATCAAGAGAACAAAATATATACATCCAGTGCAAAGGATTCTAACCCAAAAAAGAGGCTTTTCAGTCAAATTTGAACTACATTCTATGTAAACTCTAAATATAATTGCTTCTGCAATTAATAGCAAAGACCACGTGTTTTTGTTCAAATAATACATTATAAAAAACAAGCATGCCATGGAAACGGCTTGCTTACCATCGCAAACTCAACAAAAGCAATACGAGTTGAATGCTGATAGTCTCCAAGCAGCCTCAAACGATGAACCTGCACAAATGAAATATGTCCATAAGAAACCATGAATAATTGAAGGGCAAAGTCATTTCATTAGGTTGGTCATTTAAGCAACTACAAACCTCCCCACAAACTGATTCAAAGAAGAGTTTGATATCTCCTTGAGTAACCTACATCAATTGGACAAACAAGTCAAAAACAAATGTAACTGGTATTGCTCCAAATCACATACTACAATAAATGGCAAAATAGAAAGTACCTTTTTGTCAATATTTGTACAATAAATAGTCCTTGAGCACATCTCACGTTCATCTTCAGACTGATAACATTAGAAAGCCAAGCAATGCACCAAAATTAAGATCCATGCAGCTTGAATGTAGGGTTTTTCAAAGAAAATGAAATAAAACAAAACTTTAAACATGATACAGAACCAGTGATAAGCACAGAGAGAGACAAAAAAAGAAAAGATGGAGCGAGTGCAGGCAGAGAAAGGAACAGATGGATAAAGGAAAGGAAGAAAGGAAAAAAGAGAGAACAACAACATGGTTTTTGGTTAACAAAAACATACCTCCAGACACCAAATCTTCTTCATGAGGTAAATGCAAAATTTCTACTAAAAATATTCGAAACAAACTTACAAAAGTTTGCATAACACACCTAACATGACTAAATTTTCACAAATTTAATGGTAAAGTCATTTGATAAAAAAATTTCACATCTAACCGTCATCTTGAAAATTTTGAAAATGAAGGGGCTTAATTGCATAAAAAATTTGAGGATAGTTGTTAACTATAGTGAGGCAGGTGGTTATAACAGATGTCTCACCCTTGGTAAAAAGGTTGGATTAACAGGAGCAATTGCAGTTTTTGAAGGCAGCACTCTAACGGGATAGAACCCAAGCATAGTCCCAGCCAAACTCAGAGCAGCCCTTGCACCTTCTGCAAGCACATTTTCTTTGAAATTCAGAACAAGAACAAATGCCTATTAATGAATATACTATGCATAAGCTTTTAACAATACCTTCATCAGTAAACTCAACGAAGGCAAAACGGAGGACGGAGTTAGGATCACCACAGATGCGGCAATCAACAACCTTAGGACAGGTAATAATTTCAGAGCATAAGCCACTACTATCAAACTATAAAGCGAATATGAGAGCAAAATAAAACACAGAATACCTGTCCACAAGTGAGAAAGAGCGTTGCAAGCTGCTCTTCAGTAACCTAACATACAGAAAAAATAGGGAAACAATAGTAAACATCTGTGCACAATAAAAAAAAACCAAAGCATAAAAGCAATAACTTTGCAGAAAGTTCCAGCTCTTTACCTGCTGATCAATGTCAGATACATACACAGTCCTCCTGATTACCTCGTCTTGCTGCGCGTTACTTGTTCTACTATTCATCCTTCGTTTCCCTTGACTATAACCATTCCTCTTCTGAAAAGCATTATTAAAAAGACAAAGTACCCATAATCAAAGAAAGAAAATACCAAACTAAGAGCCATACAACAAGCTTAAAACAACTCAAGATCAAAAGTAAAGGGCACACATACCCTTCTAGTAGTAGTATGTCCATTGGTATTTGCAGTGCCATTAGTGTGCATTATAAAATTATTAGTGTACCCAAATCCATTAGGGCCAAAAAAGGCAGGATTAACATTAAAAATTTGACCATTTGCAAGAGAAGGAGGCACAAATTCAGCAGCCATGGGATTCAACTTGGACAGCATATCCACCAAATCCCTCATCTCGCAATCCTTGAAACTTTCACCCATTTTCCTTTCCATATGATTATCACTTGCATTCACATTCACAAACCCACCTCCAGCTCCAGCTCCAGGTTTTGTCTGCCCATTTTGTATCTGTACATTGGCATTGCCATTCCCACTTCTCTCCTTTGAGTGATCGTTGGAATTTTGTACATCATTTGACTCAGATGACACACCAGTGTCATCCAAATTTTGATTCGATGAATCGATCTTAGCACCAGCATTCTCAGCGACCGCCATGATGATCAGTTTCTGAGTTTTTTTCACCCCCCCAAAAATGGGTCTCCTTTTTTCTGAGATATCTCTGCCCAAATCTGCTCTTCTATTAGTCAATGATCTAAGATAAATGCTTTAAATTTAAATATTAAAAAAAAACAAAATTTGAGAAAAACCCAGAATCTTATTGAACAGCAGTGGGAGAGAGAGAGAGAGAGAGACAGAGCTCTTACCTTATTCTCTCTTATCTAAAAACTTTCCATAAATGTGATGATGTAAAGATTAAGAAGCAAAGCAAAAACCAAACCAAACCAAACCAAACCAACCTCCAAAACCCACCCAAAATGAAAAGAAAAGATAAAACTGATGATCACTTCGCAAAATGAAATTGGGTGAAACAGAATACAAACTTTTTTGCTCTTTTAGTTTTTTTGGTAAATTGATAAAGAGAGGGTTTAAGAGCGACAGATAAAGGGGTGTTTGTTTGTTTTTTTTTAATGCGTTGCTAAAATGCTATCTGTGTCCCTTTTATGTTGATTTTCTTTGGATCGTCCGTTAGCGGGTGTGCGCCATCATAACACACTTGATTCTCTCTCATACATCCACATACATACATGCACACGTTCATACATACATACATACATACATACATACATACATACATACATACATACATACGTTTTGCGATACATACATGCCCGGCATATCAATTGCGAGAATAATGTAAATCCAAGATTTATCCATATCTTATCTTTCCTTTTTCTATCTAGCCAAAATTTTTTGTACTTTTATACTTTCTCCGTAACAAAGAATTAAAGATATCCAATTATTGAACATAATAATTCAACAAAAATTTAATTTAAAACTAATCGCTATGGTCGTTCATAAAAGAGCTTTAAGGAACTCTTTTTTTTTTTTTTTCGCACTAAATTGAATCATGTATTTTGTTACCTTCAACTTTATAATAATAATCATATTAACACATGATGGGCTCGTAGCGTTAAGCGGTATTTCTCTTGGCCGCCGAGGTTGAGGCGGAGTTCAATCGTAGTCTCGTGGCGGGGCTCTTCACAATGTAATGGTGGTACATTCTATGTCGGGATAGAATCGATCTCACTCATTGTGTGAGGTAAAATATATGGACCCAGCCTTTGGAATAGATATGTCGTGATTGGATTATAAATGTCGATAGAGCCGGTGTAATTATGTCAAAAAAAATAATAATAATAATCATATTAACACATTAAGATATTTGAATGTTTTTATACCATGCGGTTGCTTTAGTTCCATATTGATGAAATTTATTAAATTTGATCTATTCTAAAGAAATATTTTTTTAATTCAAACCTTTTTATTGGGTACAATTGAAGCTTACATTGAAAAATCGGATCAAAACCAAATCTTAGTTAATAATAATTAGTTTGTAGAATTTTATTGTTAGCAAGAATGTTTCCTCATACGATTAATTTATCTAATTCTAAAAATGATACAGAATTATGTGTCAAAATACTATTACGAATTTAGCAAGTAAGTGGAGATTTGAAAACAGTCAATTCACAAGAGTTAATTCGAAATTAACTTTTCTAAATTAACAAATTGAAGTTATTAAAATACATAGTTGCACTTATACTTGAAGGTGGGTTTATTATGGGGTGATATGGGAGTTAACATTATTTCATTAAAAAAAAAAAATTAGAATGTTTAAACATAATTGTATACCACATCTCGAGATTTCTATGATAATGGTTTTTCAAACAAGTAACTTTTTTTTCATAAACCCTAAAACAAACAAAAATTTGAAGAAAGTTAAAAGGAAATAAAAATATTATAAATATTAGATGTACAATGTTACTTTTGCACATTGTTAATTTTGTTACTTATGGAGGGATTTAAAAAATGGAAAATGAATATCAGTTTTGTTAAAAAATATATTCATTTTAATCTTTTTTATGGGTGGATTTTATTAATCATAGCCCCCCCCCCCCCCCCCCAACAAACAACCAAACAAAACAAAACAAAACAAAAAAGAGGGGTAATATAACCATCCTTTGGTTAATATGTCTGAGGCTTTGTTTGTTTAAGTTTTTTGCAACTCAGCTGGCAAACTTGCTGTTATAATTTGACAACACAACTAATTATGTTTTGTAGTTAGCTATTACTGGTTGGTTTGGTAACATTTTAAGTTTTTAAAAATTGATGTTAAACATGCTATAAAAATAATCAGCTGTGAAAGAAATTAAACAAATATTTGGTAAATTTTATTTTTAAAAGCATTATGAGTTTTAAAAATAATTAAATATGTTTGGTAAATCTTATCATAAAGTTGCTGTAAAAATATAAATGACGGTATTGGACATAATGCTAAATAAACTTTATTTACATATTTATAAACATGTATATAAAAAAAATTTTATTGTGTATATATATAATTGATAATTAAAATAAATATTTTATATTATTAATTTTATTTTTATCTCAATATAATTGGTAATAATAATGATCTCTTTAAAGTTAATGATTCAATTTCTTAATTAATAATGACAATTTTGAATTTTTATAATATATATGAGGATATATATATATAATTGTCTAAAGTATAAAACTGATTCTCAAAATAAAAGTTTGTAAAGCCACTCCTTACATGCTTTTCAAAGTTTACTACAGGATGAAGTGATTTTGCCAAATTTCTAAACACTAAAATTAGTTTTTTAACTTTTTAAAATCACCTTTGAGCCCTCCAAAAACAGTCCCAAACAAGCCCTAAGAAATAAGATCTAAGGGCATCTCCAATGGGACACCATATTTTGCACCAAATCACATTTTACACCATTTTTGGTGTAAAATACATCTCTAATGAGACACCATAATTTGCACCAAAATGGTGTTATGAATAGTATTGCACCAAATATGGTGCAACACTATTCATTCATATTCATTAGGGAAAAAAATCAAATATCCTTATTACTTTTTCTTATTTACATATATGTCCTATTTTATATAATATTTAAATTATTATTATTTTTTTAATTTTTGAATATTATACTAATATTTTAAATAAAAAAATTCAACACAAAAATTAATAATAATAATAATTAACAAAATTAAATACCAATAACATTAATTACTAGATTACATATTACAAAATAAAAAATAAAAAATTAAATTAACACAAATTAAAAAGCTACTACTAGCATAAATAGAACAATTATTTAATAATCTTGGATCATTATTAGATCCTTCAATATCATCAAAATATTGGCCAAAATTATTGGAAGTATTTTGAGATGCTTGGCCGTGCTGAGATCTTCTCTACAAAATCTTAATTTGTTCATCTTAAAATACAAGTGTTCGGATCATTTGATCGAATTTAAATCTTGAAGTAAAATTTTATTTTCTTCACGATATGTGACCATCTCCAATTTTTTTTTTCTCATTTTGGGCTCGTATCATTTGAATTTAGTAATTCGAATAACTAGAGTATTATTATTGTTATTGCATTTTTCTATCATAATGTAATGTTTAATTTCATAATGTAGTAATTTAGTTAATTAAATGTAAATTTCATAATTTTATTCATTTGTTAATTGATATAAAATTAATTATTACTTAATTATCTATATTAATAATTATATTTATTGTGTTAATTAAATTAATTCTTGATGATTAAAAGAATAAAAAGAAGAATATTCTTTTTGGTGTAAAATTTGGTGTAAATGGATTGGAGATGAAATAGTAATTTGGTGTGAAAAAGGTACATTTTTAGTGTTGGTGTTACACCAAAATGGTGTTACCCATTGGAGATGGTCTAAGAACGAAGACAAATAACTAAACACCCATTAACTTATACTTGACATATATAACATTCATAATAGTAGTACTTGAAGACCATAATACCATAATATCAAATGAAACTTAAATCTAAACAAGTTATAATACCATAATATCAAATGGAACCTAAGTTTAAACAAGTTAACTCATATAACAATGATGTAACTGTAGTATGAAATTTAATCCAACTGAAAAATATAAAAAATTTAAATTTACTCTTAAAATGAAGAACATCAAAGGCAAAGCGAGATTTAAGAAGATAGTAGGTACTGAACCTTGAATGTGACCATGAGAGATAGTGAAAAAATTATTGGCCTTAACCAATTAAATTAAATTGGTTTAAAAAGGAAGAAAAAAAAATAAGTATAGCCGATTTAATTGGGTTTAAGATACTAAAATTGGAACCGAATCAATTTTGATTCGACCCACCTGGTTGACGACTAAACTAGATTTGATTTGAACACCCGTATATGTCTGAATTTGAACATATAAAAAATTTAAGAGTAATGATATAGTCACAAATATTTGTATAAATTTATTTTGTACAAACTGATGTGGCATGATAAAATTGATTAAATTAAATATCTTTTGGCCCACATAATTTATTTTTATTATTTTATATTTTCATTTAATCAGTAAATTAATGCCGCATCAGTTTATACAAGATAAGTTTGCATAAGAGTTTGTGATTGTATCATCATTCAAAATTTAATGTGTACTTTAATTAAATTTGATTTGCTTTAGTTTTATTGACTTAAAAAAGGGGGAAAATCCCAACGATCAACCTTTTTAAATTTTACAATATTAAAGTTCCTAAAAAGGTGCATTTGCGTGAGAATGGATTAATCGGTATGAAAATTAGTTTCATAAACTATGATCAAAATTACTAGACTCATTATCATTATTTTTGGTCAAATTTAAGGTTAATTTTGATAATTATTTAAAACTTAAATAAAAAATCATGTAACCACGATTGAAGTTGGGAAATTCTATTGATTTTACAAAAAAACATATATCTCAATTAAACCGTTTTTTTCATTATTTCAATTAAAATTCAGTCAAATTTTACGTTATCACAATTATATAGATTTAGAAAAAGTTGAAATTTCTTTCCAACCTCTTAGTTTGTCCTTCAATTTAAAATAGAAACACAATCACATTAAATTGATTTAACAATGAGTTAGTTGGTAAATATTTTTTAGCCCCTATATTTTGATTTAAGCACCCGTTTAGTATCTATATTTAAAAAGTACTTCAAAACACCCTTTTAGTTAGATATGTTACATTCTTATTATTGTTTTTCTTTACTTTTACAATAATACTATTAGAATAATATTCTTGACACTAATTAATTTATTTATAAAAATTTAATTAATGAATTAACCATTATTAATATGGAAGAACTAGTATTTTTTTGAACCCATGCAATAATATTGTTAATAATTTATGTATAAATAAATTAACATCAGCCAACTTAAAGCAATATTTAATACCCTTGCAATAATTTTACTATTAGGTATTTATAAAATATTAATTTACTAAATTACAACTAAAAGTAAGATAATAACATAAAATTTATGAAAATTTTCATGTTATTTTTAAGGCTAATTTGATAAATTAGTATTTTTTATTAATATCCCTAAGAAAATATGAATATTATTGTAAGGACATTATTATAAAGGAAAAGAAAATTAAGGGTATGAGTGTAACATATTTAATAATAAAATATTTTTTGAAATATTTTTTATAATATAGAGATTAAATGGCATCTAACTCAAAAAATATGATGATTAAACAAACATTGATCATAATTATTTTTATAGAAAAATATCAGTAAAATAAAAAATTAATTAATTAAACCATGATTTTTGGTAATTAGGCGAGAGAAATGCTCCCAAAATTTAGCAACAAAACAAAAAGTATATGTCGTGCAAGAGCGTGGATTGTAGTAGACTAGTAGATGATGATGCATGGGCTACCGTACTACATCGTTGCCACGTGTAAGCAGTTTGTTGGTGGTGAGATGATAGAGTTACCAGAGCTGTTATTATCCAACGCGGTGACAGACAGATAGGCTCCTTGAGAAGGGCATCATTCTAAACGTCGCACGAGGGAGGCAAACGCCAAAAAGCACACGTAGGGAAATATAACACTCGCATCCTTTAAATGCCACTTATCTTCATGAAACGGTGACGTTGTCGGCTGTTTCGAGATGATTCAAACTTGGCTTTCATGAATCGCGTTCATGTATGTATAGATAAACATCAAAGTTGAAATTGGGTGGATGGAGATTGTGAAGACGAAGAGGACAAAGAAAATTCTATCCATCACGTGCGCAAAATTGGATTTATATACAAAGAAAAGCCAAAAAGAAATAAAAACAAACATCTTCTAATAACCAAATTTTTTATTTTTCTTTTAGAAAAAGGTTTTGTTAATAAATGAACATTTTCTAAAAATCCTGTTCAAAAAGGGCACGTCTTTGTTGACATTCACGTTTCGAATTTCGAAATTGCATGTGTAATGGGATAGAAATTTAGGTAAAAAACAAAAGCCTGTGGCTGCATTCGGTAAACAAAAATGGTCACGTGATTGACCTGCAAAGTAAATCATATAAAAAGACCACATTATGATTGATTGATTGCTGTTACAGCAGATCGGTAAAAAGATTGCTGTACGCCTTTGTTATTTATAATATTTTTGGAAGTCTTTATTACGTATATGGTAATGGTAACGTAACAGTCGTTAAATTTTATTCAATGGTTATAAAAATATAAGATGAAAAAATGATATTATTTTAACAATCGTTAGAATTTTATTAAATAATTATTACATCATCATGTATGTTACATAATAATGTAATATAACAATTTTTTTTTTGAATTATTATTTATAGTAATAGGATTTTACTAAGGTATATAGAATGTAACTTAGCACAAATTAAGGATTCATAATTTCTCACTTATTTCATATATTATCATTCTTTTGTATTGAGTGACTACTTTTGAGTTGTTAGCTTGGGAGAAAATTTGGAAACTAACATAGGCTAATAACTTGATGAGATGTGGCTAAAAAAGGTCAATTAAATTAGAGTTAGCTTATTTGACTAAATGACCAGATAACTTATGAATGTTAGAAGATAAGCTCCTAGGGAAAAAGGATAGTTATGGTAAATATGCTCAAACATCAAAGAATATTATCGAAACTTAAATTTAGCGGTTAGAGCCAACATGTGAACAATGTATGCCATCATAAAAAAGAAATATATATATATATATATATATATATATATATAAAAGAGATTATTTACGTAAAGCAATAAGAGGGAATCACATTGTTGTCCTTTGATATCACCTAAAAAGTCGAAGGATCACAATGCTAAAAGCATGCAACATGGCAAATTATAGAGGCAAAAAGGAAGCTGAAGGTTTTCTTGCCTTTAAGCTCATGAATGTCACCATCAAAGGGCAAAAATATAACAAAAATACTAAAATAACCTCACCTGAGAGAGGTCAGCCAACAAATATCCACCAAGTATCCAAATGAACCAAATTGACCTTCAGATGCACTTCAATTTAAAGCTCAAGGGTTCTTCAAAATGATAACATTGCCTGCCAATGTTACACTGTAGCATCAAAGGTTAGCTACCAAATAGCCTCTAATGAGCAAATAACTATTTTCCTCGCTAAGAAGCACGTGGTCACCTTAGGTTTAGCTTTTAAAATAACTAGCATGCCACTATCAGGTGAAAGAGAAATGCTAGAAAAAGAGCTTCACAACTATTTACCGAAGAAAACAAAGTGGAGGAGAAGTCCATAGAGGTAGACTCTGTGACTCTCCAAAAAAGTTCCAGAAGGAAATAATCGCTAGAGCAAATTAAAGCGTCGTTGGATTCAAGAATCTCTAAAGAAGAAAAATGAGGTGCACTAGCAGAGAATCCATTCCCATTCCTATTAAAGTGGATGATCACAAAAGGGTTTGTCAAGATTGGTTCTCATCTCACAGATAAAACTGGAAAACAACTTATAATTTTCATGCAGGATTTTAGCGATGTAGTCACCAAGTCACTTGAAGATATGCCAAAAATTGATACAAAGGTTGTTTGCCGCAGACTCAATGTTGGTCAACATCATAAACTAGTTAAAACGAAGAGAAGAGCTTTTAACCAAGAAAGGTATGAGGCAATAGAGGTAGATGTAGATTACTTGCTGCAAGCCGAAATTTTTAAGGAGGCCCCTATCCAAACTAAGTTTCAAACATTTTCCTAGTTAAAAGTCTAATAGCAAATGGCACATATGCTTCAATTTTATGATCTTGAACAAATCATGCTCAAAGGATAGCTTCCTCCTCTATATAGTAGATGAACTAGTTAATGCCATATCTAGTCATGGAATGTTGAGCTTCATTGATACATTCTTGGATTATAACCAAATCATAATGCATGAAATAGATCAAGAGAACACTCCATTTATCATCAATTTGGGTATTTATTGCTATAGAGTTATGTTGTTTGGGTTAAAAGTGTAGAGGTCATCTACAAACATTTGATTAATAAGATTTTCTAGAACTAGATTGACCAAGCTATCGAGATTTACATTGATGATATGATAACAAAATCTATACAAGCTGTTGAAAATATAGAGCACCTTCAAGAAACTTTTAAGATCTTTCAAAAATATAAAATGTAGTTAAACCTAGAAAAATGACATTCGAGGTAATGCTAGGGAAATTCTTGAAGTTCATAGTGCAGCGAAGGGCCATTAAAGCTAACTTTGATAAGATTAAAGTAATCCTGAATATGAAATCCCTAAAGAGAGTTCAAGTAGTTCAGAGTTATAAATTCTTCTCTAAATTGTAGTGTTGAGTTGCTTTATCTCAAAAGCTATCGATCATTGTATGCTCTTCTTTAAAGCCCTAAAGTCTGCAATAAAGCTATAGTGGGCTTCAAAATATGAAGAAGCTTTTCAGCAATTGAAGGAATACTTGGTTAACTCACTATTACTTGCCACACTAAAGCCAGAAGATTCCCTCTTTATGTACTATTGGCTGTCTTTGAACATGCTACTAGTTCAATCCTAGTCAGAGAGGAGGTAGATGGAGCACAAAGTCTTGTTTACTTTACTAGTAAAGTAATGGTAAATGCAAAGAAGAGATATCATCAATAAGAAAAACTCATGTTAGCCTTAGTGATCTCCTCTAAGAAAATTATACTATACTTCTAAGTCCATACTATAGTCGTGGTCACTAACTTGCCCTTAAGACAAGCACTCCAAAAGCTTGGCATGCTATGAAGGCTTGTAAGGTGGTCCCCTTGAGCTTATTGAGTTTGATATCACCTATTATCCTTGCTTAATTTTAAGACTCAAGCCATCCTTAAATTTTTAGTAGAATTCATTGATGACTTTAGAAGAGAAGGAACTCTGGAGAGAACATAAAGGCTTATTTGTAAAGACCATAGACTTAATGATGGAGTTTAAGGAAGTGAATGTATAGTAAGCCCCAAGAAAAGGGAACAATGAAAATGACAACTTAACTAAAATGTCTAATTTGGAATTGTCCAACTACCAGAATAAGTACTAATAGAGTATATACCTACGAGGACCATCCTCCATTTTGAGTAAAAAGTGGTAGGCTCTATCTATTTAGAGAGATCTTGGATGACAGCCATAATGAAGTTTCTCATAATAAGGTAGCTCTTAAATTATAATGATGCAACTAGAAGACTAAGATACATAATAGCTTCTATTATCTAATTAAAGGATTACTTTATGGAAGAGTGTTCTCTTTTCCTCATTTAAGATGCTTAAAAGGAGATCAAACTAAATATATTTTAAGTAAAATACATGAAGAGATCTGTAGTAATCACTATAGGATACAGTCATTAGCTTACAAGGCTTTGAGGTAAAGGCACTATTGGCCAATAATGCATGAAGATGTAAAGAAGATAGTTAGAAGTTATGATAAGTGCCAGAGATTTGCTAAGGTAACACACATGCCTCCATAAAAGGTAATTGTAATGTCTTCGCCTTGGTCATTTGTTGTATGGGAAGTTAATCTCATCGGCTCAATGCTAACCAGTAGAGGACGGGCTAAGTTTGCCATTGTAGATGTGGATTACTTTACTAAATAAGTTGAAGCTCAGCTTTTTTGCACCAATATCAAAAGAAAAACTATTGGTTTATATAGGGTCCATAATTTACAAATTCAGCATTCTTAGCGCCATAGTGAGTGATAATGTGAAGTAGTTTGTTTATAGAATCATCAAAGAGAACTTAAAGAATAAGCTTGAGGAGGAAAAGAAGCTTGGGTAGACGAGCTACCAAGTGTCTTATGGGCCTATAGAATTATTTAGAATATTGTTAGAGGAGAAACACCTTTCTCTCTTGCATTCGAGGTAAACCCAACTCTCCCCATTGAAATTGGACTCTTTCTTGATGTGCTTAAAATTTATATATTATTTTAATGCCCCCTTAACTTAATTTTATGCTAAATTATATTTTATTATATTGCCTTTTATCTTAATTTTTATATTCTGTTATTGTAGGGTTATATTGGGAAAAGAAGATTAAAAATGAAATAATCAAAGAGTAATGGGAAGTGATGAAGATCAAGTAGGAAGCATTAAGAAAAATGAAAGTTAAAGTTTTATTTTCATAATTAATTTGGTGGCAAGCTCAGCATATATTGTGACTAATTTACGAAGCAAATATTTTGGTATGGCTTTAAATGGCAATCATGTGCACAACTTTAGAGGGGAATTAGATTTAAAGGAGGCGGCCGACATAATTAGTTTATAAAAAGCCTCCCAATTGAAACCAAGATGAGAATAGACAAGAACATAAGCTGAGAGAAAGAGAAATTAGAAAAGGAAAAAAAAAAAGAAGCAGCAGCATTAATTAAAAGAAAAAAGCCAAGAGCAGCACGAGCAATTTGGAAAAGGAAAAAGAAGCTGAGATTAATTCCTGAGTTGTCTTTCTCTTTTTAAATTATCTTGCTTGAGTGTTCTCAATTAAATTTATAAATTCTTTTAATATTCTCATAAACTAATTTATTTTGCTATGGCTATGATGTAGTATAACTAAAAAGACGTAGTTCTATAAATCTATGCTGTTTTTAGTTTATATTCCATGATTAAGTGTTCTTATTATGCTTAATGCTTTTAAATATCTAGTCAATATTTGAATGATTTGAGGATACATAATTAAACCAAGAGGCGATATATATATTTTTGCTCTATATAATGGATGTTATGAATTGAACGAAAGATAAAGACATGCCAACATGATTCGTGCAATTTTTTAAGGATTTCCATAAAGGTTAATGAATCTTTACATATTTAAATTCACATAGAGATATAGTGGGTTAATATGTGAAGATATTTTTGATATTACTCGAGAGAAAATATTGAATAGATTAAGGAAATTCACCATCAACATGAGTAATAATCTTTAATAGCATATATGGAGTATTAAATTAGATTGATTATGGTGAAATCATATGTTCTAGTATCTTAATTTCTTAATGATTTCTATTACTGCTTGCATTTATATTTTATTTTTAGATATTTTAGTTTATCTAATTTTTAATCTAAATTCACTTATTCGGTTATTCAAATAAATTAGGGTTAAAATAATTTCAGTAGCTAATAGGATATATAATTTCTATAGGACAATACTTTATTTAATATTATATTACTTTTGTTAACTAGTACACTTACTAATTTGTGTAGCACCTCTCAAAGGATAGCTTATTTCAATAAAGAGGAGAATATCTTATGTGATTGCTAACTTACATTTATCTATAAAGAAAGAGCAAGGATGGACCTTAAAGCGGCTTTATATCAACACAGTGCTTCTGTTTATTCAACAAAAAGGTTTGCCAATGAGTTTTCAAGAAAAGCTATTAGTGCTTAGAAAGGATAACTCAAAACACTATGGTAGCCTCAGAAGGGGTTTTCAGGGCCAATTGGAAAGGTTCTTATCAAATGGATAAACTAGCTAGTTCATGTGCTTACAAGCTACTGCACATGGATGGGACTATAGTCAAGCACCCATGGAATATAGCTATATTGAAAAAGTATTATCAGTATACATACCTATCTATTCATTACTCCTTTTATTTGTTATTTTTTTTAAACATGTGTTTGTACTATTGTATATAGGTCTTGTGGGTGCCATACCAGTTCCTCACAATGGTTAGTTGTTTTTTGCAAGTCTATTAGTATTATCAGTATACATACCTATCTATTCATTACTCTTTTTATTTGTTATTTTGTTTAAACATGTGTTTGTACTATTGTATATAGGCCTTGTGGGTGCCGTACCAGTTCCTCACAATGGTTAGTTGTTTTTTGCAAGTCTTAAAAGTCATTATGATAAACCAAAATTCCTATGGTTCTCATTTCACTTAGGTTAACTCTTGTTATATCATGTAATGACATGAGCTCTCATTGCTAAGAGGAAAATTATCTATGAAGCATTCTATTTTCATTTATGAACGCAACTATTTTTAATCTTCTTCTGATATGAATGAATGGTTGAATGCCAAATGCGAATGTTACTTGATTGATTGAGTTTAGCTCTTTGCTTGATGATTTCTTTATTAGCTTATAGTTAATTTCTCTCGAATATTCTCGACTGACGCTTCACTAAAGTTTGATGCTTTAAAACTCATGTTCTAAATTAGTATAGTTGTTAAGAGATTAAGTTTTATCAAGAGACTTAAGCAAGAAGATCTTTTGGAACACCTGACTTGAACTAATCAAGAGATCAATTTTAAAACAGAACTAAAGTGTATCTACTCTAATACAATGAATAAAACTAATGAAAACTGTAGTATTTTAGATAAAATTTTAAAATAGCGCAACTTTCTAGTGGGAGTAGAGGTCATTAAAAACCCAAAGATGAAATCAAATCATTGAGAACTTACAAAAGGTTCATTTTTAGAACTAAATTACATACACACATTTCACCCAAATTAATCATGAACCATTCTGCTAAAAGAGCAAAGCAAGTAGCCACTATGATGGATAGCTAAAAATACATATATGAGTTAGCCATTGAGTGGACTAATCAAGCAAAAAGAACAAAAGAAAAATAATGAAAACAAGGCAATGAGACTCATAAGCTCACGCCCAAATGAGGAAAACAAACAATATATACTGTAAGAGTTTACAAATGCTCCTTTATATATGACAAAATGGGTTAAGAAAACATTTGAAAGAGCTTAGCTACTCTAGAATGCTTGCAAAACATCTTTTAAAATATCATATTTCACCATTTACCTTATACATTGAATTGTCACTTATTTATATCACCCAAAAAGATGAGTATTGCACTGTGAGATATCACCCCCTAAAGTTGAGCTCCCACATTATTTATCAAATTGATTGAGCACACCTTGACTAAATGGATTCATAATTTCTCTTTATGAGAACATATTTGTTGGTTATCTGAAAGCACATTTTTTAACAAGCATGTACGATAAACACCCTAGAAATGCATTCAAAGCGCCATGAGGAAAGTTCAGCTCAACCAAGAAAAAAAAAAAGAGAAAAGTGCTAATTAATTAAATTAATTAATAGTTAACATAATCAAACCTCATTTTTTTGTCAAAAAGTGTTGCAGAGGCAGGATTTGAACCTGTGACCTTCAGGTTATAAGCCTTGTGAGCTATTAAACTACTCTACCCCGCGATGAAGAGAAGGGCTGGGAAGAATTAAGAAACAAACAAGGATTGAATAGGCTCTCAAGTGTTTATAGAATGGGTAGAGAACCCTTCCCTATTATTAACTATTCTTTATTTGATAAGTACAAATGTAATGAGATAGATGCAAGTCTTCATGAGTATACAGAAGACTTGCATACAATTTAGCTCAGCAACCTCATAAGGACAACTCCAAAAGTTTTCAAAACTTAAAAAACCATAAACACTACTAACAAAATAGTCAAACACTACTACTTACACAAGTACTTTATTCTAAATTGAATTTTAGCCAAAAGTCCTTGGTTAGCCTGCAAAGTTCAAATATTAAAATAAACAAAAAACAGCAAAAACAAATAAACACTAAATAAAACCCTATGCAATGGGTCGTTAAAAAAACTTAAAAGTAGGGCAACATAAAAGTTTTAAATACTATCAGAAAGCATCAATATCGACATGAATAGTAAAGAAAGAAAGTTAAGCAAAGGGTCAATTCCTTCATCAGTGTGGCAGGATGACTTATAGAGAGTAAGAGGATCAGCTCCCCAGTTGGATCAAGAACATCATAAGAACCTCTATGAGTGCCTTCATTATTATTATTATTATTAGTTTCTCTTCTTCTCTGATTAGAGTTAAGATATTTTTCTTCACCACAAACAACTCAAAATAAAGAGCTTTAAAGCTAAGATTTGTCTTTTAAGTCTCAAACATGACATAATTCATAGCTATCTGAACTTATTAATTACTCTGCTCCTAAGCCTCTTGAGTAATCCTTATCTCTAAGCTCAGTATAACTCCTTTTTTGCTGTCAACTTCTCCCTCTGGGATTCAATCCTAGAGGTTATCTTCTCTAGAAGCTTCTCTAGATGCTAGCACTTCTTTCTAGTTGAGCTACTTATTACTTATATTTAGTGTAGGTTGAGAGAGCAACAAAGGACTTCCTAGCCAAGTCATAATTCTTGATCAACGTAAAGTAAAAAGTAGCTAAAAAAGAAAGAGAGGTTAGCTCTCCATATTAAGAAAAAGAGGGTTATGCTTAGCAAAACCAAACCATTAAGGAAAACTTAGATCTTGACAAGATATAATGGCTGCAGTGATGCCATCTAGGAAAGTCTATTTTGTTCATCACGATGACAGAGTTAGAAATAAGATGGTCACATGTAAATTGAAAAAACCTTTAAAAATGAGAAAACATGCTGCTTAAAGCAACATTTCAATCTATGGTTTCTTATGTGCTCGTGTAGGAGAAGGTTTCAGTATATATATATATATTTCTTTTTAGAAGATGATGAAGGAGTCTCAGAAGATCTCTTAAAGTCATTCATTAGAGAACATTGGGATTTATCATCCTGTTTAAGAGTGAGAGGATAGCCCTTTGTTAGGAAAAATGATAGCTAGTTTGTTCTCAGCTGAGGTGGATATAAGATTAGCAAAAACATACTTGTCTAGAGCCCTTTACTTACTTTCACTAGAGCCAAAATGAGGTTTTTTTACTACAAAGTATAGAGACAACTATTAACAATCAAGTAAAAAGAAAGAGAAAGATAGAGTAAGAGTGAAAAGATAAAATAAATAGAAGACTGAGAGGGATAGTTAAAGCATCCATCAAAGATTTAGTGTGATTATCAAACAAATGATGATCCTTAATATGTCTAAAATTAAGTAGTCTCTCCTCATTCCGTGCATCTTTCTTTTTTCTAAGATCAATAAGTCTTGCTTTGTATGACCACAAAATCTTGCATATCCTCCATTGGATCTTTGCGTGAACATAAAATCTTGCATATCCTCCATTGGATAATCTCTTTTACTCCATATAACAATGAAAAGGGCATAAGGGTAAAGTAATGATCTTTAGTAACAGCTCTTTAGTAATGATCAATGTAAGTATGCTGAAACAACAATAGCTTATGGTATCTATAACTATGCTGTAAAAGTTAAACATAGTGAGTCATAAGTGAAGATAAATTACAATATAAAAAAATCATAATAAATAAGGGGTAAATCATTCATTTACAATTGCATGGTGATAAAGATAAATAATCCACATAAATTATCCATGTAAGAGATATTAGAGAAGACAAGCTATTTCATTTTACTTCAATCATAATGAGGATCTTAGCAAGGTGAGCTACATCCATTATGATTAAAAACAAGTCATCCATATAAAACATTCATGAGTGATAATTGAAGAAAGAGAAGCTCATACACTATATGTTACCACATATAGCTAAAGGCAAGTCAGGCAAGTCAGGCAAAAACATGTTTGTGATGACTTTGGGTCGATAAGCTGTACACTTTTAATTTCAAAGAAGATAATAAATCTCTAAAAAAGAGTGAGCAACCTCTGCAAGGTACCATTAAGTTCTCCATAAGGTCTTCACACAATATTTATAAACAGATTTTCACAAGAGAAACTGACCATTGCGAGAGTACCCATGAGATCCCTCCATGGACTTAACATAATATTATAAAAATAAATTCACAAATGATACTAACCATTGCGGGGCTCCCCTAAGGTTCCCACAAGATCTTCAAACAAAATTTACAAATATATAGACATATGTGCGTTCGTGTGTGTATATATATAGAATAAATCAGTAGAGAATTCCCAACCATATGTCCATTATTGGCATATCTCAAGTGCCTTTACTTGGTGGTGTTTACCTCTAATGGTAGATTTTTTGCCCTTTTATTCAAACACGATCTAAACCAAATTAGTCACTAATATAGAAGCTCTTTGTACAGCTCCCTATAGGAAAATAGTAATTGTTTTCACCAAATTTTTGTTAAGATCTGATTTGAACCAATTGGTGATTCTCATGGGATCCAACTCAAATCTAATTAAAGCAAATTAATTTATATTTGGAGGAGCTTCTGCCAAGTTTGGGTTTAGATGTGTTTTTCTAATGTTTGCACAACTAGTTTAGCTGAGGTACCTTAGGTGGTGAGCTAAAGTAATATGCATAGTTATCTGAGGTAGTTATATGAGGAATAATAAGGGAACCCAGTGATATAAAGGGCTGGTGTGTGCTTAAGAGTAGCTTAAGTGTACTCGAGAGATAGCTCATGCAATCTCACAAAATACTAGTGTAGCTGGGATACCTCATGTAAGCTCATATATGAAATACAGTCTCGACCACAAATTGAAAATATAGGGAAACAAATACAAGTATAGAGTAAAACACAATTTTTTTTACATGGTTTTTCTTTTAACCTACGTCTACGGGAGTAAAGAATCACCAATCAACTATATAAACTAAAGGTTACGTAAGATTTTATATTATACAAGATAAATAACATAATCTAGATAGCTATATAGAGATGCTTAGTCTTGATAAAGATGAAAATGGTGAACAAAGACATGAAGAGTGATAATATAATGAAGAAGATGATGAAGGTGAATAATAGAAATGGCCTCCCAAAAATGGAGAAGTGCATGTAAGAGAGAAAAGAGGAAAGGAGGGGTGGCGAGGAGATAAGAACCCGATGAATACGACATTTATACAATGGAAGCTACTAGTAAAGAGAGCGCATAAAAATTAGAGATAGATGTCCTCTTTAAATTAAAAAGAGAGAATACTTTTAAGGGTATGTGTCATACTTAGGGAAAAGGAATAAGATTTTTTTTGTGCTAGGTTTATTATTTCTCATAAATATCTTGACGTGTTCGACCTTGACCTGTGATTTCCTAAGCTCATCTAATGTAGTAATTTCTTTCCAATGGTATATTTATACTTCTCCATGTATTGTGACAGTTTTACTCTTGTAATTGTCCATGTATCATTCATTATTAGTTTAAAAATATCCTTCCAAGTATACCCCTAAACAAATAGATTTATCCATTTAAATAAAATTAAATTAAAAGAAATTTTTGATAAATTTTATTAGTAAAATAGTTTTGTTTTGACCTAAAGAAATCATAGTAATGCAATACCTAAATACCCTTGTAAATTAACATTTGGTTAACAGTGTTACCAATTTGGTGGTAATTAATAAACACTAAAAATTTAGGTGCTTTTGAACAACCGTCAAAATTGCTTGACGTTAAATTGAATTTTCAGCAGAAATTAGGTGGGAAATTAATAATTTCTTTTTTTTAACTTCTTGAAACTTATCTAGAAATCCTAGTTGGAGTAATCACTAACTAAAAGTTCTATTGAATTATAATGAGTTTCTAATAACGCAAATGAATGATTTCTTATATGATCAAATAATTTATAATTTACAATAAATTGATGTGTATGCCAATCGTTCCAATTGAGATGTGTTCTTCATTTAGAATAGGTAAGATGGGTCAAATAGGCCTATCTCAAAGAATTTCCTTCAGTATTTAGACCTTAGGTGATGTTTGGTTGGGAGGAGAGTATGAAGAAGAGGAAAGTAATTCAAATTCTACTTTTATTTTCATTGTTTGGTTGCATAAAATATATAAGAATTTAATTTCTATTAAAATTTAATATCCCTTATAATGTAGAATTTGAATTCCACACCAAAGAGTGAAGAATTCAAATTTCTCTTATATTGAAAACCCAAGCTTCCAAATTTGTCCTCTAATATTTTAACTTGTTTAATGTTATTAATAATTATTATTTATAATTTTATTTTATCAATTTAATATTATAAATAATTTTATATTAATTAAATTTAATGAATGATTTAAAAAATTTATTTAAAAAATAAACTTATTTATTTATTTAATATGAACATATATAAATATAAATTAATCATCACCGGAACTTCACCGGACCTCCACCAGACCGTCACCGGGCATCGCTAGAAGCCGCTGAAAATTCACTGGAAAGTCACCGACCACCGTTGACCGGCGTTGCCTTCCGTTAACCAATGTTGACCGATGTTGACTTATGTTGATCGACGTTCACTTAAGTTGACCGCTACTGTTGACCGACTTTATTTATATTAAATTATATTTATTATTAAATTATATTAAATAGTTTGGTATATTAAATATAAATCATGAATTGTTTTAGAATTTTTTGAAATTAAAAAAGTTTGGCATTAATACTAAATTATATTTTATTACTAATATATATTAATTTAGTATTTAGGGCAAAGGATAAATTTATCCAAAGAAAAAAATTGTAATTTCTTTCCCTATCAAATTTTATGTCAAATCAAACAATAAAATTTAATTTCATTATTCTTTTCCACTCCTTTCTTCTTCTTTCTCCTCCATTCCACTCTTTTCCTCTCCTCTCTTTTCTTAAAACCAAATACTACTTTAGTGTATAGAGTCTTTTTATTCCATTAAGGAACTCATAGTTTCTATAGTTAGTGACTTTTTTTTTCTGGTATTGTTCGGCACTTTCCTAACCTAACCTTAGTTTTATGTTGTTCTAATCTAAGCTTTTGTTTTAGGTTTTTCTACACAAAACCTAAGTGATGTGTATTTCAGCCCAATATGACTTAATGTGTATTGTTTGTTAACTTTTGTCCTCATAATTTACTAATCTTTTAAAAAAATACATGATAAATTTTTAAATATTTTTGGATTTTTATTATTCTTCAAGTAGAAAATTAATAATGTTCCTTTTAAATTTCATTCAATTAGAAAAAAGTGAATACAATTTTTTTGTTTAATTTTAAAATGGTAGTTTTGCATTGTTTTTCAAATGGTAGTTTAGTTTTTGTTTTATAATATAGAAATGATTAAATTTTCGAAGAAGTGTAAAAGGACAAAAATGTATTGCATAGGTTTAGGGGAACCCATTATTACTTTTTAAATTACTATTTACTCATAATGTATAAAAAAAAAAAAAAAAGGAGAGAGAGAGAGAGAGAAATACATATTAATATTCGTGTGTTAAAAATATTAGTGGGTCGAACAATGAGTGATGAACTAGAGAGCAAACAGTTGGTTTTTCCCAAAATTTTTTTTATTAACATGGGAAAATGAGTATGATCCTTTTTTTGTTTCAATTTAACCCTAAAAAAAAAAAAGAAATTTCACAACGATCACAATCACATAGTCACACCACTACTTGTGCGCCTCCATGGCAAGCTACATCGCTCTTGCTCGCAACCATGCTTTTATGGCCCTTACAATCAATTTTTACTTAAACTTTTAGATTTTAAGTGGTTGCTCGAAAGTACGAACATTTCTATTTTTGTTATCTTTCACAAAATTGAGACATCCAAGATTTAAGACGGAATTGGTATTTTGATTAGTCATAATATACGATGCATTCTTACCTCAATTTAACAATTAGATCAGGATTCAGGAGTGACAAATTCCAACCTAAATCATATTTTGCTAATAATTGATTTGAGCATTGGAGTTCTATCAATGACACAGTTGGCATCCCTAATGTGGTTTCCATTTTCTCATAGGCAACCTACTTGTAAAGAAACCTATTTGTTAAGACCTAACCCTAAAAAAAAAAAAAGTGGGCTTTTTAACATTCCTCTAAACTCCTTATAACAACCCTCTTGAATTTTATTCCTAAAATATTCCTAAGTTAATTTATGAAATACAAATTATATTAAAATTAGCCATCTTCCTATAAAACTTCATATTAGAAAAATATTTCTTTTCAAATTTTATTTATAAAACATGAAAATCTTAAAATCTTAAATTATTTTCTTATTACATAATTTCTATCTCCATAACTTTAAACTCTTATATTATTTTAAAAAATATTTTTCAATTAAAATTTAATATATAAATATAAATTGTAAAGTTGGTGAGTAAAAAATCTTTTTAAAAGAATAATTTATTTAAGTTTGTAATTAAATTTTGATTTAAATAAAAATTAATTAATTTATCTTTAGTTATTTTTGGTGATTTTGATTTAAAAAATTAAATTTTATGAGAAATTCCCCTAAAAAATTCCAAGACCAGAAAAGACCAATCGCAATCCCGGGGTCATTTATCAAATAATCAACCTTAGAATGTCTAAACTTCAACTATAAGGAACCAAGATTTTCGTTCAACAAGTGCTACAATGAAGAAACTACAAATTTGTTAAGGCCATTATAAAATATCTATTAATAAAAGGGGATTAAACCATTAAAGAAATAAAAAATAAAAATCTACTTGACTAGAAGATGAAAAGCAGCAAAAGCCTCACCCAAAAGGGTCATGGTTAGAAGATACTAACCATCTAGTCTATTGACTGTGTCCCTAATTTCAATTTTCAAATACTTAGTCACAGAATTACGTTTTGTTTTAAATTAAAGTTAGGCATGTATAACTTTTAAATTCTAATGTCAAAGTAAAATAAAGTTAAGTTAATTTTACACTTGTATGATAAAAGATCTACTATATTGTTACTAATTTTATCAAAATTATTATTTAAAAATTATATTTACTATATACTATTAACTTTTACGTCATAATTAAATTTTTTTTCACAGTAATTATATCTTAAAAGTTACAATACCTCAATACTAAACATGGTCTAAGTAATATGAAATTTGGTTACTCTTCTTTATTTCTCAAACTTTTGCAACTTAAATTTTATTAAAAGGCTATAAATACATTCACGTGCTTTTATAATGTAAAACTTATACTTGAGTAAAATATTTAATCTTAAAACTTAAAATTAGAAGTATTTAAGTACAACTCATGTGGTACAAACTAACAGACATTATATAAATGATATGATGTGGTAACATCCATTCATTTGAGACTGAAACAAATAGATCTAGCGACCACAAAACCACTAACCTGCTTTCGGAGATGGATTTAAGTATAAGTAAATAAGGCAATCGCCTAAGGCCTTAAATTTTAGGAAGACCTCATTTTTTTAGTATTTCATTAATAATTCTCTAATAATAAAGATTTTTAAAAAAAAATTATGCATGGTAGTAAAGCTTATTAGACATCTCTCTAGTTAATAATTATCCTATAATTAAGATTTAAAAAAATTATATTTGGTAATCTTATTGTTAAAGAGACATAATTAATAATATTATCTAACTATTAATTCATTCATTATTAGTTTTTCCAAGAAAAATAAATAAATTTTTTACCTTTTTTGTTTCTTAAAAAGGCTTAATTATTTAACATTAGAATCATTTATTTTGAATATTCCTTTTAATTTCTATTAAGAACCTTATAAACTAAAAAAATCATCGATGAATTTTTTTTCTTTCTTCTCTACAAATAAAATTATGATATGTAGTAGTTCATTCAAAAAAAGTAAAAAATTAGTTTCTTGAAATACAAAGTTCATATCTATTATCTTATCATCTATTTATCATTTTAACTTTCTATGGGCTACCATACTAAATATTTTATTTGAAAATAGTATTATTCTCATTTATTTCTTTGTTTATTTTTGTATAAGTTCTAAAGAAAGTAAATTTTAGGTTTTGTTTTCAATTTTTTTAAAGATTTTCTTGATTATTTGTTAAAATTAAAGAATAAAAGATGAAATGAATTTTGAGCTCTTTTATTTATTTATTTATTTTGAAGTATTGAAGATGTTGAATAAAAAAAAACTCTCATAAAATAAATTCTCCTAAGGCCGAGATACTCTGCAGCCGACCCTGCTTGCTTTTATAATGGATAAATTGGAGATGTATTTTGACTTTCCAAAATGGACCCTCGCAATCCAGCAATCTTAAAATGGACTCCTCGGCCATTGATTTGAGTGAAACTCCCTGCACCCCTTTAAAACTCATGTGATATCCCATTTATTATATATATTGCTCGTATTTTGATGAAAATTATGGAAAATAACAGAAGGTTACAGCAAAATTTAATTAAATATTACACATAATTTTTTATAATATAAATCTTATCATTACATAATTTATGAGTTTATTGACTCAAAATTATTTTGATTTTAAACTAATTATTTATATCATTCAAAAGATGAGAGTTCATGACATTTAAGTATAAAAATATTTTAAATTTAGTTAAATTTATATTTATTCTTTTATGCAATTTTTTTTAATAATAGAACTATGATTGTCAATATATTATTCTATAAGGATTTTAAACGGAAGTAAAAAAAAAAAAACTGCTCATTGATTTTGTTAAAGAAATGGACCACTTTGTGCGATTGTGATTCGGCAATGGTCTTTTCCTTGCCAGGCGGCCCACGCCAAAAAAAAAAAAAAATTCCTCTTTCATAAAATCCCTTCAATTTGAAACAACTAGAAAATGACTTGTTTGTCCCGTTTTGCGCAAGGCTAATAATGCAGACAAATGTAGGGTTTAAGAAAATAATAACAATAATAATAATAAAACATGGTAAAAAAAAAAGGAAAATTACGTGATATGAGATCAAATACCATTTGCTTGATGTTGACTAAAAATTGGAAAATCTTGATTGACCTCCCTCAATGTTTGACCAAACTACACTAATTAAACGGCATCACAAAGTGCAGAAAAGATTTATAAAAAAATAAACAAAAAAATAGCAGTCATTCTTGAAAGATATTTCCAGCCATTATTTTTGTAAATATACTCTATTTCTAAAAAAATAATTATAATAAATTTTTAATATTTTTTAAAAGTACAATCAATAAAAGATTTACACAATTAATCAATCAAATCCTTCTAATAATTTTTTTTTTCTTAAGGTTCTTTGATTATCTTTGATTATAAATTTTGATATAAATTTTATTTTACTATTTTATTATTATGATATAAAACAACCATATTGCCCCAAGAAATATGAATTATTGTTTTTAATAATTTAGGTATTTAATTTTGTGACTTATAATCTAATTTTTTTAAAATAAAATATAATTATTATTTTCACTACTGTAAATGACAAATTTAACAGCCCAATAATTTACATGAATATTGTATCATAAAGACATTATATTAACTTAATTAAAGATCAACAATTATACTAATAAAGTAGTATTAGAAACAATGAGATTAGTATAAAGTTAGAAAAATATTGAAATTCAAGTAAATTCTTAATATTTTTACCTTACAGTGGTAAAATAATTAATTTAAACTTATGTCAAAACAATCTTTATATTCAAATATTTAAAAAAAGTCTTAAGTCATAAAAAAATAAATTAAGATAGATTTAATTAATTAGTTCTCTAAAATTCTTTCTTATTTAAAATTTTTTAAAAATAATACAAATTTTTTATAATTTTTTTTTCTAAAAAAAGAGATAAATTTACAAAAACTTGTGGGGTAGAGATATTATCACCGGATCACCTTTCTTTTATTACACAAACACATCACTGTTGTACCAGCCAAAGTTGCGGCAGCCAAAATCAACATCATTGGAAAGGAAAATATATGAATTTTTCTGATCCGACAATCTTTGGCTGCAAGCCAATGACATTGTATATACAAACAGTCATTGACATCCAATTGTTCAAATTAGGAATTAAGACATTTCATTATTTGAAGCATGTAATTAGCACAACGTAATAACAGTAGAAATCCTACTAGCAACTGCAATTCCAACATTAATCTTTTTTTTTTTTAATTTTAAAATAATCAAAGAAAATTTCACATAAGCCATTTCATTATTTGATGCATGTAACTAGAGATGATGCATGTAACTAGAGATGGCCAACGGGCCATGCCATGCCGACCATCAAAGGAAGCGTATGGGTCAATAAATCGTCTAATAATCCAAACGTCACGCACATTCGTCTGCCGCCGTCTTGGAAAAATAGTCTACTAAACTTTTTTTCTTTTTTTATTTTTTTAAGAGCAGATGCCAAATTGTTATCTTATTTTTTAAGCTTATATACTTTTTTTGAATTCATTTGCTTTTATTTAAATTTAATAAAATAAAAAATTCAAAAAACTCAAGTCCATATTCAATGATAATAAATTAATAATAATAACAAAATATAATATTAGTTGCTAAATTTGACTCTATGATATTAGAATTCTTTTTTAGTACTTCAAAACAACAATAATAATAATTTTTTTTAAAGGTTAACTTAATTGTTAACTTAGAATTACGTAGAGTCATATATCTTCGTTTATAATAATATTAATACATATTTTTATAAAATCATGATATTTATAATTTTATTTATTAAAATCAGGATATCAATTATTTATTTAGTAAATTATAAACTTAAATCAATTATAATTTTTGTGAAACTAAGAATTAAATAAATTTAAAAAACTTGAGCAAAAAAAATATATTAAAAGATTCAATTTCAAGTTATTTATAAAATCATAAAATTTTAAATTTACTTTCATTACAAAATAAAATGTACTTAGTGTGTGCTTTTTCGCTTACCGTGCTTTCGCCCATCTCTAATCGTGCCGTGCTTTTAAGGCTCATGTGCCTAAAATCTAAGACTGGCATGGCCCACATGAGTGTCGTGTCGTGCCGTGTGCTTTACCGAAACGTGCTCGTGTCGTGTCGTGCCTCGTGCCGCCCGGCCCATTAGCCACCTCTACATGTAACTAGCACAACATAATAACAATAAAAATCCTACTAGCAACTACAATTCCCACACTCATCATCTTTTTTTTTTTTTTAATTCTCTTTTCATTTTAAAATAATCAAAGAAAAATTCACATACCTACTGTTGCATATGTCAACTATAATTTATAGCTATGTTGACTACTGTTGCGAATGTCAGCCGTATTCTACAGCTATGTGTTGACTAATTTTTAAACACCATATTTTAGGAGATTTAGTCCCTAATTTTCAGGAATATTAAATTACAATATCCTAGCTGTTTTTATCATTTTTTTCCTAAGGTCTAATGTATATAAATAGGTATTCTTCTCTATTGTATAAAAAGTAATATAGAGATTAAAAAAGTAGAAATACAATCTGAATTTGCACACCTACCATTATAACAGTGGTTTAAAAGTAATTCAAGGCCAGCAGCTTCTTTTAAGCCTCTAAATTTCAAATCAAATACTAGCAAGCTTGATTGACTTAGCTCATTTAAAGTACATAAAGCTGCCAAGAATTAGAGAAAGCTAGTGAATCTAACATGCCTGATTTCTTAGATATGCATTTCCTTTACAATCAAATCTCAAGAAAATAAGTGGAATATAAAGGAGGAAATAATAAAGCAAATAAATGGAACGGAATTACTTCCCTAAAAAAGATTACAAAAGTTTACAATCATAGTTGAAACCTAGCTACCTTGTCAATCTCAGGGATCTAACAGTAAAGAATATTCTAGAATCCTCTATAGATGACTAGAAGTTTCCCATTTCCATATATCACTAACATACATCTTATTCAACCATCAAAATAAAAATCTAAAATACATAAACAAAATCTCTAACCTGATATTTACTAAGTTACATCAATGCAAACTCTCGCGCATGCATCGCATAACATAATCTCACAAGTCACTGTCAACTCTTGAAACTTTCCAAACCCTATGGACATCTAATTCAGTCAAGGATGGTTTTGAAGCTTAATTTGCATCTACATAAATACATAAACATGACTGCTTAATATTTATCCTTCGAGTCATTCTGGATGCTTGAAGCTTCATTAGTTTCTGGTTTCTCTAATGTACACTGTACAAATCCACAGTAATCACCGATACAACAGTATAAACCACAAACAGCATGTCGCTTATACTGGTGATGGGGAGAGTAAAAATTCTGGTTGTAATCTCTGTAGAAGTATCCCACAAAAGGGACAAAAGGGTTTTGGAGTTTCTTCTTGAACAGAAGATTCTATTAAAGATTTGAAATCATCGGGATATCTAGGCATTATAAATAAAGACTCTGGGGCCAATTTGGAAGTCCATCTCTGACAACATTTGCAAAACCATAGAGGAGTTGCAGGGCAAACCTGCATGGATACGGAACATCTTACTAATTTGTGTTTCTGATTATCTCCATCACTGCTTTCCAGACCTCGGCAAACAGCAACTTCTGGAGAATCAAAAGGCACTGATGCTGTGCAATAGGTACACTGCTCTTCTTCTACATATTTACTGGGGTGGCTCCTGTTGTTCAAGTGTATCGATGTAAAAACAACAAAGATACAACATTTTGTTACATGGAGTCCAAAGTTTTCTAAAAGGAGAAAAAAATTCTTTAATTTCCATTATATTGTTTAACAAGACCTTTTTTGGCTAAAATTATGAAAAACCATTTTCTGTGATTCCATGAAATGATGTCCTTTTGGTCTTTTGCTATCACTAAAGGGGATGGCTCAATCCAATGGAGTAGCTGCTACTGAAAATGTTGGAATAGAGCCTTCTAACGGTATGTCAAGGAAAACAAAACCCACAGCATTATGTAGCAAGATAGCCAAAAGGTCCGAAACATCTCTTGTTTGTTTGCCATTTTTGCATAAATATGCAATTCATTTATCATGCAGAATTCTGTAGCATAAAGAATAAAATAGAAAGAATACCTTCTGTCACTTCGTCCAACTTCTGATGCAAGGACCTTTAGTTGATCTCTTACATGTTCATGGTTATGTGCAACCCATTGCTCCATTTGTGCAATTCCATCAGGACACCAATACACAGTTTGAGAACAAGTTGAGGTCACATAAGCACCATGACCTATAAAAGCAGAGAAACTGAAACCCACAATTCTTTCACGGAGTTCTTTTTCACTGTTCAAAAGCAATTCCATCCATACAGTAAGCTGCTCCTCTTCAGAGCCATAAATTCCTTCTAAGCTCTGTAGTTTGCTGTCGATTTGATCAGCCTTGAGCTCTGCTAGTATTACACGTCTCAAGATAATATTAATGAGGTGCAACTGGCGAGAACTAATCTTTGATACACTTTTAGATACATGTGATAGAACAGTTTTCATAGAAAGGCCAACATGTGATCCCAAATACAATGAAGAGAGTGATCCCAGATACAATGATGAGAGCCACTTAAGTAGTGTACATTCAACATACTTTGGTATAGACCTTTTGAAGGCCAATAATGCTCCAATAAGATCCCAAACAACCAAAGGCTTACGCAAATCTTCATATTGTTGCAAAGACAACAAAATATTGGACTCCCAAATAGACAATTCCTTCTCTGAAAAATCGGGGCAAGCTTCATGACCATACTCCGGAAAAGCGTTTGACATAACATCTAATTGTTGCCCACCAATCCAGAAGAACTCAATAGCTGATCTCTGAGCCCTGAACATGTTTCCAGTGAGTAAAACATTCTAAAGTGAGACGAGGGTAAAAATGCAGCAGTCAATTGTTACTTGGCATTTCTCATGTGATCCCTCCATTTTCACTCTTACAGATGTGAATAATTCATTTAACAAATAAACTGGCTCAACTTTGATATTTTCAAGCTTGTTAATTTTTGAGCTCAAACTCAAATCAACTCCAGCTCGAGCTTGACTTTGACGAGGAAGCTCAAGAACCTACATATCGATTATCGTCTATTGATTTATATCATGAAATTATACGTAATATATTTACATTCCTCATATATAAAGGATAGAATGTGGTATATCATAAAAAGTCTAAATATAAGAAAATATATGCCACAAACTAATATTTGAACAAAGCTTGAGCATCATTGTCAATCTCGATCCATCACAAGCTGAACTCAAACTTTGACCATTTCCCCAAGCTGAGATAAAAAAGCCAAGTATTCAGATGGCTTGTTTGTGTCACCATTTCATGGGATGTAATGCTAGTTTCCCCTTCGTATTCTTTTGTTGCTTATAGTTATCACTAAGGTGGTGTTTGGTTTGAAGAAATAAGAAAGAAAAAAAAAGGAGAAAACAGAGAAAGGGAAAGGAGAGACTAGAGGAAATTTCATTTTTATTATTTGGTTTGGCATGGAATTCTAGGGGTAAAGGGATGGATATTTTTTTTCTTTTTTTTCTTGGGAACAAGTTTATTCTTTGTGGTAAAATTTCAATATTTGTTATTAAGTAAAATTAAAAAAATATAAAAAATATTAATCAATTTATATTATTTACTAGATTAATAATTATAAATAAATTTAACCTTTAAAAAATAAATAAAGCAAATAGAAATCGAAAAAATTATTATCAACTGATTTGATTTTTCTTCAATTTTCTACATATATAGTTTAAAAATAAAAATATAATAAATAAAGTATACTATAGAAATAATATTAGTTGGTTTTCAACATTACATTAATGAAATGTTTGGAGAGAATACAGGCTTGAGCTTTAGCTTCCTCACTTGTAATTATATTTAAAAAAATGATAAATTAATTAAATGAAAATATGAAGTTCCTATTTTTATCTCTCTTATAAATGGCAATAGCCAAGAAAATAACCTCGTGCAACAGCGTACGGTAATTAAATGATTTTTAAGGGATAAATATGGTAATTTAGACCTACTGCATTCTGGAAATAAAAAATTGAGGAAACCGAATTCTTCTACTTGAAGCAATTGGAGTTCCATCAAAATTTGATTTCTCATTCATTACTGCCAACCGAACGGGAGAAACCTCGGAGAAATTCGAATTCCTCTCCTCTGTCTTCTCTCTGGTCAACCGAACACAGCCTAAGTTTTTATTAACTTGAGTTATCCATTTCCCTGATATCCTATTATTAGTTTCATATAACAATTTATTCTACAGCATACATCCCCTTCACAAATTCTTACATACACACACTACACTCTGATAGAGCATTTAGTAGGAAAGGAGTCACTCACCTTGCCTGGTACATGTGATCTAATGCATCCAGATCGAAGTTGCGGACCTATAAGAATCAGTTACATTATTTTTCAGTTTTAACTTAACAGTATGTGAAACAACAGCTTTTCAATAGCACTATAAAGACTTGCAGTAGCTAGATATTGGGAAAACAAAAAACTGAATATTGGGAGAACAAAAAACTGAAAAGACAGGTTTTGTATCAGCAAATTAGTAGGTTACAGAATCCGATATTCTACTCTGCCTCCTCTTATCAATTAATGAACAGAATGATTTAATGATAATTAATGAAATACTTAAAGATCAGTGGTGTACCTGTTTTAATCTTATGCAAATAATTTAATTAGTATTAAATCCTTCTTCCAATTGTAAGCCCAAAAAAAAAGGGGCTTGCAAGACAATGTTCTTGTAGATACAACTAAAAAAACTACAACATTTTCATGAATCCTAGAGCACTTTGATTGCCCCTTGAACAAGAGTTGCAAAGACTATTTGATCTTCTTTTTCAAAAAAATAAAAGAACACTTCTATGAATAAAATCAAGTAGAAAATTTGTGAACCGGAAGTGTTCCAAAAAAAAAAAACCTTGATTTCTAGTTTAAAACAGCAGAATCAAACAATATAATACTTTGGTATCCAACAGCAACAATATTATTGTGCAGACATAATATGCTACTAAGTACTAGTGAAATATACTTAAATTTGCAACTAAAAGGTGAAGAAACTTTTTTTGAAAATGATAATAGTAATACCAATTAAACGTGTCTATTCAAATAATTAGTGTGAAAAAAAATGCAGAATATTAATTCTTGATAACAGAAACATTCATATGCAATCTAATAGATTCTAAAATTTAAGTATGTAGGCTATATGCTGGAAAATGCTTTTCTGGAGGGCAAATATGTCTACCGTTAAAACTACTAGCACCAAAAAAAAAAAAAATGGGGGAGATACGGGGAAGACAGAATGCCATACCATAGCAACAACAAGACTTCCAGGAGACACGGCCATGCCAAGACAAGAGACAAATGCATCTGGAAGCTGGATAAAACGATTCACATTTTATTCAACTAGAGTGAAATATTTTTAAGTCAATGAAGAACAGAAAGGGTAACATCATACATCAGTGCAGCTCTGCAGACCAGGAGTGTTTGGGGGAATCGATACTTCAGAGAGAGAATTGCCATGAAAAATCCAGCTACGCACAAAATTATCCTACGGCCATCATTAGATAATGAAATTCAATTAGCAGCTTCATTTTTTGCCTGCATGACAAAGGAGTGACAGCATGTGTGCACTGAAGTACATAACATTTTGACAAGAAATGAGGGGAAAAAAGTATTATATTGTAAAATGAATAATCATGCTCATAAAATATTTTGAATTTCTAGATACGTTTTTTCTTTCTGTTCTTTCCCTAGTTCAGCTGCTATGGTCTCTTGGTTTAAGGGCCCCATAAAGTGGAAATAAATGTACAACAAAAAAATATACATTCAAGAAAGAAAGCAAAAAAAATCTACTTTAACCAAAACAACTCCTTAATTGCCAATTGAGATTGACATGCTGTTTTGAATCTATATTTTGAGAGGCAGCTCAAATTATTTATGAAATCAAATTTACTTTTCTTTTTCTTTTTATCTATAGAGATCAAAATTTGACAAATGCAAAATTTAATAAGTGAAGAGCCAGCATATTCTAGATTTTTATTTTCTGAAAGAAATCTAATTTTTACTTTTAGCAGATTGGAAAGTATTTTGCAGACACAATTATTAGTATTTGGCATGTAATTAGAACTATGAAAAACTGTTTTCTTAAGCATTAAAAGAGGGCTCAAGCCATTCAGAACAACTTTGCAGAGTTCTTCATTTAAAAGCGCAGAAGATTGAATCACATCGAAATCCCCCTTCCAAAGAACCCATTCTGACCTGACCAACACCAAATATTGACTCTCTATATTAACTGGATCTAATTGAAGTTGAAGTTAGAAAAGATTGATAAGTAAGCAAAATCTTCTTTTTCCAACTACTGCTCATATCGACCTAGAGCAACTACAACTTGACTTGCCACGCGCTGAAATCTTGTGGCAAAATTTGTAAGTGCCATTAAAATATATATAAAGATATTCTGCTGAAGATATTTCTTCTAATTTATATACACTTAGAGATAGAACATGTGAAATTAGGAATATATAAATTGGCAGAAGGCATCAGACAAACAGATGAAGAAAAAGATTTGAATATGAAATAAGGCTACTGGTAACTAGTTTAATGCATATAAAACATCAGAGAGCGGGTATGAATCTAAAAATCATCATATGACACCTGTCATACTAAAGAATTATTGTATGATGCAGCTGAACTTCATAAAATTTAGTACCTGACTGCAGCTGTAGAGACAACATCCGTCAAAAGCCCAAGCTAAACCTGTAACCTGATAAACCCCCAAGTAATTAAATCAAGATGGAGATGCAGCAGAAGATAAAATAACAAGAAGACACTTACAACTTGATCATGGGCATTGTATGAGTCAACTTTATCAAATTTGCAACAACTTATGTCACACTTCCACAAATCAAAAGATCCAGATCCTTTGCCAACTGCTAAGAGCATTAGGTGAGGAGACTGGACAGGTAAAATGGGTGACAGAACCGAGATTGGGACAGTATTAACAGTTACAACCTATTAAAAAGAGAAAAACAAAAAAAGCATTGGTTTAATTAACTCTGTATATGAAACGAAAATACTCCAACAAACAAGCACTACCTCCTTCAAAAGGGAAAATGGAACACAGTGATCTTCTGCTGACTTCAGCAACTCCTGAATATATCCATCCCAGATCCTCACACTATTAAAAACAATAAATATATTAGAACAAATAAACTCACAAATACAGTGGGACTCAACAGATTAAACTCTTACTTCTTTAACAATAGGGTTAAGGGAAATTATCATTGCCCCACCTCTCTTTTGCCTTATGTTCATCCAACCACCACAAAATTTTAACATGTTCTTTGCACCACCTTTCTTTTTAAATTTGTATCAATTAGCCACTTTTGCACTAACACCGTTAAATAATTTAAACAAAATGACAATTTTATCCCTAAATAAATTAAAAGATCATTTTATTTTATAAAAGATTTAAAAAATTAAAAATTATAATTATAAAAATACTCCTAAATTTAATAAAAAATAAATCTCAAATAGAGGTGCTCAGCTAATTTTTATTAAATTTAGATTTTGTAAAATTTTAATAATTATTTTTATTAAAAATTATAATTTTGTAATATGTTAATAAAAATAAGTGAATTTATTTATTAAAAAATAAATCCCAAAATTTTAATAATTTAGGGTATTTTTATTAAATCCCAAAATTTTGTAATTATTTTTATAATTATAATTTTATTAAAAAAATAAATATTCTAATTTTTGGATTTATTTTTTATTAAATTAGGAGTATTTTATAATTATAATTTTTTATTTTCAAAGTTTTTATAAAATAAAAATGATCTTTTTATTTATTTAGGGGTAAAATTGTCATTTTATTAAAATTATTTAACGGTGTTAGTACAAAAGTGGCTAATTGATACAAACTTAAAAAGAAAGGTGGTGCAAAAAATATGTTAGAATTTAATGGTGGTTAGATGAACATAAGGTAAAAGAGAGATGGGGCAATGATAATTTCCCTAGGGTTAAACCAGTTTCAGCACTAATGTAAATAATGGAAATGGGCAAGTATTCATCATCAAAATGCATCAATCATGCTTTGGGTATTGGGTTCCAAATGACATTATATGAAAATAAACATTTCATCCTAGAATATTATTTTATCATTCTCCTTTAAATTAAATTCAAATGATATGAAATGGTAATATAAACACATCTTTTGTTAGACTATGTTTGACAAATATTACCATGCATATCTAAGCATATCCAAGCTGTTCAAATGTATGCACAAAGGTGCAGTGACTAAGAGCTCTGGTAACCATTTACAAATGAAACCTTCTATAGTCGAGAAAAGTTTAAAAGCAAATGAAAATACACTACTGTGCATAACTCACCTTCCATCAGAGCTCCCAGTAACCAATAAAACTTGAGGATTTGAAGAATCAGACGAAAGCACTGCTAAACTGATGGAAGTGATCCAAGAATTATGAGCCTGAAATAGCCCAATGAGCAATGCTGTTGTAGGAACCTTGCAGTCCTCAACCGAATAGCATTTTGGAACACAAATTCTCCATAATGAAACTTTGCCAGACCTCCCACCAACGGCTAGAATTGAGAAGCAGTTGGAGGAACCATTTTGAGGAACTGGGTATTTTTTGGATGATAATCTGAGCACAGGAGACCAGGCAACAGCAAGGGAATGCAACATTGCACTACGAGAGGCATACTGATCAGCAGTTATCAGTGGGAGACAGCAATTACTTGGTATCTTGGTGATAGAATTTCCTTTAGATTTAGATGCAGCAACTGTTGGATGAGTATTACTGCCTTTCATCTTATTAGATGTAAAGTCAACAATCTGAAAATGAAACAAATGGTAGAAATAACCTTACTGAAACTTGATACCTATATAATTAAATTTTTTTTTTTAATTAGAGAAAAGATGGTTATCAAATCCCCTCCCCACTATGTCAGTGGCAAGGTTCCAATTGTAGACCTTGTAGAGCAAGAGATTTTGCCAGTTAAACCAACTAGCACCCACTATACCCATATTAGTTAAATCCTACTAATTTGCGAAAAGAAACAAATTACAATTCTTACTAGAATACACAAAGTGAATTGTGGAATGGATGAATGGAGGAAAAACTTGACAAGCAAACCATACCCTGGCGATTTCAATGGAAAGGCAAGAGCCAACATCAGAATCCTTCCTCCTTCTACAATTACTGCAAAAATTAAGTTGTTAAAGAGAAAAAACAAGGGCAAGTGCAACCAGGAAAGTATCTTGTACAGTCAACCGGAGGTTCACAAAATGTAAGTTTGAACTTCTAAAATTAAAGATACAACTACTTAAATTCATTATTGACAATAAGACAAAGAAAAGCCCACTTGACATACTATATTGGACCACCAAGGTTCCCAGGAAAGCTCCAAATCAGGTCCATTTTGTAATTTAAAGGCCTTATTAGGATCTAGTTGTTTGTTCGCAAGTGCATATCATATCTCCAAAATAGAAAAATGTTGTTGCATCCATAAATTAGCAGCAGAGTGTCTATGATATGTAGTTCATTGAGTCTGTAAAATGTAAAGCTGATGCTAACCCTAAGAGTGATGCCTACTGGAATAGAGGTCTAATGGCCATAGGACTGTAAGCACAAGGTCAAGAAGCTCCTATTCTCACCCTTCTTTGTAAATTTATGGAAGTTAATGTTCTTATTTTGTCACCACCGTAACCATCACATAATTGCTCAAATACATAAAAGTTGGGCATAAAAGTGATTAATAGAAATTTTCTGCACCACAATTCTCAATTTCGAGCAACATATAAAAATACTGCCTTTTCCAACCCATGCTGAATGATGAACCTATCTTGTCTTCTAAAAATAAATCACTATATCCGTGACACATCCTACAGCTAACCAGGCAGAAACATTCAGTTCTTTAGTCATTCCTTCCACTATGTGCTACAGAAGATTACAAACTATTTACCAATTTCATTTCTCAAGCAAGTTAACATTAATATAATAATATACTTTCTTGATTTAAATTAAATAAATTGCACAACTGAAGAACAAAAAAGAAATATGGTAGTAAGTAAACTTCTAATTAGAATTAAAAAAAAAAAGATGAGTTTTTTACATTACACTAGATGTGTTGACTCTTCTACGTTTACGCTCCTTTCTTGGTACAGAGTTTGGCAAATCATCAATAGGTTCATGCTCTGGTGTTTTCTCCTAGTAAGAGTGAACACAAAGATTATTTTGCAGACTAAAGGGCTGATTGGGTTATTACGGTGTGCTAATTAATGCATCATAACATCATTTAGCAACACAAACAAGGGTCAGTAGTAGATGATAGAACTTACTTCAGGAAATTCTGCAGAAGAAATGTGTGGTTCCCCAAAGTTAATAATTGCCAGGTAGTCATAAAGTCTATCCGATATGTCTACGACCTAAGAAAGATTGGAGGAAAACAAAGTTGGAATCTAATTTGCTATAAGTAAACAAAAACAATATTATCCAAAATAACAAACTTTCAAGACAAAAACTGGAAAATCATTACAAATACAATAATAGAAATAAATAGTGCAAATGCTCACAAGAGAGGAGAGAGAAAAAAAAAAGGAACAGAAATTGGTAATTCATTTGTTTACCTAAGTATTTTGTTTAATCAAAGTGAAAAATGAAAAAGTATTCTACAACGAAATGCATTGTGTTCAAGCGATACATGAGCATTTTATGTATGGACTAAAGTTAACCAACAAAGTTTGCTTGCAGTTTCTTAAGAAATTATATTTGATACATAATAAATGACTGTAAACATATACAGATCAATTACAGGGACCTGTATGATCTATTTTAACATTTCTGGAATATGGTTTAAGTTCAAACTATATCAGCAGATTTGGCATTACCAGTATTGGAAATATGAATAATTCCCAGGGTAATTACAACGCACACTTCCTATCACCACCAATTTAGGCATCATGAATTTGTTTCCATAGTGCATACCTCAATCCACTCAGCCCCAAAATCACAAAATGGAGGACGATAAATCTTCACACGTCCTTCTGTTGTGCAAACAGCTAACAAGCACCTGCATGAAATTACATCACAAACACAATTAAATAGCATTAATAAGTTCTAAAGAACATTAAAAAAAAAAGAAAAAGAAAAGACCATTGCAAGACGACGAAACGGAGAAATAAAAATAATTTGAAATTCATACCCCGAGTTAGGGGCCATTCCAAGAGGAGACCATGAAATTGATCGAACAGAAGGTCGACGGTCTCGATTTAAAGAAGTGGACAACAGGCAAGCACTAAGTAACGCTGTAAAAGTTCCAGTTCTAAATTAAACATATGTTAAAATCTGAAATGTTCACACAAGTAAAAGCAAATATGCATACTTTAGTCGCAAACTTGAAACTACAATCTCTTACCTTCTCTTTTTACCACTCCAATTGGATACGGTTCACAATCAGGAATCCTGATCAGTCCTCTAGGACCAAAAGGCAACGCTGGATTCTGGAGAATTAGAATTTAAAAGAAAAAAATAAATAAAAATTAGAAGGATCAAATTTAAAATCTAACAAATGTAGCAGTTAGCATAATGGTTACCAGAATGATGACGAGATGACCAGAACCAACGGCAATTAAGTTCTCGTCGGACCACGCGATGGCATTTGGATAGCACGGAGCGGTCGCTAGCGTAGCTGCCTGAAAACGTGAAGCCATTTTTGTGCTGTTCTGATGTGGCAGGCTTTTTGTTTATTTTGAGGAGAATTTGGAGGGAAACTGCAGCAACAACAGCAAGAAAAAAGGTTATGAGAGTGAAAAAACCCTAGTTCGAATCGCGTTGGAATAAATCTTAATAAGATAGATGGATTTATCAAATTATCCGATATCCATATATGTTGATATGGAGTATGGATCCCGGAGTATCCATTGATTATGGATTCATATCCGTTACAAGTGAGATACCCATAAACTGGTCAGGGCTGAGGATTGGGATGTTTTATCCCTACTACTTCCGTAAATTTATATTTTTAATAAATATAAATTAACAATTAATTAATTATTTTTTAAAATATTTTCTTACTTAATTTTTTGATTATTTAAATTACTTTCATATAAATTTATTTGACTATTTTATCTTTTTAGTGCGTTTGGCAGCTTGCATTATATTTTATTGCATAATATTAAAACACTATTTTTATGCTAATCATATTTGGCTTCAATTTTCAATTGCATTGAACTGTATTAAAAAGGGAGATAATACAATAATAGCATGGATGGACCCAATTAAGCTCCTCCTAGGTCTTAAAATTTCTTAAATTGAGCCCTTTTAGTCCCGTCTAATTGTTAGGTCCAATACTAATATATTAAGTATTTTGAGCTTTTAAATTAAATCCATTTAAATGGTTAAGACTTTTAGATTTAATCAAATTATAATTTAAAATTAACTTACAACACTCTTTTTTTTAAAATTAATCATAAAAAAAATTAAGGAATAAAAAAAGTTGGAAGCACGAATCTCAACCACATATGCAAAATGATAAATAATAAATAATAAGTTATAATGAGTTTTTTTTATCATTTATCACTTTGCGTGTGTGGTTGTGATTTGTGCTCCAACGTAGGTGAACTTCAACATAGCCATAGCCTAAACCATGAATCCCTAAATCACGATTAGAGTTTATCATGACCCATCTACCACCACTGTCATAGATTTGCTGACAACTCCATTCCTAATGTTGCCAGCCCATTATCATCTGCCACTAGGGATTGCCATTACCAAACCCAAACCCGCATAAAATTTAAATTACCAAACTCACCCGCAACCCGCAGCGGGTTTTTATTTTTTTAAAAAAACCCACCCGCAGTGGGTTTGGACAATTACCAAACCCGAATTATCCAAATGATTTTTTATGTTTCTACATTTAAAATCATAAATGTTTAATATATAAATTTATAATAGTAAACTCAATTTCTACATAACATACTCAATTTTATATTTAAACAATGTAAATTAAAAATTAAAATTCAACATCAATCCAACAAAAATTCTTAAATTTAAGTATAAATTGTACAAATCCATTTAAAAAATACAAATTAGCATCTAAAAATAACAATTACACTTCATATTATCATTTAAAACAAGCTCCATGAGAAGATACTTCATTTCATTCACCGCCACAAGCTCCCATCCAACACGATGCCTACAATAATAATTAAAATTCATATTTTCAAATACTAATTCGGAGAAAAAATTATAATAATGAAATAATTCATGTATTAAGTTAAAGAAAAATAGTTCATACAAAATTTTTAATAGATATATAATAATCCATGAATTAAGTTAAAAAACTTAATTCTTTACCTCATCAACAATATCTTCATCTTCGGAGAATTTGCTATTTCCTAGTTTATTAGAAGAATCCGCATCTACAAACAAGTACATCAAGGAAAAAAAAAAGATAAATGATTATAAATTTGTAAATTACAATGTATAATAGATATTATACTCTATTAAAGTGAAAATACATGTTCATACCATCAAATTCAGCACACAACCAATTTTGAGCACACATTAAAGCTTCCAATGTCTTTGGATGAAGTCTACTACGATGAGGAGAGACAAATCTACCACTAGTACTAAATGCCGACTCGGATGCAACAGTGGATACCGGAATGGCTAGAACATCTCTTGCAATTGCTTGTAAAGTTGGATATTTTGATCCATTTGATTTCCACCAACAAAGTATATCAAAATTTTCAGATCTTGGAATAACATATTCTTCCAAATAATAGTCCAATTCTGATTTAACATGGGTTGTACCACCACTTTGATCTACAAAAGCATCAAAATTAGCCAAACGTTTCCCAAGTTTTGAATAAGCTACCATAACTCGAGATGATGAAGCAACTGAAACTTGAACTGGAACTTGTGAATTTTCTTTTGACTTACACCTAGCTTGATAATCTTTTAACATATCATAACAAAAGCTTCGAACATTCTCAATCTCTTTTTCAGCATCATCTCCATATAGCAAGCCAAAATAATACTCAATTAATTTCATCTTAAATCTAGGATCCAAAATAGCAGCCATAGCCATGAATCCATGAACAACACTCCAATATTTTTCAAACTTTCCAATCATTGAGTCAGCCATCGCTCGGATTTTTTCACAATTAGAATATGTCCACTCATAAATTGATAATTTAATCTCACAAATGCTTGAAAAGTAAATATTAGCTGTTGGATATTTAGTCCCAGAAAACAATGTAGTCACTTCATAAAATGATTCAAGTCTATCTCGAATTTCTTTAGAAAAAACCCAATCTTCTTCAGTGGGTAAAGATTTATATAACGATTTTCGTTGTTTCAAACGAGGAAATACTTCTTTGAAAACCAAAGCTCTATCAAGCATTAAGTATGTAGAGTTCCATCTAATCTTACAGTCCTGAACTAGATTTCTATTACAAGAAATATTACATTTACGAGCAGTCCCATAAAATGTTTCTTGTCTTTTGGGTGTAGCAGACCAAAACATAACACTATTACGAATTCTCTCAACACTATCACTAATCACACTCATCCCATCCTTCACAATTAAATTCAATATATGAGCAGCACAACGCATGTGAAATAAATCCTCATTCAAAGAAAGCGAACTAGTAAAAATCTTTTCCAGCAAGATATCAATCATGGCATCATTTGTAGTGCAGTTATCAACAGTCAAAGTAGACAACTTATTGTCAATGTTCCACTCAAGCAAACATGACACCAAAGTTTCAGAGATTACCTTAGCAGTATGTGGGCATGGCACGTATAAAAACCTAAATTAAAAAAAATTATTAGTATCATACAATAAGTATAAAATTTAAAAATAAAATAGACTTAGTAATTTAGTGTAGAAACTACCTAATGATACGACTTTGCAGCTCCCAATTATCATCAATAAAATGCGATGTTATAGCCATAAATCCCTTTTGCTGGTTACTAGAAGTCCACATATCGGTAGTAATCGCAATTCTACTCCGATTTGAGTCCAATAAGCTCATTGTTTTGGCCCTCTCGTACTCATAAATTTTTAATATTTCACCTTTTACTGTGTTACGAGATACAACCTTAAACATTGGCTGGAGAGAACCAATAAATTTTTTAAAAGCCCAATGTTCAACCATATTCAACAGATACTCATGAACAATTATAATATTTGCAAGCTCTTTCCTTGAAGTTTCTTGATTAAAAGAAAATGTGGATACTTTACATTTTCCACTCTCTTTCTTAGCTTGCAGTTGTTTTTGAGTTGACTCAACTATGTGGTTCGACCGCATAAAACACAACCCTATATGAGTGCGTAAATGGCTGGTGCCATTTTTACGCTTCGTACTTAATCTCTTATGACAGTAGCTACAAATAGCTACATATTCTAATTTCCCACCAACTTTCTGTCTTTTAAAGTGTTCCCAAACATCACTAGTCAATTTACTATTTTCAATATCACCAGAAGCAATTTCTTTTTCATGAACTGAAATTGGAGTTTGGGTTGAAGCTACCTCAATGTCTGCAAGTTCTTCACATGTTATTGGAGATTGATTTGAAGCTATCTAAACTTCTATTCTTGTTGTAGGTGAATTATTGTCGCTGAGATCAAAGGCTTGCTCCATCTTTTACCTGAAAAATTTCAACAAAATTGAAATCAATAAACAAGAATACTGATTTGCAAGTTAACATGTTAAGCTAAACTGAACATATAAAATAATGCAAGCTGATTTTAAGCAAGCTAAATTATATTATATCAATTAACATGTTATTTTAAGTGATTTAGATATTGGATTAGAGGGCATGTTTATTAAGCAAAGATAAGATGAAAAATTAGCAAGTAAATTCAGTAATTTACGGTAGCTCAACTATTTACGAAATCAACACAACAACAACAAAATTAATAGATCGTTAACAAACTATAAGCTATTTTTCAATTGCAACCTAACTAGTAACTATTCATATTAGTTATAAATTATTAGGAAGCCATAAGAATTTCGTACCTTCCAGATCGCAAATTTGGTACCGCAACAACGATACCTGTAGCTACAAGCCTTTCTTGTTGGGAATCAAATTTTATGGGCTCTTGGAAATTCATCATCTCCGCCATCGACCTTTATGATGAGTCGTTCAAAGAAGCGAGAACCGTGCAGAGCCGCAGTATTGCCCCAAAAATAGATAAGAAAAAACCTCGTGAGCAGATCGTTGAGCGGAGCATGAAAAGGGTTCATCAAGTTAAAGATGTGAACAAAGGAAAACAGACAAAGTTGAACAAGAGAAAGAAAAAGATAATGAAGATCAAGAAGAGGCTGGATTGCCGACTGAGGAGCTCAACAAGATGGCTGAAGAGTTCATCGCAAGGGTTAACAAGCAAAGGCGGCTCAAAGACAAAAACGCAAAATGCAGCAATTTGCTTTAGGTTAACTTTTCACCTTTAGAATAAAAATGGGCCAACTTTAATTGTAATTCATATTATAAATTTTCAATAATTGCATAATTTTTTTTCTATATTTTTTTAATTAAAAATTTTAATTAAAATTACATTAAAAATATTTTTAAAAATATTGCGGGTTTGGTGGATATCCATGCAGGTATCCACCGGGTATATGATTAATACCAAACCTACCCGCATCCATGTGCGGGTTTTAATTTATAATACTAAACCCGCCCGCAACGGGTAAAATTACCCGCAGCGGGTGGGTTTGGGCGGGTTTGCGAGTTTGCGGGTAAAATTGCCATCCCTATCTGCCACTGCTACTATTGAGCATGTCATCCCTTGCTGTAGTTGCTGCTAGACCAAATATAAATCTAAAATAAGCATTGTGCCTAACTAGCAAACCAATGACTTTACATGAATGCTATATTAAGTATTTTGCATCTTTGTTCATCAATTTGTATTCTGATAGTTATATAGAAAACTCCAAAAGTAAATGTTCATATTAAAAGTGATAATTACTTTAACATTAAAAATTCAAACGAAAAGTAGCGGGATAGTAGGTGTTGTGTAGAAAGCGGAAAGCTTATAACTTATTATATAATGAAAGTAATCATTTTTTAATGCAAAAAAATGAATAAAATCTATAAACATATTGTTTAATATTCTTGCATTCCTGTGAGCCTCTTCAATGCAAGGTAAAATAATATTTTTGTAATATCAAATTTGTATTAAACTAATCAGTCTTGTTGTAGTTATTTTGTTAGGATTTAGCTATTATTGTGGAATTTAAGTTAATAGTAATTTTATTTATTTCAAATAGATATAGAGAACTTATTAGAGAAGAAACCAGTACTTCCGTCTCCTCTGAAAAGAACCAATGATGGTTCATATGAAGTCAATTTACAAAATTTGCCTGCAGACTCTAGCTTACAACCTAGTATTGATAGTTATAAAATTTAAGATCAAGCTCAAAGAGCATAGTTGCAAAAGCGTCCTTCTCAACCTAAGGGGCAAAATTTTAAATTTGAGACATTAAAAATGACGATTTGTTTCAAATTAGTTCGAAGAATTTAATTCTTAGTTGTAATATAGTATGAAAGAAAAGTCTGCATATTACCTTTTTTGTTATATTTTCAAAGAAGACAACAGTGATCAAGCAGGTGGAAATACCTTTGTTGGGAAGAGATTTGAAAATTGAAAGAAGAAATTAAAATTAAAGATTCATAAAGGAGGTGTTAATAGTGCCCATAACTAAGGCAAAATTGTGAAAGGTTGATAAATTATAAATAACATATTGTAACATTTTTTGAAAGACAATCCAAGAAAACTCAAAAGGCAAAATTGTTATTGATTGTATTTAATTTTTTTTAAAATCAAGTGCTAGCATTTTGTGGGAACGATGAGTCTAATAGTTCAAGCAACTGAGGGAATTTTGTTAAGCTTCTATGCTTGTTGATCATAATGAAGATATTAATGTTGTTATTTCAGAAACACCTCTCGAAATTTGCAAACGACATCCCTAAAGATTCAAAAAGACGTTGTAAGTTGTGCTGCAGTTAAAACTACTAATTCTATTATTAGAGAGATGGATGATTCATTATTTTTGTTCTAATTGATGAGTCTCGTAATATATTTACAAAGACCAAATGATTGTTGTATTACATTATGTGGATAAAAATAGATATGTGGTTGAACATTTTGTTGACATTGAACATATCTCTAGTATTACAACTGCCTCAATTAAAAAGTCTCTTGATAATATGTTATTAAGGCTTGGATTGAGTTTGTCAATGATACGTGGGTAAGGTTACAATGAGGAAGTCACATGTAGGTTGAGTTTAATGGTTTGAAAACACTCATTTTAGAGGAGAATGAATTTGCTTATTATGTAACTGTTTTGCTCATCAACTTCAATTAGCTCTTATACATGTGGCAAAAAAGTATAAAGAATTTAATTTTTTATTCAATTTAGTTTCAATGCTAGTTAATGTTATTGGAGCATCAGTTAAACATCGTAACATTCTCCATGAGAAACATGCTCTTGTAATTATTAAAGCATTAGGTAAAGGCAAGGTTTCAAGTGGACAAGGTTTAGATCAAGAGATTCCTTTAAAGTGTCATGCTATATTACACGTTGATCTTCTCATTACAGTACATTAATAAGTAGAATTTCTATGTTCCCATCTGTGGTTGTTGTGCTTGAGATAAATGAAGTCGAAGGTGAAATTCTAGTTATGTAACCTAAGAAAAGGGGTGAATTGAGTTTCTAAAAATTATTCAACTCTAAGACAAAATTCAATGCAAATCTAAAATAAATTTAAATTAATAACAAATAAATCAATCACAATATAAAAACATAAGGGAAGAGAGATTCAAACACGAAAATCTTTATATAGTTCAGTCAACCTCAGCTACGTCCACGCCTCCAAGCTCACCAAGCTTGAAGATTTCACTAAGCAAGCCTCTAATGCTTCAAACACTTACAATTGACTTTTAAGGTGTCAATGGACCTTTACAACAAAAGATTATCTTAAATCTCTTAACCCAAATGTATCCCAACACTTACAATCACTCAATACAAAAATTACAAATTTGGTTTTCTCTCACACAATATCTAAGATTACTAATCAATATTCAATGTGTGAATAAATGAAGTAACAATGTATAATAGCTCTATGAAAGTTGTATTCTCAATTATAAGCTTAAAGATAGTATTGTAATCAACATTTGTTTGAATTTGAATAAGCTTATTTATAGTTAGAGCTAAAAAATAGCCGTTGACCGTTAACGATTAACTATTTGGTCTGGTCAAAGCTACCGTTGAGCCAAATTTCAAATAAATGGTTAATCGTTTATCACTATCCTTTCACCGTTAAATTGTAGAGATCTGTAAAATAAATTTTTGTTATTCGTTCTTGCTAAATGGTTAAGGATTAGCATAGAATGTCATTTTGGAATTTATCGGTTAGCCGTTTGACGTTAACGGTTCGCCGATTATTTTCAGTAACCTGCAAAACAAAATAGGCTAATCTGTTTATGTTAAAGGGTGTAAGATTAGTACAAGCTTCCATTCTAGAATTTATCAATTAACCGTTTGTTATAAATAGTTCGCTGTTTAATTCTAGTAACCTTTCCAGCATACTTTCCTTGTTTGTTTTTGTTAATCAGTTGAAGCCTAAGAAATAACTCTCTCTGGAATTTATTGGTTAATCGTTAAAATAAATGGTTTGCTGTTTAATTCCAGTAACCTTCATTTTAACAGAATTTCGCTGGAATAGTTTTCATGTTTAAAGATAATGATTATTCAAATTTCATGAAACATTTAGAAATATTTTTCGACTTTTAAGAAAGTGTTTATTAATGAAAACTCCAACATTTTAATCAAGAGCATTTAGGGTTTGTTATCATCAAAATCAATGTAATAAACATATACATGTTAACAGAATGAAATTCTAAACAAAGATTTCAAGCTAAAATACTATTAAAGTTGATGCAATAGTTTGATTTCATATTTTACTTATTCTTGATGAAAAATATTCTCGGCTATGCAAATGAGTTATCACGAGCATTACAAAGAAAAGATCAGGATATTCGAATGCGGTAAAATTAATTGAAGTTTATAAGTATAACCTTCAGAACTTGAGAGACAGTAGATGAGATTTTTTATTTGATCAAGTTTCTACTTTTCACAGCAAGCATGATATTGATATTTTAGACATGGATAATTTATTTTTAATTCCTGGGTGATCATGCCATAAAGCTTAAGAAATCACAAACTTACACCAATATTGAGTTAAGTTATTTTATGTTGTCTTAAATATGCAACCTCAACTAAGGTTGGCAAATAAATTCGGATCCACCCGTATCTGCAAAGATCCGGAAGATCTGGATCCCGAGAAATCCAGATCCGCATGTGGAAAAATACGGATCTAGATGTAATGAATTAAAATCCGCTCGGATCCGTATCCAGCTCTAGATGCAAGTGCATCCAGAAAGCCGGATATCCGAATCCGGTTAATTATATATGTGTGTGTGTGTGTGTGTGTGTGTGTGTGTGTGTGTGTGTGTGTGTGTGTGTGTGTGTGTGTGTGTGTGTGTTGATGTAAAAACCAATCTAATCTAATCCTTAACCCTATCGCATTCACATTTCACACACACGCTCACAAAACATCTCCAGCAGCCGCAACCCACAAATCCCCAACACCCAAATCCCCCAATTCTGTAACAATGCCGTCGTCTGCCTCACAGCCTCGCCTAAGTCTCGTCTCCAAGCCTCAATTTGAGTCAACTGCTATCGCTCCATGCCTCGCCGTCGTCGAATCCTCCAGTCGTCGAAGCCTCGCCTGAGCACACTGCTGCCGTTGTTGTCCAAGGCTCGCCTGATGGGATCTTACTTTTGTTCCCATTTTTCCAGTCATTGAAGTCTTGCCTAAGCATGCCGCTGTCACTGTCGTCCAAGGCTCGCTTGATTGGTTCTTTCACTCTTTCTTATGTTTCCATTTTTCTGGTATTATTAATTGCATGGCTTTTTTTCTTTTTTCTTTTTACCAGTTAATGATTTGGTATTTGGGTTGATTGTTTGATTGTAGTTAATGGGTTCAATCTAATTTAACATGTTTAAGCTTCAAAATTTCATTGGCTCAATTTAATTTTCTTTGCTGATTCAATTTAGTTTAATAGGTTTGGGATTAGGTTTTTTAATTTGGTTTTGGGATTAAGTTTTTTAATTAGGTTTTCGGTTTAGGTTTTAATAAATTGATGAATTTTTAACTTAGTTATGTACATTAAAAAAGATGTATTTGCTTATATTGACAATGACGCTATTATTCAACATTTTTAAAACATTAAATATGTTGAGAAGTTCAATATTTTAGTTATTATTTTTTCTGTTGGCTCTTATTATCTTGTTCAATGTTTTTTAATCAATTTATACTAAGTTCCTTTTGAATTTATTTCCTGAGCCTACCATTGAATAAAAGGTGTATAAAATAAACTCATAGAAGTAGAGTTCAAGTTGTAAAACACTACTTATATTTTAAATATATTCATTTAAAGTTTATTATTTAATATATCACAATAAAATTCAATTTGTTAAATATTAGTTTATATTTATATTCAAATAAAAATAATAATATAAGATAGTGATAAAACAAAACATTAAATAAATAAGTGAATAATAAAGTATTTCACTTTGATTACATAAAATCATTTTAATTATTTTACTTTAAATACGTAAAAAGGTATTTTAATTTATTTAGTTATGTATTATTTACTAAAAGAATAAATTTAAAAGTAAATTCATATTAAGCCATTATAGTTGACATTAATTAATAAAAATAACTTTATAATTTAATATTATATTGTTTATTATATAATTATATAGTACTATATTTTGATGATGTAATATTAAATTATACTATATTATAATAACTAATATATAGAAATAAATTATAATATAATATAATATTAATTAATAATATATTATATAATAATATATTATTAAAATCACTTTTATATTATAAAACTTAATATATGAAAATAATTATTTGATACTTAATTTCAAAAATAAATAATAAAACTATAAAATATTAATAAATTTAAACAAAATTAATTTAGTTTTAACATTAATATCAAATAATATTATTTTATATAATACAATCAATACTACACTAAAGATAATATTGCATTATATTATAATGCAATGCATCCTCACATAATACACTATAACACAATATATTTAGAATGCGTTTGGCACACTGTATTGTATTATACTATATTACAATATTTTAATACAAGTGTATTGTATTATGTTGTATTGCATTATCATTGTATTATAATAATGTTGTACAATATTTAGTGCTACACTGCACAACATTAATTTTTTGTAATTAACTTAAATTATATATTTAGAAAATAATATTTATTAGTACCAAGAAAAATACTAAATATAGAAGTGTTAAATTTTAGAAATTTGACATTACTTTTTAGTGTAAATGTTAAAAAATATCATAATTTTTCATAATGATCGAAGCTTAAAGCCCTATATTCTCAGCAGCATAACATTTATTTTTTAGTATTTTCTAAATATATAACATATGAAATAAAGATCGAAGTAAATAATTTAATCAAATAATCTCTAAATAATATCATAACGTAATGATATTTTATATTATTATTTTCATTAGGATTACTTTTAAATTAATATTATTTAAATTTATTCATATATAAATATTTATTATTAGTTATATTAAATTGTTAAATAATAATCAATTTTTATCTACTAATTACTATAATATAATTAAACAATGTAATATAACATAAATTAAAATATGAATAATGAATTATATATTATAAATTTATTAATTTATATTAATAATTATGATGTAAAAATAAAAGAAAAGAAAATTAATATTATATTAAATTAAAAATTTATATTTATTTATTATTATTTAAAAAAAGCAAAAGCTAAAGGCAAAAGCAAAAGCAAAATGCTAATGCAGTAGTTACCGTATTAGCATACTTCTTTAATCCCTTATAAATTTTTTCCAAACATGATAATAGTATTTAGCTAATGTGAACAATATTCTAATATCCCATAATTTCATGTTCCAAACACACCTTTAATGTGTGTTTCCTATACTATATTGCATTAGACTGTATTAGTAGTAGGATGTGTTTTGAAGCTTATAAATTAATGAGGTCAAACATGCATAAACCAAAATAGGGGGGTGGGGTTTATGCCCTGTCACATTAGAGAGCCAAATAAGAAATTAAAATCGAGAAAATTTTATAACCCTTTCACACCAAAATTCATTCGCACAAACTTCACCTAGACTAACACCACCACTCGACCTCATCATCATTGCTCAACACCATCATTATGTTGGGCAACACCACAGCAATTACTCCACCATCACCGACTTGCACTTTAGTACTTCAATCATCAGTAGCAAGTTAGTAAAAGATTTTGATTTCTAAATCTTAAATTAATTTATAAATCTTATTAGGGTTTGATTTGAACTGCTGATTATGATGTTGTCTTGAAGTTGATTAATCATTAATAAATTTAAGTGGATTTTGTTAGGGTTATCCCACATTGCTGTTGAAAGAGCTAGTGGTGGCTTTGTAAATGTGAGAGAAAACCTTATCCATTAAGCTAGTTTTTGAGCTTGAAAAAGGCCCATGGCCACTTAACACTAGTATCAAAGCTCAAGTTCACCAATAACTCAACCCAACAGTTTAATAGGAGAAACAGGTGTCCATGCTTCTGAGCTAATGCTCGATGTGTGTGAGAGAGATTATTAGGGTTATCCTACATCAGTTATGGAAGGACTAGTGGTGACTTTATAAGTATGAAGGAAAACCTCACTCATCAAGCTAGCTTTTGAGGCTAAGAAAGGTTCAAGACCACTTAAAATATTTCGATATGATTTATGGACTGTTGATTTCTAAAACTTAAATTGATTAATGCTCTTTCATGATCGCAGTTACTTTTTATTGCTGCTATTTAATAAAGTAATTGGATCTAACCATTACTAAAACCATTTCATTTCTTCAACTTTGTGACTTTGCCAATAGGCAAAGGCACTGTTTTAGTAGCGAAATATGATAGAATCAAATGACACTGATATAATATGATTGAAAGTTTGACGTAAATGTTAACAGTCATATCAAATGAATTTGCACAACAATATAGAAGTTATGATCTTTAATGAGAAACCACACTAGCAAGTTCTTATTTTATTAATTAATGTAGTAGAACAAAGTAATAATACCAAGAACTCAGAATAATAATATCCCAATTGTAAAGCTTTAATCTCTAACTATTGTTGTGTTCATTGTGTCGTGATCTAAAGCTATTAGGAGGCCATACTTGATGGAAAAAACACAAATAATTGCATGATGTAACTAGTTAAAAAATCTTCTATTAAAGGAAATCTATGGAAAAATAGGAAATAGTAAAGGAGGGTAATTTTTGTGCATATAGAGCCACCTATTTCTTAAAGGGATAACATAATTATTTGAAAGTTTTTTCATTTTTGGCCACAATTTCTCAAAATATGATAGATGACTATTTTTGTTTGAAACATTGCCTAATAAGAACCCAAATTTCTTTCCACTCATGCGAACACGATTTTTTTTATACCACCATAAGGATTTTACCAGTTAAGTTGACTATCATCCATAACTCGACATAAATTAAAAGTTACTAAGAATTTGATTGTGTAGCAATCATTGAGAATTTGATTGTTCATATGTCCACAAAATTACTTTAAACTCGCAACTGCACCCTCTTTACATTAAGTAAGGTATTATGTTGGGACATATTATTTGTGAAAGGGGATTAAAGTTGATAAATTTAAGATAAATCTGATTCGCTTGTTACCATCTCCTACTAGTGTGAAGGACGTTCGTTCTTTTCTTAATCATGCCAGACTTCTCTAAGACAACATTACCCCATTGCAACCTGCTTTAAAAGAATATGACTTTTGACTTCAATGAAACTAGATAGCCTTTAGGAAGCTAAAAAAGGTTTTGACATCGACTCTTGTAATTCAACCATCAAACTGGGATCTACCATTTGAGATCATGTGCGATACTAGTAACTATGCCGTTAGAGCCGTGTTGGGCCAACGCATGGACAAGCTTCCTCACATCATCTACTATGCTTCCCACACACTAAATAATGCACAACTTAACTATTCCACGACAGAGAAATAACTCATTACGGTTATCTTTGCCTTAGATAAATTTCATTCTTATTTAATTAGATCTAAGGTAATCGTTTTACTCTGACTATGTAGCTTTTATGTACTTGCTCACCAAAAAATATGCCAAGTAGCACTTAATTCGATGGATACTGAATAATTTGACTTAAAGATTCTAGATAAGGGACATTTTGAGAATTTGGTGGCAGATCATTTGAGTCATCTTATCCATGACGAAGATGCACTTCTAATACGCGTGAACTTTTCAGATGAGCAGTTGTTACATGAAGGTATGGTTTACTCCTTGGTATGCAGATATTGTAAATTACTTAGTTAGTAGGACAATACTTAAGGAATTGAACCATGCACAAAAACACAAGACTAAGAGTGATGCAAAGTACTATGTATTAGATGAGCCCTACATGTGGAAGCATTACTCTAAGCAAGTAATTAGAAAATGCTTACATGAAACTGAATTTACTTTTCTTCCCATCTTTTATCAGACTGTAGCTTATGGAGGACATTTTCAACCAAAAAGAACAACCCTTAAAGTGCTTGCGAGCAGTTTTTATTGGCCATCATTGTTCAAGGATGCATATCTCCTTTGTAGATCATATGACCATGGTCAGATAATAGATAATTTGGGACCTAAAAATCAAATGTCACAATCTGAGATTTTATATGTTTGGGGCATCGATTTCATAGGATCATTTCCCTTTGCTGTTTATTATATTTCAAAATAGGTGAAAGCAAAAGCTACCTGAATTGACGATTCTAAGGTTGTGGTAGATTTTATAAAGCATAACATCTTCGTAAGGTTTGGAATGCTGAAAGCTATTATCAGTGACATAGGTACTTATTTTTGTAACAGATCACTAAAAGCCCTTTTTCGAAGGTACAATATCACTCACAAGGTCTTTACATCTTACCATCCACAAACTAGTGGGCAAGCTAAGGTATCTGATAAGGAAGTGAAATCAATCTTTGAAAATATAATTAATTCGGACTGAAAGGACTGGAGCCTACAGCTTGATAATGCACTTTGGGCTTATAAAACCACATATAAGATGCCCATTGGTATGTCACCTTAGATGTTGGTGTATGGTAAGCCTTGTCAGCTTCCGATGGAACTTGAACATAAAGCATGGTGGGCTGTGAAACAATATGGCATGGAGTTGGACGCTACCGAAAAATACAGGAAGCTCCTATTGTAAGAATTAAAGGAAAGTTAGAATGATGCCTATCAGAATTTGTGAATTTACAAGGAAAAAATGAAGGCTTTTCATTATTAGCAAATTTTGAAAGAGAACTTTGAAGTTGGATAAAAAAATTTACTATTTCATTCTTGCCTTCAAGTTTTTCCAGGTAAATTATGTTCTCAGTTATTTTTATTAATGTTTTTCCTTATAGTGTAGTTGAGACTAGGAGCTTAAAAATATATAAAGGGTTCAAAATGAATGGTCGTGGGTAAAGTCTTACTATGAAAACTTTTAAACACTTAATATAGAGGAGGTTCTACTCTACGAACCCTGCATTTGTTGATAAGTGACACATGAGAACCACGCTAGATTGAAGACAATAAACCAAGCGCTTATTGGAAGGCAACACAATGGCTCAAGAATAGATTCTGAGAGCATGCCATAACAGATTTGATCTTTCTCCTTCTCCTCATTTACTTTATCCAGTCAATGTTTAATTTAGTTTGTTTCTATTCATGTGTCTCATCTTATTTCCCCATGTTTAGTTCTTTCTTTTGCTAGCTTAGGCTTACATTAAGGATAATGTAAGAATTAAATGTGGAGGGAGGATTTCGAACTTAGTTTTTCTTGCTTTGGCTTTTTCTTTTTCAAAAAAAAAAATTGTTTGGCCCGAATATAAACCAATGATAAGAACTGGATTAACAATGAATGTGAGGGAATTTGATAAGTTTATATTTTCTCCATATTTTAATATTAATTTCTCCATCTTCTTCTTGTTTTGGTCTTAAATGTTCTAATTATTTTAGTTAATTTTTAGTTAAATTTTTATTAAATTATTTTTTATTATATTAATTTTTTCTTGATTTTTATATTTACTATTGTAGATTTTATCCTTAATTTTTGGTAATTACTTTTAATTTTTATTTTTAATTATATTATTTTATTAAATAGGGAATCAATTGGAAATTATGGATAAAAAAAGAATGAAGAAGTTTAATTTAGGAAGCAATAAAAATTAAATTAGAAATCAATTGAAAGACAAGAGAAAATAACGGCAAAAATTAATGAAACCCGCGCCCAACAAGAATATCAAGACCAAAATTGAAGACAATTTCCTTAAGCAACAAAGATGACGATGCATGCGATCAATCGAGGTGGCAAGCAAGCAAGCAATCGGTGGACATGCATTAGAAAATAAAGAGCTGAATTTGGCAATTAATTGCTTGAAATTGGAATTAAAATCCTACAAGGATTCGGCCAATAAGCATGCATGATTTGCAGGCATGTTTCATGCTTTATGAATTGAGGATAGTTAATTGCATGCTTCTATAAAAAGATTTACATGCTTCAGTGCATGCTTGTTTTAAGTCGGATTGCATATTCTATTATAGTCGGTCAAGCGACCACTATATATAAAGGCATGAATTTGGCCTTTGTGAATAAAGCCGCACGCATCCAAGAGCTAGAGATGGCCGCAAGAAGAGAGGGAAAAATAGACACAGAGAGCTGCTGAAAGGAATTAAATTGGAGCCGCACCCGCCGAATATATAAAAAAGCAGAGCAACCACTTGGATTAATCTCCATGACTGTTTTTATCAATTCTTTTATTCTCAATTCAATTTTATTAGGTTACATTTTTTATTAGGTTGAGGGTGAATTCAAAACCCTAAACATGTCATATGACTAATATTCAGTTTTTATCATTCAATTTATTCAATTGAGATTGTTTATGTTCTTTTATAATTAATATTTATGATTTTACTCTTATCTTATTTTAAGTGGTCAAATAAATAGGACCTAAATAAATTCTATTGTTAGATTAAAATTCTTGATCCATAATTGTCTTGACATTTCTATCATTAGTAGCAAATTGGAATCGGTGATTATAATTGGAGAAATGACATAGGTTAAATAATATGAGCTTATGTGTTTATTACTTTGATCAATCTAATGTCTTTTTATATTCAATGCTTCTAGTATCTTAAATTTAGAAATTTTGTTTTAAATTATTTAGTGGATAGAGATTAGGTGAAGAAATTATTTTGTCTAATGACGTATTAAGGAAAGATAGATTTTAACAAACCTTATTGTTTTTTTATGGTTGATAGTTTCAATAGAAATTAATGATAGAATTGACATATTGACTATGTGCATGTTTAGTCTTAGCGAATGATCTTTTGACCAAAGTTCTCATTGTTATTGTTTTTTTCTCCCTTAATTAGAGTTACTATTAAATTATTATTTTCATAGTTTTAGTTTCTTTGTCTCTTGCCATTCAGTTGAAAATTCATAAAATCCCTTTTATTTATAGTTGGCATTTTCGTTAGTTAGATTAATTTATATTTTTAATTATTATTATTATTTTATTTTAAGTCTTTATTTCATAGTTAATAATAAAATAAAACTAACATAGTTATTGATTCTTACTTGCTGCCTACTAGTTGTTTATATTATTGGTAAGGTTTTAAGTTTGTTATACCCTAACGACACTACCATTCAACTAATAATGCTTTGAAATATAAGGATCTTAGTTGTCTAACTATTTCTTACATTATTGAAGACCACAAAATTGAACATACTCTATTTAATCTTGGTGTTAATGTCAATCTGCTTCCTTATTAAGTATACTGACAACTTAATCTTGGTGAGTTAAAATCAACTTCTATCACTCTTTTATTTACTGATAGGTCAATTAACGTACCGAAAGGGATAACTAAAGATGAATTAGTTCAAGTTGATAAATTTATATATCTCGTCGATTTTATTATTTTTGAAATTGAACCAGTTGCTGATGAGTCCAAGCAAATTGCAGTCATATTAAGTTGACCATTTCTAGCCACCGGTAACGCTTTGATTAATTACATGAATAAAGTGATGAATTTGTCTCTCGATAACAGGGCGTTGGAACTTAATGTGTTCAACATGTGCAAACGACCTCGCAATAAATAAGATAAAGATAATGAGAATAAGGATATTGAGCTCATTGAACCAATCATTGAGAATCACATTGAAGATGAGAATTTTACAATTATAAAAAATATTTAGAGATAGAATTGAAATAAAGAGCATGTGAAAAAGTTCTACCAATTATTTTCTCTTTAACTTGCTTATTACTATTTTGCTGCCTTTAGCTTAATATCATCCATATTATTTGCATGCATATCTGGATTCTCCCCAAATTAGATTTATAATAATCTTGATTTCACAATATAAATACATTTTTTCAATTGATTTAAAAATTAAGGGTAGACCAGCTGAGCCATTCAATTCTGTTCAAGTCGATCGGATGTCAATTTAAATAAAAGTGCTCAACTCATAACCCACAACAGCCACGATCCACGAGATAAGAAATAGGAATTTGCGAAGTTAATGAGATTGTCAATTCAGGCCATTGGTGAATCTTTGTTGTCAAAATCTTTGAGGTCATGGGTTCTCTAGTTTAAAAAATTAGGTTGAGGTAGATACTAAGCCACTAATGTGAATCGAGTAGATTTTCCTCTAAAATGTGTGAGGGTAAAGAAATTTAGACAGGAATTTGATAAAATTGATTCAAAATTATCCCAATAAATATATTATTGTAAATATCAATAGATTATGCGCAATAAACAATATGTTATCAATTCAAATGAAAAAAAATGTTGAAAAAAATTAAAAAAAGAAATAAAGTTACTGCAATAGAAAATCTCCCGCACAAGGAAGAAATCATCGCTTGCGGACGGAGGTCCTTTTCGAATTAAAAATAGAATAAAGAATCCTAGCCGTCCAATAAACGGATAGATTTATTTCCTCTAAAATCTTCTGCCATTGTCGAGCTTAGTTCTCTCTTCAAAAGTACAAAGCCTAGGTCTTCTCATTTCTCTCTGGAGCTCTCCATCGGAAGCAGCGTTCGTTTTCGGTAAGGACCGGCGGGTCGTCACGTGGTGGTTCAGCGACGCTTCTCCTGCTTATAAATCTTTGGTACACTGTTATTACCTTCGTTGATATTGATTAAGTTTCGTAATTAAGATGGTAATTAGAGTCAGATTATCCAGTTTTTGCAATTTCTTCAAATTGTTTATGCATGAGGAACAATTGAATTGTTCGTGCGATGTGGGGGATGACTTTATGAATTGAGCCCAAGCATGGAGTTGCGGACTTCAGTGACGAATAGAGAAGAATTAGGGTTTGCTTGTTTACATCTTTTGCACTTGTAATGACACTACTATTATGAGTGGTCATTTTACATTTACACAGCATACACTTTAGCTGTGCATTCAAAGTAGAAGCACGTCAGTCCCCAAACATACACTCAATCAGGGTGGTTTTTCTAGACTGATATTTTCTCAATTGTTGTCTTTTAGACAACTTTTGCCGGAATTGGTGTCAATTATAGCTTAGACAATTAAATTGTAAATAGATTATTAACAAAGAATCTTCCATGGATTCTTAATGTATCTAAGTTCGAAAATTTTGAATTGGAGAAATACAAGTATAGTTATTAGCTTGGGGATGAATTTATTACAGGGTTTTGTTGTCTGATCAGAGAGAATGAGAGAGAGAGCTGAGGAATATATTATGCCCTTCTTTTGTTTTTCCTTTGGTTCTTTTGAGAAGAGAGGTGAGAGAGGTAAATGCATAAATAAATGTTTATGTTACCTGATTTCATGACAAATGCTTTCTTTATGATAGATTTCAAGCGCTTGGACAAATATGAGCTTTGCAATCATACATAGGGATATAGAGAGGGAGTGGGAGAATCAGGGTGGACTTGTGGGTTTTTTTATTTATTATTGGAGATTCTTGCTCACTCTCTGGAGATCTATACATCTGCAAAAATTCATGGGAGGATGAGGAGACCAAATTAAATTTCAATTTTATTATAGCTTTGGAGCATCCTGGAGCAAATGAGCAATGGAGCTTGTGGAGCACCGCTCTCATGGAGGATTGCTCACTTGGTTTGCTTCATAGTTTTGGTTTTGTCATATTTTTATCATCGTCAGAGTACATGCTGATGATAATTGAATATCAAAGTGGATAGGCTTACATTGTTTTCGAAATTGAGTAGTTTTGTTTCACTATTTATGTGGTTCTGTTTCCTTAATGCAGTGAAATTCTCTAGTCCTTACCATCAGAAATGAGTGGTCGCTTTTCTCGTACAATCTACGTTGGTAACCTGCCCTCTGATATAAGAGAATATGAAGTTGAGGATCTCTTTTACAAGGTTTGTGTTTAAAGTTTCTGTGGATTTCTATATTGGTTCTTGTTTAATGTAAGGTTTGATGGTTTTGAGTGACTAGTCAATAAACTCCTTTATATGTATATATTGAACTTTGGAAGTAATCAATGTAACTTAACGTGGCTGCTGTCATTAGTCTCATTGTCTGTGCAGTCTAATGAGCAATTGTTGAAAATTACATGGCTGTCCTTTAGGGCTTTGAACTTGGAAAGCCTGTTAGTTCACCGTTTTCTTTGCTGTTAGGTTGATTTTTATTTAACTTTGTTATTTTTCTAAACCATTTTGCATCATTTTGCAATGCTTATTTCTTTGGTGCAAACTTTGGACTCTAATTTTGGTGGGTATATTTAACATGGTTGTAAGTAGATGTATCACTGCATCATAGATATTAAATATCCTTTTCTGGTTTGTTTTCTAACATTATATTCTTTTCATTGTTTTTAGTATGGCCGTATATTGGATATTGAATTAAAGATCCCTCCTCGCCCACCATGTTATTGTTTTGTTGAGGTATGTTGCTCACTTTTTGTTTGTTTAATTATTTTTATTGTTGGCTATGGCCAGACAACATCAGAATGGTGTTTGACTAAATTTTTTGTTTGTTTGGTAGTTTGAGAATGCTCGTGATGCTGAAGATGCTATTAGAGGTCGTGATGGCTATAACTTTGATGGTTGTCGTTTAAGGGTAATGAGAGATTTTAACCATTTCCATGCAGATTTGGTCTTTTATTTCTTGTGATTTGGTTCACATGGTCATTATTGCAGGTTGAGCTCGCCCATGGTGGTAGTGGTAGAGGTCCATCATCAAGTGATCGTCGTGGTGGCTATGGTGGTGGTGGTGGTGGTGGTGGTGGTGGTGGTGGTGGTGGCGGCGCTGGTCGTTTTGGTGTCTCACGCCATTCTGAATATCGAGGTGTGTCTAGATACAAGAATATAGAATATATCGGACAATGCTGTGCTGAAATGTTTTGTCTGTTTTTGTTGTATATTTTATTTTTGTTCAGTTTCAGATGCTCCAAGTATTTTATTGAACATTTTTCTTTTTTTGGTGTTCAGTTATTGTCCGCGGGCTTCCTTCTTCAGCTTCCTGGCAGGATTTAAAGGTTTGATGTGTTAATACTTACAACTTTGCATAAGCTTTCATTGATGCTGAATAATGCATAAGATCTGTTATTGCTGGTATACTGCTAACCTTATTTGAAATTGATTTCAGGATCATATGCGAAAAGCAGGTGATGTTTGTTTTGCTGAAGTTTCCCGTGACAGTGAGGGTATGCCTTTTATATCCATTTTAGCAATTTCTTTGTTTCTTGTATTTTAGCTCTAAAGCATATTATCATGCATCCTGGGAATCAGTTGATAATAAATGATTTTTTTGACAAGCACGTCCGAAATGTCTATGTTGAAAAGCAGCTAAATACTAGAAATCGATTGACAATAACTTTTGTTCTTCGTTTTTAGTGCATTTCTGATCAAACTCATGCATTATGACCTGTCTTTATTTTCTTGTAGGTTGGCAGTCTCCTGCTATGATATTATTGACTTTGAATTTTCTGTGTGTGTATTCAGGGACTTATGGTGTCGTTGATTATACTAATCCCGAAGACATGAAATATGCAGTAAGCTTTTTAAAAATAAGCTCTTCCTTTTTCTAATATTTCTCTGTTTGTGCCTCTGCATTACTACTGCAATTCAACAAGCGACGTATTCCTCTTTTATTCAGATTCGGAAACTTGATGACACTGAATTTAGAAATCCTTGGGCAAGAGGACGCATAACGGTACCTTTCTATACATCATTTTTATGTTGAGAATTAGAACAGTTAATTATAGTGATGTTTAAGTGTCCATATACCCTTATGAAGTATAGATTTAACTTGGTAGATACTCCTTCTTGATCGCAACATAACTTGGAAATTCCCACCTCACTATTGTACTGGATCTTGTGGTTAAAATGCTCTGCACAATGCTTTATTTGGAGGCGAAGGATCAATAAAATATTTACTGCTGGCAAATAGAGATCCTCTCTGATAAGTCTGACTTTGTGTGTTTGTTCATCAACTGGATAGGTGAAAAGATATGATCGCAGTCCGTCGAGAAGCCGCAGTAGAAGCCGAAGTAGAAGCCGAAGCAGAAGCAGAATTGTGAGAAGAAATAGAAGGTATTGCCCGATTTCCTTTTTTTTTTTTTCTTGTTGATGAATATTGTGCCTTTTTTAATAAGAGTATTGTGCCTGAAAGTGCTTCTTTTGGATTCTAATAATCTTTTTATTACCGTTTGCAGTAAATCATTAGAGCGTTCTGTTTCCAGGTCAGTGTCAAGATCTACGTCTGCATCTCCTGTCAAGCCGTCCAGGTAATACAGTCAGTAACTTCTGTACTTTTCCTCTTTTCTGGATCATCCTTTTTTTTTTTTTTTAATTTGAGTATTAAATTTAAAAAATTGCAGGGCAAGATCAAGGTCGCGGTCAGTATCACCAGATAAGGCAAGTTTCCTGTTGTTTTAAATGATGATAAAACGTGCTTTCTATTTGTGTGTGTGAGTGGTTGCAGTTGACGGCACACTGAAGGCTAATGAACTTCTGGTTTCAATGATTTTTTCAAGTTATGCTTGTTTTTGTGTGCGACAGTTGGTGGTATCATCCTGTAAGCCAAATAAATTTCTGGTTTGAGTGATGGACTGGTGCTTATATGTGTGCGAAGAGAAATTCAGATGCATTACATTCTAGCCACGTAAAATAAAGAAACATCCAACCAGAAATAAGATTGCCTGTGAATTTGGCATTTCAAGTGTGAAGAGCAATGACATTAAAAACAAGGGTGATTATAGCAACCCCACCATGTGCTATCATATTACATATGTTTTGTCTAGAACTGTCCGGAAAAATTTTGGCGGTGTTTTTATTTGGATTTAGATCAACTTACATCCCTTTTAATTGTCATATAGGTGTTAGCCTAGAGTTTATGAGAATTAATTATAAATGGGAAGTTTCCTTTCTATTACCATGGTTTTTAGTCAGGAAAACAATACTTCCAACCGATGACTAGACTAACTATTGATGATATGTATGTTGGACCAGAGCCTATGGGAATCCTCTTTGCTCGTGCTTGTAAGTTACTAAGGTTCTGATTTATATTGTAAGTTCAACTGCCAGATGTTAGAGCTATTAGGAAGGAAAGGAGGAAAAAAGTTTGTCAGTTTTTATCCTGTGTTTAGTTATGTCATTTACTTTGGTTGTTGAAGGATGAAGATAAGTTTGCATGTTATCTCCTGACACAAATATCTTCTATATGATTTTGTGGTTAGCAATTGTTTTATTTACGTAACAATGATGTCTCTGAGTTGTCTAACATGTAGCATGAAAACTTCCAGTGAAAAAGAAACCCCAAAATATGGACAAAAGAACCCAATTATATGTACAACTTTTTAGTGATTAATATGAGCTGAGTTGTTTTAGTATCTAATACAAGGTTAATTTATGTTTTCAGGTGCATTCTGGAAGTGGCTGATTCTTATAACTGATGTCCAAACTTTTCATAGCCTGGTTTGCTTAGATGAGTTTGAGGGCAAGTACCATCAATATCTGAGTGGACAATTTTTACTTGGAAATGTTTTAGCGACCTAAGACTAGTTATTTGCTTTTATGGCTTGGTAGTTGGTAGTGCCTATCTTTTTAAATTTGCTGAGACTTTAAATATCTAATTTTATTGGAGGAATTTTCAAGATCAATGGTTGGACGCATTTTTTTTATTTATTTTTTTTTAAATTATTATTATTATTATTATTATTATTATTACTACTACTACTACTGTGATCTTGGTTGCTGCTGAGAATGTAAATTTGATGTTTAAAATGTGTATTTTGCATTTTTAACTATCATCTGAATCAATTCAATTCCTGGGAGATATTCGGAAGCCCATTTCCGATCGGGAAAAATGGTTATGGTTGAATGTTTTGGAACTAGAGATGGCCAGCAGCCATGCCATTAAAGCATGGCGCCCATGCATATTCATGCCATGTTGTGTCTATTATATGTTTCATGTTGCACTTTATATCTTTTTAGCTTAGGTCTAGTCGGGCACGCATCTCGTGTCTGCACGTGGTGTGCCGAGTTTAAGGGGAAAAAAGTATGATAAGTTATTTTTTTAAATTTTTTTAAGAGGGCATGCGTATTTTTTTTAGTCTATTGAATCCAAGTGCTTTTAGTTAAATTAAATATAATTAAAAAATTCAAAATTTAAGCATATATTAAATAATAATAAATTGATAATTATCAGGGATTGTAATATTAGTTATTAAATTAGATTTTACGGTATTAAATTTTTTTTTAATATTTAACAACAACAAAAAAACAACAATAATAATAAATTTTTTCTTAAGCGTTAATTTAATTGTTAACTTAAATTTACATAGAGTCATGATTATAATATATTGTAACATTAATACATATTTATAAAACCATGGTATTTATAATTTTATCTATAAAATTATGATATCAACTATTTATTTAATAAATTATAAATATAAATTAAAGTTTTATTTTTTTGAAACTATAAATTAAATGAATTGTAAAAATTTACACTAATAAAATATATTAAAAGATTCAATTTTAAGTTATATGTAAAATTATAAAATTTTAAGTTCATTTTCATTAAAATGTAAAATTTGCTTATTGCGAGTCTTTTTATATGTCATGCTTCTAAAATTCACGTGCCCAAAATTTTAAATTTGGCTCAACCTGCATGTATGTCGTATACGTTTACATGAACAATAACGTGCTTCAGACTGTAACAGGGTATGTATCCATGTCATGCTCGTGCATTACCTAACCCATTAAGAATACTCTATTTGGAATAAGATTTTTTCATTTGAGTTTTCATAACTTATAATATAAGAAAATGGTGGGGCTTATATATTGAATTTGAACTCACCAAACTGTTTTCTACACCCATTGTATATGTTAAAATATCCCTAGATAATAATAATTTTTTTTAAGTACTATATTTTCAATAAACTATCAACCTTTCCCTCTCCATCCGCTCATTTGTTAACCTTATCAATTATAAAATTTGTTGGTTACTAGAATATTGAATTTATCAATTATAAAATTTATTATCTAATAAATTAATGAGTAATGACCCATATTTATTGCTATTTGGATTAATATAATGACTCAGAATGAATAATTACTGTAAAATAAAAGTTGATAATAGTTAACAAATATAACTTTTTACGTAATAATTTTGGCAACAATAGTTAAGATAATTATAGTAATTTAAGAGTTACGCAGATTTTACTTAGAAATTGAAAAACTTATATCATAATACTATTTATATCAAAATAAGAAGCTTATTCATATAATTGCATCACATTGTTCCTGAATCGCTAATTCTTTTACAAACATGATATCGAGTTGAAAATTTGTGCCAATGGAGGAAAATGACTGAAAATTTATAGAAAGACGAATAAAATTATTGTAGTCTATCTCTTGAACTTTGTTAAATTATCATATTTAGTTAATATTTTTTATTATATAACAATATTTGGAGCCTGATTGGGATTAATTTTGGAAGGTTTAAAAGTGATTTCAAAAATTTAAAAGTTAATTTTGGTGTTTGATAAGTTTGTTAAGAAATTACTCTTGGTAAAATTATTTCATTCTGCAAAGGATTTTGAAAGTAGAGAAAGAATAGCTTTTCAAAATTTAATTTTGAGAATTATTTTTATACATAATATAGTACATAATATAATTTCATATATATCCTCATATATATTATAAAGACATAAAAATTATCCTTATTAATTAGAAAATAAAATTATTCATTTTAAAGAGATTACTATTATTACCACTTAAATTGAGATTACTAAATGAAAAATAAAATAAAAATATAAAATACTTATTTTAGTTATCAATTATTATATGTACACAATAAAAAGAATATTTTATATACATGTTTATAAATGTTTGCATAATTTTTAGTCAACATTACTGTCCAATTTAGTTATTTATATTTTTATAATAGTTAACGGTAAAATTTATCAAACACATACGACTGTTTTTAAAGTTCACTGTACTTCTAAAAATAAATTTTACTAAATATTTAATTAATTCTTTTTATAATTGATTATTTCTATAATACAACTAATAACATGAGCGAGGCTATTTAAACCTATTAAATTACTCAAAAAACTCAGTTTTTTAATAAAAATTATAGTACTAAAATGTCCCTTCAATAAATTACTCTTATAGACAAAACATAAAACATAGATCATTAATTGTGGTTTCTCTAAATTTTATTTTGACAGTGTGTTTAAAATATATGGAAAATTAAAGAAAAGACGACTAAAACGGATGAAGTGGTTGTGTTTGTGTGCATGTCCTTAACAAATATAAGAGAAAAAGAAATTGAGAAAGGGCTGTAGAGAGAAGAAACAACTGCTGAAAAAGTTGGGAAAGAAAAAGTAGAGAAGGAGAAAGAATTCTGATAATTGAGACTGACAAGGGAATATTAGGTATTAAGATGAGTTTATGTGGTAAAATCATTTTTTTCGAATTTGAAGTATGGGTTTATATAATATTTGGGTTTAGTGAGTAATTAGCAAGCTTAAATAGCTTAATTCAATAATAATTATTTTAAGGCAATAACTACTTTGGAATTATTCTAATCTAGAACACCAATTACAGCCACAAACATAAAGTAATAAATAATAAAAAACACGTTATAAGACAATGGCTACATTAGAATTATTTTAAGATAGAGCACAAATCACAACCACACATGCAAGTAATAAATAATAAAAAAATACGTTATAATTTGATCAAATGATTATAAAAAATATATTGTATCTCAGAGGGATAAGGATTCAGTGCTGAGCTGAGTTTTTATTGAGCACTGAATCAATAGTTATTAGACAAGATAAATAAAAAAAATAAGATTTTAAAATAATTCTAATTACTAGTTCAGTGCTCAATAAAAGCTCAATCCCGCACTGAATCCTAATTCATCTTAGAGTAGTACCAACATAATTGAACCCTTATTTTAAAAGATATACCATTATTAAATTAGCCCAATCTACAATATTACTAAATTAGTCGTCAGGTTGTGGGGTAAAGAAGTCGGACACCCAAACCCAGTTGGCCAATTTAATATAAAAAAAAAAAAAATAATTTTATCGAATATTTCGGCAGTAAAATAAATTGATCAAGACCAACAATTCTGATAATCGGGCAACTCTAGGCCTTCAAAAATGGACCACGCAAATTGATATTGGGCTTTTTCTATTGGTTCAAATCCAGCAGCTCACGAGACTACGGCTATTAAAAAACCCTAGCTCCATCTACGTTTATAAAAGCCCTTCACATTCCTTGGCAAAGGGTTTCTCAAACGCAGCAGCTGAAGCCAAACGCAGCCTCTCATAGGTATTTGTTCTCCTTCTATCTTTCCTCTCTCTGATACGAAGATCTGTTTGTTGGAAAATAAACTTTTTACTCATTTAGTATGATTTGTTTTGTTTGTTTGTTTGTTTATGAAAGTGTGCGGATTTTAGAATTATCAACTGCAATAATGGCCGGAGAACAAGCTTGCACCTACGCCACTTTGATTCTCCACGACGATGGAATCGCAGTCACTGTAAATTTGCCTTTTTATCTTTTGGAATCCTCTTCAGATTTATTATGTTCATAAGATTTTTATTGGTTTGTTTACTTATATAATAACATCAAATAGGCGGAGAAGATCGCGACTTTGGTTAAGGCAGCGAATGTGCAAATAGAGTCTTACTGGCCAAGTCTTTTTGCAAAGTTGGCTGAAAAGAAAAACTTGGATGATCTCATCTTGAATGTTGGCTCCGGTGGTGGTGCCGCTGCCCCCGTTGCCGCTGCCGCCCCTGCTGGTGGTGCCGCAGCTGCTGCCCCTGCCGCTGAGGAGAAAAAGGTATTTTTTCGAGGACTTTTTTCTTTATTGTGAATGACTTTAATGTTTTTCACAAAATTAGATGTTGAATTTGTTGGATTTTGTTTATGAACAGGAAGAACCAAAGGAAGAAAGTGATGAGGATATGGGATTCAGTTTGTTTGATTAAACACCGCACTCAGTTGAGTCAGAATTTGTTCTCTTCTGAAATTTTTTTTTTTGTGTTTTTGCTTTATTGGAATGTAGGACACAGCTGAGTGGTATAGCTCAGTTTTTGTTTTTGTTTTAGTTCTATTTCTCGCGGTGTACTTTGACAGTAAGTTTCTAATCACAGAATGAATATTATCATTCTCTATGCTTATTTACTTCATACTGATTGCAATCATAATTAATCAACTGGTTATGATTGATTGATTTCTTGTTTGCAAATGCTGTCCGTGTTAATGTGATAAGCAGGAAAGTTCTCATAACTTGTCTTACTATGTCATTCTCACTACCTCGCGGGGGTGGCGGTGGCCCAATTTTTAACACAGAAACCACAAGTCTCTTAATTTTTTTGCTGGCTCAGATCCCCCCAACGGACCAACCCCCCCCCCCTCCCCCCGGGCTCCGGCCCGGGATCTTGTATGCGTCTTCTGCTTTGCCAAATGTTCTACCTTTTAGAGATTATGCATTTTCACGGCCACTTCAAAGATTTTGCAATGCATCTTTTTTGACGTTTAGTTTATATGCAGAATCCTGAAAGCTTCCTACTCACATGTCTTCCGTGTAGGCTTTGTCTTGCTGATAATTGAGATAACTTGATGCTTAGGCTGTTGGTTATTTTAATTACATCTTGCATAACTAACTATTAGTGGTGGCTTTCATGTTTAAACAATTTGCAAAGATATGTTATTAGTCAACTAATGACATTGCATCACCAATAATTGTTCCCTTGAAACTTCCTTTAGATTTAGGAAGAGGGTCAAGTTAATTTTGCCAATGGCAGTCAGTTTCTCCTACTATGGATACAGATGTCCACTTCTTCCTCATAAATAAAGTTGCTATCCCCCTAAATGTAGCTCCACAAATTGTCAGTGTTTTCCTTAAGTCTTGATATAGATAAGTCCACAGCTTCTGATAATGAAAATGCTTGACTAAAGTTTAGATTTTGCAGTATTCTTCTCTTTGCCTTGTTTGTCTGGAGTGGATCATATTGGAACAGTCGCGTGGAAAAGTGTGTTTACTAACTGGAAATTGAAACCTCTTAAATGTTTTGTGATTTCATGCAAACTATAGGCGCCTGCACCTAATATGTAGTCAATACAAAGTTTCTCAAATAATGGGTTTGAACGTGATGGACATACTATTTTTTAAAGTATATTATATAAGTTCGTTGTTATTAACATTTCATAAATCTGTCATGTGGATTTATTTTCAAATATTTGGTAGAGAATTGACCCAAATAATGCGTGGTTTATTGCTTGGTTATTAGATGGTTTTGGACTATTTAGGCCTTTTTTTTTTGGTCTGATGAGTGATGGTAATTTTCTTTTTCCAAAAAAGAAAATACCAGACAGCTTCAAAGTAATTTAAATTTCATAATATACTCGTGTAAACTAAAATTCATCGTGTCAATCTCCATCATCTCCTTCAATATGCACTATCAACATTTTCAAGGCGCGTGGCATTGGTTGCCATCTCTAATACCGTCCACTTTCATATAATGTCGATTTGAAAGGAAAGGAAACAAAAATGGATATGGGTAATTCTTAGCTTGGGTTATTTGTTAACGAGAGGCAGGGTGGAAATTTCGGTTTTTCTGGTTTTGGATCGGGTTACAATCCAAATGTAACCGAATTTTTAATCCCAGATCGAATTAAGTTCAGTTGGGGACGGATTGAGACTATGAGTTAAAAATTTGTCGGATTGGGACTTGAGTTAAAAAAATTTGTATCATTCGGTTTGAAAGTCACAGTACTTCACTACCAAAGTAAATAGGCCCCAAATTGAAACTGTAAAAGCAATTAAGTAAAATTTATGTGATTTTGGTAATGTGGTAGAAAACTGCAAGCCTTCCTGTTACTATGTTTGGTTGGTAGCCAAAACACTGACGTCCAGTAAAAGGTGTCAATTTGAGCGAGTGCTAGACAATGCTTGCAGTTAGTTGGAATCCTTTCTTGGGCCTTTTTTCTCCTAGACTTCATAAGCTTTCAAAGATCTATTGACATATGTAATTAATAAAACTAAATGGCTCATATTAAATTTTTATTTGTTAACCCATGGTAGCTTAAAAAATTTTCTTTAATTATTGTGATTTTTTCTCCCTTCACAAAACTAGAATTTTAATTATTGTGATTTTAAAGAATTCAAAACAGCAGCTGCAAACCCAGAAAAGCAACAAAACAAACAAGCTTGAGTGAGACCCTTGCAATCCTTTACTGCGAACTCAGAACCAAAAAAGATTAAAAAAAAAAAAAAAAGAGGTGCAACTCCCCAAGCAGCACAGTGGTGAACAGGAAAATGAGCTCCTACACTTTGAAAGAAAACCACAAAGGTCAAGCAAACACAACATGTAGACGATTGTTGACCGTAAGAAAAATCATTCCATCCATGTATGATGAGAAAGAGGGACATTAAGTTTGTTTTTTGGAATTTCTTCATTGGTTTGGCAGCAGCTTTAATCCAATTTTTTAGAATTTCTTCATTGTTACTTGAAAGATGTGTATGTACAAGAAAGCCAGAAGCCCAAAAGATCCAAAAAAGAAAGGACCATAGCCGTAGGCAAGTTGTTTTGTTGCTTTTTTGGGTTTACAGTTGTAGTTCTGAATTCTTTAAAATCCCAATAATTAAAATTCTAATTTATTTCTGAAGGGAGAGAAAATTGTAATAATTAAAGAAAAAATTTTGAGTTACTATTAGTTAAAAAATAAGATTATAACGTAAGATTTAATCACAATCATCTAATTTTATTAATTACACATATCAATGGATTCTTAAAAGCCTAAGAGGACCAAGAAAGAAGATGCCTAGAGGGGGATTCATAATCCTGAAACTCAAGCAACTTAAGCTAAATTATGGCAAATGCATTGCAGGCTATTGGCCTAAAATGAATTTTAAGAAGATTCTCATCTTTTGCCTTATCTTGGATCTCAGATAACACCTAGAAAAATTACTTTGAGGCTGCTTGCTTTGCCATGCACCATATTAACCACATTTTGAGCATCTGATTCAATCCTGAGAGGCATCAGTTAACCTAGTTGGCAGATTGAATGCTAAAAATTGATGGCTTATGATTTTTCACTACATCCAGCATCTTCAAGCCTATCCAAATTCTATTGTTCACATATTGCAGCATCCAAATTTAGTTGTAACTAACCTGACTTGCATATTTGAAACAAAACTTCATTCTTAGCACCCCAAAATGCCCACATCAAAACAACCACATATATGTTCAATCTCTGTTTTAGTTAATGCTGAGACACTATAATGCAAAAAGTCCCAGATACTAGATCCTCTAAAAACCTGTAATGACCAGGAAGAAGAACACCACAAGAACTAATTTATGAAGAAAACTTTTATTGAGATAATTATGTTTTGTTGTGCAGTGGAGCTGCATTCTTTCTCTTTTAAAGCATTGGAAGAATTCAAGAATAGAGAGTAGCTTAGTTACAATGATTGATTCCTACAATTAAGCTCTTAAAATTAGCTGACAAATTATTGCCTACATACCAGGGAACCAAAAATCCTAATGTTTTCTTAAAAGAATTCTAGCTGTTACAAGCCTTCCCTCCCAAGAACGGCCTTGTCCTCAAGGTTGGAAGTTTGGAAAACATTGTTGCAGCTTGTATAGGTCTTCCCATGTTGCATCTTCTAGAAAAGAATTTGATTAGTGTACTAGCACCTATGTTGCTGGTCGATTATAACGTTTAACCATTCTGCGATCTAGTATGGCAATTGGTTCCAGCTGCAAACGCCCATCTCCTTGTGCTGGAGGCAATTCCGATTGTGGCTTCATAGCTTCTCCACTTCACTTCTTGAGGCACAATACATGGAATATTGGGTGAATTCGAGAATCTGGTGGCAACTCAAGCTTATAAGCCACTTTACCAACTTGTTACATCACCTTGTAAGGACCAAAATACCTTAGGGAAAGCTTCTGATTTGATCTTAGAGAACCATAGTTTGTTTAAATGGTTATAGGCAGAGACATACCAGGTCCCATATCTTAAATTCTCGTTCAAATTATGTTTTTATAGCATTTCTGGCTTGCTTTATCCGATTCTGAGCTTGATTCAAATTCTCCTCAACAACCAAATCACAAAATCTCTAGCAATTAAACTTTTGTCAAAAGCAGCAACACTTGACTCTCTTGGAATATATGTGGTATAATTGGGAGGTCGTCTTCCATAAACAACCTCAAGACAACCTCAAAAGGAGTTGTTCTAGTAGATAAATGAAATGAAGTATTATACCACCATTCAGCCAATGATAAACACTTTGCCCATTCTTTTGGCCGATCCCCAGTCATACAATGCAAATACTGCTCCAAACATTTGTCAACATTCTCGGTTTGCCCATCGATTTGAGGATGGTATGCTGAACTCATGTGAAGCTGGGCCCCCTGTAGTGTAAACAGACCTTGCCAGAATTTACTGCAAAAGATTGGATCTCTATCACTTATTACAGTTCTCGGCATGCCATGCAACTTGTAAACATTATCTAAGAACGATTGTGCTACATCTATAGCCATATAAGGATGGCTGAGTCAAGTATGTCAGTCCATACTTGATCCGGAATGGGCAGAGGTTGAAGTAGTCTAGGAGTGGAGCTGTTTTTAGTCTTATTACGTTGACACACATCACACTTAGCCACAAATGCACAATCATCCTCGCTTAGCTTCTTCCAATAGAAAGCTCTTCTAACCCTCTCTAAAGACTAATCAACACCAGAGTGACCTCCGTTTGGCCCGTTATGAGTTTCCTGTAATACTGCCTTCTTTAGACCTGAATTGGCTACCAACCACAATCGCCTTTTAGATCTAAGCTGATTGTGATCCCAAGAAAATTTTTGATTGGGTGAGGGATTCTTTTGGATTTCCTTAATTAGCTTCTGAACCTTCAGATCACCTTCTCATTCTTTTTGAAGTTGATCCACCCACTCAGCCGCTAGAAGAGAGAGCCATAATACTAATTGATTCATTAGGCTGCCTTAACAATGCATCAGCTACTTTGTTCTCCTTTTTACTTCGATACGATATCTCAAAGTCATGGCCAATTAGCTTAGTTAGCCATTTGTGCTGCATCAATGTCGATGTACGCTGCTTTAATAAATATTTGAGACTGAAATGATCAGCGCATATCTTGAAGTGTCTCCTCAACCGATACAGTTGATTAGTATTAAAAATTGTATGTTTATTAAGGAGTAAAAATATTATTTTATACTTATAATATAATTTATTTTTGTAATTATGTAATATATTATGAATTTCTAATTATTTTTCTGAATATTTAATTTTGTGCATTTTTATGTGTTTATTAGGCAAAAATAATATAATTTCACGCAATTATGTAATATAATTTACCTTTGTATTATGTAACATATTATGAATTTCTAATTATTTTTTTAAATATTTAATTTTGCATATTTTTGTGTGTATATTAGGTAAAAATAATAATTTCACGCAATTTGAGACTCCAAACAAATATATGGATATCAAATCTGGATTTTGAAAATCCGAGAAATTAGGTCATTGTCGAGGAAGATTCGCGACTTTTGCTATAAAATTATAAGTTTTTACCACAGTAAATGTGGTAATTGTGAAATTATAAGTTTTTATCATGTCAGGTGTGATAATTGTTAGTGGAATGTGTTGGATGTATTTGAGTAAATTAAGTTAGGTTATAAGTGGGACAAATGTATGAGTAAGATGTAATTAGCTTTATTTATTTATGTGGTGTGGATTAATCATTTATTAGTATAAATAGAGAAGGGGAGAACACACCTCTCCACATATTTTCTTCTCTTCTTTTCCCTCAAATTCTTCTTCTCAGCTCTTTTTCTAATATATTTTCAATAAATAAAATTAGTTTTATTTTCAATTTTCAAATACTTTTTAATTATGTTTTTTTATTTTAATAATCCCTTTATTCCAGTTATGTTTAGCTAAATATTAATAGTTAGGGGAATGTGAAACTCTTAGTAAAAAAATATAATTTAATCCATTAGTAGTAGAAGCACAAATAAATAGTTTTTTTTTTTTACAGTGTGTGAAACAAAATAATTCTTAATTGCATGGTTAATAAAAGTTAGCAAGCCATTATAAAAATTATTAACATTTAACAAATAGATGAGCTTTTTATGAATGTTCAAATGAGCCCAAGATGCAAATGTAATCAGTACTTTAAGAGTTGTAAGATCTCCTGGCAAGAAAATAAAAGCATCAGCATATTTTAGCATTTAAGATATTCTCATGCATACTTGATACCATTAATTCTTATCTAATAAGTGGGCCAAACATGCATCATAGAGGTTTAATGCCTAGTACTCGGCTTCCTCTAGTAAAAACAGTTTCTTAGACAAGCCTTGATTGTTGGGGAAAATTCAGTTTTAAAAAAAAAACTTTTTAGGACCGATCTCATAAAATATATATGAATTCGTAATCTAGAAATCGTACCTTGAAAATTCAATTTGGATTTTTCCACTGAAGTGATTTAGGCTCCCAGATCACGATCCGTCACCACCACTCCTGTTAGATCACGATCCGTCACCACCATGCCTGTTAGATTACGAACTGTCACCAATGATCTTCCAGGTTATGACTCATATTTGATCTGCACTGACGCGTGTGGCGCCTTTATCACTACTAAAAGCAAACTAGCAGAAAATTTTCTTCAAAAATTGTAGAAAAATCTTTTCTCTCGATCCAGATGTATCGCTCGCTCTTTGGGAGAAAATAAGCTTTTATATTATTTCTTTAGTGAAACCTGCGCCCAAAATAAAATCACGTTACTTTACTTTTTCCATGTAATTAGAAATAACATAGCATTTATACATAAGATATTAATGGAGCCTCCCACTAAATAATATAATTATGACCTAAATTGCTAGTTATCTTGCATATTAATCCAAGAGTTAAATCAATTAAATGAGCTAACCCGGGGATCATTTGGGAACATACAATACTGGCTACAACAATTAAGCCTATAATTAAACAAGCCTAATCATTTAATTCCAACTCTACTCCACTATAAGATTGGAACTGACCCCCATAATTGTATGTTGGAATAAAAATTCATCCTAAGCCACATTGATTTCTTTACTGTTCAATCCTTTATACCACATCGTTAATTAAATCGATATCTCAACTGTCCAATCGATTTAATTACATCTTATTCCTTGATACTTACTGGTTTTCTCTAATGATCATTTTCAACATATTAAATATGTTGACACACTCTGGCCAGAGAATTCTATGATCAAGTAGCGAAAACCCATCAAGAGATGTGTCGTATAAATTCTATATCGTTAATCTATAACTCCAATACTCATAATTGATTCCACCAAGATACCGGGTAATCTTGACCACAAGGGTGTGTCTCTATCAATGTTCCAGGATTGCTACAGCAACAAGTGCTACAACAATGGGTGCTACAACAATGGCTACAACATTTGCGCTATTTTAGACTTGTTTCAATTCTTCTGTAGCCAAGTTATTTTCATATTTTTGCAAGCCTATTGCAAATTACATTTTTGCAAGTCTATTGTAATAGTCTTCCTTCTTTGAAGTTTGAGCTTTCGGTCACTTATAATTGTGCATGAGATTTAAGCACACAAATTATAAAAGCACTATTTCTTACCTTCAATTTCCTCTTGACAGTGCACAATTCCTTTAAAAATTTGGCATATGAAGGTACCTGCTTGATTGCATCTAATAGAGGAACTTTAACTTTCATTTGCTTAAAGATTTCATAAATTTTAGAAGAGTGATTTGATTTCTTTGGTTTATCCAATGTACGCGGAAATGGTGGTTCAGGTGGAACACTAGTTATTTTTTCATTAGGTGTAAGTTCATTTAGTTTTTCTTTACTATTTGAATTTTCATCATCTTCACAAGATTCAGGAATAGGTCTATCAACAGCCTTACCACTATGAGGAGTTATAACTGACTTGACTTGGTCCATGGATAGATTTTGTTGAATCTTAGGATTTGGTTGTGCATTTTGATTGTTGATAACATTTTACTTTCTAATGAATGAATGCATTGTGTCTTCTAGTTTTTCCATGGTGGAGGAACATATGGTGTATAAGGATGAGTAGTTTTTTGAAAATTTTATGGCGGTGGTGTTTGTGAAGATTGTAAATTATTATTATTCATTTAATTAAATTTAGATGATTTCTCCAACCAATATTATAAGTCTATGAATATGGGTTTGGCTTATTAAAAGTGTTAATGGCATTAGATTGATCATGTAGACATTCTTTAAGTGCAAGCAGAGTGGGACAATCTTGAGTGAAATGATCATTAGAACTACAAATATTACATGCAATTTCTTGAATGGATTTTACTTGATCACTCTTTTTATACTTCAAAACTTCAACCTTCCTAACTAGGGATGCAAATTTTGCTTGTAAATCATTATCTTCCCTAGGGCTATGGATTCTTCCACTGGATGGAGATGGTTGTGGTTTATTTTTCAATTCAAAAATTCTAATAGTATCCCAATGTTGTGCATTTTCAGCTAATTGGTCAAGATAAACTAGTGCGTCTTTTGGATTTTATCTCTAAATTCACCATTACACATTATTTTAACAACTTTTCTACTTTGGGGTGTCAACCCTCGTAGAAATAAGTAACCAATTGCCAAGTTTTAAAATCATGGTGTGGACATATGCTAAGCAATTCTTTAAACATATCCCAACATTGGTATAATGTTTCTCCATTTTTTTGAGTGAAAGAAGTTTATTTACCTTTCAAAAGAATTGGTTCTATGAGGTAGAAAGAATTTTTTCAAAAGCTATTGTTGCATGTTATTCCAAGTTCTTATTGATCCATATCTAAGGTTTTGTAGCCAAGTTTTAGCTTTATCTTTTACTGCAGGAAAAAGCTTTAATCTAATCATATTCATGCTACAATTTTGGTCTGTGTATGTATTACAAATTTCTTCAAAATCTCTTAGATGTAAGTATGGATTTCAGATTCTAAACTATAAAATATTAGTAAAAGTTGGATAATATCTGGTTTGAAGTTGAATCAAAATACTTTTGAAGGAAATACCATACATGACGGTGCTCCAGTTCTGGTTGGATTCATGTAGTCTCTCAGATTTCTTGGTTTATTTTGATCACGTGTATTATGTATGAGAATGATTGTCTCCCTGATCAATATGAGGATTAGGTTTTGCCCAAAAAATTTTCATCTTGGATCTCGTCTATGAATGGTGGTGGGGATTAAGATCTATGAATTAACCTGTCACTAGAAGTTTGAGACCAACGTATCATACAATGATTATGTCACAAAGGTAATATTTAAGCAAATTAGTAACACAAGAACTAAATGAAAATTGCACAAAAAAATGAAAATTAAATATGCAAATAATATAAGTGTATAAAAAAATAAATGTGAAAAAAAAAAATTAAATTAAAAATTAAATAACAATTTAGGTGGTTGAACCGACCATATAAATTAATAATATAAAATAAAGCATAAAATAAATACCAAAATAATAAAAAAACTGAAAATTAAATTACAATTTAGGCGGTCAAACCAGCCATATAATGAAATAAAATTAAATATATGCGAAAATTAAATAAATAAAATTAAAAATATAGGAGTTAATATTCAGTTTGTTTGGTCCAAATTAAGTCCAAATTGAGTCCAAATAAATTCAAGATGTAAGTCCAAGTCTGATTATTATGAGAAATTTCCTTTAGGAATCTTTTTGTAAATTCTTTATAATTTTATAGCCACACAGTAAATTTTAGAAGTCTAGAACAGAACTATGTGGGATGAAAGTGAAGTTTCTGAAAAATTTTATGGACAAAACAGAATTTAAGAAGAGAAAAATCTGAAAGATTTTATGGACAAAACAGAATTTAAGAAGAGAAAAAAGGCATAAATGAAAATTTACACAAACAGAAAAATGAAAAACAAAAAAATAAAAGAAAATAAAAACCTTTCCTTGGTAACGATGCTAAAAACTTGGCACAACTTAAAAGTAATTTCTAACTCGCAAGTATAAGAGTATCTTGTTATGTTATTGCTCGGTGAGTCCGAGATCAATTCACAGAGAAAAGATTTAATTTGTTTATTTTATTTTATCTAAAAATGAAAATAAAACTTGAATATGAACAACTTAATTTAAATGAAACTATAAAATTAAATTAGTTAGGATTATGGATCTACTCTTAATAGTAAATAAAATTTAATAAATTCTTTTTGCCTTTTTTTAAGATTTATTGCCCAAAAGATTAATTATATAAATTATTATTATTTTCTCATTAATTTTATTATGGATTAAGTATTTATTATGCCAAAATTTAATTTGTCTACAATAAATCAAAATACCATTTTACCACAACTTATATTAAGATATTAAAAATTTATTGTGCCAAACTCCCTTATTTGTTTATAATAAATCAAAATTTAAAATATAAAATATGTATAAAATTAAATAGAAAATAATTTAATTTATATAATTAAAAATAGAATTTGATTAAATCATATTTATTTCCTAAGAGTTTCACCTTACCTTAACTATTATTATTTAGTTAAGTGTAATTGAAATAAAAATAATTGTTAAAATTAAATTACTCATAATTAAAAGGAATAAAAACAACTAAAATTGAAAATAAAACCAAATTTATTTAAAAAATAGTTATGCAAAATATTAAAACACACCTGGAAAATAAGATTATAGGGAAATTGAGAGAAATTGAGAAGAAGAAAGATGCTTGAAACATAAAAATGAGGCTCTATTTATAGAAAAATAAATTCATAATTTAGTATATTGCAGTCCATCATAAGTTTTATGCATGTGCTCTAAACAACCATTAGATCAAGATCCAACGGCTGGTTAAACTTTAAAAGTCAAAATTACATGTGGCATCTTGTGAAGCGTCCGATTTGGTCAAAGAATGGTTGAAATTTGGCGAGTTAATGAGTGGATCGAATCGACCCGAATACAAAGGTTCGAATCCTACACTTGCTTCACTAACCATTGCCACGTGGCAAGATTGTGGTCAATGAATCATGAATGATTGAGATTTAGTCAAAATTGACCGTTATCCAATATACTCATATTTATTGTAAGCTTATTTTATTATCCAATCAGTGTTCCGTTGATAGAAAAAGTTAACTTTTTGGACAAACTCAATTTTAAGCTGGTCTTGACTCATCTTAAGGCTTTTTGACCTCCAAAATTCAAATTTGACTTCCGTTTATCTGTTTGGAGCTTCGAATTACGTTAAATTAATATTTTACCTAATAAACATATAAAATTAAATATAGTTAAGACATAATTAGTAATCCCTAATATATTGTATAAACACAAATATAAATTATAATATAAGCATAAAATAAGATTTTTATCGCTTGATAATCAAATAATTTTTAATACTAATCAATCTTAAACTCCATCCACAACCTTTTGAAATCCCATAATATTGGTCCAAGCACCATATCACAGCCTCCTAAAGGAATAAGTCTCATGTCTCCCTGAAATTCTTTTCCTTGTATATTCCATTGCAACTGCCTACAAATGCTAGTGCTAGCAATTTTTGTGCCATCTACTACTGTTACTATTAAAGGGCTTGTGTGATGAATTGTGCATCTAATTCATTTGGCAACTACTGGATCAAGGAAGTTATAGGTGCTGCCAGAGTTAATCAAGATTATTATGGCCTTCCATTTTATGTTCCTTCATACCCTCATTGTTTGATAAATTGTAGTCCCTGCTAGAGCACTAAGAGAAATAAGAAGTTCTTCTTTGTTTTCAGCTTCATTTTCTTTATCTTCTTTCTCTTCCATCGTATCATCATTTTCACCTTCTTCAAGAAGGAAAATCTGCCTCTTCTTGCATTTGTGTCCCGGGGTTCATACTTTTCGTCGCAATAATAACATAGTTTCTTCTCTCGCCATTCCTAAATTTCAGCGGTTAAAATCCATTTTACTGGCGCTAGCTATCCATTTGAGATATGCCTGGTTGTTGCTAATTGATTGAATTGAGTTTTGACCGATGCCCATGTCTCTTTGATCATAGCCTCCATAGTGCTTTCTTATAAAGGTGCTAGTCCAATTGCCTGAGAAAATGTGTTAGGCTGGAACATGACCACCTGATTCTTTATTACGTCATTTAAGCCACTGACAAAACAATCCACAAAAAATTCTTCTGACAATCCCTTAGTTTTTGCCATAAGTAGATCAAATTGTTCTTGATATTGCCTGACTGCAGAAATTTGCCGCAATTTGGTAAGTTTTCCTATCGAATTTTCATATTTTCCAGGCCCAAATTGTATAATCAATGAAATAATAACTAGGCAGCCCAAAAGGGGGAGTGAATTGAGATTCTAAAAAATTAAATAATTAAAACTTAATGAAAATTAAAAAAGCAACCAAATTAAATTAACGTGCAGTGAAAAATAAAAAAATAGGGTAAGAGAGAGCAAACACGTGATTTTTACGTGGTTTGGCAACCATGCCTCCGTCCACACCTCTAAGCTCACCGGGCTTGAGGATTTCATTAAGTGAGCCTTTAAGGCTTCAAAAACTCTTACAATTAACTTTTAAGGTGTCAATAAACCTTTACAACAAGAGATTATCCCTAATCTCTTAATCCAAATGTATCCCAACACTTACAATCACTCAAAATTCAAGATTATAAACAAATTTTCTCGCATACAATGTGTTTGATTACAAATGAAACAAAGATTATAAGCTCAATGTGTGAATGAATGAAACAAAAACAAGTTTGAAGCTCAATAATTGTTGTATACTCAGTAGCTAGCTCAATGATAACTCTTAGATCACTTCTTATTTGAATTTGATTGCATCATTTTATAGTTGGAGCTGAAAACTAGTTGCTATTAACCTTTTAAACAAAATCGGATTGCCGTTAACTGCTATCAGTTAACTATTTTGACTAGTTTTAATTATCAATTAACCGTTTAAAATTATCGGTTAGCCGTTAATTTCTAGAAACCTACAAAATAAATTTGGCTTAACTGTTCTTGCTAAACGGTTCATTGTTATAATGTAATTCCTATCTGGAAATTATAGATTTGCCGTTTATTTTTAGAAACATGCATAACAAATTTATAACTCTCTGGAATTAATCGGTTAATCATTTCCATTAAACGGTTCACCGTTATTTTTCAGAATCAACATTTTAGTATTCTTTAGAAGATAATGATTTTTTGATTAAAGCTAATGATTATCTGAATTCTTAAACATGTATAGAAATATTATACGGCTTTTAAGAATTTATTTATTAATGAAAAGTCCAACATTTTTAAATATAACATTCTATTTTTTTTCGATGATAATAAACCGTACTAGTAAATATAAAAGAATATGTAGATTTACTCCCCAAATATGTACGCAATTTTATTCCCCTAAATATGCACTCCCCCTAAATATATGGCCAATTAATTTTAAACCAAAAGTATATTTATCCAACAATATTATATCTCCCCCTTTATCATCAAAAAGAAAAAATTGAAAAGACTTAGAGAGAAGTTTAGATATTACCCATTGAGTACAAACAAAAATTTCAGCAGAATCTCCCCTTAAAAATAAGCATATCCTCAAATAAAAAATGGTTAAAACACTTACATATAATCTAAAACAAACTCCACTCCAACAACAAAATCAAGATAGCTCAACTTCATCAGTCCAACAACTCAAAAGAATATCCAGTCCAACAATAAGCATACATAACTATCAATCATCAAAATTATCAAGGTAAGTTAAAACTATCCATGTAATCCAAATACCATCATAAAAGCTACAATAATACAATGTCATAATAATATCATCTAAAATATAAAATGATAAAAGTAATGTATGTGCGAAAAACATATGAAGAAACTAAGAAGGGGGCTGCAAGGAGGAACCACCAGGATGAGAACCAAAGATAGCAAGAATACATCGCTCACCATTAAGAAGTTGTTGCTGATCAAGGAGCTGTTGCTGCTAAAGCTGAAATGTAACAAACTAGGACTGAAGCTGCTGCTGCTGTTGTTCAGCTCTGGACATCACCAACTAATATCTACATGAGGTCATCCAAAGCTGGTGGATGCTTTGGAGTTGGGGGCTGATTAATATCTATCTCATGCTCCTTAGAATTAGAATTTGCTAGAGGCTATGATACGGATCCACGACGAGGCGGTGGAGGTCTAGCTCTTAGCCTAAAATCGGGTAACTGATCAAGAGGGTAAACATCATTAAGCATGTGATCGTCTTCTAAAGCAATAAGGGTGTCTTGGTTCTTAGAAGTAGATGTTTTGATCCACTCTCTATTTTTTTGAGAAAATTCAATACTCGTCATAGCTTCCTCACTAATCCTCATAGTCTCCACATAAACTGAGTCCTAATAGATACTCGAAAGTGTCGTAATATCTTAGAAGTAATACTACCATATGGAAGCAATCAATGGTTAACCCTAGCAGTACTCAGCATGTGCCTCAAGATAATATAACTAAGGTTAATAGGTTGCCTCTCAATAAGACTGTCTAATAACCCGACATCTATCCTCGTCACCTCATCCAAAGCCCCTTCCTAGAAGTAATAATATGTTATAATATGGTTTGAAGGATCCTAACTTGTAAAGGCAATAGATGTGATTGGAAAGGAAGAGCACAAACATCATTTGTTAGGTCTTGACGCCTACAAATATTCCTAACACCATCAGGGTAAACAAAAGTAGCAAAAGAGAGAGCTTTCCTAGAAGCATAAATCTTGTGACCGGCATCCGAAGTTCCTAGGATGTTGCTTAAATCCTCAACATCGAATTCTCGAGGGACACCTCCTACATGGGTAATTATCCGATCTAGCCTTTCTGCAGAAAGTTCCATGTTCGAGTAAAAGATACAAACTAGATTAGGATAAACCCATTCATCAAGATCTAAAGCTGACTCCCAAGGCAATAACATATCTCTTACAGTTCTACTACATACAATCAACTTCTTAAAGTCCTTCAAATCCACATAGTAAGAGTTAATTACCTTGCAACCCATAAAGCAGGATTCAAAGCATTTGGCTGGAGGAGCTGTAGGAAAGTGAATCCTCTCGTGAAGTCTCCCATGGCGGTATTGGGTTACCACTGGGGGCAGCTTTTGTCTTGCGAGCAGCCCTTAAAAATTCATCCATTGATACAACTATGGAGATTTAGGGGTGTTGGGAAATGATAAAAATGAAAGAGATTGAATCGATTAAAAGGATAATAGAAGATAGAGAAAGTGGTTATGATGCTCAATTTGGCTAAAAAATAACAAAAATCTGGCTAAAATTTAAGAAAACCTTTCAGTTGGCTTTATGGTTTAGATTTGGGAATTTTTTTATTTGAGGCTTGATGTGGTGTAAGAAATTGTAAGAAAAATAAAGGATTTTAAAGAGAGAGAGAGAGAGAGAGCTTAGGTAACGCGACTTAAAGAGAAAATGGTGAAGGAGTAAGTAAAAATAGAGAAGAAAGCCAAGAACAGTTTTTATTGAATGAAAACGGCGAGCCATTTACATCAATCGGTACGCTGATAATTTCCAGAGAGCTCCAAATGAAAAGCGATTATATGGTTTCCACTAACAGTAGAGGGTTAATAAAGGTTAGCTCTTTGTTTTAATTGGTTAACTGTTTTTGCCAAACGGTTTGCCGATAATTTTCAACTATCGTTTCATAAATTTTTTTATTTAAACGGTAATTCGTTTATTACCAAACAGTTATCCGTTTATGTTAACTATGATTTCGCACGTTTGTTTTAATTTTTGGCCTACAATTAATCATTCCAAGATTATTTCATTAATTCGAAATGTTTTAAACACTGATCTAATGCATGATTCATGAATTCACACAATTTGAATAATCAATTCAAGAAATTAATCACATCATGAAAATAAAGTACACTGGATATCATATGAAGCTATGCTATGTGCAATATTAATCGTTCTAAGCTCATGCCTAATTTTTGTAAATTGGTCTTCATTAAGGGATTTTGTGAAAATATCAGCGAGTTGTTATTCAGTTGAAATAAAATTTAATGAAGTATCCCCTTTTTGAACATGATTTCATCTCTATATACTTGGCTCTTAGTGTTGGATAGGATTCTTTGATAGGTTTATGGTGCTAGTATTATCACATATGATAGGTATTTTATCAAGGTAAATGCCATGGTCTAAAAGTTTGTTTCATCTACAAGGCTTGAGCACAATGTTGAGTGTTAGAAAGTGTATATTTATAAAGGAGAAAATCGTCATTTTACACTTCAAGTTTCACCAACATTGATACTTTTATGTATTTACGTCTTTTGTTATTTAATTATGTGTGTTTTGTTATAATTAATTATTTTATGTATTTTAGGGGCATCATGATCGTTTCACAATGAACGAGTGATCAGACAGCAAAACGGACATCACTTTTGAACTTAGGACGGTAAAAAACCTTAAGAGGAGTATAAAAGAAAAAATGGCACTGTTCACATGTACGGTACTGTTCATACGTATAATACTGTTCATGTTACTGTTCACGACACTGTTTACATATACGGTCCGATGACATGGCGTTGACGACATATGATGTGGCATCGACTGATGACGTGGCAGTATTTGATTGAAGAAAGATGTGGCATTTGATTGCTTATGTGGCGTTGACTGGTGAGTTGGCATTGACTGATGATGTGTCACGATCCTATTGGACTAAAATTCTTATGTACTGTTGATCGGTGACGTGGCAGCATTTCAGTAGACCAAAATCATGCGTAGGATACATGCACACACATGAGATTATTTACTGTTCAAACCGCGTCACTATTTAAGATGCCACTATTCAAACCGCGTTATTGTGCAAACCATGGTCAAACCGCGTACTGTTCAAACCGCGTACTGTTGACTGATGACGTGGTGCAATCCTGAGCGTCCGAACTATTTTTAATTCGATGGTCATGATTTACTTAATGTATCTATAAAAATGGGGCTCTCCCCCCTAATTTGATACCCCTGAATCCATTTTTTAGCTTCGTTTTTTATAATTCCTTCTCCATCTTGTATTTTCTACGTATTTTAATAAATTTCCATTTTACCCCTAGTTAAAAAATGAGTAGCTAATTTTCTTTCAACATGTTCCATGGGCTTAATTTGGTAAATTTATTTTCTCTTCCCCTCTAATATTTATGGATATTTTAACTTGTCGTCGATAAATAGTAATAATCTTGTTTAGATACCGCCTTGGTTAAACTGGCATTCTAGTATAAGGTTATTATTATTTGGCACGATAAGCCTTTAGCACTATATTTATTTGAGCGTGGTTCAAGAGGTGTGAAAACTCCTCTCATGATGTAATTGGTATTAATAAGAAATATTTAGCCCATGAAGTATGTTGATGCAGATCCAGATACCCAAGTGCTTTATTTCAATAGATTCTGTTTTAATTTATTCCTAACATTTTAATTTAAATTATAGCATATTTTAAATTACTTTCACCACAAATCCAACTACCCACTTAGAAAATTAATTCTTCACATAATTAAAATCCACCTACTCGTGGGATCGACATTCGTCACCATTAATTTATTGTACAATAGATTCGTGCACTTGCGAGTTTAATAAAATCTGCACAACAAGTTTTTGGCGCCGTTGCCAGGGAGGTAAGTATTTTAATTCGTAGAATTAGTTTTTTTAGTAGTTTTTTCTTGCAATTTTTTTTCTTTTCTCATTAAAAAAAGGGCAAAAAAAAAAGTGAATCTATATTTTAAGGTTAGAATTTCATTTCTTTTTCTTCTTTAAATTTGTGTAATTTAATTTTCATATTATTATTATTTTTGGTCTTGTTATCTTTTTTTGTAATTTATTTTTTATTTTAGTTAATATTTGTTTCACGTAATTTCTTTTTCTTATAGCAATTGGTGTATTTTCATAGTAAGATTGTAACAGCGTGATAAGGTTAGTATCGTAATTTCTCTCTCTTCTTTATTTTTTTTAGTTTTGTTCGCATTTTTTTTTGTTTTCATTTATTTTGTTCTTTGCATGCATGGTCGAAGGTCATTATCACATAATCTTGAGCCTTTAGATCTTGAATTGGAAAAAATTCTTCGCACACACAAACAAATTGCATTTAAAAATAAAAATAAAATGGATTTGCAGAATCAACAACCAGAACCACAAGAGAGGCAATTTAAGGACTATTTTAGTCCCTTAGCTAATTTGAGCACATCATGCATTAGATGCCCAAATGTAGCTGCTAGGAGTTTTGAATTAAAACCTAGTGTGCTAAATTATCTCCCAACATTCTATGGCCTAGAAAATGAGGACCCATATAATCATTTCAATGATTTTCATGCTATTTGTCAAACTTTTAGATATGAGAATTTTTCACATGATGATGTTAAACTTAGATTATTCTCATTTTCTTTAAAGGATAGAGCTCGTTCATGGCTTAATACATTGCCTGCTAACAGCATTTCATCATGGGAACAAATGGTAACAAAATTTTTGAATAAATATTTTCCAGTTCATAAAACCAATGCTATTGGCAGGGAAATTTCAGAGTTTACTCAGAGAGACGATGAGCAGTTTTTCGAGACATGGGAGTGATTCAATGGGCTACTCTTGAAGTGTCGACATCATGGGTACGAGAAATGGCACCAATGCCAATACGTTTTGGAGGGATTATTGCCACATGTACAAAAATGGCTAATGGCGACCAGTGGAGGAGAGCTAATGTCAAAAAGTGCATAAGAGATTTGGGATTTCTTCCAGCGACAGTCGGATAATTCCCAACAACGGAGTCGATCACTCAAGAATACTAGGAGAATTAAGGGAGTAAATGAGATTCACGTTGGTGAGTCAAGTTCGGGAATTAAAGAAGTCAAAGAGATGGTTGAAGGTCTTTCCCGACAAATAGCATCATTGACGACTGGCAAATCAACAGAGCCACATGACTATGACTCATATTCAGATCAAGCTAATGCCATAGGGGTCATGAGAAAACCATCAAATTACAACCCATAGCCCAACACATATAACTCTGGATGGAGAAACCACCTCAATTTTTCATAGTCTCAAGGATTCCAACAAAATGAACCAGCAGCTCCTACTCCACCAATGCAACAAATTCCTCCGATTTCTCAAGCCTCTCAGCCACCATTTATAAAGGATAAAATCATCATTTTACACTTCAAGTCTCACTAATATTACTACTTTTATGTATTTACACCTTTTGTTATTTAATTATGTGCGTTTTGTTATAATTAAGTATTTTATATATTTTAGGGGCATCATGATCGTTTCACAATGAACAAGTGATCAGACAGCAAAATGGACATCACTTTTGAACTTAGGACGGTCGAAAACCTTAGGATGAGCATAAAAGGAAAATGGCATTGTTCACATGTACGGTACTGTTCACACATACGATACTGTTCATGTTACTGTTCACGACACTGTTCACATATACGGACCAATGACGTGGCATTGACCGATGATGTGGCATCGACTGATGATGTGGCAGCATTTGATTGGAGAAAGATGTGGCGTTTGATTACTTATGTGGCGTTGACTGATGAGTTGGCATTGACTGATGATGTACCACGATCCTATTGTACTAGAATTCTTATATACTATTGATCGGTGACGTGGCAGTATTTCAGTGGACCAAAATCATGCGTACAGTACATGCATATACATGGAATTATTTACTATTCAAACTGCGTCACTATTCAAGCCGCCACTATTCAAACTGCGTTACTGTGCAAACTGCGTACTGTTGACTGATGACGTGGCGCAATCCTGAGCGTCCGAACTATTTTTAATCCGATGGCTATGATTCACTCAATGTATCTATAAAAAAGGGTCTCTCCCCCCCTAATTCGAGACCCCTGAATCCAATTTTTAGCTTAGTTTTCTGTATTTCATTCTCCATCTTGTATTTTCTACGTATTTTAATAAATTTCCATTTTACCCCTAGTTAAAAAATGAGTGACTAATTTTCTTTCAAGCTTGAGTTGAAGGTGAAGTCTCAACATGTTCCATGGGCTTAATTTGGTAAATTTGTTTTCTCTTCCCCTCTAATATTTCTGGATGTTTTGATTTTTTGTCGAGAAATAGTAATAATCTTGTTTAAATACTGCCCTGGGTAAACCGGCACCCTAGTTAGGGATGGCAATTTAGCCCGACCCTATTTTTGGCCCGATGAACCCGACCCTAATTTTTAGGGTTTTTGGCCCGAATTTTCGGGTTTAGGGTCGGGTTAGGGTCAAATTTTTTAAGCCCGAACAAAATTCGGGTCGGGTCGGGCTTAAAATCGACCCGACCCGACCCGACCCTAATTACAAAAATACTAACACGCCGTACACGATACACACGCTCCCCTCCACAATCCACAGACTCCACACGACCACACGGTCACAAGACTCACACCTCAAACACACTCAACACATATGTCACAAGACTACTGCACACAACTCACAGTACACACGCTCCACTCCATAGTTCCAGATCCGCACTGGATCCGTAAATCCCAACTTCGGCGGTGCTTTAGTCACTCTAAGCTGAAACCAACCGAATCAGAATCCATTCCATCACCGCTGCGGCTTGTCCTAACGCGAGTCAAACCCAGCTGCGCGTGTTGCCTGCAGCTTGTCCCAACGCTAATCGAACGCTCGAACCCATACGCTGCAGCTTGTCCCTAACGCCGAATCGAACGCGATCGAACCCAGTCACTGCTGCAGCTTGTCCAACGCTTAATCGAACCCACTGCTACCGCCTCGCTTGTCCCAACTCGGATCGAACCCAGCTACACGACGCCGCGACGAGAACCAGCCATCCTGCCGCGTCCGCAAAGTACGAAGTGCTTACAATTAAAGCACGTTGACGGAATTGACCAAATCAAATAAATCAACTAAATATAAGTTTAGGGTCGGGTTTGGGCCCGACCCTATGTTGGCCTGATTCGGGTCGGGTCGGGCCCGACCCGAACTAAATAGTATTAGGGCTTTTTTAGGGTCGGGCTTTAATTTTCTTTTGATAGGGTCGGGTCGGGTTTTGGGCAAGCCCGAGCCCGACCCGAAATTTTGCCAACCCTAACCCTAGTACAAGATTATTATTATTTGGCACGATAAGCTTTTAGCACCATATTTATTTAAGTGTGGTTTATGAGGTATGGAAACCCCCCTCATGATTTAATTGGCATTAATAAGGAATATTTAGCCCATGAAGCATGTTGATGCAGATCCAGATACCTAAGTGCTTGAATTTCAATAGTTTCCAGTTTAATTTATTCTCGCCATTCGAATTTAAATTCTAGGATAGTTTAAATTATTTTCACCACAAATTCAACCACCCACTTAAGAAAATTAATTCTACACATAATTAAAATCTACCTCCTCGTGGGATCGACACTCGTCACCATTAATCTATTCTACAATAGATTCGTGCGCTTGCGAGTTCAATAAAATTTACATAACAAGTTTTTGGCACCGTTGCCGGGGAGGTAAGTATTTTAATTCATAGAATTAATTTTTTTAATATTTATTTTTTTAGTTGTTTTCTTGTAATTTTTTTTCTCAATTAAAAAAAAAGGATGAATTTGTATTTTGAGGTTTGAATTTTATTTCTTTTTCTTTTCTTTAAATTTGTGTAATTTAATTTTCATATTATTTTTTTTAATTTTTTGTTTTGATATCCTTCTTTGTAATTTATTTTTATTTTAGTTAATATTTGTTTCACGTAATTTCTTTTTCTTATAGCAATTTAGTGTGTTTTTATAGTAAGATTGTAACGACGTGATAAGGTTAATATCATAATTTCTCTCTCTTTTTTATTTTTATTTGTTTTGTTTTCATTTATTTTGTTTTTTATATGCATGGTCGAAGGTCATTATCACCTAATCTTGAGCCTTTAGACATTGAATTGGAAAAAACATTTCGCACATACAAACACGTTACATTTAAAAATAAAATTGAAATGGATTTGCAGAACCAACAACCAGAACCACAGGAGAGGCCATTTAAGGACTATTTTAGTCCATTAGCTAATTTGAGCACATCATGCATAAGATACCCAAATGTAGCTGTTATGAGTTTTGAATTAAAACCTAGTGTGCTAAATTGTCTCCCAACATTCTATGGCCTAGAAAATGAGGACCCATATAATCATTTCAATGATTTTCATGCTATTTGTCAAACTTTTAGATATGAGAATTTTTCACATGATGATGTTAAACTTAGATTATTCCCATTTTCTTTAAAGGATAGAGCTCGTTCATGGCTTAATACATTGCCTGCTAACAACATTTCATCATGGGAACAAATGGTAACAAAATTTTTGAATAAATATTTCCCAGTTCATAAAACCAATGCTATTCGCAGGGAAATTTCAGAGTTTACTCAGAGAGACGACGAGCAGTTTTTCGAGACATGGGAGCGATTTAATGGGCTACTCTTGAAGTGTCCACATCATGGGTACGAGAAATGGCACCAATACCAATTCTGTTTGGAGGGATTATTGCCACATGTGCAAGAATGGCTAATGGTGATGAGTGGAGGAGAGCTAATGTTACATCAGAGATTTGGGATTTCTTCCTGCGCCAATCAGATAATTCTCAACAACGGAGTCGATCACTCAGAAATACCAGGAGAATTAAGGGAGTAAATGAGGTTCATATTGGCGAGTCAAGTTCGGGAATTAAAGAAGTCAAAGAAATGGTTGAAGGTCTTTCCCGACAAATAGCATCATTGACGACTGGCAAATCAACAGAGCCACATGACCATGACTCATATTCAAATCAAGCCAATGCCATACGTGTCATGAGGAAACCATCAAATTACAACCCATACTCCAACACATATAACCCTGGATGGAGAGACCACCCTAATTTTTCATGATCTTAAGGATTCTAACAAAATGAACCAGTAGCTCCACCTCCACTAATTCCTCCAATTCCTCAAATTCCTCAAGCCTCTCAGTCGCCATTTAGACCATACAAACAAAATCGAAGCCATTCTCAACCTAAACCATGAGAGGATACATTCCAGAATTTCAAGAATCTTACTCACTCCAGGATCGAGCAACAGAACCGCACCATTGATGAACTGCGAAATGAGATGAGAGCGGGCTTCAACTTACAAGCCCAATCAGTTTCAAACCTCGAGAAAATGGTGGGACGGCTTGCTTCTTCAGTTCAAACCCTGGCAATGACTGTTGAGAAAGACAAATTCCCAAGTCAACTAGTACCTAATCCTAAAGGAGTTCATGAAGCAAGTACCAGTTCACCACAGCAACATGGAGAGGTCAAAACTGTCATGACCTTGTGAAAAGGGAAAGAAGTCGACAACAAAGTGGAGATGCTAGTGACAAAATCAACTCAGATTGTACCTGTGAATGTTGAAGACTCATCATCAGAGGAGAAAGAAGAAACCAACCCCCGAGAGTACGTTCTTAAAGCTCCATTTCCTCAGAGGTTAGCTAAAGGGAAGAAAGGAAAATCCACAGGTGAGATTTTTGAAATCTTCAAACAGGTAAGTGTTAATATTCCTTTGCTTGATGCGATAAAACAAGTGCCATCTTATGCTAAGTTTCTTAAAGACCTTTACACTAAAAAGAGAAACATTCGTGTTCAAAAAAATGTATTTTTAACAGAAAATGTTAGTTCTATACTCCAACATAAAATGCCTCTAAAATACAAAGACCCAGGCTCCCCTACTATCTCATGTAGTATAGAGAACCACACAATTGAGAATGCTTTGTTGGATTTTAGAGCTATTGTAAATCTGTTGCCTTACTCTATATTTATGAAACTTGGACTGAGCGAATTACACCCAACTCCAGTCGTGTTACAGCTTACAGATCGGTCCACGAAAATACCTCGTGGTATTGTGGAGGACGTGCTTATTCAGGTAGACAAGTTTATTTTCTTATTGATTTCATTGTAATTGACGCTCAACTAGTGCATGATTCAAGGAAGCACATCCTCATTATCCAGGCCGACCTTTCTTGGCAACTGCTGATGCTCACATTCAATGCAGGACCGGAAATATGCAGTTGTCATTTGGCAATATGACCATGGTGCTTAATATTTTCAACATTACCAAACAACCTCACAATGCAGATGATGGAATTGTTGATGTGGATTTAATAGAAACATTAGTTGATAATAATTTTCTTTCACACCTTAGCAATGACCCTTTACAAACATGTTTAACTCACTTTCATTTGGATTTTGATATTGACAGATCAGTCTATGAAGTCAATGCTTTACTTGACTCAGCACTATCTATGGATACAAATAAATAGAAGTCAAGAGTTGAACAACTAGTGCCATCAGAAAAGAAACTCAGCCCATCATCAGAATCACCACCAAAACTCGAGTTCAAGCCATTACCCAACACTTTGGAATATGCATTTTTGGGAGAAGAAAGCACTCTGCCAATAATCATTTCTTCCTCCCTCAATGACGAAATAAGAGGTAAGTTGTTGGAAGTTTTAAAAAAGCACAAAGGAGCATTAGGATGGACCATAGCAGACATAAAATGTATAAACCCAGTAGACTGTATGCATTACATTCACCTTGATGAAAATGCTAAACCTACAAGAGAAATGCAACGTCGGTTAAATCCTAACATGAATGAAGTTGTTAGAACTGAAGTCCTTAAACTATTAGATGCAGGTATCATTTACCCCATTTCTGATAGTTCATGGGTCAGTCCTGTACAAGTTGTCCCCAAAAAGTCAGGAGTTACAGTAGTTACCAATGCTGATAATGAATTAGTACCCACTAGAGCAACTACAGGGTGGCGTGTATACATTGATTATAGGAAGTTGAATTCTGTCACACGTAACGACCAATTTCCTTTAGCATTTATCGATAAAATGCTTGATAGATTAGCAGGTCATGAATTTTATTGCTTTCTAGATGGCTACTCAGGATACAATCAGATTTCCATAGCACCAAAAGATCAAAAGAAGACCACCTTCACTTGCCCTTTTGGTACTTTTGCATATAGGAGAATGACATTCGGATTATTAATGCACCTACTACATTTCAACGATGCATGTTGATCTTTTTTTCTTATATAGTTGAACGATCTCTTGAGGTCTTTATGGATGACTTTTATGTTTTTGTTGATTCATTTGATCAATGTTTACATCATCTAACACTAGTTCTGCAGAGATGTATCGAGAAGAAATTAGTCTTAAATTGGGAGAAATGTCATTTTATGGTAAAACAATGTACTGTTCTCGGTTACATCATTCGAACAAATGTGTTGAGGTTGATAAAGCTAAGATGGATCTCATTTCCAATCTTCTTCCACCTAAAATAGTCAGAGAAGTAAGATCTTTCCTTGGGCATGCTGGTTTTTATAGACGTTTCATTAAAGATTTTAGTAAAGTTTCTAGACCCTTATTCAATCTACTTGCTAAGGATGTACCTTTTGTCTTTGATGATTCATGTTTTGTGGCATTTGAAAAACTGAAGCAGTTGTTGACATCATCACCCATCATTCAGTCCTCAAATTGGAACTTACCATTTGAGCTTATGTGTGATGCATCTGATTATGCAGTAGGAGCAGTATTAGGACAAAAAGTTGATCGAATTCCTCATATTATTTACTATGCTAGTATGACATTAAATGATGCACAGTTAAATTATTCAACCACTGAAAAGGAAATGCTAGCAGTAGTATTTGCATTAGAGAAATTTCGATCTTATCTCATCCAGTGGATACACACAAAAAGCGATTCTCCAGTTATGGCAATTATTCCAGAAAGAACATGCACGATACAGTCTCGGGAATCTGACTATAAACGACCATGTTTGCCAGTTTGTAAGAAAACTGGATGGGAAGCCTATCCTCAACTCACAGAGGGCGTTCAAGCCTTTTCTGGACATAAAACTAGAGGAAGAGATGAGTCACAGTCACAACTACCTGTGAATATCCTTTTACTTTACTGTTGTTTTATTTCACTGTTGTTTTACCATTCGCATTATTGCCTTTAATAATTTTCTGTTATCATTGTTTGCTTTTTCTTTTTTAATGTTTCCTTTTTTACTCTCTTACTCTCGAGCCTTGTGTCTTACGCGTTAATTGACACTAACATGATGCCTCATACACAGCTGTGACCCACTGTCACCGAGGTCTTTAAATTTGATTTTTTATTGAGCACTCACACATTGTTTTTGAGCAGTAACTTAATGGCAGCTACTCCTAGTAAACAATTCAAGAACATTTGTGTGCTCTCTAGGTTTAACTATGGCAAACATAAAGAGTTCGTTGAGGCAGCTATAGATCTTGGTCGAAGAATAGCGGAGAGAAAACTGCACTTGTGTATGGAGAAGGTGACCGAGGGTTATCCAAAATGGCCTCAGAAGCTACTTATGTCAGAGGGAGCCAAGTGTTAGGCATCATCCCAACAATTTTTAAATCTTTGCGCTGTTTATCTAACTCACCAACTGGAGAAGAATTAGTCATCTCAGGTATGCAAGAAAGAATAACTGAAATGCTAAATCATGCCGATGCTTTTATTTTCCTTCTAGGAGATCTTGCAACTCTTGAGGCACTAATCACATTAGCATCTTGGGATCATCTAAACATCCACAAAAAACCCATCGGTTTGTTAAATGTCAATAATTTTTATGATGACTTTATCGCATTTCTTAACCATGTAATAAAAAATTATTTCATTCCTTCCTCAATGAAAAAAGTCTTTATTTATGCACATACATTAATGAAATTTCGCGATGCTGCACAAGCTTATCGACTCTGACCAAATCCGGGTTGTTGTGTTGGAACATTCAAATAATGATGGTAACAGTAGCCGCAATAAGAAGTACAAATTAGATTTAACTCTCCGCTTGCAAATATTTTCTTTTGTGTTTACCACCCGGTGATGTCTTACAACTCTACTTCTTTCCTTTCCAACATTGAGGACAATGTTTCGTTCTGGTTGGGGGGAGGGAATAGTTGACAATTGTGGAATGTGTTGGTTAAGTTTTTACTAATTTTTTGTTGTAGAACTAACCTTGGCTAACATTTTGAGTAGAAGATGGTTGAATATAGAGTGTAGTTACTCTAGAAACGCATCTTCCTAGTTTGAAAGTTAAAAAAAAACAAAAAAAAATTATCTTATTTTAAGTGTGTTCTTTCTAACTTTTTCTTTTTGACTTCTCCTTTATAAATATACATTTTCAAGTTTTTAAGTCGAAGATGACTGAATATAGAGTGTAGTGACTCTAAAAACGGAGCTTGTTAGTAAAAAAAAAAAAATTTCAGATATTTTTCTTTTCTATCATCTAATAAATTTTTCTGCATCATTTTTCATCTTTCTGCATGTATGTTTTCTTTTTATGTTTAGAATAAGTTGGGGGGTAGAATTTCGTTTAAAAAAAATTGTAATTTTGTGTGAGTTTTTTAATATTGGATGACATGATGACTTTCGAATTTTAGTATTTGTATTATCTTTGGTCTTGAGTAATGTTACACCATGTTTGCTATTCTACATGTTGATGTTGGAGAGAAATATGAGTTGCTTGAAGGAATGCACATGTCATAATAAATTTCAAGTGAGTTTTTTACCCTATTATTTTTTCTTGGAGAGTAACCCTTTTTGCCCATTCTTCATACAGCTTAGCAGATTATTATTTTATACATGATCTCTTGATTTCCTCTAAGCTAACCTTGAAAAAAAAATGAAAATGAAAACAAAAATGATGAAATGATTAAAAAAGAAAAAAAAATGTGTTGCTACATCTGAAGGTCCACCTAACTAGTAGATATGGAAGATTATTTAGAGCCCTAAAAGACGATGGAAGACCATTTTTAACATGTTTGAGCCTTTATAGCCATCATTGTTGCAAAATATCCATAGTTAGCCCTTTTGAGCCTTTTATTTTAAAAACAAAATATTTTCTTTGTTAACTTATTATCCTGACCCACTCCAATTTGGAGTATTACCCGATGTTTTACAAGTTCCATCACCTATTCATGTTTGAGAAAAAAAATATAAATAATTATTTTGTTCAACAAAGTTGTGCCATACTAAAAAACAAATTGTTCAAAAAAAAAAAGAAAAAAAAGAGAGATACTATAATAATAAATAAGCAAAATGCACCTTTTAATTTTTAAAAGATCTTTATTTTTTCTCAAACATTATTTTTGTTTTCCCTATTTCCCTTTCTTTGTTAGCCATGTCCCTAACCTACGTTACGTCCTAATAAAAATCCTTCTTGATTTTAGGGAACTATAGTATGAAGTAGAAACTAGTTATACGGACTATAAAGATGTAGTGATGTACAAAAAAAAAGTAAAAAAAAAAAAATAAATATATTGGGTTGACTAATATTTTATTAGAGATCGTATTATTTCTAAGCTGTGGGCATATTTCTTTCATTTTGGTGAGAGTGTGTGATATTTCTTTATTATTTTCGCTCAATTTACCATTCATTGTAGTGACAATTTTTATTGAGTTTAATTTTTTTGTGCGAGTGTCACTACTACCAGTGAGATTTTGGGGTTTGACATGTCATTCTTGAAAGTGGCCTAATTACTATAGCTATGACAAAGTCTGTTGGACTGATGCATGTGGATGGCTGATGTGGGTGTGATATTTCTTTAGACTGGAGATAATGCTTATACTTTTATTTAATTGCTGTAATTAATATGATTGAATAAACAAAATTGTTTAAAAAAAAATCATTTTTTAGTTTGAATTTTGTCTTCGCTTTATTTGCTGGGGACTAGCAATAAGCTGGTTAGGGGGTGTGTTGAGTATTAGAAAGTATATATTTATAAAGGAGAAAATCATCATTTTACACTTCAAGTTTCACTAACATTGCTACTTTTATGTATTTACGTATTTTTTTATTTAATTATGTGTGTTTTGTTATAATTAATTATTTTATGTATTTTAGGGGCATCATGATCGTTTGACAATGAACGAGTGATCAGACGGTAAAACGGACATCACTTTTGAACTCAGGACGGTCGAAAACCTTAGGAGGAGCATAAAAGAAAAAATGACACTGTTCACATGTACGGTACTGTTCATATGTATAGTATTGTTCATGTTACTGTTCACGACACTGTTTACATATACAGTCCGATGACATGGCATTGACGACCGATGATGTGGCAGCATTTGATTGAAGAAAGATATGGCATTTGATTGCTTATGTGGCGTTGACTGATGAGTTGGCATTGACTGATGAGTTGGCATTACTAATGATGTGTCACGATCCTATTGGACTAAAATTCTTATGTACTATTGATCGGTGACATGGCAGCATTTCAATGGACTAAAATCATACGTACGGTACATGTACACGCATGGGATTATTTACTGTTTAAACCGCGTCACTATTCAAGCCGCCACTATTCAAACCGTGTTACTGTGCAAACCGCGTTACTGTACAAACCATGTTCAAACCGTGTTACTGTGCAAACCATGTTCAAACCGCGTCGTTGGTGATGGCATGGTCATGATTTACTCAATGTATCTATAAAAAAAGGGCTCTCCCCCCTAATTTGATACCCCTAAATCCATTTTTTAGCTTAGTTTTTTGTAATTCCTTCTCCATCTTGTATTTTTTACGTATTTTAATAAATTTTATTTTACCCCTAGTTAAAAAATGAATAGCTAATTTTTTTGCAAGCTTGGGTTGAATGTGAAGTCTCAACATGTTCCATGAGCTTAATTTGGTAAATTTATTTTCTCTTTCCCTCTAATATTTGTGGATGTTTTGACTTGTCGTCGACAAATAGTAATAAACTTGTCTAGATATCGCCTTGGTTAAACCAGCACCCTAGTACAAGGTTATTATTATTTGGTGCGATAAGTTCTTAGCACCATATTTATTTGAGTGTGGTTCATGAGGTGTGGAAACCCCCCTTATAATTTAATTGGTATTAATAAGAAATATTTAGCCCATGGAGCATGTTGATGCAGATCCAGATACCCAAGTGCTTTATTTTAATAGATTCCATTTTAATTTATTCTTGCCATTTTAATTTAAATTCTAGCATAGTTTAAATTACTTTCACCACAAATCCAACTACCCATTTAGAAAATTAATTCTACACATAATTAAAATCCACCTCCTCGTAGGATCGACACTCGTCACCATTAATTTATTCTACAATAGATTCGTGCGCTTGCGAGTTCAATAAAATTTGCACAACACACAACAGCTTCTGGCTGCAATATGCTCAGCCTTGGTAGTTGATAGTACAACCAAATTTTAGTTTACCAAATTTTATTTATTGCTAAACTAAGAGACTAAAGAGTGACATAAAAAGTGACACGTTCCACTAGTGCTTTTCCAATTAACCTTATATCTGATAAAATCAGCATCCTAATAATATGTTAAGTCTATATGTGTTCCTCTAAGATACCAAGGGCCAAGATTTATAGTTCCACTCAAATAACAAAAAATCATTTTACTGCAAGCAAATGAGATTCTTTAGAACATGATTGAAATCTTACACACAAGCATACACTAAACATAATTACAGGCCTATTAGCAGTCAAGTATAGTAAGGATCCAATCATACTTCGATAAGTTTTGATATCAAATTTCGATGTCAACTTCCTTGTCTTTTTCATCCTTGTAAAGTTTGATTGTTGAGGTCATTCGGGTACTTTTAATCTTTCCTTCTTCAAGTCCAAATATCTTGAGTAAGTCCCTTAAATATTTAGCTTGATTGATGAAGATTCCTTCTTCAGTTTGTTTTATTTGAAGCCTGAGAAAGTACTTCAATTCTCCCATCATGCTCATCTCAAATTCTTTGCTCATACAAGATGAAAATTCTTTACACAAAAACTCATTAGTAGAACTGAAACTAATATCATCAACATAGATTTGGACAATGAGAATATCTTGATTCTTATTTTTAATGAAGAGAGTTGTATCAGTCTTACCCATTGAAAAATCATTATCCACCAAGAAATTTTTAAGCCTATCTACCAAGAAAGTACTTCAATTCTCCCATCATGCTCATCTCAAATTCTTTGCTCATACAAGATGAAAATTCATTACACAAAAACTTATTAGTAGAACTGAAACTAATATCATCAATATAGATTTGGACAATGAGAATATCTTGATTCTTATTCTTAATGAAGAGAGTCGTATCAGTCTTACCCATTGAAAAATTACCCATTGAAAAATCATTATCCATTAAGAAATTTTTAAGCTTATCATACCAAGCTCTAGGTGCTTGATTAAACCATACAATACTTTTGTTAACTTATAAAAATAATCTGGAAATTTCTCATTTTCAAAACCAAGAGGTTGTTTCACATAAACTTTCTCGATAATTTAACCATTTTAAAATGCACTTTTGACATTCATTTGAAATAAAATGAAATCTTTATGACATGCAAATGCTAAAAGCATCCTAATGCATTCTAATCTAGCTACAGGTGCAAATGTTTCATCAAAATCAATTCTTTCTTCTTGGTTGTGACCTTAAGCCATTAATTTAGCCTTATTCCTTACAACCATACCCGATTCATCCATTTTATTCCTAAATACTAATTTAGTGCCTATAATGGATTGATGTTCCGGTTTAGCAACTAATTCCTATACATTGTTTCTCTCAAATTGATTCAACTTCTATTGCATTCCCATAATCCAAAATTCATCATTTTTTGCATCCACAAAGGATTTTGGTTCAATTTGAAATATGAATGCAGCATGCTCACAAGTATTTCTAAATAATGATCTAGTGGTTACACCTCGTGAGAAATCTCCTAAAATTAAGTCTTTAGAGTGAGAAGAAACATACCTTCACTCCTTGGGGAGTGTTTGAGAAGTACCTTCATCTTGCTTCAAATTAGTTTCTTCTTTTGGCTCTTCTTAATTTTCACGTGATGGATCATCTTATTTGTCTTTTAAAGATTCTTGTTCTAACTCTTCGTCTGCATCATCATTAACAACAACTTTCTCCGTAAAGGAAGGGTTGAATTCATCAAACGTAACATGCATGGACTTTTCAACAACCATATTTCTTTTATTATATACTATAAGTTTTGCTGTATTTGAATAATGAAGAAAAATACCAACATTAGATTTTGAATCAAATTTGCCAAGATCATCTTTTGTGTTCAAAATAAAACATTTACATCCAAAATCTTTGAAATAATCAATGTTGTCATTTTTATCTTTCCAAAGCTCATAAGGATTTTTATTGAGATGAGATCTAATCAACATAAGATTTAAAACATAATAAGTCGTGTTGACAGTTTCGACGCAAAAATACTTAAGCAAAGTATTTTCATTCAACATGGTCCTTGCCATTTCTTGGATAGACTTATTCTTTCTCTCAACAACTCCATTTTGTTGTGGAGTCCTAAGTGATGAAAATTGATGCTCAATGCCAAAACCATTACAAAAATTATCAAACGCATGATTTTTAAATTCTCCACTATGATCACTTCTAATACAAGAAATAACATATCATTTTCCATTTTGAACCTTTTTACAGAAAACTTTAAATGCATCAAAGGCATCATCCTTATTAACTAAAAACAATACCCATATGTATTTAAAATAGTCGTCCACAATTTTAAATGTTATTTGCCACTTAAACTAGTATATCCAAAAGGTCCAAATAAATTCATGTGAAGTAATTGAAGTGGTTTTGAAGTAGAGACATGGTTCTTATTTTTTAAAGAAGTTTAGATTTATTTTCCAAATTGGCAAGCTTCACAAACTCCATCATTTTGAAAGCTGATTTTTGGAAGATCTTTAACCAAATCATTTTTCAAAAATTTTGAAATCAAATCCATGTTTGCATGTCCTAAATACATTTGATTCCATAATATGCATTTCTTTTAACATGGTATCTATAACTCATATGACAATTTCCATTGTAATAATGACAAGCAATCTTATGATCACTTGTAGAGGTAGTTTTAACAAAATAATTCTTATAATATTTTCCTTTTAAGGGATGTATTCTTTTACCTATCCTTATCCAATCATCATGCAATTCTTTAAAGGCATTATGTAACTCATCATATGTTAGAAGACCATTTACCTCATCAAGTTCATCTAATGATTTTTCCTCGATTGCCATGAGAGCTAGATTTGTCATCTCTTGTTGCTCTTCATCATCACTTGTTTCCTCATCGCTGTCATCCCATATGGCTACTATTGCCTTCTTCTTGAACTTGTTGAGAAGAGGACACTCCGATCGTATATGTCTGGGCTTCTTACATTTATAGCAAGTAATTTGGCTCCTTCTTCTCTTTTTGATTCTTGTAGTTTCTGAACTTTCTTCGCTCACTAGTTTTCTTATAGAAATTTCTAAATCTCCTAGCCAGCATAGCCATCTCTTCATCATCCTGCTCGCTTTCCTTATCACTCACATGTTTTGAGGCTTTAGGAGCAATGCTTTTCTTCTTCTCCTCATTGCCTTATTCTGCTGCCAAGTCTTCGTCATAAGAAATAAAAGAGCTAATCAAATCATCAATAAGTAAGGTATTTAAATTTTTGGCTTACTCAATGGCAGTTTTGTTAGGTCTCCATTTCTTTGATACTGACCTAATAATTTTCTTAACTTTCTCGCTATTCAAAAAGGTCTTTCTTAGGCTTCTAGTGTGTTCACTATGTCCGTAAATCTTGTATATATAGAATACACACTCTTATTTTGTTCAATTTAGAAAAATTCATAATGTCAAATGTATTTACTAATTTTAGACTCTTTCACTTGATTTGTATCTTTATAAACAACTTCAAGTTTATTCCAAATTTTGTGAGCACTTTTTCAACTAGACACTCTATAAAATTCTTTTTTGTCAAGTGCACAAAACAAGTCATTCATACTTTTGGAATTTAGAAAAACTTTTCTGTTTTCCAATTCATTCTATTCCCGTGAAGGTTTTGAAATATCTTCTCCCACTTTATTTTTAGTCATAGACATGAATGGACCATCACATACAACTTCCCAAATTTCATAATCTAGTGCTAGCAAATAAATTCTCATCCTAGTTTTCTAATAAGAGTAGTCATTTCCATGAAAAATGGAGGTCTAGTGGTTGTTTATTCTTCCCTAAATGTGGAATCATTTTGAGTTTCCATTGATCTTTTAAGTCTAGACAGTTAAGCCTAAACAAGATTACTTTGCTCTGATACTAAATGAAATAATAATTAGGCAACCCAAGGGAAGGGGTGAATTGTGATTCTAAAAAAATTAAGTAATTAAAACTTAATGCAAATTAAACTAAGTAACCAAATTTGAAATAAACGAATTAATGTGCAATGAAAAATAAAAAGATAGGGTAAGAGAGAGCAAACACGCAATTTTCATGTGGTTCGGCCAACAGTGCCTACGTCCACGTCTCCAAGCTCACCGGGCTTGAGGATTTCACTAAGCGAAGCCGCCAATGCTTCAACAAGTCTTACAATTAATTGCCAAGGTGTCAATAAACCTTTACAATAAGAGATTATCCTCAATCTTTTAACCCTAGCGTATCCAACACTTACAATCACTCAAAATTCAAGATGAAAAATGAATTTTTTCTCACACAATGTCTTTGATTACAAATGAAAGCTGAATGTGTGAATGAATGAAATAAAAAAAAAAGTTTAAAGCTCAATAATTATTGTATACTCAGTAGCAAGCTCAGTGATAACTCTTGGATCAGTTCTTATTTGAATTTAATGAAGCCATTTTATAGTTGGAGCTGAAAACTAGTCATTATGAACTTTTTGAACAAAATCGGATCGCCGTTAATTGCTATCAATTAACCATTTTGACTAATCCAAATGACTGTTGAGCTGAAATATTAAATAATTGGTTAACCATTTAAAATTATTGGTTAGTCGTTAATTTTCAGAAAACTGCAAAACAAATTTGGCTTAATTGTTCTTACTAAATAGTTCATGGCTAGAATGTAATTCCTTCTGGAATTTATTGGTTAGCTATTTGGCATTATCAATTAGGCCTTTTTTTTTTCCCCTAGAAACCTACATAACAAATTTATAGCTCTATGGAATTAATTGGTTAACCGCTTCCAGTAAACGGTTCACCATTATTTTCTAGAATCAGCAGTTTAATATTCTTTTGCAAAGAATGATTTTCTAATTAAAGTTAACGATTATCCGAATTCATAAACATGTCTAGAAATATTATACGGCTTTTAAGAATTTATTTAGTAATGAAAACTCCAACATTTTGTCAGCAGTAAAACCCTCCAGTTCAAATTTTTGGCGCCTACTTCGTACCCTTGAAACCATTCTAAGGCCTTCCCCTCTAAATGAATTGACGCCAAATTCACGATCTCCTTATCTTCAACTCTATTATACTTAAAAAAAGACAACTGATAATATATTAACATTTACATTTATACTTAATTAAAAAAAATCAAGAAATTAACAGTTCTTGCCTGTATTATTTTTCATATATAGACTGCAGCAAAATAGGGAAAGAGTTCATAGTCCAATTCAGAGTTGGAAAGAAAGAAACTATTGGCGGACGTCAAGAAGAATTTTACCAACGATAAACTTTTAGCCAAATGTTTAACAAATTCGGTGAATCTTTTTCCATTAACAAAAGCATAGATGAGGGAAAATAAATTTAATAAAATGGGTAAGTTAGGAAAAAAAAAAGGTCATTGAATAATGAAGATGAGAGTAAACAAGTAATTTTTTTTTTTCATACATAGTGCTGTCAATAATAGTAATTTTAAATATGAGTATTTTAGTAATAAAAATTTTAATACAAATTAACTTTAGTGGTTATGTTAGTAGGTTCAAAATAATTCCATCGTATATTTTATAACCCTAAAATTTTTTTAATCCCTACTCTCGAACCCTATTCACCCTTTCTAGGCTGCCGGCAACACCAACAGTTTCATTCATGGACGACGAGGAAAAATTATTATTGGATATGTCAAATCAAAACATGAGAGGGACCACAAGAAATTCACTAAAATTCTTTAGAATGTAGGAACCATCTAGCATGTTTTTATCCGGATACTCATCTAAAACACCAAAAATGATCTTTTTCATTTTCATTTTTGATCGGATAAACACGGATGTATAATGGATCATTCCAGCGAAAAAGGCAAAAACAAGTAGGCCAAAATTCATCCCCCCACCATGTTCTCTCAAGAAAATTTGGCTCCCGTCGCAATAACAGGATGACAAGTACCCCATTTCTCTCGCCCGTGTTGGTCGACTCTCACGTTGTAGCAATTGGAAAATAAAAAATGAATAATGTTACGTTTACGTATGGTTTTTTGACAAATATTCACCGATTGTTTAATATTTTACACATTATAAAAAATACATTATTTTTTTTCCCTTACATTTATCTACATCAAACTTACAAAGTTATCAATGTCACATTACCGTCTTAACTCCATAAAAAATTTACAGATAAATTATCTTTGAACTTTGAATTTAATCGACAAAAACCACGTTGTTACGTATTACATAATTAATCCCCATCTTTTTTTTTTTTTTTTTAACGTAGAATTAGGGGTGAGAGTTTTAGATTTTTATAAGTTCTGATTCGAGCTGGAACCCATTCGATTTTGAGAATTTAATCCAAATGAGTTAAAAAATTAGTTCACTTAGGATTTAAATTCGATTCGGGTTATAATATCAATTATTCGTTATCATTTAATTCTTTCAAATGTTCGACCTTGTAATTGTTTCCAAATATTGATTAATATTAAAAATTATTTGATTATCAAGTGATAAGAATGTTATCTTGTGCTTATATAATTTATATTTGTGTTCATCCAATATATAAGGGATTATTAATTATGTATTTATTATATTTAATTTTATATATGTTTGTGTGTTTATTAGGTAAAATATTAAATTCATATAATTCGAGACTTCAAACAGATAAACGGATATTAAATATAGATTTTGGAGATCCAAAAATCTTAAAATAAGTCAAGACCAGCTTAAAATTGAGCTTTTGGCAAAAGTTGACTTTTTGTTGATCGAGCATTGATTGGATGATAAAATTAGCTTACAATAAATATGAGTGCGTTGGATAGCTGTCAATTTTGCGTAACTCTCAACCATTCATGATTCGGTAGGAGTTAGGATTGCGGACATGAAATAAAATGTTCGTTTGTCATCAGATGAAATAAATGTTCTGCTAATTAAAAAAGTAGTGTTTGATAAACTATGTTGTTGTGGCGGATCTAGAAAAATAATTTACCGGGGGCTAAATTACATAATAATATAATATGAAAAACTAAAATTTTGAATATATAAAATATTTACTAATGCATTTATAATTATTCTCTACGCATTTTCATATTTTAAAAATGTTATGCAATAGACTCATTATTAATATTATTAAATTTATTATTTTCTATATAAACAACCAAATTATTATTTATTCCATTTGATTCCAAAGATGATTCTTCATGAGTTTCATTACTAAAAATATTCGCTCTACTATTATTATAGAGATTGGAAGAATTAATCATATTTTTTAGAATAAAAAATATTTTGAGTGGTGGATTATCATTATTTTTAATTAAAATATAAGTTTTTATAATTCTTAAAAGTTAAAATTAAAATTTTATGGAGGTTTATACTTTATAGTGATTATTTTAATAAAATTTTGATGGGGGCTAATTAAAAAACTAAAATATTTTTCTTTTTTAATCTTGAGCCTCATCTTCACATCCACATGGTTGTGGTTGCTGTGAGCTTGAAAAGTAGAGTACATCCATTTGGTAAATCTTATTGCGAAAGTGTTGTATTATATAATAACCAAAATAGACATACGTTTTAATTTTTTTATTTATGTTTAATAAATTATTTAGACATACTTTTTTTCTTAAATATGTAAAATTAATTAAGAAAACTCAATTAAGAAAAATATAAAGAACTTCATAATCTATTACATAAAATATGATAAAAATTTATACTTTTACATAATTTAATAATTTATATATTAGGGTTTATAGATAAATACGATATAATTGTCTTTTTATCAAATACTAAGGTTATAATAGGTATTTTAAAAAGGTGTAGTAGCTTATTAAATAAGCTGCTTATGAAAACTAACCCTCTACCGGCTTTTAAAAGCTGCTGACGAAATAAAGAAAATTATAAAATAAGCTGTTTTTACAAAATTTACCAAACACTATTTTTATAAAAAAAATTATAAAATAAGCAACTTATTGGGTTTCAACCTCAATTCCAAACGGGCCCTCAATGGCTACGATCGTGCCACATGACAATGGTTGGTAAAACAAGTTATAGGATCCGAGTCTTTTATTCAGTTGACCTGATCCACCTATTAACTCGCCAAATCTCAACCATTCTTTAACTAAATCAGACGCTTCACAAAATACCGCATGTAATATTGACTTTTAAAGTTTGACCAGCCGTAGGATCTTGATCTCATGGTTGTGTAGAGCGCATGCATAAAGCTTATGATAGACTACAATATACTAATTATGAATTTCTTTTTCTATAAATAAAGTCTCATTTTTATGTTTTGAGCATCTCTCTTCTTTTCAATTTCTCTCAATTTACCTGAAATCTTATTTTTTAGATGTGTTTTAATATTTTGCATAATTATTTTTATAAATAAATTAGTTTTATTTTCTATATTTACTTGTTTTTATTCCTTTTAATTATGAGTAATTTAATTTTAATAATTATTCTTATTTCAATTGTGCTTCGCTAAATAATAATAGTTAGAGTAAGTAGAAACTCTTAGAGAATAAATACGATTTAATTAAATTCTATTTTTAATTATATAAATTAAATTATTTTATATTTAATTTTATACATATATTGTATTTTGAAATTTTGATTTATTATAGACAAACAAGGGCGTTTGGCACAATAAATTCTTAATATCTTAATACAAGATATGGTAAAATAATATTTTGACTTATTGTAGAAAAATTAAATTTTGGCATAATAAATACTTAATCTTTAATAAAATTAATGGGAAAATAATAATAATTTATATAATTAATCTTTTGGGCAATAAATCTAAAAAATGACAAAATGAATTTATTAAATTTTATTTACTATTAAAAGTGGATCCATAACCCTAACTAATTCAATTTTATAGTTTCATTTAAATTAAGTTGTTTATATTCAAGCTTTATTTTCATTTTTAAATAAAATAAAATAAAAAAATTTAAATATTTTCTCTGTAGATTGACCTCGGACTCACCGAACTATAATATAACAAGACACTCTTATATTTGGAAGTTAGAAATCACTTTTAAGTTGTGTCAAGTTTTTGGCGCCGTTGTCAGGAAATTATTTTTATTCTGTTTTATTTTTCTGTTTTTCATTTTTCTCTGTGTAAATTTTCATTTACACCATTTTTCTCTTCTTAAATTCTGTTTTGTCCACCAAATCATTTAGAATCTTCACTTTCATCCCACATGTTTCTGTTTTAGACTCCTAAAAATTATCGTGTGGCCATAAAATTATAAAGAATTTGTAAAAAAATCCCTGGACAAAATTTCTCATAATAATTAGACTTGAATTTACATCTTGGACTTGTTTGAATCAAGAAAACTGAATATTGATTTTTTTTTTAATTTTAGTTACTTGATTTTCGTATTTATTTTATTTTATTTTATTATATGGCTGGCTTGACCGCCTAAATTGAAATTTAATTTTTATTTTTTTGTGCAATTTTCATTTAGTTCTTGTGTTACTAATTTGTTTGAATATTACCTTTGTGACATAATCATTGTATGAGATGTTGGTCTCAAACTTCAAGTGGCAAATCAATTCGTAGATCACGATATCCACCACCAATCATGGACAAGATTCAAGATGAAAATTTTTTGGGTAAACCTAATCCTCAAATTGATCATAGAGACAATCATTTTCAACATAATGCATGTGATCATAATCAACCAAGAACTTTGAGAGACTACATGAATCCAACTAGAACCGGAGCACTGTCACGTATAATATTTCCTCCAGAAGCATCTTGATTCAACTTCAAACCAAGTATTATCCAACTTTTATCTACATTTGATGGTTTAAAATATGAGAATCTTCACTTACATCAAAGAGATTTTGAGGAAGTTTGTAATATATATACAGACTAAAATTGTAGCATGAACATAATTAGATTAAAGTTTTTTCCTTTTTCATTAAATGATATAGCTAAAACTTGCGTACAAAACCTTAGATCTGGATCAATAAAAACTTGAAATAACATTCAAGTACATTTTTTTATCTTTCACTTAAAAAAATGGAGAAACATTATACCAATGTCGAGATAAGTTTAAAGAATTGTTTAACATATGTCCACATTATGGTTTTGAAATTTGGCGATTGGTCGCTTATTTCTACAAAGGCTCAATACCTCAAAGTAGATAGGTTATTGAAATAATGTGTAATGGTAAATTTAGAGATAAAAATCCTAAAAATATACTAGATTATCTTGACCCATTAGTTGAAAATGCACAACATTGGGATACTGTTAGAACTTTTGAATTGACAAATACCTACAATCATCTCCATCCATTGGATGAATCTATAACCTTAGGAAAGATCATGATTTACAATTAAAATTTGCATCCCTAGTTAGGAAGGTTAAAGCTTTGAGTATAAAAAGAGTGATTAAGAAAAATCTGCTCAAGAAATTATATGTAATGTTTGTAGTTCTAATGATCATTTCACTCAACATTGTCCGACTTTGCCTGCACTTAAAGAATATCTATGTGATCAAGCTAATGCCATTAATACTTTTAATAAGCCAAACCCATATTCACAGACTTATAATTCTTGTTGAAGAAATCATCTAAATTTCAGTTGGAGGAATAATAATAATGCATAACCTTCACAAACACCACCTCCATAAAATTTTCAAAATGCTCAGCCTTATGCACCATATGTTCTACCACTATGGAAAAATATAGAAGGCATAATGCAATCATCAGAAAGCAAGATATTATTAACAATCAAAATGCATAAACTTTTTTTTATTTGAAAGATACTATTGCTAAAATTACTTATGTACTCACAATTCAAGAAAAAGAAATTTGTCAGCTCAACTACAACCAAATCCTAAGATTAAACAAAATCCACCTATGGACCAAGTCAGGGCAGTTATAATTCTTCGCAGTGATAAAGTTGTTGATAGATGTTTTCTTGAACCTTGTGAAGATGATAGAAATTCAAATGGTAAGAAAGGACTAAATGAACTTGCACCTAGTAAAGAAATAATTAGTATTCCACCTGCACCACCATTCCTTTATTAAAGGACTTGTGCATTGTTATGAGGAAATTCAAGGTAAAAAGAGTGTTTACATGGCCGAACAAGTAAGTATAATTTCTGTGATATGGTTGAACATTGTTTAGAGGTCTTTATGGATGATTTGACTGTGTTTGAGAATTCTTTCGATGATTGCCTTGATAATTTGGAGAAAATTTTAAAAAGATATATTAAAAAAGAACTCATGTTGAATTAGGAAACATGTCATTACATGGTTACTTCCAGAATTATTTTGGGTCATATTGTATCTGTTAAAGGGATTGAAGTTGACAAAGTAAAAATAGAAGTCATATCTAAATTGCCATAACAAAAAACAATTAGAGATATACGATCCTTTTTAGAACATACATGATTTTATAGGAGGTTTATTCAAAACCTCTGAATTTCAAAACAAACATCATCACTTACATTGCAAATTGTAGTTTACCTTTAAAATCATAGATTTACCACTTGGCATGTTTTAAAATTCATTAAATTAACAGTATCCACTTTAATTGCTTAGTAGGTATACATTTTATTACATAGAGAAGCCTATTGATATTAAATTTTTTTGAAAATATTTAAAAAGTACAACTTTTTGTTATCCTATCAACCAAAAATCACTTTGTAACCTCTTATTAAAAGATGCACCGTTTGAATGGACTAATAATTGCCAAAAATCTTTTGAGAAAATAATTTATCTTGTAACATCTCTTGTAACATCTGAACCTATTATGTAATCTTCTGATTGGTCTTTGCCTTTTGAATTAATATGTGATGCAAGTGTTTTTAGGACAAAGAAGAGATGGTAAGCCCTTTTTAATTTATTACTCGAGTAAGACTTTGGATAGTGCTCAAATGAATTATTCTACAACTAAAAAAGAGTTGCTTGCTGTAGTATTTTCGTTAAACAAATTTCGTTCATATTTGTTTGGCTCTAAATATGTTGTTGTTGCTGACCGCGCTGCTGTGAGATATTTGATGAGTGAATAGGATGCCAAATCGAGATTAATTCGTTGGATTTTGTTACTTCAAGAATTTGACCTTACCATTGAAGATAAAAAGGATGCTGAAAATGTCGTTGCTGACCATTTATGAAGACTCACATCTAAATTCTGCACTGACATAATACCCCATCAATGATTCTTTTCCTAATAAATTTTTATTTTTTGTTACTTCAATGTTATGGTATGTTAATATTGTTAATTTTCTTCCTACAAGTAAAATGCCTTTTCACTAGAATGCTTAAGAGAAGAAATGTCGTTAGTTGTTCAAATATGTCTTTGCTACTTGTTCACATATTGCCACGATCAAATTTTTTGGCTATGTATTCCTGATATTGAGGCAAGTAGTATCATTAGTTTTTGTCATTCTGAAGCATGAGGTGGATATTTTTCTTCAAGAAAAACTAATGCTAAAATTTTGCAATGTGGATTTTATTGGCCTACTATATTCAAAGACACATATAAATTTTGTAAAACTTGTAAAAAAATGTCAAAAATTGGGATCAATTACTAAAAAACACATGATGCCCTTAAATCCCATACTTGAGATCAAAATATTTAACTGTTGGGAAATTGATTTCATGGGTCCGTTTCAATCATCTTTTGGATTTGTGTATATATTAGTTGTAGATTGCTTCTCGAAATAATGATAGCAAAACAATGGTTAAATTTTTAAGAGAACATTTTAAGTCGATTTGGAATCCTTTAAGCCATTATTAGTGATAAATATTTTGTAATAAGTTAATTGAGCTTTTAATGAAGAAATATGGAATATCATCTTCAAACAAATGGTTAAGTTGAATTAGAAAATAAGAAGATAAAACAAATTAAAAAAAAAAGGTCAACTAAAACAAAAAAGATTGGTCTCTTAGACTTAATGACGCACTTTGGGCCTATCATACTGCATTTAAAACGGCATTAGGATTATCATCCTATCGGCTAATTTATGGTAAACTTTATCACTTACCTGTTGAACGTGAACATAAATGATTTTGGGCTATCAAAGTTTTTAATTTAAATTTGGATGATGTTGGTAATGTATGAAAATTGCAATTGAATGAACTTGAGGAATTAAGGAATGATGTATAGAAAATTTAAGAATTATTAAGGCAAGAATAAAAGTTTCTATTGATAAAAGAATTTTTCAGAAAACATTTGAGATTGGTAAAAAAGTATTGCTTTATAATTCTCATTCTCATTTGTTTCCAAAAAAGTTAAAGTCAAAATGGAGTGACCCATTTGTTGTAATAAATGGATATTCATATGGGGCTATAGAAATTAAGAATCCAGAAAATGGTGTCATATTTAAAGTTAATGATCAAAGATTAAATCTATATCTGGAATATCAACCACGTGAACATGACACCGAAATCAATTTGGGTGAACTACCAAACCTTGATTAAGTCTTTAATGAGTGATTCAATTTTTTGTTATTTTGTTTTACTATTATTTTGTCGTTTCATTGTTTGAATATTTTTTTTTTATTGATGTGCACCATACATTTTTTTAGCATTATATCTCTTTCTTAAGTTTGTTTATTTGACAATTGTATTTTCTCTCATCAATTTTCATTATATGTCATGAGTACCTCAATAAGAAAAATCATGTTCACGCATCTTAAAAGCCTTTTGCGTGTAAAATTTCACTTAAGAGACTTGATACAAAGCTATAAATCACATCCAATTTGGGATCTGCAACCACCAACATTAGTGTCATACGTTAAGGATTTACAAAGATAACTCACAGAAATAGAGGGTGATATATATGAATTTTAATTAGAGCTTGAGGTTAACTCAATAAAAGGACAAATGTACGTCCATTTTTTCTTTTTTTCTTTGTGTGATTTCTTTTTGTTGTTTTGTTCGCTTTTACGTTTGATTTGATTTTGCAGTTTTGATTCTCCTTATTTTAGTGTTTTTTTATTTATTTTCCCGTATAAATGGCGGATGACGACCCTTCGTAACTTCTTAAATCAGTATCTTCGGTTTTCCATAATAACTAAATCTCCAAAAGCAAATATGAAAGAAATACAACATAAATTACATAAGCATTTTCCCTCTCTTCTTCAGAATGCCCTCAGGAAAATTTACAAAGCTCGTTGTGAGCGACTGCATTTGTTAATAATCAATGACATTCCTTCTTACATTTGTTGGTTAATTGAAGCAAAGGTCTAATTAGCAGGTGAGGTTTCTGATCTATTTGTTTCTTACATGGTTGGTTTCGGTAAAAGTACATTCGCTAAAAAAAAGTAGAGTTAAACGACTTGGCTCAAAATGTCATAACTGTGTAAGACTTAGTTACAAATAACTGAGTTGTAAATCTTTAGAAATGGTTTCTGATAATCATGAAGATAAAATTAAATTCATTAAAGATGACATAAGTGAAGAATCGTTAGACAATATCTTACGATCTCTTGAGACACATCGAAATGGATATGTACAACGTGAGATTCATAATTTGCGGATATTATTATAAAAAGAATGTGCACAGCTTAGTCTTAGGATTCTAACTCAAAAAGATTATGTTTGTCAGTTTATAAGAAAACTGGATGGAAAGCCTATCCTCGACCAATAGAGGGTGTTCAAGCTGTCATTGGATATAAAACCAGCGGATGATGTGAGTCACAATCACAACTACCAGTAAATATCTTTTTATTTTGTTGCTCTTTTATCATTCGCATAATTACATTTAGTGGTGTGATTTTGTATTTAATAATTATTTGTTTTCTTTTATTGTTTGCTTTTTCTAATCACTATCTGCTTTTTCTTTTTACTGTTTGCTTTCGAATTATTGAGCCACGAGATTTACACGTCATTTGACAAATATGCTAACCCATTTACACCTGTTTCTCATTATTTCTGTCACCTAGATCCTTTAATATGAGCTTCTTTTTTAAACACTCACAACTTACTTTTGAAGATTATTCCAATGGCAGCATCTTCGAATAGATAATTCAAAAATATTTGTATACTTTCTAGGTTTCATTATGGAAAGTATAAGGTGTTCGTTTAGGTATATTTAGATTTGGACCGTGTCATAGTAGAAAGGAAACTACACTTTGTATATGGAAGAGGTGAACGAGGGTTATATAGACTTATCGTAGAAGTTGTTTTTACTAGAGAAAGCCAAGAACTAAGCATTATCCCAAAAGCCATAAAACCTCTAGGATGTCTGTCTAGCCCACCGATTGGAGAAGAATTAGGGGTATAAAGTATGCAAGAGAGAATATTTGAAATGCTAAATTATATTGATGCTTTTATTTTCTTGTCAGGAGATCTTACAACTCTTAAGGCATTGATTACATTAGAATCTTGAACCCATTTGAACATTCATAAAAAACTCATCAGTTTATTAAATGTTAATAATTTTTATGATGGCTTGCTAACTTTTATTAACTATGTAATTAAGAATCATTTTGTTTCACACATTGTACAAGAACTCTTTATTTGTGCTTCTACTACTCCTAATAAGTTACTTGATCTTTTATAAACTTATGCACCAGAGCTAAATCCCAAGATTTATGCGTTGCATTGGTCGACTGATGATGGTAGTATTAGTAGTCGTAAGAAGTGTAAATTAAATTTAACTCTCTGTTTGTAAATATTTTTCTGTTGTAGTGTTCATGTGATGTCTTCTAAACTCTTCCTCTTTACTTTTAAAACATTGAGGACAATGTCTCATTCAAGTTGGGAGGAGAGAATAGTTGATAATTGTGGAATGTCTTAGCCTTAGTGATGTTTTTATAAAGTTTTGCTGTAAAGACTAACTTTGGATTAAATTTGAGTCAAAAATGGCAGGATATGGAGAGTACAGTACTTTTAGAAACTCATCTTCTTAATCTTAGAGTTCTATTTAAAAAAAAAATAACATTTTCTTATTCTTTGTCATCTTCTTTTAAGCTTCTGCATTGAGTTCAGGTGAGATCTCCCATTCTTCTTCTTTTATTATTATTTTATCATTTTTTTGTATGCATATCTATAAAATTATAAAATGTTGAAATCATGTTTAGATTAGGTTGAGGGCTAGAGATAGTAGACATATGTTTTTTTTTTCTTTTTTTTTTTTCAAATTTCTTTTAGGATGGAGTGTAAAAATTCGTGACTTTTGAGACACATCATAATAGTTTTGTTATATTATATTTTGATTTTGAAATTTATAGTAAGTTATTTTTGTTCCTTTTTCTTTGAATTACTCAAATTTTTGAACTCTTCAATTGGTTATTAAGTCATTTAATTGTTTACTCATTTAATAGGTATTTTTGAATCATTCTTCACACACACACTATGGCACATACTAAGGTTGTAAGTTAAAATTTTTACATAATTAAATGTTTCATTTATGTTAATATATAATTATATATTACTAATAATAATGTCTCATTTATGTTACTCTTATTAATAATTTTTTATTTACATAAGTAAGAATACTAATCATTATTATTAATTTGTAAATATAAGAAAATAAATATTTTATTTTCAAATTATTTTTTATTAATTTTGTAATTAAAAACTATAATTCTTTAAATAAAGATAAAATTGTAATTGAAACTATTTACTCCCAATCCAAGACAATGTAAACACATAAATTGGATTTTGCTTTCAATTCCAAACTTCTATTCTAGTGTAAGTAAATAACCTATTCCCACTCTCATTCCACACTTTTAATCTAAAAATTCACACTCCTTAGGATTCGCACTTCAATATAAAATGTAAACGCTACCCAATGGGAGAGAAGCTATGAGTAAATATTGTTTTTTTTAAGATTTTTTTTTTCAGTGGGAGAGAAATGGTGTGCAAAATGCTGAGTGATTGAGTGGAGGTGGAGAGGAATCAACTTTTTTAGGTTCTTTAGATTACTTTGAATTTATCTTAATTTCAAAATCTATTTTTGGTTTTGAAAACAAAAATGCCAAAACGGCACAGCAAAACCGTCGTCCTTATGTGCTGCTGGTGGCTGGAACTCTTATCTTTTTTTTTTTTTTTTGATGTAACACAATTGGCTTTAATTAAAAAAAAGAAAATTCACAATTAGGACTTTCGGCAATTCATATTGCTAAATTCAACTGCATCCACATGCACCGTTGCGAATTTCTAATTCTTTAGTCAAAGAAACGCGTTGACAGACTCCTTCCGGTCCATCCAAATTGACTGGCGGCCACGTCAAACCAACTCCAATAACAACATGACACGTACTCCGCATTCCCCTTCCAGTTCGTTTCCATAAACACACCGCCCTTCCAGACGTTTCCAGTTAATTTCCACCCCCATATGAATTATGATTTGCAGTATAAATACCTTTCCCTCTTAGGAAATCTTATCGTCGTCGGATTCGGATTTTAGTAGTCTATAAAGACAACAAATTGAAATCCAATATCAATTACAAAGCAATTCGATTCAGCTTCTCTCATCAAAAGTTAATTCAGCTTCTCTCATCAAAAGTTAAATCAACGACGATGATGTCGATTTTCAGCTCGTTCGATGCCTTCTGCGCCGAATCGTACGGCCAGAAACTAAAGTTCTCGAAGCCAAAAGACGACGGTGGCAACAACAACGTTAGCGATCGTATTAAGAAGAAGAACCAAGACAGTGGCAGGTCAACGTCAGCGCCAACGCCACCGCCGGCGAATGACGTTAACAAGATAACGCAGCAGAAACAGAATACGAAGAAGATGCCGAGGTTTGCGCTGGAGCTCGATGGGGTACACTGTTTCGAGACCATCGTTCCATATTAAATTTTTCTATGTAATTAATTGCGAACAATTATTCGATTTTAAGTGCCGGTAGAGTTCTTATTCTTATAAAAAAAAAATAGGGGCCGGTGGAGTTCCTATAAAAAAAAAAAAAAAGCTCCGGTAGAGCTTCTCAAGGAATTATTGATTCAATTGTATGATTCTTTTGTATATTGCTTGTTGCAAAAGAAAACAATCTTTACCATTTTTGTCTTTCTAATGAGATTATTCGGTTAATTAGTAATTTGATAAAATTTTCTAAGTTCAAAATCCTAACTGTGTAAAGTTAATCTGGGAAAAGTACAAATAATTGGAGCCTTTTACTAGGGGTATAATGGTCAGGGAGCATCAACGATATTGGATGCATTGAACGTTATTTATCACCTACATCCAACTTTTTGACTCGAGCGGAAGACATTGATTTTTGTCAACACAATTTATAAAATTGTCATCATTATTCATATTAAATAAGAAATAAATTTTTAATGAAGGACTTTTTAAGCTATTGAAACAAGGTTATGGTTAGCATAAGTTTAACGTAACGCAGAGCAATAATAATGAGATTCACCATCGTGCACGAGTAAATTATGTTAAACGTAAGTTAGTCAGTTTCTTAAGATAAAAGAATAATTTAAGATATAAAATAAACACTCTTTAATATAGTTTAAAATATTATTCTTAAATAAAAAAATTCAAGTGAAAATTGCTAGTTATGACTGAATAATAGAAAAAAATTTTTTATTTAATAAAAATGACCGTAGTTATAAGAAGAAAGTTTTTAATATTTTCAGGACCTGTTTGATTATTGTATTACAATCACACATTATATTAATTTTATACAAATTTATATTTGGCAAACAAAAAATTACAGTACCATCACATTAAAAGCCCAAGCTAATGCCACAACTGCCGCTTGTCCTTTTTTTTTTTTCTCTCTCTCTCTCTCTCTGCAACTGTCAGTCTGCCACTTTTGCTTTTGCTTTTGTTTTTTCTTTTTTACTTTTGTTTTATAATAATAATAATAGTAATAAAAGAAAAAATGTAACTTTTAATATAATATAATATTATATGATTTTTTTATTTTTTATTTTTATATTATAATTATTAATATAAATTAATAAACATGTAATTTATTATTCAATATTATTATATTATATTATTTATTTTTACATTATAATTTATTAATAAATTTATAATTTATTATAACTAATAATAAATAGTTAAATATGAATAATATTAATTTAAAATTAATAATCAATACAATTTAAGTATATTAATATAATATAGTATAATATTTAATTTAAATTAATTAAAAAAATTATTACAATACAATGTAGTATCAAATATTGTATAGTATAATTATAATCTGATGTTAATGTGTCTGATATAATCTGATATCTAAGCATTAAAATAATATAATCTGACATGTCTAATACGATTCTTAACGCCTTAGAGTATTATTTTTTATTCATTTATTATTTGTTATATGTGTATATATCATTATGATTAAATAAAGCATATGTATAATAATGAATAAATGAAAAAATAACAATACTTTAAGAGTATTAAAGGGTTGAAAAGCGAATTAAATTTGCTTCGATTCGGTTCGTATTTATTATTTCAATCCGATCGGGTTAAATCCTCCAAACCGTATGGATTATAAGCTAAACAATCTGAAAAATCCAAACCGAAATTTGATTTGCCCAGGCATGACTTCGTCAAGCAGTTTAAGGCATATTTACAAACAGGCCATTTTACTAGTCAAAGCTATTAATTAGACTGACAAATGATAAAAATAATAAAACAAACAAGTGAATAATTAAATCAAGCAAAACAATCTTCTTTCAAGTGTCATCAAAATAAAGCAAGTAAGTTGATAAAGAAAGAGCTCGGAGTGTAGTATATTAAAAAAAAAAAAAGTTGGTAAAGAAAAGAAAACGAACCGGAATTTATGCGCAAGCGAATTGAATTTGGGACAACATTTCAATTAATTGAATGCGACAATTTTCTCGAAAGCTTTCTTTTGAGAAGAGAAAGAGAAAGAGAAGGTAACGGAGGATTAGGCCTAGGTTTACTCAGAAGCTTTACATAACAGTAACAAGTTAAAAAGTCAAGGGATTATTCAAATATTTTAAACAATTCATATGAACCATTTCTTCCCAAAATATCTCGGTCTGTATATTTTATATATCGAAGATAGCTATCAGAGACAAATTTGCATACAAAGCATAAAAAAATTTAGTTTCCGGATAAACGAACAGCAAAATTTAAGTGATGATTTTCTATCCCATTAGCAATTTGGTTTATTAATTAAGTTGTATATACATGTATGTATGTCTCCAAACGAATTCCAGAGTATATTTCAAGTCATCGCTGACCGCGAAACATGTGGACAAAGTCTGCAGACACAAAAAAACTTGATGATAGCTAGCTATCATTTCTAATCATCAGTGACCAGTATATATCCCATTTTCTGTTTTTAAAAAAATTAACGTTGCAATTAATTAATGCAATAAACGTCAATTTTAAGAAAATAACAAAAATAAGTAATCAAATGAAGAGGATGAGATGATGAAAGGTAAGTGCATGTCCCGTGAGTGGCAACAGAGAAATATAATGCAACTTTCACAGGGGAAATATTTACAACCATATATGAAGTCCCCGTGTTCCAAAGAGAAAGACAAGTAATGTTAGAGATTGGGTTGTTATTTCAAATTATTAATATCTTACATTATTTAGGTGTCGTTTGTTTTTTTATTTGAAATCTGAATAGACTTGAATTAGTCTGAATTCCGAATAGATTTGAATGTCTGAATCTGAATAATATATATATTTTTTTGGCCTAAATTTCTGAAAATAAGTATTAAGTTATTATTTTATTAAATTTAAAAAACTAAAATTATGTATTTTTACATTTGTATCCTTATTAAATTTGAATGTCAAACAAATAACATATTGAATTCCATAATATTTTAACATTTATAAGTAAAACAACATTCAAGTGAATACATAAGAATTTTGGAATTTTAATATATAAAATACCATAAATGTCAAATTTTATCACTAAAAAGAGTAGCAAAACATGTTGATTAGTATATAAGGGAACGCTGTAAAACGTAATTGAAAATAAAAAGAAAAAAGATCCAAGTCAAGTGCTTGCCTCTCTTGAAATTAATGGGAGATTCAAGAACTAGATGAGAGAAGTAAAGTGAGGAGGGATTTCATGACGGCTAAAAAAAAAATAAAGATGAGATTATTATAGTAAACATCTGTAGGTGAATTTTGGGATAAGTATGAAAAATAAATTATAAAGTATGGATATTTTTTACACTAGAAAGTAACTAATTTAATTCAAATTTTTCATTCAGTAAAAAACCAAAAAATTGGCTTATTTTATTAAGTCAAAATTATCTAAAAATTCCTATTAAGTTATAAAAATAAACACCTTAAATTAACTTAATTAATTAAGTTAAATTACTTTAAGTCATTAAGTTAAAAAACAAACGCCACCTTAAACAAAAAGATATAAGTTGGTTTATATATAAAAACCAAATGTAGTATGGTAACAAGCCCATAAGAGATCTACGTGCACAAAACCAAGCCCTAGAGAGAAGCCCATTCTAGGAATTTTATTAATTGGACACTCGCACCCTATAACTCAAGCTAACCCCCTCTCCCCCTCCCCCGCCCCCCCCTCCCCCAAAAAAAACAACGAGCGTTGTGTATGTGCGCAAGCTCGGCAATGATAGGTCCCAGTCAAAGCCGTAAATTATATAATAATGATAGTATTCTCTTAGAGTGAGAAAAGACCACAATAATTTTAATTGAGTTCATCTCCCCTAATTAATGACTATCAAAGAATTTAAATACAAAAGAAATTAACAACTAGTCATAATTCCTATATAATATCCTTAAAAAATAGAACATTAACCGCTAGTTAATAGTAACAAAATAGCCAAAGATTATTCAAAATAAAATAATCACTACTCAACCTAATTTTAAGCTAACAAGCTAGTGGACACGTAGTCAACAAACTGCACTTAACAACATCCCAAAGTCTTTGCCATAATAATAGCTTTGTATGCCCCACGCATGACCAATCTCTTGGCTTATCATTGCCTCTCCTTTGATAGGAACCTTGTTCTCAAGGTTCACATTCACAAACCTCATCTGAATTCCCATTACATCCCTCAAAGAGTAGTAGTTGTAGACCCGTACACCTATGATCAGGTGTGAATTTCTCCTCACAACTAAAGCATAGCCCCTGAACCCTTCTTCTCTACATCTCGTCCCAAGTGAGCTTTTCTATAGGTGTTGTTGGTTTGAATTTTATTGATGAAGAGAAATCAACAACTATCCGATTGAAAGGTCTTATGGTTTCCCTTTGGTGCATCAGCTGCTCATCACTCATCCGAGCAAGGCTAATAGCTTCTTTTAATGATTTCGGCCTGAACATTCTGATGTCCTCAGCTAGTTCAGGTTTGAGTCCTCCCATGAATGTCCTTACTAAAGCCTTTTGTGTCCAACCTTGAACCTAATTTCCCAACCACTCAAATTCCTTTTGATAATCACGTAAGGAGCCTACTTGTTCAACTTTTGACAATGCTTCATCAAAATCCTCACAATCAGTAGGACCAAATCTTGCCCACAGCTTATCATAAAAAATTTCCCATGTCAACTCCTTGCCCTTCTCCTTATATGATCTCCGCAACCATTATCACCATTGATTAGCCTCGCCTTCAAGGTGGAATGAGGCTAGAGATACTTTCTGCTCATTGTTGACACCTTGAAATTCAAAAAATTAATTAACACGATTAAACCATTTAGTTGGTTTGTCGCTGAAATATTGTGGAAATTTAAGTTTTGCCATCTTGGATGAAAAGTTTTGCCACCCCATTCATGCTCCTCATGATTTGGGTGTGATGAGCCACTGTGATCATGGGCGATTTGAATTGCTGCTCCTTAAGATGCCATAATTGTTTCCGTTAACTTGTTGAGTGTTTCTTCCAAGTGGCGTAGGCTATCATTTATTCCAAGCTCCATTCGGTTTATACAATCCTGCAAATTGCCAAGTCCAGCTTCTAACAACTTGATTCTCTCTTTGTTAGTTGCCATGGATAACCTGGCTCTGATACCAATTGATAGGTCCCAATCAAAGTCATAAATTATGTAATAACGATAGTGTTGAGTGTTAGAAAGTGTATATTATAAAGGAGAAAATCATCATTTTACACTTTAAGATAATTTTACACTTTAAGTTTTACTAACATCCCTATTATTATGTATTTAAGTCTCTTATTATTTAATTATGTGTGTTGTATTATAATTAAGTATTTTATGTATTGTAAGGGCATCATGATCATTTCACAATAAACAAGAGATCAGATAGCAAAACGATCACTTTTGAATTCAGGACCGTTGAAAACCTTAGAAGGAGCATAAAAGGAAAAGTGTCACTGTTCACATGCATGGTACAGTTCACATATACAGTACTGTTCACATATACGGTCCGATGACATGGCGCTGACCGATGACGTAGTGTTGACCGATGATATGGTATTAACCGATGACGTGGTGTTGATCGATGATGTGGCAGCATTCAATTGGACGAATGATGTGGCATTGACTGTTTATATATGCGTTGACTGATGAGTTGGCATTGACCAATGATATGTCATAATCCTATTTGGCTAAAATTCTTATGTAATGTTGATCGGTGACGTGGCAGCATGCTACGGTACACGCATATATACGGAATTATTCAAACCGCGTGCTCAAATCGCGTACTGTTGATTGATGACGTGGTGCAATCCTGAGCGTCCAAATTATTTTTAATCCGATGGTTATGATCTACTCAGCGTATCTATAAAAAGGGGGCTCCTCCTAATTTGAGACCCCTGAATTCATTTTTTAATTCCATTTTCTGTAATTCTTTCTCCATCTTGTATTTTCTATGTATTTTAATAAATTTTCATTTTACCTCTAGTTCAGTTATGAGTAACTAATTGTCTTTCAAGCTTAGGTTGAAGGTGAATTCATTTTTTAATTCTATTTTCTATAATTCTTTCTCCATCTTGTATTTTCTATGTATTTTAATAAATTTTCATTTTACCTCTAGTTCAGTTATGAGTAACTAATTGTCTTTCAAGCTTAGGTTGAAGGTGAAGTCTCAACATATTCCTCGGCCTTGATTTGATAAATTTGCTTTCCCTCTAATAATTATGAATATTTTGACTTTTCGTTAACAAATAATAATAATTTTGTCTAAATACCGCACTGGTTTAACCAGGTCCATAGTACAAGGTTATTACTATATGGCACGATAAGCCCTTAACACCATATTTATTTGAGTGTGGCTCATGAGGAGTGGAATCCCCTCTCATGATTTAATTGGCATTAATAAGGAATATTTAGCATATGAAACATGTTTATGCAAATCCAAATAACCAAGCGCTTCAATTATAATAGTTTCCACTTTAATTTAATTTTGTCATTCCAATTTAAATTCTACGATAGTCTAAATTACTTTCACCACAATCCAACCACCCATTTAGAAAATTAACGCTGCACACAATTAAAATCCACTTCCTCGTGGGATCGACACTCGACATCATTGGTTTATTCTACTATAAATTCGTACACTTGTGAGTAAGAATTGCCAACGGGCCGTGCCGTGCCAGCATGGCCTGTCAACCATCAGCCCACAAGGGTCTGTGGGCCATACATTTGGTGGGCCGTGTCCACATTTTTTTATGGTGAGCCCGGCTCGTGCCGTGGGCCGTGATGCCCACCACTTTTTTTTTTTAAAGCCCATGCTGGCGTCTAAAAAGCCTATGTGCTGACGTCTTTATGTCTTTTAAGCCAATAATAATATTAAAAATAATAAAAAATTCATAATCATATTAATTTTTATTAGGAGAGCAATTAATATTTTATTATTAGTTTATCACAATTTCACAACTATATATTTTATTTCACAATAACCAATCATAAGACAACAATACATAAATTTAATTCCATAGATCATAATAATAATTAATTAAAATTAAATAGACAATCCTCAAATAACAATTAAAATAAGTCATAACTGTGGTCTACGAAACCTATCTCTATTAAATATTAACTAAGTTATGATATAATACTAATAAGAAAAATATTTCATATGAAAAACATTTTATTATTAATGTTGTAAAATTTTTTATTTTTTATTTATCATTTATAAATTTATGATATTTATAATTTCATTTATTAAAATCATGATATTTACTTATTCATTTAATAAATTATAAACATAAAATAAATTAGAATTTTTATTTAAAACTAAGATTTAAATTAATTTTTAAAAGTCTATGCTAAAAAATATATTAAAACTTTAATTTTAAAATATTTTACTTTAATTTCATAACATTTTATATTTACTTTTTATTAAAAAAATTTACTTAAATATATTTTTGCGTCTTGATGGCCTATAGGCGCATCACCACCAATGAACCGTCTTGTCGTCTTTTCACGTCTTTGACCCATATCTAATTGTCTCGCCTTTAAGGCGCGTGCTAAAATCTAAGCCGCCCGCGTCGCATCTACGTCGTGCCTCGTGCCTTATTGAAGCGTGCTCGTGCCGTACGTGCATGTGCCGTGCCACGTGCCTCCCGACCCATTGGCCATCTCTACTTGCGAATTCAATAAAATTTGCACAACAGATAGTATTCTCTTAGGGTGAGAAAAGACCACAATAATTTTAATTAGATTCAGCTCTTGTAATTAATGACTATCAAAGAATTTAAATACGAAAGAAATTGACAACTATTTCTAATTTTTAGATAGTATCCCTAAGAAATAGAACATTAACTGCTAGTTAATGATAACAAAATAGCCAAAGATTATTCAAAATAAAATAATCAATACTCAACCTAATTTAAGTTAACAAGCTAGTGGACACGTAGTCAACAAACCACACTCAATAGCATCCTAAAGTCTTTGCCACAATAATAGCTTTGCATGCCCCAGACATGACCAATCTCTTGGCTTATGATTGCCCCCTTCTTTGATGGGAACCTTGTCCTTAAGGTTCACATTCACAAACCTCGTTTGAATTCGCATTACGTCCCTCCAAGAGTAGTAGTTATAGACCCCTACATCTATGACCAAGAGTGAATTTCTCCTCACAATTAAAGCATAGCCCCTGAGCCCTTCTTTCTGCATCTCGTCCGAAGTAAGCCTTTTTATAGGTGTTGTTGGTTTGAATTTTGTTGATGAAGAGAAATCAACAACTGTTCGGTTGAAGGGTCTTGTGGTTTCCCTTTGGCGCATCAGCTGCTCATTTCTCATCCGGGCAAGGCTAATAGCTTCTTTCAATGATTTCGGCTTGAACATTATGATGTTTTCAGCTAATTCAGCTTTGAGTCCTCCCATGAATGTCCCTACTAAAGCCTTTTGTGTCCAACCTTAAACCCGATTTCCCAACCGCTCAAATTCCTTTTGATAATCACGTAAGGAGCCCACTTGGTCAAATTTTGAGAATGCTTTATCAAAATCCTCACAATCAGTAAGACCAAATCTTGCCCACAATTCATCATGAAAAATTTCCCATGTCACCTTTTTACCCTCTTCCTTATATGATCTCCGCAGCCATTACCGCCATTGATTAGCCTCGCCTTCAAAGGGTGGAATTTGTCCTTTTTACACCGAGATATTGTATCTTAAGGGGTAGAATTTTATCTTAAGGCCAAATATAAGTGATATTCCACCACAAGATCTCTCTTTATTAGTCGTTAGACATGCTGCTCCTATAGCCTCTGCACTTACTGCTCTCACTGCTGATCTTCCCATAGTTGCTTTCGTTATCGTCGCTGGAAAAAACTTGCCATATACCTTCCAAGATTGAATTGTTCAACAAAGAAAATTTCAAACGTTGGTAAGAAAAGGTCATCTAGTGACATACTGGATGTTCATAGCCTTGCGACTATCTACAATCATCACCACTAAAAAAGGGCATTAAAGATTATGACTAGAAATTTCAGAATTAGAATATTGGTAATAAGGTTTGCAGGGACAAAATACTGAATACTATTGCAGTTCACTCTACGATGTTTATTATCCATATAAGAATGCATTAGAGATATAAGCATTACTTAAGAAAAAATACGTGGTTGAAGATGTTAGGACTCAATAGTATTATATTGGTGATTTTCTGCATTTTAGGATGGTGGATGGTAAATTTATGTTCAACCAAATTCGTGGAATGACCAAATTCATGAATAACATATATTGGTTAATAACCTTAAATAAGAGGAAATATTTCTTCATGAATGATTTATAACTGGTTGTTTAATTGAGAAACTTCCAGAATCAGGGAAAGATTATATTAAAGCCTCAAAATATAAGAAGAAAGAAGTGAGTCTTGAAGATGCAATTACACATATTAGAGTTGAGGAGAAGAATAAAATTAGAGATGCATTTGATAAAGCAAGGAATTTCATTGAAATGCGAATTTAATACAGAACACTCTTAAACACTAATAAAAAGCAATAGACACCATAATAGCCTTAAAACCCCAATGCTAATAAGAAAGGTCATTATCTTGTTTGTGAAAAATTTGGGCATTATACTATCAATGCAGGCATAAGACTTAGAGAAAAGAAGAAACAAAAAACCTCCTAAACCCAATGTGGCTGGAGGAGGAAGAGATGACATCATTACTATTGTAGTTGTTTTTGAGGTAAACATGGTAGATGAAAGCAAGGATTGGGTGACTGATTTTGGCACTATAATACATATGTAGCAATGATTCTAGCACTTCAAGATATATATGTAGCAATAAAATAAAAGCTCTTGCTTTGACTATACTCTAGTGAGGGAAAGTGAGGAAGTTATCTACCTTCGTGATTCTCAGCTTACTCTGGTCCTAGGCAAGGTTAAAATTCTTCTCAAGCTTACATCTAAGAAAAACTTCTCATAAAATATTGTACTCTATGTTCCTGAGATCAAATACAATTTAGTGTCTGTTTATACACTAGGCAAAGCTCAGCTTAAAATGTCTTTTGAGGGTGATAAAATTATAATAACAAAAAATTGTATGTTTATTAAGAAAGAGTAATGTTCTAGAGAACTCTTCAAACTCAAGGTATTTAATGTTATAATGAATGAAATGGCTTCTTTTTCTAGTTATATTGTTGACTCTTTTCATCTTTTGCATTGAAGATTTGGTCATATGAATTTATTGTCTAATTTAAGCTTGTTTAATGACAAATGCAAGGTATGTGTGGTAAGCCAAATCCACTAAGAAAAATGTAAATAAGTTCAACATAGAGAATTGAACTCCTTAATTTAATTCACAGTGACCTTAATGATTTGAAACAGACCATGTCCAGAGGAGATAAAGGGTTTTATATTAACTTTATTGATTATTCTCAAGATATGCAAACATATGTATTGAGAAATAAATATAAAGTAGGTAAAAAGTTCTTACTCTATAAAGTGAACTTGAAAATCAATTTAATAAGAAAATTAAAATGCTAAGAATTCATAAAGGAAGTGAATATGATGTTAAATGCTTATTGTGAGAATCATGGTATCATCCATGAAATGACACCTCTATATTAACCCGAATATAATGGTGTAGTTGAAACTAAAAATAGAGCTTTGAAGAGCATGGCAGATGCCATGATAATAAGTTCTAGGGCCTCGTTGAACTATTGGGAGGCAACTATGTTATCTTCTTGTCGTGTTCCAAACATAATACTTTATATAAAAAAAAAAAAGTAAGGCACCTTATGAATTATAGAGAAGCTGTAAGCCTAACTTATCATACCTCAAAGTATATAGGTGTCTTCCTAAAGTTCTTAAATCGAATCCCAAAAAAACGAGATTAGGACAAAAAACTATCAGTTGTATATTTATAGCGTATGCCCACAATAGTACTGCTTATAGGTTCTTGGTACTGCAAGATGAAGGTATCTCATTTAAGGCTAATATTATCATTGAGCCTAAAAATACTGAGTTCTTTGAATATGCTTTTCCTAAAAAGACTAACATCAAGAAACAATTGCCTTATACTGAATCAACATTTGATTCCTCTAAAAGTTCAGATGTAAAACCAAGAAGAAGCACAAGAATTAGAAAAGTCACTAATTTTAGTGATGATTTCTATGTCTTTCTTGCTAAGAATGATCCTCAAACCTTCACAAAAGCTATGAATTCTCAAAATGCACCATTATGTAAAGAAATTGTCAATAATGAACTAGATTCCATCATGAGTAATTATGTAAAAGAGTTAGTTGACTTATCTCTAGGTACAAAACCTATTAGGTGCAAGTGGATTTTCAAAAGGAAATTAAAAGCTGATAGATCTATTAATAAATATAAAACAAGATTGGTGGCCAAGAGATTCACACATAAGAAATATATAGATGTATGTAACTTAAATTACATCTATTAGAGTTTTAAATTTCTTGCAGTAATTCATAATATACATATGCATCAAATGCATGTTAAACTGCCTTTCTCAAAGGAGACTTGGATGAGGAGATATTTATAGATCAACTTGAAGGTTGTTTTGTTCCAGGTTCTAAACAAAAGTGTGCCAGTTGGTTAAGTTTATATATGACTTAAAATAAGTACCAAAACAATGGTATGAGAAATTTGATCAAGTATTATTGTCCAACAAATATATGATTAATAATTCAAATAAATATATCTATTCTAAATCCATTAACACTGATACTTTGTCATCATGTGCCTTTATGTTGATGACATACTTATTCTAAGTTCTAATATTGGAACTATTAATAGGACTAAGAAGATATCGATCTCTAATTTTGATATGAAAGATATGGAAAAGGAAAACGTGATTTTAGGCATCGAAATCATAAAGAGTTATGATGGTCTCATGTTATCTCAAAGACAATAAGTTTAAAAGCAATTGAGGAGATTTGGGTATTATGATTACAAAATGGTATCCATTTCATATGATAATAATACCTACTTAAAAAAGATTGCTGGACTTAGTGTTGCTCAAGTGATATATGCCTCAATGCCTAATGTACTTGATGAATAATACAAGACCTGATATCGCATATGCTATAGGAAAAATTATTTAGGTTTACTCAAAATCTAAAGGAGGATTAGTAGACCGCAGTAGCCATACTAGCAAGATATTTGAAAGGCACTATTGATATTACAGGCTTAAATATAGTAGATCTTAATAGTACTTGAAAGGTACGATTGTGCAAATTAGATCTTTAAATCAAATGAGCTCAAATTCACTAGTGATTATATTTTCACCCTTGGTGGAGGTGCAATATCTTAAAATCATCAAAACATATTTCGACACTGGGTGGCTATAAAACTTCTTGGCAGATCTTTCCATTTTTGCTCACCCTCTTATTGTTGTGCTAATCCATTGTGACTATCAAGCCATTATTAGGGAAAGCTAAGAGTAAAATATATAATGGAAAGAACAAACACATACATGTGAGGCAATTTATTGTTATGCTATTGGAATTAGGTGTTGTGAGCTTAGATTTATAAGTCAAAGTTGAATTTGACGATCCTCTGACAAAACCACTAAATAAGAGTTCAGTGGAGATCATGTCGAGGAGGATAGAACTACTGTCTAGATCAGAAGAAAAGAGTAATAGTAACCCTACCTATGTGATTGGAGATCCCATGAAGTAGGCTCATAAAGATAAAATCAAGTTACTCATTGTCTTATAGCAATATCTATATCATGTAATCTTATTTTCGTTCAATAAAGATTTCCTTCATTTATGATTCCTCCCTATGGCGAGATAGTGCTTATTGTAGTAATTTAAAATGAGCAATTGAGCTCTTAATGAACTCCACAGCCCAAATTTTGTTTATAGTGGAGTGTTATAACTGCATGACACGTATGACACACCAGATGGAGGTTTACCTATGTGAGTGTGAAAGTAGATCTCTTATGAGAGGTAGAAAAGCTTCTCTAAAGTACTCATAAATCCAAGGACACAGGGCCATTAAAGTGCTAAACCGCAGAACACCAAAACATTTAGAGAGATTAATGTTAGCCTCCAATCCTCTTCCTTGAATGAAAATGAATATTGGTTCATAGAAACTATAAATTCTCAGACTAAGGCCAATTAAATGAGCCTTAATGTTGTCCTTGAACAAGGCAAGAAAGTAGGGCAAGCCTTATTTGAGTTAAAAAAATACTATTTGATATATAACTTATCCATACATCCTAACATGTTTTTTATTCTAATTCACCCTCAAATCTCTCCATAAATACACCCTCTAATCTTTCAATCCTTCCTTACTATCATCTTTGTAAATAGTTTTAAGTTTAGTAACTTGCTTTTCCTCCTCATCTACCATTATAATAAAAACAAAGTTACCTGCCACAAATATAATTAACCAAATGGCTATAAAAAAAATTCTTAAAATAAGCTCAAGCTTTAGGAAGACAAGTGGATGTGATCAAGATGGCCATCTAAATGATGCCCCAAAGGCCATTGCATAGTTAATCTAGTTTTGAATCTAGCAATGAAAGTTAATTCAGGACAGCCAATCAATGAGAAAAATATCCAATAAATATAAAATCTTAAATCACGGATTAAACAACTCCTCCAACTGTCTCTCTATATTCTAAACAATCATAATTCAATAAACTCTATAACTACATTGTACAACATATACACACCAAGGTAGTAATTACAATTTCAACTTATTGAGTATCAACATTCGACATTTAGTGAAGAGCTGCCTCAGTATATGTCAATCGGTAGCTAATTCCGCAACAAGAAACTAGAACTATTTTAAATCTAAGCATGATTAAGCTAACAATCAAACCCTTCATATAATCCATAACATGCGAAACTTAGATCAAAATCATCCATAAGAATAAAAATCCTAGGAAACAAAATAAAAATCAAAACTAAAAAATTAAAAAAATACGTTTATATTCGCCTAATCGGAGTCAGATCGATTTAGAGAGAGGCAAAATGGCCACTAGAGTTAGTTTGTCAGCATCAATCAATGGTGATGAGGGAAATACTAATTTAGCTAGATGCAAAATGGTCACCAGAGATTGTCAGCGTCGATCAATCATGATGGGAGAAATCTTAGGATATTTGGTTAAGAAAGAAATTTGCAATCGATTTATGTTAAAATAATATGAAAAGGGTAATTTTAGAATTAAACTAATTTAAAAGAACGTTTTAGATTTTTACCCTAAATAATCAAATTTTGAAATAATTCGATTCTTTGAAGTTAGTTCTAGTCACTTTTGATAGCTCTAGTCACTTTTCACTAGGCAGTTATTCAGTCTATCTTTAAGGAAGTAGATTTCTAAATAATTTAATTCTTACAATGTTAACCAAACATTTCTTAGGGTTGTTAGATTGTCAAATAATCACTTATTTGATAATCTAAAGCAATCTGAAACATGCTCTACATCAAGGTTTAAGATGTATTTAATCAACTCGCTAATGTTCCCTGGCATGTCTGGACTGAAAAAATAATGATGATTTTTCAAAAGTAATGACATGCTCAGAGGCATTGTTGTAGATATCAATGCAAATATCTTCTTACGTTGGTTACATTTGCAACTTTGGCTTTCGAGAACACCAAATTGTCATTAGCAAAAAAATAAGTGAGAAATTATAGGGCAACTAAAACAATATTTACGACTATAAATTAACTAACTATTTTCAGCATTGATATGCACAAAGAAGAAATAAATAAGGGGAAAGAGGACATCATATCTTAATCCTTTTTGGGGTGAGAAATTCTAGAATACTTTTGATATATTATAACCAATTGAGCATGTATAACATATATAATTGAATTTAATATAATGATGATTCTTTAAAATAAATGTATACATGCCATAATATTATTTGTTTGTTATATGACTGACATAAAATCTCTGATATATTCTAAAATTTCTCTTTTGGGGCTCGACTAACCTCCAACTTCACCATTAATCAAGAAGGATAATGTAGATGACGTAATGCATTTTATTATTAGACATTGAATCTTATTTGAAAACTCCGGCCTACGCATAATGCCTTCCCCAAAGCACATATTCAGTTCTATCTTAGGCTTTGCTTATATCAAGTTTTAGAGCAACCAACACTTTCTTACCTTGTCTTCTGCTTCTGAGTTTGTGGAGCACTTATAACTATTTTGATATTATCAGCTACGAGTCTCGAGGAACAAAGGCTAATTGGCCTAGTGGAAATCAGGTGCTCTAGCATGAATTTTAGCCGATTTGCATGTGGTCCTATAAATAATATTGCACAAACTGGCTTGTATTAACTAAGTCTCTTAGGCTCTATTTATTAAAATTTTAAATTGTTCTTACCTCCTATGTCGAAATCACCCTTGGATTGAACTTGAAGAGAAGTTGAGCAGAACGAGTTTTGGTATCTGAAAAGGAACTTCAAACGCTTAACTTAGTTTGAATACTCGGAAACTAAGGAAAAATTTAGAGAAAATGAGAAATTGGCTAAAGTTATTTTCTAGAAAAAGTAGATCTTTGAATACTGTCTAATTGGCAATATAAATACAACATCAATAAATTAATAGTTTTGGCATTATGAAAAATCTATTAATTTAGCAAATATTAATATATTGATAAATTGGTAACTGCTAATAAGTTAATAAATCATTAATTTATAAAGATAATATCATGTTCATAATAAAACTTTAATAATATATAGAGATGGTATAATTAGAGAATTTAGTGATTCTATCAAACTGTATAACACGATTCTAGTTTGATCTTCTTGAGTGAATTAGTCACTTAATAATCCTTTCGGCAGAATATATGCCTAGATTACGATTACATGATAACTCATAACAGAAAACTTTTTAGAGGCAATATATTAAGCTAATGTCTCTATTATTTCTTTGAATATGGTCATAGAATACAACAATGGTTTGTCATTTGAAAAGTATATAGAAAGTAAAAATGACAGATCAAATGCGTAAAACATTTATGCTAATACCTAAAATAAAAAAAAAAGACATATCATGTGTATTTATTTTCAAATTAGTTAATAGTAATTTTTATATTAATAGAGTCTTAAGTAAAAATAAGATTTTTTTTAGAATTTATTATCTAATAAATTCATCAAATTTTTAATTTACTATGTTAACCCTCAGTTAAGACCGATAAAAACCACTAAAAATTTAATAGATGTTAAGTCCCATGGCGGGGGAGATCTGGATTTTTCCCTAATCCAAAATCTACCATCAGTGGCAGCGAGTTGTTTTGATTTTTTCCATGTGGCACATCACATGCTTTCCTTTGGCGAAGTACTATGCTATTTCCTACTGAGCTTACCCTACTTTCACTGAGTTTTACCGCTTTTGATTGTTTGATTGGGCCCTCACGAGCTTTTTCAAATTTTTTTAGGTAAAGGATCTACCCTCCGCCTCTTTGTTTTGTCTTTTTTTAAAATATACAAATTTTTTTTTTCAATGCGTCCTGAAGTTTGTCTTTTATTGGACTCATCCACTTCTGTCTAACTACTGCTAGAACATTACTGACGTTAGAGAAGTAAGATGAGCATTTCATTCAAATACTTAAAATTTTGTTGTATTATAAAAAAAATAAAACGACATCATTTAATGGGATTTGAAAATTAAAAAAAAAGAAAGAAAATTGGTTTTTTTTAACTTTATTGAAACAGAAAAATAAATACAAAGTTTCTAAATCTAGCAAGCAACAAACACTATTTTCTTTCAATTTCTAGCATCACCTTTGTTTTTAACTCTATTGCTTGAAAAAACTTAAATCCAACCAATTCATCTCCAATTTCCATCTATTTTGGGTTAAATTGTATTTTTTCTTTGAGGGGTAAAAATATCATTTTATTAATATTATGTTAAATTCACTCATGGAGATCATACGGAAGTTGACGAGTGCAATAAAAGACAAACTTCAGGTGGCGCGCTGAGAAAGAATAAGTGTTTGTATATTTTTAAAAAGGCAAAATAAATAGGTGAATGGTGGATAATTTCTCCTCTTTTTTTCTCCATCTCTCTCTCTTACTTGGTAGTGTCAGTGGCTTAGATGGCTAAAAACGTATGACATCTAAAAACATTTAAAAAAAATCAATAATTGATTTGTTTTCTTTACCCGGCTTCAAATATTAGGCTTTCCTCCCGTCCTTCTATGCTACTCTTTAGTTGTCTTCGGCACCAAGTAATCCCAGATTCATTACTTTGCTTTAGTTTTTCCCTCTCTAGTTATTTCTTTACCTCAGCACCAAGTCATCCCAGATTCATTCATTTGCTCTAATTTTTCCTTCTCTAGTTATTTAACCTTGATAAGCCAATTCTCATGCTAAATATTCAAGAAGCTCCCCCGCACAGAGCAATGGCTATGGGTACTATATATGCAACAGTGCCAGCATTTGCTGCTGCACTTAGTATTTATCTCCTCGACAGAAGTCATTCCAAAGTTCAGGTAAGACTTATAATTCCTTGTGACTGTAAATTGAAGTCTTTAATTTGTATGATGAAAAAAGTAAAGCTAAATTATTTACGTGCAGGAATTTAAAGGATTTGCTCCGGCATCAATCGCAAGTGTGCTCGCAAAACCAAATAAGGATGTGGAAAACGTTCAACTGCCAAAGCTGGCGCCACAGTTTGATGGTTTGCACAGTTTCGAAACCTTGGTAGGTCATTAATCGCTAATGCTAGACATGCATTTGTCTGTTCAGATAAATATGTATAATGCAATACATGATTACACAGTTATGAAAATATTTCATGATGAATCCATAGTGCAGATATTACAAATCAGAGACTAGTCAGTACAAGAAATCATAAATGATGCTGTGACAACTACTCATTCCACAATGAAGCAAGTTACCCAAATATGAGAAAAGGAGACATACGAAAGAGGAAATATATAAATCTTAGCAAATCTGCCGTGTAAGTGAGTATCAATTAAATACAATACATAATTTCTTGTTCTCCTAAGAGCTAATTCGTAAAGATTAAAGATAAGTGTAAGATAACAGGGAAAATAGTTTGCTCACTCAGATAAGCCAGCCACTAAAATGGTGAAATTAGACAAATTCTAGAGCACTCAATTATAATTTCTTTCCCATATTCCCAAACCTTCTGGCCACACCAAAAATAAATGCCTTAGGCAAAAGTCCACCATTAAGGGTGCAAGCAAGGACGATAGCCCCACCTAGAATTATAAGCTTTGATATGTTCCCATCCAATGGTGTGTCAGATGCAGCTGCCACTTCAGTCTTTGACAAATCTTCAGCACCTTCCAAAGCTCTCAAGTAACTTGGATCTACCTTGGTGTTGATTTGAGCCATAAAAGCAGGTTGAGAGAGTGGTGCTCCAGATGCTCTTTGTTTTTGGTACACACGTAATCCAGGTTCGATCTTCTTGACAGCACCCCACATCCCCTGCCTTATGCCAAGCTTTGCAATTTCTCGTGGGATACCCATATCTTCATGGTGGAAGAGTATCACCTCACAAGCAGTCAGCTGGCCATTACCTCTTCTTGACTCCACTGTATTAAGCATAAAGAAGGCATTAACAATTGACCCTATTTAAAAAATTCAAGAATACATTACACTTAATACTATTATTGACACCATGCAATGGTTGCCTAGAAGGTAAAAGCCTGCCTCTTAAGAGTCCTCCACAAAATATATCCTCTCTTTGCAAAGACATCAAATATTTCAGGTGCTCTATGCATTCAGACCATTGGCCATTTAAAGTTATGTCTAAAATAATTAATCAAATTAATGGGTTAGAAGAAAAAAAGAGACACTTTACCTGGTCGAATGCACCAACTTGAGTAGCACAGGTCAACGCGTATTGGTTTGTCACGCCGTGGAACAGAATTACACGGAACTCCCTGAAATAGAAACAGAGAGTCATCGCAGAGGGAACTCCAATAATTAAACAGTTATAAAATAAAAGATTGCCAACACAATGAAAAATCCTAGGAAGAGATCGAGCTGCAATTCTGCCAGATATCTTCATCCTTCATGCTTCCTCTTTCTTATCAAATTTCTTCCAATTGTAATCATCAGGTGATTGAAATCGTTCTGTAAATTCAAGGTGCACAAACCACCGGTTATTTCATATCCAACAAATGGGCTTGGTTCTCTCACTAGTTTTAAGAAGTTCAATCTAGTTTTAATATCCACACAGCCTCTCTGTCTCAAACAACATAGTAATTATCAGTTGCCCAACATTTTCTGGAACAATTTGATCTAATGTCAGTACTCAACCACCCCACTCTGATACAGCAGCAATGACTTTTCCATTCTCATCATCACCATGCATAGCTAAACTCACAAAACAGTCTGCATAAATTATCCTAAGCCAAAACCTTAATTCCTTACCAATAAGTGTAACAAGTCTAAATAACTGTACATAAATTGCTGCAATCAGTATCATTATCTAATTAACAAAAGTTAAGGATAAGTTTGCCTTGTCCTTCATACCTTTGTCACACAATAATAATCTGTTCCTGCTTTCCATATTCGGCGTCCTATTATGTATTCCCTGTCACTACAAAAAAAGGGAAACTGCAAGGCAAAGCATGTAAAAGGATAAGAACATGCAACAAAGAAAGCTATAATCTAAATGAGTTTAGGAAGTCTCACCTTACGTATCCACTGTACTACCATAGTTCCTGTGGTGGGAAACTCTTCTAATGTTGTAGAATATGCAAGCATGTCATCCCACTTCGATCTGAACACATCGTCCCAGAAGAAGTCCCTTACCAATTCCGGCGTGACATCCTCATATACAGTGCTAGTACGATACTGGGGAGGGCCACTCTAAAAATTGGAAAAAAAAAAACCTTCGATCAGATACCAATCTGAGAAAATGCAAAAAAATAATAAATAATAATCCCAGATCTCACATGGCTAATTTATGAAGACCGCATGTCACATACGAGATTTATCATTCAATTACAAGTTGATTGTTCCATGAAAAGAAAAGCCATGAATGCAATATAAGTATAGACACCCTACCTTGGGATCTCTTCCCCATGCTTGGTAGCTCATAGTTTCAGTAGAACGATCCATCATTTTTATCCACGTAGGACCTCCATCTTTCATCTCAACAAGCCGCCAAAGATGTTCTAAATCCTCCTCAGTCACCACATTAGACTGTCCATGATTAAGCTCCGATATACTAGACAAGTACAATCCATTGGTGAGCAATTATCCCTAATTATGAAGGAAAATACTAAGGCATATAATAGCCAATTGATTGGCCCTATTCTGCATGAGGGATTACAGGTTCTAACGCACGCTCAATTATTAAGAGAAAAGCATCAGGTTATAAAGAAAGGGTCTCAAAAATCAATAATCAGTTTTCATGATGATGATAGAAAATCCCTAAATTTATCAAAACAATTATCCTCCATCACAATTTGAACCAAGTAATAATAATAAAGTAAGAACAGTCAAGTCCGATGAAACAGGATTAGAACAAGTAGAATAAATAAAACAGTAAATATGCAGGAAATAAATTAAAAGTACCAGGAATTATCAAATTCAGTGGATGACACAGGGGGTGGTTTTGGTTTCTCAATTTGCAGACGCTGGATTGGTGTTGACGACTCTGATTCATACAATTTGTGTCTCTTAGTTCTTGAGATAGCCCATTTAGGCTTCCACAGCCATCCAATCAATAATCCCAGTAAAAATGCTACCCATACAGCACCCAGATACAGTATCATCTCCACACAAGTTTATCCTACAGCTGCATGGGGTTTTAACTAAAACATAGCCCAAAAGAAAGAGGCTTGAAGTTGAAGCTGAAGGTTTACAGAGATGAAGATGAGAAAGAAGATATGTCTTTTTCTTGTTTTCCTTTTTTTTACTCAATATATTAAGAAGCCAAAGAAAAATCTAGGGATAAAGATATGACAGAGATTAGAATTGGACGGCGGTGAACTAAAAAAGAAGGAACAAAGGGAGAGAAGTACAAAAATCTTGATAGGGACGCTAGTGGCGGTTGGGGATTGGGAAGAGTTTTAAAGTACTGATTTCGTGTGAATAAGTTGATATTGATTATGCTGTTAGTTTCTCCGAGGGTCCAATCAGTGGTGGAGAGTGGAGAGTGGAGAATAATTCCTAGCCAAATTATGCGAATTTGTTCATGAAAGGAGGCGCTGGCTCAGACTTCAGAAGAAGTTGACTATATTGTTTTGTAGAACAATTGTCCACGACCACTTATATTTTTGACTTCTTTTAAAAATACTTTTTTTTTTCTGAATTCCACCTAAATTTATTATTATTATTATTATTTGCATATTTTTAATTCCCTTTAGATAATATTATAACATTACTGACGTCGTAAGGGCATATTAATCATTTCACTAGTGGAGGGCCCCCAAAAACGATGTTGTTTTGAAACTTTGATTAGAGAAAAAGGAAAAGAAAAAGACAAAGTGGTCAAGAGTAGAGCAAACAACGAGAATAACCATTGTTTGTTCGCACATTGGGTGACCCACCACCATGTATGAAGAACCAGCAAAGAATTCTAATTTTTCATTAAGGGGTAAAATCATCATTTGTTCAAAATTCTGTTAATTTCTTAACATTCTCTAGACGGAAGTGGACATGTGGAAATAAATATAATTTCTAGTGAATTACAACAAAAAAAATATTTTTTTAAAAAAAATCTAAGAAAAATATGGTCAGTGGATAATTACCTATTTTGTATTATTGAATAAAAAATATTACTTAGCAGAGCAGCATTTAAATTTCTCAATTTCTCAAAATGTTCGTTATCATTATAAGTTCGCAATGAGATATAATGGGCCAATATTTGTACATATTGATTTGGTCTCAAATAATAAATTGAGATAAAAATATATTTAGACCTGGTTTCGATCAGAATACCAAATCCTAATCGATACTCTGAATTATCCCCCATGATATGAATTTTGTTGCCATAAAATATAAGTTTTGTCACAAATAACATGTCATATGCTATAACTAACATGTTATATATTTATTACCAGCATGTCAAATATATATAATTTATTAAATTAACTTGCATACATTTCTGAAAATTCATATTTCGAGACATTTTGGAATACTAATTGGGTTTTTCAAATGTTTCAAATCCCGACTGAGTAATAAATTGAAATAAAATTTTATCTCAAATCTCGATTGAGATTTGAGGTACCTTCCCTAGTTATCACTTATCACTTGCTCTCCTTCCTCACAATTCCCACTCACAATCTAAAATATAAAATCACTGATTTTACATTTTGTTTAGTTAATTAAAAAAATATTTTTGTATTTAGTTTGCTATCTTTAACTAGCTTCCAAATACATATGACAATAACATATCTTAACAAATAAGATATATAAAAAGCACTTACATGCAGTTTGATGTTTTATTTACAAATTCTTGAGACTAACTATTGGCACCCCGCCAAAATTCTCTTAAAACTCATTTTCTAATTATATTTTGCATAATGTCTAAAATACTCTTTTTTTTCTCTAAAAAAAGTCTTTTTCTTTTGTAATTTTTTTTTTCTGTTAATCGATCATATAAATAGCAAATAACTATATCTGTGATAACATTTATGAAAAAAAAATTAAGGAAACATATATATACCCATAAAACGAAAATAAAATATTACACAAATCGCTTAAGGGCTAGCAACTGAAACATTCCTCAGAAGTCCAAATGCAATTACAAATAGATATTCTTCTCTAGTTAAATCTGTGAATCCGGCTGTGGAAAGAGGGCTGCATTGCCGTGAGCAATTGTTCCTCTATAATGAAAAAGGGAAGAGAGATACAACAAAAAAAATATATTAAAAAAATCATACATGTGCTAGAAAAATAAATTAAAAAGATTTAAAAAAAGATTGAAGAGAGAAAATACAGTGGGATTAATTTTATTTATATTTTTTTAAATAAAATTTTAATAAAATATAATTTTCATAAGATTAATGAAGGCGTACGATGCCTATAGTCCAAACTCTTCTAATTTTTATTTTCTTAATCCATAAAATCAGGCCAGGTTTATCTTGTAGTGAAACTGCAGTTGGATTTTCAGCATGTTAACTAATATGTGTGCCTGGCTGCCTGCCAATAGATAACCAACAGGTCAACAAAATAAAAATAAAATACTTACAAATGGAGCAACTTTATGGTTAACCACGTGCATGTTGGATCACATTTAGGAGCTACAGTAAAAATTTTACAATTTAATATTAGATAAATTAATTAAATAAATTAATAACTTCGTAATATAATTTATTAGACTCGTGATTTGGCAACTCAATCTTTCCTGTGTGAGGCGCAAGCGCCCCAAAATGGTTTTTTAAAAATGGGTGATCAAAGGGTCGAATTACCATGCTTACTGTCATCAGGCTTTTTCTCTACCTATGTGTGACAATCCGCATGATGGCACTACTTACCCAACCACTCAAAATACCCAACAGAAGTTAATGCATTGTAAGTAATCCGAAACTCACAATGGAGGTTATGCAAGAGAGATTTCACACCAACACAAATAATAGCACACACGAGCCATAAGAACACAAGTGATTTACTTTTTACGGAAGTACCAGCCTCTAACTTTTCTATTTCCGCAATAAGAAAAGATTATAAATAGTTCAAGTTTCTGTATGCTCAAGCACACAACCCTCTACTTAAAACTCGCCCCCCAACACACATCCCCATCACTATTTATTTACATAAGTTTACAAATGATACCCTTATTTGCTAAGGGTAGTGCGCTACCTCAATATCCCTCCCTAAATTTTAGGCGCCACCAAGTATGATCTAAGGAGCACATCTCCACTCTCCCTTGAATTGAGTAACCGCTTCTTATTTAGCCTATTAGTAAGGAAGTCATAGGATGTAACCGCCATTACCCGACTATCTTTGCCCCTCATTTCTAGGCATGTGATCCAAGGCTATATTCTCCCACTTAGTTGCATCCACAACTGCCCACTTATGTTTAATTTTAAGGACACTTTCGGAGAGTTGTAGCCACCATGCTTCGCATTCAGCTGCCATTGTCTGCACACAACCCATGCTTCTCATTCTTCGTATGATTTGGCCCCTATGCATGCCCTTTGTTGCTGCACACTTGCGCACACTTCGGCACGCAATTACTCCAATATCTCGCGTTATCTTGCAAACTGCCCACACAATGAGCCACTGTATCGCACGCTGCTGCACCCTACACTCGCAAATCTTTGTGCCATGCTCGTGCTCTGCTGCGCCTAATGCTCACACACTCTTATGCCTCGTGCTTGTGTGATGTTGATCTTTGCATTTGCATGTCCCTGAGCCTAACATTCGGGGCCTATGTGCCTCGCGCTCGCATGCTCTTGTGCCTTGCGCTTATGCGCTGTTGCTCTTTGCGCTTATATGTCCCTGCACCTTGCATTTAGAGGCCATGTGCCTCGCGTCTAGGTGCCTATACACCCACACACTTGGGAGATGTCGAGTGCACTGCCCACGCTGCCTTTGCATGTGCTGTCTCATATTCCTTGTGCCTATGCCACAGTATACGCTTGTTGCGGCACCCTAGCCCTTGCGTCAAGCTTCCTTTGCTTTCATGGTTGCCCCCAACCACACCCATACTGCTACCATGACTTGGCACAAGGACCTAAGCCAAGCCAAGGCAGTCGACAATCATAACTTATGATGGTGACAAACCTCCCCCACCCAAAAAGCTCGACGTCCTCATTACCGGTTGTTTCCTCTCGGCTTTCCACAAGTCGTTGCATCAACGCCCCTCGCTTGTCCATTCTGAAAATGTCGCAATAAAGTTCAACCTTTGTTGCCTTGTTGCCCATGAAGACTAGAGTTTCTCTGGATTCAGCAGCCACACTTGCCCTCTTCCACTTCAGCCTGCTATACTGCACTTCCTTGTCCAACACTTGATGCTCATGCCTCCTACATGTGCACCAATAGCTAGGGAATAATGTCGTTACACCCAAAAACACTAATATAAATCAAGCAGTCCACTATAAATCTTTTACCGGATCCTAACTTGTTGTTTTAGAGTGCTCAAACTCTACACTTCATTATTAATGCACCCATGCTTTCCCTCGTACAACAAAAACTCACCACAGCAAGTACCCTCTTAAAAGTCTCCCTCATTCTCATTGTGTTCATCCTTCTGGTAATTAGAATAGCTTGCTAGTGGACTCAGCTTATAATTCTGCTTTGCATTTGTTCTTATCTCCATCCAGTAACTTGTCTAGTTGAGGCCCAAATGTCTCACTGGCCACGAATTTTCTAGATGTCTTGGTATACATGTCAAGCCCTTCCTCAACTTGATCGTGCTCCTTAACCATCAACATCATCGCAAAACTCCCTCGATCTAAACCATTATTGGTAGTTTGAAGTGATGGTTTTAGCCTACTCGAACTCAAATACTTGCATTCGACCGTGCACAGCTCTCCTATGCTCTCGATCTAAATGCATGATAAGTGAGGTAGTATATAGATCTATGCATTATACAAGAACTTTATTCCCAAAATCACATTAAATTTGGATATAGCTATCACCAGAAATATTATCTCACATACCTAAGTGCCCACACTTAAGTTGGCCACCGCTATGCCATTCGGAACCACATGATGATGTAAAGTATGACCCACAATAATATTGGCTTTAACGAGTTACAAACTAAGGCGTGGTACCAAATTTGACTCTACAAGATTCACCTAGCACTCATATCAATAATTGCCCTCACTTCAACTCCGTTTAGCTTCACCGCTGCATACATTAATCGCTCTTCATAGAATTCACCCCTCAGGATGCTCGCTAGCACCTCTTGATCCATGGGTTCCTCCTCTACCTTGAATTTTGTGTTGGTTAACAGTTGTAACGAATTCATGACTACTACTACTGCTTCGGCATCCGAAGGTTTCGAAGACTCCTCTTCTGATTCCTTCACTAAAGCATTCATCTTTTCGCCTTTTGGATAACGTTTTACCATATGTGATTTGTCACAAATGAAGGAACTCTTCTTTCGTTATGGATTCCCTTGTTTGGCTTTATTTGGGCTACTATTCTTTTTCCTACCATCACGCGAAGTAGTAGTAGTGCGTTTGTGAATCTAAAATCTACCAGGCCATTAGCCGTTACTATTGCCATTGGTAAATTCATCACATCTTTCCTCCGCAATTCTATTTGAGCCCACAACTGCAAACCTGACATGAAATTGAAAAGCTTGTCCTCATTCAACATGTTTTTGATGTCTAACATCAACGAACTGAATTCTTTAACGTAATGCCTTACTGATCTGGTATGCTTTAACTTCTTCAAGCTCTCCCTAGCGAGCCAACTAGCATTTCCCAGTAAGAACTATCCCTTCAATTTTTATTTGAGTGTCTCGAGTTTCAATTGTTGGTCATTGCACTTTAGCATTCTCTTGAAGCCTACTCCGCCACCACAACTTAACATCATCCTCTAGGCACATGCTTGTGATAGTAACCTGCTCCACTTTAGGCATACAAGCAATTCAAAAATACTGCTCTATATCCCACAGAAAGTTCTCCAACTATTGAAGCCAGATCGACCACCAAGACCAACCCAGCAACCCCAAGATCCACTCTAATAATCTTGATCTTAGCTAGCTTCTAAATCTAAACTAAGGATGCAAAGAAACTAAACAAGAACACCAGAAACAGAATCAAACCCAAGAATAGAATCAAAGAGAGATAATGGTGACAGATCACAAGAACAAGGATTATAGTGGTTCGGCAATTTCTTGCCTACATCCACTGTGAAAAGAGAAGCAACCCTTTACTGATTTTTCCAAGTACAAGATACACATGTGAATAGCTTATGAAAAACTAAAAATCCAATCTTTCCGTAACAGATTACAAGAGCTTATATTATATCCCCAGAACCTGTTAGTTAGTCCTTCGCCGTTAGACTTTTCGGCCGCTTTAATCGCCGCTTCGCTCGGGTTTCAACCACGAACCCTTTCTTCTTCTCGATTCCGCAATTACAGCCTCAATCGCTTGAAATCGATTCAGGACACATGTCACGCCTCATGCAATCGGATATTTGAAGCAGAATCAAATCGCTGTTAGATAAGTGATTCACGTGCTGGAGCATGTGCATCACTTATTCGACCATCCGACATCTTCAATTCTGTCATACAGCTCTCCTGAACCACAATAGCCGAAAAGTCGTTACTCATTTTACCAAGCATCTGACATGTCATCCATTTTTCGAAATTCAGATTTGAGCTTCACCTCTTCAACACCAACTCTTATGCATACCTGATCCCATTATCACCTTCTGATTCTTCATCTGTTTCAGAGTCATCCTTCTCAGGTGCCTGCTTAGACCTTGTTCTTGTATTCTTTTGTGTACTTGAGCTTGGCAACTCCACCTCAAAAGAAGTCTTCATATCACCTTCTGTAGGCCTCTCAACAGTTTCCCTTACTGGTTCTGAGTTCTGAAACATCTCATGCTCATTAAACACAACATCCTCGCCGATTCTTGGTGGCTTCGTGTCGACCACAAACAGAGCCTTCACTCCATTGGGTAGCCAAGAAAACACACTTGGCCCCGGTTCCATTTTCCTTGGTTGATGTGAGCATAAGCTGGACAGCCAAATATTCTCATATGGGAGTAGTCTGCTGGTTTACCAGACTAGAGCTCATATGGAGTTTTAAATTTAATTGCTGAAGAGGGACTCCTGTTTACTATGTAACTTGCTGTAGCTAGAGCTTCAACCCACAGGTTCATGGGTAGCTTAGAGTGAATAAGCATGCACCTAACCTTATCTATTAGGGTCCTATTCATTCTTTCTGTTAACCCATTTTACTGTGGTGTGTGTCTCACAGTCTTGTGTCTAACTATTCCATGTTTTGTACAGAAGCCATCAAAATCCTTATTACAGAATTCTAAACCATTGTCAGTTCTCAGCCTTCTCACTTTTCTGTTTTTCTGTGTTTCTACCAGTGTTTTCCAGGTCTTGAACTGTTCAAACACTCTGTCTTTACTCTTCAACACAAACACCCAAACCATCCTCGAGAAGTCATCAATGAGAGATAGAAAGTACCTTGCCCCACCTAGAGAAGCTGTCTGTGCTGGCCCCCACAGATCAACATGAATATAGTCTAGAATACCCTTTGATTTATGAACACCAGTACTGAATTTTATCCTTGAAGATTTTCCTAGGACACAATCTTCACAGAAACCCAAAGACTCTATCTTTGCCTCACCTAAAACCCCATGTTTTGAAAGTTCTTTCAAGCCTCTTTCACTCATATGGCCTAGCCTCATATGCCACAACATGGTCTTATCTAGTTTCTGGTTTGACACAGCAACATCACCTGCAACAGCTGACCCCTGAAGTACATACAGACCATTGCTCATGTTACCCTTCATCATGACCATAGACCCCTTCACCACCTTTAAAGTCCCTGACTCTAGCTTAACTAGGCATCCCATTTTATCAAGCATTCTTAGAGAAATAAGATTTCTTTTCAGCTCGGGCACATGTCTGACATCCCTTAATTCCCTAATGATGCCATCAAACATTTTAAACCTAATCACACTCCTGCCAGTAACTCTACAACTTGCATCATTACCCATTACAACTATTCCACTATCACATGGTTCATAGTTCATGAAAAGGTTTTTATTGGGGCACATATGGAATGAACAACCAGAATCTAAAACCCAATTACCTTTGGTTTGACCATCAGTTGCTATAAGAACCCCAGCTGAGTCATAGCCATCAGATTCATCAAATTCGCAATGTAAAGATTCCACTCTTCCTTTTTGCATCTTTAATCTTGTCTTTCCTTTCAGGGCATTCTTTCTTGAAATGACCCTCTTTGTGACAATGAAAGCATTTCATGTTCTTTGGCCTGGATTTTGATCTCTTTTTCTTTCTTTTAATTGTTTCTTTCTTCTCAGTTCTTCTTCTTGCTGTCAAGCCTTCTGCATCCCTGGTTTCTTTCCAGATTGCAGCTTTAGAGCTCAGAGCTTCTTTTACATCAACCATAGAGAGGGTTTGTCTCTCATACATCAGTGTGTCCACAAGATTCTCATAGGAACTTGGCAGTGAACACAGTAAGATCATGGCTTTGTTTTCATCATCAATTTTCACATTAATGTCTTCAAGATCCAGGATGATCTTATTGAAGGCATCAATGTGATCAGTGATTGATGATCCTTCATCCATCTTTTTAGTAGCAAGTCTTTTGGCCATTGACTTCTTGGTGTATAAATCTTCAAGCTTCTTCCACAGCCCTGCAGCAGTCTTTTCACTACCAACCTCTCTGGGTACACCATCTCCGAGGCTCAGAATTATTGCACTATGTGCCCTATCTAGCACATCAGATAATTCTTCATCAGTCATCTTCATTGGCTTCTTAGATGATGATTCTTCATCAAGTGCAACATCCAATCTTTGATACACCAGTAAAGCTCTCATCTTGAGCCTCCACAGGTGAAAATCATTCTCACCTGTAAATTTCTCCACCTCGAGTTTAGCAGATGCCATTGCTGTTAACAAGATTTCAGAGGAAGCTCTGATACCAAATTGTTGAAGCCAGATCGACCACCAAGACCAACCCAGTAACCCCAAGATCCACTATAATAATCTTGATCTTAACTAGCTTCTAAATCTAAACTAAGGATGCAAAGAAACTAAACAAGAACACCAAAAACAGAATTAAACCCAAGAACAGAATCAAAGAGAGATAATGGTGACAGATCACAAGAACAAGGATTATAGTGGTTCGGCAATTTCTTGCCTACATCCACTGTGAAAAGAGAAGCAACCATTTACTGATTTTTCCAAGTACAAGATACACATGTGAAGAGCTTATGAAAAACTAAAAATCCAATCTTCCCGTAACAGATTACAAGAGCTTATATATCCCCAGAACCTGTTAGTTAGTCCTTCGCCGTTAGACAGCCCTTTCGCCGTTTAATCAGCTTCAGGCTTCTGGGTTTCAACCCCTGAACCCTTTCTTCTTCTGATTCCCTCGCGAATTAACAACCTCAACGGCTTCTTGAAACTAATTCAGGGACATATGTCACAGCCTCATGCAATCGGATATTTGAAACGCAGAATCAGACTGCCGTTTGGATAAGTGATTCACGTGCTGGAGCATGTGCATCACTTATTCGACCATCCGACATCTTCAATTCTGTCATACAGCTCTCCTGAACCACAATAGCCGACAAGTCGTTACTCTTTTTACCAAGCATCTGACATGTCATCCATTTTCCGAAATTCAGATTTGAGCTTCACCTCTTCAACACCAACTCTTTAGCGTTATAAATCTTTTTATAAGCTTTTGGTTCGGGCACCTTGACTTTTGAAAGTCCATCCTCTGCATAAGGAGTGTTGCCTACTGTTAATTTCAGAAATCTCACTTCTTTTTCAAGATCCATGATGTTACTTTTCAATACTTCCACTAGTGTAGCAACATCTTCCATAACCTTGTTCAACTTATTTGAAAACTCACTCATAACTCCATACAAGTTTGCTTCACACTTGCCATCTCGATTGAGTTGATTTTCTTGTTTTTAGCCAAACTCTCCAAGTCTGACTGTAATGTACCCACAATTGCCTCCAAGCACACCAACATGTCCTTTGTTGACTCCCTTGTCATGTTGGTTTTCGCCATTGTGAATTTCCCTGAAACTGCACAACTACACTCTTGCAATATAGTTTTTTCTTGAAACTACAAAACTAACAGTCCACAAACTGATTTAACTGAGTCTTGCTCTGATACCAAACTTGTCACCGTACTTTTTCTCTAACTATATGTGGCAACCTGTGTGATGGCGCTATGTACTTCACTTAGCCATTCACTCAAAATACCCAACTGAAGCTAATGCGTCGCAAGTAATTTGAGACTCGCAATAGAGGTTATACAAGAGAGATTTCTCACCAACACAAAGAACAACATCTATGAGCTACTAGAATACAAGTGATTTGGTTTTTACGGAGGCAGCAAACCCCAACTTTTCTATCTGCGCAATAAGAAAAAATTACAAATAGTTTAAGTTTCTATATGCTCAAGGATAGGACCCTCTAATCAAAACTCGCACCCCTAACATACATCCCCATTACTATTTATATACATGAGTTTGCAAATGACAGCCCCATTTGCTAAGGTTAGGTAACACGTCACCCTTGTGCCACCTCAAATTTCCCTCCCTAAATTTTAAGCACCACCAAGCAGGTCTAAGGAGCACATCTCCACTTCCCCTTAAACACGCAATTGAGCCATTGTCTTGCGCGCTATTGCGGCCTACACTGCATGCCTTTATACCAAGCTTGCATGCTGTTGCCTCTTGCGCTCACGCGTCTATGCGCCTCATGCTCGCGTGCCCACGCACCCTTACGCACTAGTAAGATGTTGCGTGCTGCCCACACATGCCTTTGCGCATGCTGTCTCGCATTCCCTGCCACGCCCCAGCCAATGTGTCAGACTTACCTTGCTTTCGTGCTCGCCCCCAAGAACGCCCATGTTGTTGCCACGACTTGGTACAAGGCCCCAAGTGAAGCCAAGGTAGTTGGCCATCATGACCCATGGTAGTGACACTAATCTTGGTGGTCGTTACTTTTTGTGTTATATAATAATTTTTTACGGCCTCGACTTGTGCCAAATTGTTAGATTAATACTTTCAATAAATTAATAAGATTAGTTTTTAGGAAAATTGGTTCCATTTATATAATAAACTAATAATTTGCTAAAATTATAAATAAAATTATAAATATAAGCTATTATGACATTTTATTAAAATATGAGTTTATTTTAACTTTTTTTTCTTAAAATTTAAATTTAATTGGACCTCATCTCTAATTTTTCTTATCACATCTAGAAGTTTTTGGTTTAAATTCTCAAATTACAATAAGAAATTATGAAATATTGTTAATGATTTGAGTTTTTCCTTGGGTGAAATAGGCTCCAAAACTATTGTGTCATCCTCAAACTTGCAGATAATTAAGTACAATGTATTGATTTTTTTGGTTTATTTAACGAGCAATTAGTAAATCAATTCAAATTCAATTGATTAGATCCATAAACAGTACTAAAAGATTTTAAATAATGACCTCTTTTGTCTTCACGCACTTTATCCAGTGATGGCTGCCAGCCCTCGTTGAACCCCATGTCAAGAAATTTCATATGACAATTTATATATGTCACGAATTTTATGATGTATTATCTATCACTAATTTATTATACATATATGACAAACATTTGTCATGATATTGTCCACGCATGATCGGTATCTATCATATAAAATTAAAATTCTATAAATTAATAAATTTTTAATTTGACCGAATTTTTTAAATTATTTAGTGGTAATTGAATTTTATTTCAAAAACATTAGGCGAGAATTGAAACTAATTTTAATAATATTATTTAACTTAGCAAGAATAAATTTATTTGTGGTGCCAAACAACCAATTATATTATTATTATTATTATTATTATTATATTAATTTTGACAGAGTTAATCTTATTTGAGTATAATTGGCTAAAAGAGACTGAGATTGGGCAATAATTGTAAAACAATCGCATTCATGCTTCACAATAAACGTTAAGATCCAAATATCCAATAAGTTCATGCACTATTAGCAGTTAAAAGTAATAACCACAGAACTGAACAATCCAGAAAGTAAAAAGTAAAAAGAACAAAAAGTCGTAAATCATGTTTCTTGTTGTCAGAGACTAGCTAACAATCAATCAACATCATCCACACCTGGAATTATGTCCAGCAACTCAATGAACTTGGAAATATCAAATACAAAAATACAAAAAATGATTAGGTAGCAACAACTGCACAGAGCAACAACTTCTTAAGACAACAATCTTAATGATTTACATATTAGGTAAATGCAAATTTTGGTAAAATTGTTGAATCAACTAATTTTAGCAAAAAAATAATGCCAAAACTGTGATGAGGTCCCAGTCAAAACAATGTAACAATAACGAAATGAATAGGTTCTGCTTATGGTGAGAACAACTAAGATGTTTTTGATAATATTATTTTTCCTGCATGCTTTATTCATCAGTTTCTGACTTATTTATAATAGCAAATAACTAGTCTTGATTTACCAGCCAATAATCACGGCCAAATCAAGATCTTTGATAGCAAAGAAATATCAGAAAGCTACAATATGAAGTAGCGATGAATCTGATTTCGCTTCCCAATATCACGGCTCAACTGTTGACATAGTCCACCTAATCTTATTCTTCCCAAACTCTTGCATGTGCATGTAAGGATGCATGTATCATGCATGAACATCATAGAGCCCTACGTGATCATGGTACTTGGCATTAGGCTTGGGCTTCCTCAGAGATTGTCTAAGCCTCTAATCAATACCCCCACCGCGAAAAGGATCCTTGTCCTCAAGGATCAAGGATGGAGTCTTCCCAAGTAGCGTCTTCCGCCGGTAATTATTTCCATCGAACCAAGCTTTGCTCAATCAATTTTCCCCATCGTTTCAGCCATCTTGTATCGACAATAGATTCAGGTTCTAAAACCAACACTCCCTCATCATCAATCGGTGGCACTTTATTGCTATTACCCGATAACCCCTTACCACTTTTTTCAGTAAGGATATGTGAATCCTTAGCCCCTCTGGTAATTGAATTTTGTATGCCACTGCACCAATTCTTTGAATAATTTATAAGGACCAAAATAACTGCTAGCCAACTTTTGGTATGCACGTTTGAAAACTGATGACTGACGGTGAGGTTGCAATTTAAGAAAGACCATGTCACCTTCTTTGATAACTACTTCCCTACAGTGTCTATCAACTACCTGTTCATTCTATTAGCTGCTACTGCCAGATTCTTTCTGAGTTGCCCTAACAATTTATCTCGTGTCATCAACGCTTGATCAACCTTATGGACTGGTGACGGCCCAATTTGGTACATTGGTACTTTAGGTAGAGCTCGACCGTAGAGGCCTTAAAAAGGTGTCATGCCGGTAGAGACATGATACGTGGTGTTGTACCAAAACTCAACCCATAGTAGAAAAGAACACCATCGTCACGGCCATTGGTGCACGAAGCACTACAAATATTGTTCAAGACAATAGTTAATTACCTTGGTTTGAGTTTAGTAGCTTTCGTTCTCTAGCACGTTTCTCACTTGCCCACATATTTTAATATTGATTGGAACATGTGAGGCCAATAGAACTCCTGAGAAAGGCATTTGTATGTGCATAGAACTCCAGAGTGCCCTCATATCTTCATGTCATGGGCTTTAAATAGCAACGTTGCCCATATTTTCTTAAGAATCACCACCCTTCCTTTAAACGTCAAAATTCCATTCTTTAACAAATAAGGACCAGTAGTATGTGTTTGAGCTACTGCCTTAATTTTTTTGATATATTCATCTTTGTTTGCCGCCTTTTTTTATTTGCTCCTAAATTGCAACATGCGGTATAAACAAATAATTAAAAGTTGGACTATCTGGCCTTCATGACAAAGCATCCGCGGCATTGTTTTCATGTCCTAGTTTGTATATGATCTCATAATTGTACCCCATCAGCTTGGCCATCCACTTTTGTTGCTCCAGCGTAGCTGTTTTTTGCTCCAACAAATATTTCAAGCTACGATGGTCAGTTTGTATGACAAATTTCTATCCCAGCAGGTACGGTCTCTAAATTTAGATTACTTCTTCAATTGCTAGTATTTCTTTAGCATAGAGCGACCACATCTTCTTGGTGTCTCCTAATGCTCGGCTCATATAGGCAATTGACTTACCGTTTTGCTGTAGTACAGTCTTGATTCCTTCCCCTGATGCATCAGTCTCAATAATGAATGTTTCTTTAAAGTTTGGCATGGCGAGAATTGGCGTGTTGCTCATGGCTTGTTTGAAATTTTCAAATGCTTTCTCAGCTTCTTTATTCCACTGAAATTAACCTTTCCTCAATAAATTTGTAAGTAGTTTGGCCATTACTCCATAACCTTGGACGAATTTGCAGTGTAACTTGTCAATCCAAGGAATCACCGTAATTCGGTGATGGATTGTGGCCAGGGCCATGTTGTCATTGTTGAGATTTTCTTCTTGTCCACCATGACGTCATGACAAGTGATAATGTGCTCGAGATACTCTAACTCTTGTTGCCCGAAACTATTTTTGTTAATTTTGACATAAAATTACTGCAGTTTAAGGATCTCTAATGCTTGTTTTACATGATTAAGATGGTACTCCCAAGATGAGCTATAAATCAATATATCATCAAAAAATACAAGTATAAACTTCCTGAGGTGTAGCCCAAACATTGAGTTCATAATTGCTTGAAATGTTGATAGGGCATCGCCCAAGCCGAACGGCATCACCATATACTTGTAATGACCATTGTGTGTATGAAAGGTTGTCTTGTGTATATATGAGGAGTTAATTTGCACTTTATGGTAACCGGCTCTCAAGTCTAACTTGATAAAGTAGGCGGCACCATGTAACTCAGCTAACATGTCGTCGACAGTTAGAATCGAAAACCAATCCTTTACGGTGACTTCGTTCAGGGCACGAATCGTATAGAATCTCCCATCGCCTTTTTCTTGACTAGAGATCGGTAATGAGAACAGACTAGTGCTTGGATGAATCAAACTTGAGTCAGTATCTCTTGGACTTGCTTATAAATTTCGGCCTTTTGAAAATACGCATAGCAGTAAGGCCTAATATTAACAGGCTCTACTCCTTCTTTGAGTACAAATCTGTGGTCAATGCTGCATTGGCTCCTCGAATAATTCCATGTAGCCCTTTAAAAGCTCTTGTATATCTGGTGTTGCAGTGAGCCAAGCCTCCTCCATATTCTATTGTAAACAGATAGCAAAGACCTCGTGGCCTTATTTGATCTCCTTGGTGATTTCTGAAGTTTAATTGCATACCGATCAGAACTAAGCTCTTGCAAGCAGCGTTCTTTGTTTTCCCAACTGAATTCCATTGTTAATGATTTCTAATTGCACACAACTGACCTAAGCATCTCCAACCATTGGACTCCCAAGATTATATCCAAGCCTGTGATTGGCAATGAATACACAGTGCGTAAAAATGAAATTTCTTATATTAAAATTGATACCTTTTTCAATTTTTCATGGCATATCAACTTGTCTCCATTAGCCACTCGAATCGAGAAAGCTATCGTTGGTTTGATTGCTAAACGAAGCATATTAGCTAATTTTAATCGATGAAGTTCAGACGATCCACCGTCCGATCGTAACAAAATCTCATGTGATCCACTGCCTTAACACATATTGTTCATAGTATTATCCTATCAACGCAAAAATAAGTAATTTGAGGGTCTTAGGTATTGTTCTTTACTCCTCTATTGAACTTTCATCATACGTAGCTTCTTCCATATTGCTTTCATTGTAAAAATCAAAAGTTACGCCTACACTTATAACTAGTTGTAAATCACTCATCGAGTCGAAACACCCTTATGCGTGGCGCATTGCATCTCCTCCCATGAAAGCCGCTCACGGGTGTTGTTGTATGCTCGTTGACGGTCGATCGGCACAATTGCTTATTAGAGATCGAAACAATTTCCGTTGCCTAGACAGCTGCTCATCCTTTATTCGCGCTAGGCTTATTGCTTCCTTCAGTGTGCGAGGTCTGAACATACGGATCTCTTCCGAAATTTTAGATTTCAGTCCCTCCATAAAAATACCCACTAGCACCTTCTGTGTCCACCCTTGAACACAGTTACCCAACTTTTCAAATTCTTTCTAATACTCATGTAATGCTCCTATTTGTTTGACCCGTGACAGTGTTTCATCGAAATCTTCACAGTCCGTTAGTCCGAAGAGTGCCCAAAGTTCTTCTACAAACGTCTCCCATGTCACAATTATGCTCTTTTCATAGCAAGTCCAGTGTGGCCACTGCCACCATTGATTGGCCTTTCCTTCGAGATGAAAAGACGCCAAAGCTACCTGTTGTTCATTGGTCGTTTCCTAATACTCAAAGAATTGTGTTGTTAGGTTGAACCACTCCGTTGAATCATTGACGGAGTAACGAAGGAATTCCAGCTTTGCTACCCTTGGTGGTATTGGTTGCCGTCCTCCTTCACTTTCTTCTCGGATTGGCCTTGCTATCGAACCATCGTTCTCCTGACTTGTTGCTCCCCTGTTAGCACTAAAGGACTCGGCTAGCTTACTGATGGTGTCTTCCATTCGTTGAAACTTATCATTGATTCCGAATTCCATTCGTGATATTCTGTCCTGCAAGCTCCCCAAGTCAGCTTTAATTCTCTCGATACGCTCTTTGTTGGTTGTCACCGTTAACCTGCTCTAATACCACTGATGAGATCCCAATTAAAACAATGTAATAATAATGAAATGAATAGGTTCTGCTTATAGTGAGAACAACCAAGATGTTTTGATAAATTTATTTTTACCGCATGCTTTACTCACCAGTTGTTGACTTATTTATAATAGCAAATAACTAGTCTTGATTTACCAACCAACACTCACAGCCAAATCAAGATCTTTGACAGCTAATAAATATCACAAAGCCACAATACAAAATAGCAGTTGAATCTGATTTGGTTTCCCTATATCACAACTCAACTGTTGACATACTCCACCTAATCTTATTCTTCCAAAACTCTTGCACGTGCGTGTAAAGATGCATGTATCATGCATGAACAGCATGGAGCCCTACGTGTCATAGTACTTGGCATTAGGCTTTGGCTTCCTCAGAGATCGTCTAAGCCTTTTATTAAAGTGATATCATTATCGCAATGAGATAAAAAAATAACAATACAATGGACAAACACATATTTTTAAAGCCTTTTCACTAAATAAAAATTTCGAGTTAGCAACCATAATTAACCATCTATTTTAAGAGGATCATCATACTACCTATTGTGATCAAAATTACAATGAATATGCTATTAAGAAAACTAGATGGCAAATGGACCGAGTTTTTTCAAGCCTCAGCCCAAGCTCATTGTAGAGTGGAAGCATGGGTTGGCCCTAGTCTGGACTACATTACGAGCCCAGCTGTGCTCGTGTTTTCACTTATTTTAAAAATTTTTTAAATTGTTGTAAACTTTAAATAAGTTAATAATAATCAATTTATTATAATCGATAATGAATTAAAAATAAATATTTTAAAATAAAATAATAAATAAAGAAAATAAAGCAAATAAAAGTTTAGAGATCTAATTTTTTTATACTGAATTCTTTAATTCAAACACCTTCTTAACTATTAACATTTGAAAGAGAGTTAATATTAGGTTTTTTTATTCATTATTAATATATGAATTAAGGATTTAAGCTTTCTTTTTTTAATTTTTCTATTAATTTTAAATTTTAATTTGTTATTCTAATCTATAATTTTTTTTTTAAATAAAGAGCTTGGACCTGACCAATTTTTTATTTTCTTAAGCTCTTATCTAGACCTTCATGCGGGATTCTCAGGCCAAAACCTATAGAAATAGGTCGGCCGAAGCTTTTTTGCAATCCCTAAACAGAATATAAAATTTTTTAAAAATATTACAAGGAAATTTATTGATTAACATAAATGCTACATTCGCAAGACTAAATTTGGGATAAAGTATAACTATAGTAAAGGAAATAAACTAGGTATGCGTTGGTTCATAATGAGAATTTAAAGAATTCTTAATGTCAGACCGTACATCTCAGTGACTTACTGGGGTTCGCTTGTAATAAAGCGCTGCATGAGATACAGCGGAAGTTCAATTTTTTATTCTAAATTTATTGGCCGTTTGATTACTTTATAAGCAATCCAACGGCTTAGCAATTTTAGGCATAAAATGGGTCACCGAAACAGATGGTGGAACTGGCAAATATCCTGGTAATTATCACTTTGCTCCCTCATCTTTTAACCAAATATTAAAGACTTCATTTAATTTAGGTGACTATCAAAGACCCCCTAACATAATAATATATTTTAAAACATGTAGTGTTTTAAATAACGTGAATAATATTTATATTAGTGTAAACTATATTAATTATAAATCAATGCAATCATTTTTAATAATGAAATTGATCATAAACAACTTATATAATTGTTTATTATGACATTATAAATCTACAAATATTTTACAATTTAAAAATTAGTGAGACCTCTTTAATTTTTTTTTCTTTTGCAAATTTGTGCCTCTTTGGACAACTCTATATTATTGATAGTACCAAGTATTGTCATTACTCAAAATATTTTTGTTTTCAATATTATTTGTACTAATGACTAATATAAATAGTACAATTTAGTTCTAGATATGGGTAACTATAAGATGAAAAATCTTATTAAAAATATTTTACACAAATTTCTAAGAAATTCATTAAATTACTTTTTGTGGTCTCATTTACTCACTAATTTGAAGTCACAAAAAATTCTATGAATTGTTATAGGAGCTTATACATGATTACATGTAATGTTGATATTTGATGATATTGTTTTGTTACTAGTATTATGATTAATGATACTATAACTCTTAACATCCATTATTAACGCTGTTAATAAGTATCTTTGTTAGCCTTACTATTATTATTGCTAAATTGAACACACATATGATAATTTTATCAATATCACTTTTCTTTTAATCAAAATGAGCGTATGGTCTAAATATAACAACATTTTATGGTAATAAACTTTTTAAAATGTATTGAGAAATGTTGTTAATTATCATTGTAAATTATTGCCGACATTATATTATAAAAGCTAAATAATTAATAAAGTAACTATAATATCACATTGTTATTTAAAATAAAGTATGTATCTCTTTGTATATTTATGGGAGTAGGTTTTTGAGTTAATATTCGGTGGATCGTTGGACTTTACCATAAACTGCATGTATACAGATTATCAAATACCATTAAATTATAGTTTATAATGTACATATAAATTGTAAATTTAAAAAAATTATATAATATATTACTCTAAATAGTATTCAATTAATTTTTTTTATTTTGATATAACACTAAAAGAATTTTGCTTCATTTAGGCAGGAAAACTACTGCCTAAACGAAAACATATTTACACATTTTCACAATTTTCAATTCTAACAATTTTTTGATATTATTTAAAATTTCTTATTTTATATTATTATTCTTGATTCTTTTTTTTAAAATAACTTTATTTATTGTTCAGAAACTTGATACTTTTTTTTAAAATAACTTTATTTATTGCTCAGAAACCTTAAAAGAAAATATAAAATTTATTTTTTTATAAAATTCATCAAAAAACAGATCCTTTAGAGCTAAGGTTTTGTTTGTAGCTTCATACATTAAGGTCTATATTTTTTAATCATTATTAATTTTTTTCACGATTAATATTCTTAATTTTTTTTTCTTGTCTTGTTAAAGTTTTGTAATTAACTTAAATTGTATAGCATTTTGAATTGTCACTTAATTTTTTTATTAGTCTTTTTTTAATGTTTTATGCTTCCAATATAGAAGGATTGGCAAGGGAAAATATTGCAAAGCATTTGATGCAGCAACTGCTATTGGCATCCTCTCAAGGGGTTGAATCCAAGTAAGGCTGGTGAGCATCCCAAGCTTCAGCTGGCTGTCTCCATATCAAAAGGGGAAATAGAAATAATATAAATAGTTTTCTATAATCCCTTGGGATTATTTTATCTTTTTTTAACAAGAATTGGCATTGGTTGTAAATGAACTTTTTTTTTTTAATTTGTTCTCTAAAAGAAAGGTGGTGTAAAGATAATTTCTTTTAAAAATTATAGCATTGAGTTTTTCTATTAGAGAAATTTAATTTTAATATTTAATATATTTTCTTTTTTCTTAATTGCAATGATTTTCTAATGTGTTTATAAAAATATTGTTTAATTTGAGTTGCTTTTATTGTGTTTAATGTACTTGGTAAAGATAAATTTGAGTTGCTTTTACTGTGCAAATAGTATTACTGTGCAAAACCGGGTTACTGTGCAAAACCGGGTTATTGATGCAGATCCGGATACCCAAGTACTTTATTTCAATAGATTTCGTTTAAGTTATTCCTGTCATTCCAATTTAATTTCTAGCACAATTTAAATTAATTTCACCACAAATCCAACCACCCATTTAAAGAAAATTAATTCTACATATAATTAAAATCCACCTGTGATCGACATCTCACTATTAATCTATTCTACAATAGATCCGTTCTATGAGTTCAATAAAATTTGCACAACAGTTTTTGGCGCTGTCGGGAGGTAAGTATTTTAATTTGTAGACTTAGTTTTTTTTTTTAATATTTATTTATTTTTAGTTGTTTTCTTGTAATTTTTTTTCCTTTTCTCATTTAAAAAAAAATTAAGGTTAGAATTTCATTTTCTTCTTTAAATTTGTGTAATTTAATTTTCCTATCATTTTCTTTGTAATTTTGTTTATCTTGTTATCATTCTTTGTAATTTATTTTAATTTTAGTTAATATTTGTTTCACGTAATTTCTTTTTCTTATAGCAATTGAGTGTGTTTTCATAGTAAAGTTGTAACAACGTGGCAAGGTTAGTATCGTAATTTCTCCTTCTTCTTCTTTATTTTTATTTGTTTTACTTTTATTTATTTTATTCTTTGCATGCATGGTCGAAGGTCATTATCACCTAATCTTGAGCCTTTAGACCTTGAATTAGAGAAAACACTTCGCACACACAAACACATTGCATTTAAAAATAAAATTGACATGGATTTGCAAAACCAACCAGAACCACAGGAGAGGCCATTTAAGGACTATTTTAGTCCCTTATCTAATTTGAGCACATCATGCATAAGGTACCCAAATGTAGCTGCTAGGAGTTTTGAATTAAAACCTAGTGTGCTAAATTGTCTCCCTACATTTTATGGCCTAGAAAATGAGGACCCATATAATCATCTGAATGATTTTCATGCTATTTGTCAAACTTTTAAATACGAGAATTTTTAAGATGATGATGTTAAACTTAGATTATTCCCATTTTCTTTAAAGGACAGAGCTCGTTCATGGTTTAATACATTGCCTGCTAATAGCATTACATCATGGGAACAAATGGTAACTAAATTTTTAAATAAATATTTTCCAGTCCATAAAACCGATGCTATTCGCAGGGAAATTTTAGAGTTTACCCAAAGAGACGACGAGCAATTTTTCGAAGCATGGGAGCGATTCAATGGGCTACTCTTGAAGTGTCCACATCATGGGTACGAGAAATGGCACCAATGCCAATACTTTTTGGAGGGATTATTGCCACATGTGCAAGAATGGTTAATGGCGACCAGTGGAGGAGAGCTAATGTCGAAAAGCGCTTCAGAGATTTGGGAATTCTTCCAGCGACAATCAGATAATTCTCAACAACGGAGTCGATCACTCAGAAATACCAGAAGAATCAAGGGAGTAAATGAGGTTCATATTGGCGAGTCAAGTTCGGGAATTAAAGAAGTCAAGGAGATGGTCGAAGGTCTTTCTCGACAAATAGCATCATTGACGACTGCTCAAGCAACAGAACCACACGATCATGACTCATATTCAGATCAAGCCAATGCCATAGGAATCATGAGAAAACCATCAAACTACAATCCTTACTCCAACACATATAACCCTAGATGGAGAGACCACCCTAATTTTTCATGGTCTCAAGGATTCCAACAAAATGGACCAGCAGCTCCACCTCCACCAATTCAACCAAATCCACCAATTCCTCAAATTTCTCAACCTTCTCAGCCACCATTTAGACCATACAATCAAAACCCAAACCACTCCCAACCCAGACCATGGGAGGATACATTCCAGAATTTCAAGAATTCTACTCATTCTAGAATCGAGCAGCAGAACCGCACCATTGATGAATTGCGAAATGAGATGAGGGCGGGCTTCAACTCACAAGCCCAATCAATTTCAAGCCTCGAGAAAATGGTGGGACAACTTGCCTCTTCAGTTCAAACTTTGGCCATGACCGTTGAAAAAGGTAAATTCCCAAGTCAACCAAAGGCCTCAACCCTAAAGCAAATGAACGGCAAGCACCACCACAACATCATGGAGAGGTCAAAGCAGTGATGACCTTGCGAAAAGGGAAAGAAGTCGATAACAAAGTGGAGATGCCAAAATCAACTCAGATTGTACCTGTGAATGCTGAGGATTCATCACCAAAGGAGACAGAGGAAACCAACCCGTGAGAATATGTTCCTAAAGCTCCATTTCCTCAGAGGTTAGCTAAAGGGAAAAAGGGAAAATCCACAGGTGAGATTCTTGAAATCTTCAAACAGGTAAGTGTTAACATCCCTTTACTGTTTATAAAACAAGTGCCATCTTACGCCAAGTTTCTTAAAGATCTTGCACTAAAAAGAGAAATATTCATGTTCGTAAAAAGGTCTTTTAATGTAAAATGTTAGTTCTATACTCCAATATAAATGCCTCTAAAATACAAAGATCCGTGCCCCCACTATCTCATGTAAGATAGGAACCACACAATCGAGAATGCTTTGTTGGATTTAGAGCTAGTGTAAATCTGCCTTACTCAGATTTGGAAACTTGACCAGAGAGAATTACACCCAACCCATTGGTGTTACAAATTGCAGATCGGTCCACAAAATACCTCGTGGTATTGTGGAGGACGGTTTTTGTAGACAAATTTTATTTTCTGCTGATTTCATTGTAATTGACACTCAACCGCAAGTGATTCAAATAACCACATCCCTTTATCCTAGGCACCTTTCGCAATCATGCCGATGCTCACATTCAATGCAGAACTGGAAATATGCAGTTGTCCTTTGGCAATATGACCATGGAACTCAACATCTTCAACATTGCCAAACAACCTCACAATGCGGATGATGGAATTGTTGATGTGGATTTAATAGAAGCATTAGTTGATGATACTTTTCTTTCAAACCTTAGTAATGACCCTTTACAAACATGTTTAACTCACTTTGGTTTGGATTTTGATATTGACAGATCAATCGATGAAGTCAACGCCCTGCTTGACTCAGCACCATCCATGGACACAAATAAATGGAAGTCAAGAGCTGAACAACTAATGCCATCAGAGAAAAAACTCAACCCATCATCAGAATCACCACCAAAACTCGAGCTCAAGCCATTACCCAACACTTTGGAATACGCATTCCTGGGAGAAGAAAGTACTTTGCACAAGAATCATCTCTTCCTCCTCAACGACGAACAAAAAGGTAAGTTGTTGGTAGTTTTAAAAGAGCACAGCGAGCATTAGGACGGACCATACATAAAGGTATAAACCCAAGAGATCAGATGCATTATATTCACTTGATGAAAATGCTAGACCTACTTGGAAATGCAACATCGGTTAAATCCTAACACGAAAGAGGTTGTTCAGATCAAGTCCTGTTTATTAGGGATGCATGTATCATTTACCCTATTTCGATAGTTCATGGGTCACCCCTGCATGTTGTCCCCAAAAGTCGAGTCATGAGTTACCAATGCTAATAATGAATTAGTGCCCACTGTAGTAACTACGGGATGGCATGTATGCATTGATTATAGGAAGTTAAATTTCACACGAAAGACCATTTTCCTTTACCATTTATCGATCAAATGCTTGATAGACACAGTCATGAATTTTATTGCTCTCAGATGGCTACCGTGATACAATCAGATTCATAGCACCAAAAGATCAAGAAAGACCACCTTCACTTGCCCTTTCGCACTTTCGCATAGTGAGAATGCCATTTGATTATGTAACGACCGCTACATTTCAACGATGCATGTTGAGCATTTTTTCTGATATGGTTGAACGATTCCTTGAGGTCTTTATGGATGATTTTTCTGTTTTTGGTGATTCATTTGATCAATTTTTACATCATCTAACACTAGTTCTGCAGAGATGTATCGAGAAGAATTTAGTCTTAAATTGGGAGAAATGCCATTTTATGGTTAAACAAGGTATTGTTCTCGGTCACATCATTTCGAGCAAAGGTATTGAGTTTGATAAAACCAAGGTGGATCTCATTTCTAATCTTCCTCCACCTAAAACAGTTAGAGAAGTAAGATCTTTCCTTGGGCATGCTGGTTTTTATAGACGTTTCATTAAAGATTTTAGCAAAGTTTCTAGACCCTTATGCAATTTACTTGCTAAGGATGTACCTTTTGTCTTTGATGATTCATGTTTTGTGGCATTTGAAAAGCTAAAGCAGTTGTTGACATCATCACCCATCATTCAAATTTCCCCAAATTGAATTTACCTTTCGAGCTTATGATGCATCTACTTACGCAACGGGAGCAGATAGATAAAAGAGTTGATCGAATTCCCCCCTGTTATTTACTATGCTAGTATGACATTGAATGATGCACAGTTGAATTATTCAACTACTGAAAAAGAAATGTTAGCAGTAGTGTTTGCACTAGAGAAATTTCGATCTTATCTCATTGGTTGTAAAATAATTATATTCACAGATCATATCTCACAAAGAAAGATGCAAAAGCTAGACTAATTCGTTGGGTGTTACTTTTGCAGGAATTTGACTTAGAATTCAAGGATAAGAAAGGAATGTAAAACGTTGTGGTCGACCATCTTCGCTCCATTTTGACACAACTATAGAACCATTACCCTTGAATGAGTCATTTCCAGATGAACAATTAATGAGTGTGGAAATAGTACCATGGTATGTTGATATTGTTAATTATCTTGTTACAGGTCAACTTCCAGAGCATTGGACTAACCAGGACAAGGCCAAATTCTTTGCAGAAATAAAGAATTTCTTTTGGGATGATCCTTATCTATTCAAGTATTGTGCAGATCAAATTGTTCGACGATGTGTCCCAGAGAATGAATTTCAAAACATTCTTTCATTCTTCCATGAACAAGCTTCATGAGGCCACTTCTTAAGAAAACATACAAAAATTTTACAATGTGGTTTCTATTGGCCAACTATATTTCGAGATGCTTACATTTTGTTCTTCATGTGATAGGTGTCAACGAACGGGAGCATAACACTAAGAATACGATGCCACTAAACCCAATTTTAGTGGTTGAAATTTTCACGATGGGTATCGATTTCACGGACCCTTTCCTCCATCTTTGGCCATCAATACATATTGGTGTTGACTACGCTTCGAAACGGGTAGAGAGGCAATTCCGTAGGACCAACGATCACAAAGTGGTGATAAGATTTTTGAAAAGCAACATTGTTTCTCGCTTTGGATTCTCTCGAGCACTAATCAGTGATGGTGGTGCCCACTGTTGTAATAAATCCTTCCAAGCACTTTTGACAAAGTACCCATCACTCATAAAGTGGCGACCCCATATCATCCGCAAACCAGGCTGTTGAGATCTCTAATCGAGAAATAAAGAACATTTTAGAAAAGACGCGAGGGGTAAAAGATTGGTCGCCGAGGCTCACGATGCATTATGGGCATATAGAATGCCTTTCAAAACCCAATTGGGATGTCACCCCACATGCTAGTGTATGGAAAAGCTTGCCACCCACCCGGAACTCGAGCATCGTATGACCGGGCCATCAAGAAATTCAATTTTGACATGCAAAGAAGTCGGCTCAAAAAGACAATTACAAATGGCGTAACTCAAGAAATTCGCAACGACGTATGAAAATGCCAAGATTCACAAGCAACGAACGAAAGTCTTTCACGACAAGCAAATTATGAGAAAATCTTTCACTCCAGTGTCGAAAGTGCTTTTATTCAATTCTCGCCAGACCTATTTCCGTGTAAGTTACGCTCACGGTCCGCCCATTTATTGTTCACACTGCTTTTCCACACGGGCAATCAAATTAAGGATCCAAAGAATGGCGCCACTTTTAAAGTTAATGGTCAAAGATTAAAGCCATATCTAGAGTACCAACCACATAGAGGATAGTGAAATAAACTGAGTGACCCACCAAGTTTAAATTGAGGTTTTCTTTCTTTTCGGTAATTTAATTTGATTCTTTTCTTTCTTTGATTATTCTTTGTTGATTGAAATTATTTTTGTTTAAGTATGTTTGTTTAACCATTATAGTTTTCTCTTATCATTTTAATCACGAGAGACAAGACTCTCTCAGACATGCTTAGAACACTTCAACGATCCAAACTCATCTCGTAGCAGACACGATTTTGTAAATTACATCCTATCCTGGGATCTACAACCGCCAGAGTTAGTATTCCACGTTAAAGATCTAGAAAGACAACTCACGAAATAGGGATGGTATTTATGATCCAGAATCGAGCTTCGAGGTAATTCGATAAGGGGACGATTTTAACTTGCTTTGTGTGTTTTAATTTGTTTCTCTGTTTGTGTGTTTTAGTTTGCTTTGTGTTTAAGTTTTTCACCGGTGAAGAGGCGGATAACCAGATTCGTGACAATCAAGTCGGTTACTTCTACAATAAGCGATATTCGAGACGAAGGCATGGATGAGAGATAGATTTTAGCAAAACTTCACAAACGATTCCCTTCGCCTTAGAATGCACTCTTTCAATCTATAAAGCCCGATCCGAACGCATGCGATTGCTTATGAAGAATGACATACCTGCTGACATCCGCTAGTTAATCGAAGCCAAAGTACGCTTGGCAGGTGAGTTGCTTGCTAAATTTATTACATACATGCCTGGTTGTGGTAAAGGAAATTATCCGAGAAAATGACGAGCTAAAAGACTTTCTGTTGCTTGTCATAAGTGCGTAACGATATGCAATAAAAAACCATGTTCTTTAGGAATGGTGTCCGATAATGGAAGATAAGATTAAATTCATTAGGGATGGCTTGAATAAAGAGTCATTGGATAATATCCTTTGTCTTTCAAACGCATCCCAAAGGATATGTACAAAGAGCGATTCTCCGCTTATGGCCATTATTCGAGAAAGAACGTGCACGTTGCGCCTGAATCTGACTATAACGACTTGCCGCTTTGTAAGAAAACTGGATGGGAAGCCTATCCTCGACCCATAGAGGGCGTTCAAGCCGTTTCTGGACGTAAAACCAGAGGAAGATGTGAGCCACAGTCGCAACTACATGTAGATATCCTTTTTAATTTACTGTTGTTTTACTTTACTGTTATTTTACCATTCGCATTATTGCTTGTAATAATTTTTTCTGGTTATCATTGTTTTGCTTTTCCTTTTTACTGTTTTCTTTTTGACTCTCGAGCCATGTGCCTTACGCGTTAATTGACACTGACATAATGCCTCATACACAACTGTGACCCGTTGTCACCAAGGTTCTTAAATATAATTTTTTGTTGTGCACTCACAAATTATTTTTTAGCAGTATCCTAATGGCAGCTACTCCCAGCAAACAATTCAAGAACATTTGTGTGCTCTCTGGATTTAACTATGGCAAACATAAAGAGTTTGTTGAGGCAGCCATAGATCTTGGTCAAAGAATAGCAAAGAGAAAACTGCACTTGGTATATGGAGGAGGTGACCGAGGGTTATCCAAAATGGTCTCAGAAGCTGCTTATGTCAGAGGGAGCCAAGTGTTAGGCATCATCCCAACAATCCTAAAACCTTTGGGCTGTTTGTCTAACTCATCAACTGGAGAAGAGTTAGTCGTCTCAGGTATGCAAGAAAGAATAACTGAAATGTTAAATCATGCTGATGCTTTTATTTTTCTTCCAGGAGATCTTGCAACTCTAGAGGCACTAATCACATTAGCATCTTGGGCCCATTTGAACATCCACCAGAAACCCATCGGTTTGTTAAATGTCAATAATTTTTATGATGGCTTTATCGCATTTCTTAACCATGTAATAAAAAATTATTTCATTCCTTCCTCAGTTAAAAAAGTCTTTATTTGTGCACATACTGCTAATGAGCTACTTGATCTGTTACAAGCTTATCAATCAGAGACAGATCCTAGGGTGTGTATTGGAGTGCTCAAATAATGATGGTAACGATAGCGATGAAGTACAAATTAGATTTAACTCTCCGCTTGTAAATATTTTCTTCTGTGTTGCACTACCCAGGTGATGTTTTCTAAACTCTACTTCTTTCCTTTCAAACATTGAGGACAATGTTTCGTTCTGGTTGGGGGGAGGGAATAGTTGACAATTGTGGAATGTTGGTTAGGTTTTTACTAATTTTTTGTTGTAGAACTAACCATTTTGAGTAGAAGATGGCTGAATATGGAGTGTAGTTACTCTAGAAACGCATCTTCTTAGTAAAAAAAAAAAATGTGTTTTTCTTAACTTTTCTTTTTGACTTCTCCTTTATAAATAGACATTTTCAAGTTTTTGAGTCGAAGATGGCTGAAAATGGAGTGTAGTGACTCTAGAAACGCATCTCCTTTAAAAAAAAAAAAATTTCAGACATTTTTCTTTACTTTTTCTACATGTATGTTTTCTTTTTATGTTTAGAATAGGTTGGGGGGTAGAATTTCGTAAAAAAAAATAATAATAATTTTGTGTGAATTTTTTATATTGGATGATATGATGACTTTCGAATTTTAGTATTTGTATTATCTTTGGTCTTGAGTGATGTTACACCATGTTTACTATTCTACATGTTGATGTTGGGGACAAATATGAGTTGCTTGAAGGAATGCACATGTCATAATAAATTCCAAGTGAGTTTTTGAGCCTATTAATTTTTCTTGAAGAGTAACCCTTTTTGCCCATTCTTCATACAGCTTAGCAGTTTATTATTTTATAAATGATCTCTAGATTTCCTTTGAGCCAACCGTTAAAAAGAAAAAAAAAAGGGGGGGGCTTCCCCCCCCTAATTTGATATCCCTGAATTCATTTCTAAGCTTAGATTTTTGTAATTCCTTCTCCTTCTTGTATTTTCTATGTATTTTAATAAATTTCCATTTTACCCCTAGTTCAAAAATGAGTAGCTAATTTTCTTTTAAGCTTGGGTTGAAGGTGAAGTCTCAACATGTTCCATGGGCTTAATTTGGTAAATTTACTTTCTCTTCCCCTCTAATATTTGTGGTTGTTTTGATATAAATAATAATAGTCTTGTCTAGATACCGCCCTGGTTAAACCGGCACACTAATACAAGGTTCTTATTATTTGGCACGATAAGCCCTTAGCACCATATTTATTTGAGTGTGGTTCATGAGGTGTGGAATCCCCCCTCATGATTTAATTGGTATTAATATGGAATATTTAGCCCATGGAGCATGTTGATGCAGATCCGGATACCCAAATGCTTTATCTCAATAGTTTCCAGTTTAATTTATTCCTGCCATTGTAATTTAATTTCTATGATAGTCTCAATTTAAATTCTAGCATAGTTTAAATCAATTTCATCACAAATCCAACCAACCCAATTAAAGAAAATTAATTCTACATATAATTAAAATCCACCTCCTCGTGGGATCGACACTCGTCACCATTAATCTATTCTACAATAGATTCGTGCGCTTGTGAGTTCAATAAAATTTGCACAACAAGTTTTTGGCGCCGTTGCCGGGGAGGTAAGTATTCTAATTCGTAGAATTAGTTTTTTTTTTAGTTGTTTTCTTGTAATTTTTTTTTCCTTTTCTCATTTAAACAAAAAAAAAAATTTTTTCTTTTCTTCAAATTTGTGTAATTTAATTTTCCTATTATTTTTCTTTGTAATTTAATTTTGTTTATCTTGTTATATTTCTTTGTAGATTATTTTAATTTTAGTTAATATTTGTTTCACGTAATTTCTTTTTCTTATAGCAATTGAGTTTATTTTCATAGTAAAGTTGTAACAACGTGGCAAGGTTAGTATCGTAATTTCTCCTTCTTATTTATTTTTATTTGTTTTGCTTTTATTTATTTTATTCTTTGCATGCATGGTCGAAGGTCATTATCACCTAATCTTGAGCCTTTAGACCTTGAATTAGAAAAAACACTTCGCACACACAAACACATTGCATTTAAAAAGAAATTTGACATGGATTTACAAAACCAACCAGAACCACAGGAGAGGCCATTTAAGGACTATTTTAGTCCCTTAGCTAATTTGAGCACATCATGCATAAGGTACCCAAATGTAGCACCTAGGAGTTTTGAATTAAAACCTAGTGTGCTAAATTGTCTCCCAACATTCTATGGCCTAGAAAATGAGGACCCATATAATCATCTGAATGATTTTCATGCTATTTGTCAAACTTTTAAATACGAGAATTTTTCAGATGATGATGTTAAACTTAGACTATTCCCATTTTCTTTAAAAGATAGAGCTCGTTCATGGTTTAATACATTGCCTACTAATAGCATTACATCATGGGAACAAATGGTAACAAAATTTTTAAATAAATATTTCCCAGTTCATAAAACCAATGCTATTCGCAGGGAAATTTCAGAATTTACCCAAAGAGACGACGAGCAATTTTTCGAAGCATGGGAGCGATTCAATGGGCTACTCTTGAAGTGTCCACATCATGGGTACGAGAAATGGCACCAATGCCAATACTTTTTGGAGGGATTATTGCCACATGTGCAAGAATGGTTAATGGCGACCAGTGGAGGAGAGCTAATGTCGAAAAGCGCTTCAGAGATTTGGGAATTCTTCCAGCGACAATCAGATAATTCTCAACAACAGAGTCGATCACTCAGAAATACCAGAAGAATCAAGGGAGTAAATGAGGTTCATATTGGCGAGTCAAGTTCGGGAATTAAAGAAGTCAAGGAGATGGTCGAAGGTCTTTCTCGACAAATAGCATCATTGACGACTGCTCAAGCAACAGAACCACACGATCATGACTCATATTCATATCAAGCCAATGCCATGAAAACCATCAATCCTTACTCCAACATATAACCCTAGATGGAGAGACCATTTTCATGGTCTCGAGATTCCAACAAAATGGACCACCTCCACCCAATTCAACCAAATCCACAAATTCCTCAACCTCACCACCGTACAATCAAAACTCAAACCACTCCCAACCCGGACCATTGAGGATATTCCATTCAAGAATTCTACTCATTCTAGAATCGAGAATGCACCATTGATGAATTGCGAAATGAGATGAGGCGGGCTTGACTCAGCCCAATCAATTTCAAGCCTCGAGAAAATGGTGGGACAACTTGCCTCTTGATTCAAACTTTGGCCAAAAAGGTAAATTCCCAAGTCAACCAGGTTTAACCAGCGAAAGCAATGAAGCACACCACCATCATCATGGAGAGGTCAAAGCATTGATGACCTTGCGAAAGGAAAGAAGTCGATAACAAAGTGGAATGCTAAAATCAACTCAGTTGTATTGAATCTTTGAGGATTCATCACCAAAGGAGACAGATGAAACCAACCCGCGAGAATATGTTCTAAAGCTCCGTTTCCTCGGAGGTTAGCTAAAGGAAAAGGAAAATCCACGGTGAGATTCTTGAAATCTTGAGCAGTGTTAACATCCCTTTACTTGAAGCTATAAAACAAGTGCCATCTTATGCCAAGTTTCTTAAAGATCTTTGCCAAAAGAAATATTCATGTTCGGAAAAAGGCCTTTTAACGAGAAAATGTTAGTTACATAATCCAACATAAATGCCTCTAAAATACAAAGATCCGAACTCACTATCTCGTAGTATAGGGAACCACATAATTGAGAATGCTTTGTTGGATTTAGGAGCTAGTGTAAATGTTGCCTTACTGCATTGTGAAACTTGGATGGGAGAATTACACACTCAGGTGGTTATTACAGATCGGTCCACAAAAATACCTCGTGGTATTGTGGAGGGCGTGCTTATTCCGGTAGACAAGTTTTATTTTCCTGTTGATTTTATTGTAATTGACACCCAACCAGTGCAGGATTCAAGGAACCACATCCCCATTATCCTAGGCCGACCTTTCTTGGCAACTGCTGATGCTCACATTCAATGCAGGACTGGAAATATGCAGTTGTCATTTGGCAATATGACGATGGAACTCAATATCTTCAACATTGCCAAACAACCTCACAATGCAGATGATGGAATTGTTTATGTGGATTTAATAGAAACATTAGTTGATAATAATTTTCTTTCAAACCTTAGTAATGACCCTTTACAAACATGTTTAACTCACTTTGGTTTGGATTTTGATATTGACAGATCAATCGATGAAGTCAACGCCCTGCTTGACTCAGCACCATCCATGGACACAAATAAATGGAAGTCAAGAGCTGAACAACTAATGCCATCAGAGAAAAAACTCAACCCATCATCAGAATCACCACCAAAACTCGAGCTCAAGCCATTACCAAACACTTTGGAATACGCATTCCTGGGAGAAGAAAGTACTTTGCCAGTAATCATCTCTTCCTCCCTCAATGACGAACAAAAAGGTAAGTTGTTGGAAGTTTTAAAAGAGCACAAAGGAGCATTAGGATGGACCATAAAAGGTATAAACCCGAGATCAGATGCATTATATTCACCTTGATGAAAATGCTACACCTACTAGGGAAATGCAACGTCGGTTAAATCCTAACATGAAAGAGGTTCGCACTGAAGTCCTTAAGCTATTAGATGCAGGTATCATTTACCCTATTTCTGATAGTTCATGGGTCAGTCCTGTACAAGTTGTCCCCAAAAAGTCAGGAGTCACAGTAGTTACCAATGCTAATAATGCTCCTTTGTGCTCTTTTATGTCTGCTATGGTCCATCCTAATGCTCCTTTGTGCTCTTTTAAAATTTCCAACAACTTACCTTTTTGTTCGTGAGGAGATGATTATGCGCAGTTCTTCTCAGAACGCGATTCAGTGCAATGGCTGGTGACTTTTCGCGATTGATGATGGGTTTAGTTTTTCTCCGATGGCATTGGTTGTTCAGCTGACTTCCATTTATTGTGTCCATGGATGCGCCGAGTCGGCGTGACTTCATCGATCGATATATCAAAATCCAAACCAAAGTGAGTTAAACATGTTTGTAAAGGGTCATTACTAAGGTTTGAAGAAAAGTATCATCAACTAATGATTCTAAATCGCACATCAACCATTCCATCATCCGCATTGTGAGGTTGTTTGGCAATGTTGAAGATGTTGAGTTCCATGGTCATATATGCCAAAGGACAATCGTGTATTTCCGCGATGCGAGCATCCGCAGCAAGAAAGGTCGAGATAATGGGATGCGCTTTCAACTCGCGCTGATGTCAATTACAATGAAATCAGAAAATAAAATTTGTCTACTGGCGATCCTCCACAATACACGAGGTATTTTCGTGGACCGATCTGTGTTCGACCACCTGAGTTGTAATTCTCCCAAGTTTCACAAATACCGAGTAAGGCAACATTTACACTAGCAAATCCAACAAAACATTCTCGGTTCCCTAGAGATAAGGAGCTGGTCTTTGATTTTATGTGCAATTTGCTGAGTATGAATCAACATTTTCATAAAAGGCCTTTTTCTCGAACATGAATATTTCTTTTAGCAAAGATCTTTAAGAAACTTGCATACGATGGCACTTGTTTTATAGCTTCAAGCAAAGTGGATGTTAACACTTACTGCTTAGATTTCAAGTCTCACCTGTGGATTTTCCTTTCTTCCCTTTGGCTAACCTCTCGAGGAAACGGAGCGAACATACCTCGTGGGTTGATTTCTTCCTTCTCCTGCGGTGATGGGTCCTCGATGATTCATGGTACAATCTGAGTTGATTTTGGCATCTCCACTTTATCGACTTCTTTCCTTTTCGCGTCGCGTCTGCTTCTGACTCCATGATGTTGTGAGTGCTCTGTTGCTGCAGGGCATTGACGAGCGGTTTTAGGCGACTCGGGACTTTACCTTTCTCCTTCTCAAAGCAAGGTTCGAATTCGAAAAGCTGGTTCGCTCATTTGTCCATTTTCAAACGTGCGTTCTTCGGTCATGTTCTTCTTCATCAATTATTTCACTCGCATTTCAATGTGCGTGGGGTTTGAATTCTTTGATTCTGAAATGTTTTAATATTGATTGGAACATGTGAGGCCAATAGAACTCCTGAGAAAGGCATTTGTATGTGCATAGAACTCCAGAGTGCCCTCATATCTTCATGTCATGGGCTTTAAATAGCGTTGCCTATTTTCTTAAGAATCACCACCTTCCTTTAAGCGTCAAAATTCCATTCTTTAACTGAATAAGGACCCAGTAGTATGTTTGATATTGCATTGACATATTAAATTTGTTTCTTGCCTTTTTTGTTGTTCTAAATTTAACATGCGGGTATAAACAAATAATTAAAGTTGGACTATCGCCTACATGACAAAGCATCCATGGCATTGTTTTCATGTCTAGTTTGTATATGATCTCATAATTGTACCCATCGACTTGGCCATCCACTTTTGTTGCTCCAGTATTTGTTTTTTGCTCCAACAAATATTTCAACTCGATGGTGGTTTTATGACAAATTTCTATCCCAGTAGTCTGGTCTCTAAATTTAGATTACTTCTTCAATTGCTAGTATTTCTTTAGCATAGAGCGACCACATCTTCTTGGTGTCTCCTAATGCTCGGCTCATATAGGCAATTGACTTACCGTTTTGCTGTAGTACAGTCTTGATTCCTTCCCCGGATGCATCAGTCTCAATAATGAATGTTTCTTTAAAGTTTGGCATGGCGAGAATTGGCGTGTTGCTCATGGCTTGTTTGAAATTTTCAAAGGCTTTCTCAGCTTCTTTATTCTACTGAAATTAACCTTTCTTCAATAAATTTGTAAGTAGTTTGGCCATTACTCCATAACCTGGGACGAATTTGCAGTGTAACTTGTCAATCCAAGGAATCACCGTAATTCGGTGATGGATTGTGGCCAGGGCCATGTTGTCATTGTTGAGATTTTCTTCTTGTCCACCATGACGTCATGACAAGTGATAATGTGCTCGAGATACTCTAACTCTTGTTGCCCGAAACTATTTTTGTTAATTTTGACATAAAATTACTGCAGTTTAAGGATCTCTAATGCTTGTTTTACATGATTAAGATGGTACTCCCAAGATGAGCTATAAATCAATATATCATCAAAAAATACAAGTATAAACTTCCTGAGGTGTAGCCCAAACATTGAGTTCATAATTGCTTGAAATGTTGATAGGGCATCGCCCAAGCCGAACGGCATCACCATATACTTGTAATGACCATTGTGTGTATGAAAGGTTGTCTTGTGTATATATGAGGAGTTAATTCGCACTTTATGGTAACCGGCTCTCAAGTCTAACTTGATAAAGTAGGCGGCACCATGTAACTCAGCTAACATGTCGTCGACAGTTAGAATCGAAAACCAATCCTTTACGGTGACTTCGTTTAGGGCACAGTAATCTGTATAGAATCTCCAGCTATCGTCTTTTTTCTTGACTAGGAGTACTGGTAATGAGAACAGACTAGTGCTTGGATGAATCAAACTTGAGTCAGTATCTCTTGGACTTGCTTCTAAATTTCAGCCTTTTGAAAATACGCATAGCAGTAAGGCCTAACATTAACAGGCTCTACTCCTTCTTTGAGTACAAATCTGTGGTCAATGCTGCATTGGCTCCTCGAATAATTCCATGTAGCCCTTTAAAAGCTCTTGTATATCTGGTGTTGCAGTGAGCCAAGCCTCCTCCATATTCTATTGTAAACAGATAGCAAAGACCTCGTGGCCTTATTTGATCTCCTTGGTGATTTCTGTTAGTGAAGCTAATTGTACCGATTGTGAACTAAGCTCTTGCAAGTAGCGTTCTTTGTTTTCCCAACTGAATTCCATTGTTAATGATTTCTAATTGCACACAACTGACCTAAGCATCTCCAACCATTGGACTCCCAAGATTATATCCAAGCCTGTGATTGGCAATGAATACAGTCTTTAAAAAATGAAATTTCTTATATTAAAATTGATACCTTTTTGAATTTTTCATGGCATATCAACTTGTCTCCATTAGCCACTCGAATCGAGAAAGCTATCGTTGGTTTGATTGCTAAACGAAGCATATTAGCTAATTTTGTACTGATGAAGTTATGTGTTGATCCACTGTCGATCAGAACAAAAATCTCATGTGATCGATTAAGCGCCTTAACGTATATTGTTTGCGGTCTTTATCTATCAAGCATGAAATAAGTAATTTGAGGGTCTTAGGTATTGTTCTTTACTCCTCTATTGAACTTTCATCATATGTAGCTTCTTCCATATTGCTTTCATTGTAAAAAATCAAAAGTTGCGCCTTGCTACACTTATAACTAGTTGTAAATCACTCATTGGAGTCGAAACACAGCCCTTATGCGTGGCGTCATTGCATCTCCTCCCATGAAAGCCGTTTGATGGGTGTTGTTGGTGGCGTTCGGTTGACGGTCGACTGTGCACAATTGCTTATTAGAGATCGAAACAATTTCCGTTGCCTAGACAGCTGCTCATCCTTTATTCGCGCTAGGCTTATTGCTTCCTTCAGTGTGCGAGGTCTGAACATACGGATCTCTTCCGAAATTTTAGATTTCAGTCCCTCCATAAAAATACCCACTAGCACCTCTTGTGTCCACCCTTGAACACAGTTACCCAACTTTTCAAATTCTTTCTAATACTCATGTAATGCTCACTGTTGTTTGACCGTGTGATGTTTCATTGAAATCTTCACGGTCCGTTAGTCAGAAAAGTGCCCAGTTCTTCTACGTCTCCCATGTCACAATGTACTCTTTTCATATAAGTCGGTGTACTGCCACCATTGATTAGCCTTTCGCTTGAGATGAAAAAGGCGCCAAAGCTACTGTTGTTCATTGGTCGTTTCCTAATACTCAAAGAATTGTGTTGTTAGGTTGAACCACTCCGTTGAATCATTGACGGAGTAACGAAGGAATTCCAGCTTTGCTACCCTTGGTGGTATTGGTTGCCGTCCTCCTTCACTTTCTTCTCGGATTGGCCTTGCTATAGAACCATCGTTCTCCTGACTTGTTGCTCCCCTGTTAGCACTAAAGGACTCGGCTAGCTTACTGATGGTGTCTTCCATTCGTTGAAACTTATCATTGATTCCGAATTCCATTCGTGATATTACATCTCAAGCTCCCCAAGTCAGCTTTAATTCTCTCGATACGCTCTTTGTTGGTTGTCACCGTTAACCTGCTCTAATACCACTGATGAGATCCCAATTAAAACAATGTAATAATAATGAAATGAATAGGTTCTGCTTATAGTGAGAACAACCAAGATGTTTTGATAAATTTATTTTTACCGCATGCTTTACTCACCAGTTGTTGACTTATTTATAATAGCAAATAACTAGTCTTGATTTACCAACCAACACTCACAGCCAAATCAAGATCTTTGACAGCTAATAAATATCACAAAGCCACAATACAAAATAGCAGTTGAATCTGATTTGGCTTCCCTATATCACAACTCAACTGTTGACATACTCCACCTAATCTTATTCTTCCAAAACTCTTGCACGTGCGTGTAAAGATGCATGTATCATGCATGAACAACATGGAGCCCTACGTGTCATAGTACTTGGCATTAGGCTTTGGCTTCCTCAGAGATCGTCTAAGCCTTTTATTAAAGTGATATCATTATCGCAATGAGATCAAAAAATAACAATACAATGGACAAACACATATTTTTAAAGCCTTTTCACTAAATAAAAATTTCGAGTCAGCAACCATAATTAACCATCTATTTTTAAGAGGAATGGATCATCATACTACCTTCTATTGTGATCAAAATTACAATGAATATGCTATTAAGAAAACTAGGGATGGCAAAATGTGGGCTTGGGCCGAGTTTTTTCAAGCCTAGGCCCAAGCTCATTAGAGTGGAAGTATAAGGGTTGGCCCTAGTCTGGACCATTATGAGCCTAGGCCAGGCTCAGGTTTTCACTTATTTTTAAAATTTTTTAAATTGTTGTAAACTTTAAATAAGTTAATAATAATCAATTTATTATAATCGATAATGAATTAAAAATAAATATTTTAAAATAAAATAATAAATAAAGAAAATAAAGCAAATAAAAGTTTAGAGATCTAATTTTTTTATACTGAATTCTTTAATTCAAACACCTTCCTAACTATTAACATTTGAAAGAGAGTTAATATTAGGTTTTTTTTATTCATTATTAATATATGAATTAAGGATTTAAGCTTTCTTTTTTTAATTTTTCTTTTAATTTTAAATTTTAATTTGTTATTCTAATCTATAAATTTTTTTTTTTAAAATAAAGAGCTTGGACCTGACCAATTTTTTATTTTCTTAAGCTCTTATCTAGACCTTCATGCGGGATTCTCAGGCCAAAACCTATAGAAATAGGTCGGCCGAAGCTTTTTTGCCATCCCTAAACAGAATATAAAATTTTTTAAAAATATTACAAGGAAATTTATTGATTAACATAAATGCTACATTCGCAAGACTAAATTTGGGATAAAGTATAACTATAGTAAAGGAAATAAACTAGGTATGCGTTGGTTCATAATGAGAATTTAAAGAATTCTTAATGTCAGACCGTACATCTCAGTGACTTACTGGGGTTCGCCTGTAATAAAGCGCTGCATGAGATACAGCGGAAGTTCAATTTTTTATTCTAAATTTATTGGCCGTTGGATTACTTTATAAGCAATCCAACGGCTTAGCAATTTTAGGCATAAAATGGGTCACCGAAACAGATGGTGGAACTGGCAAATATCCTGGTAATTATCACTTTGCTCCCTCATCTTTTAACCAAATATTAAAGACTTCATTTAATTTAGGTGACTATCAAAGACCCCCTAACATAATAATATATTTTAAAACATGTAGTGTTTTAAATAACGTGAATAATATTTATATTAGTGTAAACTATATTAATTATAAATCAATGCAATCATTTTTAATAATGAAATTGATCATAAACAACTTATATAATTGTTTATTATGACATTATAAATCTACAAATATTTTAAAATTTAAAAATTAGTGAGACCCCTTTAATTTTTTTTTCTTTTGCAAATTTGTGCCTCTTTGGACAACTCTATATTATTGATAGTACCAAGTATTGTCATTACTCAAAATATTTTTGTTTTCAATATTATTTGTACTAGTGACTAATATAAATAGTACAATTTAGTTCTAGATATGGGTAACTATAAGATGAAAAATCTTATTAAAAATATTTTACACAAATTTCTAAGAAATTCATTAAATTACTTTTTGTGGTCTCATTTACTCACTAATTTGAAGTCACAAAAAATTCTATGAATTGTTATAGGAGCTTATACATGATTACATGTAATGTTAATATTTGATGATATTGTTTTGTTACTAGTATTATGATTAATGATACTATAACTCTTAACATCCATTATTAATGTTGTTAATAAGTATCTTTGTTAGCCTTACTATTATTATTGCTAAATTGAACACACATATGATAATTTTATCAATATCACTTTTCTTTTAATCAAAATGAGCGTATGGTCTAAATATAAAAAAAAAAAAAAAAAAAATTTATGGTAATAAACTTTGTATTGAGAAATGTTGTTAATTATCATTGTAAATTATTGTCGACATTATATTATAAAAGCTAAATAATTAATAACGTAACTATAATATTACATTGTTATTTAAAATAAAGTATGTATCTCTTTGTATATTTATGGGAGTAGGTTTTGAGTTAATATTCGGTGGATCGTTGGACTTTACCATAAACTGCATGTATACAGATTATCAAAGACCATTAAATTATAGTTTATAATGTACATATAAATTGTAAATTTAAAAAAATCATATAATATATTACTCTAAATAGTATTCAATTAATTTTTTTTATTTTGATATAACACTAAAAGAATTTTGCTTCATTTAGGCAGGAAAACTACGCTAGCGAAACATATTTACACATTTTCACAATTTTCAATTCTAACAATTTTTTGATATTATTTAAAATTTCTTATTTTATATTATTATTCTTGATTCTTTTTTTTAAAATAACTTTATTTATTGTTCAGAAACTTGATACTTTTTTTTAAAATAACTTTATTTATTGCTCGAAACCTTAAAGAAAATATAAAATTTTTTATAAAATTCATCAAAAACAGATCCTTTAGAGCTAAGGTTTTGTTTGTAACCATACATTAAGGTCTATATTTTTTAATCATTATTAATTTTTTTCACGATTAATATTCTTAATTTTTTTTTCTTGTCTTATTAAAGTTTTGTAATTAACTTAAATTGTATAGCATTTTGAATTGTCACTTAATTTTTTTATTAGTCTTTTTTTAATGTTTTATGCTTCCAATATAGAAGGATTGGCAAGGGAAAATATTACAAAGCATTTGATGCAGCAACTGCTATTGGCATCCTCTCGAGGGTTGAATCAAGTAAGGTGGTGAGCAACCCAAGCTTCAGCTGGCTGTCTCCATATCAAAAGGGGAAATAGAAATAATAGAAATAGTTTTCTATAATCCCTTGGGATTATTTTATCTTTTTTTAACAAGAATTGGCATTGGTTGTAAATGAACTTTTTTTTTTTAATTTGTTCTCTAAAAGAAAGGTGGTGTAAAGATAATTTCTTTTAAAAATTATAGCATTGAGTTTTTCTATTAGAGAAATTTAATTTTAATATTTAATATATTTTCTTTTTTCTTAATTGCAATGATTTTCTAATGTGTTTATAAAAATATTGTTTAATTTGAGTTGCTTTTATTGTGTTTAATGTACTTGGTAAGGATAAATTTGAGTTGCTTTTACTGTGTAAATAGTATTACTGTGCAAATAAGTTCTTATTCCGATAGTGGTACATTGTTGATGATGATGGCGTGGCAATCGATCCGAACTGATTTTAATCCGATGGTCATGATTCACTCAATGTACCCTATAAAAAGGGGGCTTCCCCCCCTAATTTGATATCCCTGAATTCATTTCTAAGCTTAGATTTTTGTAATTCCTTCTCCTTCTTGTATTTTCTATGAATTTTAATAAATTCTCATTTTACCCCTAGTTCAAAAATGAGTAGCTAATTTTCTTTTAAGCTTGGGTTGAAGGTGAAGTCTCAACATGTTCCATGGCTTAATTTGGTAAATTTACTTTCTCTTCCCCTCTAATATTTGTGGTTGTTTTGACTTTTCGTCGACAAATACTAATAGTCTTGTCTAGATACGGCACACTAATCTGAGGTTCTTATTATTTGGCGATAAAGCATATTTATTTGAGCGTGGTTCATGAGGTGTGGAATCCCCCCTCATGATTTAATTGGTATTAATATGGAATATTTAGCCCGTGGAGCATGTTGATGCAGATCCAGATACCCAAGTACTTTATTTCAATAGATTTCGTTTAAGTTATTCATGTCATTCCAATTTAATTTCTAGCACAATTTAAATTAATTTCACCACAAATCCAACCACCCATTTAAAGAAAATTAATTCTACATATAATTAAAATCCACCTCCTCGTGGGATCGACACTCGTCACCATTAATCTATTCTACAATAGATCCGTGCGCTTGCGAGTTCAATAAAATTTGCACAACAAGTTTTTGGCGCCGTTGCCGGGGAGGTAAGTATTTTAATTTGTAGACTTAGTTTTTTTTTTTAATATTTATTTATTTTTAGTTGTTTTCTTGTAATTTTTTTTTAAATGAGAAAAGGGGAAGTAGTGTGTTTTACGGAAACACACTACTTCCCCGGTCCTTATTGGTATCAGAGCCAAGGGGAAGTAGTGTGTTTTACGGTTTAAAGACTTTGTGTTCGTGTTTTAATTTGAAGAAGATTAAAATTTGACTAATCTGATAAAGGGTTGCCTTCGGGTGCTTGGGTAGTATTTGGGTGTAAGTCCCGACGTGTTGATTAAGGGCAGTAAGACCAATTCTTAGCCTAAGACATTTTACTTTATCTTTTTAGAATTTTTTGAAGTCTTTTAAAATTTTGCATCTCATGGAGTCTTTGCTCTGTAGAGCACAGTCTTTCTCTAGCTCTTCTTCCGAGAAGACTAGTGCTTCAAAGAACGTGGTGAATTCAGAAGAATTCATTATTGAAGATTTTAATAAAGCAATTGACGATTGGGATTTACCAAAGATTTCTAAAGATAAGATTTATAAAATGAAAATCACGGATTTCTTAAAGACTGATTATGTTATAAAGACAGAAGAAAAAGATATCACTCTTTCAAAACCTTTTCAGACAATTTATTTGTTCACTGAAAAATCCTTAAAGAAATTAAAACAAAAAGGTTTTAATTATGTTCATATCGGCTTGATCCAAGTTGGTATAAAGCCTTTGACAAAAGAAGGACTAAACACTTCTATTTTAGCTGTCCTTAGAGATGGGAGGTTTATCTCCTTTGATGATTCCTTACTCAGTAGTATCGAATCTAGTCTCTGTAAAGGACCCATATCATTTGACTGTTATCCAAACATAACAGTTTCCCTTAAAGATGAAAATATTTTAAAAAGTATGATCTTACAAATCAAGACTCATAATTATCATATGCTAGAAGGATCTATTCCAGTTGCATTGATTTTTAAAATATCTTATAAAGCCATGATCTCTGCGTTGTCATAGCATAAATTCGATCAAAGAGAAGAAACTCTTCTCTTGCAGACTGACCTGTCTAAAGCAAACACAGTCATACCAAGGCCAATCCAATGGAAAGATATCAATCTTCCTGAAGAATGGATTCTTGAAGGAGCCACTCAACCAGTAATTCCTAAACATTTTGAGCCAAATACAGAGTTGCAAAATGTGACTCAGTATTCAGATGGCAAGGTCAAACTATCATTCAAAAGGTCCATGTCATCCAGATTCTCTACGTCCACTGACAAAGAGTCAAGTTCCAGTATTCCGATATTGGAAAGAAAATTCACAAAAGTCCCCTCAGTTATAAATTTACCTTTCCAGAGCCAACCTAGGTTTTCTACTTCTGATATACCTAGTTCCTCTATACGTTCTGTTGATTATACTACAAATATTCCTCACCCAATCTATACCAGTAGTCAACATGAGCAAAAACAGGAAGAGAAAGAACCTTCTCCTCCAACCTCTCCTACGTTTTCTGCAATAACAGAAAATGTTATAAATACCCTTGAAAAAGATTTTGAGCTTGATAAAACTCTTTTACATAAAGATTTTTACTCAGATATTAATAAAGAAAAAAGACTTTGGTTTTTTAAACAATTTTTAAACCAAAGAAAAGAAATTCAAGAGGTCTATTATGAATTTGTAAACCTGCATAAAGTTCATATCATGTTTTTTGATTGGTTTGAAATTTATGCAAAAGAGAAAAATACTTCTTATCCTTTTAAAGAAACAAATCCAATCACAGTGCGTAAAAAGATCACTGAATGGAATACATGGATCTTGATAGAACCATAGATTACGAGCATCCTCTCTAGGAGTATTACCATAAATCATGGTGAACCTCCAATTCAAATCAAAGCATCCCCTTACAAAGTCCAAAAACCAAATGATCCAGAAAAGAATTTAGATAGCATTATCCAACAGAATAATTTCTGTAATGCTAATCTAAATACTATAGGGAACCAATTGACCAGGATAGAAGGCCAAATCCAAAAGTCAACTATCCAAATCCCTTCTGATTCATCAAAATCTGATTTTTCTAAACCAGATTCCTTGAAAAAGCTTAAAGAACCTATTTTCAAACCTTTTCAGGTTTCGAAACATAGTCAAAAGCTTGTTCAAGAATCAAAATCCGATTTTGTCAAAGCCATCAAAGAACAGCTTGACAGAATAGAGGCATCCTCTTCTACCTCTATTCCTAGAGTTATGATTGCTCCTGATACTCCACAATCCAGCAGAGTTGCTACCTTGGAGCAAGACCAATCTTCTATAGCCTCTTCTGATATAGAAGCTTTCACAGAAGAACCATCCCCTAAAATCAATAAAGTCCATTGGGAATTGACACTTCCAAACATCCATAGTCCACCAGATCTAGCAATAGATAATAGGCCAAGTGCGTTAAACCAATCTAGGTTTAATGCATCTTCAGTCTATGAGTGGAACATAGATGGAATGTCCGAGTATAATATACTAGGATTGTTGCAACAAATGACTATGGCAGCTAATGCCTACAAAACCCAATCAGGAACTTCTGACAGAGCCATTGCAGAAATCCTTATTGCAGGTTTTACTGGTCAATTAAAAGGATGGTGGGATCACCTCCTCACCAACCAAGAACAATTAGAATCCTAAATTCCATTCAAATTGATCAAGATGGGTTACCCATCCTCGATGAACACTAATCCTATTCGTGACGCTCAGCTACCCTCATTATTACTGTATCTCTCCATTTTATCGGAGATCCGTCTCATCTCAGAGACAAAAATGCTGAGTTACTTCATAACTTAAGATGTAGAAAACTTAGTGAATTCCAAATGTACAAAACCACTTTCTTTACCAGACTTTTCTTAAGAGATGATGCAAACCATACCACATGGAAAGAAAAATTCCTTGCTGGTTTACCTACTCTCTTAGGTGAAAAGGTCAGAAATTCCATTAAAACTCTTTATGACAATCGCATTCCTTATGATTTAACTCACCTATGGTGAATTAGTCAGTTTTGTCAATAAAGAGGGTTTAAAGATTTGCCAGGACATCAAATTACAGAAACGCCTAAAACAAGAGCTTAGACAATCTAAGCGAGAATTAGGTAGTTTTTGTAAACAATTTGGTCATGATCCTCTAAAGCCATCCACTTCCAAAGATTGTAATGGTAAGTGCCCTACAAAGCCTTACAAGAAACATTACAAATCAAAATACCATAAGAAATTCAAATCTGATTTTAGAGAACAACGTTTTCATAAGAAACCGTCAAGGCCTTATAGAAAACCAAATTTCTCTAAAAAGAAAGATTACAAAGCAAGGCCAAAAACTCCTTTCAATTGGAAGGAAGCCACTTGTTACAAATGTCATCAGAAAGGACACACTGCAAGATTTTGCAAAGTGAACAAAAGACTTCATGAGTTAGATCTCGATGAAGAAATCCTTTCTAAAATTGCCCATCTTCTTATAGAGTCTTCGACTCGTAACTGATTTCTCCTTAACTGAAAACAGTGATCCTTTACAAATTGATGAATTAAATGATTTTGATTCTGACACATCTGTTTCAAGCAGTAGTGATTCTGATTCAGAATCCTATTTAAAGAAAATCAATGTTTTAACAAGAGAACAAGAAACTTTCCTTGAACTTGTTAAACATATTTCAGATCCAATTCTCCAAAAGGATTATCTTGATAAACTTCTAAAGACTCGAACCAAAACCGTAAACTTCTAAAGTACCAACCATTAAAAAGAACACCTATGATCTCACTGAAATCTTGAATAAAAAGAAAACAAAGAAAACAGTTCCCAATATCCAAGATCTTCAAAAGGAGATTAAAGATATTAAATCTGAGATAAAAGACTTAAAAGAAAAACAGAAAATGATTCTAAGCCATCCAAATTTTAATACAAAATCTTTATCAGGATGACTCGATAAAGAATCAAACTCGATGGTGATGATGAAAACAACCAACTTGAAAACATTGAATCCATACCCAATGATTTTCTTTTGTTTTAAAACAAGTCACCACTAAAATATTTAGTTAAAATAACTTTAAACTTCTAATGAACTTGAAATTGACACCATTGCCTCTTTTCGACATCGGTGCCGATTTAAATTGCATTAAAGCTGATATTGTTCCAAAAAGTTTTACAAAGATACAAGAGAAAACTCTCACCGCTAATAATTCAAAATTAAAGATCATTTCAAAAGTTGATGCTGCCTATTCGTAATAATAATTATGATTTTAAAACTTTTCCTATTAACAAATGACCATCATATTGTTATTTTAGGAACCCCTTTTATAAACCTTATTACCCCATATATCAGAAATCATGACAATATATCTTTCAAAGCAAACAACAAATATTAAATTTTCCTTTATAGAAAAACCTAGAACTAGAAATTTAAACATGATAAAAGCTTGTTCCATTCATCAAAATAAGATCAACGTTTTGATAAAAACAAAACAAAATGACTTATTTGACTTAAAGAAAGATTTAAACTTACAAAGAATCGATAACCAACTTCAAAATGATTTTATAAAAGAAAAATTTCTAATTTTCAAAATCTCATTGAAAAGAAATATGTGCAATTTACCATCCGCTCGAGCAGAAACAACACATGGTAGATTTACCATATGAAAATTTTTGATGAAAGAAGATTCCTACTAAAGCACGCCCCATCCGTATGAACATGGATCTAGAACGGCATTGTAGGGATGAGATTAAAGATTTAGAATCTAAAGGTTTGATTGTCAAATCTAGTCACCATGGTCTTGCCGCTTTCATGTCAATAAAAATTAAATAGAAAGAGGAACACCTAGATTGGTGATTAACTACAAACCTTTAAACAAAGCATTGAAATGGATTAGGTATCCAATACCTAATAAAAAAGATTTGCTTCAAAAACTCCATTCTGCATTCATATTTTCAAAATTTGATATGAAATCAGGTTTTTGGCAAATCCAAATTCATCCTAAAGACCGCTATAAAACTGCTTTCACTGTTCCATTTGGTCAATATGAATGGACAACATGCTGTTTAAAGAATGCACCTTCAGAGTTTCAAAGAATTATGAATGATATTTATAATCCTTATTCTGATTTCTGCATTGTTTATATTGATGACGTCTTGATCTTTTCCCATTCTATAGATCAACACTTCAAACACTTAAAGACTTTTTATTTGATAACTAGAAAAGCTGGCTTAGCCATTTCTAGTTCAAAGATTTCTTTATTTCAAACAAAAATCAGGTTTCTTGGTCATTATATTTCAAAAGGGACTATCACTCCCATTGAAAGATCTCTTGCCTTCACTGACAAGTTTCCTGATAAAATCCTTGATAAAACCCAATTGCAAAGATTTTTAGGAAGTCTAAATTATGTTCTTGATTTTTGTCCAAATGCTATTAGGATAGCAAAGCCATTGCATGATAGTTTAAGAAAACTCGCTGTATGGTCAAGAACATATGCATATAGTAAAGCACTTAAAGAATATTGTTAAAGAAATTCCATGTTTCCTGTATTACCTAAAATCGTTGAAACTGATGCATCAGATTTAGGTTATGGAGGAATATTAAAACAAATAGACAATAATAAAGAACAGGTAGTTCAATATGTTTCTGCACATTGGAATGATTGTCAGAAAAATTATTCTACCATCAAAAAAGAAATTCTGTCTATTGTTTTATGCATTTCAAAGTTTCAAAGTGACCTATTAAATCAAAAATTTTTACTTAGAATTGATTGCAAAGCTGCAAAACATGTTTTAGAAAAAGATGTTCAAAACATTGCATCAAAACAGATTTTTGCACGATGGCAAGCCATTTTGAGTGTTTTTGATTTTGAGATAGAATTCATTAAAGGAGATACAAATTCTCTCCCTGATTTTCTAACCAGGGAATTTCTTCAAAACAGATAAATGCCGCCAAAAAAGAAAGACAAAGGGAAAGGGATCTCCAAAGACCCTGTGTCCCAGACACCCTCCAAAGCCTCCTCACCACCTAAAGAAAAATTATTATCCTCGGCCATGCCCATAAAATCATGGATCGACATGATAGAGGAAGATGATAAAGCCCTGGCCTCCCAAGATCAGGTAAGTAAATGGATTAAATCCATGTCTAAATCTCGAGCTTACAAAGTTTTTCACAAAGCCAATCTTCTCCAAAAGGAGAAAGTTCAAAACAAATTTCCAAAGCATCTTCAGAAAATGTGATCCTCTCTGGGGAAAGCTTGTCATCCCAGATTGTTTTATCACAAACAAAGCTTCAAAAGAAAACCTCAGAATGGTTTGATAAAACCTATTTTCAAAACATTTTATCAATGGAAGATGGGTTTTACCACCCTGATCCTTTTCAAGCAATCACAAAACCTTTTCCCAAAGGCTGGTTTTTTAAACCATGGGATTTATCAAAACCCCAGCCTTATTATCAAAGCATTTTGGAATTCACAGAATCTGTGAAATTCAAACATTTCTTTTTGAATGATGCTCATTCTGAGCCTGCCTATTCTACGGCAACTATCCTTAAAGTCCTTAGCCCAAAGCAATGGGGAGATCTTCTCCACAAAACTAAAGCTTTTCCATTAAATTTCCAAAATCGTTTAAACCATTGCCAGTCCTTTTCTTATTGGGACTACCAGCAAGCCTGGTTTAACACTTTCTTTATTCAAAACCCAAAGAAATCCCATTCATGGTTATTTTTCTTTAATTCAAAAATAACCGTTCAAAGCCTTCCAAATTGGTTTCAACAGTGGTGGAATTACTCAGCCAAGCCCGTATATCTTAACCCAAATGCCACCCATCGTTTAAATCTTTCAAAGCCCATTATGAGCCTACGTAATCGAAAAACGCTTTCATTTTCTCCTGCTTCAGACGAATTTCTTTTACCTGGTCTGGATGTGGAACCTTCTGCATTCGTAACCAAGATGGCCATACTATCCTTCAAAGAACCTTTAAAATTAAATGGTGGTCAAAATTGATGAACATTCAAACCGACTATTCCTTATAGTTCGTAATCGTTACCACAAAATGACCCCACTATTAAAGACATCAAAGCCTGTGGAACTTTTCTATCCCAAAATCTAAAGTCTAATCACTTTTACCGGCGCCAAAATCAAGAAGAATATTTCAAAGTTATGGAACAGCCTCGCCACCGTGTCGAGCCTTCGTTCAAAGCTCCACCATCGATCATGGTCTACTGAGCCGTTTATATCCTTGGGAGACGACAATGAAGATGACTGCTTCGGAATCCTCCCGTCTCTAAAGCATTAAATCTGTTTATATATGTTGTATCGGTGATCCGTTAGTATATTTTCGGTGAACCGTTTTTATTTTTATCGGTGATCCGTTATTGTAATCGGTGATCCGTTATATTTAACTTGTAAAAAAAAAAAAAAAAAAAAGAGTAAATATTATCTCTTTAATTTCTTTGTCTTTAACAGGTGGTCCTTTGGACACAAGTGAGACCGCACATGTCTCTTCACCTGTTTGGGTCCCTCTCTAAATTTGTAATCGAGTCTTAGGTGGGCCTTTGTGTCTGTTGAGTGCGAGAACTATTCTCACACGCGTCTGTCTAAAGCCAAAAGCTCTGGGTCCGGGACCCCCGTGATTCAAGCAAAAGAAAGAGGCCCCGCTCTCCATTATCTCGAAGGCTCCCTGCCTATTTAAAGAGGAGAGCCTACGTCAAGATAAGTTGTTTTTCTAACCTCTCTCTCTCTCTAAAGAATTCTCCTCCTTCTCTAGAATCAAGATCCAAAGGCTTCAAGGAAATTCTTCCCGCAAGATCATATTCCTTTTCTACTTGTAATTTTATCTTTAAAGCATTGATTCAAGTTTATATGTAAGTTCTTACTTGTAACTGCTTTAAAGCATTGTAATTTATTTTATGTTTATATGAATGTTTAAAGTTCTGCATTTATTTCTTTTAAAGCATCTAGCGCATCGATCTATATATCGATCCGCCATAAAGCTCAGACGTCCTCGAAAGCAAAGAGACCAGATCTGCCTTCGTTGTATTTCTCTCTCCCTCTAAATGTAATACTATTTCGGGATCCAGATCTAGTATTTTCTTTGAGCGGTGCACACACTTGCCACATATTAAAGTTATTAATATTTAAAGTCGGTAAAAGACACTTAAAGGTATATCGGATACCAAATCGTATAACTATTGATCTGTTCTAAGTCAGATCTGGGTTCAAAGGCAGATTTATTTCTGCATCGAATTGGTCTAACAACGCCCCGTACCAATTAAAATTGATCTATTAAAATTGACAATAAAGAATTAATTTGACCATTCACATAAATTAAGGTTAGAATTTCATTTTCTTCTTTAAATTTGTGTAATTTAATTTTCCTATCATTTTCTTTGTAATTTTGTTTATCTTGTTATCATTCTTTGTAATTTATTTTAATTTTAGTTAATATTTGTTTCACGTAATTTCTTTTTCTTATAGCAATTGAGTGTGTTTTCATAGTAAAGTTGTAACAACGTGGCAAGGTTAGTATCGTAATTTCTCCTTCTTCTTCTTTATTTTTATTTGTTTTACTTTTATTTATTTTATTCTTTGCATGCATGGTCGAAGGTCATTATCACCTAATCTTGAGCCTTTAGACCTTGAATTAGAGAAAACACTTCGCACACACAAACACATTGCATTTAAAAATAAAATTGACATGGATTTGCAAAACCAACTAGAACCACAGGAGAGGCCATTTAAGGACTATTTTAGTCCCTTAGCTAATTTTTCGAAGCATGGGAGCGATTCAATGGGCTACTCTTGAAGTGTCCACATCATGGGTACGAGAAATGGCAACAATGCCAATACTTTTTGGAGGGATTATTGCCACATGTGCAAGAATGGTTAATGGCGACCAGTGGAGGAGAGCTAATGTCGAAAAGCGCTTCAGAGATTTGGGAATTCTTCCAGCGACAATCAGATAATTCTCAACAACGGAGTCGATCACTCAGAAATACCAGAAGAATCAAGGGAGTAAATGAGGTTCATATTGGCGAGTCAAGTTCGGGAATTAAAGAAGTCAAGTAGATGGTCGAAGGTCTTTCTCGACAAATAGCATCATTGACGACTGCTCAAGCAACAGAACCACACGATCATGACTCATATTCAGATCAAGCCAATGCCATAGGAATCATGAGAAAACCATCAAACTACAATCCTTACTCCAACACATATAACCCTAGATGGAGAGACCACCCTAATTTTTCATGGTCTCAAGGATTCCAACAAAATGGACCAGCAGCTCCACTTCCACCAATTCAACCAAATCCACCAATTCCTCAAATTTCTCAACCTTATCAGCCACCATTTGCACCATATACAATCAAAACCCAAACCACTCCCAACCCGCACTACGGAGGATACATTCCAGAATTTCAAGAATTCTACTCATTCTAGAATCGAGCAGCAGAACCGCACCATTGATGAATTGCGAAATGAGATGAGGGCGGGCTTCAACTCACAAGCGCAATCAATTTCAAGCCTCGAGAAAAATGGTGGGACAACTTGCCTCTTCAGTTCAAACTTTACACATTGAAAAGGTAAATTCCCAAGTCAACCAAAGGCTCAACCCTAAAGCAGTGAACGAAGCAAGTACCACCACAACATCATGGAGAGGTCAAAAGATGACCTTGCGAAAAGGGAAAGAAGTCGATAACAAAGTGGAGATGCTAAAATCAACTCAGATTGTACCAGTGAATGCTGAGGATTCATCACCAAAGGAGACAGATGAAACCAACCCGCGAGAATATGTTCCTAAAGCTCCATTTCCTCAGAGGTTAGCTAAAGGGAAAAAGGGAAAATCCACAGGTGAGATTCTTGAAATCTTCAAACAGGTAAGTGTTAACATCCCTTTACTTGAAGCTATAAAACAAGTGCCATCTTATGCCAAGTTTCTTAAAGATCTTTGCACTAAAAAGAGAAATATTCATGTTCAGAAAAAGGTCTTTTAATGTAAAATGTTGTTCTATACTCCAACATAAAATGCCTCTAAAATACAAAGATCCGTGCTCCCCACTATCTCATGTAGTATGGAACCACACAATCGAGAATGCTTGTTGGATTTGTAGTGTAACTGCTTACTCAGATTTGGAAACTTGATCGAGAATTACACCCAACTCCAGTGGTGTTACAGCTTGCAGATCGGTCCACGAAAATACCTCGTGGTATTGTGGAGGACGTGCTTATTCAGGTAGACAAATTTTATTTTCCTGTTGATTTCATTGTAATTGACACTCAACCAGTGCAGGATTCAAAGAAGCACATCCCCATTATCCTAGGCCGACCTTTCTTGGCAACTGCGGATGCTCACATTCAATGCAGGACTGGAAATATGCAGTTGTCCTTTGGCAATATGACCATGGAACTCAACATCTTCAACATTGCCAAACAACCTCACAATGCGGATGATGGAATTGTTGATGTGGATTTAATAGAAGCATTAGTTGATGATACTTTTCTTTCAAACCTTAGTAATGACCCTTTACAAACATGTTTAACTCAATTTGGTTTGGATTTTGATATTGACAGATCAATCGATGAAGTCAACGCTCTGCTTGACTCAGCACCATCCATGGACACAAATAAATGGAAGTCAAGAGCTGAACAACTAATGCCATTAGAGAAAAAACTCAACCCATCATCAGAATCACCACCAAAACTCGAGCTCAAGCCATTAGCCAACACTTTGGAATACGCATTCCTGGGAGAAGAAAGTACTTTGCCAGTAATCATCTCTTCCTCCCTCAAATTTACCTAACAAAAAGGTAAGTTGTTGGAAGTTTTAAAAGAGCACAAAGGAGCATTGTGATGGACCATACAGTATATAAAGGTATAAACCCAGTAGATCAGATGCATTACATTCACCGTGATGAAAATGCTAGACCTACTTGTGGAAATGCAACATCGGTTAAATCCTAACATGAAAGAGGTTGTCAGATCAAGTCCTTAAGCTATTAGATGTGTATCATTTACCCTATTTCGATAGTTCATGGGTCACCTGCATGTTGTCCCCAAAACGTCAAGAGTCATGAGTTACCAATGCTAATAATGAATTAAGGCCCACTGTAGTAACTACAGGATGGCGTGTACGCATTGATTATGGAAGTTAAATTGTCACACGTAAAGACCATTTTCCTTTACCATTTATCGATCAAACGCTTGATAGATTAGCAGTCATGAATTTTATTACCTCTAGATGGCTACCAGTGATACAATCAGATTCCATAGACCAAAAGATCAAGAAGCACCACCTTCACTTACCCTTTCGCACTTTCGCATAGAGAATGCCATTTGGATTATGTAACGACCGCTACATTTCAACGATGCATGTTGAGCATTTTTTCCGATATGGTTGAACGATTCCTAAGGTCTTTATGGATGATTTTTCCGTTTTTGGTGATTCATTCGATCAATTTTACATCATCTAACATTAGTTGCAGAGATATCGAGAAGAATTTAGTCTTAAATCGGGAGAAATGCCATTTTACGGTTAAACAAGGTATTGTTCTCGGTCACATCATTTCGAGCAAAGGTATTGAGGTTGATAAAACCAAGGTGATCTCATTTCAATCTTCCTCCACCTAAAACAAGCTAGAGAAGTAAGATCTTTCGGGTACCGGTTTTTATAGACGCTTCATTAAAGATTTTAGCAAAGTTTCTAGACCCTTATGCAATTTACTCATAAGGATGTACCTTTTGTCTTCGATGATTCATGTTTTGTGGCATTTGAAAAGCTAAAGCAATTGACATCATCACCCATCATTCAAATTTCAAATTGAATTTACCTGAGCTTACGATGCATCTACTTACGCAGGGAGCAGATTAGACAAAGAGTTGATCGAATTCCCCATGTGATTTACTACGCTAGTATGACATTGAACGATGCACGCTTGAATTATTCAACCATCGAAAAGAAATGTTAGCAGAGTGTTTGCACTAGAGAAATTTCGATCTTATCTCATCGGTTGTAAAATAATTATATTCATGCATCATATCTCACAAAGAAAGATGCAAAAGCTAGACTAATTGGTGTTACTTTTGCAGAATTTGACTTAGAATTCGCCGATAAGAAAGTGAATGTAAAACGTCAGGTCGACCATCTTCGCTCCATTTTGACACAACTATAGAACCATTACCCTCGAACGAGTCATTTCCGCATGAACAATTAATGAGTGTGGAAATAGTACCATGGTATGTTGATATTGTTAATTATCTTGTTACAGTGTCAACTTCCGAGCATCGACTAACCAGACAAGGCCAAATTCTTGCGTAAATAAAGAATTTCTTTTGGGATGATCCTTATCTATTCAAGTATTGTGCAGATCAAATTGTTCGACGATGTGTCCCGAGAATGAATTTCAAAACATTCTTTCATTCTTCCATGAACAAGCTTGTGAGGCCACTTCAAGAAAACAAATACAAAATTTTACAATGTGGTTTCTATTGGCCAACTATATTTCGAGATGCTTACACATTTTGTTCTTTCATGTGATAGTGTCAACGAAGGGGAGCATAACACTAAGAAATACGATGCCACTAAACCCAATTTTAGTGGTTGAAATTTCACGATGGGGTATCGATTTCACGGGACCCTTTCTCCATCTTTTGGCCATCAATACATATTGGTGGTGTTGACTACGCTCGAAACTGCAGAGGCAATCTGCAGTAGACCAACGATCACAAAGTGGTGATAAGATTTAAAAAGCAACATTGTTTCCCGCTTTGGATTCCCTCGAGCAATAATCAGTGATGGTGGTGCCCACTTTTGTAATAAATCCTTCAAAGCACTTTTGACAAAGTACTCCATCACTCATAAAGTGGCGACCCCATATCATCCGCAAACCAGTGGCCAAGTTGAGATCTCTAATCGAGAAATAAAGAACATTTTAGAAAAGACGGTGAGGGCCGACAGAAAAGATTGGTCGCCGAGTTCTCGACGATGCATTATGGGCATATAGTAAATTTTCAAAACTCCAATCGGGATGTCACCCACATGCTAGTGTATGGAAAAGCTTGCCACCCACTCCGGAACTCGAGCATCGCATCGGGCCATCAAGAAATTCAATTTTGACATGCGCAGAAGTTCGCTCAAAAGACAATTATACCGCAGAATCAAGAAATTCGCAACGACGCCAGATTTAAAATGCCAAGATTCACAAGCAACGAATGAAAGTCTTTCACGACTAAGCAAATTATGAGAAAATCTTTCACCCAGTGTCGAAAGTGCTTTTATTCAATTCTCGCAGACCTATTTCCGTGTAAGTTACGCTCACGGTCCGCCCATTTATTGTTCACACTGCTTTTTCCACACGGGCAATCAAATTAAGGATCCAAAGAATGGCGTCACTTTTAAAGTTAATGGTCAAAGATTAAAGCCATATCTAGAGTACCAACCACATGGAGAGGATAGTGAAATAAATCTGAGTGACCCACCAAGTTTAAATTGAGGTTTTTCTTTTCTTTTCGGTAATTTGATTTGATTCTTTTCTTTCTTTTGATTATTCTTTTGTTGATTGAAATTATTTTTGTTTAAGTATGTTTGTTTAACCATTATAGTTTTCTCTTATCATTTTAATCATGAGACAAGACTCTCAGACATGCTTGTAACACTTCAACGATCCAAACTCATCTCGAAAGTTAGACACGATTTTGTAAATTACATCCTATCTCGGGATCTACAACCGCCAGAGTTAGTATTCCACGTTAAAGATCTAGAAAGACAACTCACGTAAAGAGGATGGTATTTACGATCCGTAATCGAGCTCGAGGTAATTCGATAAGGGACGATTTTAACTTGCTTTGTGTGTTTTAATTTGTTTCTCCGTCAGGTGTTTTAGTTTGCTTTGTTTAAGTTTTTCACCCGCCAAGAGGCTGATAACTGCATTCGTGATAATCAAGTCGGTTACTTCAGTTTCCTACAATAACTGATATTCTGAGACGAAGGCATGGACAGAGACGAGATTTTAGCAAAACTTCACAAACGATTCCCTTCGCTTCCTTAGAATGCACTCCTTTCAATCTATAAAGCCCGATCCGAACGCATGCGATTGCTTATGAAGAATGACATACCTGCTGACATCCGCTAGTTAATCGAAGCCAAAGTACGCTTGGCAGGTGAGTTGCTTGCTAAATTTATTACATACATGCCTGGTTGTGGTAAAGGAAATTATCCGAGAAAATGACGAGCTAAAAGACTTTCTGTTGCTTGTCATAAGTGTGCCAGAACGATATGCAATAAAAAACCATGTTCTTGTGAACGGTGTCTCGATAATGGGAAGATAAGATTAAATTCATTGTGGATGGCTCAATAAAGAGTCATTGGATAATATCCTTTGTCTTTCAAACGCATCCGGATATGTACAAAGAGCGATTCTCCGCTTATGGCCATTATTCGAGAAAGAACGGCACGTGCGGCCTCGAATCGACTATAAACGACTGCTTGCCGCTTTGTAAGAAAACTGACGGGAAGCCTATCTCGACCCATGTAGGCGTCGCCGCTTCGGACGAAACCAGAGGAAGATGTGAGCCACAACAGAACTATACGTAGATATCCTTTTAATTTATCGTTGTTTTACTTCATCGTTATTTTACCATTCGCATTATTGCTTGTAATAATTTTTTCTGTTATCATTGTTTTGCTTTTCCTTTTATCGCTTTCTTTCGACTCTCGAGCCACGTGTGCCTTACGCGCTAATCGACACCGACATAATGCCTCATACACAATCACCCGTTGTCACCAAGGTTCTTAAATATAATTTTTGTCAGCACTCACAAATTATTTTTAAGAAGATCCTAATGGCAGCTACTCCCAAAGAAACAATTCAAGAACATTTGTGCTCTCTGATTTAACTATGGCAAACATAAAGAGTTTGGCTGAGGCAAATAGATCTTGGTCAAAGAAAGAAAGAGAAACGCACTTGGTATACGGAGGAGGTGACCGAGGGTTATCCAAAATGGTCTCGCGCTTATGTCGAGAGGAGCCAAGTGTTAGCATCATCCCAACAATCCTAAAACCTTTGGGCTGTTTGTCTAACTCATCAATCGGAGAAGAGTTAGTCGCCCTGTATGCAAGAAAGAATAATCGAAATGTTAAATCACGCCGATGCTTTTATTTTTCTTCCAGGAGATCTTGCAACTCTAGAGGCACTAATCACATTAGCATCTTGGGCCCATTTGAACATCCACCAGAAACCCATCGGTTTGTTAAATGTCAATAATTTTTATGATGACTTTATCGCATTTCTTAACCATGTAATAAAAAATTATTTCATTCCTTCCTCGCTAAAAGTCTTTATTTGTGCACATACCGCTAACGAGCTACTTGATCCGTTATGTTTATCAATCGCAGATGCATCCCAGACTGTTGTATTGGAGTGCTCAAATAACGATGGTAACAGAAATGCAGTAGTTAAGTACAAATTAGATTTAACCTCCGCTTGTAAATATTTTCTTCAGGTTGCACCACCTGTGTGATGTTTTCTAAACTCTACTTTTTCCTTTCAAACATCGAGACAATGTTTCGCTCGTCGGGGAGGAATAGTTGACAATCAGGAACGTTGGTTAGGTTTTTACTAATTTTTGTTGTAACTAACCATTTTGAGTAAGATGGTGAATACGGAGTTGTTACCTAAACGCATCTTCTTAGTAAAAAAAAAAATGTGTTTTTCTTAACTTTTCTTTTTGACTTCTCCTTTATAAATATACATTTTCAAGTTTTTTAGTCGAAAATGGCTGAAAATGGAGTGTAGTGACTCTAGAAACGCATCTCCTTTAAAAAAAAAAAATTTCAGACATTTTTCTTTACTTTTTCTACATGTATGTTTTCTTTTTATGTTTAGAATAGGTTGGGGGGTAGAATTTCGTAAAAAAAAATAATAATAATTTTGTGTGAATTTTTGATATTGGATGATATGATGACTTTCGAATTTTAGTATTTGTATTATCTTTGGTCTTGAGTGATGTTACACCATGTTTACTATTCTACATGTTGATGTTGGGGACAGATATGAGTTGCTTGAAGGAATACACATGTCATAATAAATTCCAAGTGAGTTTTTGAGCCTATTAATTTTTCTTGAAGAGTAACCCTTTTTGCCCATTCTTCATACAGCTTAGCAGTTTATTATTTTATAAATGATCTCAAGATTTCCTTTGAGCCAACCGTTAAAAAGAAAAAGGGGGCTTCTAATTTGATATCCCTAATTCATTTCTAAGCTTAGATTAGAATTCCTTCTCCTTCTTGTATTTTCTATGTATTTTAATAAATTTCCATTTTACCCCTAGTTCAAAAATGAGTAGCTAATTTTCTTTTAAGCTTGGGTTGAAGGTGAAGTCTCAACATGTTCCATGGGCTTAATTTGGTAAATTTACTTTCTCTTCCCCTCTAATATTTGTGGTTGTTTTGACTTTTCGTCGATAAATAATAATAGTCTTGTCTAGATACCGCCCTGGTTAAACCGGCACACTAATACAAGGTTCTTATTATTTGGCACGATAAGCCCTTAGCACCATATTTATTTGAGTGTGGTTCATGAGGTGTGGAATCCCCCCTCATGATTTAATTGGTATTAATATGGAATATTTAGCCCATGGAGCATGTTGATGCAGATCCGGATACCCAAATGCTTTATCTCAATAGTTTCCAGTTTAATTTATTCCTGCCATTGTAATTTAATTTCTATGATAGTCTCAATTTAAATTCTAGCATAGTTTAAATCAATTTCATCACAACCAACCAACCCAAAAGAAAAATTAATTCTACATATAATTAAAATCCACCTCCTCGTGATCGACACTGCCACCATTAATCTATTCTACAATAGATTCTGCAAGGCTTGCGAGTTCAATAAAATTTGCACAACAAGTTTTTGGCGCCGTTGCCGGGGAGGTAAGTATTCTAATTCGTAGAATTAGTTTTTTTTTTAGTTGTTTTCTTGTAATTTTTTTTTCCTTTTCTCACTTAAACAAAAAAAAAAAATTTTTTTTCTTTAATACAAATTTGTGAAATTTAATTTTACTATTATTTTTGTTTGTAATTTAATTTTTTTTATCTTTTTATATTTCTTTGTGGATAAAGGAGGATCACACGTGCAAGAAGGAGGAGAGCACATTCTTCCAATGACAATCGATCTCGACAGCATCGAATCGCCAGTAACACACCATCACGACTCTGTGATCGTCAATGCCACAGACCATGAAACCATCAACTTCTCAACACATATAACTCAGACGAGATCACCATGGTCTCGCGATTCCAACATGACCATCCACTCACCACCAACCAGTCTGAACCACCACCATTTACCATACAATCAAGACCACTCCAGTCCCGCACCCCACTCATTCTGAACAGAATCAGCGATGAATCGAAAACGCGGTCAACTCACGTTCAAGCCCGACAACTTTTACGACCGCTGAAAGGTATTCCCAAGTCAACCCGCCCAGCAAACAGCAAAGAACCACATCATGGAGAGTCAGCAATGATGATGCGGGGAGAAGTCGACAGAGATGCCAAATCATTGAAACGTCGAGGATTCATCACCAGCGAGACAGAGACCAACCGCATGAGAATATGCCTGCCCATTTCCTCGAGGTTAGTGAAAAGGAAAATCCACGGGTGAGATTCCTGAAATTCAAACGAAAAGCATCCCTTTATCAAGTTTATAAAACAAGTGTCATCTTATGCCAAGTTTCTTAAAGATCTTTTAAAAGAGAATATTCATGTTCAGAAAAGGCCTTTTAAAATGCTCAACATAAAATGCTCAAATACAAGATCCGTGCCCCCACTATCTCACGTAGTATAGGGAACCAAGAATCTTTGTTGGATTTAAGCTAGTGTAAATCTGTTGCTCATCATTGTGAAACTGACCGAGAATTACACTCACCGCAGGCTGCAGATCGGTCCACAAAATACCTCGTGGTATCGCTGAGGCTTATTCGTAGACAAGTTTTATTTTCCGCTGATTTTATTGCACGACACGAATTGCCGCAGGAACCACATCCATTATCCCAGGGCGCATAATCGCCGATTATTCAACGCAGAACCGGAAATACACATTTGGCAATATGACGGAACTCAATATCTTCAACATTGCCAAACAACGCACGACGGATGATGGAATTGTTTATGGATTTAATAAACATTAGTTGATAATAATTTTCAACCTTAGTAATGACCCTTTACAAACATGTTTAACCACTGCTCGATTTTGATATTGACAGACATCAACGGCCAACGCCGCTGACTCATCCACGGACACAACAAGTCAAGAGTCGAACAACCATCGCCATCGAGAAAAAACTCATCATCGTAATCACCACTCGAGCTCGCCATTACAAACACTGAATTCGAGAAAGTACTTTGCCAAGAATCATCTCTTCCTCCTCACCAACAAAAGGTAAGTTGTTGGAAGTTTTAAAAGTACAAAGAGCATTAGGACCGTAGACATAAAGGTATAAACCCAAGAGATCCGTATGCATTATATTCACCTTGATGAAAATGCTAGACCTACTAGTGAAATGCAACGCCGGTTAAATCCTAACATGAAGAGGTTCGTGACAAGTCCTTAAGTTATTAGAGTATCATTTACCTTATTTCGATAGTTCACGGTCACCTGCATAAGTCCCCAAAAGTCGTGAGTCACGAGTTACCAATGCTAATAATGCTCAGGCTCTTTTATGTCTATAGTCCATTCTAATGCTCCTTGTGCTCTTTTTAAAATTTCCAACAACTTACCTTTTTGTTCGTCATCGAGGGAGGAAGAGATGATTACATCGCAAAGTACTTTCTTCTCCTGTGAACGCGATTCCAAAGTGTTGGGTAATGGCTCGAGCTCGAGTTTCTGGTGATTCGATGACGGGTTGAGTTTTTCTCAATGGCATTAGTTGTTCAGCTCGACTTCCATTTATTTGTGTCCATGGATGGCGCCGAGTCAAGCAGAGCGTTGACTTCATCGATTGATCCACAATATCAAAATCCAAACCAAACTGAGTTAAACATGTTCAGAAGCGGTCATTACTAAGGTTTGAAAGAAAAGTATCATCAACTAATGCTTCTATTAAATCCACATCAACAATTCCATCATCCGACAGGAGTTGTTTGGCAATGTCAAGATGTGAGTTCCATGGTCATATTGCCAAAGGACAACCGATATTTCCGCCCGCATTGAATGCGAGCATCCGCAGCTAAGAAAGGCTAGATAATGGGATGTGTTTTTCAATCCTGACCGAGTGTCAATTACAATGAAATCAACAGAAAATAAAATTTGTCTACTGAATAAGACGCCCTCCACAATACCACGAGGTATTGTGACCGACCAAGTCAACACCACCGAGTCGTGTAATTCTCCCACCCGTTCACAAATAGTAAGGCAACAGATTTACACTAGCTCCTAAATCCAACAAAGCATTCTCATTTGTGGTTTCATACTAGAGACAAGAGGGAGTTCGGATCTTGATTTTGTATTTTACGTTGGAGTATGAATCAACATTTTCGTTAAAAGGCCTTTTTCCTAACATGAATTTTCTTTAGCAAAGATCTTTAAGAAACTTGGCATACGATGGCACTTGTTTTATAGCTTCAAGTAAAGTGGATGTTAACACCACTGTTTCAAGATTTCAAAATCTCACCCGTGGATTTTCCTTTTTCCCTTTAGCTAACCTCTCGAGGAAATGGAGCTTTAGGAACATATTCTCGGGTTGGTTTCTCTTCCTCCTCGGCGTGATGGGTCCCTCAAGATTCACAGTACAACTGAGTTGATTTTGCATCTCCACTTTGTTATCGACTTCTTTCCTTTTCGTAAGCGTCATGACCGCTTTGACCTTCCATGTTGTCGGTGAACCGGGTACTTGCCTATGCAATCGCTTAGGATTGTAATCGTTGACTGGGAATTTACCTTTCTCAACTGGCCATTGCCAAGGTTTGAACTGAAGCAGTTGTCCCACCATTTTCTCGAGGTTTCAAAATTGATTGGCTCAGGAGTCAAGCCCGCCTTCATCTCATTTCGCAATTCATCAACGGTGCGGTTCTGCTACGCTCGATTCTAGAACGAGAGAATTTTGAAATTGAATGTATCCTCCCATGGTCCGGGTCGGAGTGGATCGGGTTTTGATTGTATGGTCTAAATGGTGGCGGTAAGGTTGAGAAATTCGAGGAACCTGGATTTGGAATTAGGTGGAGCCGGTCCATTTTATTGGAACTCGAGACCATAAAAATCGTGGTGGTCTCTCCATCCGTGGTTATACGGTTGGAGTAAGGATTGTAGTTTGATGGTTTTCTCATGATTCCCATGGCATTGGCTTGATCTCAATATAAGTCATGATCATGGTTCTCGTTGTCGAGCAAATGTCAATGATGCTATCTGTCGAGAAAGACCTTCGACCATCTCCTTGACTTCTTTAATTCCCGAACTTGACTCGCCAATATGAACCTCATTTACTCCCTTGATTCTTCTGGTATTTCTGAGTGATCGACTCTGTTGTTGAGAATTATCTGATTGTCGCTGGAAGAATTCCCAAATCTCTGAAGCGCTTTTCGACATTAGCTCTCCTCCACTGGTCGCCATTAACCATTCTTGCACATGTGGCAATAATCCTCCAAAAGTATTGGCATTGTGCCATTTCTGCACTCCATGATGTGGACACTTCAAGAGTAGCCCATCAATCGCCTCCCATGCTCAAAAATTGCTCGCCTCTTTGGGTAAACTCTAAAATTTCGCGAATAAGACGGCTTTATGGACTGGAAAATATTTTTTTAAAAATTTAGTTACCATTTGTTCCCATGATGTAATGCTATTAGCAGGCAATGTATTAAACCATGAACGAGCTCTGTCCTTTAAAGAAAATGGGAATAATCTAAGTTTAACATCATCATCTGAAAATTTCTCGTATTTAAAAGTTTGACAAATAGCATGAAAATCATTTAGATGATTATATGGGTGCTCATTTTCTAGGCCATAAAATGTAGGGAGACAATTTAGCACACTAGGTTTTAATTCAAAACTCCTAGCAGCTACATTTGGGTACCTTATGCATGATGTGCTCAAATTAGCTAAGGGACTAAAATAGTCCTTAAATGGCCTCTCCTGTGGTTCTAGTTGGTTTTGCAAATCCATGTCAATTTTATTTTTAAATGCAATGTGTTTGTGTGTGCGAAGTGTTTTCTCTAATTCAAGGTCTAAAGGCTCAAGATTAGGTGATAATGACCTTCGACCATGCATGCAAAGAATAAAATAAATAAAAGTAAAACAAATAAAAATAAAGAAGAAGAAGGAGAAATTACGATACTAACCTTGCCACGTTGTTACAACTTTACTATGAAAACACACTCAATTGCTATAAGAAAAAGAAATTACGTGAAACAAATATTAACTAAAATTAAAATAAATTACAAAGAATGATAACAAGATAAACAAAATTACAAAGAAAATGATAGGAAAATTAAATTACACAAATTTAAAGAAGAAAATGAAATTCTAACCTTAATTTTTTTTTAAATGAGAAAAGGAAAAAAAAATTACAAGAAAACAACTAAAAATAAATAAATATTAAAAAAAAAAAACTAAGTCTACAAATTAAAATACTTACCTCCCCGGCAACGGCGCCAAAAACTTGTTGTGCAAATTTTATTGAACTCAAGAAGTTTAATCTAATCTATTGTAGAATAGATTAATGGTGACGAGTGTCGATCCCACGAGGAGGTGGATTTTAATTATATGTAGAATTAATTTTCTTTAAATGGGTGGTTGGATTTGTGGTGAAATTAATTTAAATTGTGCTAGAAATTAAATTGGAATGACAGGAATAACTTAAACGAAATCTATTGAAATAAAGTACTTGGGTATCCGGATCTGCATCAACATGCTCCATGGGCTAAATATTCCATATTAATACCAGTTCCACGAACCACGAACCACGCTCAAATAACCACGCTCAAATAAGTATGGTGTTGGTTTATCGTGCCAAATAATAAGAACCTTGTACTAGTGTGCCGGTTTAACTGTATGTATCTAGACAAGACTATTATTATTTGTCGACGAAAAGTCAAAACAACCACAAATATTAGAGGGGAAGAGAAAGTAAATTTACCAAATTAAGCCCATGGAACATGTTGAGACTTCACCTTCAACCCAAGCTTAAAAGAAAATTAGCTACTCATTTTTGAACTAGGGGTAAAATGGAAATTTATTAAAATACATAGAAAATACAAGAAGGAGAAGGAATTACAAAAATCTAAGCTTAGAAATGAATTCAGGGATATCAAATTAGGGGGGGAAGCCCCCTTTTTATAGATACATTGAGTGAATCATGACCATCGGATTAAAAACAGTTCGGACGCTCAGAATTGCGCCACGTCATCAGTCAACAGTCAACAGCCACTATTTGAACAGTAACACTATTTACACAGTTCACACGGTTTGACCACTATTTGCACAGTAACCCGGTTTTGCACAGTAACCCGGTTTTGCACAGTAACCCGATTTGTACTGTACCACTATTTGTACAGTACCATTATTTGTACAGTACCATACGTATGAATAGTGTCGTATATGTGAACAGTGACATTTTTCCTTTTATGCTCCTCCTAAGGTTTTCGACCGTCCTGAGTTCAAATGTGACGTCCGTTTTGCTGTCTGATCACTCATTCATTGTGAAACGATCGTAATGCCCCTAAAATACATAAAATAACTAATTATAATGAAACACACATAATTAGATAACAAAATACTTAAATAAATAAAAGTAGCAATCTTAGTGAGACTTGAAGTGTAAAATGACGATTTATAAATATACACTTTCTAAGACTCAACAGTGCCAAACAACCAATTATATTATTATTATTATTATTATTATTATATTAATTTTGGCAAAGTTAATCTTATTTGAGTATAATTGGCTAAAAAAGACTGAGATTGGGCAATAATTGTAAAACAATCGCATTCATGCTTCACAATAAACGTTAAGATCCAAATATCCAATAATTTCATGCACTATTAGCAGTTAAAAGTAATAACCACAGAACTGAACAATCTAGAAAGTAAAAAGTAAAAAGAACAAAAAGGCATAAATCATGTTTCTTGTTGTCAGAGACTAGCTAACAATCAATCAACATCATCCACACCTGGAATTATGTCCAGCAACTCAATGAATTTGGAAAAATCAAATACAAAAATACAAAAAATGATTAGGTAGCAACAACTGCACAGAGCAACAACTCCTTAAGACAGCAATCTTAATGATTTACATATTAGGTAAATGCAAATTTTGGTAAAATTGTTGAATCAACTAATTTTAGCAAAAAAATAATGCCAAAACTGTGATGAGGTCCCAGTCAAAACAATGTAACAATAACGAAATGATGGTGAGAACAACTAAGATGTTTTTGATAATATTATTTTTCCTGCATGCTTTATTCATCAGTTTCTGACTTATTTATAATAGCAAATAACTAGTCTTGATTTACCAGCCAATAATCACGGCCAAATCAAGATCTTTGATAGCAAAGAAATATCAGAAAGCTACAATATGAAATAGCGATGAATCTGATTTCGCTTCCCAATATCACGGCTCAACTGTTGACATAGTCCACCTAATCTTATTCTTCCCAAACTCTTGCATGTGCATGTAAGGATGCATGAACATCATAGAGCCCTACGTGATCATGGTACTTGGCATTAGGCTTGGGCTTCCTCAGAGATTCTCTAAGCCTCTAATCAATACCCCCACCGTGAAAAGGATCCTTGTCCTCAAGGATCAAGGATGGATTTATAGTGCAGCAGTGTCTTCCCAAGTAGCGTCTTCCGCCGGTAATTATTTCCATCGAACCAAGCTTTGCTCAATCAATTTTCCCCATCGTTTCAGCCATCTTGTATCGACAATAGATTCAGGTTCTAAAACCAACACTCCCTCATCATCAATCGGTGGCACTTCATTGCTATTAACTGATAACCCTCTACCATTTTTTTCAGTAAGGATATGTGAATCCTTGGCCCCTCTGGTAATTCAATTTTGTATGCCACTGCACCAATTCTTTGAATAATTTATAAGGACCAAAATAACTGCTAGCCAACTTTTGGTATGCACGTTTGAAAACTGATGACTGACGGTGAGGTTGCAATTTAAGAAAGACCATGTCACCTTCTTTGATCACTACTTCCCTACAAAGGTTCATCAACCACCGCTCATTCTATTAACCGCATCGCTGATTCTTTTCTGAGTTGCCCTAACAATTCATCTCGTGTCATCAACGCTTGATCAACCTTATGGACTGGTGACGGCCCAATTTGGTACATTGGTACTTTAGGTAGAGCTCGACCGTAGAGGCCTTAAAAAGGTGTCATGCCGGTAGAGACATGATACGTGGTGTTGTACCAAAACTCAACCCACAGTAGAAAAGAACACCATCGTCGCGGCCATTGGTGCACGAAGCACTACAAATATTGTTCAAGACAATAGTTAATTACCTTGGTTTGAGTTTAGTAGCTTTCGTTCTCTAGCACGTTTCTCACTTGCCCACATATTTTAATATTGATTGGAACATGTGAGGCCAATAAAACTCCTGAGAAAGGCATTTGTATGTGCATAGAACTCCAGAGTGCCCTCATATCTTCATGTCATGGGCTTTAAATAGCAACGTTGCCCATATTTTCTTAAGAATCACCACCCTTCCTTTAAACGTCAAAATTCCATTCTTTAACAAATAAGGACCAGTAGTATGTGTTTGAGCTACTGCCTTAATTTTTTTTTATATATTCATCTTTGTTTTCCGCCTTTTTTTATTTGCTCCTAAATTTCAACATGCGGTATAAACAAATAATTACAAGTTGGACTATCCGCCTTCATGACAAAGCATCCATGCATTGTTTTCATGTCCTAGTTTGTATATGATCTCATAATCGTACCCCATCACTTGGCCATCCACTTTTGTTGCTCCAACAGAATGCTTTTTGGCTCCAACAAATATTTCAAGCTACGATGGTCAGTTTGTATGACAAATTTCTATCCCAGCAGGTACGGTCTCTAAATTTAGATTACTTCTTCAATTGCTAGTATTTCTTTAGCATAGAGCGACCACATCTTCTTGGTGTCTCCTAATGCTCGGCTCATATAGGCAATTGACTTACCGTTTTGCTGTAGTACAGTCTTGATTCCTTCCCCGGATGCATCAGTCTCAATAATGAATGTTTCTTTAAAGTTTGGCATGGCGAGAATTGGCGTGTTGCTCATGGCTTGTTTGAAATTTTCAAAGGCTTTCTCAGCTTCTTTATTCCACTGAAATTAACCTTTCTTCAATAAATTTGTAAGTAGTTTGGCCATTACTCCATAACCTGGGACGAATTTGCAGTGTAACTTGTCAATCCAAGGAATCACCGTAATTCGGTGATGGATTGTGGCCAGGGCCATGTTGTCATTGTTGAGATTTTCTTCTTGTCCACTATGACGTCATGACAAGTGATAATGTGCTCGAGATACTCTAACTCTTGTTGCCCGAAACTATTTTTGTTAATTTTGACATAAAATTACTGCAATTTAAGGATCTCTAATGCTTGTTTTACATGATTAAGATGGTACTCCCAAGATGAGCTATAAATCAATATATCATCAAAAAATACAAGTATAAACTTCCTGAGGTGTAGCCCAAACATTGAGTTCATAATTGCTTGAAATGTTGATAGCGCATCGCCCAAGCCGAACGGCATCACCATATACTTGTAATGACCATTGTGTGTATGAAAGGTTGTCTTGTGTATATATGAGGAGTTAATTTGCACTTTATGGTAACCGGCTCTCAAGTCTAACTTGATAAAGGCACCACGTAACTCGCCCAACATGTCGTCGACAGTTAGAATCGAAAACCAATCCTTTACGGTGACTTCGCTAGGCACGAATCAGTATAGAATCTCCATCGCCTTTTTCTTGACTAGAGATCGGTAATGAGAACAGACTAGTGCTTGGATGAATCAAACTTGAGTCAGTATCTCTTGGACTTGCTTCTAAATTTCAGCCTTTTGAAAATACGCATAGCAGTAAGGCCTAACATTAACAGGCTCTACTCCTTCTTTGAGTACAAATCTGTGGTCAATGCTGCATTGGCTCCTCGAATAATTCCATGTAGCCCTTTAAAAGCTCTTGTATATCTGATGTTGCAGTGAGCCAAGCCTCCTCCATATTCTATTGTAAACAGATAGCAAAGACCTCGTGGCCTTATTTGATCTCCTTGGTGATTTCTGTTAGTGAAGCTAATTGTACCGATTGTGAACTAAGCTCTTGCAAGTAGCGTTCTTTGTTTTCCCAACTGAATTCCATTGTTAATGATTTCTAATTGCACACAACTGACCTAAGCATCTCCAACCATTGGACTCCCAAGATTATATCCAAGCCTGTGATTGGCAATGAATACACAGTGCGTAAAAATGAAATTTCTTATATTAAAATTGATACCTTTTTGAATTTTTCATGGCATATCAACTTGTCTCCATTAGCCACTCGAATCGAGAAAGCTATCGTTGGTTTGATTGCTAAACGAAGCATATTAGCTAATTTTGTACTGATGAAGTTATGTGTTGATCCACTGTCGATCAGAACAAAAATCTCATGTGATCCAATTCTGGCCTTAACATATATTGTTTGCAGTGCTGCCTATCCTATCAACGCAAAATAAGTAATTTGAGGGTCTTAGGTATTGTTCTTTACTCCTCTATTGAACTTTCATCATATGTAGCTTCTTCCATATTGCTTTCATTGTAAAAAATCAAAAGTTGCGCCTTGCTACACTTATAACTAGTTGTAAATCACTCATTGGAGTCGAAACACAGCCCTTATGCGTGGCGTCATTGCATCTCCTCCCATGAAAGCCGCTCACGGGTGTTGGTGGCGTATGCTGACGGTCCGATCGTGCACAATTGCTTATTAGAGATCGAAACAATTTCCGTTGCCTAGACAGCTGCTCATCCTTTATTCGCGCTAGGCTTATTGCTTCCTTCAGTGTGCGAGGTCTGAACATACGGATCTCTTCCGAAATTTTAGATTTCAGTCCCTCCATAAAAATACCCACTAGCACCTCTTGTGTCCACCCTTGAACACAGTTACCCAACTTTTCAAATTCTTTCTAATACTCATGTAATGCTCCTATTTGTTTGACCCGTGACAGTGTTTCATCGAAATCTTCACAGTCCGTTAGTCCGAAGAGTGCCCAAAGTTCTTCTACAAACGTCTCCCATGTCACAATTATGCTCTTTTCATAGCAAGTCCAGTGTGGCCACTGCCACCATTGATTGGCCTTTCCTTCGAGATGAAAAGACGCCAAAGCTACCTGTTGTTCATTGGTCGTTTCCTAATACTCAAAGAATTGTGTTGTTAGGTTGAACCACTCCGTTGAATCATTGACGGAGTAACGAAGGAATTCCAGCTTTGCTACCCTTGGTGGTATTGGTTGCCGTCCTCCTTCACTTTCTTCTCGGATTGGCCTTGCTATAGAACCATCGTTCTCCTGACTTGTTGCTCCCCTGTTAGCACTAAAGGACTCGGCTAGCTTACTGATGGTGTCTTCCATTCGTTGAAACTTATCATTGATTCCGAATTCCATTCGTGATATTCTGTCCTGCAAGCTCCCCAAGTCAGCTTTAATTCTCTCGATACGCTCTTTGTTGGTTGTCACCGTTAACCTGCTCTAATACCACTGATGAGATCCCAATTAAAACAATGTAATAATAATGAAATGAATAGGTTCTGCTTATAGTGAGAACAACCAAGATGTTTTGATAAATTTATTTTTACCGCATGCTTTACTCACCAGTTGTTGACTTATTTATAATAGCAAATAACTAGTCTTGATTTACCAACCAACACTCACAGCCAAATCAAGATCTTTGACAGCTAATAAATATCACAAAGCCCACAATACAAAATAGCAGTTGAATCTGATTTGGCTTCCCTATATCACAACTCAACTGTTGACATACTCCACCTAATCTTATTCTTCCAAAACTCTTGCACGTGCGTGTAAAGATGCATGTATCATGCATGAACAACATGGAGCCCTACGTGTCATAGTACTTGGCATTAGGCTTTGGCTTCCTCAGAGATCGTCTAAGCCTTTTATTAAAGTGATATCATTATCGCAATGAGATCAAAAAATAACAATACAATGGACAAACACATATTTTTAAAGCCTTTTCACTAAATAAAAATTTCGGTCGACAACCATAATTAACCATCTATTTTTAAGAGGAATGGATCATCATACTACCTTCTATTGTGATCAAAATTACAATGAATATGCTATTAAGAAAACTAGGGATGGCAAAATGTGGGCTTGGACCGAGTTTTTTCAAGCCTAGGCCCAAGCTCATTAGAGTGGAAGTATAAGGGTTGGCCCTAGTCTGGACCATTATGAGCCTAGGCCAGGCTCAGGTTTTCACTTATTTTTAAAATTTTTTAAATTGTTGTAAACTTTAAATAAGTTAATAATAATCAATTTATTATAATCGATAATGAATTAAAAATAAATATTTTAAAATAAAATAATAAATAAAGAAAATAAAGCAAATAAAAGTTTAGAGATCTAATTTTTTTATACTGAATTCTTTAATTCAAACACCTTCTTAACTATTAACATTTGAAAGAGAGTTAATATTAGGTTTTTTTTATTCATTATTAATATATGAATTAAGGATTTAAGCTTTCTTTTTTTAATTTTTCTATTAATTTTAAATTTTAATTTGTTATTCTAATCTATAAATTTTTTTTTTTAAATAAAGAGCTTGGACCTGACCAATTTTTTATTTTCTTAAGCTCTTATCTAGACCTTCATGCGGGATTCTCAGGCCAAAACCTATAGAAATAGGTCGGCCGAAGCTTTTTTGCCATCCCTAAACAGAATATAAAATTTTTTAAAAATATTACAAGGAAATTTATTGATTAACATAAATGCTACATTCGCAAGACTAAATTTGGGATAAAGTATAACTATAGTAAAGGAAATAAACTAGGTATGCGTTGGTTCATAATGAGAATTTAAAGAATTCTTAATGTCAGACCGTACATCTCAGTGACTTACTGGGGTTCGCTTGTAATAAAGCGCTGCATGAGATACAGCGGAAGTTCAATTTTTTATTCTAAATTTATTGGCCGTTGGATTACTTTATAAGCAATCAACGGCTTAGCAATTTAGGCATAAAATGGGTCACCAAACAGATGGTGGAATTGGCAAATATCACAGTAATTATCACTTTGCTCCCTCATCTTTTAACCAAATATTAAAGACTTCATTTAATTTAGGTGACTATCAAAGACCCCTAACATAATAATATATTTTAAAACATGTAGTGTTTTAAATAACGTGAATAATATTTATATTAGTGTAAACTATATTAATTATAAATCAATGCAATCATTTTTAATAATGAAATTGATCATAAACAACTTATATAATTGTTTATTATGACATTATAAATCTACAAATATTTTAAAATTTAAAAATTAGTGAGACCCCTTTAATTTTTTTTCTTTTGCAAATTTGCCTCTTTGGACAACTCTATATTATTGATAGTACCAAGTATTGTCATTACTCAAAATATTTTTGTTTTCAATATTATTTGTACTAGTGACTAATATAAATAGTACAATTTAGTTCTAGATATGGGTAACTATAAGATGAAAAATCTTATTAAAAATATTTTACACAAATTTCTAAGAAATTCATTAAATTACTTTTTGTGGTCTCATTTACTCACTAATTTGAAGTCACAAAAAATTCTATGAATTGTTATAGGAGCTTATACATGATTACATGTAATGTTAATATTTGATGATATTGTTTTGTTACTAGTATTATGATTAATGATACTATAACTCTTAACATCCATTATTAACGTTGTTAATAAGTATCTTTGTTAGCCTTACTATTATTATTGCTAAATTGAACACACATATGATAATTTTATCAATATCACTTTTCTTTTAATCAAAATGAGCGTATGGTCTAAATATAACAACATTTTATGGTAATAAACTTTTTAAAATGTATTGAGAAATGTTGTTAATTATCATTGTAAATTATTGTCGACATTATATTATAAAAGCTAAATAATTAATAACGTAACTATAATATTACATTGTTATTTAAAATAAAGTATGTATCTCTTTGTATATTTATGGGAGTAGGTTTTGAGTTAATATTCGGTGGATCGTTGGACTTTACCATAAACTGCATGTATACAGATTATCAAAGACCATTAAATTATAGTTTATAATGTACATATAAATTGTAAATTTAAAAAAATCATATAATATATTACTCTAAATAGTATTCAATTAATTTTTTTTATTTTGATATAACACTAAAAGAATTTTGCTTCATTTAGGCAGGAAAACTACTGCCTAAACGAAAACATATTTACACATTTTCACAATTTTCAATTCTAACAATTTTTTGATATTATTTAAAATTTCTTATTTTATATTATTATTCTTGATTCTTTTTTTTAAAATAACTTTATTTATTGTTCAGAAACTTGATACTTTTTTTTAAAAATAACTTTATTTATTGCTCAGAAACCTTAAAAGAAAATATAAAATTTATTTTTTAAAAAAATTCATCAAAAAACAGATCCTTTAGAGCTAAGGTTTTGTTTGTAGCTTCATACATTAAGGTCTATATTTTTTAATCATTATTAATTTTTTTCACGATTAATATTCTTAATTTTTTTTTCTTGTCTTATTAAAGTTTTGTAATTAACTTAAATTGTATAGCATTTTGAATTGTCACTTAATTTTTTTATTAGTCTTTTTTTAATGTTTTATGCTTCCAATATAGAAGGATTGGCAAGGGAAAATATTGCAAAGCATTTGATGCAGCAACTGCTATTGGCATCCTCTCAAGGGGTTGAATCCAAGTAAGGCTGGTGAGCAACCCAAGCTTCAAACTGTCATCTCAAAGGAAATAGAAATAATAGAAATAGTTTTCTATAATCCCTTGGGATTATTTTATCTTTTAACAAGAATTGGCATTGGTTGTAAATGAACTTTTTTTAATTTGTTCTCTAAAGAAAGGTGGTGTAAAGATAATTTCTTTTAAAATTATAGCATTGAGTTTTCTATTAGAAATTTAATTTTAATATTTAATATATTTTCTTTTTTCTTAATTGCAATGATTTTCTAATGTGTTTATAAAAATATTGTTTAATTTGAGTTGCTTTTATTGTGTTTAATGTACTTGGTAAAGATAAATTAATGGTGGCTTAATAGAAGTGGATTTAAGTCAATGTTACTTTGTCAATCTTAAGCTAAAGATTGATGAGAAATTAAAGAAATAATTTTAAAAACTAAATATAATGATGAAAATCACATGTTGCACAATTGTTTTTAAAAAAATCTAAGCACAATTATGTAAAATAATAAAATGAGCATTAATATGTAAAAGATAAAAAGTTTAAAGTATACATATGATTAAATTCAAGAAATACCATGAAGTAACAAAGACCGTTGGGGGGGGGGGAGTGGACTTATATGGATTCATAGTGTTTAAAAAAATTGAGGGTTGCAACAATGATTTTTCAAAATTATATTGTAAGTTGATATTTATTAAAAAAAGAGGGGTCAAACGTAATTTACCTTAATATTTTAATTTTTTGCTATAATAAAATGCTACTCATAACAACCACCTAAAATGTTGGCATACAATAAAAACATTTGGAATATAAAACCAAAAAAATGGTGGAAGTAATAGTTGAAGAGCTGAACCCATAAATTGGGACAACTTACCGATAATTTGATAAATTTCAAAGGGAAGTAGAGACATGAAAAATAAACTCGAAACACACACCTAAATGTTGGAATTTAATAAAAAGTCTTGGCATATGGAACAAAAAAATAGTGGGAAAAAAGTGGGAGAGTTAACCTAAAAGTTGGAACTACTTAATGATAGTTTAATAAATTCCAATGAGAAATAGGGACTAAGAATTGAATTTGAAACTTTCACCCAAATTGTTGGAATTCATTAAAAAAAATTGGAATATATAACTAAAAGGTATTGAAAATAAGAGTTGAAGAACTTAACACAAAAGTTGGAATGACTTTATTAAGAATTTGATAAATTCTAATGATAAGTCAGAATCCAAAAAATAAGCTTGAAACTTCTATTCAAAATATTAGAATTCATTAAAAAGAGTTGGAATATAAAACTAAAAAGTGGTGGGAACAAGGGTTGAAGAACATAACGCAAAATTAAAAATCACTCACCGACAATTTGATAAATTCCAACTATAAGTAGTGATCGCAAAAGTGAAATTGAAACGTACACCCAAAATATTGAAATTCAATAAAAAAGAGTAGAAATATAAAATAAAAAACTAGTAGAAAAAAGAGTTGATGAATTTAACCGAAAAGTACGAATAATTTACCAAGAATTTTGATAAGTTTCAACATGAAGTAAGGATATAAGAAGTGAACTTGAAACATCCACCCAAAATATTGAAATTCAATTAAAAGAGTAGGAATAAATAACCAAAAAGTGGTGAGAATATGAATTGAAGAGCTAAACCCAAAACTTGTAATAACTTGGCAAGAAATTGATGAATTTTAAAGAGAAGTAGAGATCTAAAAATTAACTTGAAATATTAATCCAAAATGTTGAAATTCAATAAAAAGAGTAGAAACATAAAAGGAAAAATTGGTGGTAATGACAGTTGATAACCTTAACCTAAAAGTTGGAATAACCTAACAAAGAAATTAATAAATTTTAATAGAAAATGGGGATCTAAAAAGTGAACTTGAAACTCTCACCCAAAATATTAGAATTCAATAAAAAAAATAGGAATATAGAATCAAAAAGTAGTAGCAATAGGAGTTGTGAACTCAACTCGAAAATTGGAATAATTGACTAAGAATTTGATAAATTTCAATGTGAATTAGGGCTCTAAAAGTGAACTAGAAATATCTATCGAAAATGTTGAAACTCTATAAAAATAGTTGGAATCTAGGACTTAAAAGTGGTGGGAAAATGATTTAGAATAATTTACCAGAAATTAGAAAAAGTTTAATGGAATGTAGGAATGTTAAAAGTAAACTTAAAATATCCACATAAAAAGTTGAAATTTAATGAAAAAAGTGAAAATATGGAACCAAAAACTGGTGAAAAAATGAGTTGAAATAACTTACCAAAATTTAGATAAATCGTAATAAAAAATAGGAATTTGAAACATGCACTATAAATATTGAAACGTGACATAATAAGTAGGAATATAGCTATTTTATGACATATTTATAATACTTTCATAGTTTCTTGTACTATTTATAAATTTAAAATTATTATATTCTTTTGTTTCATTTAATTACAATTTTATCTTTTTTTTCCTTTTTTTTTCATATTTTTTCACATTAAAAATAAATTAAAATGTAATATTTATTATGTTAACCGGTTAAAAAACCGGTTGTAGTGGTTGCGTGCATGCGCTGTATGAGATACAGCGCTGCACTATAGGTTGACTCGACTTACTGACTTATGCTGGACTTTAAATACTAACTAGCTTATATATCTAAATTGGGATCTCCTGAGTTGCAACTCACGTAAGTAAGAGCTGTTCTATAAAATTTTATTTAGCCCCCTGTACTTTATATTATTTATAATTTATTTATAAATATTATAAAATATTCTGCATTATAAAATTTTATTTAACTCCTTATACTTTATTTTATTTCATTAAAACCCTTAGAGTACCAATTCGCCCTCTATAATTTTAAATTCCCAAAATACCATCTGTTTTATTAAAAAATATGCTAATTATTAAATGAATTATAATTATAATTATAATAATTATTTTATTATAACTGTAAATATAATTATTATTTTTAAATAGATTATTATTATTATTAATAACAAGAATAAAAGTATTATAATTAATTAATCAATAACAGTAATTAATAATAATTTTTTGTTAAATTTTTAATAATAATTAATCATTATTATTAATAATAATTAAATTTTGAATAATAATACAATAATTAAAATATAAAATAATAATTATGATAAAAATTAATTAAAGATTTTCTAGTAATTTGTTATAATTTAACTCATTCTGATTTCGATTTTAATATAAAGTAAATACATAAATGGTAATGGTATTACAACTCATTCTAGTTATGATTCATGCAGTTTAAGTAAATAAATTATTCTAATTCCAATTCCACATTTTGATTATAGTTATTCTGATTTTAACTCATTATGTTTCTAGTTAATTTCGATTCCTATTTAGTGAACACGCAATAAAATTGAAAATCACTCTATATTTAATTAAACTACTCTATATTATTTACAGTTTATTCATAAGTATTACGAATTTTATAGTGCATTCACTAAACAAGAATCGAAATTAGCTAGAAACATAATGAATTATAATCGGAATAGTTATAATCAAAATGAGGAATTGGAATCAGAATAATTTATTTACTTAAACTGCATGAATCGTAATTAGAATGAGTTGTATTACCATTTATGTGTTTACTTTGTCTTAAAATCAAAATCAGAATGAGTTAAATTATAACAAATTACTAGAAAATTCTTAATTAATTTTTATCATAATAATTATTTTATATTTTAATTATTATTATTATTATTATTCACAAATTAATTAATAATAATAATTATTAATTACAATTATTAAAAATTTTAAAAAAATTTATTATTAATTACTGTTATTGATTAATTAATTATAATACTCTTTATTCTTGTTAATAATAATAATAATCTATTTAAAAATTATAATTATATTTATAATTATAATAAAATAATTATTATAATTATAATTCATTTAATAATTAGTATATTTTTTAATTAAACGGATGGTATTTTAAGAATTTAAAATTATAGGAGGCGAATTGGTACTCTGAGAGTTTTAATGAAATAAAACAAAGTATAATGAGTTAAATGAAATTTTATAATGCAGAATATTTTATAATACTTATAAATAAATTGTAGATAACATAGAGTATAAGGGCTGAACGAAATTTTACAGGGCATCTGTAGTTTAGGCGGACCCTTTAAATAGGTTCATTGGTCGAGTGAATGACTAATAAAACAAAGGACAAGAAAGTGAATAAACAAATATCTACCCAAGAATTTTTTTTCTTTTGTTTCATTTTATTTAATTTTCTAGAGACGAAGATGATCGTCAAGCAATGACACAAGCGTTTAGAGAAATATCATGCTTGAAAATTAACATAAAATAGAATGGGAACAATTAGAAGAGCTAGACATAGGGGAAAGCAAAATCTAAGACTAGCACAATTTGTTCGAATTAATTGTACTATCCAAAAAGTAATTAAATTATGTATTAGGTCTCGCCTATGGTGCAACAGTGGCACCAAGCTACTGCTTTTGTCTTTTCTGTGTAAAATTTCACTAGACTCCTGAACTCTATTGTATTTATAATATTTATTCATAGTTAATGTAAAATTTTATTAAGCCCCTTATACTCTATTGTATTTATAATTTAGTATAAAATATTATAATATTTTATACTTATCTACACTATCAAAATTTAATTATCACCTTAAACTCTTTTTTATTTATTATTTTTTATAAGTATTAAAAGAGTTTTTATTTTATACTCTATTGTACTTATAATTTATTATAAATATTATGATACTTTAAATTTTTCTACTTATAAAATATTATTATATTTTATACCTTATACTTATAAAATATTATTTATAAGCCCAATCTTACCATGATTTTAAATTTTAATAATATATTTCCTCTCTCTATATATATTCAACCCATTTTATTGATTCTTTTTCTATGTTCGTTATTAATTAGCTTTTAGATCCATCATGTAATATTCAGGCTCGAAGATGTAAAGGACAAATTAATTAATTAATTAATTAATTAATTAATTTTTTTGTGTAAAATTGTTATCACTATATCAAGGATTAAATTGCTTCTTTTACACATTCTTATTTTTTTCCCATTTCATAAATTGATTTTTGTTGTAGAATAAATTGTGTTTTTGCTAGTAGTCGTAATTCAATTGGCTATGAATACATTTCCATGCTCATAATCTCACAAATTTAGTGGATGAGTTTTTTTATTTACATCCAAATAATCTTTAGGAGAAAAGAAAAAATGGATTGAGTTCTCTGGTTAGAGCAAATTTAGAATCGGAAATTTTGAAGCGAAATGCCATAGGATTTAATTTTTTAGGGGTTAATGCTTAATAAAAAGTATGTTAATTTTGAGGCAAGATATTAAACTTTTAAAATGATATGGACCAAATAATATTTAGTTGAATAAACCTCTTTTCGAGCCTTTTTACAAGGAAAAAAATATTTTTTTAACTTTTTAAAACTCAAACTATTACATTTATTGTTTAAATTACATCACAATGAGTTAATCCTAATTCCAATAGAATGTTTCAATATCAATTTAAGGATATTTTTGTCTTTTCATTAATATTAATGTGTTATGATTATTAATGTAGCATGGTTGTAAATAAAAACTCTTTTAATACTTATAAAAGTAAAAAAGAGTTTAAGGCGATAATTAAATTTTGATAATGTAGATAAGTATAAAATATCATAATATTTTATAATAAATTGTAAATAAAATAGAAATATTTTATAAGTATAAGGTATAAAATATAATAATATTTTATAAGTAGATAAATATAAAGTATCATAATATTTTATAGTAAATTATAAATACAATAGAGTATAGAATAAAAATTCTTTTAATACTTATAAAAAATAATAAATAAAAAAGAGTTTAAGGTGATAATTAAGTTTTGATAATGTAGATAAGTATAAAATATCATAATATTTTATAATAACTTATAAATAAAATAGAGTATAAGGGGCTTAACGAACTTTTATATTAACTAATTCATAAAATATTATAAATACATTAGAGTTTAAGGGGCTTATTGGAAATTTACACAAAAAAAGACAAAAGCAGTTGCACCGTGCCACTGTTGCACCATAGGCGAACCTTATGTATTATATGTGGTTGAAAAGATAATTTTTTTTTTAATTTCTAAATAACTTTAAGGAATAAAATTTAGACTTCTCTTCTTTAAGATATTCAAGATTTGGTTAGTAAAAATCACAGCTATTAGGAAATTTGCATAATGCTAGAAGTTGTAAATTAACCGGTGTTAAATCATCTAGAATCAATAAGAAATGAGATTTAGTTCGAAACCTAATAAAAATAATAAACTTTAATAACAACAACAACAACAATAATAATGATAATAATAATTAAAATAATAAAATCAATAAAATTTAATAATATTATTATTAATGTAATAATAATGGCATTAATAAATAATAATAATGATGACCATGATGATGATAATGATGATCATGATGACGATAATGATGGTATTACCTATTTTTAATTAAAATAAATGAAATTTGTTAATTGAGAGGGGTTATATGCCTTTTAAAAAAAAATATGAGGGAGTTTTATGTCCATTTCCCTAAACATTGGGAGTTAACAATTCTTTTCTATATATTTTATTGTAAATGTATAATATTGTCTTTTTTCTTTTAAAGTAAATAGAATTATTAATGAAAAAGGGATTCATATTTATATCTTTCTAAATGTTAAAGATTTTAATCTCTCTTTTCCCAAATTTGAAGTCTAGTAGTCTTTTTCCCTTTTAAGACAAGAAAAGGAAAAAAAACAAAAAAAAAGGCAGGACTGAGTGCAAATCTAGGGTTAATAGAATATAAAAACTTAAATGAATAAAGAAGAGGAGATTTTTAATTATCAGATACGAGCTTTCTTCTCTCCTTAAAATCTATGTCAACTTAGGGACTTTGGCAGGGTATGAGAGAAAGACAACTTCGATTTCGAACAAGGTGTGAAATGAAATTGGGGTTGAAAGGGCCTGGTTGTCTCAGCTTCCGCTACTCGGCCACAGCCGTTGTTCTGAAGGACATTTGTCTTTGTCTTTTCAGTAGCTAAGAGGATTGCGAGGCCACTGAGTGCTAGAGTTTTAAGAATAGAGAGAGCAGAGAAAATAGATGATTTCGACACTTTCAAAATGTTGTTGCTGAGTGTTAATAATTTATTGGGGGCATGCTTGGCGCCCCTCATAATACTCTATTAGGACTTTCTATCATTTTAAATTAATATCTGTTTAATATGACTTATTTAAAAAGTATAAGTACTTATTTAATCTAATAAGCTCTTATCATAATTTTTATTGTTATTTGATTTTTTTTAATAGAGCTTTTAAAGTTTAAATAAACTATTTTACCTCTATTAATAAAACTCAAATTTTAGACTTTTGAGAGTAGAGTCTAAAAAGTTTTTTTTTTAATATCAAAATATCTAAAATATCTTCTACTTATTTGACAATCTTATTTATTATTTTTATAATATAATTTTAAAAAACTTACCTATTAAAGTAATTTCATAAATTTTTTATAAAAACTTTTATTGATAACCAAATAACTAAACATTTTTTAGTAAAAACTCTATTTATAAAAATTCTACTTAAATAAACTTTACTTGAAAAATTATACCAAACGGAGCCTTAATAATATATCATGTATGACTTTCATTAGACAACATATTAGACAGAATTAGAATACGGCAACATCCGCATAAACTAAATCCGAGGGTATTTGTTTTATGCAGGTTTATAACCATCTAGAAAAAGATTGACACCAATCTCTCCATCAACAATAACGGCTGGCCGGCTTTGTCCTATCACCACCACACTATGCGCCAGCTTGCTTTGCCATGAGACATCCTAGCTCCACCACCACTGTGGCATCTGACACCGCAACCCATCAACCATTGCACTGCGTGACGACACTGCTCTACCGTTGTTCCTCTTTTTCACCACCTAAATCTTCAAGCTACAATATTTATTCTTAATTTATTTTTTATTTCTGAATTTGGATTTGACTTATAAATTAGGGTTTGATTGAATTGATTGGTGGAGATTTTTATTTAATAATTTATGTTAAATCGGGATTAGAATTAATAATTTTCATTTTTTGTTTGTTGGTTTCCAATCAATTATTAATATGAAGTAGGTGTTGTTTAAGCTGTGAGTACCTGTGTTTAAGCCGTGAGTAGTTATCTAAGTCTTCATGTTCCTTTCAAACCATGGTGTTCTCTTTGCTTATGAACTCGATGTCTTCAGTGATGTCTTGGTTTTTTTTTAACTTTCTTCAGTCTTCAAACTTCTTTGTCTGATGTCTTCTTTATTGTTTTCTAAACTAAAAATAACTCATATGAAGCACAACTTTAGAAAAACATAGATATGGATCTAAGGTGCTTGCTATATAAATGGGGAAAGTGTTTAGACAATGCATAATCATTCACTTTGCCATGCTTTTTCAAGCAATTTTTAATTAAAATACAAAAATTATAGGGCCAGCGAATATCTGTACTCCACTTTCACTTTGGAAAAATAAGTCACTATTCTATATATTTTCATGAAAACTGATTAATCACTTGTTTTGGTACTTAGAGGAGCTAGTGCACAGAACACTAAGTCATGAAATAGTGGCTATTGATATGCGTTGCTTTGAATATTGCATAAAATATGGCTATTTTGTTGGGATTTTGCATATTTTCACAAGACATTTTCGAAGACTTTGTGCCTAATCCATACGTGTGTGGCCACTTTATCTCTCATCTAGTCACTTACCAATGCCAACAAGCAAACTTGCTTGTCTTGTATGTTAGGTTCTAGGAAAAGCTATGAAAGAATGGCATTAAGCTCAATGCAAGTGAATAAAATTTTAGTACCGAAGCTAAATAGATAGCCTAAGCTTATTGGTGATGCACTATGAATATTGAATAATACACTCGATACCCAAACCCTTTATAAAAAATATAACGGTCATGTTCGGTGCATTAGACAATTAAATGATGCCATGATTGACTAAAATATTCCCCAAGGATTTTAGTGCAGTCAGATTCACACAACATTATTTTTTGGGTTATTGTTTTCTTCGCTTTATTATTCAACACTTCAATTTATGTGCATAGTATAGTGTGCATGCAAAGATTTAAACAAGCCAAGAATTGTTGGAAAAGTTTTTTTTTTTTCTTTTGATATGTCACCTCTGCTAATTTTAAAATTCATATTTAATGAGATTAGTATACTGATATTTACAATCAGTTAATTACTGGGACTAATTTACAAATCTTATATAACACAACTCAGATTTTAATCTTCTTTAATATTCGACGGACACCCACTTCACTCACGTTTTGAAAGGGAGAAAACTCCCACTACACTCACTTTTTGAAAGAGAGAAAAGTACCCTCACTTAAATTGAGGAAGGAAATTAATCCCCACAATATGTTGTGGGAGCTCGAACCCATAACCTCATAATTGTAAGGTTTGGGTTCTAACCACTAGGCTTAGCCTAGTGGCTTGTCACCCCTGCTAATTGATTATAAATGTTATTAGGAATTTATCGATTGTTACAAAAGGAATTCTAGAAGCACCAGTTGGCTTTGCTAGGTGTAGCAAGCATATTAAAGGCACTCAAGCCATGGAAAAAAAAAAAGAAAAGGAAAGAGCCAGCGCCCAATAAGACAATTAAAGGCTAAGGAAAAAAAACGAAGGCAAACAAAAGGCAAGGCCATAAAAGCAAGTCACCAAGAAAATGCTATTTTTCCTTACTTTAAGAAGGTAGAAAAACTCCCTAATAATGTTCCTACGGAATCACTCACTTTTTCCTTAGGCTAAGAATGAGGAAAACCTTTCCTAAGCCAATAAGGAAGAATAATTCCTCAACAATATTCTTTTGGAGTAGTTTTATAATAATATTACTCCAGAGTAGGTAACTTTTTCCTCTACTAAGGAAAAAAATCTCAAAGGCACAAAGAGGAAAAATCCTTAAGCCAATAAAGAAGAAAAGCTCTCTAACAGTATTCTTCTTAAATCGCTCGCTTTTTCCTTGCACGAATAAAGATGAAAAAATTCATTACAATATCTTTTTGGAAAATATTTCGCTCTCCTAAAGCTAATGACGAGGAAGAACATCCCTAGGCCAACAATGAGAAAAAGTTTTGTGATAATATTCCTCCAAAATAAGTTTTTCCCTATGCCAAGAAAATACTAATGCCTTATAAGGTAACCGAAGGTTAAGGAAAAACCTAGGCAAATAAAAGGCAAGGAAAGAAGAGCATGCCAAGCCATGAGAAAGCCAATACCTAACAAGGTAAACAAAGGCTAAGGAAAGATCATAGCAAACAAAAGCTAATGAAGAATCAAGGCAAAAGATTACCAAGGAAAACAAAAGCCAAAGCCAACAAAAGAAAGCCAAATTAAGGTATGGCCAACCCTATATAAGGCAAGACAAAAATGAGACAAGCTAAACCAAGGCATAAAATATCTGCTTACCAAAATTCTTGAATAAAAACAAAGATTTTCATAAACCATTTATGGACCAACTGGAATACCAATGGAAAATTTGCATTTCCTCTCAGAACTTTAGTTTAAAAAATAAAGTTGAGGAAACTGACATTTCCTCTTGAAACTTTAGATTAAAGGAAAAGCTCAAAGAATAACTACCATTTTCTCTTGGAACATCAGTTTAGAGGAAGAATTTAGAGAGCTAACATTTTATCCAGGAATTTCAATTTAAAGGAAACAGTTAGTCAGCAATAGAAAAGTTCATTGATACATTCCTCCCAAAGTTTATTCAAACGTCTAAGGCATAGTTTTTTTGAAAAGGTCATGTGGCCAGTCAAACAAATGTCATAACTTCTTATTCCAATGAAAGTATTTTCTAAAAAAAAAATACAATTGCTGGGGGAGTAGTGTAGATGCAATATTCCAAAAGGCACCTAACCATGTCACGTCTTCATTCTATCATATAATAGAAGTTATTTCAGAGGAATAACACCCAAGCTATTCCAGGAAATAACAAGTAAGGAAAATTTCTCTTGGAGCTTATAAAAAAGGCAATAGGGGAGGAATTAATTCCGTAATCCATTAGTCTAGGGAAATCCCTAGAGGTCATATGGACAAGGAAACACAAAGCGGTGAAATACTTCCCTAGATCAAATTTACCTCCACATGTATAAAAATAATAGGTGACACATATAATTAGATTGAGGGTTCAAAGCAAAATCCTAAATCTACATCACTCATTATCTATAAATATAGACCCATCTCTAAGAGAAAGGAGGTCTTTGGGCTCCAAAAGCACTGTTCATACTTAGAAAGAGATACACATCTTCTCCATCTTTCTTCTTTTTTACTCTTAATAAAAAAACTAACTTGGGCATCAGAATGCTTTTTCCATGTACTCACTCCTCCATATTTGAGGTCACTGATCGTGACAAGTTCTCCACAAGCTACAAATATGTGTGAAGGTAAAAATATCTAACACCTTCAGTAACACACGAAGAATCATTTCCCCAAAATTCCTCTCCAGATAAGCCACTTGATCACCCAACATAGAAGGATCACAAAAAAAAAAAACAACAACAATAAAAACAATAAAAAAGAATAAATGAATGATGATTAAAAATATGAGAAAAAGCAAGGTTCTGAAATTTATAGAAAGAGCAAAAGGAAATTGTCGAAAGAGTAAAAACTTTGGAACAACCAAAAAAAGTAAGAGAAGAATTTTTGAAGAGTGTGAAAAAGAAGAAGAAAAGGTAGTGACCTAGATGGTGTAAAATAACTATTTAAATGAATTCGTAAAAGGGCCAAAAGCCCAAGTAGCCCATTACTAGTGAAGCTAAAAAAGCGTCCCTATTAACCACCTCAACAGGTAATCCATGAATCTAAATATTCACTTATAGTGTGCATTTTTGTACATAAATTCAAAAAAAAAGTGTGACGAATCCTATTGGGAAATTTACAAAACTAACCATAATAATTTTTTGTTTTTCAATTTTGACCCTCAAATTTTTTTCAATCAACATTAGCCACAAATTAATTTTGAGGACCAAAATACCCTCATTACTTTCACGCTTCTCTCCCTGCCCCTCAAACCCTCTCCCTCCACCGATGAGTTCTAACTTCATTTTTTATTTGTTTTGCTATTTTGAATTGTTACTAGTGTTGTTGTTGTTGTTGTTGTTGTTGTAGTTGTTGTTATTGTGGTGGTGGTGATGATGGATTTTGAGTTGTGGTTGTTAATGGTGGTGGGGGGGGAATTGTTGCAGTGGGACAACAAGTGAGACAGGCAGTGGGACAGACGCCTGTCTCACATAAAACCAGTGGCCACAAGTGAGACAGGCAGTGGGACATGCGCCTGTCTCACATAAAACCAGTGGCAATAAGTGAGACAGACAACCTGTCTCATATAAAATCAGTGGCCATAAGTGAGACGGGCAGTGGGACAGGCGCCTGTTTCACATAAAACCAGTGGCAACAACTGAGACAGGCAGCCTGTCTCACATAAAATCAGTGGCCACAAGTGAGACAGGCAGTGGGACATGTGCCTGTCTCACATAAAATCATTGGCAACAAGTGAGACAGGCAGCATGTCTCACATAAAGTCAGTGACCACAAGTGAGACGGGCAGTGGGACAGGTGCCTGTCTCACATAAAATCATTGGCAAAAGTGAGACAGCAATGGATGGTACACTGTCTCACATAAACCAGGAACAAGTGAGATGATGTCCTGTCTCACATAAAATCAGTGGCCACAAGTGAGACGGGTAGTGGGACAGATGCCTGTCTCACATAAAGTCATTGGCAACAAGTGAGACATGCAATGGGATAAAAGTTCGTCTTCACATAAACCAAAGGGCAACAAGTGAGACAGACAATTGCTTTCACATAAAATTAAGTGGCCATGTTGGTTTATTGACGGGCAAAGGCTCGCTTTCACATAAAGTCACGGCAACAAGTGAGACAGCAATGTGGATAAAGCGATGTCTCACATAAACTAATAGAAGAGAGTGACAAAGTGGCCCGTCCACCGCCTGTCATTATATTTCAGTGAGACAAAGAAGGGATGCTACCGCCCCACTTGATCTAGGCTTCTTTTTTGCTCGATTTTTCAGATATTTCATTGATTTATTTTCATTTCTCAACTCAAACTAACTACTTAAATAAATCACATTGTTTTATTAATGAAAAATAACAACATTTGCAACAAAAATGCACTTTAATTTCGAACTTAAATGGTAAAATCAATAGATTAAAAGTTTAAGTTATGGTGAGAGTATAAACTAACCTTAAGAAGCTCTCCAATTGATAATTATATTTTCGATTATGCAATGTTTGTTTGATGGAATTTGTTAATTTAGTGAGAGTAATGGAGTTTGTTGAGACTAATGAAGTTTGTTAAGTTGTTGAGGGAGGTTATGGCTTATTAGTGCTGGAATTGAAAGAGTGGCATGCCTTTGTAAATTTGATGAAAGTGATGAGGGTAATGTCGTCCAAAATTAGGGTGTTTGGCTAGTTATGATAGAAAAAACTTTGAGGGGTTAATGTTGAAAATTAAAAAATTTTTATGGTTATTGTTGTAAATTTCCCAATCCCATTACCCCCAAAAATATTTCAAAAGGGGCAGCAAATATCGCGTAACAGCCACTTTTTGAATAAAGTATTTTTAAAACAAAATTACACTTGTGGGGGGAGTGATGTAGGTGCAATATCTTATAGGCACCAAATTACGTGACATGTCCATATAAAAAAGAAAGAAAAAAGTTATCCTGGAAAAATTAATGAATAAACAATATCCAATTTATTCCGATAGAGCAATACTTGGAATAAAACTTCCCAGGAACTTATAAAAATAACTAGTAGCACAATGTTCATTCTAAACTTGGGAGTAATAATACTTTTGAGTCGTGCTAAGTTTTTGACACCATTGCCAGAGAGTTTTTTAATGTGGTGTCAATTTATTTATTTATTTATTTAATTAATTTTTTTATTGTTAGTTTCTTTCTTCATCATTCTATTTCATTCTCTTTTTGTAAAACTTCAGTTAGCACCCCTCTTCTCTTAAAATTTTAACATTATCTATAAATTTATGAGAAACTTCATTTTAGCCCAAAACATTTTGCAAATCAGTTCCTAAAATCGAATTGGAACTTAGATCTTTGGACTTTACCTTATTTGTTGGAATTTTGGACATCGTAAACATAACGGACATGGACTTGAACTTTTAAAATAGCCATCAATGCCCAATAATTGAAATTTAATTAGCTGGCAAATTTCAAAAATTTAAAAAAAAATCATTCATTAAATTTCTTCAATTTACTTTTCGTATTTATTTTTAATGGTCAGTTCAACCGCTTAAATTGTTAATTAATTTTTTTATATGGTCGATTCTACCACCTATCATTTTAATTTTAATTTTTTAATTTTTGTATATTAATTTGTTTAATTTTTATTTTATGTTTTATTATATGGCTGGTTTTAAAATATCTCCTAATATTTTAATTTCAATTTGTTTATTTTTACTTCGCTTTTTTTTACTTAATTTAATTTTTAGTTTATTTTTATTTATGTAATTTTCATTTAGTGTTTTATGCATCATTAACTTGTTTAGCACACATCATTAGCATTGCATGCGACGTTGTTCTCGCACAGATGGTGGTAGATTAATTAGGAAATCTTCTTCACCATTTTTAGAAATGACTGACATTGGAGCTGATAATTTGAGAGAGTATGAAGATAATCAAACCTTTCAAAATCTTCATGAACAGCCTAAGAAACTTAGGGATTTCATGCACCCTACTAGAAAAGGGCCACCATCATGCATAATTTTCCTTCTGATGCATTATGTTTTAATTTCAAACTTGGTATCATTCAACTTATGTTTACTTTTCATAGTTTTAAGTCTGAAAATCTATATTTGTATTTAAGGGAATCTGAGGAAGTTTATAACATATGTACTGATCAAAATTTTAGCATGAATATAATCAGGCTTAAGTTTTTCCCTTTCTCACTAACGGATAAAGCTAAAACTTCACTACAAAATATTAGATCATTTTCTATCAGAACTTGGGATGAAATACAAGCACAATTTTTGAAAAAATTCTTTCTGCCCCATAGAACAAATTCTTTCAAAAGACAAATCACGACCTTCACTAAAAAACTAAGAGAAACTCTTTACCAATGTTGGGATAGGTATAAAGAGTTACTTAACATTTGCCCACACTACAGTTTTGAAACATGGAGGTCAGTGTCTTATTTCTACGAGGGACTAACATCCCAAAGTAGGCAGGCCATTGAAATGATGTGTAATGGCGAATTTAGAGATAAAAGTCCAGAAAATGCATTAGATTATCTTAACTATATAGCATTGGGACACAATGGGTTATTATAGGTCATTGAGTAAACTCCGATCATCTTCACCAGGTGGAGGCATGTACAATTTTAAGAAAGATCATGACCTTCAAACCAAATTTATATCCCTAGTTAGGAAAGTTGAACCATTAGAGTTAAAAAAGAATGATCATATAAAGTTTGTTCAAAATATTTCATGTTATGTTTGTGACCATTCTACACAAGACTGTCCAACCTTACCAGCTTTGAAAGAAAGTTTGCATGAACAAGTAAATGTCATCGACAATTTCAAAAGGCCAAACCTCAATCCATACTCTCAAACTTTACCCAAATTTCAGTTGGAGAAATGACAATCTTGCACAATATTCATAAACAGCTCCTCCATGCCAAAATTTTCAAAATCCCCAAAGTTACCCACCATATATCCCTCTAGAAGGCACATTGCATTTGTTCATTGAAAAATAAGAGTCGATCAATAACCAAATGATGCAAACCTTAACCAATTTGATAGAGATTGTCTCCAAACTTACATTTGCTCTCATCATGCATGAAAAAAGAAAGTTTCCTACTCACCCTAAACCTAATCCAAATGGATAATTCAAGAAACTAAAATATGAATCAAGTTAAATTGGTTATAATCTTTCATGTTGGTAAAATTGTTGGCAAACACATTCGAGACCCTCATGAAATTAGTAAAGATTCAATTTCAGAAGATAGGAAAAAGTTTGTTGAACCTTTAACCCATGAAGAAAAAACCAACTCTCCTCATATACCTCTATTTCCTCAAGCACTGATCAAGCCAAAAAAATCAAACCACAGTCCAGAAATTAGATGTCATTAAACAAGTACCTTCTTATGTTAAATTTCTAAAAGATCTGTGCACTGTGAAAAAAAACATAAGGTGCAAAAGAAAGCTTTTCTTGAGAAACAGATAAGTTCCATTCTCTCAACCAATAATGCTTTGAAATACAAGGATCCTAGTTGTCTAACTATTTTTTGCATTATGAGAGATCATAAAATTTGACTTGTCCTACTTGATATTGGTGCCAGTGTTAATTTACTTTCTCACTGAGTGTACCAATAACTCAATCTCAGTGAGTTAAAACCAACCTATGCCACTCTTTTACTTGTTAATAGGTCGATTAAGGTTCTAAAAGGAATAATTAAAGATGTATTAGTCCGAGTCGATAAATTCATATACTCTATGGATTTTATTATTTTGGAAATAGAACCAATTGCTAATGAATGCAAATAAATTCCTGTTATATTGGGTCGACCATTTTTAGCTACTGTTAATGCCTTGATTGATTACAGAAATTGAGTAATGAATTTATCTTTCGGCAACATAACATTGGAACTCAATGTGTTCAACATGTGTAAACAACCTCACCATCAAGAAGATGATGATAATGAGAATGGAAAGATTGATCTTATTAAGCTAATCATTGAGGAACACATTCAGGATGAAAATTTTATAAGCTCTATGGAAATTTATTTTGCTAGTTCTTTTGAATCAAGTAAGAAATTAGATTGTGATACTGCTAACATAGGCCCTACACTTGATTCTGTGCAGGTATCTATAGGTGATGGTGACCAATTGAATTTTGAAGATACGACACAGTCTAAAGAACCAAACAAGGAGGAAGCACCAGAGCTCGAATTAAAGCCTTTACCAGAAGAATTAAAGTATGCTTATCTTATAGAGTAGCAGATATATTCAGTAGTAATGTCTTCCCAACTCAAGCATGATTAAGAAGGTAAGTTACTAGTTGTACTAGAAAGGCATAAAGCTACATTTGGTTGGACTTTAAAAGACATAAAAGATATTAATCATTTAATCTGCACACACTAAATACACATAGAGGAAAATGCCAAAACAATTCGTCAACCATAAAGAAAACTAACCCTTATATGACAGAAGTGGTAAAAAATGAGGTCCTTAAACTATTAGATGTAGGAATTACCTATTTTGTCTCTGATAGTAAATAGATAAGTCCAGCACAAGTAGTATTAAAAAAATTTGGAATCACTATTGAAAAATATGAAAAAGGTGAACTAATCCTAAGGTGAATTCCATCTAGTTGGTGCATGTGCATTAATTACAGAAAATTAAATGATGTTACTGGAAAAAATTATTTTCCCCTTCCATTTCTAGACCAAATTCTCAAAAGAGTAACTAGACACCCATGCTATTACATTCTTGATGGCTATTCTGGCCATTACCAAATTCCTATAGCTTTAAAAGACCAGGGAATGACCACATTCACATGCCCATTTGGAGTTCATAAAAGACACGCCATTTGAATGATTTAACTGTATTTGGTAATTCTTTTTATATATGTCTTGATAATCTAAAAAGAGTTTTGGAAAGGTGCAAAGAAAAGGAACTGGTTTTAAATTGGGAAAAATGTCATTTCATGACCACCTCTAGAATTCTCTTAGGCTATTTTGTGTCTTCAAAAGGAATTCAAGATGACAAAACCAAAGTTGAAGTCATCTCAAAATTACTCGCACCAAAGACAGTTAGAGAAATCTATTCCTTTTTAGAATATGCAGGATTTTATACGAGGTTCATAAAAGACTTTAGTGTCATATCTAGACCACTTTGTAAACTCCTAATAAAAAACACACCTTTTGAATAGACTAAAGATTGTCAACAAGTTTTTGAAAAGATAATTGTTCTTTGAACATCAACTCCAATAATGTAACTCCCTAATTGATCTTTGTCTTTTGAGCTAATGTGTGATGTTAATGATTACGTAGTTGAAGCTGTTTTGGGATAAAGAAAGGAATGTGAGTCTTTTGTCATCTATTACGTAAGTAGAACTTTGAATAGTGCGCAAATGAATTATACTATAATTGAGAAAGAACTATTTCCTGTAGTATTTGCACTAGAGGAAATTTCGTTTGTATTCAATTGGTTTATCTACTATTGTTTATTCTGATCATGCTATTATAAGATATTTAATGTCTTAACAGAATGCTAAACAAAGGTTGATATGATCGATTTTGCTACTTTAAGAATTTAACTTGACAATTAAGGACAAAAAGGTACAAAAAATATTGCTGCAGATCATCTTTCAAGACTTACAAATGAGTTTTCAATTGAAACAACACCTATCAATGATTCTTTCCTTAATAAATTTTTCTTTCTTATAAATAAAATACCTTAGTATGCTAATATTATTAATTATCTTGCAACAAGTGAAATGCCATGTGACTGGACGTCTTCAATTGAAAAAACACCCATCAATTATTATTTCCTTAACGAATTTTTGTTTTCTATAAACAAAATGCCTTGGTATGCTAATATTGTTAATTTATCTTGTAACAAGTGAAATGCCATGTGACTGGAGTTCCCAAGACAAGAAGAAACTTTTAACATAAGTGAAAAGCTTTAACTGGAATGATCCATATCTATTGAAGTACTATTCTGATCAAATTTTTCAAAAATGCCTACCAGATGACCAGGTAAGTAGGGTCATTCAATTCTATCATTCTGAAGCATTTGGTGACCATTTTTCTTCAAAAAACGACAGCTGCAAAAATATTACAATGTGGATTTTATTGGCCTACATTATTTAAAGATTCACATGAACTCTGCAAAATGTGTAAAAACTATCAATTCCATCATCATTTAGATTTGAATATATTTTGGTTATTGTTGATTATGTTTCAAAATAGATCAAGGCAATTCCTTGTCGGCACAATAATCATAAGACTGTGATCCACCTTTTAAAAGAAAATCTTTTGAGCAGATTTATAATACCTCGAGCCATTATTAATGATGGAGGTAAGCTTTTTTGTAATAAGTCATTTGAGTCCTTAATGAAGAAATATTGAATTACACATAAAGTTACTACCCCTTATCACCCTCAAACAAGTAGTCAAGTTGAATTAGCAAATAGAGAGATAAAATAAATTTTCGAAAAGACAATTAACCAAAATCGTAAAGATTAATCTCTTTGACTAACTGATACACTTTGGGCATATCGTACTGTTCTTAAAACATCTTTCGAATTGTCACCCTATCGGCTTGTTTATGGTAAATCTTGTCACTTACCGGTTGAATTTGAACATAAATCATTTTGGGCTATTAAAGCTTTTAATTCAAATATTGATGATAGTGGTAATGTGAGTAAATTACAATTGAATGAACTTAAGAAATTAAGGAATTATGCATATCATAAGTCTAGAATTATTAAGGCAAGAACTAAAGGTTTTCATAATAAAAGAATTTTTAAAAAAACATATGAGATTGATAAAAAACTATTGCTTTATAATTCTCGCCTTCATTTGTTTCTAGGGAAGGTAAAGTCAAAGTGGAGTGGCTCATTTGTTGTAAAAATATATATCCATATGATCCGTAAAAATTGAGAATCCAAAGGATGGTGTAACATTTAAAGTTAATAATCAAAGATTAAAACCATATCTAGAGCACCAACAATGTGAAGGAAACACCGAAATCAATTTGAGTAACCCACCAAATCTTTACTACTCTTTTTGTTTTAATTTTTTTTGAATTTGTTTTACTATTACTTCACCGTTTGAATTGTTTCATTTTTTTTCTTCTTTTTTTCTTATCTACGTCTTGAATGAAATGCATTACATGATTTCTTTTTTTTTTTTAAGTGTGTAGTTTGATAATTGTGTTTTACCTCATTATTTTTATACTTATCATGAGTACCTCAATGAGAAGGATAATTTTCAAAAATCTTAGAGAACTTTTACATGTAAAATTTCACCTGAGGAACTTGCTCCTAATTTGTAAATCACATCCTATTTAGGATCTACAACTACCAGCGTTAGTATCCCATGTTGAAGATCTAGAAAAACAACTCAAACAAATAGAGGATGGTATTTATGAACTGTAAAGGGAACTGGAGGTAAATTCAATAAAAGGACGAAGGTGAGTTACATATTTGATTATATTCATTGTGTGATTTTATTTTGTTGTTCTCCTTCACTTTTGTTTTGATTTTGTAGATTTGATTCGTTTCTTTAACATATTTTGATGCACTCTCCCATATAAATGGCAGATAATGATACTTTCTGACTTTTCAAGTCGGCATTTTCAGTTTCTTACAATAATTGAACTCTAAAATCAAGCATGGAAGAAATAAATTATAAATTGTATAAGCATTTTTCTTCTCTCTCTCAAAATGCTCTTAAGAAGATTTACAAAGTTCATTATGAACGACTGCATTTGTTAATGATCAATAGGATTTCTGCTGACATTTGTTGGTTAATTAAAGTAAAGGTCAGAATTGTAGATGAGTTTTCTGATTCATTTGTTTCCTAAATGCTTAGTTTTGTTAAAAGCACATTTGCTACAAAAGAAGAGCTAAGCGACTTGGCTCTAAATGTCCTCACTGTGTAAAATTGCTTGCAACAAACCACCTTGTAAAACTTTAGGGATGGTTTATGTAAATCACAAAGATAAAATCAAATTTGTTAGGATGGCATGAGTAAAAATCATTAGATGATATCTTATGATCTCTTGAGATGCATTTGACCGGATATGTGCAACATGAAATTCATAATTTATGAAAACTGTTCTAAAAGGAAAGTGCAAAGTTTGGTCTTGGGAATCTGACCCTAAAAGACCTGTTTGCCAGTTTATAAGAAAGCTGGATATGAAGCATATTCTTGACCGATAGAGGGTGTTCAAACTATTACTAGATGTAAAACTAGAGGAATATGTGATTCATAATCACAACTGCCAGTAAATATCCTTTTATTTTACTGTTCTTTTTATCTTTTGCATTATTATTATTATTATTGTGTGATTTTATGTCTAATCACTATTTACTTTTTCTTTTTACTGTTTGTTTTTTTCTATTTACTTTTGAATTATTGAGCCAAATGCTTCACATGTTATTTGACAGACACACTACCCTAAAAGTGTATCATTATGTCCGTTACCAAGATCCTTAAATAGGAGCTTCTTTTCAAGCACTCATAGATTGTTTCTTTTTAGAATTGTTCCAATGGCAGCAAGTTCAAGTAGACAACTTAAGAACATTTGTGTGCTTTTTGGATTTTGTTGTGCAAATTTTATTGAACTCGCAAGCGCACGAATCTATTGTAGAATAGATTAATGGTGACGAGTGTCGATCCCACGAGGAGGTGGATTTTAATTATATATAGAATTAATTTTCTTAAGTGGGTGGTTGGATTTGTGGTGAAATTAATTTAAACTGTGCTAGAATTTAAATTAAAATGACAGGAATAAATTGAAACTAGAAACTATTGAGATAAAGCGCTTGGGTATCCGGATCTGCATCAACATGCTCCATGGGCTAAATATTCCATATTAATACCAATTAAATCATGAGGGGGGATTCCACACCTCATGAACCACGCTCAAATAACTATGGTGCTAAGGGCTTATCGTACCAAATAATAATAACCTTGTACTAGTGCCGGCTTTAACTGTATGATATCTAGACAAGACTATTATTATTTGTACCTAAAAGTCAAAACAACCACAAATATTAGAGGGGAAGAGAAAATAAATTTACCAAATTAAGCCCATGGAACATGTTGAGACTTCACCTTCAACCCAAGCTTAAAAGAAAATTAGCTACTCATTTTTTAACTAGGGGTAAAATGGAAATTTATTAAAATACATAGAAAATACAAGAAGGAGAAGGAATTACAAAAATCTAAGCTTAAAAATGAATTGTGGATATCAAATTGTGGAGGAGCCCTTTTATAGATACATGGAGTGAATCATGACCATCGGATTAAAACAGTCGGACGTCAGATTGCGCCATTATCAACCATCAACAATACTACTATTTAAACAGTAATACTATTTACACAGTACACACGGTTTGACCACTATTTGCACAGTATACACGGTTTGACCACAGTTTTACATAGTAACCTGGTTTTGCACAGTAATAATATTCGTACAGTACCATGAACAGTACCGTACGTATGAATAGTACCGTATATGTGAACAGTGACATTTTTCCTTTTACGCTCCTCCTAAGGTTTTCGACCGTCCTGAGTTCAAACGTGACGTCTGTTTTGCTGTCTGATCACTCGTTCATTGTGAAACGATCGTGATGCCCCTAAAATACATAAAATACTTAATTATAATGAAACACACATAATTAAATAACAAAAGACTTAAATAAATAAAAGTAGCAATGTTAGTGAGACTTGAAGTGTAAAATGACGATTTTCTCCTTTACAAATATACACTTTCTAACACTCAACACACCCCCCAACCAGCTTATTGCTAGTCCCTAGCAAATAAAGCGAAGATAAAATTCAAAACCATTTTTTTTTTTTTTATAAAACACACGTGTTTATTCAATTAGATTAATGATAGCAATCAAATAAAAGTACAAGCATTATCTCCAGTCTAAAGAAATATCACAACCACATCAACAATCCACATGCATCAGTCCAGCAGACTATAGTGATCAGGCAACTTTCAAGAATGACATGTCAAACCCCAAAATCTCACTGGTAGTAGTGACACTCTCACAAAGAAATTAAACCCAATAAAAATTGTCACTACAATGAATGGTGAATTGAGAGAAAATAACATAGAAATATCACACACTCTCACCAAGTTGAAAAGAATCTGCCCAGAGCTTAGAAATAATACGACCTCAAACAAAGTACTAGTCAACCCAATTTATTCTTTTTTTTTTTTTAATGCATCACTACATCTTAATAGCCCATATAACTAGCTTTTACTTCAGACTATAGTTCCCTAAAATCAAGAAGGACTTTTATTAGGATATAACGTAGGCTAGGGAAATGGTTAACAAAAAAAAAAAGAAATATGGAAAACAAAATACATGTTTGAGAAAAAATAAATATTTTTTTAGAAATTAAAAGATGCATTTCGCTTATTTATTATTATTGCATATCTTTTCTTTTCTTTTTTTTTCTTTTTTTTTCTTTTTTTTAAAAAAGTTTTTTTTTATAACACAACTTTGCTGAACAAAATAATTATTTGTATTTTTTCTGAAACATGAATAGGTGATGGAACTTGTAAGATATCGGGTAATACTCCAAATCGGAGTGGGTTAAAGTGATATGTTAACAAAGAAAATATTTTTTTAAAAAAAAAAAAGGCTCAAAAGGGCTAACTATGGATATTGCATAACAGGGATGGCTTGAAAGGCTCAAACGGGTCAAAAATGGCCTTCCATCGTCTTTTAGGGCTCTAAATAATCTTTCATATCTACTAGTTAGATGGCCCTTTAGATGCAGCAACACACACATTTTTTTTTTTTTTATTATTATTTTTTAAGGGTTGGCTTAAAGGAAATCTAGAGATCATCTATAAAATAATAAACTGCTAAGCTGTATGAAGAATGGGCAAAAAAGGTTACTCTCCAAGAAAAATTAATAGGCTCAAAAACTCACTTGGAATTTATTATGACATGTGCATTCCTTTAAGCAACTCATATTTGTCTCCAACATCAACATGTAGAATAGTAAACATAGTGTAACATCACTCAAGACCAAAGATAATACAAATACTAAAATTCGAAAGTCATCATATCGTCCAATATCAAAACTCACACAAAATTACCATTTTTTTTATTTTTAACGAAATTCTACCCCCCAACCTATTCTAAACATAAAAAGTAAAACATACATGCAGAAAAATTAAAGAAAAATGTCTGAATTTTTTTTTTTAAAGAAGATATGTTTCTAGAGTCACTACACTCCATATTCAGCCATCTTCGACTTAAAAACTTGAAAACATATATTTATAAAGGAGAAGTCGAAAAGAAAAGTTAGGAAAAACACAAATTTTTTATTTTTTATTTTTTATTTTTATTTTTATTTTGTTTTTGTTTTTTATTTTTTTATTTTTTTTAACTAAGAAGATGCGTTTCTAGAGTAACTACACTCCATATTCAGCCATCTTCTACTTAAAAAATTAGCCACGGTTAGTTCTACAACAAAAATTAGTAAAAACTTAACCAACATTCCACAATTGTCAACTATTCCCTCCCCCCAACCTGAATGAAACATTGTCCTCAATGTTTGAAAGGAAAGAAGTAGAGTTTAGAAGACATCACCTGGGTAGTGCAACACAGAAGGAAATATTTACAAGCGGAGAGTTAAATCTAATTTGTACTTTCATCGCTGCCATCACACCATCATTATTTAAACACTCAAACACAAATCGGATCCGTCTCGTTGATAAGCTTGTAATAGATCAAGTAGCTCATTATCAGTATGTGCACAAATAAAGACTTTTTTAACTTAGAAAGGACTTAAATAATTTTATATTGCATGGTTAAGAAATGCAATAAATCCATCATAAAAAATATTTACATTTAAAAAACCAATGGGTTTCAGTTGGATGTTTTGATGAGCCTAAGATGCTAATGTGATTAGTGCATCTAGAGTTGCAAGATCTCCGGAAGAAAAATAAAAGCATCGCATGATGATTTAACATTTCGCTTATTCTTTCGTACACCGAGACGACTAACTCTTCTCCAGTTGATGAGTTAGACAAACAGCCCAAAGGTTTTAGGATTGTTGGGATGATGCCTAACACTTGGCTCCCTCTGACATAAGCAGCTTCTGAGACCATTTTGGATAACCCCCGGTCACCTCCTCCATACACCAAGTGCAGTTTTCTTTCTGCTATTCTTCAACCAAGATCTATGGCTGCTTCAATAAACTCTTTATGTTTGCCATAGTTAAATACAGAGAGCACACAAATATTCTTGAATTGTTTGCTGGGAGTAGCTGCCATTAGGATACTACTCAAAAACAATTTGTGAGTGCACAACAAAAAATTATATTTAAGAACCTTGGTGAAAACGAGTCACATCTGTGTATGAGGCATTATGTCAGTGTCAATTAACGCGTAAGGCACATGGCTCGAGAGTAAAAAAGAAAACAGTAAAAAGGAAAAAGAAACAATGATAACAAAAAAATTATTACATGCAATAATGCGAATGGTAAAACAACAGTGAAATAAAACAACAGTAAAGTAAAAGGATATTCACAGGTAGTTGCCACTGTGGCTCACATCTTCCTTTGGTTTTATGTATAGAAACGGCTTGAACGCCCTCTATGGGTCGAGGATAGGCTTCCCATCCAGTTTTCTTACAAATTGGCAAACAGGGTCGTTTATAGTCAGATTCCCGAGACTGTATCGTGCACGTTCTTTCTCGAATAATGGCCATAACTGGAGAATCGCTCTTTGTACGTATCCACTGGGATGCATTTCAAAAGACAAAAGGATATTATCCAATTACTCTTTATTCAAGCCATCCCTAATGAATTTAATCTTATCTTCCCTGTTATCAGACACCATTCCTAAAGAACATGGTTTTTTATTGTATATCGTTCTAGCACACATATGACAAGCAACAGAAAGTCTTCGAGCTCATCGTTTTCTCGCATAATTTCCTTTACCACAACCAGGCATGTATGCAATAAATTTAGGAGGCAACTCACCTGCCAAGTGTACTTTGGCCTCGATTAACCAGTGGATGTCAGCAGGTATATCATTGTTCATGAGCAATCGCATGCGTTCGGACCGGGCTTTATAGATTGAAAGGAGTGCATTCTGAGGAAGCGAAGGGAATCGTTTGTGAAGCTTTGCTAAAATCTCGTCTCTGTCCATGCCTTCGTCTTAGAATATCAGTTATTGTGGGAAGCTGAAGTAACTGACTTGATTGTCACGAAGTACCATTATCCGCCTCTTCACCGGGGTGACAAACTTAAAACACACAAGGCAAACTAAAACACACAAACAGAGAAACAAATTAAAACACACAAAGTAAATTAAAATCGTCCTCTTATTAAATTTACCTCAAGCTCCAACTGGGTGTTGTAGATACTTCTCTCAATATCTCAGAGTTGGCTTTCTAAATCCTCAACATGAGCAACTAACTCTGGTGGTTGCAAAGCCCAAATACGATGTGTTTTAAAAAATCTTATCTGCTTTTTGAGATGAGTTCGGATAGGTTGAAATGTTCAAGCATGTACAAGAGGTACTGTCTCATGATTAAAATGATAAGAGAGGACTGTAATGGGTAAACAAGCACACTTACACAAAAATAAGTTCAATCAACAAAAGAATAATCAAAATAAAGAAAAGAATCAAATCAAATTGCTGAAAAGAAAAGAAAAAAACTCAATTTAAACTTGGTGGGTCACTCAGATTTACTTCGCTATCCTTTCCATGTGGTTGGTACTCTAGATATGGCTTTAATCTTTGACCATTAACTTTAAAAGTGACGCCGTTCTTTGGATCCTTAATTTCAATTGCCCCATATGGAAAAATAGTGTGAACAATAAAAGGGCCAGACCATCGAGAACGTAACTACCTGGAAATAGGTGCAAGCCAAAATTGAATAAAAGCACTTTCTGACCTGAAGTGAAAGATTTTCTCATAATTTGCTTGTCGTGAAAGACTTTTATTCGCTGCTTGTAAATCTTGGCATTTTCATACTCGTCATTGCGAATTTCTTCAAGTTCTGCCAGCTATAATCTTCTTTCTGAGCCAGCTTGCTGCATGTCAAAATTGAATTTCTTGATGGCCCAGTACGCACGATGCTCAAGTTCCACAGGTAGGTGGCAAGCTTTTCCATACACTAGCCTGTAGGGTGACATCTCTATTGGAGTTTTGAAAGCTGTTCTATATGCCCATAATGCATCATCGAGCCTCAACGACCAATCTTTTCTGTCGGGCCTCACCGTCTTCTCTACAACGTGCTTTATTTCTCGATTGGAAATCTCAACTTGACCACTGGTTTGCGGATGATATGGGGTTGCCACTTTATGAGTGATGAAGTACTTTGTCAAAAGTGCTTTGAATGATTTATTGCAAAAGTGGGCACCACCATCACTGATTATTGCTCGAGGAAATCCAAAGCGTGAAACAATATTGCTTTTCAAAAATCTTATCACCACTTTGTGATCGTTGGTCCTACACGGAATTGCCTCTACCCATTTCGAAACATAGTCAACACCAACCAATATGTATTGATGGCCAAAAGATGGAGGAAAGGGTCCCATGAAATCGATACCCCATACATCAAAAATTTCAACCACTAAAATTGGGTTTAGTGGCATCATATTTCTTCGTGTTATGCTCCCAATTCGTTGACACCTATCACATGAAGAACAAAATGTGTAAGCATCTCGAAATATAGTTGGCCAATAGAAACCACATTGTAAAATTTTCAGAATGCTTTTCTTTAAGCATCAAGTGGCCTCCACAAGCTTGTTCATGGCAGAATGAAAGAATGTTTTGAAATTCATTCTCTGGGACACATCGTCGAACAATTTGATCTGCACAATACTTGAATAAATAAGGATCATCCCAAAACAAATTCTTTATTTCTGCAAAGAATTTGGCCTTGTCCTGCTTAGTCCAATGCTCCAAGTTGACTCAGAACAAGATAATTAACAATATCAGCATACCATGGTACTACTTCCACACTCATTAATTATTCATCTGGAAATGACTCATTCAAGGGTAATGGTTCTATAGTTGTGTCAAAATGGAGACGCAAAAGATGGTCAGCCACAACATTTTCTGTTCCTTTCTTATCCTTGAATTCTAAGTCAAATTCCTGCAAAAGTAACACCCAACGAATTAGTCTAGCTTTTGCATCTTTCTTTGTGAGAAGATATTTAAGAGCAGCATGATATGTAAATATAATTATTTTACAACCAATGAGATAAGATCGAAATTTCTCTAGTGCAAACACTATTGCTAACATTTATTTTTCAGTAGTTGAATAATTCAATTGTGCATCATTCAATGTCATACTAGCATAGTAAATCACATGGGGAATTCGATCAACTCTTTGTCCTAATACTGCTCCCACTGCATAATCAGATGCATCACACATAAGCTCAAAAGGTAAATTCCAATTTGGGGGCTGAATGATAGGTGATGATGTCAACAACTGCTTTAGCTTTTCAAATGCCACAAAACATGAATCATCAAAGACAAAAGGTACATCCTTAGCAAGTAAATTGCATAAGGGTCTAGAAACTTTGCTAAAATCTTTAATGAAACGTCTATAAAACCAAAGATGCCCAAGGAAAGATCTTACTCGATCGCTTTTAGGTAGAGGAAGATTAGAAATGAGATCCACCTTGGCTTTATCAACCTCAATACCTTTACTCGAAATGATGTGACCGAGAACAATACCTTGTTTAACCATAAAATGGCATTTCTCCCAATTTAAGACTAAATTCTTCTCTATACATCTCTGCAGAACTAGTGTTAGATGATGTAAACATTGATCAAATGAATCACCAAAAATAGAAAAGTCATCCATAATGACCTCAAGGAATCGTTCAACCATATCAGAAAAAATGCTCAACATGCATCGTTGAAATGTAACAGGTGCATTACATAATCCAAATGGCATTCTCCTATATGCAAAAGTACCAAAAGGGCAAGTGAAGGTAGTCTTCTCTTGATCTTTTGGTGCTGTGGGAATCTGATTATATCCTGAGTAGCCATGTAGAAAGCAATAAAATTCATGACCTGCTAGTCTATCAAGCATTTGATCGATAAATGGTAAAGGAAAATGGTCTTTACGTGTAACAGAATTCAACTTCCTATAATCAATGCATACACGCCATCATGTAGTTACTCTAGTGGGCACTAATTCATTATTAGCATTGGTAACTACTGTGACTCCTGACTCTTTGGGGACAACTTGCACAGGACTGACCCATGAACTATTAGAAATGGGATAAATGATGCCTGCATCTAATAGCTTAAGGACTTCAGTGCGAACAACCTCTTTCATGTTAGGATTTAACCGACGTTGCATTTCCCTAGTAGGTCTAGCATTTTCATCAAGGTGAATGTAATGCATGCAGTCTACTGGGTTTATATCTTTTATGTCTGCTATGGTCCGTCCTAATGCTCCTTTGTGCTTTTTTAAAACTTCCAACAACTTACCTTTTTGTTCGTCATTAAGGGAGGAAGAGATGATTACTGGCAAAGTACTTTCTTCTCCCAGGAATGCGTATTCCAAAGTGTTGGGTAATGGCTTGAGCTCGAGTTTTGGTGGTGATTTCTGATAATGGGTTGAGTTTTTTCTCTGATGGCACTAGTTGTTCAGCTCTTGACTTCCATTTATTTGTGTCCATGGATGGTGCTAAGTCAAACATGGCGTTGACCTCATCGATTGATCTGTCAACATCAAAATCCAAACCGAAGTGAGTTAAACATGTTTGTAAAGGATCATCACTAAGATTTGACAGAAAATTATTATCAACTAATGTTTCTATTAAATCCACATCAACAATTCCATCATCTGCATTGTGAGGTTGTTTGGCAATGTTGAAGATATTGAGTTCCATGGTCATATTGCCAAAGGACAACTGCACTGGTTGAGTGTCAATTACAATGAAATCAACAGGAAAATAAAATTTGTCTACCTGAATAAGCACGTCCTCCACAATACCACGAGGTATTTTTGTGGACCGATCTGCAAGTTGTAACACCACTGGAGTTGGGTGTAATTCTCCCAGTCCAAGTTTCACAAATACAGAGTAAGGCAACAGATTTACACTAGCTCCTAAATCCAACAAAGCATTCTCAATTGTGTGGTTCCCTATACTACATGAGATAGTGGGGGAGCCTGGATCTTTGTATTTTGGAGGCATTTTATGTTGGAGTATAGAACTAACATTTTCTGTTAAAAAGGCCTTTTTCTGAACATTAATATTTCGCTTTTTAGTGCAAAGATCTTTAAGAAACTTGGCATAAGATGGCACTTATTTTATAGCTTCAAGCAAAGGGATGTTAACACTTACCTGTTTGAAGATTTCAAGAATGTCACCTGTGGATTTTCCCTTCTTTCCTTTAGCTAACCTCTGAGGAAATGGAGCTTTAGGAACATATTCTCGCGAGTTGGTTTCCTCTTTCTCCTTTGGTGATGGGTCCTCAGCATTTACAGGTACAATCTGAGTTGATTTTGGCATCTCCACTTTGTTATCGACTTCTTTCCCTTTTCACAAGGTCATGATAACTTTGACCTCTCCATGTTGTTGTGGTGAACTGGTACTTGCTTCATGCATTTTTTTAAGATTAAGCACTGGTTGACTTGGAAATTTTCTTTTCTCAACGGTCATTACCAAGGTTTGAACTGAAGAAGCAAGTTGTCCCACCATTTTCTCGAGGCTTGAAACTGATTGGGCTTGTGAGTTGAAGCCCGCTCTCAACTCATTTCGCAATTCATCAATGGTACAGTTCTGCTGCTCGATTCTGGAATGAGTAGAATTCTTGAAATTCTGAAATGTATCCTCCCATAGTCTGGGTTGAGAGTGGTTTGGGTTTTGATTGTATGGTCTAAATGGTGGCTGAAAGGCTTGAGAAATTTGAGGAATTGGTGGAATTGGTTGGATTGGTGGAGGTGGAGCTGCTGGTCCATTTTGTTGGAATCCTTGAGACCATGAAAAATTGGGGTGGTCTCTCCATCCAGGGTTATATGTGTTGGAGTATGGGTTGTAATTCGATGGTTTTCTCATGACACCTATGGCATTGGCTTGATCTGAATATGAGTCATGGTCATGTGGTTCTACTGATTTAGCAGTCGCTAATGATGCTATTTGTCGGGAAAGACCTTCGACCATCTCCTTGACTTCTTTAATTCCCGAACTCGACTCACCAACATGAACCTCATTTACTGCCTTGATTCTTCTGGTATTTCTGAGTGATCGACTCCGTTGTTGGAAATTATCTGATTGTCGCTGGAAGAATTCCCAAATCTCTGAAGCGCTTTTCGACATTAGCTCTCCTCCACTGGTCGCCATTAGCCATTCTTGCACATGTGGCAATAATCCCTCCAAAACGTATTGGCATTGGTGCCATTTCTCATACCCATGATGTGGACACTTCAAGAGTAGCCCATTGAATCGCTCCCATGCTTCGAAAAATTGCTCGTCGTCTCTTTGGGTAAATTCTGAAATTTCCCTACGAATAGCATTGGTTTTATGAACTGGGAAATATTTATTTAAAAATTTTGTTACCATTTATTCCCATGATGTAATGCTATTAGCAGGCAATGTATTAAACCATGAACGAGCTCTATCTTTTAAAGAAAATGGGAATAGTCTAAGTTTAACATCATCATCTGAAAAATTTTCGTATTTAAAAGTTTGACAAATAGCATGAAAATCATTCAGATGATTATATGGGTCCTCATTTTCTAAGCCATAGAATGTGGGGAGACAATTTAGCACACTAGGTTTTAATTCAAAACTCCTAGTAGCTACATTTGGGTATCTGATGCATGATGTGCTCAAATTAGCTAAAGGACTGAAATAATCCTTAAATGGCCTCTCCTGTGGTTCTGGTTGTTGGTTTTGTAAATCCATGTCAAATTTCTTTTTAAATGCAGTGTGTGTTGTGTGTGCGAAGCGTTTTTTCTAATTCAAGGTTTAAAGGCTCAAGATTAGGTGATAATGACCTTCGACCATGCATGCAAAGAATAAAATAAATAAAAGCAAAACAAATAAAAATAAATAAGAAGGAAAAATTACGATACTAACCTTGCCACGTTGTTACAACTTTACTATGAAAACACACTTAATTGCTATAAGAAAAAGAAATTACGTGAAATAAATTACAAAGAAAGATAACAAGATAAACAAAATTAAATTACAAAGAAAAATAATAGGAAAATTAAATTACACACATTTAAAGAAGAAAAAAAAATGAAATTCTAACCTTAATTTTTTTTTTTAATGAGAAAATGAGAAAAAGAAAAAAAAATTACAAGAAAATAACTAAAAAAATAAATAAATATTAAAAAAAAAACTAATTCCACGAATTAAAATACTTACCTCCCCGGCAACGGCGCCAAAAACTTGTTGTGCAAATTTTATTTAACTCAAGTTTACCTAATCTATCAGAATAGATTAATGGTGACGAGTGTCGATCCCATGAGGTGGATTTTAATTATATATAGAATTAAATTTTAAGTGGGTGGTTGGATTTAGGTGAAATTAATTTAAACTGCTAGAATTTAAATTAAAATGGCAGAATAAACTCAAACTAAAACTATCGAGATAAAGCGCTGGTATCCTGGACCGCATCAACGTGTCCATGGGCTAAATATTCCATATTAATACCAATTAAATCATGAGGGGATTCCACACTCATGAACCACGCCAAATAACTATGGTGTTATGGTTTATCGTACAATAATAATAACCTTGTACTAGTGCCGGCTTAACTGTATGATTCAGACAAGACTATTATTATTTATCGACGAAAAGTCAAAACAACCACAAATATTAGAGGGGAAGAGAAAGTGAATTTACCAAATTAAGCCCATGGAACATGTTGAGACTTCACCGTCAACCCAAGCTTAAAAGAAAATTAGCTACTCATTTTTGAACTAGAGGTAAAATGGGAATTTATTAAAATACATAGAAAATACAAGAAGGAGAAGGAATTACAAAAATCTAAGCTTAGAAATGAATTGTGGATATCAAATTGGGGAGGAGCCCCTTTTATAGATACATGGAGTGAATCATGACCATCGCCTCGACGCTTGACGTCAGATCGCCATCGTCACAACAACAATACCTCTATCGAACAAGAACACTATTTACACAGTACACACGGTTTGACCACTATTTGCACAGTATACTCGGTTTGACCACGGTTTTGTATAGTAACCCGGTTTTGCACAGTAACCCGGTTTTGCACAGTAATACTATTCAGACAAGACTGCACGTATGAATAAGCCGATATGTGAACAAAGGACATTTTCTTTTTATGCTCCTCCTAAGGTTTTCGACCGTCCTGAGTTCAAATGTGATGTCTGCTTTGCTGTCTGATCACTCGTTCATTATGAAACGATCGTGATGCCCCTAAAATACATAAAATACCTAATTATAATGAAACACACATAATTAAATAACAAAATACTTAAATAAATAAAAGTAGCAATGTTAGTGAGACTTGAAGTGTAAAATGACGATTTTCTCCTTTATAAATATACACTTTCTAACACTCAACAGATTTCATTATGGAAAGTATAAAGAGTTCGTTCAGGCAACCATAAATCTTAGTTGTGCTTTAGCAGAGAGAGAGCTACATTGTGCATATGGAGGAGGTGACCGAGGGTTATCAAAGCTGGTCTCAGAAGCTATTTTCATTCTAGGAAGCCAAGTACTAGGCATCAAAACCTTTAGGATGTCTAACCAACCCACTAACTGGAGAAGAGTTAATTGTCTTAAGTATGCAAGAAAGAATATCTGAAATCTTAAATCAAGCTATTGCTTTCTAGGAGATCTTCCAACTTTAGAGGCGCTAATCACATTTACTTTTTGGGCCCATTTGAATATCCATAAAAAATTTATCAGTTTGTTAAATGTCAATAACTTTTATGATCATTTAATAACATTTCTTAATCATGCAATTAAAAATTATTTCATTCCACCCTCAACAAAAAAACTCTTTATTTATGCTTCTACTACTAACCAATTACTTGATCTTTTGTAAGATTACAAACCAAAGCCAGATCCCATGACTTTAGTGTTAGATTGGGCAACTGATGATGATGGCAGTAACCCTGGTAGAAAGAGTAAATTAGATTTAACTCACTATTTGTAAATATTTTCTAACAGTGGCCAGGTGATGTATTCTAAACTCTACTACTTTCTTTTAAGACATTGAGCACAATATCTCCTTCAAGTTGGGGGGGGAATAGTTGACAATTGTATAATGTTTTAGTTCTAATGATGTTTTTACTAATTTTATTTATAAAGACTAACTTTGGATAAAATTTTGAGTAAAAAATAGCAGAATATATCATGTAGTGTCTCTATAAACGCATCTTCTTAAACTTTAGAATCACGTTTCTAAAAAAAAAAAATTATTTTCTAACTTTCTTTTTCTTTTTCTTTTTTTTCTCTTAATCATCTCCTTTAAGTTTCTGCAATCAGTCCAAAAAAAAAGAAAGCAAAAAGTACAAAAAAAAAGAGTTTTTCTTTTGCTATGTGATCTTTTAACATTGGATAACATGATAATTTTTAAATTTTGGTATCTGTATTATCTTTGACCTTGAGTTATGTTATACCATGTTTTTCCCTTTGCATGTTGAAATGTAAATTGAGAAATTTAATGAGTAAAACTGATTAAACCATTTGGAGGAATGTATCTTTCATGATAAGTCCAAGTGAGTTTTTAAGTCTCTTATCCTTAAAAAGTAGCCTTCTTTACTTATACAGCTTTATAGTTTATTATAAAATATCCATAGCTAGCCCCTTTGAGCCTATATACCAAAAAAAAAATTTCTTTGGTAACCTATTATCTAGCCTCACTCCAATATGGAGTACCACCTTATGTTTTATATTTTCGACACCCAACTATGTTTAAAAATAAGGATGATTATGTACTCTTGATAATGGTGCTATAATATATATATATATAAATTAATTGGTAGACCAGATCTTCTATAAAAATCTATATCTAGATTCTCCACATCTTCTGACAAAGACCTAAGTTCAAGTATTCCAATATTGGAAAGGAAATTCTCAAAAATTCCTTCAGTTATAAATTTGCCTTTTCAAAGCCAGCCTAGGTTTTCCACTTCGGACATACCTAGTTCGTCTATACGTTCTGTTGATTATACTACTAGTGTCCCTCACCCAATTTATACTAGTAGTCAACAAGAACAAAGACAGGAAGAGAAGGAACCTTCTCCTCCAACCTCTCCTACATTTTCTGCGGTTATAGAAAATATAATAAATGTTCTCAAAAAAGATTTTGAACTTGACAAACCTCTTTTGCATAAAGATTTTTATTCAGAACATAATAAAGAAAAAGACTTTGGTTTTTTAAACATTTTCTAAACCAAAGAAAAGAAATCCAAGAAATTTACTATAAGTTTGTAAATTTGCATAAAGCTCATATTATGTTTTTTGATTGGTTTGATATTTATGCTTCGGAAAACAACATTTATATCCTTTTAAAGAATCAAATCCGATCACAATTCGTAAAAAAATCACTGAATGGAATCTATCAGATACTGATAGAACATTTGAATCTGAGCATCCTCTCCTCAAGAGTATCACCATAAGTCATGGTGAACCGCCTGTTCAACTCAAAGCTTCTCCTTATAAAAACCAAAAATCAAATGATATAGAGAAAAATTTAGATAGCATTATCCAACAGAATAATTTCTGTAATGCTAATCTAAATAATATAGGAAAACAGTTGACCAGGATAGAAAATCAAATCCAGAAGTCGACCGTTGAAATTCCTTCTCCTGTTATATCAAAATCTGACTCCTTGAAAAAGCTTAAAGAACCTATTTTCAAACCTTTCCGGGTTTCGAAACATAGTCAAAAACTTGTTCAAGACTCTAAATCAGATTTTGCCAAAGCCATTAAAGAACAACTTGATCGAATAGAAGCATCCTCTTCTGCTTCTACTTCTAAAGTTCAAATTGCTCCTGATAGTGCTCAATCCAGCAAGATTGGAGTACTAGAACAGGATCAATCTTCTATAGCCTCTTATGATATGGAAGCCTTTAAAGAAGAACCTATTCCTAAAACCAATAAAATCCATCAATTACCCACCACATAACCACCGTGATCTAGCTCGCATAATAGACTGCGCAAGATGAAATCAACCCCGCTTAATGCATCTTTCCGCTTCCATGGTAGCGAATATACATCGGAATGTCCTGAACACAATATCCTAGATTGCTGCGCAGATGACCATGGCAAAGAAATGCCTATAAAACCCAATCGAACTTCTCCGACAAGGTCATCGGGCAGTAAATTCTCATCATTGGGTTTATCGTCAACTTAAAGGTCGCCATGATCATCTTCTCACCAAACAAAGAACAATTAGAAATTTTAAATTCCATTCAAACGGACGAAGATGGTACGCCCATCCTTGATAAGTTTAATAGCCCAATTCCAGATGCACTTGCAAGCACCTTAATCATTACTATATCCCTCCATTTCATTGGAGACCCTTCTCACCTTAGAGATAAAAATGTTGAGTTACTACATAATTTAAAATGTAGAAATCTTAGTGATTTTCAAAGCTATAAAACCACTTTCTTCACTAGACTTTTCTTAAGAGATGATGCAAACCATATAACTTGGAAAGAAAAATTCCTTGCTGGTTTACCTACTCTCTTAGGAGAAAAGGTAAGAAATTCCATTAAAACTCTTTATGACAATCGCACTCCTTATGACGAACTCACCTATGGTGAATTAGTCAGCTTTGTCAATAAAGAAGGTCTAAAAATATGCCAAGATCTGAAATTACAGAAACGTCTAAAATAGGAACTTAGAAAATCTAAGCAAGAATTAGGCAGTTTCTGTAAGCAATTCAATTATGATCCTTTTAAAATCCCTACTTCCAAAGATTGTAATGGTAAGTGCTCTTCGAGACCTTACAAAAAACATTACAAGTCTAAAAGCCACAAAAATCCCGTGTCTGATTTAAGAGAACGCTTTTATAAGAAGTCTTCAAGGCCTTATAAAAAGCCCAGATTCTCCAAAAAGAAAGACCTTAAAGCCAAACCAAAAAGTCCTTTCGATTACAAAGAAGCCACATGCTACAAATGTGGACAAAAAGGTCATACTGCAAAGTTTTGCAGAATGAACAAAAGACTTCACGAGCTTGGTTTTGATGAAAAAATCCTTTCTAAAATCTCTCCTTTACTCATTGAGTCTTCTGACTCAGATTCAAATTTCTCCTTGTCTGGAGACAGTGATCCTCTACTTCTATCTCAGAATTAAATGATTTTGATTCTGATACTTCTATCTCAGAATTAAATGATTTTGATTCTGATACTTCTATCTCAAGCAATAGTGATTCTGATACAGAATCATATTTAAAGAAGATCAATGTTTTAACCAAAGAACAAGAAACTTTTCTTGAACTTGTTAAACACATTTCTGATCCTACTTTTCAAAGAGAATATCTTGATAAACTTTTAAAGACTTTGGAAAAGCCAGAAACTTCTAAAACTCTAACAATTAAAAAGAACACTTATGATCTCACAGAAATCTTGGACAAAAAGAAAATAAAGAAAATGACTCCAAATATCCAAGACCTTCAAAAAGAGATTAAAGAAATCAAACTTGAAATCAAAGATTTAAAAGAAAAATAAAAAAAAATGACTCAGAAACTATCCAGCTTTTATTACAAAGACAATTACAGGATAATTCTGATAAAGAATCAAACTCTGGTGATGAAAATAATCAACAACTTGAAAACATTGAATCAATACCCAATGATTTTCTTTTTGTTTTAAAACAAATCACCACAAGAAAATATTTAATCAAAATTATTTTGATTTTTTCCAAAGAATTTGAAATTGACACCATTAGCTTATTTGACACTGGTGCTGATTTAAATTGTATTAAAGAAGATATTGTTCCAAAGAAATTTCATGAAAAAACAAATGAAAGGCTTTCTGCCGCCAACAATTCAAAATTAACGATCAAATCTAAAGTTGATGCATCCGTACACAACAATGATTTTGAATTTAAAACCTCTTTCCTTTCGACAAATGATATTCATCATGTTGTTATTTTAGGAACCCCTTTTATAAACCTTATTACCCCCGATACTGTAAATTATGATAGTATATCTTCTAAACCAAAAGGAAAAAAATTAATTTTCCCTTTTATAGAAAAATCTAAAACCAGGAACTTAAACATCGTAAAAGCCTTTCTGTCTATCAGAACCAAATAAATGTCTTGCTCAAATCAAAACAAACTAATTTAGTTTGTTTACAAAAAGAATTAAATTTAAAAAGAATAGAAAGCCAATTGAAAAATGATTTCATATAAAGAAAAATTTCTAATTTTAAAACTTTAATTGAAAAAGAAATATGTGCTGATTTACCAACTGCGTTTTGGAACAGAAAACAATATTTGGTAGATTTACCATATGAACATTCTTTTGATGAAAAACAAATACCTACTAAAGCACGTCATATTCAAATGAATATGGATTTAGAACAACATTGTAAAAAAGAAATTAAAGATTTAGAGTCCAAATGACTCATTGTTAAGTCTAGGTCTCCTTGGTCTTGTGCCGCTTTCTATGTCAATAAGAATTCTGAGATAGAAAGAGGAACACCTAGATTGGCAATAAATTATAAACCTCTTAATAAAGCTTTAAAATGGATTAGGTATCCTATACCTAATAAAAAAGATTTGCTTAAAAAACTTCACTCTGCATTCATATTTTCAAAATTTGACATGAAGTCGGGTTTTTGGCAAATTCAAATTCGTCCTAAAGACCGTTATAAAACTACTTTCACTGTTCCATTTGGCCAATACGAATGGACAGTAATGCCTTTTGGTTTAAAAAATGCACCTTCAGAATTTCAAAGAATTATGAATGATATTTATAATCCTCTTTCTGAATTTTGCATTGTTTATATTGATGATGTGTTGATTTTTTCCCAATCAATAGATCAACATTTTAAACACTTAAAGACTTTCTATTTCGCAACTAGAAAAACCGGATTAGCCATTTCTAGTTCAAAAATTTCCTTATTTCAAACTAAAGTCAGGTTTCTTGGTCATTACATTTCAAAGGGAACTATCACTCCTATCGAAAGATCTCTTGCTTTCACTGATAAGTTTCCTGACAAAATCCTTTATAAAACCCAATTGCAAAGATTTTTGGGAAGTCTAAATTATGTTCTTGATTTCTGTCCTAACATCAATAGGATAGCAAAACCATTGCATGATAGGTTAAAAACGAATCATGTTGCATGGTCGGAAAATTATACTAAAGTTGTTAAACAGATAAAGAGTCTCGTTAAAGACATTCCATGTTTATTTCTTGCAAATCCTGCATTACCTAAAATCGTTGAAACCGATGCATTAGATTTAGGTTATGGTGGGATATTAAAACAAATTGATAATAATAAAGAACAAGTAGTACAATATGTTTCTGCACATTGGAATGAATGTCAGAAAAACTATTCCACTATTAAGAAAGAAATTTTATCTATTGTCCTGTGTATTTCTAAATTTCAAAGTGATTTATTAAATAAAAAATTTTTACTTAGGATTACTTAGAATTGATTGCAAAGCTGCAAAACATGTTTTAGAAAAAAGTTGTTCAAAACCTTGCATCAAAACAAATTTTTGCACGATGGCAAGCTATTTTAAGTATTTTTGATTTCGATATTGAGTTTATTAAAGGAGATACAAATTCTCTCCCTGATTTTCTAACCATGGAATTTCTTCAAAACAGATAATGCCGCCAAAAAGAAAAGACAAAGGGAAAGGGATTCTCAAAGATCCTGTGTCCCAAACACCCTCTAAAGCCTCCCAGACTTCTTCACCTAACGAAAAATTACTCTCTTCTGTTATGCCTATCAAATCTTGGATTGATATGGGAGAAGAACAAGAAGCTCAAGAAGGTCAGTCTGAAGCCCTTACCTCCCAGGAGCAGGTAAAAGAATGGATGCAATCCATCTCTAAATCCCTTGAGCTCATGCTCGCTCTACAAAGTTTTTCTCAAAGTCAAATTTCTCCTAAAGAAGAAATTCAAAAACCTGTTTCTAAAGAAGTATCTAAAGCTTCTTCTCAAAATGTAGTTCTTTCTAGTGAAAGTTCATCCTCTCAAATTGTTCTTTCACAAACAAAGCTTCCGAAGAAAACCTCGGAATGGTTTGATAAACCTATTTTCAAAATATTTTATCCATGGAAGATGAGTTTTACCATACGGATCCATTTCAAGCAATTTTAAAGATTTTCCCCAAAGGTTGGTTTTTTAAACCATGGGATTTATCAAAACCCCAGCCTTATTATCAAAGTATTTTGGAATTCACAGAGTCTGTGAAATTCAAACATTTTTATCTCAGTGAAGCTCATTCTGAGCCCGCCTATTCAATGGCAACCATTCTAAAAGTTTTGAGCCCAAAACAGTGGGGTGATCTACTCCACAAACCCAAAGCTTTCCCTCTAAATTTTCAAAGTCGTATGAACCATAGACCATCCTTCTCCTATTGGGATTACCAACAGGCCTGGTTCAACACCTTCTTCATACAAAACCCTAAAAAGACCCACTCATGGTTATTTTTCTTCAATTCTAAAATAACCGTGCAAAGCCTACCAAATTGGTTCCAACAATAGTGGAATTATTTTGGTCCAAGCCCAGATATTCTTACCCCTAACGCTATCCATTGTTTCAATCTCTTTAAAGCCCATTATACCCCTACAGAGGCTGAGAAACGTTTTCCCTCCTTTCTCTGTTTCTGTACAAATTTCTTCCTCCCATGGGTATGGATGTGGAATTTCAGATATCACACCCAAGAATCCCAACTTATCTTACAAAGAACTTTTAAAGTAAAATGGTGGTCCAAATTTGATGAACAGTCAAAGTTGACTGAGGACATAGTCCAAAAATGGCTATCCTCAAAACATCTCCTGACCCCCAGTGTTAAGGATGTTAAAGCCCAGGGAACCTTCCTTACCCAAAAATCCAAAGCTCAATCTCTTTTGGCCAGTGCCAAAACAAAAGAAGAATATTTTAAAGTCATGGAACAAGCCAGGATCGAGCCTTCGTTGCTACCATCCGATCACGACAAAGGCAGAGAGTTTATATCTCTCGGGGACGACAAAGAAGATGATTGCTTCGGAATCTTTCCCCCCATATCTTTAAAGAAGTCAATGTAATTATTACACTTTTTATTCTGTCTCCCATGTAATTATTGTTTATTTCTAATTATTATGCTTATCTTCTTGTAATTTTCTTTATTTAGTTGTATTCTCACTATTCCTTTCACGGAATATGTAAAAGCAAAAAGCAACAAAGAAAAAGCACAAGTAATGAAAAAGGAAAAGCAAAAGATGGTCCGACATAAAGGGCCCACTCTCCATCTACTCCAAGGCTCCCATGTGATTCCACAATGTCACCCAGCCTATTTAAAGAAGCAGAAGTTGTAGAAGAAGGCATCCGAATTCAGAAACCTTCATTCTCCTCCTCTAATTCTCTCAAGGTCTGGAAATCAAAATCAGAAAACATCAAGGATATTTTCCTGTTTTCAGATTAATTTCCCAAACCTTTCTGTAATATTTATTTTCTTTTAAAGCATTTGGATCCAAGCAACGACTATATGTAAGATTTGTAATTCATGTATTTATTTAAAGCTTGTAATAAATTTTAAAGTCCAAATGTATGTTTAAATTTCTGCAATTTATTTTAAAGCATATTTCGCAGACTGATCTATATCAGATCCCCGCCATAAAATCGACACGCTCCTTCAAGCATGTAGACCGATCTCCCTTCAATTGTATTTCTCTTCTCACTCCTTCCAATCAGAATATTAGTTCTGGGATCCAGATCTAATATTTTCTCTGAGCCTTGTGTTGCTTAGGGTTGCATAAAGAATAAAACTTTAAAAGGTATATTGGCTGGAAACCAGAACGTGCGGACTATTGATCTGTTCTAAGTCAGATCTGGGTCGAAAGACAGACTAGTTTCTGCATCGATGTGGTCTAACAACGCCCCGTACCAATTAAAATTGTTTATTAAAGTCTTTTATTATGATATTCTTGAACATTCACTTACTTTCCACGATCCCAGTCGTTATTGGTATCAGAGCTCATGCTAATCCTAGTAATGATTAGGGTGGCAACTACATCCTGAATTGGGCTATTAATCAAGGATGGGCGTACCATCTTCATCCGTTTGAATGGAATTTAAAATTTCTAATTGTTGCTGTTTGGTGAGAAGATGATCCCACCAACCTTTAAGTTGACCAGTAAACCCAGCAATGAGAATTTCTGCAATGGCCTTGTCAGAAGTTCCCGATTGGGTTTTATAGGCATTTTCCGCCATGGTCATATGTTGCAACAATCCTAGGATATTGTATTCAGACATACCATCTATATTCCACTCATAGACAGAAGATGCATTAAACCGAGATTGATTTAACGCACTTGGTCTATTATCTATAGCTAGATCTGGTGGATTATTGACGGCTGGGAGTGCTAATTCCCAATGGATTTTATTGGTTTTAGGAAACAATTTGAGAGGATGAACTTTCACCAGAAAGAACTACATTTTGAGAAGAAGCTTTAGAAATTTCTTTAGAAACAGGTTTTTGAATTTCTTCTTTAGGAGAAATTTGACTTTGAGAAAAACTTTGTAGAGCGAGCATAAGCTCAGGGGATTTAGAGATGGTTTGCATTCACTTACTTTTATTGGTAAAGATTTAAAAGTTTTCTTTTACAAACCGTAAAACACTACTTACCATTGATTTGGTCTACTTTCCACGTTTAGTGCCACATGGCTTCACATGTGGGGCTAGGGGTCTCTACACGGGAGCGGGACCCAACCATTGAGGAGGGATATATATATTAATCCCATTCCCCCCCGAGGCTCGAACCCTGGTGGCTTTGATACCACTTACGACCGGGATCGTGGAAAGTAAGTGAATGTTCAAGAATATCATAATAAAAGACTTTAATAAACAATTTTAATTGGTACGGTGCGTTGTTCGACCAGATCGATGCAAAAACTAGTCTGCCTTTGGACCCAGATCTGACTTAGAACAGATCAATAGTCCGCACGTTCTGGTTTCCAGCCAATATACCTTTTAAAGTTTTATTCTTTATGCAACCCTAAGCAACACAAGGCTCAGAGAAAATATTAGATCTGGATTCCAGAACTAATATTCTGATTGGAAGGAGGGAGAAGAGAAATACAATCGAAGGGAGAGATCTGGTCTCTATGCTTCGAAGGAATGATAAATAAAGTTTTATGACCGGGTGTTGCTTAGGGTTGCATAAAGAATAAAACTTTAAAAGGTATATTGGCTGGAAAGATTTGTGTTGGTATAACTACTTCTAAAACTTTAAAAGGTATATTGGCTGGAAAGATTTTGTGTTGCATAAAGAATAACTACTTCTAAAGTTATTGGTATCAGAGGCAAGGGGAAGTAGTGTTTTACGGTTTGTAAGGATTTTGTGTTTGTAAATCTATAATAAGATTAAAAATTTTGCTGAAAACGGTAATGGGTTACCTTCGGGTGCTTAGGTAGCATTTGGTCATAAGTCCCGTTTTGAAGATTAAGGGCAGTAAAACCAATTCTTAGCCTATGATTGATTTACCTAATTAGTAAATTTTGAGTCTTTTATAAGTTTGCAGTCATGGAGTCATTACTCCGTAGAACATCATCTTTCTCTAGCTCTTCTTCCGAGAAAACTAGTGTTTCAAAGAACGTGGTGAATTCAAAAGAATTCATTATTGAAGATTTTGACAAAGCAATTGACAATTGGGATTTACCAAAGATTTCTAAAGACAAGATTTATAAAATGAAAAAACTTGATTTCTTAAAGACTGATTGTGTTATAAAGACCGAAGAAAGAGATATCACACTTTCAAAGCCATTTGAGACAATTCACTTGTTTTCATAACACTCTTTAAAGAAATTAAAAGAAAAGAATTTTAATTATGTTCATATCGGCTTGATCCAGGTCGGTATAAAACCCTTAACCAAAGAAGGATTAAATATTTCTATTCTAGCCGTCCTCAGAGATGGGAGATTAATTTCCTTTGATGATTCCTTACTTAGTAGTATTGAATCTAGTCTCTGTAAAGGAATAATTTCATTTGACTGTTATCCCAACATAACGGTTTCTTTAAAAGACAAAAATATTTTGAAAAGCATGATTTTACAGATCAAAACACATAACTATCATATGTTAGAAGGATATGTTCCAGTTGCGTTAATTTTCAAAATATCATACAAAGCCATGATTTCAGCGTTTAACACGCAACATAAATTCCAATTAAAAAGAGATGAAACTCTTCTCTTGGAGACTGACCTATCCAAAGCAAATACTGTTATACCCAGACCCATCCAATGGAAGGACATTAACCTTCCAAAATAATCAATATTGATTATTTTCATCACCAGAGTTTGATTCTTTATCAGAATTATATTGTAATTGTCTTTGTAATAAAAGCTAGATAGTTTCTGAGTCATTTTTTTGTTTTTCTTTTAAATCTTTGATTTCAAGTTTGATTTCTTTAATCTCTTTTTGAAGGTCTTGGATATTTGGAGTCATTTTCTTTATTTTCTTTTTGTCCAAGATTTCTGTGAGATCATAAGTGTTCTTTTTAATTGTTAGAGTTTTAGAAGTTTCTGGCTTTTCCAAAGTCTTTAAAAGTTTATCAGGATATTCTCTTTGAAGAGTAGGATCAGAAATGTGTTTAACAAGTTCAATAAAAGTTTCTTGTTCTTTGGTTAAAACATTGATCTTCTTTAAATATGATTCTGTATCAGAATCACTATTGCTTGAGATAGAAGTATCAGAATCAAAATCATTTAATTCATCAACTTGTAGAGGATCACTGTCTCCAGACAAGGAGAAATTTGAATCTGAGTCAGAAGACTCAATGAGTAAATGAGAGATTTTAGAAAGGAGTTTTTCATCAAGACCAAGCTCGTGAAGTCTTATGTTCATTCTGCAAAACTTTGCAGTATGACCTTTTTGTCCACATTTGTAGCATGTGGCTTCTTTGTAATTAAAAAGAGTTTTTTGTTTGGCTTTAAGGTCTTTCTTTTTGGAGAATCTGGGCTTTTTATAAGGCCTTGAAGACTTCTTTTAAAAGCGTTCTCTTAAATCAGACACGGGATCTTTGTGGCTTTTAGACTTGTAATGTTTTTTGTAAGGTTCGAAGAGCACTTACCATTACAATCTTTGGAAGTAGGGATTTTAAAAGGATCATAATTGAATTGCTTACAGAAACTGCCTAATTCTTGCTTAGATTTTCTAAGTTCCCATTTTAGACGTTTCTGTAATTTCAGATCTTGGCATATTTTTAGACCTCATTTATTGACAAAGCTGACTAATTCACCATAGGTGAGTTCGTCATAAGGAATGCGATTGTCATAAAGAGTTTTAATGGAATTTCTGACCTTTTCCAAGTTATATGGTTTGCATCATCTCTTAAGAAAAGTCTAGTGAAGAAAGTGGTTTTATAGCTTTGAAAATCACTAAGATTTCTACATTTTAAATTATGTAGTAACTCAACATTTTTATCTCTAAGGTGAGAAGGGTCTCCAATGAAATGGAGGGATATAGTAATGATTAAGGTGGCAACTGCATCCTGAATTGGGCTATTAAACTTATCAAGGATGGGCGTACCATCTTCATCCGTTTGAATGGAATTTAAAATTTCTAATTGTTGCTGTTTGGTGAGAAGATGATCCCACCAACCTTTAAGTTGACCAGTAAACCCAGCAATGAGAATTTATGCAATGGCCTTGTCAGAAGTTCCCGATTGGGTTTTATAGCATTTGCTGCCATGGTCTTCTGTTACAACAATCCTAGGATATTGTATTCAGACATTCCATGTATATTCCACTCATAAACAGAAGATGCATTAAACCGAGATTGATTTAACGTACTTGGTCTATTATCTGTAGCTAGATCTGGTGGATTATTGACGGCTGGGAGTGCTAATTCCCAATGGATTTTATTGGTTTTAGGAATAGGTTCTTCTTTAAAGGCTTCCATATCAGAAGAAGCTATAGAAGATTGATCCTGTTCTAGTACTCCAATCTTCCTAGATTGAGCACTATCAGGAGCAATTTGAAATTTAGAAGTAGAAGCAGAAGAGGATGCTTCTATTCGATCAAGTTGTTCTTTAATGGCTTTGGTAAAACCTGATTTAGAGTCTTGAACAAGCTTTTGACTATGTTTCGATACCTGGAAAGGTTTGAAAATAGGTTCTTTAAGCTTTTTCAAGGAGTCAGATTTTGATATAACAGGAGAAGGAACTTCAACGGTCGACTTCTGGATTTGACTTTCTATCCTGGTCAACTGTTTTCCTATTGTATTTAGATTAGCATTACAGAAATTATTCTGTTGGATAATGCTATCTAAATTTTTCTCTATATCATTTGATTTTTATTTTTTATAAGGAGAAGCTTTGAGTTGAACAGGCGGTTCACCATGACTTATGGTGATACTCCTGAGGGGAGGATGCTCAGATTCAATGGTTCTATCAGTATCTGATAGATTCCATTCAGTGATCGTTTTACGAATTGTGATCGGATTTGATTCTTTAAAAGGATATAAAATGTTGTTTTCCGAAGCATAAATATCAAACCAATCAAAAAACATAATATGAACTTTATACAAATTTACAAACTCATAGTAAATTTCTTGGATTTCTTTTCTTTGGTTTAGAAAATGTTTAAAAAACCAAAGTCTTTTTTCCTTATTATGTTCTGAATAAAAATCTTTATGCAAAAGAGTTTTGTCAAGTTCAAAATCTTTTTTTAGAACATTTATTATATTTTCTGTAACTGCAGAAAATGTAGGAGAGGTTGGAGGAGAAGGTTCCTTCTCTTCCTGTCTTTGTTCTTTTTTACTACTAGTATAAATTGGGTGAGGGAAGCTAGTAGTATAATCAACAGAACGTATAGACGAACTAGGTATGTCCGAAGTGGAAAACCTAGGCTGGCTTTGAAAAGGCAAATTTATAACTGAAGGAATTTTTGAGAATTTCCTTTCCAATATTGGAATACTTGAACTTGGGTCTTTGTCAAAAGATGTGGAGAATCTAGATGACATAGATCTTTTGAATGATAGTTTGACTTTACCATCAGAATACTGAGTCACATTATGCAACTCTGTATTTGGCTCAAATTGTTTAGGAATCACTGGTTCAGTGGCACCTTCAAGAATCCATTCTTCTGGAAGATTAATGTCCTTCCATTGGATGGGTCTGGGTATAACAGTATTTGCTTTGGATAGGTCAGTCTGCAAGCGAAGAGTTTCATCTCTTTTTTACTGGAATTTATGTTGCGTGTTAAATGCTGAAATCATGGCTTTGTATGATATTTTGAAAATTTACGCAACTAGAACAGATCCTTCTAACATATGATAGTTATGTGTTTTGATCTGTAAAATCATGCTTTTCAAAATATTTTTGTCTTTTAAAGAAACCGTTATGTTGGGATAACAGTCAAATGAAATTGGTCCTTTACAGAGACTAGATTCAATACTACTAAGTAAGGAATCATCAAAGGAAATGAATCTCCCATCTCTGAGGACGGCAAGAATAGAAGTATTTAATCCTTCTTTGGTTAAGGGTTTTATACCGACCTGGATCAAGCCGATATGAACATAATTAAAATTCTTTTCTTTTAATTTCTTTAAAGAGTGTTCTGAAAACAAGTGAATTGTCTCAAATGGCTTTGAAAGTGTGATATCTCTTTCTTCAGTCTTTATAACACAATCAGTCTTTAAGAAATCAAGTTTTTTCATTTTATAAATCTTGTCTTTAGAAATCTTTGGTAAATCCCAATTGTCAATTGCTTTGTCAAAATCTTCAATAATAAATTCTTCTGAATTCACCACATTCTTTGAAACACTAGTGTTTGGAGATCTGACTCATCATCTTTGTGAGATCCTGAATGTGATCCGCAGCATAATTGATAATCTCGAGAAACTGCTGGATCAGCTTCCTGCTTGACAGCTGTTCAGGGAATTCAGATATTTTTTTAGCGATGTGTGGCTGAGGAATAATGTATCCCTATTTTATGTGGAGTCCCAAGAAATCTATCTCATCGAGGCCTATCATCATTTTTTATTCGGATAAGGCCAAACCATGCTGGTAGGTTAGGGCCTTGAAATTTGATAGGTGTTCTGCATACTCCTCGTAATTGTTGCTAAAGATTAGAGCATCATCGATGTAGATTAGGCAGAATCCCGAGATGGATCTGTACACCTCATCCATTCTGTTTTGGAATTCTGATGGGGCATTCTTTAAGCTGAAAGGCATTACGTTCCACTCGTAGTGCCCGTGGGGGACCACAAATGCTGTCTTGTGTCTGTCTTCCTCCTTTATCCCAATCTGCCAAAAGCCAGATTTCATGTCAAACTTTGAAAAGACTTTTGCGCTGGCTATTCTTTTCAAAAGGTGTGTCCGGCGTGGGATAGGGTATCTGATGTCCTGTAAGCAGTCGTTGAGCTTCCTGTAGTCTATCACCAGTCTCTTTTTGCCACGTACTTGCTCCGAGTGCTTATTGACATAGAACGCTGGGCTAGCCCAATGTGACTTAGAGGGCCTGATAAGCTTTAGATCCAGTAAGGCTTGGATCTCTGTTTTGCATAATTCCTCATCATGGGGCATGCCTGGGTGTGATGCTGTCTGATGTGGCATCTTTCATCCTTCTTTGTATGGTAGTGCAACAAAGTGCTGCTCACATGCCCAAAACTGGTTTGGCACCTCTGCACAGCATTCTTTGAGTTCCTAGACCTGGGCTTCAAAATAGTAGATTGGGTTTCCTGTAGACTTTTGCCTATGATCACCCTCTCCAAAAATGGATTGTTTCTGGATCCATGGAACCTGGAATAATCTGGGCTTTCCATCAATTGGATCTCTGATGGTATATGAAAAACCCTCGGGAAAGAATGCGAAAGGAGCAATTAGGCTTGGAAAATCAGTGCCTAACATAATATCTTCTGTGTTGATGTTGTATATGAAGAACGAATGCCTAATGCCGAATGGTTGCACCTCAACCGGCTTGGTGTATCGTTTGCAATGGAAGTCTGGACCACTGACTCCTCCAAAAGCCACCTTAGTAGGGATACAGTATTTATTGGGCATGCATTGTTCTCGCATAATAGAGCTTACTGCTCCAGTATCTATTAGTGCTGTAATTACCATCTGATGACCTTCTGCTGCATTGATTATGAGCTTTATATACGGTCTAAAATCTGTGTTAGGTTATAAGGCTGCGTTGATTGGCAGTGGTTCTGACATCATCATCACCGGTTGTTCATCTTCTTCTAAGACGCTTACATCTTTGTCACTCTCGTCTGAGCTCTCCTCATCTGCAATATCTAGAGCAAAAACTGCATTGACCGGGCTGTCTGTCTAGCTGTATTCTTCGTCATCAAAATCATCCTTTTGGACCATGTAAAGTAGTTATGTCGGTATCCTTTGTCCAGACTTGCACTGTCTGGCATACTGGCCTTTCTTTCCACATATAAAGCACCTGCCAGTTCCTTTCTTGTGCTTTCATTTCTTTATAAAGCGGTACTTTTTCCCTTTATACGGCCTCCATGGCTTCTTGTATTTCTTTTCCCGCTTATCCCGCCTTTCGATTTTGCAGTTGCATGCTTTCTCCATACTGCATCTGAATTTGCTTGGCTTATTCTCACAGAATTTTTGCAACGATGTCTTCTCAATGTGCTTCATATGCTTTTTCAAATCTTGCGATCTGCAGTGCCCTTAGATCAGCTCCGTTGCTATTTGATACAGCTGTACAATGCTATATTGGGCAAGGTCGTTTATCCCGTCTCCTTTGAATCTTGCTTCCATCATCTCAGCAACTGGGCCTGGCATGTTTAGCACGAACGTTCTGTGTATTGTGTCAATTCGCTTAGGGATGGTAAAATACAACCTTTCTTGTTCCAGGCAGTATTCCTCAAGCTGTCTGACATCACAACATTTGTTTTGCAAGAACAGCTTTTCTGCAATTTTGCTTTCTCTCGAAAATTGTCTTAGGAAATCTGTCATTATGTTTTCCATAAGACAAGCGCATGGGTCTTGCCTGGTCCTGATGAATTCCTGCTGGTCCCTGTTCAGCTTTACTCCCCACCATCTTCTGAGGGAACTAGTAAATCCTGCCACGAGCCTCATGATTGTTGCGCTCCTCGTCAGCTGCCGGGCTCTCTGGCATTCTCCTTCGTACCATGTCACCATATTCTCGAAATAAGCCAATATTTCTTTTGGCTTCATTCCGTCAATGTTCCAGAACATCTTCCCGGTATTGGAATGTCCAATTTGGACTCTCGTTTCCCACTCCTCTCCTTGTACTGGATTATTTGGGATCTCATTCGTTGGTGCTTGACTTGGTGGTACAGGTGGTACGTTTCCTTGATTGGACTTGACTCCAGAATGAGCCGGCTGAGTTTGAGTAGTAGACTGGGGTACTTGCCTATTTGGGTCTGAAGTTTGGCCTTGCTCCATAGTTGGGGCTATGAATCTCTGTCTAGTATCCACATAGAATGGGTTTGCTCCGGGCGCTCCTAGTCTTGGCTGCTGCATAAAGATTGGATTAGAAGATCCTGATTCTGTAGATATATTTGAAATAGAATCGATACTTTCTTCGTCATCTCCTTCTTCCCATCTTGTTGGTTCTTCTAGCCAAGGATACTTTGGTAGAGCTTGGTAGCTTCTCCAAAATGCCTTCTGGTTATTTCTTGAAGCATTATCTTCCCATTCATGCCACGACTTGCTTGGCTTACTTTTCCAGTGTCTTGATACCTTTTTCTTACAAAGCACTGTCTTGTTCTCTCCATCTCCTCTGGGTCTGCTGCACCTGTCATAACGAACATATGGATTGGTCTGGGTTCATCATGATATTGTGATAGCTGTCTGGTTGTCATTTTGTGCTTTTTTCTGGACTTCTTGACCTGCTTCTTTAGGTCGTTTAGTTCTATGAGAATTTGCTGTTGGTTGATCAGGATTTCTCCCAATGCCCAGTTACATTCAACAAAGACATTTATGTAGTCGATTTGACTTTCTCGATGGGGTCCGACGAAGGCTGGTTTTTGAATGACCCAGCGGTGAAACTTCTCCAGGGGTATCTCTCACAAATTCATTATCCAGGTCAAGAGTACTGACCATGGATATCGATCCCATGTATCTGACCGATCTAGATCTTCTCGCCATATGTGTGCATGATGCTGGTGTTCTTCCTTCTACCTGGCACCTTTCGCACGGATACAATGGGACTGTTTCAGAAGGGAAAAAGACTGAGACGCTTCCTCCTTGTCGTCTGTTAACCTTGGGGGCCTCGTGAATCTGCTGAGGCCTGCTTGCCTTCTCATACTCGTTGACCCATTGTGGAGGGAAAACGAGCTGGTCCTACCTGAATGTCTTAGGCTGGATCACCCTTCCTTCACCAGCAAGGAATCTGGTGATGGGTCTTCCAGTGTCGCTCATAGAGAACATATGGGACTGGACCTTGTATGTCATGGTATGGTGTATGGCAAGGGCTGACTCATCTGGTTTCATTTTTAACCCATTCATCTGGATTAGAATTTTGATGGAATCAGAAATGGATGGTTTATGAAGGTCTAGGGTGAAGTTAGGTTCTACTTAGAGCACAAGATGACATTGGTTGAGTCCTGCTTCAACAGCAGTTATTAAGGCCTTCTCAAAGGTCTACCATCTCTTGTCTAGGATGGCCACAAAGCATGTAACATTTTTTCCAACTAGGAACAGTGGTTGTAATCCTATCTGGATTGCTCCCAAGTGTAGACCTCTATATCCTTCGGCTTTAAATCTAGCTACTTCTTGGGGGGATATTATAGGTAGGTAGGTTTCTTGGGAATTGGAGGTTATGGGTCGAATGGTGATTTTTGAGGATTTATAGATGGACTTGAGTTTGGGTTTTCTAATTGGGATTAAGGCTCTAAAGGAGTTTATAGTATGGTTGATATGGTAGTACCTGTAGGGATCTAAGGGATCTAATCTGAGTGTTTGTTCGCCACGGGTTCTGTAATCATCCTCCTGTATTTCAAACATAAAGTTGGCAGTTGGTGAGCTTTCTCGGGGCATACGTATGGTTGTGGTGTTGGAAACTCCAACCTCAGAGGGTTGGTTGGAATTTTGTCTAGTACTGGCTTGGGCTTCCATGGCTTAGGCAAATCCTAAGGTTTTCAAATAGGTGATCTAACCCTTACACGGCTCTCCTGGCTCTTTTGGGTACACACACCTATGAGAACTCATGTCGGTAGTGTTTGGGCTTATGGAAGGTTTAAGCTTAGCTAGAACTGAATTCCAACAATTTTCTGATGTGGAGGATCCGATTCAATTATCGGCAACCACAGAGCATACTAATGTTGAATACCCAGGGGTTTCCTTTTGGGAAAACTGGCTCTGATACCAATTCTGGATCTTACAATGGAAGGATTTTATTGCCAAAGGATTGAATGCTTTTACAGAACACTGAATGCTTCTCACAACTCTAAGCACTCGAATGCACTCAAGACTCGATGCCTAAGACACAAGCAGAGGCTCCCTTTTATAGGCTCAAGGGATCCACTGTTACATACTGTATAGAAAACACACTCATTACTCTTACTTTACTTTACAGCACACAGTACACTAGTATTACTTTACAACTCACTAAAGCATTATCCTTATCTCTAAGGAATCTGCTTTACAACACAATGGTCCATGACATGATCCTTATATATATATATATATATATATATATATATATATATATATATATATATATATCTTTTTTTTCCTTACTCATATGACTTTTGGGCGTGATTTCCCTAAACTAATAGATTGTGGAATTAATTCCCCCTCTTGCCATCTTTGTACGCTTGAAATTTTTCCTTAGGTGTTATTCCCCTGGAATAGGTTGGGTGTTATTATATATATATATAATGAAAAAAAAAGCCTCTATTTTTTACCACCCAACACGTGGAGGTGAATATGATCTAGAGAATTATTTCGGCCCTGTTTGTTTCCTTACTCGTATGACCTTTGGGCGTGATTTCCCTAAACTAATGGATTATGGAATTAATTCCCCCTCTTGCCATTTTTGTACGATCAAAATTTTTCCTTAGGTGTTATTCCCCTGGAATAGGTTGGGTGTTATTTACCCCAGAATAGCTTGAGTGTTATTTCCCTGGAATAGCTTGTTTTATCTGACAGGATGGACACATGACACGGTTTGGTGCCTTTTGGAACATGGCACCTATAGGCTGAAAATTTTATGATCTACATAATTGAACTAATTTTTTTTTTTTTGAAAATTATCATCCATATACCCTTAAATGATACCCGTATCAAACATGTGTGAACATTTTTCATGTATATCACTCGTGTAACCTAAGTTGACAAATCACTTCTGTCGTCCACCATTCCGTTAACTGCCGTTTGCAAGCGCTGACATCATAAGGGTAATCTAGTCTTTTAAACTTAAATTAACAAAAACGACATGTCATACCATTTACCTAGTAAAAAATGACATGTCAGATGATATATATTGATAAAAATGACATGTCATCCTATTTATTAGATAATTGTTAATAATTGCTAAAAAAACTACTTTACAACCAAATTTACTCCTCTAAAATTTAACCTAAATTTTTTAAGATCTACTCTTCCAAGCTCCAACTGAAATTTTTTATGGTATAATATGTATAATTGTAAATAATATGTTGTTAATAAATTTTTATGGTATAATATGGATTTGTTTTATTGATAATTGTTAATAATATGCACCATTAATAATTCATATTTTTTTAATAAAAAAATGTATTGTTAATAACAATAAAAAAAAGTTGTGTATTGAAAATTTACGTTAATTTTTTGGATAAATTTATCTTGTTACCTCATTTTGAGTTTCAAGGGCGAAATAGTCAATTTGCCACAATTCTGTTAACTTTCTAACGGCAAATTAATGGAATGGTGGACGGCAGAAGTGTTTTGTCAACTTAAAGTATACGAGTGATACACATAAAAAGCGTTCACACACATTTGATACGAGTGTCATTTAAGGGTATATGCCTGATAATTTTCCTGAGAAAGTAATTGGTGGTGGTGCAAAATTCCATCCAAAGAGTGGCGGCAACATAACATTGTCGACTAAAGTTAGTGATCTGAGATGTGCCATTACCTTCATCAAACTTGTTGAACGCCGATGCATTTGACTGAGGTGTTAATGCAACTCATTGCATCGCCATTAGTTGGTAACATTAAGTTGTCACTACCCTTTTGGGTGACATTTGCTTCGCCAATCATTTATTTTTTACCCATGAATTTAGAACCATTGCACAGATCGTGAAATTTCAAGTTTAGTGGTACCGAATTAGTCATCATTTGGCCACTATCTCCATAGTAGGTGGTACTTATTTTATTATTGTGCTTTTGTATAAAGTAATTGTATTAACTTTTAAAATTAATGAGTTTAGAAAACATAAATTAAAATTTCCTAATGTATTAATATCATATATCATTTTTTAATTTAGAAATGTAAATTTATTGCCCATATACATCCATAAATATCCATATCCATATCTAACATCCAAAACTGGATATAAATGTGGATGCAGCTATCATAAATAATAATAAATTTGCACATGGATGCATAATATTCATATTCAAGTAGATATTTGCCATCCCTATTTTGGAGTAGCTTTCACATAATTTTGGTGATTTATTCTCATATTTACACTAATAATCTCGATTCATATAATCGTGTTGTATTGGTGTCATGCGTGATTTATTCATGTTATGTCAAATTTAAGCAAATGTGTTACGATATATTTATTAATCATATTGACCCATTTAATGTATTTAATACAAAAAAATAAAATTAATTTAAAAATAACAAATATATCAACATTATTCTTTAAAATATGTCATAAATAAGTTAACATGACATGAATAAATTTGTAACACATTATGGTTTATCACATATTAATTGATATTTATGTAATAAATGTGTAATCATGTTGAGATGGTCTAACATGGATATGACAATGTTATTTATCATGTTGTGTTGTCCCAATCAATTTATTAATTGTGTCAATAGTTGCCAACGCAAATGTGGAAAACTCATATCATATCCTTGTCGTATAATCATGTCGTAACCCATTTTTGCCACCTCTAATTTACACATAGCTCTTACGATTTATAATTAAACTATACATAACACTAGCTATCTACAACTAAGCTAACATAACTCAAGTTACTTTAGAGAGACGGACTAGTCAATCACATTTAGGGTTGGCAAAATCCGGATCCGAATTCGGATGCATACCATTTTCATATCCAAATCCGCATCCGAATCCGTAAATATTTTTGCAGATCCGGATGCAGGTAAAATCTGCACTGGATAAGGGCGAATATTTCAGATATCCGAATCCGCGAAACTTAAATTTAAATAATTAACCAAAAAAAAGAGATTGAAGTGAGTATTAGGGTGATATTGACAATTCTGAACCAGGAACCGAGAAAAAAAATTGATGCAGGCATATTCATTTAAACAAAGTTACATATCTTGCAAATTTAGAGGCGCATGAAGAAGAAAAGTGGGACATTTTAATTGTTGCAGAAAAGGTTTAAAACCCAAAAAAGAAATTTTCAAAAGACCAAAAAAAAAATTATCCAATATGTTATTCAAGAAATGATGTACTCATTTCAGAAGACTAAAAAGCAATTAATCCAAAAACTAAAAACAAGAAAAATAAAAATAAACAAAAAAAAAAGATGAGAGGAAGTAGAAGGGAAGTAGAGACCAATTTTAATGCAAGTAACAAGAAGTCCACAAGCCTTAAGAAGAACACCAATACTGCTAGCTGTGACTCCCTTTCCAAGTCCACTTACTACTCCACCAGTCACCAAAACATACTTTATCTTCTTCAATGCCCCTGCATCATATCAGAACAGGCGTGTCATATATATTATTATTAATTATAGTAGCCTGTTTTTATAGAAACAAAAGTTTCCACAAAGAAGATGAAGGAGGCTTGGACGGCAGCGTCACAACAAGCCTTCGATGACCACCGCGAGGCTTGGACGGCGAAGCTTCAATGACAGATCAGGCGGGGCGAGCTTTGGCAGATCTGGCACGGGCCGCGCGTCTTCGGCGAGTAGCGGGAAGACGACATCACTACAAGTGGGAGTCGGCATCACGGTGAGTCGGAGTCACGGCGTGTGAAAGTTGAATGAAAGAAGAGAGGTAGCGAGAGACGAGAGCTAAGAGAGAGAAACGAAAACGATTAGGGATTTAGGGATTAGACTTTTCAAGTTAATACATTTTTTTATTTTAAAAAAACAACCGGATCCGCATATCTGGTTTTTCGGATGCAAGTGCATCCGGATCCGTACAGATTTAAAATTTTCAAATTCAGATCCATATTTTTAAAAATGCGGATTTGGATTTTTCCGAATCCGGATTTTGCATATCTTTGCGGATGTGGGCCGAACCCGAATTTTCCTACCATCCCTAATCACATCTCATGACATGTTTTAAGAGTAAATAATACAGTCACATCCATAGAAAATAATTAAGTGTTTGAAATTTTGAAATTATGGATGCTAGATTTATCTCTCACAATTTGCTAAGAGCCAAGGCATTGTATATAGTACTATCTTGAAGGAGAGATTTTACCCCGCGAAGATATTATCTTAGTGCAAAATAATTCATATAGATGTTCATCCTCCAAGATATAATGGATTGGCTTTGTAAGGATGCACACCCCCCAAAGAAAAAAAACACTTAGAAAACTATAAAATAATATAATATATCTCTAGAATATATAATTTAAGAGTGTTTATATATTTAGAAAATTTTCTTTTAAATTCATCTCTTTTGCATGGCTTAAACTTAAATCATAACCGCTAGCATTAATTATTGTTTTAACCGCCCGTGTTTTGCTCATCTCAGTGGTGTAAACTAAAAACCATAAGTATTTATTTATTAATGAAGGATGGTAGCATGGTAGCTTAAATCGATTAGGAAACTGAGTGTCTAAGGGAGCCTGAAGGGACCCTAAAGGGCTAAGGTAGACCAGGGAGCCTATAGGGCTCATAGGGTCCTCTAAGGAGCTTTAAGGACTCTTTAGGGAGCTCAGAGAGCTCTAGGTAGAAAGCATAAAATGTGCATGAATGTAAATATAAAAGACACACAAGATTTATATGATCCAACCTACGGCCTATGTCTAGAAAGAGTATCCCAATTCCACTATGTGAAATAGAATATTATAAGAAGTTCTTTACATTACAAGTGATAAAGGACATAAAAAATTTCTTCCAAGTGTTTTTTCTTCTTAGGCTCCTTAAAAAGCTTTATTTTCATCCTTAGGTACTTTTCAGTAGCCTTATGTGTGGAGCATTATAGGGAAGCGGGTTGTATTATGCTGATCATGGAGCTTATAAGTAATAGTTGCCTCTTAGATAAATGAGTGCCGGATAAAGAATCAGGAAGACAATTTCTTTATGGAGAGATAAATAGTAACGATAGGGACTTGCATATTATGTGGTGTTCAGTTATAAGAGCTCCAAGAACAGAAGAGGTAAATAACTTTTGAAGAAGTGGGAGAGGTTAAAGACCTTCATTTTTTCAGAGAATGAACAGGGAGAAGAAGATAAAGAGAGAAATAAAAAAGGACAGCACCTTTTCTTAGGGTTCAGGGATTGGTTTATATAGTAAAACTTCTAAAGGTACCCTTATGTCTCTTAGAATATATGGCAGAATCCCATAGGTGGTGCCTTCCTTGTGTAAAGACATATTGTTACATTCTTATTTTATTCAATTATTAAGAGTGCTTCCTTAAAGAACCTGTGCATTCCTTTATCTGAAGATACCAAGAAAGCATGTGGTCTTTTTCCATGTAACAGACTGTTAGTCCCTCAGATTGTTTAAGAATGAGGTGTTATTGTGTTATCATCCCTTTCTTAGAGTTAATTCCTTTATTCCATTATGGTCTTAAGTCCATATAATGACTGTTGGGATAAATTTGGGGTTCTTAAAGGAGGCCTTTAATTTAAAGATTTTAAAGGAGGACCATCAACTCTTTAGAGAGGATCCTTAAGATCTTATTTTAGAGAGGATATTTCTAAAGAACTATTATAATGACTACCCTTGCAGTGAAGATCTTTAGGATCCTTTTTAGAAAAGATTTTTTTAAGGAATTCTTATAGTGACTGCTCTTTTGTGAAGGATCCTTAGGACCCCTTTAGAGTGTATCCTTCTAGGGTAACTTTATAGTGATTACTTTCTCTTAAGGTGTCCTCCTACTTACTCAAGAAATGTATGATCCTCTTTTGTGTGGTGAGTTCTGCCCTTTTGACATCTAGAAGGAAAGTCAAGTACCATCTGATCTTTCTGACTAAAGCATGCCTATTTGTCCCCTAAGGACCACTGTTTCATATGGTAATTACTAAAGAATGTTAGGATAAGATTAAAGCACAAGCTAAGTTTTGTAGGTCCCTTCTTCAGAGTTGGTAGACAACTCTTAAGCATCCTATTAGATAATTAGTCACATTCTTTAGGGACTAGTAATTAACTAAAGAAGGTTGACCTTAGAAAATGGATTTTAAGCAAACGTCAGCGTTCTTGCTTTACGTTCTTTCTTTTGTATCCTACTATTAGTCTTTAGACTATTTTTTTTTTCCATAGGATCCTCTGTAGAGCTTAAAGACCTTCTTGGAGCCTATAGATCCTGCCTACCGAATATTTCCTTCACGGATCATTTTCATCATTGACATATCTCCTTCGATAACTATCCCAAAATTAATGATCAACAATATCCCCTTAGTCTCATTTACTAAAGAATAAGGTGAAGGAGTCTATTCTAATTGAGGATACATGTTATTCCTTCTATGTTTTGCCCTTTAGTCCACGTGGTGCTCCTAAATTAGCTTAACCAAATTTTTCCACCAATAACTATCAATAAACAAAACACAAGAATGTCCTTGTAATGATATTGTAACTTATAAATGGTGGAAATGAATAACATAATATTATCAATACTTTGTAATTCTCATCTCATAATTCATCATATTAATCAAATATTAATATGGTTTAAAGTTATTATGTACTTTGAATTATTATAATAAAATTTCTAACATAGATAAGATTAGACATACTCATCATCATCTTGACTTTGGACCTTCTAAACATCTCAACCACCACAACGTAAATCCACCAGCTTCTCTCTACTATCTTCTACAGTTATCCATTAATAATAACAATAATGATAAATCTCTACTATCCATTTGTTCTTCTACTTCTTAGAGTAACAAATAATCAAAATTCAGTTTGCACTATTGCAGCTTCTTTTCTCAGCATGATCGTTACTATCTAGATATTAATTTTTTATAATCAAATAGTTAGAATAATTAAGTTCTGGTTAGTGACTAATGAACCCCATTGTGAAACTTTGAGACCCATACTCAATTTTGAACTTTCAATTGCTGAAGATAGTTCTAAATAGATTTTAAGTTAAACAAACATTGACCTAGTATTTAAGAAAATGCAAACCAGAGGTACTAGTATTTGTTTGGTATGGCTTTTGGAGAGGTCGTAAGTGTTTTTTTAATCTTTTTTAATTTCAAAAGCACTTATCAAAAGTTCTTAGTAATGCTTAGTTAAAAAGAAATAAGAGCTTTTATGCTCTTAAAAGCTATTTGGTGTCTTTTTCTAAAAAGAGTAGAGGTAAAATAACTTTTCTATTTTGTACGTAATATCTAAAATCTCCTAACATAATTTTATTAATTCCAAAACATCCTTATATGCAAGCCTTAAAAACTTGGTTTTGGTGTCTTTTTTCAAAAAGAGTAGAGGTAAAATAACTTTTCTATTTTGTACGTAATATCTAAAATCTCCTAACATAATTTTATTAATTCCAAAACACCCTTGTATGCAAGCCTTAAAAACTTGGTTTGTTGAACTTTAACACTGAAGAAATGTGTAATTTTCGTATAAATTAATAGCTTGTGTGCGTTTTGTGAGAACTTATATGATTCTGAAGTTAATTCTTTTTTTTTTTTTTGGTACAGAGGGAGCCCTTAAGGAGGGAAAAGACTAAACTAGACGGGGGTAGTGTTGAGTGTTAGAAAGTGTATATTTATAAAGGAGAAAATCGTCATTTTACACTTCATGTCTCACTAACATTGCTATTTTTATTTATTTAAGTATTTTGTTATTTAATTACGTGTGTCTCATTATAATTAGTTATTTTATGTATTTTAGGGGTATCACGATTGTTTCACAATGAACGAGTGATCAGACAGCAAAACGGACGTCACATTTGAACTCAGGACGGTCGAAAACCTTAGGAGGAGCATAAAAGGAAAAATGTCACTGTTCACATATACGGTACTATTCATACGTACGGTACTGTACTGTACAAATAGTATTACTATGCAAAAACCCGGTTATCAGGCAAATAGTGGTCAAACCGTGTGAACTGTGCAAAAACCGGTTTACTGTGCAAATAGTGGTCAAACCGTGTGAACTGTGCAAATAGTGTTACTGTTCAAATAGTGGCTGTTGACTGTTGACTGATGACGTGGCGCAATCCTGAGCGTCCAAACTGTTTTTAATCCGATGGTCATGATTCACTCAATGTACCTATAAAAAGGGGGCTTCCCCCCCTAATTGGATATCCCTGAATTCATTTGTAAGCTTAGATTTCTGTAATTCCTTCTCTTTCTTGTATTTTCTATGTATTTTAATAAATTCCCATTTTTACCCTTAGTTCAAATATGAGTAGCTAATTTTCTTTCAAGCTTGGGTTGAAGGTGAAGTCTCAACATGTTCCATGGGCTTTATTTGGTAAATTTATTTTCTATTCCCCTCTAATATTTGTGGTTGTTTTGACTTTTCGTCGACAAATAATAATAGTCTTGTCTAGATACCGCCCTAGTACAAGGTTATTATTATTTGGCACGATAAGCCCTTAGCACCATACTTATTTGAGCGTGGTTCATGAGGTGTGGAATCCCCCCTCATGATTTAATTGGCATTAATAAGGAATATTTAGCCCATGGAGCATGTTGATGCAGATCCGGATACCCAAGTGCTTTATCTCAATAGATTCCAATTTAAGTTATTCCTGCCATTTTAAATTTCAATTCTAGCATATTTTAAATTCCTTTCACCACAAATCCAACCATCCATCTAAAGAAAATTAATTCTACACATAATTAAAATCAACCGTGGATCTACACATCGTCACCATTGATCTATTCTACACAGATTCATGTACAGTTCAATAAAATTTACACAACAAGTTTTTGGCGCCGTTGCCGGGGAGGTAAGTATTTTAATTCGTAGAAATAGTTTTTTTTTTTTCTTAATATTTATTTTTTTTTTTTTTTTTTGTTGTTTTCTTGTACTTTTTTTTCCTTGTCTCATTAAAAAAAAAAATTAGATTAGAATTTTATTTCTCTCTCTCTTCTTTAAATTTGTATAATTTAATTTTGATGTTATTTTTCTTTGTAATTTTTTTTTATCTTGTTATCTTTCTTTGTTATTTATTTTAATTTTAGTAATATTTGTTTCACGTAATTTCTTTTTCTTATAGCAATTGAGTGTATTTTCATATTAAGATTGTAACAACGTCACAAGGTTAGTATCGTAATTTCTCCCTCCTCTTTATTTTTATTTGTTTTATTTTCATTTATTTTGTTCTTTGTATGCATGGTCAAAGGTCATTATCACCTAATCTTGAGCCTTTAGACCTTGAATTAGAAAAAACACTTCGCACACATAAACACACCGCATTTAAAAAGAAATTTGACATGGATTTACAAAACCAACAACCAGAACCACAAGAGAGGCCATTTAAGGACTATTTTAGTCCCTTAGCAAATTTGAGCACATCATGCATCAGATACCCAAATGTAGCTAGAGTTTTGAATTAAAACCTAGTGTGCTAAATTGTCTCCCCTACATTTTATGGCCTAGAAAATGAGGACCCATATAATCATCTCGAATGATTTCCATGCTATCCGCCGACTTTTAAATATGAGAATTTTTCAGATGATGATGTTAAACTTAGATTATTCTCATTTTCTTTAAAGGATAGAGCTCGTTCATGGTTTAATACATTGCCTGCCAATAGCATTACATCATGGGAACAAATGGTAACTAAATTTTTAAATAAATATTTCCCAGTTCATAAAACCAATGCTATTCGCAGGGAAATTTCAGAATTTACTCAAAGAGACGACGAGCAATTTTTCGAAGCATGGGAGCGATTCAATGGGCTACTCTTGAAGTGTCCACATCATGGGTACGAGAAATGGCACCAATGCCAATACTTTTTGGAGGGATTATTGCCACATGTGCAAGAATGGCTAATGGCGACCAGTGGAGGAGAGTTAATGTCCAAAAGCGCATCAGAGATTTGGGAATTCTTCCAGCGCCAATCGGATAATTCCCAACAACGGAGTCGATCATTCAGAAATACCAGAAGAATTAAGGGAGTTAATGAGGTTCACATTGGCGAGTCAAGCTCAGGAATTAAAGAAGTCAAAGAGATGGTTGAAGGCCTTTCTCGACGAATAGCATCATTAACGACAGCCAACTCAACAGAACCACATGACTATGACTCATATTCAGATCAAGTCAATGCCATAGGAGTCATGAGAAAACCATCAAATTACAACCCATACTCCAACACATACAACCCTGGATGGAGAGACCACCCCAATTTTTCATGGTCTCAAGGATTCCAACAAAATGGACCAGCAGCACCACCTCCACCAATTCCTCAAATTCCTCAAGCCTCTCAGCCACCATTTAGACCATACAATCAAAACCCAAACCACTCTCAACCCAGACCATGGGAGGATACATTCCAGAATTTCAAGAATTCTACTCATTCTAGAATCGAGCAGCAGAACCGCACCATTGATGAACTGCGAAATGAGATGAGGGCAGGCTTCAACTCACAAGCCCAATCAATTTCAAATCTCGAGAAAATGGTGGGACAACTTGCTTCTTCAGTTCAAACTTTGGCCATGACCGTTGAAAAAGGCAAATTCCCAAGTCAACCAGTGCCTAACCCTAAAGCAGTGCATGAAGCAAGTTCCAGTTCACCACAGCAACATGGAGAGGTCAAAGCCGTCATGACCTTAAGAAAAGGGAAAGAAGTTGACAGCAGTGCCAGTGACGAAATCAACTCAGATTGTACCTGTGAATACTGAGGATTCATCACCAAAGGAGAAAGAGGAAACCAACCCGCGAGAATATGTTCCTAAAGCTCCATTTCCTCAGAGGTTAGCTAAAGGGAACAAAGGAAAATCCACAGGTGAGATTTTTGAAATCTTCAAACAGGTAAGTGTTAAAATTCATTCGCTGAAGTTTATAAAACAAGTGCCATCGTATGCCAAGTTTCTTAAAGATCTATGCACTAAAAAGAGAAATATTCATGTTCGTAAAAAGGCCTTTTAAGAAAATGTTAGTTCTATACTCCAACATAAAATGCCTCTAAAATTGAAAAGATCGGGCTCCCACTATCTCATGTAGTATAGGAACCACACAATTGAGAATGCTTTGTTGGATTTAGGAGCTAGTGTAAATCTGTTGCCTTACTCAGATTGTGAAACTTGACCTGGGAGAATTACACCCAACTCAGGTGGTGTTACAACAGACGGTCCACAAAAATACCTCGTGGTATTGTGGAGGACGTGCTTATTCAGGTAGACAAGTTTTATTTTCCTGTTGATTTCATTGTAATTGACACTCAACCAGTACAGGATTCAAAGAAGCACATCCCCATTATCCTAGGCCGACCTTTCTTGGCAACTGCTGATGCTCACATTCAATGCAGGACTGGAAATATGCAGTTGTCCTTTGGCAATATGACCATGGAACTCAACATCTTCAACATTGCCAAACAACCTCATAATGCAGATGATGAAATTGTTGATGTGGATTTAATAGAAACATTAGTTGATAATAATTTTCTGTCAAATCTTAGTGATGATCCTTTACAAACATGTCTAACTCACTTTGGTTTGGATTTTGACATTGACAGATCAATGGATGAGGTCAATGCACTACTTGACTCAGCACCATCCATGGACACAAATAAATGGAAGTCAAGAGTTGAACAACTAGTGCCATCAGAAAAGAAACTCAACCCATCATCAAAATTACCACCAAAACTCGAGCATTGTGCGCAGCAAGCTGGCCCAAAAAGACGATTACAGCTGGCAAAACTTGAAAAAATTCGCCATGACGCGTACGAAAATGCCAAGATTTACAAGCAACGAATGAAAGTCTTTCACGACAAGCAAATACCTCTTGTACACGATTAGAACACTTCAACGTATCCAAACTCATCTCAGAAAGCAGATACGATTTTGTAAATTTCATCCTATCTGAGATCTACAACCGCCAGAGTTAGTATTCCACGTTAAAGATCTAGAAAGACAACTTACAGAAATAGAGGATGGAATTTTTGATCTGGAATTGGAGCTTGAGGTAATTCGATAAGAGGACGATTTTAATTTGCTTTGTGTGTTTTAATTTGTTTTTCTGTTTGTGTGTTTTAGTTTGCTTTGTGTGTTTAAGTTTGTCACCCGGGTGAAGAGGCGGATAACAGACCGTGACAATCAAGTCGGTTACTTCAGATTTCCCACAATAACGCGATATTCCGAGACGAAGGCATGGACGAGACGAGATTTTAGCAAAGCTTCACAAGCGATTCCTTCGCCTCGTAATGCACTCTTTCAATCCATAAAGCCCGATCCGAACGCATGCGATTGCTTATGAAGAATGGCATACCGCCGACATCCATTTGGTTAATCGAGGCCAAAGTACGTTTGGGGTGAGTTGCCTCTAAATTTATTGCATACATGCTGGTTGTGGTAAAGGAAATTATGCAAGAAAACGACGAGCTAAAAGACTTCGCTTGTCATAAGTGTGCCGTAACGATATGCAATAAAAACCATGTTCTTTAGGAATGGTGTCCGATAACAGAGGAAGATAAGATTAAATTCATTAGGGATGGCTTGAATAAAGAGTCATTGGATAATATCCTTTGTTTTTTGAAACGCATCCCGGGATACGCATAAAGAGCGATTCTCCGCCATGGCCATTATTCAAAAAGAACGTGCACGATACGCCTGAATCGACTATAAACGACTGCTTGCCGCTTGTAAGAAAACTGGATGGGAAGCCTATCCTCGACCCATAGAGGGCGTTCAAGCCGTTTCTGGACGTAAAACCAGAGGAAGATGTGAGCCACAGTCGCAACTACCTGTGAATATCTTTTTACTTTACTGTTGTTTTACTTTACTGTTATTTTACCATCGCATTATTGCTTGTAATAATTTTTTTCTTGTTATCATTGTTTTGCTTTTTCTTTTTACTGTTTTCTTTTTGACTCTCGAGCCATGTGCCTTAGTGTTAATTGACATTGACATAATGCCTCATACACAGCTGTGACCCGTTGTCACCAAGGTTCTTAAATATAATTTTTGTTGTTGTGCACTCACAAGTTGTTTTTGAGCAAAGATCCTAATGGCGCTACTCCCAAAGAAACAATTCAAGAACATTTGTGTCTCTGATTTAACTATGGCAAACATAAAGAGTTCTGAGGCACCATGATCTCGTCAAGAATAGCAGAGAGAAAATTGCACTTGGTGTATGGAGGAGGTGACCGAGGATTATCCAAAATGGTCTCAGAAGCTGCTTATATTAGAGGGAGCCAAGTGTTAGGCATCATCCCAACAATCCTAAAACCTTTGGGCTGTTTGTCTAACTCATCAACGGAGAAGAGTTAGTTGTCTCGTGTATGCAAGAACGAATAATGAAATGCTAAATCACCGATGCTTTTATTTTCCTTCCGTGAGATCTTGCAACTCTAGAGGCACTAATCACATTAGCATCTTGGGCCCATCTCGAACATCCACCGAAACCCACTCGGTTTTGTTAAATGTCAATAATTTTTATGATGGCTTTATCGAATTTCTTAACCATGCAATAAAACCTATTTCATTCCTTCCCGCTTAAAAAGTCTTTATTTCGCACATATCGCTAATGAGCTACTTGATCCGTATGTTTATCAATCGAGATGCATCCTGTGACCGTTGGAATGTTCAAATAATGATGGTAACAGTAGCCGCAGTAAGAAGTACAAATTAGATTTAACTCTCCGCTTGTAAATATTTTCTTCTGTGTTGCACTACCCAGGTGATGTCTTCTAAACTCTACTTCTTTCCTTTCAAACATTGAGGACAATGTTTCATTCAGGTTGGGGGGAGGGAATAGTTGACAATTGTGGAATATTGGTTAAGTTTTTACTAATTTTTTGTTGTAGAACTAACCATTTTGAATAGAAGATGGCTGAATATGGAGTGTAGTTACTCTAGAAACGCATCTTCTTAGTAAAAAAAAAAAAAATTATTATTATGTTTTTCCTAACTTTTCTTTTTGACTTCTCCTTTATAAATATATGTTTTCAAGTTTTTAAGTCGAAGATGGCTGAATATGGAGTGTAGTGACTCTAGAAACGCATCTTCTTTAAAAAAAAAAAAAAAATTCAGACATTTTTCTTTAATTTTTCTGCATGTATGTTTTCTTTTTATGTTTAGAATAGGTTGGGGGGTAGAATTTCGTTAAAAAATATATATATATATATTTGGTAATTTTGTGTGAGTTTTTGATATTGGATGATATGATGACTTTTAAATTTTAGTATTTGTATTATCTTTGGTCTTGAGTGATGTTACACCATGTTTGCTATTCTATATGTTGATGTTGGGGACAAATATGAGTTGCTTGAAGGAATGCATATGTCAAAATAAATTCCAAGTGAGTTTTTGAGCCTATTAATTTTTCTTGGAGAGTAACCCTTTTTGCCCATTATTCATGCAGCTTAGCAGTTTATTATTTTATACATGATCTCTAGATTTCCTTTAAGTCAACCCTTTAAAAAAAAAAATGTGTGTTGTTGCATCTAAAGGCCCACCTAACTAGTAGATATGGAAGATTATTTAGAGCTCTAAGAGACGATGGAAGGCCATCTTTGATCCGTTTGAGCCTTTCAAGCCATCCCTATTGTAAAAAAAGCTTTTTCTTTGTTAACTTATCATCCTGACCTACTCCAATTTGGAGTGTTACCCGATGTTATACAAGTTCCATCACCTATTCATGTTTGAGAAAAAGGATAAATAATTATTTTGTTAAAAAAATTTTGGCCTAAAAAAAAAAATTCAAAAAAAAAAAAAAAGAAAAAAAAAAAGAGATATACAATAGCAATAAATAAGCGAAATGCATCTTGTAATTTTCAAAAGTTCTTGAACTTTTCTCAAACATATATATATTTTGTTTCCCTATTTTCCTTTCTTTGTTAAACCATGTCCCTAGCCTACGTTACGTCCTAATAAAAGTCCTTCTTGATTTTAGAAAACTATAGTCTGAAGTGAAAGCTAGTTATATGGGCTATTAAGATGTAGTGATGCATTAAAAAAAAAAAAAAAAAAGAATAAATTGGGTTGACTAGTAATTTATTTGAGGTCGTATTATTTCTAAGCTGTGGGCATATTTCTTTCATCTTGGTGAGAGTGTGTGGTATTTCTATATTATTTTCTCTCAATTCACCATTCATTGTAGTGACAATTTTTATTGGGTTTAATTTCTTTGTGAGTGTCACTACTCGGTGAGATTTTGGGGTTTGACATGTTATTCTTGAAAGTGGCCCGATTACTATAGTCTCATCGGTGATGCATGTGGATTGTTGAAATGGTTGTGATATTTCTTTAGATCGGAGATAATACTTGTACTTTTCTTTGATTGCTATCATTAATCGATTGAATAAACGTGTGTTTAAAAAAAAAAAAAAAGGTTTTGTATTTTATCTTAGATTTATTTGCTGGGACTAGCAATAAGTCGGGTGTGAGTGTTATAAATTTTATATTTATAAAGGAGAAAATCGTCATTTTACACTTCATGTCTCACTAACATTGCTATTTTTATTTATTTAAGTATTTTGTTATTTAATTACGTGTGTCTCATTATAATTAGTTATTTTATGTATTTTAGGGGTATCACGATCGTTTCACAACGTACGAGTGATCAGACAAAGAAACGGACGTCACATTTGAACTCGTGACGATCGAAAACCCAGGAGGAGCATAAAGGAAAAATGTCATGCTCACATATACTAACTATTCATACATATAATCGTTCATGGTACCGCATAAATAGTATTCTGCAAAACCGCCATCGTGCAAATAGTGGTCAAACCGTGCGAATCGTGCAAATAGTATTCTTGCAAAACCGGTTTATCAGGTAAATAGTGGTCAAACCGTGTAACTGTAAATAGTGTTACTGTTTCAAATAGTGGTCATTGTTGATGACGACGTGGCGCAATCTCGAGGCCCAAACTGCTTTTAATCCGATGGTCATGATTCACTAATGTATTTATAAAAAGGGGCTTCCAATTGGATATCCTCAATTCATTTGTAAGCTTAGATTGTAATTCCTTCTCTTTCTTGTATTTTCTATGTATTTTAATAAATTACCATTTTTACCCTTAGTTAAAATATGAGTAGCTAATTTTCTTTCAAGCTTGGGTTGAAGGTGAAGTCTCAACATGTTCCATGGGCTTTATTTGGTAAATTTATTTTCTATTCCTCTAATATTTGTGTTGTTTTTTTTTTCACGACAACATAATAATAGTCTTGTCAGATACCACCGGTTAAACCCAAGACCCCAAGATACAAGGTTATTATTATTTGGCACGATAAGCCCTTAGCACCATACTTATTTGAGCGTGGTTCATGAGGTGTGGAATCCCCCCTCATGATTTAATTGGCATTAATAAGGAATATTTAGCCCATGGAGCATGTTGATGCAGATCCGGATACCCAAGTGCTTTATCTCAATAGATTCCAATTTAAGTTATTCCTGCCATTTTAAATTTCAATTCTAGCATATTTTAAATTCCTTTCACCACAAATCCAACCATCCATCTAAAGAAAATTAATTCTACACATAATTAAAATCAACCTCCTCGTGGGATCGACACTCGTCACCATTGATCTATTCTACAATAGATTCGTGCGCTTGCGAGTTCAATAAAATTTGCACAACAGGTAGGCAACCCCATACATATCATGCCGGACAAAAGGATTAATAAAGGTTGGTGGGGAGCTAAAGACATGGAGTCCCAACGGCAAAGAGTAAGCATAATTAGGCAAAGCATCGGCGGCAAAATTCGCCTCACGATAAATATGCTTGAGGTCAACATTCCAATCGCGCTTCAGCATCTCTTGAATAGACAAGATAAGTTGATAAAACCCATTAGGAACGTTATTAACACTTACCACCAAGTCATAGACACATAAACTATCCACTTCCATCAAAAGCCATCGAATACCGACCTCCCAGGCCAACAATAAGCCTTGATAAATGCCCCAAAGTTCAGCAAGCGTAATCGAACAACAACCTATATTGTGACTGAATCCTCTAACCCACTGACCCTTATGATCTCGAATAACGCCTCCTGCACTAGCTAGGCCCGATTTTTTGCAAGATCCGTCCAAATTCAATTTGCACCAGGGCCACACCGGAGGTGACCAATTAATCCATAATTCCTTCTTGTATGCCGTCATAACTACCATAGATTCATGACAGCGTTGAATCTCATCAACCCTCATGCAAATGTCCTATAACATGTGATTGTTGTCCGCATTAACGTTATTGAACTGAAAATTGTTCCTCCAATACAAAAGCCTCCAAATAGTGACACCAAAAGTACAGCTCCAGTCAATATTGCGGCGCATCTGCTCCTTACTTCGAATATTAAAAAAGACTCAATCCTTAAGAGACAAAGAAAAAAAGTCAGCATGCAGGCTCCTTGGAATGAGACAATTCCAAATTCTTTTAGCCATGCGACAGTCTCTAAGCACATGTAGAGTGTTCTCCAAGTCCAAGCCACACTGATCACAAATGCCATCTGAATCCAGGTGCCGTCTCCTCAATTCTAGTTTTGTCTTAAGTCTATCATGCATCACTGTCCAGATAAAAATGCGGATAGCCTGAGGACCTTTCCATTGCCAGGCCAGCAGCCACTTCGAATCCTTATCTTCATGTTCCAAACCTGCAAGATGGTGGTAGGCAGACTTAACCGTGAATAAACCTTTACTGGAAGCTGTCCAATAGAGCTGATCTTGTCCTGTAGTAGGAGTTAGCAATTGGATGGACGCAATTTTAAGAATAATATGGTTTGGCAACAAATGACTGAAAGATTCCCACTTCCATTGGTTGTCCAATGAAACAAACTCAGCCACCTTACCATAAAGGATGTCCTCACCAACAGTTGCAGGGGCATAATCAATGAGAGGTTTATATTTAACAGCCCAGCAGTCCTACAAGAACCTGACTTTCTCACCATTTCCAATAGACCAACCAGTGCCTGTAAGAGTTTTGCCCCAAACCTTGCTTACTGAACGCCAAAGATAAGAGCAATTTTTGTTTGATAACGCGATCGGAGGATTCATAGGATCAAATCCATACTTCGTGCTCAATACTTGAATCCAAAGACTATCGGTTGAAGAAAGAAGGCCCCAACAAATCTTCATAAACATAGCTTGATTTATAAAATTTAGATCTTTAAAACCCAATCCACCATAAATTTTCGGCTTGCAGATTGTGCTCCAGCTGATTTGACTTAGTTTCCTCTCTTTATTATTGCCACTCCACAAAAAACGTCGGCATGCTTGGTCAACTTTGTACTTGACACCATCCGGAAGATATGTCGTCTACATGGCAAAAATGGGAAGTGCTTGTAGCACTGATTGTGTGAGAGTTATACGCCCAGCCAAAGAAAGGTGAGAAGCATTCCAAGATGACAATCTCTTTTCCACTTTATCCACAATATCTTGGTAAGTATTCTTGGTAACCCTTGAATGTAGAAAAGGCATACCAAGATATCTACCCAAATTATTAGTAATAGTAAAACCTAGGGCCTTACTAATACTCTTCGACAGACCCGTTGGGACATTAGAAGAGAAAAAAATGGAGGTCTTTGTTTAAAAGAGCTTTTCTGTTTGACAACCAAACACTCAACAACCTCTTGGCCAAAGCTCTAATCCCATAAACTCTAATCAATAAGCTCAATAATAATAATAATAATAATAATAAAACCCTTAGAGAATGATATTGACACCATACTCAAGATTTAGATAAGAAGATGAGTGATAAGTCAGATTTGGAACGTTACAAGAACTCAATTCTTAATAAGTTCACTAGTCCTCAAAAGAATTTAAAAAATCATATTTTAATTCAAATAATAATAATAATCTTGAAAAAAAGTTTTACAAACCACAGTAGCTAAATTTTTATAGGATAATAGAGACCTAAGATCTTAAAGTACAATTAAAGACAATAGAACGACCCTCCAAACATAGGTTTAGTGAAAATGATCCTTTAAATAACATGATCAGTTAACTAACATTAGTACTAGACTTAAATAATGCATTGATAAATTTAAAACACAATAAAAGAGACAATAAAGAAGGTTGATATGCCTAAACTCAAAACTAGTTCCTATGACTTGAAAATTGAATAAGTTGAAATGAATTGGTCATAGCTTTTTACAAAAAGCTACAATCCATCTTTATAAAATGCATTGGAAAGTGGAATCAATTATCTTTCCAACAGTATATAGTTTGCACATTAATTCTAATTGAGGCAGTTTCTGTTCAATTTTGAAATTGTCATTCTTACATTAACTTCCCCAAACTCTATGTTGGGCTGTCTAATAACTTGAATAATGCACTAAATGTCTTCTTTTCTCTCCAAGCGCACCACATCATGTTTTGCATTTTAATCCAGCCATATCTTCTCAATTAATCCATTCAAGCCAACTTGCAGCTTCTTCACTCTAACTCTTGTAATTGAGTATTCATAAATGTGCAAAAGATCACTTGAATCTTCAATGGTTTCTCCTTTCTCGTTCTCATCATTCCCCTTCTCCTAAAATGGATTCATCCTCGAATCATCACTTATGTCAAAAGAGATCATACATATTAAAAGTAGTACTCACATTTTACTCTTTAAGAAAGATCCAATTTGTAGTCGATGTCATTGATCCATGTAGCCACTTGGAAAGGACCATCTCCCCTTGGAAGAAGCTTGGAACACCTTTGGACTAGAAAACTCTCCTTTCTCATATGCACCTAATTCAATCTCTGGGCTAAAACCACTTTTATATGTCTCTTTTTGGCTTAAGCAAAATATTATTCAGTCTTCTTTTCTATTTGTTGCCACACTTTCTTATGAAATTGCTTAACAAATTCAACTTTCTTTTTATATCTAAGTTAGCATGCTCATAAGCAGGGTAAGATAATAAATCCAGAGGTTCGTCTTCATTAAACTTGACTCAGAAAAACTATGTAGTTTGGCATGATTAGTTCATATCCATCCTTATCCTTATTTGTAATGATTTTTTTGGTTATATGGATTTTAACAAAAATATAATTATGTCTTATTTTTTGTAAGTCCTAATATATAAATAAAAGACAACTTAAACTTATGTCTATTTTAACAATTATATAATAAAATAACACTTTCATAATATAATTTATAAAATGCATATACTCAACTTTCAAACTCAAAACAATCATAATCATTCAATTTAACAAACATCAACTTATTTTTAATCAATAATTAATTTAATCTGCATGATAAAAATTATTTATTTTATTAACTACCATTAACCTGCCATGCCAAACTGGCCCTTAATGCTCAGCGTACAAAATGAACATGTAAGCACCGTCGGCTGGAACGAAATCAATCAATCATCAATCGTTGAGTACTTGAGATTTCTCCCATGTGGCACCTTTGCCATTGGACAATTAATAAATTCCCATTTTTTTTCCAACAGTAACGTATTATTGGGGAGCATAACAATTTATTTTTATTTTATACATTGATTAACAAATCACACTGCCTTCTTAAAATAAACACACGGGCATAGCACAGTTCTAAGAAAAGCTTAAAACGTGCTCCACGTGGCATTGAGAAACTATGCGCATCGCGCAACCCAATGCAGTTTCGAACGATCTACTTAGAGCGGCATGTGCAGTTCAGTTGAATCAAACCAACCTAAAAGCACCGTTCAATTCCCCGAGCAAACAATCTTGGGGAAATATTGGTCCACATCAGCAATGATTTGTTCAATGTCGACCGGCAAGTCTTATTCGAACTGGCTCGACCGGCTTCGGTCCAACAAGGGTTTCCCGGTCGGCGACGACCTCGAGCTCGATCATTTCCTTGAAAGCAAGGACAGCAATCTTAAGTCGAAGTCAAATACGTCCGAGTCGACTCAGAATCGAAAGGCAGCGACAGGGGAGATTTGTGGTGAAAATGAAAATGGAGATGATAAAGGAGAATGGTTCGGTGTTATGAACAATGTGTTGTCAGACCTCTTCATAATGGGTGAATCCAATGACAACCAAAGTTGTAAATTTTCTCGGAAAAAGATTTCCAGGAAACAAACAAACCCTAAATTTTGCTTGGTTTCAAGAATGACAAGTAGTAACATAGAAGAAGAGCAAAGTTGTGGTGGGTGTGTAAGAAAAGACGAAAATGCCCAGATAGAGAATAAATTGAAAGAAGAAGTAGACGGAGAAGAGAATGTGAATAATGTGGTTGAAATGGAAGATGGTGAAAGAGAGGAGCTTTTAGGGTATTCAAGAAATGAAGTGACTGTTATTGATACGAGTTGTACGGAGTGGAAGTTTGAAAAGTTAGTGTATAGAAAGCGGAATGTGTGGAAAGTAAGGGAAAAGAAAGGAAAGTCTCGCATGATTGGACTCGGGCGAAAGAAGAGGAAAGCAAATGGAGCTGATGTAAGTGTCGATACCAAGAAGAAATTTAAACTTAACAGCCAAGAGGACTGCATTTTTTCATCAAAACATGTAAGTAATGTTACTGTATTGTTTCAATGATCGTATCATACTGCTATCCAGAATTATAGAATGATTGAAGTTGGCTTAGAATCATATATTCTAGATTATTATTATTTAAATCTGGTGTTGTAGATTGATCCCCTATGTTCTCATGCTTAATATATGTTCAAGGCAAGATTTGTGCTTTTGGTTTTTATGTTCATTTGAAATAGAATGGATTTAGACTCATTTAGTATAGCTTCCTAGCAGCTGTGGCCTAGAAGCTACTATAATTGTAACGTGTTTGGTATACACTTGCAACTGTATATTGAAGTTGAGGTGATTTCATCTCATAGATGTTTGATGAAAAACTTCTATTAATTTTTCTATGTTGTTAGAATTATTACCTTTCTTTTTATATTTACTAAACATTATCAACGTTATTTCTCTGCTAGAGCTTTACTTGTGCAACACCATAATACTAAATTGAGCCTTAGTAAATAGCAGTTGGATCATTTGGGTTAATTTATATGTTATCACACTGTGACAATTACTTACGCTTGCTGAAACATGTGAGGGAGCTGGTTTAGATTTGCTGGTCATTGTCCACCTGCTTACTTAGTGTCAATGTTAATTTCCTATGTTGTTAGATTCCTATTAATTTTTCTATGTTGTTAGAATTATTACCTTTCTTTTATATTTATTAAACATTATCAACGTTATTTCTTTGCTAGAGCTTTCCTTTGTGCAACACCATAATACTAAATTGAGCCTTAGTAAATAGCAGTTGGATCATTTGGGTTAATTTATATGTTATCACACTGTGACAATTACTTATGCGTGCTCAAACATGTGAGGGAGCTGTTTTAGATTTGCTGGTCATTGTCCACCTGCTCACTTAGTGTAAATGCTAATTTCACATCTGCTACTTTTCGTTTTAAATTCATGCCTCTGAAAGCAATTTTTCCTCATTAAACATTGGTCAAATATACCTGCTGTAAGAGTATACATCCTATTTTGACCAGAGAAAATTATTAAGAACTTCCTTTCAAGTTTGTAATTATGTGTGGGTTAAATTCTGTTCCAGAAATTCAAGCTTGATATTGCTGAGTGACTCATGTTTAGTTGTTGCATGGAAACTTAAAGTTCTAAGCTTTATCAACTTCCATGGGCTATATGCCATTGGTCAAAAATGATTATTGTGAAACTTAGAAGTTTCCTTACACATGGCTGGTGTACCAAAATGTCTCCAATGTCTTGGCTTTTATAATGTGATGACATATGTCACTTTAAGGGGGATTTTCTTACCTCCTTAGTTATTAATATTCTAATGGTTCAAAAGCTATCGGACCCATTTATATCTTCTTTCTTTCATTTACTTTTAATATTATTGGTTTTTATACACAGTGACAGAGTTTGTACACATAACTGCTTTTGATTAATAAATCATGTCCAGTATTTGGCATCTGTCTAGTCCTGTTTGAAGTGCTTACATTATGATTGGATTTATATTTGTGGTTTCTTAGAGGACTAGTCAATAATCAGAGATATTTTACGGCGTTTTCAAATTAAATGCCTGGGGAATGGAATTCAAACTTATGAGAAATTTTTTTGTATATAAGAAATTTTTTTGTACACGTGACACTTCATTGGGGTTTTTTAAACTATTAGCTTCTGGGTAACTTCCCTTCTTGTTCTTGATGTTTATTCTTATTGACTTGCATACCTATGCATTGTGAATGAAATTTCCTCTAGATGGACTGCTTCATACATTTACCCTTACTGTAGTTTTTAGCTATTTGAAGTTTTGAAGAGGTGCCTGGTTAGAGAAAGACAGTTGGAACAAGATACCTGATTTAGATGATGTATGTTCGAATAGCCCTGTCTCTGTTTCATTGGAATGGAACATGAGCTATTTGTTGCCTTTGCAATGCCTGTTGTCTCTATAATCTTTTCTTTTTAATTAGGTCGAAACCTTTTTCTAATAATTTATCAGGGTCTTGTTCGTCTATTATGTCTTATGTTCTTTCTATTATTTCTTTACCTTTACTAGAAAATGAAAGCGATCTTCTAACTTATCTGCAGTTGTATTAGTTTACTTCGTTTACATCTCAACACGCCCCAGGGGAAATGCTATCCAGTTCCTTTGTTTAGCATCTACTTTTCTGTCTTGTCTGCTAGAAATAAATTTTCTTTTCAAGTAGGTGGATACTGCTTCAAACATTTTAATACGCATTGATTTATATCTTTGCTAAATTTAGTCATTTGTGCCTTCAATACTTATGCCTGTCCTATATGAGGAACTTTAGTTTTCATTTTGTTCTTTGCTTGTTCATGCCTTAGTTGGCATGCCTTGGCCTTTTGCCTGTAAACTGGAAAGTGCACCACTCTGTTGACTGTACAGAGAATGCTCTCTTCCTAGATGTTTCATTCTATGAACTATGATTTGTCATCAATCGAAAGATGTTAATAAGTTTCTGTTTGTATTTGTTTCCCTGGATAGAGTCCCCAGGCTGAGGAAGGGGAAGAAGTTCGTGAAGAGACAATTGAATATCCCAACCAAGTTCCTAAAAAGAGGTAAGTGCGCCATCAATCTGCATGCACTTTCTCTCTCAATCTCTTGATGCTGCTTGGTTATCAGGTTATTATCATTATTTTCAGGCTTCTGCTTTCAAGATCATCCAAAAAAGGTAAAAAGGGAGGCAAATCTGCTAGTCTTAGAAAAGGCATGTCCACAATCAAGAAATCAATAGCGGAGTGTTCAAAGAGTCCATTTCCAAACTGCGGGATTGAAAAGAATCAAGTTCCGTGCAATAAATCTATTACCTGGGAGAAGGTTTCGGGATTGGAAGTGAATTCACTCCACGAATCCTAATCCCCTAGCATATTCTAACCATCCTGATCGATCAAATGAGGGATGGATTTGTATCATTTGCAAGCATATCCTTTGACTATTATTATTTTTTGTTTAGAAGAAACTTATGGTAATAATATCTTCCTTTGTAAATGGAACATTCACAGTGGACCGCCCGCCTCCAAACTAGGAGTGGCAAAACGAATAAACGAATCGAATTTGAATTGAATCGTAAACGAAGTGGGTCAAAATTATATAGATTCGGATTCGATTCGTTTATTAAACGAATTTAAATTTCAGGATTCGGATTCGATTCGTTTATTAAACAAATATTCGGTTCGATTCGTTTAATTCGTTTAATAGAATTGATAAATGAATCGAATTGAATCCAGATTCGTTTATTATTCGTTTATCCTTAACAAATCTAACCGAATCGATTTGAATCAGGATTCATTTACAATTCATTTAGAAAAGTATAATTAATAAACAAAATTAAGTAAAATAAAATATAAAAAAATCACAAATTTAGCATCACACAACAAAATACAAATAACTCAAACCATATTATGCAATCATCCAAATACCAAATTATAAATCCATAATAATACAAATAACAATAATTCAAATTCAAATTATAAAGTAAGGTAATTTCTTTAATTCTCTTCATTTGTCTTTTTCACCATGAAAATAAAAATCCTACACCAAAAAATAAATAAAATGTTATTAACATATATAAACGAAATAATTCAAATTTATTGAAGAATAAAAGATCATATATATAAACAAAATAATTCAAATTAATTGAAGATATATATATCTATATATATTCTAAAATTAATTGATTAATTATTTTTCAATTTTTTAACAGTGACATAATTGAAGAATATGAGCAAGAAATAAAAAAACTAGCACTAATTATATATATAAATTAATTTATTATTTTTTTAAATTTTTAACAATGACATAATTGAAGAATATGAGGAAAAAAAAAAAAAACTAACAACCTAGCACTAATGTACTCTTTGAATTTGTCTTGAATCTTGATGGAAAAAGCTAAAAGCATACATATTTTACAACATATCTTTCGAAATGAAAAAGTTAGCACTTGGATGCAAAAATAATAAAAAAAAGAAAAAGAAAAGAAGTGGAGCTTACTTTGGTGGTGACTGCTACTGGTTGAGTGACATTGATAAACTGAAATCAAACGCCGAATTGCTAAGAGATGAAGGTAAAGAGATGTGAAATGTAAGAATTAAGATTAGGGACGGCTGCTTTAATTGCTTTAACTTTGCTTTAGCTTAAAATTACAATATTAACCTCTAAATTTTATAAAGTTTTCAAATAAATTTAAGGATAAAAAAGTAATTTAATTAAACAAATAATAGACGAATATTAAACGAATTGATCTGTATTAATCCGTTTATAACCCGTTTATTAAACGAATAAACGAATCAAAATCTTTAAACCTGCATTCGATTCGTTTAATTAGCAAATCGAATCGAATTGACCCATTTATTAAACGAATCAATTTTTTCAAACCCAAACCCATTTAATTCGCATCGAATCGAATAAACGAATTCTGACCTATATTGCCACCCCTACTCCAAACTAGGATAGAATTCTTTATATTACCAGGGAATATTGCTTCTCATTTTGGCATACTGGCAACATAGTCCTTGTACCCAGTGCAAGTATGAGAAAGATTTGCAGAAGAATATGAGGTGTTTTAAGTATGAGCTGGAAACGCCACTTGCTTTGGTCGACCAGTGGGAGTCTCCACGTCCAATGGGGCTCATTCCTCTTATCCGAAAAAAATTTGGACGTAGAAATCTGGAGCAGATTTTTGAGTTAATACTTGGCATATTTTTTAGACGTCCTGTAAATTATATTTATATATGTTCAGATTCTCAATAAAAGTCAGATTGCAGGGAGGAGAAAGGGGCTGGGGGAAGGCATTTACGAGAAGGCTTTTGAAAACTAATTATGATCAGGCTCAAGTCAAGGCCCAATGATCGGTTGGATGGACCCGTGAGTAGAGCTATTAGCACTCCCCTAATCTCCTATTAAAACCCCTCTTCATATTTACATTTTTACCCTCAGTTAAAATTACACTAAAGGATAGTGTGAAAAGGAGAGTACCGATCATGTTACCATTCCAATAAATTTTTTTACAGCCAGATACCCCTGTTTTGACATCAACATAAAATAAGTAATATTACTTAAGAGTAGTTTCTCAAAATTAATTATTATGATACCATTTAGATCAATGAAACTTTTTCATGTTGGCTAAGATCTACTATCAACACCTTCCACAACTATTACTTTTCAAGAAACTAAGAATTTGTATTGGAAAAACTTTATGTTGAACTTACAAATTGACAAATGTGCAATATAATTATTAAGTTTAGAATTTAATATAATAAATTTCAGTTTACTTATCAGACTACCCCAAATATTTTTTTCAATAAAGTAAGTTGAGTTTTCTTCTCTACCATCATGAATTTTCTAAATTATCAAACTCATATTTAGAAATTGAGTAATTAACAAATTTCAACAACTATAGCTGCTTTCCAACAGATGTAGCTGCTAAAGCAAATGAATATGGAGACAAATTTTGTTTTATTCAAGTCAGGTCTGAGATTTGACTTATAGATGAGGTTATAAGCGATAGCAAATAGCGGTATCTGTGAAAATTGGTCAGGTATTAATAGAAGTAATATGACAATTTAAATTATTTCATTGGGTGTGTTTAGAAAGGGGTTTTAAGAGAGCAGTGAAGGGGTGTTAATAGCTGAACTCCTTACCCGCCCCGCAATTCAAAATCGAAAGCCCTCGTTAGAGACTCATTTGTAATATTGCAATTGAGCTTATCCAGTTGAGCTGAGACGAAAAAATGGCTGCTGCTGCTACTGCGGTCACTCATTTTTCTTCAACAGCGGCATACATTCTCTCACAGTCACAAGCAATACTGGTCATTTCGAAAGAAGTAAAAACTCGTCCTAGGTATAGACATGGCCATGCACATGGAACACTCTCTTTCGCTAACTTCACTAAAATATCAAGAATTGAACTGAGAGCCTCACTGGCTAAACGTCTTCTCAACCAACGCAGATGCTTTAGATCTGCTACTAATCTTCTTATAGAGAATGAATTAGGTAATTTCTCTCTCAGAGGCCATTTGTCAAACACCTTCCAATCATTTTCATTCAATTAATTTTTGGTGACATCAAGTTTATTTATTTTTTGGGTTGGTTTGTTTTTGTTTCAGTGACATTATTTCAAGAAATTGGACTAAATGAAAAAGAAGTGGATTCACTTTTGGAGAAGAACCCAACTCTCAAAGTAACTCCTTTGGACAAAATGCGATCCCGGATTCTTTCGCTACAGTCTGTTGGAATAAAAGGGATTGCATTTTGTCGTTTGATTTCCAAAAACTCAAATGTATTACTTGATGAGGAAATTGATGGATTGATATGCTTTGTGCGTGATGATTTGGATGGAAACATTCAGCCAATGAAGCTCGAACGCCTTCTGACTTCGACAGAAACAAAATTCTTGGTGGGTTTTGATCAAAAGGTTAGGCTACTTCTTCAACTTGGGGTTCCACAAGAGACGATTCTTCATGTTCTCAACAATATTAATTTAAGTAAAGCCGTATGTCTCAAGTCTGTTGAAGATATTGAAAGAACTTTTGCTTACTTGAACCACTTTGGTGGTGCTGATTTAATTGTAAGATGTCCAAAAATTCTTAATTATGATTTGGATAGGCAGTTGATTCCGAAAGTTAGGGTTCTCAGTCAGCTTGGTGGGGGTGATGTTGATTCCACAGCAGCTATTGTGTGGAAATTTCCTGCAATATTGAGCTATAGTGTGGAGCATATAGGGAAACATGTTGAGTTCTTGATGTCCTTTGCTGGCCTTAGTGATCAGGAGATCTTCAGGATTTTTCTTGTGTTCCCGGCTGTTATTAGTGCTAGCAGGGAGAGGAAATTACGTCCTAGAATAGACTTTCTCAAGCAATGTGGTTTAGATTCTGAGGATATCTTCAAGTTCTTGACAAAAGCTCCTTTATTTCTGGCTCTCTCCTTTGATAACATTGCAATAAAGCTTGGCTTCTTGGTCAAGATCGGGTATGAATGTAGAACGAGGGAACTGGCAGCAGCAATGGGATCTGCAACCAGAACAAGCTGTGAAAACTTGCAAAAGGTGATCGGATTGTTTTTGAGTTACGGGCTATCTTTTACAGACATTTATATAATGAGCAAGAAGCATCCTCAAATACTGCAGTACAATCACAAGTCTTTAGAGGAGAAGGTGGAGTATTTGATAGTGGGGATGGGTCGTGAAGTTGGAGAGCTATTGGCTTTTCCTGCGTTTCTTGGTTACAAGCTTGATGACAGGATTAAGCACAGATACGAAGCAAAGAGGAAGACTTTAGGGGATGGACTGTCAATCAACAAGTTGTTAAGTGTGTCAGTGGAGAGATTCTCAACCAAGATAAAGAAAAATCCTATTCATAATTGACAACCGGTTTAGTCAATTTAAGTTACGATGATTTTGATAGGTGTATTACTACATCACACGGTTGCAGCATTTCTATTCTAAGGCTCATTTTAAGCATTTTGGTGACCCCCTCAGAGTTATAAATACTCTAGGTTATCTTGAATAAATTTGGCAAACGCAACACACAATGTGAACTGCAGCTTGGTGAAGAAGGGAATTCCAAATAGGTGCAGTGACAGCTCGTTTTGGAAAGAGCTGACTGAAGGTTATTCATAATACAAATAAACCATATCGGAAGAAAACATAAACTATTTTTCTTCTTTTGCTGCAGTAGCGTTGCTAAACCTCTTTGTAACTGCTGCCATCGGCTGATTTAGGGCAACTGATACGAAGAATTTGGGAGTAGATCATGAACTATTTTTCTTGATTTGTTGCAGCAGGTGCCATCAGAAAACCTCTTTGAAAACATTCCGATATGGTGACTGGCATCTTGTTAAGGCTAATATATTATAGTGCTATCTTCCCTCTAGTATCCGGTGTGCTTTGCTAATGAAGGATGATTTAGCTACCGGCAATGTTCTCCGTCCATGACACCTTTCGTTTTATGAAACCTTGATTCCACTTGTCATATGTTAGTAAAGGAAAGCAAATGCAGCATCTATTATTTGGTGCTTTCACCTGGGACAATTTCTTTTGACAAATTGTTTGAAAATTCGTGACTGTATATGATCGCGGGGTTCCCTTAGAATACAGTGGCTGTATAAGATACAACCACTTTTTTTTTTTTTTCAGCACCGGTATTATTGGAATATAACCCAAAATTTCGGCATTTCACGAATTTAGTAGGAATATCAAACATAAACCAAAAATAAAAAACATGAACCAATAACAGAGAAAGACAACTAAAATTAGAACTCATCTAACGGAAAATAAAAGCTACTTGGAATATAACCTGAAATTTGTGATTTCATGAATTTAGTAGGAATATCAAACATAAAATCGGTGAAAAATAAAAAGCACATGAACCAATAAGAGAAAGTTGAACGAAAATTAAGAATCGATTTAACGGAAAATAAAAGCTACTTGGAATATAACCCAAAATTTGATTTCAATTTAGTAGAATATCAAACATAAAATCGGTGAAAAATAAGTTGAAACACATGAACCAATAAGAGAGAAGTAACTAAAATTAGTGAAGCGATGAAAATAAAAGCTTTACTTGAATATAACCCAAAATTAGATTTCACGAATTTAGTAGAATATCAAACATAAAATCGGTGAAAAAAAGTTGAAACACATGAACCAATAAGAGAAAAGAACGAAAATTAGAATCGACGAACGAAAATAAAAGCTACTTGGAATATAACCTAAAATTCCTAGATTTCATTTAATTTAGTAGGAATATCAAACATAAAATCGGTGAAAAAAAAGTTGAAACACATGACCCAATAAGAGAGAAAGAGCAACTAAAATTGTGAACTGATTTAACGAAAATAAAAGTTCTTGGAATATAACCCAAAATTCCAAGATATTTACTTAATTTAGTAGGAATATCAAACATAAAATCGGTGAAAAAAGTTGAAACACATGAACCAATAAGAGAAAGTGAACGAAAATTAGGAATCGATTTAACTGAAAATAAAAGCTACTTGGAATATAACCCAAAATTCCAGATTTTTCAATTTAGTAGAATATCAAACATAAAATCGGTGAAAAAAGTTGAAACATGAACCAATAAGAGAGAAAGAACGAAAATTGTGAATCGATTTAACGGAAAATAAAAGCTACTTGGAATATAACCCAAAATTTCGGTATTTCACGAATTTAGTAGGAATATCAAACATAAAATCGGTGAAAAAAAAGTTGAAACATATGACCCAAAACTTGAGAAAGTGCAACGAAAAAAAAAAAAAAAAGGCTGTATGAGATACAGCACTGTACACTATGATGACTCATGATCGCGACATAGTAGCCAGTGATGTTTAGTAAATGATGGAAGTCATACCTTGGAATCTTTGATTCACACTTGACAAGACCCCATTACAGAGTGCAGATTTGATGCAGTACATCTTGAAATCTAAATCTGCGGTTGTTGGTGCTTGAGCAAATTTTCTAGAATTAGTTTGTCAAGAAATTGGTTCTAGTTTTAGATTATTTTCCGTATTTTATTGGGTAATTATATCTCACTTTCGCTTACATAAAAGGACTTATTAGCAATCCCAATGAAAATCCTGTTCTCCGGGTCAAAAGTGTTAGTTAAAGAGATGACTTATGATCATGGTTTAAACTTTAAACTTCTGTGGAGCACATCACTTTTAGAATGGAAGGGGACTGGAAGCAAACTAGTAGCGCACTTGAATGCCACGGTAGTCATTTCTCCCTGCTTTCTGCAACAAGTCATCTGTTCTTATACCTGTCAGCTTAAGGTTTCTTTACCCAGATATGGAAAAGCACAAAATCAAAAGCCCTGAAAAACCTTCATAAGCGAGAACACATGATAAGCTTACCTATGGCTAAAGAGATGACATCTTGGCCGGCAGATTTACATACATGGCTCATAACAACCAATTACCCAAGACAAGTTTAGATGTGTCAAAAGTTTGTGCTATCTTAATCTCAAAAACTGTACTGTGATGCTCGTACCATACCTTTGTAATCATTTATACAATTGCCAGTGGCTTGAACACGGCTGATTTAATCCATCATATAAAAAGATCCACAATTCAGCTAATTATTCTGCAAGGATGAACTAGCTGTTTCTACCTCCAGAGGCTCCAATTTCTTGGCTTTACCATTTCCTTTTGGTATAATAACACCATAGCCTCCAGCTTTTCGTTTGTACACGATATTGATCTCACCTAAAGCCAAGCATAAAATAATACAATTTAATCACTAAATAGTTTACGCTGAAATGATGAACAGGGAAACTGTAGATTCATACCAGTTTCTTCATTTCGGAATCCATAGAAGTCATGATCAACATTCTCCAACTGCTCAATAGCTTCGGAGACAGTCAAAGGAGGCATTTCAAAGAACTTCATGCGAACAATCTGACAGATAGATTAATAATTAGGGCACATCAGAGAAAAATTGAAGAGTACATATGCAACAACATGACCTTAATACCAGCAGATAACTCAGGAAACTTTTATGTTGCCCATATGGGTATGGCCCTATAATGCTGAGAAATAAAAAGAAACATAGAGTACCAATCATTACTCAAACATGACGGATGGGGAATGTAAGTAAATAAATAAGTGTAGAATAATTTCATTCAACAATCATCTATAATATGAGAGCACTATGTTGGCAAGATGGCTCCAACTATTTGCAAATTATATGCAATGTCATTATCAAGAACTCCAAAATATTGTTTAGAGACATTATTCAACATTTTTTTCAACAAGCATAAGAAGAAAAGCAAAAAGAGAAAAGATGAAATCAAACTTTGATAGAATCATCAATATTTTGATGGATATTAACAATATGGACCAAGAATGCGGGGACCAAGAAGAAAATAGATTCTGGGTGGTTTTGAAAGGCAAAGAGAAATTAACAAGCTAAAATAGTGTAAAGGAAAGACAAAAAATACTCGATGGAGCTCATGAAATGCTTTTGACGGCCTTTAAGCATTAAACTATGAAAATGCATTTAACTGAAAACTAGAAAACTACAAAAAAGGAGAGAGAAGGTGAGAGGAGGTTGTTGGGGTTATTTTTTTTGTTTGGGGGCAGGGGGGTAGCGCGTGGTGGGATTGGGTGGAGGGGTCCATGTAGAACAGTGATGATGGACATCAATAGGCTTACAAAAATAGGCTAAAGAATACGGGCATAACGTAAACTCTACTAAAATTTCAATTTGCAAGTCTCTCAATGCTTGGCTATTAACCCGAATTCAGTATATCAAAATGTGTGAATTGCTTGGTAGAGAAACATAAATGACTTCAACGAACATCTTAACTTGTCAGAAAATAAGTTTTGATTAATTCTTTCTGTTTAATCGAATGCCAATCATCAGTAGAGATTTTTAAAATGGTGAACAATGTATGCGTTTTAAACTAAAGTACAGCGCAATTCCTAACATAGAGAGACAAGTACCTCCATAACATTACTAGTGAATGAAGATTGTCATTTACATCCAAAGAATGCATCGATGACAGTACTGATGAATAAGCTTGATGTCATGAAGCTTTATTTATTTATTTTATTTTTCAAATTTTCTTACTGTAACCATATGTTATAGGACAAGGGAAAAAAGTATTTTAAGTGATGATTGATGAGTTGCAAAGTGAAAGAAACCAATAGGAGACAGATAAATTAAAAAGGTTAATGACTACCTCATCAACAAAGTTATCATCCTCTTCTTCGGATTGTACATCAGCATCATTCTCCACAACCTGTGTCACAGGCTCTCTAACCTTGAGCCTGTTGAACCCCTTCATATGTCTACCACGGTCAGACTCTTTCTCCTTGATCTTCCTCAGCTTCCTTTGAATGATTGACGATACTAAATCTATACTCGCATACACTGTCTCTGCATCTTCTTCCGCACGGACCACTCCATGCTTCTTTGTAAACAAAGTGACCTAAAGTACAAGACATCAAGTCCAACAAATAGTTGATTAGAATCAATGCAATTCCACAAGAGTTAAAAATCCAAATAGACAATCACAACAATGTTAGAAGTTCAAATTTTGGAAGGCACCTCACATCTGCGAATCCTAGGGCCTTTGCCGAACTCTCCTCCGCGCACAGACAGCCTAACATCAACTTCCCGCACCAGATGACTATGCTTCAGAACTGCCTTGCCAACTTTCTCTTCGACATGGTTTTTAACTGTATCGGTTAACTGTATTCAAACAAATTCAGCTTATCTGTTCATAGTTCAATCATTCAATGCAAATACTGATCCGAAAGGCAAAATTAAACAAAGCTCTATTTGGCTAATTGTTTGTCACGTTAATTTAAGGAGAAAAGCAAGGCATTTTGTCCCTAATCCAAAAACATCTTTCAAAAACGGAAATATTTACCCAAACATGAAATTTCAGAAAAAAATAAGGGTCTTCAATGGAAATAGCTCATATCTATGTGCAATTTACGTTTTGACCTACTTAAGTTTACATCATTATGTTCTGACCTCCCTAAGTTTGTCTTCTTTTTTTTTTTCATTTTGACCCGGTCGAACCAAAACCCAGGTAATGCCATCGTTACCACCGAAAAAAAAAAAAAAGGACAAACCGTAAAAGAACTAGAAAAATAAACAAAAGAAACAGGAAACGGCGACGTTTTATAAGTCTAACCTCGAGATTTTTGCCTTGAACGATTAATTTGACGGAAGAGAGTGGACCGTCCCATGACATTCGAGCCGGCAGACGCTTAGTGTCGACTTTTGTGGGTCTCATTACAGTAATTTGCTTGAAAGTACCGAAGAAACTGGAATTGTACGACAACGTTTTGGCAAGTTGAGATTTTCTTGGAGTGACGAATGGAGAGACTGGTGATGATGATGATGATGATGATGATGATGCTGAAGAAGAAGCAGAAAAAAGATAACATGAAGATGGTACTGGCCGTGATATTGAAAGCTTGAATGAAGTTGAAAGAGTAGCCATTGACGCGGGAAGCGTGGTTCGTTCAGCAGTAAGGGGAACAGGGAAAGGAAAGATTTTTTTTCCGTTTTTTGGACGGAGGCAAGAAAGATTTCTAAAATAATTAAATTAATAAAATCAAAAGAGGATAGAGCCCGTAGAGGGAGAGGGTTACGAACTTGCGATTTAGATAAGGACACGTGACCCTTGATGGGTTTTGAATCAAAATTTCTCGCCTTTTCCGACATAGATCACAGTCACTGAACAACCGCACGTCAAATACGTGTAAATGGATAATTCTTATGATCTATTTGATTAGGGTCCCCTTTCCAACGACCGACTGATTTTGTGTAAAACAGACATTCGAGTAGCGATTAGAATCGTTTCTTATTTATACAAGTATTTTTGTTAAGTTACATTACCATGTAATATACATAATGATGTATCAATTGTTAGATTTTATCCAACAGTTATGAAAATAATATGATTTTTTTATCTCATATTTTTATAATCATTTGATGAAATTCAACGATTGTTACATCATCATATATGTTACGTGATAATGTAATATAATAAACTCTTTATATAAGATAGAACCAGTGGACATAATTTAGACATACAATCTCAACCGTTTGATTAGATACAATTTACGAAGTAAATAATTAAGATGTTAGATGACATGGTTTTTCTTTTTTAAATACTGAAAATAAAAACCAAGTAATGAAAGAGCTGTTGGTTCCTCAATCTTAGGGCCAATACGGAACATCGTTATCCATAGCAGTTAGCACCACCCATGTCACCTCCAGCACCCTCGTATGTCTTTGCAATGATGGGTTGCACATGCGTTCCAATTCCTTCCTCTTGTCTTCGAACTCATGATAATAATTTTAACACTAAATCTAGATATTTTTACTCAATATAAATTGGCGTTAACATTCTTGTATTCTAATAGTTCGTGTTTTTAATCTTGATTCTTTTATTCTTTTCTACTCTAATGGTTAAAAAAATTTTATATTTAAAAATTGTATTTAAATTTGTATCTTTCCGACCTACTTAATATGTAGGAATAAGATCAGGATCTTTATAGCCATTCTATATCTTTTTCCCACATATTCTTGCCCCTCGCTAGGCTGTCTTTTTTTTTTTTTTTTTTAAATCTGATTAAGCATCATATTATTATATTGCATAGATATTACAACTGTTATGACAGTAGATCATTTCACGATATTTACAATAAGATATATATCTTAGACTTACATTATTACATTTTTATTTTATGAAGAACATGCCCAGCCGAATATCCCTCACAGAAGAGGGATATCACTCGCGCAGATCATTTCACATTTACAACTGCTATGACAGCAGATCATTTCACGATATTTACAATCAGATATATATCTGAAACTTACATTATTACATTTTTATTATATAAAGAACATGTCCAGCTGAATATCCCACATAGAAAAGGGATATCACTCGCGCAGATCATTTCACGCGATATTTACAATCAGATATATATCTGAGACTTATATTATTACATTTTTATTCTATAAAGAACATGTCCAACTGAATATCCCTCAGAAGAGGGATATCACTCGCGCAGGTCATTTTACGATATTTACAATCAGATATATATTTAAGACTTACATTATTACATTTTTATTCTATGAAGAACATGCCCAGCCGCATATCCCTCATAGAGGAGGGATGTCACTCGCATTTTCTATAAAGAACATGTCCAACTGAATATCCCTCAGAAGAGGGATATCACTCGCGCAGGTCATTTCACGATATTTACAATCAGATATATATTTAAGACTTACATTATTACATTTTTATTCTATGAAGAACATGTCCAGCCGTATATCCCTCATAGAGGAGGGATGTCACTCGCATTTCGCGAAGGAAAAGAAAGTTTTAAGTACTCTCCATACAATTATGTTTAATTGAGGGAGATTGAGTCCGTGGGGTCTCGAACCATTGCCCTCATAGTCATACTTAACTTTAAGGGTAATGGTTCACCGCTAAACTACAAGCCCAAGTCGCCTCAAGGTTGTCTTTTCTATCAACAATTAAAAGGGAGGAATGATAACAGTGTTATATAATAAATTAAAGAACAAAGAAGAATTAAAAGTATATCCAAGAAAACAATGTTATTTACATTATATAGGTTGCAAAAAAAAAAAATAAATAGTTATGCACCATTTTTTTCCCCTTCTTTATTTCTTAAAAAATCTTATCCATAGTTTGCAATCATGCACATCAGTTTTGATTGATTACTCTACGGGTTAATTCTTATAATTGCAAAAAAAAAAAAAAAAAAAAATCAAATTGATGCAAATATAACTAACCATGTGGGCATAATTACGGTCGGCGTTGTGATGTATTGTTGAAAAAAAAAAATCAAATTGGGCACAAAAATCCCCAAACAAAAGTTACCCTAACTTTGTGGAGATTAGAACACACGATTCATTTGCACAGCTAGAGCAGTTCATAATTGTGTCAACTCTCACTTAAAAATTTTAAAAACAAAATCTAAAGAAAGAAGAATCCGTGAAGTGAAGTTATAACATTGTTAATTCTCATTTTATGAGCCACAGAGACGCTCGTCTTACAACCCTTGTAAGGAAGGATAAGAATTTGCCTTCATATCTTTTACGTAAATCTCTTCTACCGGAGTTATATGAAGATGTGTTGGCCCAAAAGAAATTCTCGGGCTAATAAAATGGACTAGCGCCAACTTCTTTATTAATATTTTTTCATTTTCAGAATTATCCTTGTTAAAAAATAAAAGGTAAATGTTTTTCTTCTCTCTCTTCTCTCTTATTTTTTTTAATTAATATGCCATCTGAATTAAATATTAACATTCAATCAAATTCAAATTGAACATAAAATGGAACTTCAAGGTATCATACAAAATCAAAACCAATATTATCGATAACAATAATATCCACCACTTGTTTATTAAATTTAACAAAATCAAAATTGAAACTCATTATTTATTGGTAGAAGTGATGATAGAACCGATGGATTGATTGACTGATGATCAAAGAAGATATATGGTAGAATTATGGATAGTTATGGTTATAATTATCCTGAAAAGAGAGCCTCAGAGGAGAGAGAATAAAATAAAATAAAAAATTAATATGTTTTTTTTCTGACAATAAAAAATAATAAGATAAATTATAAAGTGTGGGCTTGTGATTGATATCACTTCTCAATAAAATAATGTAACTTGTGGCTGCAGGATTGGGCTTGCATTCTGCACATCCATAGCCTTGCATTGTGTATCCATTGGCGGCACCATGCTGCGCCCAGCATGGGCTTTTCTAAAAATTTTACGTGTATTTATAAATTGAGGAAACACCAAAAAATTCCCTTCTAAAATTTAAAAATATCACATATTAATGCTTTTGTGGCTTTATATGTTTTGAGCTTTTTCACGTTTAAGTGATAAAAAGAGTAAAACATCCTCAAATTTCTTCAGTCCAAATCACTCCTTCCATCATCCAGTCCTCTCTCTCCATTTCTTCAAGCTTCATATACTGTGATAAATTTCTATTTCAATTAAAATTTGAGGCTTATCCACATCTGAGCATTTGCCAAGGTGATAATTGCAAGGACGTTGATAGAATTTTTAATGATTAAGAGTGAAATTTAATTAAGTTTATTAATATATTTTATTAGATTATTTAATGACAAGTTGGGTCCATGTTATTTGATTATTTCACTAGTTAAATGGACATTACATAGTGTTTTTCTAATGCCATTATGGGCTTTGTATGGGTTAATATCATTACTTTTCTAAATAATGTAATTAACTAAATTTTTAAAATTATAGTGTATTTTGAATGTGTTGCAGATCGATTAAATTCCTGAATACTTCCTTGGTTAGAAGATGTTATTGTTTGAACTGTAAGTGAGATTGTAATATTTTATAGTTTGAAATTCGGAAATAAAACAGCTAACCGTTTGGAGAAAAACGGCTAACCGTTTATTTCCAAAAAGCATGTTTTATGTTATACTAGATAACAGTTAACCGTTTTGGATAAAGCAGTAATCGAAAGAAAATTGTAGTTAATTAGAAAGATGTTTTCTTTTTCAACAGAAAAGCAAATGTTTGGATAAGCCCACTCTTTTAATTCCAGATAGCATATTTTCTGTTCTACAGAAAACGGATAACCGTTTGGATTAAAAGGCTGCTTATTTCAGGAGAATTCATTTTGACGTTTCAGTAATAAACGGTTATTGAGAAAACAATTTATGCTTTCCGTAAAGCATATTTTTGTAAAGAAAAGAAGTTTGGAAAGACGCGAATTTCAAACAAAAGAGTGTCATTTTAAAGAAGAATATTTTTCAAAAGGTTGTTATCTTCATAAAAAACCTTTTTCTTCTTTGTACAAAAGACACCCATAGAATTAGAAGGAATATATACAAGATTTACAGATTTTATACATGTTCTTGGAACACAATCTTATTTGCTAGAGATTGTGTTTAGGATTTGTTATATCTTGGGGGTAATTTGTCATTAAACTCTATAGCAAACCAAGGGTGGTGAGGGCAAATAAAACTTTAAAGGAAAGTGTACAAACACGTCTCAAATCATATTCTTCTTACTCTTTATTGTCTTTGCCTCCATATCCGAAAATTTATCCAACATGAACTTACCTCGTCGTAGATTGAATTTTTGACACTACCACTATCGATTGATTTAGTCCATCATTTAATTTTGTTTGGTTCACGTGAATTACAAAAAAGAAAAAGAAAAAGAAAAAAATTAAAAGTGGGGAAGAGAGTTTTCTCGATAAGTCCCACTTCCCTTTGAGGGATAGAGTCCGTCCCAATAATAAGGGAGCCTAAAAGGTCATATAATGGGGTTTTGGTATGTACTTCGTGATGAAAAAAAACAAAAATTTTTTTTGGCTATATTACAAAAGAGATGATGTAGTTGCTTTCAGCAGCTCTCTGATTTTAACTTAAAAAACTGAGTGCCACTTATATAATGTTTTCATTGGAGAATATGTCAGTGGTGAATTTTTGAAAGGTTGATTTAGGCCTGTTTGTGACTATTACGAGGCTTAATCTTAATCGTACTCTTCTTCATAATTACTTGCTTCTTTCCATCACTTATCGGCCATGGTTGGTTAAATTGGAAGCAATATTCATGTTGCTTTTTGCACAAATAGTTGGATTTAGATTTAATGCTAAGTTGAAATGTGCTTTAACTCTTTATAATTTTTTATCAGATGTATATGTCTAACAATATATAATTTAATGAACGTAGTTATTAATTTACCCTCAAAATTTTTTATCAGATGTATATTTCTTGAGGCGTGGGTCAGTAGGCAAAGATCGTGACTTCCCAAATATAATGGGGTAGTTAATTTCACATCTAGAATTGATCTCTTCCAAATTTAAAGTGATGACTATAACTGCGTTGTAATAGAATTATCTGGATAATCTGGATGAGTCCCAAGTAATTACTGATTGTAAATATCAATCTCAATAGAACTCTGAGTGTAGTATATCAAAAAAAAAAAAAAAACAATATATAATTTAACTACTAATTGTCATATTTGTAAAAAGTTAACAAAAATATCAATTCAGCGTCCAATTTAAATACCAAATAATTAGGTTCAAACTCCTAAAAATGGATCATCTTCAAGTGCCGAATTTCAACACTCAAATCTTGTTTCTTTTTTTTTCTTTTTTTCCTCCCTAAGCAAAGGTTTCTACAATCGTTAGTTGGGCTCTCCACATGTAAAAATGGCTATCAATCTAACTATTACTTTATAAACAAGTTTCGGACTATTGGATCAATACACTTCTTAAATGTTTATATACATTTGTAATGAAGACCTGAATTAATTCATAATTGCGATTTAATGTCAACTATTGAAAATGCATTAATCTAAAGATTTAAGGGCTCATTTGAGATTAAGTTAAAATCAATTTATTTAATAGTTTTTTTTATATAAATAGTGTTTAGTAAATTTTTTAAAATCTACTTATTTTATATATTTCTCTTTTTTTCTTTTTCTGAAAGCTAGTTTGAGATTGTTTTCTTAAAAGTAGTTTATGAAATTAAACAAAGATTTAGTTTTGAGTTGAGTTTTTAGTAAGTTTTGAATCAATAATTGTTAAACAAAAGAAACGAAAAAGTAAGAAATAAAGAATATACCCCATGCAAGTATTGATTCAGTGCTAAAAAAGGACTCAGACCAGTACTAAACTTATCTTATAAAATAAATCACTACATAATTAATAATACTTTTTAAGTTTCTATTATAACCTTATAATTTTGTTATATTTATATGTATAAATAATAATTTCATTGGATTTTAATTAATTTAGTCTTATTTTCTCTTTTATATAAATTTCAAGTACTAAAAAGAAAAGATATTAAACCTAGGGCTTATTTGTTAAACATACACCGTCTAAAATTTTATTAATTTTAATTTTTTTGTAATTTATATTTAGTTTTCAAATTTTTTACATCTAAATAGAAAAAGTGAATCTTTGTAACTTTGATTTGAATAGAAAGCAAATACTATATTAAAAAAATATTTTTATTAAATATACTTATTTCTTAAATTATAAAACCTGATCTCTATATTCATTTTGACTTATAAAGACATAAATCTCAAAAATTATGTTTAAAATATTTTTTATTTATAAGAACAAATAAGATGTCATTCATATTTAGATATTAAAAAAATAACATTTAGACATTTGTATTCAAACATATTCACACTTCAGTCAAATTCACACTATTTAATTTTTTGACCAAAAAATAAATAAATAATACCTTACTCTTAAAAAAGGACAGCTTAAACTTATTTATATTTTGTTCCTTATTGAAAAAAAAACTTTTATTAATAACGTAAGCTCCATTTTTTAAATTCACATCAATTCTAAGGCAGCAATTATTAAATACTTGATTGTTTTTCTTTTCTAAGGCAACAATTATTAATTCCATGACTTATTTCATCAACTCAATAAATATAACCTATTTCGTTACATATAAATATCCAAATTTCGAGAGTACTTAATTGATTATATCTTATGAATTTGTACAAGAATTTTGTGCTCTTGATGGTACCCATGGAACCCACTTCAAGTTTTGAGGGAGCAAAAAGAAGCACGGAGAAAGAAGGACGTGGACTTTTGTGAGAACGCGGCGTTTATTATGCCATGTGCACGCTACGTATTTGTTCCTGGGGATATATGTTCTCATCTCCTCACAAGTCTCATCCCCAAAACCAATCAAAAAAGAGGGCAATTGAGTAAATGTGGAAAATGACCCATGAATTGCCTTAAGCCAATAAGAAATGCACAACCATACAACACCCGTTCAATCATAAAGCGAGTACACATCTTTTCACAGACGAGGAAACCACCGTCTGAAGAGTTGAAAAACTGATGGCGTTTAATTGACAACTTCAAAACCACAAACGAAAGCATTGCTCCATAGACATCCACGTGTCAAGCTAATGTCCATGAGATCGATCCCCGATAAAATATCTAGTGCTGAAATTAATATTTAATATCTTGCAAGTGGAGCCCAGCAGAGGCAAATAAATATCCCCGAATAAAAAATATCGGAAAAATGTTAAGAACCAATGCTGACCTTTAAATATGCACCATCAATAGCCTCCCAATAAGCCATTGCCTTTTGATCTGTCTTTCTTAAACTTGCCGACGTGGCAACTGTAGGCCACACATTTTGGTTTTTAGATATTTTCGTTAAGATATTTTACCAGCCATTAGTTGTCTAAATTCTAAAACGCCAAACAGTTTAGATATTTTTATATATATATTTTTTTTCCTCAAAACCGGAGACTGGATACTACTACGAAAGAAAAGTTTGAACAGGGGATGAGATTGAGTTGAGGCTCATTCGTACTCATTTTCACCAAAGAGATTAGAAGAAAAAAAAAAGGGAAAAATAAACAATAAAAACTGAAGAAATGGGAGATGTTGTGTTGAACGATGAAGAGTTAAAAGAGATGAACGGTAACGAGGGGATTGCGAAGTGGGAGAGGTTCTTAGAGAGGATGGCTTTAAGGGTTTTGCTCGTTGAGGCTGATGATTCTACCAGGCAAATTGTAACTGCCCTTTTGAGAAAATCTAGTTACAGAGGTTTGTTTCTTCTTCTTCGTGCTTGGATTGTTTCACTGCTCTGGTTTTTATTTATTTCTTGGTTGTTGTAATTGATCAGTTTTGAAGTGGTGGATGTTGAAGCTTATAGATAGTTTTTGCATGTTTGATTCTAAAAAATTTATTCAACTATGTGTGTATTTGAATATCTGGATTCGTCTGTATCTGGGAATGAAATGGAGAGTGTGGTTTTAGTGGCAGATACTGTTGAGCTTCAAGTTCATACCTTATATCCAGCTTATTTGTGACTTTGTATATTTCACTTTTTGTTATTTGGACTAGTTCGTGGTTTCTGTTTTCAAATTTTGGATACATATCTTGTTTGAATTCGAAAAGGAAAATCAAAATCTGCTTTTTCTAGAAGAGTTCAATTTTCTCTTACTTCTACAGTTCACTTCCTTAATATAAGTTGGCCGTTTATCTGGTCTCGCCATTCATATTCATATTTTCAAGACTATAATTGAACTTCAGTATGTTCTTGGTTAAACCTGGATTTTCTTTCAAATTTTTTAATGGTTTTCATGTCTTCCTGGAGATAAGAGTGTCGAATCATCCATTAAGGTCTTAAAATATGTGCAATGAAATGAATAAAGGACACAACATTAAAAAAGAAAAGAGTCATGGAGAAATTATAATAGCTTTTCAAACTCTTTTCTGAACCAATTATGGATTCTCTCATTTTCCTTGTTCTGACATGTGTTACGTACCCTGTTATTACTGAATTGTTTTTTAATATTTATTCCAACACGAGCAACAGATACTAGAATTCCACCCAACAGGCAAAAATGCGTTATTCAGGTTTAAGTTGTAGACTTTTGGTTTATGAGCGTCTACTTGTCTGCTTACTGTCTACGATGGGAACTGAGTGATTCATGGTATTTTTATGATTTAATCCTGGCTGGTGATGGTCCCTGTAATGTCTTATGTTGAGTTGTGCTTCAATTCTAAGGTTCATGGACATACTATGATGGGAACTGATAGTGGTTTATTTTTTTCTTTTGAGCAGTTACAGCTGTTCCCGATGGCTTGAAGGCATGGGAGGTTCTGAAGGGAAGACCGTGTAACGTAGATCTCATATTGACTGAAGTGGATTTACCATCAATAAGTGGATTTGCTCTTCTCACACTTGTTATGGAGCATGAGATCTGCAAAAATATCCCTGTTATAAGTACGATACGGCAAGGATTAACTTACTTGTGTATTACCAGTTCATTTTCTAATATAATACTTACTAGTTAGTTACATGGTTTCTTTCTTTATTTTTGTCATTTTGCAGTGATGTCTTCTCAGGACTCAGTTAGTACAGTTTATAAATGCATGATGAGAGGTGCTGCTGATTATCTCGTTAAGCCTCTAAGGAGAAATGAGCTGAGGAATCTGTGGCAGCATGTCTGGAGAAGACAATCTGTATGCTTGCTTTCATACTTAGAACTCTGTCTCCTGCCATATTTGTTTTTCTATAATTTGCTATTGAACTATAACCTACCATTCTAATTAAGTCTTGCTTTATTTCTATTGTTCAATTAGTCAATGGTTTCTGGTAATGAAACCCAAGATGAGAGTGTTGGACAGCAAAAGATTGAAGCCACTTCTGAAAATGATGCTGCAAGTAATCATTCTAGTGGGTACATGGCTTGCATCCAGAGCAAAGGGGAATTCGTTGAGAAAGGAAGTGATGAACAGGTGAATGTTCCTCTTATTGTAAATGATGCTGCCCATGCTTAAAATTGTGCCCAATTCGCATGATTTTGCAGCAAGAAAGATATGCCTAGTTATTTGATATACTTTCTTGGATACAAAGAGTGTTGACTCTAACGATGTTGGTTATCGTATTTAAATCATGGGGTATTAAATCATTTATTTTATACCAGTGTTGTGGATGCATTTGGTCTTGAATGGAAGTGAAATCACCGCTAATTTTTTCACTACAGAATTTATTTATGTGTAAAACCCAGATAACGAAAATTTATACTGTACTAATTTAATGATGACCACATGTTTTTTTAAAAGGAATGACCTTAGTTTGATTGATATGAATTTGATGGACTTATCTCGGATGTGTATGCCATCAGGCCCTTCAAGGTTATCTGTTGACAAATCTGGGCATGTTAAATGTATGTATCAATGAGGTCATGTATATTTGTTTGTCTATGACTCTTATGGTTAAAAAGTAATTTGCTTCCACTTTAGTTTGGCTTCGGGAAGTACCATTTAGAGACTGAATGTTTGCTGTCTCTTGCAGAGCTCTTGTACGAAGCCGGACTTTGAAGCTGAGAGTGCGCACGTTGAAGATATGCCGGACTTGTCAAGGCAGTTATGGGGAAAATCCTTACAGAATGATGTGAAGATGCAGAATCATGAAGTATGTGTAAATTATGGCCAGAAATCGCTTGTGCCTGTCACTGAAGCACAGGGTAAACCACTTGTGCATTTTCAATCAAGCTTCTTATTGTTTTCTCAGTTCCATCAAATATCACCTAATATTACACAATTTTCTTGCTTAAATCAGGATCAGAGGTGGCTGCCTGCAAGGAAGCTAATGCAAGAGCCCATTTCGACGAGGATACTGAACTAGAAACTCATAGGAGTGATGTTATCCTCACCAGTGAGGTCTGCAATGTCCCTGTCAATTCTCCCAGACAAGTCATTGACTTCATGAGCGCATTCAATAATCATAATCCTCCTTCAAATAATGGAGCTAGCAAGTTTGATTCGTCTCCACAATTGGACCTTTCCTTGAGAAGAACTCATCCTGATGGCTTTGAGAATCAAGTGATAGAGCGAAAGTTTATCCTAAGGCATTCTAATGCCTCAGCTTTTACACGGTAAGTTCATTCAGCTACTAACATTTTCTATTCTTCTTATCACTAATAAATATTCGTATAACCTTTCTGATCCCTACTCAAAACACAAAAAGGTTCGTGAATTGTGTTAAAACTAAAAAGATAAAAAATCGCACAGTTTTTAAAATTTAACTGCCTGATGGTTTTTGGTTGTATTGAGACTGGTCACTGGTTGGGAACTTTTGATTAACTTGACAGTTTTAATGGTTTCAACAAAGAGTGACTCGAACATATTATAAATGCGCTACAATATAACGCACATGGAAGATAAAAAAGGTACAATGTTCAAATTACAAAATATAAAACTTTAAATCTTAAATGCAAATTATTTTACCACAACTTTTGTATTGTGCATTTATGTGTAGTAAATGGGTGGAAAATGCAGGGATTAATTTTTCTTTTGGCACTGGATCGTTTGAAATATTTTTTGATGTGAATTTGTAATTTCTAATCAATCTATTAATTCTTCTTTATTTAGGTACACTAACAAGCCATCAGAGCCACAACATTCATCATTGAGCGGTGTTTGTAATCAGCAGAAAGAATTCGAAACTGATTCTGAGAAGAATTTTTCCAATATTCTTACTGCCTGTAACTCTTATACTCCAACTGCCACTCTAAGCACCCAAAGAAGTGTTAACTCCCTGGCTACTGGTCACTTTAAGCAATCTGAACTTGCAGTGTCATACCCTCAACAGCGGCCATGTCCTGTCCCTGTTTCAGTGAAAGGTATGAATCTTAATAATATAAGCACCATGTCCTGTCCCTGTTCCTCATGTTTTTTGTGCAAAATCTGGTCTATCACCAATGTCAAGTCCAAATTCAGCCAGTCAGCGAGAACCCACATTTCGAATGAATACAATGCATAGTTCCAAAGCTGAACACAATAATTGTACGGGAATTTTTGACCACTTTGGTGAAAATGCAGTTAATTCGACCAATCAAGCTATGCACAAGTTAGATCACAAGTTAGACTCTCTGGAGGATCGAGGGCATATTTCTCCTGCTACTGATCAGAGTGCAAGTAGCAGTTTCTGTAACGGTGCTGTAAGTCGACTAAACAGCATGGGGTATGGAAGTGCTTGTGGAAGTAACAGCAATGTGGATCAGGTTACGGCTGGAAGGGCTGCTGCAGAGAGCAAGAATGAAGAAGGTTTATTCCCTTCCAATGGCAACTTGCGATCAATACAAAGAGAAGCAGCTCTTAATAAGTTCCGGTTAAAGCGGAAAGACAGATGTTATGATAAGAAGGTAAATAACTGCAGTCACTGTGATAATTGTTAGATCAACTTCTGATTAGCTGTTTTTTAATCTGTATGGGAAAAACCTATATCTGTTATATACAGAATATTTTACATTTTATTTATGCAATAATTTTATTTACAGGTACGGTACGAAAGTAGGAAAAAACTTGCAGAACAGCGTCCCAGAGTCAAAGGACAATTTGTTCGTCAAGTACACTCCGAAACTCTACCTGTAGAATCTGAGAATCACTCCGGCAATCTATCAGATTGTTAAGTGTATAAACATATCATATTTAGAATGGGGATAGAATAGTGTGTGACTTAGATTAGGTTTACATTTCATATAGTGTTTGGGCTGACTTCATATCCATGTTTGTTCGTATGTGTATATGACAGATAATACAATTATATGGTGCATCTTTTGTAGCATTAGTGTTGTAACATATGTATTCCCATTCTTTTATTTATTTTGCAATGGAGCTGAGAGAGTTTTCTGTATTTCTTTGCTTTCTTTTTTTTTTTTTTGGGGTTGGTCTAATTGTTAATATGCGGAATTTTTTCTGTTAAAAACTGATTGCTGGATAACAAAATAACTGAACTGACCATTAGCTAATCTTCTTAGCACCAGCGAGAATAGGGAACATCAGGGTGAAGCTAGCTTACTGCAATTTTGTTTCGTAATCAGATCGGCAAATGTTGTGAAGCCAAAGTAGACTTGCACGCAGGTTTTTAGTGCATTTTTCTCAAGAGTAATGACTTGGCAACGGGACATCTTGTTATACAATTGACAAGTTTCAGCAGAGCTGTCCTTCATCGGGCTTCTCTTTCCCAGTTAAAGGCGCAAACACCTTTTTCGTTGTGCGTTATGAGTTCACAGATATCCGTGTTCACGTGTTCTGGCTTTTTTCTCTGTAAATCTGTTGATTTTAAGCTGAACTTGAGATTTGTCACTTATAAATAGGTCAAATTTTGAGCACAAATTTCAAGTCCCATAGTATATTTCTCAACTGTTGAGCCTTTTTTTGTAAAATTCACTGTCAAATGTTCATGTCATTACCATGCCTTTTTTCTTGTTCCTTTCGTGGTGGAGACTGGAGATATGGTGAAACTGACTAGTAACTCGATGCTAGAATTTTTTCCCTTGGCCTAGCAAGAAACACTAGAAGTTCAAAAATTGTGCTGTTTAAGAGGCCATCTTTGGGCATTTTGTACTTGTTGGAGCATAAAAGGCTCAGCAAAGATTGTTGAAGAGTGTGTCGTCACAGATTCTGCAAAGTAGAAAAATCCGGAGGTTCGAAAACAAATAAATTGACGGTTTCATTTGTCACTGCTTGTGCCCATAGTCGATATGCTTTTGCAGCTTTACATTCATTTATTTGTCAATTGTCACCCACCCTCTTAATAAACGATTGCGTTATGGTGGTCCAACAATAATTCAATTCGTATTCTTGCCCTCGAACGGTATACGGCGGCTGCCGGTTGGAGTAGCTGCACACGCTGCCACTTTCCCATAAACAATAGAATGCTTCTTTTTTTAACTCGTGTTGCGGTGCTATTTGAGAAGGTGTTAAAAGAGTGTATCGATTACTAAAAAAAGTCACTTTAATTTATAAGTAGAATAAGTCTTTCTATTTAATAAATTAATTTTTTAAATTGGATACTAGATAACATGACCAAAGACAATACCAAATTAATCAGTTTTTATCTAAAAAAACCTCTTGATAAACAAGTAAATCAAATTTATCAATTATTTTGTAGGACTCCGAGTATGCCATTCTATAGACACATTGTGTACGCCCACACGAGCAAACGCTTTCGATCAACATGTAAAATATATCATTTATGTCCTCATAGACACTCTGCGTAGGCTCCCAAGAGATTTGGCCAAATGATTTTTAAGTAATTTTCTTAAAATGGCCGTCCGCGTTAAAATCTTCAAGGAGATAAGTGGTTAAAAAAACACTATGTAGTCTTTGCCCAATGGTGATGATTAGGCTAAAGCAATTAGATTATATGAGAACAGAAAGCTGAAAGAGGTCGCTATCATAGGGCCATCTGTGTAGGTCAGCTATTACATAATAAACGAAATAAATGTATGTGTGTGTACATATATTTTGAGAAAAAAGGATATTATCTTTTGTTTCCTGAATGTAACTTAAGGGTAAAGATGCAGGGGGACCTATGTTTGGTCACAAAGCAAAGCAAGCAAGAGAATTATAGCAAGCAAAGAAATGAGGTGATGAGAAATCACTAAGGGCGTGATGGGGTCAGCCAACTTTCTCTTGAACGAAGAAGACTCCAATAACTCAAAAGCTAACAAACCAGTCCCCTCTTTTCAAAACTCTCAGTAATAATATTCTTTTCAAGATCCCTGTTATTTCAACGGCCCCATAGCTTTTAACAAAGATAACTTCCATGATCCATCACCGCAAGAATGACCACCCAAAGATGCGTATTCACACATGTTGCACATCTAAAGATGAAGACCTTGCCAAATAATTCAAACAACTTTGAAAAATAATTAATGCAGGTTGAAAATTTAATGAAGGACTGAAGTAGTAATAACAAATTTTGAGATGGATTAAATTTAATTAAATTTAAATTTTTTAATTAATAAATAAACTTTAAATTTTTTAATTTAATAGAAAATATTTAACGGTTAGGAGTAATAAATTAATTGTATTGTTAATCGAAAACAATATTTGTACCATCTTAAAAATTAAGTGAATACTACATCATTTAGGATAGCTTTTGAGATAAAAATTTTGAAATTTATAACATTACTCTAATTAGAAATGTTCTAATTTCGATTTTAAAGTACTAAGTTTCTGCAAAACGCATAAATATTATAGTTTATACTTTTTTAACTTTGAAGCCTCTTAAAATTTCAAAAGTTTTCTGAACTTTCCTATTTTTTAAAATATGGGGGAAAAAAATATTATTACTCCAATTAAAATTGAAATTTCATATTTCGCTTATATTAATATAGGGTTTTGATATGCTACAGTTCACGTGTTAAACTCTTATTGAGAGAGAGAGGTAGACCCACGAAACAACTCTCCCAATAAAAATTTGGACATGTCGGTCACGTGGCTCCCCCACATTAATTCTCTATTAATATAATATAAGAATTTTGTTACCTTACATGTAATATAAGGTATAATATCTTACAAGGCTGTAGATTTCACGTGAGTTTCACAACTGAGTTTGTGAGAGACTGTATATATAAGGCAGCAGCTACCATAATATAAACCCTTTTCTTAACTTAAACGAAACGGCTAGATAAGACACATAAAGTGATTAAAGTCCATGGAGAAATCATGAGGATGACTCCGCGGGGTTTCCATTTTCCAAAAAGCTGGTTTTGGGATTCTTCATGTCTTCTCTCTCTGCTTTTGCAAATCTTTTCAGTGCACGGCTCCATAAAATAGAAGACACCCATCACGACACTAAAAACTCTTTATTTTTCTATAATTTGAATTTCCATCAACCGTTGGTTTAATAATAAATTATTAATCAACTTTGCATTGCAATCTTTTTAATTTCAACATAATGATTTTGCTTTTACTCTCAACCAAGTTGGGTTGAACAAAGAGATAGAGATGCCTCTGGGCTCCCTATACTTTCCATTATCAACAAGAAAAAAAGGCTATTGCTAGCTCTTTTAATAAATTCACTTTCCCTTCAATAATTCTAAAAGGCAGTTCCCATTTTTGATTCTGGCCGAGAAACTCCACCTCCATCGATCATCATGATTCATACAAAAAATATATGAAATGCAAAACTTAATGAAACTGTTGCATGGCTTTGTCAGACTATACATGCATATTAATTAATAACATTCATGATGTTGGTCAAGGACTCAAGGGTATTTTGCCACCCAACTAATGTTTAGTCTTACTACATGCATGTTCATGATTAGCAATATTCTAAATGTCATTTGTTGCATGCTCAAATTGTTTATAACGTTAAATGACAAAAAATAGAACCAAAAAAGAAAAAGGAGAGAGAGAGAGAATTTGGTTAATTCGAAAAATTATAAACCTCTAAAAGATATTGTTGGCACTCCAAACGAACAAATTGATCAAGCTAGACAAAATAATACTCAGGCACCTTTAATAACATTAGGCTTTAATTAAAGCTTGGTTTAAGATTTCACATCCTAAAAATAGTAAATATAAAATATGTTTTTCCATCATGCTCTATGACTCTATACTATAACTCTACACAACAAAGTGCCACTACTTTTTAACTAATTAAAAAATAAATGCACTGTAAAATTTATAGTAAATTATTAAAAAAAATAACAATAGAATTATTAATAAATTATTACGATGTGTGGTATCAATATTTCTGAATATGTAGCAGAAAGGTCGAAGAGAAACTTAATTTTTTTTTCCTGCTTTTTACCGTGTTATACAGGTGATTATCAACTTAAATTAAATTGGTCAAAAGCTATTTATAACTTTAATTGCTCAAATGCTGGAAAAAGAAATAGCAGATTCTTGTTTCTCTGCGAATTTACATGAAAAGAAAAAAAAAATACATAGAAAAAAATGGGTCAAATCTTCCATATTATTCTCTTTGATATAGAATCTACTTAATTTGGATTTTAAGAAAGATATCATAAACCACGGGCAATTGAATATTCAGATATATAAAAGATTAACTGAATATTCATATGGAACATAATTTTCTTTTGCCCACGGCCCCTAACCATTTCGACAAATGGGGCATGCTTATTGCATAGTGGAGTAATATTTCTTGTCATATACAGTTTCATAAATACTTTTAATAATTAGAGATGGTACTTTGATTGAATACACATATAAAACTACAGTAACAGTATACCAAATGAATGTTGAATTATTAGTCTGATATCGCTAGAATATGTATAATATTACTAATCGTAGAAGCATCCAGATATTTGTATATAAAGTGGCTTAATCTTTAATAATTGGCCTGCAAAACTCAAGCATGGACTTTTGTATAAAAGGGGCATGCATGACAACAGCCAGTGGCAGCAGCTCATTGTTAGTAGTGCCATCAATCACGCACGAGATTTGTTTGTAGGGCATTATTGATTTGATCTCACGGTTGAGAGATGCACGTTCTAACAAGATATTCAAACTGCAACAGTAAATATACCTGATTTAAGTGCGTGTGTTAGTAATTAATTAAATCTTAACAGTATATTCTTAGATATTTCATAGAAAATTATAAAGAATTAAGCCTAACTCAGCTCAATACTAAATTTAAATTTTATTTAATTATCCGTTATTGTCTTAATTATTTTTATGTTCTTATTCAATAATTTTTTATTTTTTTTTAGATTAGCGAAAACATACTGAAATTCAAATCCGACTAAATAAGCTACTTAAAAACAGTCGATCGAGGCCGTCAGTCAGGCAGACCAAATAACTAATCATTATATAATTAAGTAAATATCATGCAATTATAGCCAGTTCCCACCACATAGCAGCTGCCAGTCAAAAGCAAGATATAAAGAGCAAAATGATTGCTGCTTTGTACATGTTTCAAAGTAATTGCATGCCTTTATTTAAGCCCTCATGGCAATGGAATGATTCAACCACCAATTCCTTAGCCTTGTAAACTTGCTCTCTCTGTCTTGCAAATGTCTCAAGTCCACTCAAAATCTCCCAAAGACTGTGCAAGCAAGGAAAGTTTAATAAACACCGACAACTTCAAGTACAAGAAGCTATTCTGTGTTTTCTCAACATTCTTCACTTCTCTTATTTCTTTTATACTCTTGATTTGGCTTTTTCTGCGCCCCTCTAAGCCTCAGTTCTCTCTCAAAGAAGCCGATATCTACCAACTGAATCTCTCAAACTCTCATCTGCTCAACTCTTCAATCCAACTGACATTATTTTCCAAAAACCCTAATCAAAAAGTTGGCATTTACTACGACCAAATACAAGCCTACGCCGCATACAAAGGCCAACAGATCACTGTCGACACCTCGCTTCCTCCCTTCTATCAAGGCCACCAAGAAAGCAATCTGCTGACAGCCTCTTTGGTCGGAACTGGATTGCCTGTGGCGCCGTCCTTCGCTTATGAAGTAGGCCGCGATCAGACGACCGGAAAGCTTGTTCTGAATGTCAAAGTCAACGGAAAGCTTCGTTGGAAGGTTGGTACTTGGGTTTCGGGACGGTACAGGTTTAATGTTAATTGTGTTGCCGTCATGGCTTTCGGTCCAAATATCCCACCACCTTTGAGTGCAAGGCAAGGGACTCTCTGTTCTACGAGCCTCTGAATTTATTAATAGTTTGTTTGATTTAGCTTATTCTGCTAGCTACTTTAATTTTAATTTGCATGTATGTATTGCTTAATTGTTGTTTTTTTTTTTTTTTTGCAATTAATTATTACCTTTTTGAATTGATTTTTGTAAAAAAAAAGAAAAAGAAAAAGAAAAATATTAATTAATATTGTGTACGATTGATGATAGTGAAAAGCTAGCTTGTTTGGATTGTTCATCTTATCTTCTTTCTGAATCCTGGTTTTGTGCTTTGAACATTATTATTTTGCTTTGCATGTGGTGAATGGGAAGATGAAATAAAGTAATAGTTCTGTATGATATCATTTAGAATCCGAAACAAACATGACATGCAACGAGTTAAACGTTGGAAAAAAATTAAGTAGAATTTTAACAAAAAAACAAAATAGATATACAATATGGTAGTTTTGAGTGGAAGGATGATGAGGGATTATTGTTTTCTTTCCAGTCAACTTGAGATTCTAATGGGATGTGAAAAGTGAAAATAAATTAAGGGCGGGAAATCAACTGCTTTCTTGGCTAAGGAATCAATCAGTACCTTTAATAATTATAATGCAACTCTGGGCCCATGCCGGGTCGTTTTTTATGCCACTAGGTTTCATCGATCGAGTCTTTTCCCCTTTTCTGTTTTTATTTTGTTTTATTTCATTTTTATTTTACATGAACCTCGATTGAGTTGAAGCATAATTATCCGATATATATATTACATGTATCTTTTTTTTTTTTTTTTTTTTATGCGGACATGTTATTAAACCTTACGATTTAATAGTTATCAGTGAAAATAAGTTATTAAATTATAGTTAAACAGTATATTTGCATTAAAAAAAATAAAAACGCCCCCATCTAAGAATACACGCACGCTAATTCAATGAGATGATACTGTCGTATGTGAAACATATGTAAAGACTTAATTAAGGCACTGTTTTGGACTGGAGTTGGATAGCTGTAATTTTTAAATTACAATACTAAAGTATTTGATAAAAATTAGATGCAGTGTCTTAAAAATTATGTTAATTTGATCTATCGCTTGAATGATTAAAAAAAAATATTTTTATTATTTTTGTCAAATTATTATTTAAAAATTATATTTGTTATATATTATTAATTTTTATTTTATAGTTAAATTTTTTTTTTTTTACCAATAACAACAGCTTAAAAATTACAACACCTCAATCCAAATTTAATCCATGCTATGAGCTAGGTTGAACTCATAATTTAATTCATGTTTATTAATTTTAAAAAATTGTAATTTAATTCATGTTTATTAATTTTAAAAAATTGTTGGGAATACTGTAAAAAGTAAGTGTCTGTTCTTTCTAATAAATTAAATCAGACATTTAAATTTCTTTTCCTACCTACAATTTAAATTCGGATGAGTTATTATTAAAAAGTCGAGTAATTTAGTTGATTCTACTTTTGAGTCACTAGTTACAAATTAGTGATTGATTTAAGTTATCGTAATGTAATTTAGGAACATCGAGAACAACCAGCTTTGTCCTCCCATTAAAAAATGAAAACTGTGTATATATTTTGAAATAACTTTACTAAAACAACTCGCTAAGTTTTGGCCCCAATACAATTGAATCCACTCGTTTCCAAAAACGACCGTTAATAAAAGTCTTCAATATTGATATTGAACCAATTGGAAATCCCTCAATATGCATGCATGAGCTAGCGGCTAGAGAATTGGAAACGTTATGTATAAGATAACAATATTGAAATTAAGAAAACGCACTACAACAACAGATAAAAATTAAGTGATACATTTCAATCAAGTTCACCGAGGCAGGAGCTTAAGTTTTTCAACTCTTGTTGAACATTTTAATTAATTTCTCCCGGGCAGGAGTTTAAATAATGGATGCAAAATTAAAGATTTTTTTTTTCCCCAATCAATCGGAGGCAACTGCCCGCACTTGCCCAATGCTAGTTCCATCCTTGGACATATAGGACAAGGGAGAGACAAATCCAAAACATGTTAAAAAACTTGGCTGGTAAGCTATACAGAGGTATAATCTCCTAATACGCCGATGGTATTTTGTTCTTTTTTTAAGTTATCTAGTAGTAGTAAACATGGACAAGATTAGCTTGCTACAGGCAAGTCAGTGGCAATACATTATATCTTGCTCCAATTATCCCTTCACGCCAAAACAAAAAAGAAAAACCACAATGTTGATGCTTGTCTGTTCTCTTGAGCGATACAAGAGGTCTGCTAATGCGAAGTTTAAAAAATGAATAAGATTAAGTTCAAAATTAATGTTCATAAAGAAGAAATAACCAAAGAGGATCAAGTCTGTCTAGAAGGATCAAGTCTCCCTCAGAATTATAGAAGGTGAGGTGTGCAATAAACTAAAACATGCCCCAAAAAAAAAAAAATGTTTTCAGATAACTTGCAGGATAAAGTTCAAAACTTCATTGGTTTGAGTGAGGTAACATGCAGCAGTAGTCGCAGTTTTTCACCATCAAATTATTGATTCTCATACTAGAAGACATATGATACAGACAAAAACAGTTTTCTAATATTGCTCCAAAAGAAAAAAGAAAAAAGATGAGATGGAAGAATAAGTGTCTCAATTTTCGAAAGTAAACTGACTTTCAGAGACTTGAAAAGTTGACCCGCTCATGTCCTGTGTGATGTCCCACAAATAAACAAGTAAATCTTTATTTTCTTAGCTAAAGGATTCAGAACCACATAAAACTTCACAATTGTGTTTTCAATATCACAAATGGACAATTGAATCTTTGTTTTCTTAGCTAAAGTAGGAGTGAAGGAAAAGCAATGAGCAATTCTGCAAAAACTGCCAAACAATCACAATCCCCTTTAGTTTTCTTAGAGAAAAAGGTGATCCTAGTGGATACCACAAGCTCAATGCTAATTTAATAGATACATCAGCGCCGGGCCACGTGGTAGCTCCTGCATCTACTCTGCTTGAAAATTTTCTGAAGGGAAAGAACCCAAGTCTTCCTAATCGATTAAAAGGCACTGTGTAAGGGAGACTATCAATACTAATTGATCTTGACTCCACAAGAGGCATGATAAGAGAAACCTCAATATCTAGAAAACTCCAGATTCCATAGAAATAATCACTTGTCCAGGGAAACACTACATATATTTTCATTCCAAGTTTTTCTCAAAACAATTTCACAAGTAGGAAGGCTTATAAAAGCAGAAGGAAAAAAAAAAAAAAAATCAAGCAAAAAAGTAGTGAATGAGAGCATTCAAGCCATAGTGAAAAATAGAGATTTTATACATCTGATATTCACTATGGTTAACAACAGTAGCATTCTGTACTATCAACCACCAACTCCAGCAGCAATATCAAGGTCTACACTGAAATGCCAGATTTTGTGGAAAGGTACAAGATGTTAAAAATGGATGAACCTCTCAGCAACATGGCAAAAACATTTTATATTGAGATCTTTCTGTTAATGACCACTTGTATACAACCGCACCATTTTGAAATAAAATCAAATTGTTTAATAATTAAGATAAATAAATAAGTAGATAGATTTTGGGTTTATCCATGCTTCCATGGCTTAATAGAACTGAGAGTTAGCTTGTTGATGGCTAGCTATGGAACTGAAGAGAATCATTTTGTACAACTCGAGCAGAAATTACAAGCTACATCATGAAATTACTGTTACATTCTTCTTCAATGGCTCGTCAAAGAAAAGACAAGACAATTAAAACTACCAAACAATTATATTCTCCTTCCTTTTCTTACATAAGAGACGATCCTAACAGATAACAACACACAACACTTATAAACCGATGCATATTCTCTAGCCACAAACTAACTCTCGTGTCAAATCTGCTCAATCAATTTCTGGGGCAAGAACCTAGTAAGTCTTACTAATTAATTAAGAGTCACTGGGTTAAGACACTACCAAAACCAAAGTTGATAAAACCAAAGATATTCAACCTTGGTTTCCAAAGAGGCACCAGAAAGCAATTCAGAAGGGGAACACTATTTTGTATCCTTCCATAAGTATCTCAACTTGTTGTAGTAAAAAACTCGGACAAAGAGAAGATAAGCACAAAAAGACCATCTTAGTGAAGGAAAACATTCAAACCATCATGATAGATTCTTTACCATTCACTTCAGTCAAGACGTTGAAGCACTCTGTACCATTCACTTTGCTGCTCCATCTGTAATCGAGAACTCTATACTGGAATGTCACACATCACAGACAAATAGAAGATGCTAAAAATAAATGAATATCTGTCTGTCACAATAACTTTGGAAAAACACTCTATATTGAGATTCTACTCTTAGATGACTCACTTATGCACAAGCACACCAATTTTGAGATAAAATTTAAATGTTCAACAAAGGAATTGATCATTTATACCTTTCCAAGTTGCCCTTTTCTTGATCCAACTGAATGGAAGCTTCTTGCTGGCTAAGGAAAGAAGAGTGTCTTCTTCTATCAATACTAGATAACTTTACAAGCGACCATACAAAATTACTGTTATCATCATATTCTTCTTCAAGGATCCATCAGCCACAGAAAGAAGAGAAAAATTAAAAAATAAACAAAAGGCTAGATGGCATCATCTATACCTCTTCCCATTACACATCCATATTTCCATGGATTCTCAAAATTTGCAAATGTTTTGGAATTCAAATGGCAATTTCCTGGGTTTGGGTGAAAAATACATATCCATAGTTGGAATATTGCCATTACAATGAAAATGTAAAGCGCGTTAGGTGGTAGTACAAGTAAGGCGGTCAATAATACAAAAGATTAACTGGAAAAGAATGGAATGATTCACCAAAACTTTAAGAATACAGCAAAATCAAGATGCATAAATCCAAAATGCTATATGAGGCTTCCAGGGCTTCTTTGTGTAAGTTGTCAAATTAATTCATTTAATATATAATCTTTTGAGCACTGCATCATATCTGGTTTGTGCCAAACTTTGTAAATTTAAACTCCTGCACCATTAAAGCACAGCTAATGGACAAAAATCGATTTTAACTCCTGAAGCAGAGAGCAAAAATGACCAGAAAAAGTTAAACAACAAAATGAGTCACAAGCATCAGGCCAACATAAATTTCATAATTCTTTGACTGCAAATGGTGATTGAAAGCTAATAACCTGCCTATCCTTCATGAAATAAGTTTAGGAATCATTACATTTTGCAGATTTTGTACTCTTTGCTCAGGCAGAATAGTATGGATGGACAACTGACTTTTTCTTTTATTTATTCTTTTTCCACTCCCCAACTCCAGCACGCAATGATCCCTTATACACACACACAATACAGCCGTTCGCACTATTTAATCTTGTCTAAACTTTATTTTATGTTATTTTTTTCATTTAAAAGGACGAAGCTTGCCAATGCGAAACAAACATCAGACTTTAACATTGTGGCTGATACCAGTGATTGAAAAAAGTCAAGCCAAAACATGCTAAGAAAAGAAATTCCATATCAGGCAGAATCACAGAAGAGTTTTCCACATTGTTAAATTTATAATAATGAACCAGTGACTATCATCGCGTGGGCGTCAAACAACATCAATATTGAACTTAATACCTTAACACAGAGTTTCGTAATTGAATCACAAAAACAAAATTTTGTTATCAAAATCAAATAATCACATTCACTTTAACTCAAAATCAAGTCAGTCAATTCTCAGCTCCCTCATTGCCCTTCTCTGTAAAGTATTAAAGACAATAGAAATATTTTTATATGAACTCAAAATCAGTAACAAAGGCTAACTCATGATGGGATAAAATCAGAACTAACCCATTTCCAGTAATGCCTCTTAACAAACAAAGCCTTGTCAGCTGCCGAAGAATCTGCATACTCCTCAGCTTCTTCTGTACAAAACTCTCCCTCCTCAGGCAATCCATCCACCGAAGCATCCACTGAATGCAACACATAACGTGCAGGCAAACCCGGATACGAGAGCGAATTGCGCTCCTCTAGCTTCTTTGAGTACGACCCAGGAACAATCCTCACGGTAATTGAATCATTTAATATTGAACCCAACTCTTCTTTAATGGCCCGAACGACAGCCTCTTCCGGGGTTTCATTGGATTTCATTTTCTCCGCCAAGGGACGACAGCGATGCCTGACACTACCGTCTGATAATTCTTGATGGGACTCAACCAAAATTTGGTTGTCTTTCCCGAGGATTCGTACAGTGACAACGTTAACAGTACGAACTGGAGGGATGGCGTCAGCAAGACAGGTCTCGCCGTCGGAGAGCTCAAGCCAGAGGTTGTGGACGTTCTTAGTGCCGGGTTTGACACCCCATGAAGCGAAAGAATCGGAGGGCAGGCGGGGCTTCAGCCAATCAGAGAGAGACTGGGGCGTCGCAAAAGAGTGGTGGTGGAGTTGGTGATTGGTCCGGGACATGATGGGGATTTTGAGGAAACGGCGAGGGTTTGATGGGAAAGTCAGGAATGGGATTTTGAGGGTATTGGTGGTGTTGTAAGGTTTTGAACAAGTGAAGAGGCAGAGGACAGAAAAAGCTGCGAGGATCGAAGCAGGAGGGTTGATGGTTTTGATACTGCCACTGCTTTGGATTGGTTTTGGACCTGGCTCAGGTGACATATCATCAATCAACAGAGACGATGATGATGAATGTAACTTGTTTACCTATGAATACGTGAAGTGAAGTGTAGGTTTATGGTGAAATTTTTTTTTCCTCAAGAAAAAACAAGCGGTGAGAAATTGAGGTCAGATAGTTTCGGTGAGTCTCCTTTTGGTCTGGTTTTTTCATCATCTTAAGTAGCTTACCTTTATCTCTTGTTTGTGGTTATGTTCACTCTAAGCCTCTGTTTGTCCTGTACGCTTTTTATTCTTCGAGGTTTAATACCGATTAAAAGCTTAACTTTTTCGCCTTCGTCCCCAATCGGGTCAAAGTCCGAGCCCGACCAAATAATTTTTTTAAAATTTTTTTTAATATTTAAATAATTTAAATTTACCTCGCTTAATATTTAAAAAATTAAAATTAAAAATTACTTTAATTAATTTCTCAGCTTTAAATTCACATAAAGTTATAATAATTAAACATAAAAAAAAACCATGTCTAATTCAAATAAAAATACAAAATTTAAATAAAAACACATTATTTAATTATTATTGGCCGACCCAAACCCTAATCCGAACTCGATCGAGTTTTGATTTTTGAGCTGAAGCCTGAATTTTGACCCTTAAATTTGGTCAAAACCCAAAATCTTAGGTGCTAGGCAATCGGAACAAAATTAAGGTTTTTTTTTTGTTATCCCTAGGTTTGATAAGTGGAGTTCGCTTTTCAGTTAAAAATTTAATCGAATGAATTCTAAAATTTTATTAATTTTAATTTTTTTATTTTAAGATATTCATATCTAAATAAAATTGAGTTTTCATAATTTTTATCGGGATGAAAAAAGACAAAAATGAGAAATAAATAGTATATTTAAAAAAAATCTCTATTTTGTATATTTATTTCCTAAATTATAATACCTAACTCTTTTTTGTGTCTTGATTTATAAGGATATAAATGTCAAATAGTTATATTTAAGATTTTTTTATTTAAAAAATACATAAGATGCTATTTATATTTAAATATTAAACAAAACAAATATGCCATTCACACGTTTGTATTTAGAACTATTTAGAAAAATTTAAACCCATATTTTAGGGGGAAAAAAATCTACCTTACTTATAAGCAAACTCATGACATGAGAGAGTAAGGCACTTGGCATTTTGAGCTTGTTACAAAACCCATGTATCCTCGTAAAAATAGGTTTGGGCAAGAAAGTCCGGGTTGGCTTGGCCAGCATTGTAGGCTTTAGCCTAACCCTCCGTATGAGGGTTTGAACTAAGAATAGATTGTAGACTTTTACCAACGTGAGGGTTTGGATAAGAGCTTAAGGAAAAAAAAAAATTGAAGTCACGCTCAATCCTTTTTTTTTTTAAAAAGAAATTTATAAATAATAATAATAATAAGTTAAAATTTAAAAATAATAAAAATAATACAATATTGAAAACTTAAATTCTTAATTTATAAATCAACAATAGTTGAAAAAATGTAAAATTATAATACTAAACTCTCTCTTAAGTGCTAATAAATTAAGAGAGTACTTGAATTAAAGAATGTAGTTTTAAAAAATTAATCTCTAAGCTTTTATTTTCTGTATTTTTTATTTATTATTTATTTTAAAATATTTATTTTTTTATTCATTACTGATGATAACAACTTATTGATTACTAATTTATTTCAAGTTTACAAAAAATAAAAAATAATTGAAAGCCTAGGCTTCATCCGAGCCTGGTCTAGCCTCGCAATGAGCTCAGCCCTTATATTTTATCTAAAATGGACTTTGGGTTGGGCTTAAAAAAGCTTGACCAAATTATTATTTACTCAAACAAGCACACGATCTTATCATATGAATGTAATTAATTTCAAATTAGTTAATTATTAATTTATATAGTAAGTGGCTCTTATAAAAATATATAAATTTTTACAATTCAATATCTTATAAATTTATTGAATTTCTTTATTTAGCACATTGGCCTTAAAGCTTGAATTGAAATATAACTAAAAAATAAATTATTATAATGATATGTATTATTAAATATTTTAAATGAGCTAAAAAAATCCCTAAATTGCGTCAGTTAGCATCTACTAATTTTAACTCTAAGGTGAAGGGTTTGAGTCTCTCCAATGGCTGTGAAATTCATTTTTTATTCCGCTCATCAGTGGGCTTTAGTTGTACACTTTTGAGTTGGGTTTTGAAATGTTGAGCTTTTAATAGATAGTATATTTACACTATTGCAATTGGTTATATTATATATAATAAATCAATTTTTTAAAATTAAATAAAACATTTTCCAAAAATAAAGAGTTAATATATTAAAATGGTTATATATATATTCTATATTTTAGAATAATATATACATTTAATATTAAATATCATTTATTTATAAAAACTATAGTGTATTTTTCTCAAATGAAAAATGTATAATTAATTTTCGTCATTTAAACCAAATAACAGAATTCCAATCCTTCCTCCATTCCATTTATTATTTTATTTGATTACACCTTCCACTTCATTACACAACCAAACATCACTTTATTTTCTAGGGCGAGCTAAGACCCACAAGGGGCTATGAGTTTTGACAATTTATCGATCGGGCTCTTCATAATTGTCTAAAATATAAAATTTTTTTATGAATTTATTAAAATAAATGTGGATGTTAATAACATATATATCTCTTAGTTTCCTCACTATCTCCCATTAGCAACCTTTAGCTTCCCTATAACTCCTACCATCTCACAAGGAATTATGATCCATAATTTTTACATTAATTTCATGGAGTGATTATGTAACTATAAAAGGAAAGCTCATCTATTTGTTTTGTACACACAATTAGAATGAATAAAATTACTTTATAATATATTGTTCTCTCATTTTACTCTTTATCTTGTGTTGTTGGCTAATAGTTTTTCTAACACGTTATCAGCACGAGACTCTGTTCAAGTACTAATTCTTTTGTTTCTCATAGCTAACACTTTTAATTATTATATAACTGTAATTGTTCATCACCAACAACATGTCATATTAACTATTATTGTCGTGCTTGTATTTGCAATAACATTGACCGCTCAAAGTTCCATGTATATTACTTGTCTTCATTATATCTCTTGAAATATGCATAATTGATGGTATAAAATTTGACATGAATTCTATGACATGAATAGTATGATATGTGATGATTATAGAACTTTATTATTATACCATGGGTGATTATATGACATCTAATTGTTAATAATGAATCAATTATTTATCCTTATTTATATTGTTTTATAGTGAATCAATTATTTATCCTTGTTTTTATTGTTTTATAGCTTTATGAAAATGTCAAATCTCGCAAAACTTAAATTTTTGGCACTTGATATCTCTCGCAATAATTATCTATTATGGGTCTTGGATGCTGAAATCTACCTTGATGCAATGAATCTTGGACATACTATTAAAGAAAATAATGATGCATCAACCTAAGACCGTGCCAAGGCGATGATTTTTCTTCGCCACCATCTTCATGAAAAATTAAAAAGTGAGTATCTTACAGTCAAAGAACCATATGTCTTTTGAGAATGTCTTAATAAAAGATTTAGTCACCAAAAAATTGTTATACTTCTAAAAGCTTGTTATAATTAGATGCACTTACGATTACAAGATTTTAAATCTGTCAGTCAATACAATTGTACATTATTCAAAATTGTTTCTCAATTAAAATTATGTGGAGTGAAGATTACTGATGCAGATTTGTTGGAAAAGACATTTTCTACTTTTTATTCTTCGAATTTACTCCTACAGCAGTAATATCAAGAGCGGAGATTCAGAAAGTATTCTGAATTAATCTCATGTCTTTTAGTGGCTGAAAAAAAATAATGAATTTTTGTTGAGAAACCACCAGTCTCATCCGACTAGATCTGTACCTATTGCTAAAGCGAATGGTACTTCAGCCAATAATCGTAGTTCTAATCGAGGTCATGGCCAAGGCTGTGGTTACAATAATAATCAAGGTCGTGGTGGCTATAACAAGAAATATCGATCAAACCACTTGAAGTGGAATAACAGTAATGAGAAGCAAGAAAAAGATCCACAAAAGAAATCTCCAAAGATCATGAAAATGTTTGCTTTAGATGTAATAGGAAAGGACATTGGTCTCGTGTTTACCATACACCAAAACATTTAGTTGATCTTTATCAAGCATCCAAAAAGGTAAAATGAAAAGAAATTGAGACAAAATTTCATGGATCATGAGATAAATTTCATGGATCATGAAAATCCAATTGATATAACTCATTTGGATGTTTCAGATTTTTTTGAAGATCCAAATGGTAAAATTAATCATTTAATTGGTGATGGACATATGAAGACCAATTATGAGTGCTAAACTTTGAAGTGTGTTATTTTTAAAGCTTGGTTTGTTTCTTTACAGCTATGGTGTGTTTAAGTTTATGTTGCAAGAGTATTTATTATTTTTGAGTGTTTTTATGAGAATTTGGTGTATAACTTTTTAATTTCTTTAATAAAACATTTTCTATAATATTTTCTTATATTACCTGAATATTCTTTATATTCAATTGACTTATTTTATATCCGTGTGTACGATATACAATGAATTTGAACAATCACTTGGTAAATAATGAAGATGGATGTTTGGTGGATAGTGCGATAACGCCCACAATTCTACGAAATAAAAAATATTTCCATAATTTAATATTAGCTAAGACTAATGTTCTTACAATATCTGGTTTTGCTAATCTAATTGAAGACTATGAAAGAGCTAATATCATATTACTAAATGGTACAAAATTACAAATAGATGATACTTTATAGTCCAGTAGATCTGGCAGAAATCTACTTAGTTTCAAGGATGTTTGTCAAAATGGATACTACATTGAAATATCTAGTGAAGGTAATTCTGAATTTCTTTACATTACTTCAATTATTTCATATCAGAAGCATATACTGGAAAAACTACCTTCTCTTTCTTCTAGGTTGTATCATACAAATATAAGAACAATAGAGATAAATTTTACAATGAACCATCAGTTCTCTAATTCAAAGATTTTAAAACTTTGGCATGATCACCTTGGGCATCCTGAATCAATTATGATGCGTCGTATTATAAAAAATTCATATGGACATTAATTAAAGAACCAAAAGATTCTTTTGCCAACTAAAAGTCCATGTGCTGCTTGTTCTCAAGGAAAATTAATAATTCGGCCATCTCTAATAAAAGTAAGTCTTGAATCTCCTGAATTTTTAAAAAGAATCAAAGGGAATATATGTGGCCCTATACATCCAAGTTGTGGACCGTTTCGTTATTTTTTAGTCTTAATAAATGTATTAACTAGATCGTCACATGTCTCTCTACTTTCTAGTCGTGATGTTGCTTTTGCTAGATTTCTTGTTCAAAGCATTAGATTAAGAGCACAATTTCCTGATTTTCCTATTGAAAAAGTTAGACTTGATAATGCTGGTAAATTTACATCTAAATCTTTTAATGATTATTATATGTCTATTAGAATTGATGTTGAGCATTCTGTTGCACACACTGCTACACAAAATGGTTTAGTTGAATATTTGATTAAGCATTTACAATTAACTGCAAGACCATTAATTCTTAGATCAAATTTTCCTTTTTCATGTTGAGGACATGCAATACTACATGCTGCATCATTAATTCACATTCGACCAAGTTTTTATATCATTAATTTGCATTCGACCAAGTTTTTATCATACATATTCACCTTCACAACTTGTTTTTGGCCAACAACCAAATATTTCTCATTTGAAAATTTTTAGATGTGCTGTTTATGTCCCAGTTGCTTCCCCGCAAAGAAATAAAATGGGTTTGCAACGAAAACTTGGAATTTATGTTGGTTACGATTCTCCTTCAAGAATTAGGTATCTTGAACTTTTAACTGGAGATCTTTTTACTACACGATTTACATATTTCCATTTTGATGAACAGAGTTTCCCGTCGTTAGGGGAGAAAAGACAAAAGTAAATAAACAACGTGAAATTACATGGCATGCATTATCGTTATCTCATCTTTATCCTCATACAAATCAAAGTGAACCTGAAGTTCAAAGGATCGTTCATTTGTAAAATATTTCAAATCAAATTCCTGATGCATTTACTGATCTAAGAAAAATAACACAATCATATATTCCAGCTAAAAATGCCCCAGCACGTGTTGAGATCCCTGAAGGACAACACGACAAAACTAATGAAAGCAAATGTTTGAAATGTGGAAGACCAATTGGCTCAAAAGACAAAATTTATCAGAAGAGAAAAACACAAGAAAAATTACAAAATAAAATTAGCATTCCTGAAGAGTCATTGCCTGCTAATCAAATAACAGAGATTGATTAGTCAAATAGTATTCGTTCCATTGATCCAGAAAAAGAGAATTTGCCAATAACGGAGAAAGTATCAATTTCTCTTAAAGAGAAATAAAATGATGAAATTATGATTGGTTTTGTTGGTATAGAAAAATCTTGGGATTGAAATGAAATAATTATTGATGATATTTTTTCATTTACTGTGGCTCTTAATATCATAAATGATAATGAGGATCTTGACCCCAAAACTGTGGAAGAATGTCGACATAGAAATGATTGGCTAAAGTGGAGAGATGCAATTCTAGGGGTGGGCGTTCGGTTTGGGTTAACTAGTGAAACCCGAACGGGTTGAATTTTTTTTTTTTTAAGATTTAGTTTTTTAAATATATATTAATCATGGTTGCTATTTGCCATTTTAATTTTTAAATTTGTAATTTTTGTAGCTTTATTAAATTTCAATACATATTTTATGTTTTGTTAATTTTAAAAAGACTTCTTGAAATTTTATTAAGGATAATTTGTAGTTGATATTTATTGTTAAGGATGATTTAGAATTGAGATTTTTAAATTATTAAAATATTATTAAGGATGATTTGTATTTTGTAGTTGATATTTGTTATTAAGGATGATTTAGAATTGAGATTTTTAAATTATTGAAATATTATTAAGGATAACTTATAGTTGATATTTGTTGTTAAGGATGTTTGGAATTGAGATTTTTGGATTTTAAGTGATTGTTGTTAGAATTTTTAGATTAAATTGTTCTAATCCGTTCTAACCCAAACTAACCCGAATTAACCCAAACCAAAATTTTAACCCGAATTTCCAACCCAATCCAAACCGAATTGCCAACCCGAACCAAACCGAACCGAATTAAATTCGGTTTGGTTTGGTTCGGGTTGGCATTTTCAACCCGATTGGGTTCAATTCTCCAACCCGAACGGGTTGAAACCCAAACCGAAACCCGAACAACCCGAACCGAAATCCGGTTTGCCCACCCCTATGCAATTCAAACAAAGCTAAATTCGCTTGCCAAATATAAAGTATTCAGACCAGTAGTCCTGACACCTGAAGATATCAAATCTGTTGGTTATAAGTGGGCATTCGTTAGAAAACAAAATGAGAAAAATGAGATTGTGAGATATAAAGAAATGTTAGTTGCACAAGGTTTTTCTCCAAGACCTGGCATTCATTATGAGGAGACATATTTTCCGGTTATGGATGCAATTACATTTTGATTTCTAATTAGTCTCGTAGTCTCTGAAGGGCTTGATATGTGTCTTATGGATGTTGTGACTGCATATCTATATGGTTCTATTGATACAAGTATTTATATGAAAATCCCCAAAGGAATTAAAATGCCAGAAGCAAACAAATTAAAACCTCGTAGTTTATATTCTTTAAAATTACAATGACCCTTGTATGGATTAAAACAATCTAGGCGTATGTCGTACAATCACTTAAGTAACAATTTATTGAAAAAAGGATATGTAAATAATCCAATTAACCTTTATGTTTTTATTAAAAAATCTAAAATTGGATTTGCAATAGTTGTAGTATGTGTTAATGATTTATATCTTATTGGAACTCCGAAAGAGTTTTCAAAAACATCTTCTTATTTAAAAAATGAGTTTGAAATGAAAGATCTTAGAAAAACAAAATTTTGTCTTGGCTTACAGATTGAATATTTGCCAACTGGAATACTCTTACATCAGTCAACATTTACTAAAAAAGTTTTGAAGTATTTTTATACAGATGAAGCTCATTCATTAAGCATTCCAATGATGGTGCGATTACTTAATGTAGAAAAAGATCTATTTTGTCCTAAAGAAGATGGCAAAGCTATTTTTGGTCCTGAAGTACTATATTCAAGTGCAATTGGTGCACTCATGTATCTTACAAATTGTACTCGACCTGACATTGCATTTTCAGTTAATTTATTAGCAAGATATAATTCTGCACCAACTCGTAAGTATTAGAATGATGCAAAGCATATATTTCACTATCTCTGTGGAACAACTGACATGAGATTATTTTATCCAAATGGATCAAAGTCAACACTAATTGGATATGCAGATGCTGGATATCTCTCTGATCCACATAAAGCTCAATCTCAAATGAGTTATTTATTTACCTCTAGTAATAATGTTGTATTATGGCGATCAATGAAATAAACAATGGTTGCAACATCTTCAAATTATTTAGAAATACTTGCTATTCATGAAGCAAATCGTGAGTGCATTTGATTAAGATCAATGATACAACATATTCAAGAAACATGTGGTTTGTCATCAATTAAAAATAATCCTACAATATTATATGAGGATAATACAGCATGGATTGGCCAAATTAAAGGTGGTTATATAAAAGGTGATAAGACCAAGCATATTTCACCCAAATTTTTTATACACATGAGATTCAAAAGAATGGTGATATAGATATTCAGCAAATACACTCAAGTGATAATCTTGCAGATTTATTTACAAAATCCCTACCAACGGCGACATTTAAAAAGTTGGTACACAAAATTGGGATGCGTCAGTTCAAAAATTTTTCTCCAAATCTTGAAGAATCTATGTCAAGATGAATGAGAGTATACTTATTGGGGAAAATAATTTATTTTGGAAGAAATTTTATATTTTGTACTCTTTTTTCTCACTAGATTTTTATCCAATAGAGTTTTTCCTAGTAAGGTTTTAATAAGGCAACTTTATATCTCCAAAATTATTCAAGACATCAATGATTAATGTACTCTTTTTCATTTACTAGTTTTTTTCACTAAGGGTTTTTTTTAGTAAAAGTTTTAATGAGGCATATGCTTTATAATGAATATCCAAGGGGGAGTGTTATGAATTTATCAAAACAAATGTGGATGTTCATAACATATATCTCCTAGTTTCCCAACCATCTCCCATCAGCAACATTTAGCTTCCTATAACTCCCACTATCTCACAAGAAATTATGATCCGTAATTTTTACATTAATTTCATGAAGTGATTATGTAACTATGAAAGGAGAGCTCATCTCTTATTTTGTACACACAACTAGAATGAATAAAATCACTCTATAATATATTGCTTTCTCATTTTACTCTTTATTTTGTATTGCTCCTTTATTTTGTATTGCTGGCTAATAGTTTTCCTAACAAAAATCACATTTTTACATAGAGTTATAGCAATCATTTTCTCTCTCTATTTTTTAAAATTTTTATTAAATTAGAAATGAGAATTTAAAAGAAACTTTTTGAAACTTTTAATTTGTTTTATGGTTTTTTATTTATTTCATATAAAAAATTTAGTCATGAAATTAATTATAATTTCTTCTCTTATGACCTCTTTTTGGTGAAATTTTAATCATTCACTTTTAGTTTAGATTAGGATGCTTTGCAATGTTGTTTTTTTTCTTGAAAGAAAATATTATAAATAATCAATTACATAATCGAATTAGGATCGATGATTGAACAATAACTCACTTGCATTATGAGAGTAAGGTGGCGTTTGTTTTTAACTTAATGACTTAAAGTGACTTAACTTAATTAAATAAGTTAAATAGAAGTGTTTGTTTTTATAACTTAATGAGACTTTTTAAATAATTTTGACTTAATAAAATAAGTCAATTTTTTTAGCTTTTTATTGAATAGAGAAATCTGAATTAAGTCAATTACTTTCTAATGTCAAAAATATCCAGACTTTATAATTTATTTTTCATGTCTATCCCAAAATTCACCCATAGACATTTACCCAACATAATAATTTCATTATTATTTTTTAGCCGTCATGGAATCGCTCCTCACTTTGCTCCTCTTATCTAGTTCTTAAATCTCCCATTAATATATTATTTTACTTATATATGTTAAAATATTGTGGTATTTAATATATTATTTATTTGACATTCACATTTAATAAGGATACAAATGTAAAAGTATATATTTTCAGTTTTTTAAGTTGAAAAAAACAAACAACTTAATACTTATTTTCTGAGATTCAGGCGAAAAAAAAAAACATATTATTCAGATTCAGACATTCAGATCTATTCAGAATTCAGACTAATTCAAGTCTATTAAGATTTCAGACAAAAAAACAAACGCCACCTAAGTTTTGCAATAATTATTAATTATCATACATGTCAATTACTAAATGCATATTAATTGCTAAATAAAGATTAAAATGTGAAAAAAATATTTTTTTAAAATATAATAAAAAGATTATGAATGATAAATTTTGCAATATCTTGATCCTAATTCAAATAATATTAAAAAATCAACTAATAGGTTTTCAAGATATACTTTGTAAATTATTCATCAAATTGTGATGTATATGGCAATGACAAAAATTGATATTTATATTTCTTTATTAAATAAATAACACTTAAATTTAATTTCAAAATTATTTAACAGAAAAATTTTATTGACTTTTTATTTTCTATTTATAACTTGAAAAAATAATTAATAATTAATATGATAATTAATGCTATTTTTTTGCTATTTTTTCAATTATTCACTTTTAGTTTAGATTCGGATGGGCTTTGCAATTTTGTTTTTTTGAAAAAAATTATAAATAATCAATTACATAATCAAATGAGGATCAATAATTAAACAATAATTAAACAATAACTTACATACATCATGCAAGTAAATTTTTCAATAATTATTAATTGTTATACATATTGATTACTAAATACATATTAATTATTAAATTAATACTAAAATATGATAAGAATATTTGTAAAAAATATAATGTACAAAAAGATTATAAATAATAAATTTTGCAATAACATCATCCTAAATAAAATAATATTAAAAAATAAAATAATAAGTTTTTAGGATATACTTGCTAAATTATTCATCTAATTGTAATGTATGTGAAAATGACAAAAATTCGTATGTATATTTCTTTCTTAAATAAATAACACTTAAATTTTATTTCAAAATTATTTAACACAAAAATTTATTGACTTTTTATTTTCTATTTATATCTTGAAAAAATTAATTAACACTTAATATGATAATCAATGCTTTTTAATTAATTACTAAAGAGACAACATTAATTTAATCCACTTGCATGATTATTCTTCCACTGTCAACGATGCCGTCACTGTTTGTAGCAATGACGAATGAACCATGATCAAGTCAAATTTGGTATCATCAGAGTCATAATTTTGTGATCTACGGTTGATTAAAAAACTTGGAAAATTTGACAAAATTATGGTGTAGGCGCCTTTATAGTTGACTATTTCACATAAGGTCTTGTTTTTTTTATAAGATTTTATGAATTAAATAAATAAATCCGATAGTAATAATAGGACTATATAAGACAACATTTTAGGCGTTGGTGGCAGTAACAGCTGTAGTGGGTAGGGGTGGGCAAAATGGGTTTCGGTTCGGGTTGTTCGGATTTCAGTTTGGGTTCAACCCATTCGGGTTGGAGAATTGAACCTAATCGGGTTAAAAATGCCAACCCGAATCAAATTGAACCGAACTAAATTCAGTTCGGTTTGGTTCGGATTTATAATTCGAATTGGATTGGGTTGGTAATTCGGGTTTAAATTTTGGTTTAGGTTAATTTGAGTTAGAATAATTTAATATAAAAATTCGGGTTAATTCGGATTAGAACGGGTTGGAACAATTTAATTCCAAAATCCTAACCACCACCACTTAAAAACCAAAAATCTCAATTCCAAAAATATTAACTACAAATCATCCTTAACAACATTTCAACAAATCTTTTTAAAGTTAATAAAACATGAAACATGTAACCAAGTACAATTAAGCACTCCGAATAATTAGGGATGGCATTGTAAGGCTGAACTTTAGCCCGGGCCGCTTCATCATCCATCAATCAGGCTGCCCAAAATGGGCGAAACTTTTAAACGCCCACTAAAATTAATTAATTATAAAATATTTTTTAAATTAAGAAAAAAATATTTAAATTAAAGATAATCATCTAATATATAATAAAATAATAATCGAATACATAAACTATTAGTAATATAACCAATAAATAACAAATCTTAATATTAAAAATTAAACTAATTTGGTATTTTTGAGCTTTTTTTTTTTATTTAAATTAAATTTATTTTTTATTTATAAATTAACAATAGTAGTCGGAACTTTTTAAAACTTATCCAGGTTATAGCTGATTAAGTATACTCTGCAGCCTGGCCACGCCCAAATGCGGCCGTACGCCGCCTAGGGCCATTGAACGATTACCAAATTAATAAAAAAATCCAATTTAATTAAAAGCAACACCCATGAGCAAGCCAAATTAATTAAAAATATCCAATTTAATTAATAACCCGCTCCAAATAATTGAACAATTGTTAATTAATTAATAAAAAAATCCAATCTAATTAAAAATAACACCCATGGCCATGAGCAAGCCAGCCAGTCAGCAACAAATGAATAAACCCACTCCAAAATCCAAATATCGATATTGAGCAAGTGATAAACTTCCTCGGCAAAGCGCGACCGTGTGGGGCTGAGTGAGACGCGATGCGAACGCATGGCGCGGCTGTGGGCGACTTCATTATTGAAGGTGTGCCGACTGACGACAAGTGGGCTGTGGTGAACGGCTGCAATATGGTGTCTGTTGGAGCTGGACGACTGCGGGCAGTGGGCTTTCGGTTCCAACTGCTGTCTTCGTGGGCCACGAGAGTGAGTGTTTGAGAAGAGAGTGAGCTTAGGCTTGCTGGTTGCTGCTGGTAATGAGACCAACCGACACTGTGACTGTGAGAAGTGAGAAGAGGGATCAAGGGAGCCAGGGAGGAAAGGTCACGAGAGTGGCACTGTGGGCATGTGGCAGTATTTTTAATTTTTAAAAGCTAAAACTAAAAAAAAAAAAAAGGGCTTCCAACCTGATTGGGTTTGACATTGAACCCGAACCGAATTTTAACATGAACAGGTTGTTGAATCTAGGTTTTTTCCGATTGATCAACGCCTACCCCCAGCTAAGGAACAATTATAATCTGGATTATTTATTTAATTTATAACATCTTAATTTGAATAATTTGTTGTAAGGGTTGGCAAGTATATAATTTATATTAGGATTTGTGAAATTAAAAAAATGGACTGGGTTATTTGAACCCACAAAAATATTTTTTTATACCTATTTATTTGTTAAATTCAATATTACAAAAAGACCCATAAAGAAAATTACTAATAAGTACAAAGTGAAATATAATTATAATTATAATAAATAAATAAAAAAATTTTACCTACTTCACAGATCACTTTGCTAATTCTCTGCTCCTCTTTATTTTCTTTATCAAATTTAAGTACCCTTTGAAGAATTAATATTAATATTAATATATAAATTTATTAATATTTGTAGTTTTATCTTATCTCATGAATCGTCTAGTATATGACAAAATTTATGAAATATCAAGGTGATATAGAAAAAGGGAAATTGACATAAAAATTAGGCAACCAATTGCTGATGACACTCCAAAAAAAAGGGTCCTTTATTTCCAATAGATCATATATACCATAGTTACCTCCATTTCATAGTATTCATGCCGCAATGCCAAATTTATGTCATTTTGAATATTATTAATACTATCTATGAATTTGCAGTTTCAAATAATTAGTGGCCGAAAATAAAATGAAAACGAAGAAGAATAGATGAAAATTTATATTAATTATAAAATATTAAGATATTTTTGGTACTTTAGCAAGTGTATAGAGAAAAATCTTTAATTTTAAATTTTAGTATAACTTCATTAAGAAAGTAGGAGTAAAAATAAATTTTATGGGTTGAAATAGTTGCACCATTAAAAAATTTGGTTTTAAAAAATTATGATCAATTGTAATCGAATGAGTTAACCCAAGCCCAATCAATGTTTAGATTGTTTGATAAAACAAAACTCAAATCCAACCCATTTCACATTTAACCCAACACAAATAATTTAATTTCGTTTCAGTTTGGGTTGAATAATGGGTTATGGGTTTTATGTGTACTTCTATACCAAGTAATTGGGCTGAGACAGCTAGTTGCATATATAGAAAATAATATATTTCCCATGTACACAAGATGTCAAAAAATAAAACAAAAGTGGCGGTCATCAATGGTTCAAATCCATTGGATTTTGTCAAATTCAAGTACAATCCATCATATATTGAATTTTTTTATTTTGGATCTAATTCAATCCAGTCGTGGATTGAAATATAATATAATCTAAACTAATAAAACGTGAAATCAAATTTACAAATAACAATCTTCAATTACTCTAAAAAATCAACTTCTTTAATATTTTATTATTTACATATCTTATTACCATATGATTAAAAAAAATTGAAATTTAGATATTGAAAGCAAAAATTAATTGTACCTTGTAATTTGTATGTTATATTATGTTACTTCTGTACTTTATATTATTTCTATTTATTTATAGTTATGAAAAATTATGTTTTATTTTTTTTAGCAAGTTAAATATAAAAGTGACATGTAGCTTAAAAAATAATAAAGGAAACAAAAATAAATTGGCTGGAATGGTTTATATTGAATTTAAACATATAGATCTATAAATCAATCCAATAATATTGGATTTCTCATTTGCTATCCAATCCAATCCAATTAAAAGGTCAATCCAATAAGAATTGGATTGATTTAGATTAGATCGATTGGTTTGAATTAAATCTTGAACAACCCTAATAAAAAGTTATGGAATTGTACCATAAATTTATAGTAGACATCCTAAAAATTTATGGAGACTAAGAAATCTAGTCCAACTGACATTGATAGATATCTATCTCTACCAACATTTGTAAAAAAGAAAAGCCAAACATCATTACTTTGAGATTGAGAGATGTTGTGACGGAAGCCTCAGATGTTCAACATAAGTCAGAAACTTATAGATTTAGATATTCTCAAGTAAAAAGTTGGTGTTGCTAAATAATTTAGTTAATGTATTTTTAAAATTAAAAACAAAAAAGCAAACAATTCTAGTTATACCTTAACTATGTTGATAAGCTAGAGGAAGCTACAAGGTTGATTACCCAAACGCTTTCTGATTTGAGTGGATCATCCGGAACGAGATTGTATTAAAAGTATTTTATGCCGACCGTGCAAAAAATGCAAATAAAAAATTTATGTCGGCCTCCCATCAAATTAATAAACGTGTTATTAAATAAATGACATAATGGGAATTAATGGAGCCGAAGTCCTGAAATGGACGGTGCAATAGTACACTAGAGATAGCCGCGAAGAAGCACTTGTAAAAGGCGGATCAAAATTCCTACAAATTGATTGCTGATGATAGACACACTTTCGTCGGCCGGAAAAGGCTTGAAATTTTTATTAAGAATTTATTTTGGTAGGAGGGGAACCCACTTATGTCGACAAGGGCTTGTGGATCATTTCTGCCGCGAGTATTGCGAAGGATAATTTTTTTTTTTGAAATAGTTGAAAGAATAAATTTTGAATTGAATTGATTATTTTTATATTTTTTATTTTATTTTTAAAAATTATAGTGATGTGATGAATTTATTATTTATTGTTTTCTTAACCACAATGAAATAAATTGAGGTTTTAAAACTAGGGGTGTCTATTTGAAGATAGTTAATTCACAAGGGAATATTTTGAAATTAATTATATTTAAAATTAAATGAGGTTTCATTTTAAATTAGAACCAAACCACAATATGATAGAGCTGATTTATGTGAAATTTTAATAGATCTCTTACTGAAAATTAACAAATTGTATTATAATTAAGGAAAAATGACACTTATACCCCCACAAGATTTGGAGAAATAATTATGTAGATATTTAATTTTTAATAAGGGACACTAAAACCCTCTTTTGTCTATAATAAACTTTGACTCTCTAAGTGTAATATTTTATAATAAATATAAATATAATTTTAGAATAAATGTAACAATATATGCATTGTAAAATAATTTCAATATTTAAAATATATTTTAATATTCACAATCTTGTATTGTATTAAATTAAGTTTTGTAATGAATAGAAACATAACATTAAAATAAATATAGTAATTACATTTTAATATAATTTTACATATTGAGAAAATTATAATATCATCTGTCTACTAGACAAATTAAATAATTTAAATTATATTTATATTTATTAAAAAATTTTAAAATATTATCTCTAAAGGGCATTATAGTTAAAAAGGGTTTTGGTGTCCTTATTAAGGAATTGAGGTCTACATAATTTTTTTTAAACCTTAGGAGTGTAGGTGTCAATTTTCCTATAATTTTTTTTAAAGCCCTAGCGTATTTATAATTAAAATTCTTTAAGAGAAGGCGAAGAGAAAACTTGTGTGAAACTGACACATTACTTCAATGTGTGGCTCAACAGTGGGTCTAGTGTGTGGGATCAACACTATGAAATCCCTTAAACTGTTTTGTCCTATATTAAAATTCAGTGCTTCATTAAATAACATGATGAGGTGGTATGTCGGGATGACTTATGAGTTTTTTTTGGGAAATTTTCTCATTTAACCACTTTTCAACTTTTAATAAAAAAAAAGGCCTCGCTTTAATTTTTCTTATAATAGCAACCACTTACAAAGTACTGGGACTAAACTACCCGTAAGTTCTCAAAATAAAACACACAAATATTTCGCCCAATATTATCCAACTCCCAAGCAACAGCCGAACATCTACACACACCACCAAAACACTCCTCATTTCACCTCTCCCACATTATTCAACTATCACTCAACCTCTTTTTTATCTATCTCACATTTATCAAACTAATATATTTATCCAAGCACTGAAGACAAAATCAAGCAATAAACTGAAGAATAATAAGAAGTTAAGGTTAGTATTTCTTCAATCTTTATCTTTTATTTTTTGATTGGAAGAAGATCCTCTCCTGATCTGAGCATTACTGAGTTTTTAAAAATCTCTTGCCAAGTGTCTCTTAGTGGTAGTGTATGGGTGGGATTTAACTTCTTTTACTTTTTGATTTATTAATAACCAATTAGCAATTGATTTATTTGCTCAGAATATGATCAGATCAGAAGAGAATCCTGATCTTTTTTTATTAGGTTTATACAAAAGATCAATTGCTCATTTTATTACAATGTGAGTACATTAAATGGTTAATATGAGGTCATAAGTTTATAAATTAGTAAAATTTCGATAAAATCCGACGAAAATGAGTTTTGAACGATGTTGAAGACGAAACCCATAATCCAGGTGACAAGTACCTATCCCCCTGGCGACAAAAATGTTGCCCAATCTTAGAATGACTTGTCGCCCGGGCGACAGGTACGTGTTACCTGGATTTTGGTATTCGTCATCCGGACGATGTATTAATATACAATATTGTTGCCTGGGCGATAGTGCTGTCACCTGAATGACCCGAATTTATTGATAATTAGTTATTTATTTAATATAGTTGGTGATATGGCCAATTAGTAAATTACAACAGATGTCCAAACATTGCAAATGAACCCACCAGATATACCATCATCTCCCGGTCGTCGGAAAACACGAAGAATACCATGTATAGGTGAGGATATCCCACGATCTACTATAACTTGTGGTCGGTGTGGGGAGCGTGGCCATAATCGGAAGATGTGTAAGGATCCTCTTCCAGCAAATCTGCATTAATGGTGTCTTAGTGTATTCGAAGATATATTTAATTTTGCAAATTATATTATGTAATTTAGAATGACTTTATCATGTAAGACTTATGGAAGGATGTTATTTTGATAAATATTGTATTATGTAAATTTGGAATGACTTTATTATGTTGATTAATTATGGTGTCATGTTATTCATTATAATCAAGTAATTGACAACACTTGAAAAAACAAGGTGACAGACTGTGTTGCTTGGCGACAAGTCATGTCACACGCGTAAAGTAGCTGACAACCGATGTGGCGATAGGCTCGACGCTCGGGCGACACTGCCTGTTGCTCGATTATCTAGAGAGCTGTCTATTGATTTGTTTAGTCAAGTAATATGTAGGTCTCGAGAAAAGCGGGTGACAGGATATGTCGCCCGAGCGACAAGCTGTATCGCCCGATTATCTAGAGAGCTGTATATTGTTTGGTTTAGTCAAGTAATATGTAGGTCTCGGGAAAATTAGGCGACAACATGTGTCGCCTGAGCGACAGGCTGTGTCATCCGATTATCCAGAGAGTTGTCTATTGCTTGGTTTAGTCAGGTAATATATAGGTCTTTCAAAAATCGGGCGACAGGTTGTGTCGTCCGATTTTCCAGAGGGCTATCTATTGCTTGGTTTAGTCAAGTAATAAATAGGTCTTTGGAAAATCGGATGACAGGATGGGTCGCCCAAGCGACAGGCTGTGTCGTTCGATTTTCTAGAGAGTTGCATATTGCTCGATTTTGGTGGCTACTTTAAATATCAATTGACAATAAGAATATAAAATAAGACTACTTAATAATATGTGTTTAATAATATGTCTTTTTACAGAATCTCATCTATAAAGATATCCATAACAATCTTCTTCCTAAGCAAATCTCCACAATAACTAAAGTTTGGTGTACGGCCTAACATTAGATAAGACATGTACATCAACATATACACTCCACATTCGCCTCTGCTTGAGGTTTGTTGTGGTAAATTATAAACACGTTTGCATTCCCAACGTCCATTTGGCTGCTTATCCCCACGTGTTTTATAAAAATTTATTCACGCTAACCAATGAGGAATGATAACTCTAAGTGGTAACAGCTTTCTGAAATAGTCTGAGTCATCGTAAAGCACAATTGACGAGTCATATAACCATATCTCCTTTTTTTCAAGATCCAATTGAGCCAACAACCAAATTCAGTTGTTGTTGCCCATGTACGTACTTCATACGATACATGGGCGACACAATTTTGTTGCCTAGATTCAATTGTTGTCGCCCAGAAAGCGGGTGACGCAGGTACATGGGCGACAATATGTATCGGCCAATCAAATTATGCTGTCACCTGTTTACATGGCTGGGCGAAGCAAGCATGTCACCCGCGTTGCTCAGCCTCCCACGCCATGCATGGCCATTTGGTTGGGTGATGGGGAGAAGCCACCTGCCTTGCCAAAGCTTGACATGGCCAAATTTTAGGCAACACAGGCAACCATCCACGTTTTTTATTGGCCGACACACCAACATTCTCTTTAACCTCAAAATAATTCTAAGTTTTGATCAATAATTTCTTTGAAGCATTTAAACAAATAGTTGGTGTGCCATTTATTAGATATCTTAATCTTAAAAAAACTCTCATATTTTCATACCCAATACACATCCTAGTGATTAACTATGGTCAATGATGAACCAAGCAAGCAATTTTAACAAAAAATAATTCTAAATTCATGAAAAAAATTAAGAAAATACCTAAGCCACCGAAACCGTATGTAAAGAAACTTGTTGGAAGCAAAATAACTCACACACGCCACTAGAAGTGAAGGAAATCACCGCTGGAAGTGAAGGAACTCGGCGAAACTCAAGAAACACCAGAAATGAAGGAACTTTGTGTGGGTATATTTCGGGCAATGGTTTTAGGTGAATATTGGGTGAAATGTTTGTGTGTTTTGTTTTGAGAATTTTGGGGTAGTTTGCTCTTAGAGCTTTCTAAGTGGTTGTTATTGTAAGAAAAATTAAAGTGAAGTCTTTTTTGATATTAAAAGTTGGAAAGTGGTTAAATAGGAAATTTTCCCTTTTTGGCAAATAAAAGAAATTTTATAATATATCAAAGATCTCATATTTGATATATAATAAATTAATAATAATATAATGTATGTATATTTATTTTAAAAAGACTATCATGTAAATAATTATTTTATTAAATTTTATTATATATATTATTCATGCATTAATTAATTGTATTATCTATCATGTATCGTAAAATTCTTCGACAAATAAAAATTAAAAAAATTATTTTGAAATTTAAAGTTGAAAGGCCAATCCACCAGTGAAGAGGGCCCTTATGATGAATGTAGGGTAAATGTGATGATGTGAATGAGTTTAATTCAAACGGCCGCATAAATTTAAATTCTTCGCCACCATGACATTGAGTTTTAATTTTAAACCCCGGTTTGATAGTTTGATAGTCTCCAAACCATGATAATGCCGTTTTTTTTAGTTAAATTATAAATGTTTAATATATAAATTTATAATAATAATCTCAAATTCCATATAATATACTCAATTTTATATTTAAACAATATAAATGAAAAAATAAAATTTCAACATCAATCCAACACAAAATCGCGAATTCAAATATAAATTACACAAATCCATTTAAAAAACACAAAATAATATACAAAAATAACAATAATATTTCATTTTATCATTTAAAATAAGCTCCAAGATAAGATATTCATTTCATTCACCACCACAAGAAATTAAGATTAATATTTTAATATAATAATTCGAAGATAAATATTATAATAATAAATTTATTCATGTATTAAGTTAAAAAAAAATATTCCTTAAAAAATTATAATAGGTAGATGGAAATGCGTAAGTCGAATGAAAAATGTCTTTAGTTTTAACAGGTCGTGACTTTAGAATGAGAGATGATGGTAGCGTCATCTGTGACTTTTTGCGTTTTGGTAATTTAAATAATTATATTATTTTCCTAATATATTTTTAGATTAAATTAAATTAAAAATGTTTAAAAAAAAAATATTGTGGGTTTGGTGGATATCGTGCGGTGTCATAGGATATAAATATCTAAAACCCATGCGTCAGTATGCGGATTTTAGTTTATAATCTTAAAGCTTCAGCATGACAGTAAATTTATCCATAGATTTTGGTAAGCGGTTGGGCAATTTACGAGTTTGTGGGTATAATTGTCATCATCTACGTAAATGTCAAGATTCAATTTCAATTTCAATACCAAAACGCTTAGTAAATTCAATGCACCTTGTCTTTCCGTCAGCGCAATAGGAGCCATCCATTACTAATCCCACACGCACCGCCCTCGTCATCTTCCAACCCGACTCCCGACCGACTCCCAACCGACTCCTCTTCCTGCATTTACTATGTCAAGTCAATTCTTTTAGCTTCTACAAAAAGAAACACATAACATGTACTATTTTATTTTGGACAAAGAGAGTACATCGACAATTACGGTTTTGATAAAAGAGTGGAAAAAAAAAAAACTCTAAAAGGATATATAAATTTTATTTTTTAAATATTTATTTATTTATCTATGTGTCAAATAGAACAGTAAAAAAAAATATTATTCTTTAAAAGACTTTTCAAATAGAAATGAGTTAATATTATTTTAATTAAATAACTATTCTTTTAAAAAAAAGTCAATAGTAATTAAAATATTTTTCTCTTTTTTTTAATAAAAAATAATAAAATATAAATTGAAGAGTGAGAAAGTAACTCTTCAAATTTGAAGAGAGAAGATCATTTTTTATTTTAAAAATTTTAATTGAAGTGTCTTTTGAAATTTTAAATATTGATGTGACTCTTCAAATAAATAATAAAATCTTATTTACAAAATTTTTTGAAAATATTCTAACACTTAACAAGTGTACCCACAAGCGATCAAGTTTCATAAAATGCCAATTTGAACTTATTGTTAGCTAGATAAGCCTAATCCGTCTTTCACGTTAAGCGAAGAACTCAGGTCTTCGCAAAGACATTAGTCGGTCAAGCTTTGATGCCTTTACACATGGGTCCAGAGAGTGTCAAATCTTTTCCACAGGCAAGGCCAACTAATAAGTTCCACTCACACGTTCTTTCAATGGGAGGCACGTCACATGTAGATCTCGGTGACACAGCCATCTGTTCCATCTTTTGGCTTTTTCAAAGAATAAATGAGTGGAGATAATTTTTTTCCTAAAAAATATGAATTGATTACCCATTCCTCAAATATTAGTGAGATAAAAAATTTGAATAATATTTTATAAAAAAAATTTGAATAATATTTTATAAAATTTAATATAAATTAATTATAATAATTATTTGATTATAAATATCAATAGTTGTCTGGTATAATATTAATTATAAATATCAATGGTCGTTTGGTATAATATCAGTTGTTTGATGTGTTATTAGATTGTAATATCAATGCTATATAAAAAAAAAAGACTAATTTTCGCTAACAACTGTCCTTGCTGACAACTATAACATTATTGTATGGAGAAAATTGTATCGTATTTAACTATTTGGATTTAGTGTGCAGGTATAAACTTTGCTGGTTTTGTAAAAATTTCACATCACGTGTGTATTTATCATAGTAAATTGTTAAAATCTAATTGGATATATATTTACATTTTTTAAAGAAAAATCAACTATCAATTTACAACGTTGTAAAAGAAAATTATTGAATCCAAATTTCATCTTTATACGATAAAATGGAGCAGAGGGCCCACTGCTTGTGGAAAACTCTAAAGTAACTTTAAAAGACTAAAAGTTAATTTTGATGTTTGATAAATTTTTTAAAAATCACTTTTGATAAAATCTCTCGATCTTACAGTAGATTTTGAAACGCAAGGAAAGAATGATTTTTCATAATTTAATTTTGACAGTTAATTTTTATACTTAATATAATAAAATCTAAAATTATCTTTATTAATTATGAAATAAAATTATTAACTTTAAAGATATATTATTATTATCAGTTATATTGAGATAACAAATAAAAAATAAAATTAATAATATCAAATATTTATTTTAGTTATAATTTTTTATATTTACACAATAAAAAATATTTAATATAATATTTATAAATACGTAAATAAATTTTAATTAACATTAAGTCTAGTTCAGTCATTTACATTTTTGAAATAAAGTATATTAGTTTGGATAGAAAAAAAAATAACAATTAGTTATTTTCCCTAAAATATACATCGCACAATCTAGCAGTAAATCTTTACTAGAATAGATTTATAAAATAGTTACAATTTTAAACTTCGCTAGATAATATTCAAGAATGTTTGGAGCTTTAAATTAAATAAAAGGAAATAAAAAAAAGAACAAAAATGTTAAACAGGCAACTACATTAGTTTATTAGCACTACCGCCATTATAGTGCATCGCCATAATCGTCAAAAGAATGCCAAATAATAGGCCTATCAAATGGGTCTTTTTAAAGTGGTTTTGCGTCGTGTTATTATCGAATTATGTTAAAACTGTATATTCGAATTTAATCCATTAGTTTATTGAGCGAAATTACCTTCTTATTGCTTATTCCTCTACTATTTTGATAATAGTTAATAATCCCACGGCATTTTATTTTTTTAATATTATCTTTATTTTAAATACACGTTTATTCATATTTATTAAATTAAATAAATCATATAAATAGATGTTAAAATAAAAATTTAAGTACTAAAAACAAGAAATATGTATTTTCATGTGAATAAAAATTAAGTATATTTTTCTTATATTTTTCGTTATTTTTTAAAATATTTTTATATGATAAATATATATTTTGTATTCTTAAGACAAATAATCAAGTAAATGATCCATTTGCCCTATTTTTCTTTTAAATTTTTTTTGATACCAAAACTTTTTTTTAAATATTATAAAAACAGTAAAAATGTGAGTGGTATATATTTCCATATTAGAATATGTGGTATGGAATGGTACGTAGATGGTGTTGTTAACGTGTTAAGCTTATTTGTCACTCGACGTGCAAAATTCGCACACTTTTTGTCCATTTTTGTAATTATGTTTGATTGTTTGTGGTATCAGCTGAGCCAGAGACCGACTTAAAAAGTTATAAAACCCACGTTGAGCTCCTGTGAAATATAAGAATCGCATATGTAATTATGTGCATATCGCCATTTTCGCTTTTGCTTTCTGTTTGTTTTAGAAATCGTCGTGGAAATTTAATTGATTGCGTGGTCGCTTAATTATCGCATACATGGATATGCGCTGTCCGATCATTGTACATGGATAGATAATATGATCATTTATCATATAGAACTGATTCAAATTGATATAGCTTCATTTCTCGTATAAATTATTATGGTGTGAGTTTCGCGTTTAATGTTCGGCGTAAACAATATGAAATTATGTTAAGTTACGGTATTCAGCCAGCTTACCGAACGTAATCTTATCGCTTTATCATGTATGGTATTAGATGATGAAATCGTCACATATCTGACACAATGATGACGTTGTTGTATGTCTCAGAATTCACATGGATGAAACGTGCCTTCCTATTTTTAGTCTTATATTAGGTCAATGAATCATGCTGCCAAAAGGGTCAACTTGAATGAACAATGCACGATGCACATATATATACAATTCTCCAGTACTCACTTGGCATGGATATACAGAATCAATGGAATCTTCTTGTGCCAAAAGCATAAATGTAAAATGTTTAAAATCTAAAATCCCTTTTGATGGGATCCCCCTACCATACAATTCATGTATGGTAGATATTGCCCTTTTGATGACAATCGAAGTTTTAAGTGGCTTCCAACTTCTTAGGAGTTTCCATGCTTTCCCTTTTAGCCAAAAGCAGGAGGTTTTAAGTTGCTCGGGCTTAAAGCCAACAATATGATGCTCAAATGTAGAAGTAATAATTCTAATAAAAAAATAATAATATTAATAATTAAAAAAATCACGAAGATGAAAATTCGCATTTGGTTAAAATAATAATATTAATAATTAAAATAATAATATTAATAATTAAAAAAAGTCACGAAGATGAAAATTCGCATTTGGTTAGGTTAACCGGAATATGTAATCAAAAATTAATTTGTTGGCACAAATTATTAGAAACTCCGATGGTGAGTAGTGGTGGATAGGGTTGGCAATTTCCGGATCCGGATCCGGATACATATGCATCCGGATCCGGATCCGGATTGCCATTTGCAGATCCGGATCCGCATCCGGATCCGCAAATTTTTTTACGGATCCGGATGCGGGTAAAATCCACACCGGATCCGGGCGGATTTTCCGAATATCCGGATCCGCAAATCATAAATTTAAAGATTTTAAAATATAATTTAAAAACTCAACAATTTAATTAATAATATCAAATAAAACTTAATTATAATCTAACAATTAACAATTTAACATAAATAATATATAACATCAACATAAATCCCAAAATATAAATATTACAACATAAATTAAAATTAAAAAAAAATTAAATTCTAAGTGCATAACCATTAAAATTCACAAATAAAGAACATAATTAAATTCAAATACACAACTATTAAAATCCACAAATAAAGAACATAATTAAATTCAAATATACAACTATTAAAATCCCCAAATAAAAATTCACAAATAACAATTTAACATAAATAACACACATCATTATAAATCCACAAAATAAAAATATCACAATATACATCAAACATAAAAAAAATAATTAAATTCAAGTTACCAAAGTTATTAACCAAATATAAAAATTAAACAAAATACCAAAGTTATTAACCAAACAAAAAATTCAATCAACAATAAAATTAAATTAAGTCACCAATATTATCAAATTTAGACAATTTACAATAAATTAAAATCATTAAATACAATTAAATAATCAATCACAAATTCACAACACCAAATTAGTACAAAAAAAAATTTAATGCTAACAAATAATCTGTTTAATTAAAAAAAAAAGAAAAACCTCATTCTTTGAGAGTGATGAAGCTTGAGCGATTTGACGGCGATGGTTGGATGGTGAAGCTTGGATGACAGATCTGGATTCAGGCTGGGCAAGCTTCAGTAGATCATGGACTCACGGCTTCGGCGAGCTGCGACTCCTGCGAGGGCGAGGCAGAGTTGCAGACCGCGGATGGAGTCACGGGCTCACGGCGAGTTGCGAACTTGCGAGGCAGACGAGATCACGAGTGACGAGACGCGGCAACCAAGAGAGGTGAGGTGAGATTAACTGAGAGTCTGAGACCGTGAGTGCGTGCGTGAGAGAGAAACGAAAACAAGGGTTACCGAATACAGGATTAGGTTTTTTTTTTTTTTTAATTCAAAGCTTATATATATATTTATTTAAAACAAAAACAAATCCGGATCCGGATATCCGGTTTTCCGGATGTATGTACATCCGGATCCGCATCCGGATCCGTACGGATTTAAAAAATTTAAATCCGGATCCGCATTTTTTTCAATGCGGATCCGGATTATTCCGGATCCGGATTTTTCTGCCAACCCTAGTGGTGGAACCACGCAGATTTTCCAAATCTTTTATTTCTCCTCCATGGCTTTGTATAAAATACAAAAAAAAAAAAGTTTAAAAATTATATTTGTAGCATGCCCAAAGTTAAATGAAAATATTTAGAAGAAGATTAAAATCTTTAGGTAAATTTAGTTTATCAGCTTTAAATTAAAGTCTAGTTCTGTCATATTGGTTGGATGAACAAATTACATAAGTCGGATGATTTATTTTTTATTAGTTTATATTTTAATACAGTTAATGTTAGTAATATACCCTAAAGGCCAATCGAATAGTATTTGCTTTTAGGAAATTATTGTATTTGAATAATATTTTGATATTTATAAAATGGAAAAGTTATTAATATTCATATATTAATTTAATGAATATAGTCCAAGAAGTAAAATAGTTGAAGAACACATTCTCGAGTTTGTCGAGAATATGAAACGTGTATCCTTTGTACTATACTTCTAAAATAGTTCATAGTGGAGGATTTATGATTGGACATTATAAATTCCTATCAACACTAGTATGTGTTATGACTTCTTATGGTATGTGATACTAAAATGGATGGTGAGTTTCATATCATTGACATAAGATGTCAAGTCAATCACATAGGTACTTGTTGCGAGAACGAGTTTACTGAACTTGACCAAATGTAATAAGCCATATGGTTTTGAGTGTTAATGACTTATTACACATTGTGAAAGATACTATGTTTAGTAATGGTCTTTAGACCCGAGGCATCACAGATATCTTGTACATAGATATCTTTGATATGTGAAAGCATAAAGATTGATTCCTAATCAAGGAAGAGATCTAGCAATAGCTGTCATGGTTGGCTATGTATGGAGATCAGTATATGCCCAAGATGAAATTCATCACTTTATAATATACAAAAAAGGATGTCCCAGTGAGATAATATGAATTGGCATGAGAAATCCTTGGCCAACATGAAATATGTTTGAAGGAGTTCAAATTATATTTTCATGCCAAGTTCATTTAGATTTTTTTTAAGATAAAGCATAAATGCTTAACATACTAAACCATAAGCTGTGCTTTTCTCAGGACATGGATGATGAAGAGACCAAGACATAAAGATGCAATGGAATAGGTTCTATAGATCTAGTAATTCTTGTTATTTGGGTAGTTGTGAAATACTGCTAGGTGTCACTCATGACTTGTAGAAACTTTAAGATCATTATTAGTAAAGCGTATTACCAATGTATCTTAAGGTCATTAGAAAAGTTCTAATTGATGACTAAAGAATTTAGCATCATTTAATGAGTAAAGAGTTATCATTAAAATATTTCTACTACCTTATAACAAAGAACCTAAAAGGTCACACACATAATAGATATGAAAAAGGAGTTACTAAAAAATGAGAGGTTAAATTTCCTAATTTTAGGAAAATCGGTATTTATATTATAATTCATTAAGAATGAATGTATATAAATATTTATATATCTTAGATATGATTTAAGATAGAAATTTAGATGTTTCATAAATAGTTTAAGGAACAACATAAATTTCATAAATCCTCAATTAAATATTATGTATAATATCGAGCACGTAAAATGACCATTTTGGACATGTTCCGGTTCATAAATGATTATGGACTTCTAGACCAATTTTTGGGTTTAAATTTTGGGCTTTTATTGGACGTAATATGGATTAGGAGAATGCATAAGAACATGTCACAAAAGAAGCCCACAATTAACCATTTGATTTGATCAAAATTGGTTTAATTAATTAAAGACAAAATTAATTAATTTAGCTATTTATTTAATCAAAATAATTTGATTGAATAAATTATTGAAGTGATAAGATCACATTCAATAAATAATGGCTAAGTGGGTGGGTCTAGGACATGATAATGTTTAATGCCATTATTGATAAGATAATTGTGGCTTTATTTGGTGAAATGAATTATCATGAACTAGCATTCATGTTTCTTCATTATCTCTCTCATTTCTAAACGAAACTTGGTGATTCCAAATCCTATGAACTCCTAGAACATTTCTAAGTGTGGACTGATTAGAGGCATCACAATTGGGATGCTTTAAGGATCTCAAATCATGGCAAAACAGAAGCTGTTCGTGCAGTGGTCTATTTTCTGGACAGTGCTCGTAGCTTGCTGTTTTCTGTCAATTTCTCCTACCTCACGAAGTCATTTTTGAAACTATAAGTGAGGTAATTAAACTTCAATCTTTCCTCTTGATTTTCGCTTTTGAATGAAGCCGATCCGAGGTTTCTAGAGCTTCTGCCATCCGTTTTAATTTTACTGTGCAAAAGTTGCGTTTTTAGAGAGCTCATGGACAAATGTTGTCCTGCAGTTAATACTATTATTTCAATAAATATGTACCCTCATTCAAAAGGAGTAAGTCTTGTTGAGGCTGAACTATATCTTCACCGTCTGATGAGGATAGGAGTGGTACTGGACTACATATAATGGTGAAATTCAAATTTAATAAAGATGTTCATAGAAAATTAATCGAAGGTACCCCCTGGACTCTGTAGCAGCAACCCATGTATTACGTTGGGGCTTATAAAAGATTTGATGTTTAAGGGTGATCCCAATAAGTTTTTTTCAATCTTAAATATCAATATATTTTTCACTGTAATATATATATATATATGAGGAGGTTATTCCAAATTAAATTCTTTATTTAAAATTTTGAGCCAAATTAAATACGCAATGACAGATATTAAAAATCCAAGTACTGTTTAATGATGCTAATTCATTTATATATATATTATGACAATATTAAACCGCACGACTTAAGAGCGTGTTTGCATAAGGTGAAAAAAATGAGGCACAACACATTATTTTTTTTAAGATGTGTGGTTTAATATCGTTAGATTTTAATGCTATTAAACTGTATTGGTGTGACCACACCAGTATTAATACACCGGATCCCATCAGAACTCCGTAGTTAAGCGTGTTTGGGTGAGAGCAATACTAAGATAGGTGGCCTCTTAAGAAGTTCTCGTGTTGCACCCGTCTTTTAAAAAAACACTTTATCAAGCTGAATGGCTTATAAGAGTGCCTACATTAAAAAAAAAAAAAGTGAGGGCACAATCATTATCTAGTAAGAATTTCTTTACTTTACAGTATGAGACAAGGTAAAAGATAGAAAAACACAAATTTTAATGTACTACAAGTTCAAAATATACTATATTAAAGTAAGAGTTTAGTGTGTCATTCTTACCTTTTAACTATCCTTTGCTTTAAAAAGTAAGGGATCCCTTATTGGAAAGTTAGGATATTTCTGCTTAAAGTTTTTAAACAAATTTTAAGTCATTGATCTTATTCAATCCAATGGTGGATGAAGTAGCATCATTAAATGTTTACATATATATAGAAAATTTCTATTAAGATTATCGCCTTTTTTTTCTTTTTTCCCTATTAAGGCCAAACTCAAACATGTGCATGAGAGACAACTATCCATGTACTGATAAAAGATGTATAGATTATCGAGAAGGTGGTCCCCTTAGACTACCCAAATCCCATGAGATAGAAAGTTGGATCTACATTGGATCCCAATCAAATGGAAAAAATGTAGATCCCAATCAAATGGAGATTTTTCATTTCGACTATATTTTGATTGCTACTATCACTGGTGATATTTTTTTCAAGTGCAAATACTTTATTGATCCACTTACATCTATTATGTCAATATTAGTCACTACAATTAAAATTCAAGTTCTCATTTATATTGACAATTTTATGTCTCATGATTAAGGATATTTGAGATTTTTTTCCTTTCGTTGCACGATTTCTTCTTCATGTATATACATATAGGATCTATGGGGCAATTACTTGGAAGTACATCTTTTGTAAAATGAGGATGCTACTAACAGACAAAAAAAAAACACAATCTCCAATTTATTTAAATTTGTACTTTTTTTTAAATTTTAATGACATCATCACTTTAATAAAATGAGGACACACTCATTAGAAAAGTGTATATGTGTATGTACGTGTGCGTGCGCGTGCGCCTTTGTGTGTACACACACGCGCACACACATACATATACATGTACATATATACATATATAATTTTTCTCTAATGAAGATATCCTAATTTTACATATTGATGTAATAACACTTCCACACTTTATATATACATATACATATACATACATACATACATACATATACATATTCATATAGATATATATATATATATATATAATTTTTCTGTAATGAGGACATCCTTAGTTTAACAAAGTGAGGATCTATTAACAAATAAAAAAACACATATTTTAATACATAAATAGACAAAAAGCAAGTCTCCAGTATATTAGAATATACGTGTTTTTTTTCTATATATTATCGGTACCTTCAGTTTAAAAAAGTGAGAATATTCTCATTGGAGAAAGAAAATCTCTCTCTATCTCTCTCTACCTCTCTCTTTATGTACATATAGGCCTGCCTACCATCCACACCAGCATAAATGGAGTTTTCTGAAAAACGTACTAGTTGAGGCAGTCCTCTGGGGATAAGAAACATAGAACTAAAGAGAGAGCCGGAAAAGAATCTTTTGTGTATAAACCTACATAATGTCGAATGTTACCAGTTCTTATACATGGACCAAATAATACAACGCAAGCAAAAGTTCCTAGATTTATGAAGATTTAGAACAACATATAAGTCATTATGCTTGCATATCCACCGATTGAAAATCAAGTAAAGATGAATTTTTTTAAGCATTACTCTTTGTGTAATATAATATAGTAATTTTTTTTTTCAATTAAGAAAGATGGCTAAGTTGATTAAACTGTCAGATTCGTAATCTAGTGTATGAGCTAATTGTATTGAAGGTTTGAATCCTTTTCTTTATGTTTTGGTTGATAGCTTGTTATCTGTTGTCCTATTTCTTACACTATTGGTTTTAATGTGTAAGTGTACACAATAAGTAATATAATGATAAGTATTCGATATTGTCTCTACAGAGATTGATGTTATTAGATTTGTTACAGCAATCTCAACAATGCAGTTTTGCTTTAATTGAAACTAAAACAAATAATAAAACTGATAACTTAATTAATTAAAATAAAACGCAATAAATAAAAATGCAATAAAGTAAATACTAACATGACACACAAAGATAAAGCCAATAGGAATGAAGTAGTTGATTAATTAAATTTTCTTAATGGTTTTGACTATTTCTTCCAATTTTAGGCTTAGTTGTTACATCATCTGCTACAACACTGGGCAGAATCCTTATGTATCATCAGTTGTCGCATGCTGGATGTCTTATATCTATATGCAACCTGACATTGACCAATTGTTATGCCAATATAAGATATAACATTACACGCTTAGGTTCTAATTACCCTACAAGGTGAATTCCTATGTCTAGTTCATCACTAATTTTACATTAAGCATGACATTTTTGGAATAAAGTAAAACTCAAATCAGGAAACCAAACTAAAACCAAGTATTGCTTTGATATATTCCACTAAGATAGGCCCTTTTGTGGCTCTTTCTTAGCTAGTATCATTAAATGGGTGGTCAGCCGAAATAATATATATAAATAAATATTATCAAAATAAAATGCTATAGCAAACATGTAGCAACACATAAAATCAGTTAATGAACCATTAAAATTGTTTATCACTCAATTACAAATAAATTTAATTCATGGTTTGCAAAAGAAAAATAACTAACAGAGGTTCAGCCATCAAATACATTCCCATGACTAAAGAGTAAATGATAAAGAAACAAAGAAGGATTGGTCTCTCCATTGATCTTGCAATTTTCTCTTGAAGTGTAGCCCTAAATCTTGCTCTTGAATTATGTTTTTCTCTTGTTTCTAAGTATCTCACGCAAAATCTTCTTTGTCAATACTCCAGGATTGCTACAATAGCGGATGCTACAATAATAGCTATAGAAACTGTACTGTTCCAGTTTTGTTTCAATTCTTTTGTAGTCAAGTCCTTTCTTTATTTTTGCAAGTCCATTGCAATATCATTCTTTTCTTGAAATTTGAGTTTCCGGTCACCTATAATTATACATGAGGTTTAAGCACACAGATTATTCTAAATCAAACAAAATTGATTAAAGATAAACTAAAATAGATGTTTATGTAAAATAAAGCTAAAATACAATGAAAACATGTCATTTGCTCTTCAAGCAATTGTGATTTAAGTCCACAAGTGCCATGATAACTCTCATTTCATAGAGTTATGATTGTCTTTCAAATTTCACTCTAGTAAAAGCTATTTAAAAAAAAAATTATTAACAGGGAATCGAAAAAATCCTAGTAACATTTATATAAATAAAGTAAGCATTTTTTTTTATTCTTCTGTTGGTTGATTACACCCTAGATCATTAAAGAAGAATCTAAAAATGAAAAGCGAAACAAAGAACATCACTATAGTGTAACAAAGAGTTTGAGAGTAAGCATTATACTATCTCCAAATTAGAGTTTTTGGCAAAAGATAAAGATGGTAGATTCTTTATTTTTATACTACATATCCAGTTTTGACATAAAGAAACGAAGTTCTTTTTAAAATTTGATTATCTTCATGGAAATTCATTTTCAGAAATTAAATTCACACATTAGAATTGGGCAATGGAATACACTATGTTGGTAGTCGAAACCGCTGATTCCCTCGCTTTGTTACAATACCTTGCTCTTTACATAGTCATAACTCCAGCTAAATATTTTATGTACCATGAACGACACACTTTAACAATTTATGATGATCCCTCCAAACAACCATAAACTTATCAACAAATGTCTCTTTTATTATAAAGTCCACTTGGTCATGAAGCTTATCCCAAAGATGCTTTTTATTTGCATTCACGACTTCTAGAAAAAGCCATAAAGCTAGGTTAGAAATTAGGCAAAGAAAGTATGATGCCATACTAATAGCTCAGTTGGAATCCCATCTAACTTAGAATTCTTATGATTTTAGAGGATTCAACTATAGAAGAACTAAGAATATAAAAGCTTTCCCCCTTTTTTCCAGCCTTATTTTTTGTCTTAAAAATAATGGTTTTAAAAATGAGTAATTGCCATTCTTTATCCCTTACTACCCAACCTGAGAGTGGGTAGCTATTGTATTCCACTTATTTAGCAGGGTTCTATAGTTACTCCGCGACCTTTGGATATCATGCAAGCAGTGTTGGACAAAGCATAAGCAAGAATGCCAGCTTGATTAATGCAAACATTGGGGAGAATCCAATGCCTTGAAAACTCAAGGATCCTGGATAAAGGAGAGTGAGTAGAGGCCTAAGATCAGGCCCAAAGGCATAGTCGATGGACAACATGTAAATATTCTATATTGCCCCTTATTCCTCCTAAGGGCAAAAGTGGCTAGGTTAGCTGAAAGATGGCTATCGGTTTAAGAATGCAAGGTGCCATTGCTTTTAGGGTAAAAATGTGTAAAGAAAATAGCCTAAGCCAATGTTCAAGTACCAAGTGGTATAATGTTGAAGTAACCCATGTTATACTCCTAGGAAAAGCTCGAATACATGTATATATAGTTAAAGGCTGCTTGTATTTGTGGCAAAATTGACAGAGTTGTCGAAGCTCTTCAAAATAAATACTGATTCAACTAAATAAATTTGTAGAAATAGTGAAACCAGGTCGAATCCCAAGAGAACTATGTATTTAATTTCTCAAAGTTTAAAACAAAATTAATTTTCCAAGAAAAACCAGATTTTGTAAGCCTCTGCCCAAAAACGGTTAACCGTTTATTGTAAACGGCAAGCCGTTTATTCTTTGAAATATTCTGGGCGTTTAACCGGCTAACCGGATAAGGAAATCCGGCAAACCGGTTACAGTTCGTAAGCTTTCTGACTAGGGTTGGCAGGAAAATCCGGATCCGGCCCGCATCCGCAAAGATCCGGAAAATCCGGATCCGGATTTAAATTTTCTAAATCCGCACGGATCCGGATGCGGATCCGGATGCGCTTGCATCCGGAAAACCGGATATCCGGATCCGGATTTATTTTTGTTTCAAATTAAAAAATATATAAGCTTTAAGTTAAAAAAAAAAAACCTAATCCCTAAATCGGTTTTCTTTCTCACGGACTCACGGTCTCAGACTCTCCCCTCTCTTGGCTGCCGCGTCTTGTGATCTCGTCTGCCTCGCAAGTTCGCAACTCGCCGTGAGCCCGTGACTCCGCTCCGTCTGCTGTCTGCCTCGCGGCCTCGCCCTCGCAGGAGTCGCAACTCGCCGAAGCTGCGCGGCCCACGCATGATCCACCGAAGCTTGCCCAGCCTGAATCCAGATCTGTCATCCAAGCTTCGCCATCCATATCGCCCAAGTCGTCAAGCTTCACCGCGTCAAGGCTGCGACCTCCAAGCTTCACTGAAATCGAGCACGACAACCGACTACAAGTAGGGTAAACTCAAAGCATGAGTTTTTTTTTTTTAATTAAATAGATTATTTGTTAGCATTAAATTTTTTTGATACTAATTTGGTGTTGTGAATTTGTGATTGATTATTCAATTGTATTTAATGATTTTAATTTAATGTAAATTGTCTAAACTTGAAAATATTGGTGACTTAATTTAATTTTATTGTTGATTGAATTTTTTTTTGGTTAATAACTTTGGTTTTGAGTGTGAATTATATTTTAAATAGTTTAAATTTATGATTTGCGGATCCGGATATCCGGAAAATCCGCCCGGATCCGGTCCGGATTTTACCCGCATCCGGATCCGTAAAAAAATTTGCGGATCCGGATGCGGATGCGGATCCACAATTGGCAATCCGGATCCGGATTTTGCCAACCCTTTTTCTGACTTGATTCGGACAACCGGAAAAGGAATCCGGAAATCCGGTTGCGGCTAGTAACGTTCCTGGTGCGATCCGGCTAACCGGATAGGGGAAACCGGCTGACCGTTTACGGGTTGTGATGTTTCTGGAACTTATTCGGCTAACCGGTTAGGGAAACCGGTAAGCCGTTTGTGATTGGTTTCGGTTCTGGAGGTTTTCGGTTAACCGGTTAGAAGAACCGGAAAACCGTTTTCAAGAGGTCACGATTCTGGAAGCTAATCGGCAATCCGGTTAATGAAACCGGTAGACCGGTTACGTGATTTCTCCTTTCTGCTCACTAACGGTCAGCCGTTTGGGATTAACGGTTAACCGTTTTTCTGGGTTTTAATGGTTTCTTCTTAACAAGATTAAAATAAAATAAAATAAGAGAAAACAAGAGTTTAAAATTAAACAAGGAAAATCAATCTTACCAAACTTCCAATCCAAGGGTGTCAATTCCATCCAATTGCAATTTTGATCATAGGCAAAAATATAAATTACTCAATCCAAGAACTTAGTCTACTTAATCGGAATCCCGCAGAAAGCAATTATTCTCCTAATGTAATAGATTCAAACAATCGCTCAATTCCAAACTTATCACTAATTTAACTGGGGATCATCGTTCCATATCAAATTAAGTGATAGCATTAAGAATAGTGAGAATGACTAAGACAAGATCAATTAATTCAGATTACTCCAATTTAATCAATTTGTATTTTTATTTCCCTAGAGCCTATCATGCAAGCTATGTAATTGTGGCCATCAATATACACACACATGAGCCAACTCCTTGCTACTCAATTCAGTCATTCATGACAATTACGGATCACAAACTCCTGACTAGCGATAGAAAAATAAATATTGAATTAAGGCGTCAACTTAATCAACATAAATAAATCATAGAAAATAAGAACAAGAAAATAAAAATTACTTGGATGAAGAAATTCTTGTTAAGTTCAAAGCCTCACAAAATTACAACTGGAATTTGATTAACCCCTGGACCGGAATTAAAACCTTAGCCACTCATGGTGGCCAAACAAAACAAAAGTTGTGTTTTTGAATGTTGCAGCCGCTCTTGACTTCTTTTTGTTTTGACTTGTGTGTCCTTCTCACGTTTTTGCTTGCTTTTTATATTGCTTCCTTTTTCTCACGCCCAAGCAAGGATTTCTTTTGCTGGTTCTCTTTCCTCTTTTGTCTCTCAACTAATCCTTCTCCAATTCTGATTGTTAGGAAATTAACTCCCTCTAGGAAAAGGTCAGCCCACGTTTGCAAAGCCCAAATAAAGCCCTTTTTATCCAAATTTCATCATAACCTCCATGTTTCATCTCCTAGATCAAATCAAACATAATTTCCACAAATTAGCACAAGATCAATCAAAATATGAGGGAATTAAACTAAATATAGCATGACTATTTATGACCTATCAAAAATCCCTAATTCAAATTGAAATATGCAATGATTCGGTATATGAGATTTGTTTTTCCTCTTTTTTTTAAAAATTTTAAATAGAAAATGGGAAACTTTACGCCTAAGAATTCCCAAGAAAAATAATAATTTATTTTTACTATATGGTATACAATATGGATATAATATGAGCTCAAAAACAAGAAAGGCAAGATCCATTTTGCATGCCACTATAGAATTCCCAAGAAAAAGAATAATTTATTATATATTTTATGGTAAAGTAAGAAGAATTCTTTATTAACTAACAAGCACTTTCAAATTTTTTGATTTGTTTAAAATATTAAATAACTTGATTCATAATAATAAGGTTAACATTTCATTTGTTACTTTGTGTGCATTTCGATTATAAGGATTTGGAAAAAAAAACATGGATATTTAGATCAAAGGTTGAGAAACTCAATGCCGTTAGTCCTAAACAACTTGGAGCTGGGCCTTTTTTTGGCGCTTTATAGATGCAAGATTAATGAAAAAAATTGGATTCAACTGTCAATTGTTTCAAAGAAACAAGATTAATTACAAATTCGAATCATAGCACATGCTTTCATAAAACTATATTATTCTTCCAATTTAAATCAAGCAGGTTTTCCATAAACAATTTCTATTCGATACATGTAGGAGAAATGATATCCTTAAAAGATAGAGAAATCAGAACAAAATGAAGATGATAGGATTAATCATTCCTTCTTGTGCCAAAGATTTTACCATTTCTAATGCAATTGCAGTTACATCTTTTTTTCTATTTCTATTTAGGAGTTTTTTTATGTCTTTTTATTCTCCTTTAAACCCTAAAAAATTTGATAAAATGATTAAAAACTTCATATGAATTTTATACTGATAGAAATACATGTCCTACCAAAACAATTTTTTTTTAACTTGCTATCCTCTTGCCTAGCAGACAAAGATTTGCCTTTGTGCAATAGATGATTGATTTAGATCAAGATGAAAGTTCTCCTACATTGTATTTTAGAATACATGGTATATATTTGAAAGAGATTGGCCTCTTTACTTCTCTCATAGTGCACTTCTTTTTCCATTGAGCCCTATTTCTCTTCGATCTATAGAGTCAAAATGTAAGACTGATGCCAATAGATAGGAAGAACTAATTAAGTTGGGATCACTAACTAATATTAATGTAACACCAATAGAATAAAAAATACTTATATAATAGAAAAAGAATTGTCTTTTTCATATAGTTATGTATATTTTCCCCACTTTCATTGCTACTGTGTGCTTTGCATAATCAATCAGTTCATATAGATATCCTTTCAACATAGGTCATTGAAAGGGTCTCGAAGAAGCGCCAAAGCAAGAAAGATGGGAAATTTTAGATAAAGGATGCCTATTCGAAGAGTACATAACTACATGTATAAGCACACTAACCCATCAATTTGGGATCCAATTTAGAATTTCCTTGGAGATATCAGGAAGGAATTATAATGGAATGATATCGACTCTATAGATATAGAAGAAAAATTCCTCTATTGATTCAAATGCCGTACCTATGGCATATGGATAGAGAAAGAGGAAAAAATTGAAGATCTCGTATAACACTTTTGATAAAAAAAATTAATCTAGCCTATTTCACACCCTTCGCTCAATGAGAAAATGAATTAGATTTTATAAGATTAAACCTATGGGATTTATGAAATGATGGAAGGAAATTAAAAAAAGAAATAATAAAAGAAAAGCAAGGGGAAAATAATAAATAAATAAATAAATATGAAATAGACGAATCCAGATTCCAATGAACGATGAAGCACTCGGTTTCCACTTTGGTTATAGGTGTAATCAACACGTTATTAAAGATATGATGGAAATAAATAATAGAAAAAGAGCTCCAGTATAAACATCCTCATAAGTGCATAATAAACTGATTGTATACCACCATTAGGCTAAGAGCACATCCCAAGAAAAAGCTTCCACGGCCAGTTGACCAAAATGGAGATCCCAAATTACATGAGCAATAAGTTTTATATGTAAAGGTCCTATAGCTATGCCTCAAAATTTCCTTGTCAAGCTACATGAAACACATGTTTGAGAGTCTATGAAAAATTATTGCTAATTTTTGGAAGTAAGAGGCAAAAAAAAATATTCTTATAAAAACTTTCCTTAGTAATATCACCCTGACTCTCAAAGTGGTGTGCGGTAGCAATACTAAAAAAAGTACAACAAGTAATGGGGTGCTGAGCTAAGCCTTGGCTAAATGGAAACCTTAATGCTATAATGCCTTTCAAATCCTCATAGTCATCATCATCATATCGTAATAATTCTTGCTAAAAGGACACCCATGTTGTGGTAATCTAGATTGATCCAACTAAATTTGCCTTCTACCATAACACTCTCATCTTACTAGATGATGTAGGTCTATGTAATTAAAAAAAAAGGAGAGAGATTAAAAGTCTCAGAAGGTGAATTTCATTTCTTGAATCATTAAAAAAAAAGACTTAGTAAGTCTTAGTATGAGCAATAATATGGATTGGATTCATTATAATAGAGATCCTTGCTCAAAGATCTTTATTTTTATGTATGCATATAGATCACATGGCTTGTGATGAGAGGAAAAAACTTCTAGCTAGAGCCTACCAAATTTTGAACCATTAATAGGGAAAGGAGAAGGTATAAGACATGGTTAAAGATTCAATGGGTCTATATTAGGGTAGGGAGGGACTTGAACTCTCACGGTTTCTAAATTCGACGAATTTTCCTTTTACTATCAATTTTATTGTTGCCCAAATTGATATTGATGTGTAGAATAAGACTCTAGCTTTATTCTCGCGCGATTAATCACTTGTTCAAAAGTTAAAAGAAATGATCAATCAAACTATAGAGGTGGAGCGAGATTTGAGTCAAAAGTATTCGATTCTTTCTTCATTTTTTAAATTGATTCATAATAGTTCTTTTCTTTTTCGTTACAAAAAAAAAAAAAGATTTGGTTGTGATTTTTGAGTTATTTTTTCTTTGTATATACATAGTGTGTATACCCTTATTCTTTAATCTGTAGAGTTTTAAGATTCGATAGAAGCATTCATGTTACTTTATTTTTTCTTTACTAAAAACGATAACCAACTACATTTGCTACCATAGCTTCCATTGAGTCTGCATCCATTCATTTTTTAGATTTTTGGACTCTTATTTGTTCTTGGAAATGAGGATTTGGCTTAAGACTATCCATTTTTAGTTCTTATGTTTCTCTAAATTTGAAAGTTTTCAATTAGTGAGTTTTTATAATATGCCTCGATTCAATTAATTCTATAATGTCTACCAAATTCTCTATATTCGCTTGTGTATTAAGTATTAACTTATATGTTTAATGATTTTGATGGTAACAAACACGTTTAAATTGACAAGTCTAAAAATTTTGTTATCGGATCATAGTATGAAAGTCATATAATATTTTAAGAAAACGGTGAACAGTTTATCAAAAAATGGCAAACCGATAGCATTCTAAAGAACAAATCTCATATAACAGCGAACCGTTTATAGATAAGGGTGAATCGATTACATTTCAGAGAGCAACTTTCAGATAATCAAAAATCATTTATGGATAACAATAAATGGATTGCATTCTAGAGAGGAAATTTCAGATAATAAGAAACCATTTATTAATAACAGTAAACCGATAACATTCCAGAGAGCAATCATCTTGCGAACGGTAAACCATTCGTGTCAAATGGATAACCGATATCTTTGGACAAGATTCTAGAGCGATAACGGTAATCTGACATCTTGATAACGACAATCCGACAATTTGAATTTTGGCAAAACAGTTACTTGCTCAAATCAAAACTATGATTCGATAAATGCTAAACAGTGATCTGATTGTGTGCAGAAAGTCAACAACGGCTAGTTTTAAGTTCCATCTATAAAATAACTCAATCAATTCAAACAAAAAGTTATCCACGGTTATCATTGAGCTTGCTATTGAGTACACATCTGTTATTGAGCTTCAAACTTGATTTTATTTTATTTTTATTCACACATTGAACTATCATTTATAATCAAACATATTGTGTGAGTGAAATTTTACTTGTAATCTTTATCTTTGAGTGATTATAAGTGTTGGGATACACTTGTGTTAAGAGATTAGGAATAATCTCTTATTGTAAAGTTTATTTACACTTTGGAAGTGAATTGTAAGAGTTGTTGAAGCCTTTGAGGCTTACTTAGTAGAATCCTCAAGCTCAGTGAGCTTGAAGGCATGGATGTAGGCATGGTTGGCTGAACCACATAAAAATCATGTGTTTGGTCTCTCTTACTTTATCTATTTATTTTTTTATTACACATTAACTTGTTCATTTTGATTTTGATTACTTGGTTTAATTTGCATTCAGTTTCTTAATTGCCTTAATTTTTAGAAACCCAATTCACCCCCCTCTTAGGTTGCATATGTAGTATTTCATTTGGTATCAGAACTTGATTCTCTTATTAGGATTTAACTGTTTAAAGTAAAGATTCATGGCAACCCAAAATGATTATACCTTTAGGGAAGGACAATCAACAACTAGACCACTATTCGTTAATGGTAATGACTATCCTTGTTGGAAAACTAGAATGAGAATTTATTTGCAAACACTATATTATATAAGTTGGGAAGTTGTATGTGATGATCCATTCATGCGTATGACTAAAAATGAAGTAGGGGAAGATATTCTAAAACCTTCACGGGCATATAATGAATTAGAAAAGAGAAAAGCTTCTCTAAATTCCAAAGTTATAAATGCCTTGTTTTGTGCACTTGACAAGAAAGAGTTTCATAAAGCATCTAGTTGTGAAAGTGCTCATGAAATTTGGAATAAACTTGAAGTTGTTTACAAAGGTGCAAATCAAGTGAAAGAGTCTAAAATTAGTAGATACACTCGACAATATGAATTGTTCCAAATGGAACAAAATGAGAGTGTGTATTTTATATATACTGGATTTACGGATATAGTAAACACTTTAGGAGTCTTAGTAAATTTTTTTTCGAATAGTCAGAAAGTTAAGAAAATTACTAGGTCACTACCAAAAGAATAGAGACCTAAGAGGACTGCCATTAAGGAAGCCAAAGATTTAAATACTTTACCTTTTGATGATTTGATTGGTTCTCTTATTTCATATGATGAAGACTTGGCAGTAGAAAAAGGCAATGAGGAGAAAACAAAAAGCATTGCTCTCAAAACCTCAAAACATGAAAGTGATGAGGAAAGCAAGCTGGATGATGAGGAGATGACAATGCTGGCTATGAGATTCAAAAAATTCTATAAGAAAAATAGTGAGCGGAGAAAGTTTAGAAACTACAAGAACCAAAAGGAGAAGAAGAAGCCAATCTTATGTTATGAGTGTAAGAAGCCTGGACATATACAATCGGAGTGTCCTCTCCTCAACAAGCTCAAGAAAAGGCAATGGTAGCCACATGGGATGACAGCGATGAGAAAACAAGTGAAGATGAAGAGTAACAAGAAATGTCTAATCTAGCTCTCATGGCAATTGGGCATGAATCATTGGATGAACTTCATGAAATTAGTGATCCTACTTATGATGAATTGAATGATGACTGGATAAGATTAGGTAAAAAGAATGCATCCCTTAAAAGAAAATGCTAGAAACTTCAAATGAAAAGAATGCTTTACAAAAATGCAATAACTCATTAAATGAAAAGATTAAAGAACTAGAATTAGATAATAAAATATTTTAAGATAGAATTGCAACATTTAAAGGTAAACAAAGTATTTTGTATAAGTATGAAAAATCACATGATGAATTGATGAAAGAAAATGAAGTGCTTAAGTAAAAGAGTGATGAGCTTAATGAAATTGTGTTAAAATTCACAAGTGATCAAAATAATTTAGAAAAATTACTGAGCACTTAAAAATGTGTGTTTGATAAAGGAGGACTTGGATATAAGCCTAAATTGGAACAAAAATATTATAAGAATTATTTTATTAAAGTTACCTCTACAAGTGATTATAAGATTATATGTCACTATTGCAATTGGTCATATGAAATATAGATGTCCAGTAAAAAGAAATGTATATTATAGTGTAAAATGTGTTTGGGTTTCAAAAGGAACCATTGCTAACATTCAAGGACCCAAAAAGGTTTGGATACCTAAGACTTGAGATTTTCTCTACGGGGTTTAAAAAACAAGAAGAATAAATGACACTTGGATAGTGGTTGCTCAAGACATATGATGAGAAATTATACATGGTTCTCAAGTTTTACTAAAATCAAAAAGTGTGGAGATATTTCCTTCTGAGACAATTCAAAAGGAAAGATTATTAGAATTAGTAATGCCAGTAAAGTATCTTCAACTCTAATTAAAAATATATGTTTGGTTGAAAATTCAAAAAATTCAGAAACACAATTTGATTAGTATTAGTCAATTGTATGACAATGGTTATAAAGTTATTTTTTGATAAAAATAGATGTATTATTGAGAATGCATGTGATAGTAAAATTTTGTTTGTTGGAAATAGATGTGCCAATGTTTATACCATTGACATAGAGTGTGTATCTACTCGTGATAAATATTTTTCTGCATTTCATGATGATGGTTGGCTATGATATAAAAGATTAGGACATGTAAGTATGGATTTAATTTCAAAGATTTCCAAAAATGAGTTGTCCAAAGATATCGGTTATCGGTTTTTCAAAAAGACAAAATTTGTAAAGCATACCAATTTGGTAAACAAATCAAAACCTCTTTTGAAAGCAAAAATAATATTTCTACTTCAAAACCTCTTCAACTACTTCATATAGACTTATTTGGACGTTTAAGATATGCTAACTTAATTGGCAAGTATTATATTTTTGTAATTATTGATGATTTTTCTAGATACACATAGGTACTATTTTTAACTAATAAGGATGGTGTTCTTGATAATTTTAAAGTGTTTTGTAAGAAAATTCAAAATAAAAAAGTGTATGGTATTGCATGCCTTAATAGTGATCATAGAGGAGAGTTTAAAAATCATGCATTTGAAATCTTTTGCAATAATTTTGGCATTGTGCATCAATTCTCTTCACGAAGAACTCCACAATAAAATAGAATTATTGAGAGAAATAATAGGTCTATTCAAGAAATAGCTAGGATTATGTTGAATAAAAATGCACTACCTAAGTATTTTTGAGCTGAAGCAATCAACACCGCTTGCTACGTTTTAAATCGCGTGTTGATTAAACTTCATCTCAATAAAACTCCTTATGAGCTTTGGAAAAATAAAAAACCCAACATTGATTATTTTAAAGTTTTTATTTTGAACACAAAAGATAATCTTGGTATTAATGATTTTGATGATAACAAACACGTTTTAAATTGACAAGTCTAAAAATTTTGTGAATCGGATCATAATATGAAAGCCGATAATATTATAAGAACATGATGAACCGTTTATCAGAAAACAGCAAACCGATAGCATTCCAGAGAGCAAATATCAGATAGCAGAAAACTGTTTATGGATAACGGTGAACCGATTGCATTCCAGAGAACATCTTTCAGATAACAGAAAACTGTTTGTGGATAACAGTAAACCGATTGTATCTAGAGAGCAAATTTCAGATAACGAGAAAATGTTTATTGACAACGGTAAACCGATAACATTCCAGAGAACAATCATCTTGCAAATGGTAAACCATTTGTGTCAAATGGATAACCGATATCTTTGGACAAGATTCTGGAGCGATAACGATAATCTGACATCTTGACAACAACGATCCGACAATTTAAATTTTGGCACAACGATCACTTGTTCAAGTCAAAACTATGATCCGATAAATGCTACATGGTGATTCGATTGTGTGCAGAAAGTCAACAACGACTAGTTTTTAGCTCTATCTATAAAGTGACTCAATCAATTCAAACAAAAAGTGATCCAACGGTTATCATTGAGCTCGCTATTGAGTACACATCTGTTATTGAGCTTCAAACTTGATTTTATTTCATTTTTATTCACACATTGAGCTATCATTTATAATCAAACGTATTGTGTGAGTGAAATTTTACTTGCAATCTTTATTTTTTAATGATTATAAGTGTCGGGATGCACTTGTGTTAAGAGATTAAGAATAATCTCTTATTGTAAAGTTTATTTATACTTTAGAAGTCAATTGTAAGAGTTGTTGAAGCCTTGAAGACTTGCTTAGTGGAATCCTCAAATCGGGTGAGCTTGGAGGCGTGGACGTAGGTACAGTTGGCTGAACCACATAAAATCACGTGTTTGGTCTCTCTTACTCTATCTTTTTATTTTTTTATTGTAGATTAACTTGTTCATTTGAATTTTGATTACTTGGTTTAATTCGCATTTAGTTTCTTGATTGCTTTAATTTTTAGAAAATCAATTTACCCCCCTCTTAGGTTGCATATTTAGTATTTCATTAGGAACAACATTTATATATATACGGACATGAAAATGTAGATTCCTATTACACCATAATGTTAATTGAACAAAAACTGTAATAACATATGGTATAATAGTAAATCTACACGAAATCCGCATTTAGGTATCTGTACCTAAGAATTGCTATATGTATATATATAGTTTTCTTCTTATAAGGTATTCCTCACTTTAACATGCCATTAAAATATAAAAGAACACAGAAATTAGAGACTGCATTTTTTCCCTATTAGTACATTAAAATGTGTTTTTTTATTTGTTAGTGGTGTCCTCAATTTGGCAATCTCACAACATTTTATAGGATAAATTCTTGTTTAGTTTTTATATTTTGGGTTAGATGCTGGATTAGATCTTTTATTTTGAAAAATACTACAAGACACCTTTGATGTTGAATATGTGACATTTGTGCTCTTATTTTTCTATATTTTTACAATAATACTATTGCAAAAATATTCTTTAGGACATTAATTAATTATCCATAAAAGCAATTAATTAACTAATTAACCTTAAAAGTAAAATAATTTTACTTTTGGGATTAATTTGGTAAATTAATATTTTATAAATAATTATTAGTAAAATTATTGGAAGTTATCAAACATTATTTTAAAATTATAATGAGGATGATATTATAAAAACAAAGTAGGGAACGGATATCATATATTTAATAGAAAGAATATCTTGAGGAGTTTTTCAAAATATAAGGACTAAACAGATAATTAATTCAAAATATAAGAATTAAATGAGTATCTATTTATATGTAATATGAGGGATCCCTTACTTAAACACAAGAAAAACACACACTCTAACACCATATATGATAAATTATACTGTCATTAGAATACTTGTTTTTCTTCTCTTTTAATTTATCTCTTACTTTATTTAATAGAGTAAAAGATTCCTTATTAGATAATAGTTATATATATATATATATATATATAATATCTAACCATATTAAAATCAGGGATGAGTTAAAAGGTAAAAAGAAAATCTAAACTCTAATGTAGTATATTTTATCTTGTAGTGTATTGAAATCTATGTTTTTTTTATCTTTTACATTGTCCATGACTTTAATATAGTCATGGATCTCTAATTGCAAGCTAAATATATATATATAATCATTTTTTAGTGCGGACGTCCTCATTTTATTTTCATGCAGATATACTTTAAAACCATAGAGTTTAAGAGAGTTAGTTTTATATTGATTAAAAAACTAACTATTTTAAACAATAAGGTTTAAAAGTGTGTTCGAATTAAAAAAATACGGGCGTCTGCATATATATATATATATATATATATTTATATAGGGATTCCTGGTCATTGAAAGTATGTTCGAATTAAAAGTGTGTTCGAATTAAAAAAATGTGGGCGTCCGCATATATATATATATATATATATATATATAGGGATTCCTGGTCATTTTAAAGTCAAAGATAATTTAAAAGACAAAAAATATAGACTTCAACTTAGTATAATTAGTTTTTAGTATATTGACATCTATATATTTTTTTAATTTTTTAAGTTACATGACTTTAATATAGTTAAAAATCTCTAATTAGAAGTATATATTGTGTGTACGTGTACTTTCTAAGACTGCATTAATATATAAGAATTACAAAATATTAATATATTAAAAATTATTTTTAGATATATTAATATATTAAAATATATTTTTTAATTTTAATGACTTTCTCACTTTAATAAAATAATAATGTCTTCGTTAAAAAATTATTGTATAAATATTTATTTAAGGTTCCGTGCTAAGCAGTTCAAGAAAGTGCGCGGTTTATCGCCAGTGAGGGTGCAACAAATGTCGAAACGTTATTGGATTGGACCTATGTTCATCGTCAACGTCTAAAGGTTGACCTCTTGCAACTCTACATCCTCAGCATATAAAATGGGAGCAGGCAGAGTGAGCTCATCTTCGTAGAAGGTGCAAACACTTTTGCTCTCTTTAATTTTTTATCACTATATTATATGCATATATAGATAATTATGGATACCAAAATTCTGTCCTCGGGAATCCGGTTCACAAGCTTGCCGGAGGGCTACGTAAGGCCAGAATCGGAGAGACCAAATCTGTCTGAAGTTTCTGAATGCGAAAACGTTCCCGTTATTGATTTGTCTTGTGATGATAGAAGCTTAATTGTGCAACAAGTTGCTGATGCTTGCAAGAATTATGGATTTTTCCAGGTTTGTGTTCAAACTTTCCTTGTCCCAAATCATTTGAGTTTGTTATATAGATGTATAAACGAGTTAATCAATCATATATTGGTTGCATATACAGGTGATAAATCACAAAGTGCCTTTAGAAGCAGTGGAAAGAGTCTTAGAAGCGGCGAAAGAGTTTTTTAACCTGCCAATCGAGGAGAAGCTGAAGCTCTACTCGGATGATCCATCAAAGACAATGAGATTGTCAACGAGTTTTAATGTCAACAAGGAGAAAGTTCACAATTGGAGAGATTATCTCAGACTTCACTGCTATCCTCTTGACAAGTATGTACCCGAGTGGCCTTCAAATCCATCCACCTTCAAGTAAGTACCTCTTTGATTATTCTGCTATTTTTCAATTTTTTTTCTTTTTCCAAAGTGACATATTAGAATACACGCACACACGCATTCTGCTATTAAGATAGCATTAATCGCCTGTGACGTAGCATGCTAATTGCAACCTTTTTTTTTTTCTGTACACGACAAAAAAGCTCAAATTGTTTCAGTTACAGTTTAAAGTTTGGATAATATTCTTCTCATAATTAGAAAATAAATAATAAGTTCGAAGTATGATGTAGCCAAAACACATCAATGGAGTAATTAATAAACATGACATTTTCTTTTAATGGAAAAACGAAATGACATTTTGAACCGTTCTAACTTCTACTTGTTTTGTGGAGGAATTTTGAGCTCAATGTGTTGCATAGAATTAACCAGTCTCTCTCAATTTGATGCTTTGGTTCCCTACCAACCAAGTACAAAAGCCAACCTAGACATAAAACTAAACCTTTGCTACGTTTTCAATTTTGAATTGCATAAAAATGGTTGATTTATTATTAATTAGTTTAATTTTGCGGTAAACAACGGTAGGCTACCTAATAATATAGTCATGAAAGCTTCAAACAACCGGCCCCGCGGCGCGGGGGGGGTGGGGATGGGAACAAAAACAAAGTCATGGGCGCGAATGTCTAGTGAAATAAATTTAAACGTCACAATTACGCCAACATGGTGACATCACTCAAAGGAATCTATTCGGTAGCTTGGCAACTGGCGGGCACCAGACATTTTAGGCTGGTTTTTCCCTTACTGTGCCGGTACGGCGTTTCTGCTTTGCCCCTCTAAATAAACCACAGTCTAGCCCCGAGGCGATTTCTCGTCTTTCAAGTCGTTAGTGGTCCATGTCCATTCTAGAAATAGGCCAGAGGCGTAGAGCAAGAGATAAAAATAAAGATATAATAATAATTTTATTTTATTTTTATTCCTTTTTTGTTTGTGAAGAAAGATATTATAAAATTATGCTTTGGCTGCCGTACTCCCAAATTAAGCGTTATTAAACTGTCTTATTTTATTGATTTCGGCTGATTTTTCTTCTTTTACCATTTGACTGTGTCTAGATCTCTAAATCGTAAGGTATATATATATACTTTATATCTTTTAATTTTATCTGCAAGGTAGGAACCACGTTGAAGCTGACGTAGGCATTGACATCTATTGAGTATAATTTTTCAGAAAATCATTTCTACACTTTGACCGTTATTTGTGTTTGTCCCATAACCGTTGAATAAATTACCCAGATTAAAAAAAAAAGGAAGTAATGTTCCAGAAATACAAAAGCTACTTAAGATGTTTATATTTTCATCACCACAAATTTCTTTCTTCTTTTTTTAATTATATAAATCGTTGTTAGAATTTCAGTTTTTATATTCTAGAAGTGGATTGAATGCAAGGAAGCCACTGAAGCCTCAGCATATAAAATTGCAATTCGGGCCCGCGATGATACAGAGTTTGATACCGTGGGGTCACCTGGAAACTACTTACACAATTAAAAATATCTGTCAGCGTGAGTTTCTCAGCATTAATGAACGGTGATATCGCCGGTGATGATGTACAGAGCTGAGATCACGGCCACTGACATTAAGAGCGTACGTCAACAAAACATAAATAATGCCCCCCACCCCAGAAAAATTGGCCTCTGTGTGCATTAAATATTGGACAGCTACTTGTTACGTTATCGAAACTTTCAGTCCACCTAAAATTAATTTCAAAAACTCTTAAATTATTAAAATATTTGAGTGACAATGATTTAGAGATATAAAGAAATTAATTTTAGGTTGTCAGTTAAATAAAGTAAGAATATTATTAATAAAAAATATAAATTTAAATATAGTAACATATAAAAAAATGTAATTTCTAATCTATTAAAATTTATTTTTTTATATTTTTAGTAGCATACTATCATAAATATATATGTGTGTGTTCTTTTTTTAGTGAGGATATTTTACTTTGTTAAATTGAAAATATCAGTAAAATATAAAAAAATATGAATTTTAATAAATAAGAGATTGTATTTTTTGTTTATTAATATATTAAAATTTTTATTTTTATCTATTTTGACATTTTTATTTAGTTAAAACGAGAAAAACTTTACTCGGTTTTGGTGACTCGGTGACATCAGCCCCTGAATCCGTGTTTACGTAAGCTGATTGAAAATGCAAAATTTAAATGATATCATATGCGTGTCTGATAACTGATCTGGTGATTCATTAGTGAGAAGTGGTCTATATTTTAGTCAACAATACACGCAACTATTTAATACGGTAGCTTGCATGGTTCCGCATCAGCATCTTCTAGCGGTTTTGTTTTTTTCTTTGTTTTCCAATTTTAAAATCTAATGATATGCAAAAGCTCAAACAGAAAAAATTAAATAATTTTTTCTGAAAAATTTAGTATAAATCTATCTCTATGCCTCACAGAAAACCAAGTAGTATAAATCAATTGAATTATCCTTCAAGAGAGCTACATATTTTTTTTTTGTGCACTGATATTTCAATGACAATTTTATTGATATTTTATAATCAAAGATTTATTAATATTTATAGTCAGAATTCTATTAGAACTATCCTTCTAATTTTATTTTAGTATATCCTAAATTTTTATCTTCAAGGATATTCATTCTATCCCCATTTTATCTTTAAGGATATTCATTCTAATCTAATATTTATTTTTAACTTGTTAGATCGTGACTTAATAATGTTATAAAAATATTTGAACATTATTAGATGATTAAATTTTATTAATTTTTTAATCATTTGATGGTATCTGCATTATGAGATAATGATAGTTAAATCCCCTAACTTATTGCGCTCCAACAAAGATCATTTGATTGATTCATACACGTGGAGCATATTCATCCTAAGACATGTTATTATTAGATAAGAATTTTATGCAAACCTAAGAGATATTTATTTACAAAGTACTCTATTTTAATCAAACATTAAAATATATTTTAGTTATTGAAAATAAACTTTCCTAATAATCGTCATGGTTTAGCTTATCGTGAATGGCTTTTGTGCGAGGTAATAGGTAATTGATAATATTTCTCATCCCCTCCAAAAATTTTATGCATTATTTGGTGACGAAATCTGCAATTTCTTTTCGAGGAGTTGGGACTGGCCTTTTTGGATTTTTATCAATACTTTCTAAAATAAAATTTGACTTACATTAGAAAAAGAAATAAAAAAATATTGAATTTTGCCATGATAAGGATGAGCGGTGGCAATGAGTCGATAACGGACAATTGGAGATTTCTGTGACCACACACATAGTGGCTAATGGGGATAAGTCTTTGGATGTTTGCTGCTTCTCTTGCTGGATAGATATGACAGTCTTCATCCATGCGCCATTATCAAAGTTATCATCATAATTATAAATAAATAAATAACCTAACTTTGGTAATTATCTTTTAAGAGCGGCTGGGTACATCTTTGGCAGCGCAGCCGTCTCAAAAGAGTCAATGTGCAGACAAGTTAAAAATCAAGTAAAACATGACTCAAATGTGCAGTATTTTATTTTATTTTTGCAATGTATTGAATAAAGTTCTTATTTCTTGGTTGCCTTTAGCTTTGTGCGGATATTTAAAAAAAAAAAAAATGCACGTACATTTGTATAAGATAAAAGTCTATGGTTATTTGCATTCTTAGGATTATACACCTCTCTTATCATTTTAGTTTGGTCTTCAATAAAGTAAAATAAGGATTCCTTATTACAAGATTACTCTTACACTTAGTTATAGCTCAATTCTCTAAGAGGCCCACGATTCGGCTGGCCAAATATACTGAAAGGCTGAAGCATTGGTCTAATACCTAGTAGAATCTGTCACAAAAAAGTCATGAGTTTGTGACCAAAACATTACAGACCAAGATATGAGAAGTGGTTAAATTCTAATGAGAAATGATTTTGATTTGGTAGGGAATTTGTGAGAAATTATTGTTCAGAAGTTCGAGAACTCGCCTATAGAGTGCAGGAATTAATATCAGAGAGCTTAGGTTTGGAAAAAGATTGGATAAAGAAAGTGTTGGGTGAACAAGGACAGCATATGGCTGTGAACTTTTACCCACCATGTCCAGAGCCAGAGCTTACTTATGGATTGCCAGGACACACTGACCCAAATGCCCTTACCATTTTACTGCAAGATTTAGAAGTCGCAGGTCTTCAAGTTCTCAAAGAAGGCAAATGGGTTGCTGTTAAACCCATTCCTAATGCCTTTGTCATTAATATTGGCGATCAACTGCAGGTAATAACTAACAATATTTAATTTAATTTAATTAGCACTTTCATTTTTCATTAATACTAACATATTGGTGCTTGAGCTCGGATGTCTGGATTTTGTAAAATTTGGATTTAAACTAGAATCATAGTTGTGCCTTATTGTACAATTCACCAAATTTTAGAATATTCGAATGTGGACCTGAGCATGGCTTATTAACAATATTCATCGGGTAATACATTTTAGCGACATTAACTGTAGGCATTGAGTAATGGAAGGTATAAGAGTGTGTGGCATAGAGCTATTGTGAATGCTGAAAAGGCAAGGATGTCGGTTGCCTCATTCCTTTGCCCAAATAATGATGCAATAATCAGCCCTCCAAAAGCATTAACAGAGGATGGATCTGGAGCCGTATACAGAGATTTCACATATGCTGAATATTACAGCAAGTTTTGGAGCAGAAACTTGGACCAAGAACATTGTTTGGAACTTTTCAAGAACTAGCTAGCAGCTGCCTTATTCCTGCATCATTGGGGATTCTCCAGAGCGCCTAGGCTTCCCAAACAATGATGTCAATCTACCGGGAATAGTTGCATCCTGCATGCGTTGGGGATTCTCCGCAAGCGCCTAGGCTTCCCGAACAATAATGTCAATCTACCAGGAATAATTGCAATATGCAGCCAATTTCTATCTCCTTTACTATTGCATTTAATTTTAGATTTTATATGTATGGGCTTTACTTTCGTGTGCAAACTCCGTTATTGTTTTAACCTTAGTTGTGATGTACTTGACTCCCATCATTCATATTAGTAACTCCACTTTTCAATTAACTGCATATTAGGAAAGGGACTATCACAAGTAGCTGTAAATTAAGCGGAAATAAAATTCTTTCTCTTTATGTGATTAAAATATGATATGTACCACAAATAAATAGGTAGAAAAATAAACTAATAAATCTAAAACAAAAACTAACCACAAGAGACATTTTACGTGGAAAATTAAATGCAGGAAAAACTACGGGACCGCAGTCTGACATAATCTTCTACTATATTAATGAAATTACAACACAAATTCTTTTTTAAATAATACTAGAGGCTACCAGCGTTAAGAATCTCACTTCTTAGCTTACATTAACAGTTTAATAACTATTTTTCTAACAAGTAGATATCTCAAATAATAGTTAAAGAGATGATAAATAAAAATCAAGACCAATAAAATTATAGAGGGTAATGCCAGAAACTTACCCTCAAAATTTGAGAGAAATCAGAGTTAATTTTAATATCTGATTGTTTAATTAAAATTTAAAATTACTATTCTCAAATTGAAACTTCCAATGTCTTTTTCTCTCTCTCTCTTGCGGCTTTCACGCAAGGTAAATTTCATTTGCCCCCTTCAATGTTTCTTTAATTACTTAAATACCCAAATTTATTAAACTTTGGACTTTTGAGCCCCAAATGACATGAACCCAACAAATCTACCCCTCCAGATCATGTGGGGGGGATCACCAAGCCCGTTTTTCGCATACAGTTTTTTAGTTTCTCCTTGGACAATGACTTTATTATTATATCTGACTCATTCTCTGTTGTGTGTATTTTCTTAATCTATAATTATTTCTTCTCAAGCACGTCTCGTATCTAATGATACCTAACATCAATATGTTTGGATTTCGAATGGTATGTCGAATTCTTTGCCAAGTAAATGACAGTCTGACTGCTGCAGTACATAATAAAGTTGTCTTACTTCACACCTAGCTGTTTTAGGAAATTCTTCATCCACAAGGTTTCATCTTCTCTTACATGGCTTTAACCCACTCATTTTTATATTGATGATCTACTAGAGAATTGTGACCTTCCACTAGACATGGCTTTTTCAAAATATTATGGCTTCCATTCATCTGTAAGCATCACATACTCATGTGGAGGATATCTAGTGGAAGGTCACAATTCTCAAGTAGATCTTCTCAATTCTAGCCAGTTGCTGATGCAGGTGGTTCTAGAGGTGCTTGCTCAACTGGTTTTGCTGGACCATCATTATTATCCTCTCCATCCCATGATCATCATGAATTGTAGGTGGTGAAACTGAAGTTGGAATAATAAGAATCTCTAGAGATAACTGAGACTTGTCACTCTTCTTTGTATCACCAATTATCTGATCTTCAAGGAACAAAACATCTCTACTTTTGATCAATTTTCTTGCCATCAGATCTCATAATCTGTACCCAAATTCTTCATGCTCATAGCCTAAGAAAATACATTCTTTGACTTTATCATCAAGCTTTGATCTCTTATCTTTAGGGATTTGAACATATGCTCTATAAACAAACACTTTAAAATGTTTATAAGAAACATCTTTCTCGGTTTAAACTTTCTCAGGTACATCGCCATCTAATGGAGCTGAAGGAGAAAATTTAATCAAGTCCACTGCAGTATGCATAGCCTTTGCCTAGAAAGATTTAGGAAGCTTGGCATCAGAAAGCATACACCTGATCCTCTTTTCAATTGTTCTGTTCACCCTTTCTATAACACCATTATATTGCGGGATTTTTAGTACAGTCTTTTCAAGTATAATTCCATGGGATCTGCAATACTACTTAAATGGTCCTCTGTATCCACTACCATTATCTGCCCTGATACATTTTAATTTTCTTCCTCTCTCTCTCTCTCTCAACATAAGCATAGAAGAACTTAAATATAGCAAGTACTTGGTTTTTAGATTTCAAGGTAAAAGCCTACACTTTTCTAGAACAATTATCAATAAAAGTTACAAAATAAAGTGCACGTTCTATTAATCTATTTTGCATCATGCAAACATTAGTATGAATCAAATTAAGGATTTGCGACTTTCTAGATGTAGAAAAGCTTTTAAAAGCTACTCTGTGTATCTTTCCAGTTAAGCAATGAACACAAGTCTTGAGGGACATACCTACGAAATTGGGTAGAAATCCCTTTTTGGCAAGAGTTTCTAACTCTTTCTCATTAATGTGATCAGGTCTTTTATGTCATGTCTCAATGTCAGAATCTTTTACAGCCACATTCACATCTTCTTTCTTGATCTTGGCTTCTATCCAATAGAGAATGTTTACTTTTCTCCCTTAAACTAACATTAGGGAGCCTTTGGTGAGCTTTTATTTTCCTTCACCAAATCGGTTAATATAACCATCATCATCAAGTTTGCATGTGGAGATAAATTAACGCGAATATCTGGTACATATTTGACATCTTTAAGCAACAACTTACAGCCAGTGCTAGTCTCCAAGCAAATATCTCATATGTCGACAATCTTGGATGCCCCCTCATTTCGCATCCGAGCATGACCATAATCACCATTAACACAGGATGTGAAGTAATCACGATGTGCAGTAACATGATACGAAGCACCCGAATCAATTACCCAGTCACTGGTGTGGCAAGTGAGATTTACTAAACTCTCATCATAAACAATACCTAAATCACCATCAACTATGGCTGAAGTGTTCTCTTTGTCATTTTTTTAAGCATCACCTTTTTCTTTCGCTTGTTCTCTTATCCACAATCTACACTCCCTTTTAACGTGACCCATTTTCTGTAGGACTTAGATCTTCCTTTAGGGTTATCATTATTCTACTAGCGGGAATATTTGCTTTGGCTTCTCCCTTGCTTTCCTTACTTTTCTGAAACAAGTGCATCTAACTCAGAGGGAACTACTTCAACACTCTTTCTTTTAGATTCTTCATTCTGCAGCCTATCTGTAACCATATCCAAGGTTAATTTCCCGTTCGACGCTGAATTATTCACTGAAACTACTAATGTCTCCCAACTATTAGATGATTGACCCTAATAAGTGTACTTTTCATAAGGATGAATTTTTTTTTTTGGCTTATTGTGTCGATTAATGTACTCATTATCTTAAATTATCTTAATACTCCCCAAATAATTTTTACATAATTGAAGAGATGTAATAAATAAATATTTAAAAAATAAAAAAATAAAAAATAAAAAAAATGAAGAGCATTGTTGCTCGTGATGGTCAAGTGGCCATCTTGGCCACCTGACCATCATACTCTTCAATGTATATATATATATAATAAAGATAATGCATTCCTTTCCTATAAAAGGCAAGGAGATGCAGGGAGCGAGAAGAGCGAGTAGAGATGAATAACTAAGAGCTGAGTACTAAAGCCGCGAGAGAGAGTTGTAGCTAAGAGAGATCTGAAGAATTTCTATCATTCTTTTCTTTTCTTTTCTTGTTTCATTCTGTATCAATTTTCTTTGTAACATATTTTAAAAGTTTATCAAATAAAAAGAGTGTTTAATTTTTCTTTCAATATAAGTTGCTAATTTTACTAAGTTGAAGTGAAAGGTGAAACTCAAAGTTTTAAATCATAAAATTTATTACTTTCTCAAGTGAGTTTTAAATTTATTTTATTCTTTTCTAGTTATTTTTATGTCATGTTAATTTACAAATTTCTTTGGATTTGTATGGTATTTTGACATAATATTGATACATTAATGTAGTGTGGCACATTAGGTACTTGATTCCATGCTTATTGACACACATAGTTAGTCAAGAATTAAATAATATAATAATTAACTAGTAAAAGTGAGGCAAAATATAAAAAATGAGAGAGTATTAAAATTATAGTTTAAATATTGAGAGTGCATCCCGTAACCTTAACATATTTTTAAATTAATTTCTAGTGATTTCTTTTCTCGCAATTAAATTTCTTTGTTTAGCAAATTGACAACTAGATTTTAAATTTCCCATGGTTTAACCCCAGATTCATCGGGTTATATTATAACTAGATACTCTTATACTTGGGAGTAATACACTTTTAAATCGTGTCAAGTTTTTATCGCTATTGCCGAAGAATTTTCTAAATTTGATGTCAAGTTTATCTTTAGTATATTTTTATTTTTATAAATTTGATGTTAAGTTCAACCGCTTGATTGTTATTTAAATTTTGTTAATTTATTTATTTTTGTTTATATGGTCGGTTCTATCACCTAACATTTTAATTTTAGTTTATTTATTCTTGTACATTAATTTATTTAATTTTATGTTTTATGACTTGTTTTAAAATATCGCCAAAATTATTTTCTTTAATTTCTTTGTTTTATGGCTGATTCTAAAATACCACCTAATTTTTTTTATTTATTTTCAGTTTGTTTATTTTTATTTCGCATTTTTTACTTATTTAATTTCCAGTTTATTTTATTTCTGTCATTTTCATTTAGTATTTTATGCATCATTAATTTGTTTAGCACACATCATTAGCATTGTATGCGTTGTTGGTCTCATACAAATAGTGGCAGATTAATTAGGAGATCACCTTCACCACCTTTAAATATGGCTGAGATAGGAGCTGAAATTGTTTTAGAGCACATGCATCCTACTAGAACAGGGTCACCATCATGCATAATTTTCCCTCCTGATGCATCATGTTTTAATTTCAAACTTGGTATTATTCAACTTCTTCATACTTTTCATAGTTTTGAGTATGAAAATCCATATTTACATTTATGGGAATTTGAGGAAGCTTGTAACACATGTATTGATCAAAATTATAGTATGAATATAATCAGGCTTAAGTTTTTTCCTTTCTCACTAAAGGATAAATCTACACTACTAGAAAAATGGGCTTTACTGACACCAATTTAGTGTCAGTAATAACTTTTACTGACACTTGTTAATTGTGTCGATGCTCAACCGAGCATACGACACTAATTTTTGGTGTCAGTGATTTTTGTGTCAATAATTCGTGTTACTATAGTATCACCCAAATAATGACACTATGGCGTTAGTACTTAATGATACTATTTACGTGTCAGTAATTCATGTCACTATAGTATCACTAAAATTGAATTGTGTTGGTAAATATTTAATTTATTTATATGTCTATTTAATTTGTAAAATGAACTTTTGGTTAGTAATATATTTTTATTTTAATTGTATTTAATTTAACTACATCGCTATTTGGAAAAAAATAAAAAGAACATAAATATCAAATTAAGTTTTCGATAAGTTTTAAACAACAAAGTACCAAATTCAATTTCAACAAACATTAACCAACAAGAATAAGCACAAGAATGTCTTGAATATCCGAGAATCACAAAACGAAAATATACCGATGAAGTTCCTAGAATACTTTGAAATGACCAATTAAATCTACAAGCGATTAACTTCACATCATTCCTCGGTTATCATTTATGCAGGCAATATCTACATCTTTCTCCATCTTCCTCACACGATGAACCACGGTTTACATCAGCCATCTCTTCCTCTTCACTCGATTGCTCACAGTACCAAGTGATAGCGAAACTATTTTTTCGGTTGTCGTCCTACGGTCAATTTACGGTACGAGCAACAATTATAACGGTGAGCTACATTTTAATCACTTGAAGGGAATGCAAAAAGATGTAGAAGTATCATTTTGATGAAATAGTTATCCAAAATTTAGAAAGTCTCCGAAGTAATCTTAATAGAACAGAAAGATAAGATAAAGATCAAAATGTCATCGTTCTGACCGTTCTAATGGATCGTGAATCTCGTTTAACAATTTTGACAGGGCGTGATCGTTTTTTCCTTTGAACTCCAAAGGTGGGCACTTCTCCACCAAGCATTACATCTTTAACGCTCCGTGCACGGGACTCTTCTTTCATCCCATATATTAACCTAATGATTTTGTCAAACAATTTGCATACATTTAGTTAATGCAATATCATACAAAAATAACATAGGACTAGCATTTTTTAACAAATCACATATGAGATCAATGAAACTCTTGAATAAACATTCAAAGTTAACAGATAAAGGCTGGTAAGATAAGTATGTAACTACTGTTAACTACTCATATGATGAAAAAGCATCTCCATCTCAATTGATAACAAGATGTAACAAGATGAACCCAAGAAAAGATGGTGATTCATGAGTAACTTACCAATCTAGAAACCACATTCTTTCACTATCATCACCATTCTCAACAACATCTTTGAGAGGCTGTAGGAAGGACTTTCCAAAACTCGATGTGAATTCATTACCCTTTAAGCTTCGCTCGCAAGATATCGTTTGCAAGATACAAAGAGGAACTTTCTGAACCGGTTGAGAAGCGTGAAGCTGTTTATCCCGTGTTGCAACAACCAGGTTACGCTTTCTTTGCGGTGAAATATACACCAATGTGACAAAGCTATGCACATAAGTTAAGGGAACATATCGCATGGATATAAGAACAATATGATTGCTTTAACGCCAAAAGAGCACATTAAAAAAATTAAACAAATAAATAAGAAGACTCGAAGATATATTACTCACACAGACGTGAGCAAATGTATCATTCAAATCTTGGAACTACATTGAGCAAAAGCATATGAGCAAATGTTTCAAAGTTAGATCCAACCAAAATCATCGAGAACTTTATAGGAAAATAATTCATAATCAATAAACTAAATTTCACATACAAATGCAGCATATCTGGGGCTAAATTTCATCACAAGTGAAGAGACAAAAGAGACAAAAATATAGAAACGAGACTTACATGTAACGCCTTTTTTCCCTACCGTTGACCAGCCCTTTTATTAAAAAAAAAAAAGATTTTCATTTTTTCCGTTTCTGTTTTAAAGAGAGAGAGAGAGAAAGAGAAAGAGAGAGAGAGAGAAGGAGAGAGAGAGAAGACCCGTTGACCCGGTTTGACCGACCGGACTTTTTTTCTTGACCCGGCCGTAACTTCCAATTCCGGCCACCTCACCGGCCAAGCTTGGTACCGAATTGAAGCTCTTGAGAAGCCGGTCATAACCGTACCAGTCTCGTCACCGGAAATCGAGTAGAACGCCGGCGAACTGAAGCCGAAAACTCGCGGCAAGATCCGGTTTTCGTTGCCGACGATCTAGCCGGAGTTGGGTGACGCTACCACTTGGGAATTAATCCTGAGCCTCCCAGCAACCTTTCCCGACCAAGCACGATCACCGGAGACGTCTGATTTTCCGGGAATGACCACCGAAAAAACCCGCGGCTTTGGAGCTTCGATCCGACGCCGTCGCCGCACGTGGGTTGACACCGCAGGCATGGTTGAACTCAGAGTGGCCGGAACTAGCTGAGTTGAGCTTTGGGGGTGTCGGGGCGGGTCGTTTCATGTGCATCGGAGATGACGGCAATGGCTAGTCGAAAGTAGTGATGGTAACGGTAGTGGCTAGTCGAAAGTAGTGACGACAGTGACGGAAGAGGTTTTGGGTATGTCGGCGGCGTGGTGGTGATTTGTTTTGTTTTCGATTGATAATAGAATGAAATGGGGGAAAGATATTTGAATTGAGATTTAGGGATTTTTTTTTTGCTTTTATATTTTTATATTTTAATTTTTTTAAAAGGTACTCGTATTTTGCATCTGTAGGTCTTATGGTATTTGGTTCAATTGTAAAAATTTTAAATTGTAGAAGTCTTTGGTTCGAGTCGGAAGATTTACAAATTATAATAATTTTTTTTTAATCTCTGATACTTCAGTGTCAATGATTTCTAATACTTAATTTACTGAGACACTAGTATCAGTAATTTCTAATACTTATTTGTTAAAAGCGGAAAACGATGCATATGTATATAATTACTGATACTTTTTACAAAATGTCAGAAACTAAGTGTCAGTAAAGGTCATTTTTGTAGTAGTGCTAAAACTTAGCTATAAAATCTTAGGTCAGGATCATCAGAACTTGGGATGAAATGCAAGCATAATTTTTGAAAAATTTTTTTACTCCCAACATAACAAATTCTTTTAAAAGACAGATCACCACTTTCACTCAAAAACTAGGAGAAACCCTTTACTAATGTAGGGATAGGTTTAAAGAACTGTTTAATATTTGCCACACCACGGTTTTGAAACATAGAGATTAGTGTCTTATTTCTACTAGGGATTAACATCCCAAGATAGACAAGTGGTTGAAATGATGTGTAAAGGTGGGTTTATCGATAAAAGTCTTGAACATACATTAGATTATCTTGACTATATAGCAGAGAATGTACAACACTGAGATACAGTTGGGTCTTATGAGTTATCAACTAAACCCTAGTCATCTCCATCTGGTGGAGGCGTGCATAACCTTAAGGCCGATCATGACCTTCAAGCCAAATTTGCGTCCTTAGTTAGAAAAGTCGAAGCATTAGGTCGAAAAAAATGATCATGTAAAGTTTTTTCAAAATATTTCATATTATGTTTGCGATTCTACTGACTATTTTATGCAAGATTGTCCAACATTAGCAGCTCTGAGAGAAATTTTATACGAACAAGTAAATGTCGTTGACAATTTCAAAAGGCCAAATCAAAATCTATACTCCAAAACTTACAACTCTAGTTGGAGAAACCACCTAAATTTCAATTGGAGAAATGATAACCATGCATAACCTTTACAACTAGTTCCTCGATGTCAAAATTTTCAAAACCTCCAGAGTTACCCACCATATGTCCCATCACCAAGAAAAACTTTAGAAGACATATTACATTTATTTATTGAAAAACAAGAGTTGATCAATAACCAAACGATGCAAACCTTAACAAATTTGACAAAAACTATCTCTGAACTTACATCTGCTCTGACCTTATATGAAAAAAGAAAGTTTCATGCTCAATCTGAACCAAACCCCAAGAGTCAACAACATCCTCAAATGGAAAATTCAAGAAACTAAAATATGAGCAAAGTCAAATCGGTTATAACCTTTCGTGGTGGTAAAGTTGTCGAAAAACATATCCTAGACCCTCGTGAAACTAGTAAAGATTCAATTTAAGAGGATAGGAAAGAATCTGTCGAACATTTAAACCATGAAGAAATAACCAACTCTCCTCCTGTACCTTTATTTCCTCAAGCATTAATCAAGCTAAAGAAAACAAACTACAGTCCAGAAATTTATGAAGTTTTTAAACAAGTAATGGTCAACATGTCATTAAACATGTGTCTTTTTATGCTAAATTTCTGAAGAATTTGAGCACGATAAAAAGGAAATATAAGGTGCAAAAGAAAGCATTTCTAGTAGGATAGGTAAGTTCCATTCTCTCAACCAACAGTACTTTACAATACAAGGATCCTAGTTGTCTAACTATTTCTTGTATTATTAGAGATCATAAAATTGGACATGATCTACTTGATCTTGGTGCTAGTGTTAATTTGCTTCCTTACTCAGTGTACCAGCAACTCAATCTCAGTGAGTTAAAACCAACTTCTACTACTATTTTACTTGCTGATAGATCGATTAAGGTTCCGAAGGGAATAATTGAAGATGTATTAGGCCGAGTAAATAAATTCATATACCCTATTGTTGAGTGTTAGAAAGTGTATATTTATAAGGGAGAAAATTGTCATTTTACACTTCAAGTCTCACTAACATTGCTACTTTTATTTATTTAAGTATTTTATTATTTAATTATGTGTGTTTTATTATAATTATGTATTTTATGTAATTTAGGGGCATCACGATCGTTTCATAATGAACGAGTGATCAGACAGCAAAACAGACGTCATATTTGAACTCAGGACGGTTGAAAACCTTAGGAGGAGCATAAAAGAAAAAATGTCACTGTTCACATATACGATACTGTTCATACGTACGTTACTGTTCATGATACTGCTCACGGCACTGTTTATATATACGGTCCGATGACATGGCGTTGACTGATGACGTGGCATTGACTGATGATGTGGCATTGACCTGTGATGTGGCAGCATTTGATTGGACAAATTATGTGCCATTGACTGCTTATACGGCGTTGACCGATGACGTGGTATTGACCGATGACGTGGTATTGACCGATGATGTGTCACGATCTTATTGGGCTAAATTTCTTATGTACTGTGGATCGATGACGTGGCAGTATTTCAGTGGAGCAAAAATCGTGTGTACGGTACATGCACATACATGAGATTATTTACTATTCAAACCGCGTTACTGTGCAAACCATGTTACTGTGCAAACCGTGGTCAAACCGTGTTACTGTTCAAATATTGACTGTTGACTGTTGACTGTTGACGTGGCGCAATTCTGAGCGTCCGAACTGTTTTTAATCCGATAGTCACGATTCACTCAATGTATCTATAAAAAGGGGGCTCCCCCCTATTTTGATACCCCTGAATTCATTTCTAAGCTTAGATTTCTGTAATTCCTTCTCCTTCTTGTATTTTCTACGTATTTTAATAAATTTCCATTTTACCCTTAGTTAAAAAATGAGTAGCTAATTTCCTTTTAAGCTTGGGTTGAAGGTGAAGTCTCAACATGTTCCATGGGCTTAATTTGGTAAATTTACTTTCTTTTCCCCTCTAATATTTGTGGTTGTTTTGACTTTTCGTCGAGAAATAATAATAGACTTGTCTAGAATAGCCTAGTTAAACCGGCTAGTACAATGTTATTATTATTTGTACGATAATATAGCACCGTATTTATTTGGCGTGGTTCATGAGGTGTGGAATCCCCATCATGATTTAATTGGCATTAATAAAATATTTAGCCATGGAACATGTTGATGCGGATCCGGATATACCCAGCTTTATCTCGATAGTTTCAGTTTGATTTATTCCTGCTATTTTAATTTAAATTCTAGCATATTTTAAATTCCTTTCACCATAAATTTATCTACCCAATTAAGAAAATTAATTCTACACATAATTAAAATCAACCTCCTCATGGGATCGACACTCGTCACCATTAATCTATTCTGATAGATTAAAATTATGAGTTCAATAAAATTTGAAAAACAAGTTTTTGGCGCCGTTGCCGGGGAGGTAAGTATTTTAATTCATAGAATTAATTTTTTTAAATATATATTTATTTTTAGTTGTTTTCTTGTAATTTTGTTTTTCTCAATTTAAAAAAAAAAGTGAATCTGTATTCTAAGGTTAGAATTTTATTTCTTTTTCTCTTCTTTAAATTTGATTAATTTAATTTTGTAGCTAATTGTCTTTGTAATTTATTTATTTATCTTGTTATCTTTCTTTGTAATTTATTTTAATTTTAGTTAATATTTATTTCACGTATTTCTTTTCCTTATAGCAATTGAGTGTGTTTTCATAGTAAAGTTGTAACAACGTGACAAGGTTAGTATCGTAATTTCTCCCTCTTCTTTATTTTTATTTGTTTTGCTTTTTTTGTTTTATTCTTTGCATGCATGGTCGAAGGTCATTATCAAATAGTCTTGAGCCTTTAGACCTTGAATTGGAAAAAATACTTCGCACACACAAACACATTACATTTAAAAAGAAATTTGAAATGGATTTGCAAAATCAACAACCAGAACCACAGGAGAGGCCATTTAAGGACTATTTTAGTCCCTTAGCTAATTTGAGCACATCATGCATAAGGTACCCTAATGTAGCTGCTAGGAGTTTTGACTTAAAACCTAGTGTGCTAAATTGTCTCCCAATATTCTATGGTCTAGAAAATGAGGATCCATATAATCACCTAAATGATTTTCATGCTATTTGTCAAACTTTCAAATATGAGAATTTTTCGGATGATGATGTTAAACTCAGATTATTCCCATTTTTTTTAAAGGATAAAACTCGTTCATGGTTCAATACATTGCCTGCTAATAGCATAACATCATGGGAACAAATGGTAACAAAATTTTTAAATAAATATTTCCTAGTTCATAAAACCAATGCTATTCGTAGGGAAATTTCAGAATTTACGAAAGGGCGAGCAATTTTTGAAGAATGGGAGGCGATTCAATGGGCTACTCTTGAAGTGTCACATCATGGAGTGCAGAAATGGCACCAATGTCAATACTTTTTGGAGGGATTATTGCCACATGTGCAAGAATGGCTAATGGTGACCAGTGGAGGAGAACTAATGTCCAAAAGCGCATCAGAGATTTGGGAATTCTTCCAGCGACAATCGGATAATTCCCAACAACGGAGTCGATCACTCAGAAATACCAGGAGAATTAAGGGAGTAAATGAGGTTCACGTTGGCGAGTCAAACTTGGGAATTAAAGAAGTCAGAGAGATGGTTGAAGGCCTTTCCCGACAAATAGTATCATTGACGACTGCCAACTCAACAGAACCACATGACCATGACTCATATTCAGATCAAGCCAATGCCATAGGAATCATGAGAAAACCATCAAACTACAACCCTTGCTCCAACACATATAACCCTGGATGGAGAGACCACCCTAATTTTTCATGGTCTCAAGAATTCTAACAAAATGAACCAACAACTTCACCTCCACTAATTCCTCCAATGCAACCAATTCCTCAAAATTCTCAAGCCGCTCAGCCACCATTTAGACCATACAATCAAAACCCAAACTACTCTCAACCCAGACCATGGGAGGATACATTCCAGAATTTCAAGAATTCTACTCATTCCAGAATCGAGCAGCATAACCGCACCATTGATGAATTGCGAAATGAGTTGAGGCGACCTTCATGAAGCCCAATCAGTTTCAAGCCTCGAGAAAATGGTGGGACAACTTGCTTCTTCAGTTCAAACCTTGGCAATGACCGTTGAGAAAGGTAAATTCCCAAGTCAACCAGTGCCTAATCCTAAAGCAGTGCATGAGGCAAGTACCAGTCCACCATAGCAACATGGAGAGGTTAAAGCTATCATGACCTTGCGAAAAGGGAAAGAAGTCGATAACAAAGTGGAGATGCCAAAATCAACTCAGATTGTACCTGTGAATACTGAGGACCCATCACCAGAGGAGAAATAAGAAACCAACCCACGAGAGTATGTTCCTAAAGCTCGATTTCCTCAGAGGTTAACTAAAGGGAAAAAGGGAAAATCCACAGGTGAGATTTTTGAAATCTTCAAACAGGTAAGTGTTAACATCCCTTTACTTGATGCGATAAAACAAGTGTCATTTTATGCTAAGTTTCTTAAAGATCTTTGCACTAAAAAGTAAAATATTCATGTTCAGAAAAGGCCTTTTTAACAGAAAATGTTAGTTCTATACTTCAACATAAAATGCCTCTAAAATACAAAGATCCAGGCTCCCCTACTATCTCATGTAGTATAGGGAACCACACAATTGAGAATGCTTTGTTGGATTTAGGAGCTAGTGTAAATCGGTTGCCTTACTCTGTATTTGTGAAACTTAGACTGGGAGAATTACACCCAACTCCAGTGGTGTTACAGCTTACAGATCGGTCCACAAAAATACCTCGTGGTATTATGGAGGACGTGCTTATTCAGGTAGACAAGTTTTATTTTCCTGTTGATTTCATTGTAATTGACATTCAACCAGTGCAGGATTCAAGGAAACACATCCCTATTATCCTAGGCCGACCTTTCTTGGCAACTGCCGATGCTCACATTCAATGCAGGACTGGAAATATGCAGTTGTCATTTGGCAATATGACCATGGAACTCAATATCTTCAACATTTCCAAACAGCCTCACAATGCAGATGATGGAATTATTGATGTGGATTTAATAGAAATATTAGTTGATAATAATTTTCTGTCAAATCTTATGGTGTGTTTACTTCATGGGAATGGGGAATGGGAATGGAGGAATGTGAATGAAACCTATGTTTACTTGGCAAAATGTAATTTGGGAATGGGAATAAAATATGTGGGTCCCACATAATTTGAGAATAAGGAATGGGAATTCCATTCCCATGGGGGGTTGGGAACGAAAATATGAGAATGGGAATGAAACATAAATTTACTTTTCTATCCTTCTAATTTTTTCATATTTACTAAATTACCCTTGTTCAAATCACAAATAATTTTATTATTTTAAATGTCATTAATAATAATAATAATAATAATAATAATAATAATAATAATAATAATAATTATTATTAAATTTTATTAACTTTATTATTTTAGTTATTATTAATTAATAATTATATTTTTATTAATATTATTATTATTAACAATAAAAATAATGATAATTATAATAATTAATAGCAATAATTAATTTATCATTATTAAAAATAATAATAACAATAATTAATAATAACTAAAATAATAAAGTTAATAAATTTAATAATTATAGTAATAATGTAATTTCATTATCTAGATACATGTATAAATATTATTATAAAAATGATATTAATTAAAATAATAATAATAATAATAATAAATGTTAATAATGATAATATTAATAAAAATAATATTAAAAGTAATTAATAATATCTAAAACAATAAAGTTAATAAAATTTAATAATAATAAATGTTAATAATGATAATATTAATAAAAATAATATTAACAATAATTAATAATAACTAAAATAATAAAGTTAATAAAATTTAATAATAATAAATGTTAATAATTATTATTAATAAAATTTAACATTTTATCATTATTAACATTTATTATTATTAAATTTTATTAATTTTTTTATTTTAGTTATTATTAATTATTATTTTTATTTTTATTAATATTATCAATATTAACATTTATAATTATTATGATTAATTTTATTTTTTAATTAATATCATTTTTATAATAATATTTATACATATCTAGTTCATGAAAATCACATTATTTAATACTGTGGATATTTTAGTAAATTGATTCTCATTACCATTCCTCATTCCCATTTATTTTACCAAGTAAACACATCAATGGCATTCCAGCACATTCCCATTCCCATTTATTTTTACCAAGTAAACATTAGAATCTCATTCCCATTCCTTATTCCCATTCCAGCCCATTCTCATTCCCAGCTCATTCCCATTCCTGCTCATTCCCATTCCTTAGAAGTAAACGCACCATTAGTGATGATCCTTTACAAACATGTTTAACTCACTTTGGTTTGGATTTTGATATTGACAGATCAATCAATGAGGTCAACACACTACTTGACTCAGCACCATCCATGGACACAAATAAATGGAAGTCAAGAGTTGAACTACTAATGCCATCAGAAAAGAAAGTCAGCCCATCATCAGAATCACCACCAAAAGTCGAGCTCAAACAATTACCCAACACTTTGGAATACGCATTCCTGGGAGAAGAAAGTACTTTGCCAGTAATCATCTCTTCCTCCCTCAATGACGAACAAAAAGGTAAGTTATTGGAAGTTTTAAAAGAACACAAAGGAGCATTAGGATGGACCATAGCAGACATAAAAGGTATAAACCCAGTAGACTGTATGCATTACATTCACCTTGATGAAAATGCTAGACCTACTAGGGAAATGCAACGTCGGTTAAATCCTAACATGAAAGACGTTGTTAGCACTGAAGTCCTTAAGCTATTAGATGCAAGTATCATTTACCCCATTTCTGATAGTTCATGGGTCAGTCCTGTATAAGTTGTCCCCAAAAAGTCAGGAGTCACAGTAGTTACCAATGCTAATAATGAATTAGTGCCCACTAGAGTAACTACAGGATGGCGTGTATGCATTGATTATAGGAAGTTGAATTCTGTTACACGTAAAGACCATTTTCCTTTACCATTTATCGATCAAATGCTTGATAGATTAGCAGGTCATGAATTTTATTGCTTTCTAGATGGCTACTCAGGATATAATCGATTCCATGCGAAAAGAGAAGACCACCTTCACTTGCCCTTTTGGCACTTTTGCATATAGGAGAATGCCATTTGGATTATGTAATGCACCTGCTACATTTCAACGATGCATGTTGAGCATTTTTTCTAATATGGTTGAACGATTCCTTGAGGTCTTTATGGATGATTTTTCTGTTTTTGGTGATTCATTTGATCAATGTTTACATCATTTAACACTAGTTCTGCAGAGATGTATCGAGAAGAATTTAGTCTTAAATTAGGAGAAATGCCATTTTATGGTTAAACAAGGTATTGTTCTCAGTCAGATCATTTCGAGAAAAGGTATTGAGGTTGATAAAGCCAAGGTGGATCTCATTTCTAATCTTCCTCCATCTAAAATAGTCAGAGAAGTAAGATCTTTCCTTGGGCATGCTGGTTTTTATAGACGTTTCATTAAAGATTTTAGCAAAGTTTCTAGACCCTTATGCAATTTACTTGCTAAGGATGTACCTTTTGTCTTTGATGATTCATGTCTTGTGGCATTTGAAAAATTAAAGCAGTTGTTGACATCATCACCCATCATTCAGCCCCCAAATTGGAACTTACCTTTTGAGCTTATGTGTGATGCATCTGATTATGCAGTAGGAGCAGTATTAGGACAAAGAGTTGATCGAGTTCCCCATGTGATTTACTATGCTAGTATGACATTGAATGGAGCACAGTTGAATTATTCAACCACTGAAAAAGAAATGCTAGCTGTAGTGTTTGCATTAGAGAAATTTTGATCTTATCTCATTGGTTGTAAAATAATTATATTCACAGATCATGCTGCTCTTAAATATCTTCTCACAAAGAAAGATGCAAAAGTTAGACTAATTCGTTGGGTGATACTTTTGCAGGAATTTGACTTAGAATTCAAGGATAAGAAAGGAACAGAAAATGTTGTGGCTGACCATCTTTCTCGTCTCTATTTTGACACAACTATAGAACCATTACCCTTGAATGAGTCATGTCCCGATGAACAATTAATGAGTGTGGAAGTAGTACCATGGTATGCTGATATTGTTAATTATCTTGTTACAGGTCAACTTCCAGAGCATTGGACTAAGCACGACAAGGCAAAATTCTTTGCAGAAATAAAGAATTTCTTTTGTGATGATCCTTATCTATTCAAGTATTGTGCAGATCAAATTGTTAGGCAATGTGTCCCAGAAAATGAATTTCAAAACATTCTTTCATTCTGCCATGAACAAGCTTGTGGAGGCCACTTCAGTGCTAAGAAAACAGCTACTAAAATTTTACAATGTGGTTTCTATTGGCCAACTATATTTCGAGATGCTTACACCTTTTGTTCTTCATGTGATAGGTGTCAACGAATGGGGAGCATAACACGAAGAAATATGATGCCACTAAACCCAATTTTAGTTGTTGAAATTTTTGATGTATGGGGTATAGATTTAATGGGACCCTTTCCCCCATCTTTTGGCCATCAATACATATTGGTTGCTGTTGACTATGTTTCGAAATGGGTAGAGACAATTCCATGTAGGACCAACGATCACAAGGTGGTGATAAGATTTTTAAAAAGCAATATTGTTTCACGCTTTGGATTTCCTCGAGTAATAATTAGTGATGGTGGTGCCCACTTTTGCAATAAATCCTTCAAAGCACTTTTGACAAAGTATTCCATCACTCATAAAGTGGCGACCCCATATCATCCGCAAACCAGTGGCCAAGTTGAGATCTCCAATCGAGAAATAAAGCACATTTTAGAAAAGACGGTGAAGCCCGACAGAAAAGATTGGTCGCTGAGGCTCGATGATGCATTATGGGCATATAGAACATCTTTCAAAACTCCAATTGGGATGTCACCCTACAGGCTAGTGTGTGGAAAAGCTTGCCACCTACCTGTGGAACTCGAGCATCGTGCGTACTGGGCCATCAAGAAATTCAATTTTGACATGAAGCAAGCTGGCTCAGAAAGAAGATTACAACTGGTAGAACTTGAAGAAATTCGCAATGACGCGTATGAAAATGCCAAGATTTACAAGCAACGAATGAAAGTCTTTCACGACAAGCAAATTATGAGAAAATCTTTCACTCCAGGTCAGAAAGTGCTTTTATTCAATTCTTGCTTGCACCTATTTCCAAGTAAGTTACGTTCTCGATGGTCTGGTCCTTTTATTGTTCACACTGTTTTTCCACATGGGGCAATTGAAATTAAGGATCCAAAGAACGGCGTCACTTTTAAAGTTAATGGTCAAAGATTAAAGCCATATCTAGAGTACCAACCACATGTTCAAAGATTATTTCTTTTCTTTCTTTTTATTATTCTTTTGTTGATTGAAATTATTTTTATTTAAGTGTGTTTGTTTAACCATTATAGTTTTCTCTTATCATTTTAATCATAAGACAGTACCTCTTGTACATGCTTAGAACATTTCAACCTATCCGAACTCATCTCAGAAAGCAGATACGATTTTTTAAAACACATCGTATTTGGGCTTTGCAACCACCAACGTTAGTCGCTCATGTTGAGGATTTAGAAAGCCAACTCAGAGATATTGAGAGAAGTATCTACAACACCCAGTTGGAGCTTGAGGTAAATTCAATAAGAGGACGATTTTAGTTTGATTTGTTTGTTTTAATTTGTTTCTCCATTTGTGTGTTTTAGTTTGCTTTGTGTGTTTAAGTTTGTCACCCCGGTGAAGTGGTTGTTAACGGTACTCCGTGACAATTAAGTCGGTTACTTCAGTTTCCCATAATAACTGATATTCTGAGACGAAGGCATGGATAGAGACGAGATTTTAGCAAAGCTTCACTAACGATTCCCTTCGCTTCCTCAGAATGCCCTCCTTTCAATCTATAAAGCCCGATCCGAACGCATGCAATTGCTTATGAAGAATGACATACCTGCTGACATCCGCTGGTTAATCGAGGCCAAAGTACGCTTGGCAGGTGAGTTACCTCCTAAATTTATTGCATATATGCCTGGTTGTGGTAAAGGAAATTATGCGAGAAAACGACGAGCTCGAAGACTTTCTGTTGCTTGTCATAAGTGTGCCAGAACGATATGCAATAAAAAACCATGTTCTTTAGGAATGGTGTCTGATAACAGGGAAGATAAGATTAAATTGATTAGGGATGGCTTGAATAAAGAGTCATTGGATAATATTCTTTTGTCTTTTGAAATGCATCCCAGTGGATACGTACAAAGAGCGATTCTCTAGTTATGGCCATTATTCGAGAAAGAACGTGCACGATACAGTCTCGGGAATCTGACTATAAACGACCCTGTTTGCCAGTTTATAAGAAAACTGGATGGGAAGCCTATCCTCAACCCATAGAGGGCGTTCAAGCCGTTTCTAGACGTAAAACAAGAGTAAGATGTGAGTCACAATCGCAACTACCTGTGAATATCCTTTTACTTTACTCTTATTTTATTTCACAGTTGCTTTACCATTTGCATTATTGCCTTTAATAATTTTTTTATTTATCATTGTTTGCTTTTTCCTTTTTACTGTTTTTGACTCTCGAGCCATGTGCCTTACGCGTTAATTGACATTGACATAATGCCTCATACATAGCTGTGACTCGTTGTCACCAAGGTCTTTAAATATGATTTTTTTGGTGCACTCACAAATTATTTTTGAGCAGTATCCTAATGGCAGCTACTCCCAACAAACAATTCAAAAACATTTGTGTGCTCTCTGGGTTTAATTATGGCAAACATAAAGAGTTCGTTGAAGTAGCCATAGATCTTGGTCGAAGAATAGCAGAGAGAAAACTGCACTTGGTGTATGGAGGAGGTGACTGAGGGTTATCCAAAATGGTCTCAAAAGCTGCTTATGTCAGAGGGAGCCAAGTGTTAGGCATCATCCCAACAATCCTAAAACCTTTGGGCTGTCTGTCTGACTCATCAACTGTAGAAGAGTTAGTCATCTCAGGTATGCAAGAAAGAATAACTGAAATGTTAAATCATGCCGATGCTTTTATTTTTCTTCCAAGAGATCTTACAACTCTAGAGGCACTAATCACATTAGCATCTTGGGCCCATATGAACATCCACCAGAAACCCATCGGTTTGTTGAATGTCCATAATTTTTATGATGGCTTTATCGCATTTCTTAACCATGTAATAAAAAATTATTTCATTCCTTCCTCAGTAAAAAAAGTCTTTATTTGTGCTCATACTGCTAATGAGCTACTTGATCTGTTACAAGCTTATCAACCAGAGCCAGATCCCAGGGCCATTGTGTTGGAATGTTTAAATAATGATGGTAACAGTAGCCGCAGTAAGAAGTACAAATTAGATTTAACTCTCCGCTTGTAAATATTTTGTTCTGTGTTGCACTACCCATGTGATGTCTTCTAAACTCTACTTCTTTCCTTTCAAACATTGAGGACAATGTTTCGTTCTGGTTGGGGGGAGGGAATAGCTGACAATTGTGGAATGTTGGTTAAGTTTTTACTAATTTTTGTTGTAGAACTAACCGTGGCTAACTTTTTAAGTAGAAGATGGCTGAATATAGGGTGTAGTTACTCTAGAAACGTATCTTCTTAGTTTGAAAGTTAAAACAAAAAAAAAACAATAAAAAAAAAATTGTCTTATTTTAAGTGTGTTTTTCTAACTTTTTCTTTTTGACTTCTTCTTTATAAATATACATTTTCAAGTTTTTGAGTCGAAGATGGCTGAATATGCAGTGTAGTGACTCTAGAAACGCATCTTCTTAGTAAAAAAAAAAAAAAAATTTCAGACATTTTTCTTTCCTATCATTTAATTAATTTTTCTGCATCGTTTTTTTTTATTTTTCTACATGTATGTTTAGAATAGGTTGGGGGGTAGAATTTGGTTAATAAAAAAAATTTTTGGTAATTTTGTGTGAGTTTTTGATATTGGATGATATGATGACTTTCCAATTTTAGTATTTGTATTATCTTTGGTCTTGAGTGATGTTACACCATGTTTGCTATTCTACATGTTGATGTTGGGGACAAATATGAGTTGCTTGAAAGAATGCACATGTCATAATAAATTCCAAGTGAGTTTTTGAGCCTAATAATTTTTCTTGGAGAGTAACTCTTTTTGCCCATTCTATATATAACTGTTTATTATTTTATACATGATCTCTAGATTTCCTTTGAGTCAATCCTTAATTAAAAAAAAAAAATGTGTGTTGCTGCATCTAAAGGCCCACCTAACTAGTAGATATGTAAGATTATTTAGAGCTCTAAGAGACGATGGAAGGCCAACTTTGATCCCTTTGAGCCTTTCTAGCCATCCCTATTGTAAAATATCCATACTTAGCCCTTTTGAGCCTTTAAAAAAAAAAGCATTTTCTTTGTTAACTTATCATCCTGACCCACTCTAATTTAGAGTATTACCTGATATCATACAAGTTCCATCACCTATTCATGTTTGAGAAAAAAGATAAATAATTATTTTGTTCAACAAAGTTGTGCCATATAAAAAAAAATCAAAAAGAGAAAAAAAAAAGAAAAAAAAAAGAAGAAAAGATATACAATAGCAATAAATAAGCAAAATGCATCTTGTAATTTTCAAAAGTTCTTGAACTTTTTCTCAAACATATATATTTTGTTTCCCTATTTTCCTTTCTTTGTTAGCCATGTCCCTAGCTTACGTTACGTCCTAATAAAAGTCCTTCTTGATTTTAGGGAACTATAGTCTGAAGTAAACGCTAGTTATATGGGCTATTAAGATGTAGTGGTGAATATACAAAAAAAAAAAAATGAATACATTGGGTTGACTAGTACTTTGTTTGAGATCGTATTATTTCTAAGCTATGGGCATATTGCTTTCATCTTGGTGAGAGTGTGTGATATTTCTATGTTATTTTCTCTCAATTCACCATTCATTGTAGTGACAATTTTTATTGGGTTTAATTTCTTTGTGAGAGTGTCACTACTACTGGTAAGATTTTGGGGTTTGACATGTCATTCTTGAAAGTGGCCTGATTACTATAGTCTGCTGGACTGATGCATGTGGATTGTTGATATGGTTGTGATGTTTCTTTAGACTGGAGATAATGCTTGTACTTTTATTTGATTGCTATCATTAATCTGATTGAATAAACACGTGTGTTTTATTAAAAAAAAAAAAGGTTTTGAATTTTATTTTCGCTTTATTTGCTAGGGACTAGCAATAAGCTGGTTGGGGGGTGTGTTGAGTGTTAGAAAGTGTATATTTATAAAGGAGAAAATTGTCATTTTACACTTCAAGTCTCACTAACATTGCTACTTTTATTTATTTAAGTATTTTAATATTTAATTATGTGTGTTTTATTATAATTATGTATTTTATGTATTTTAGGGACATCACGATCGTTTCATAATGAACGAGTGATCAGACAGCAAAATAGACGTCATATTTGAACTCAGGACGGTCGAAAACCTTAGGAGGCGCATAAAAGGAAAAATGTCACTGTTCACATATACGGTGCTGTTCATGGTACTGTTCAAGACACTATTCATATATACGGTTCGATGACATGGCGTTGACTGATGATGTGGCATTGACTGATGATGTGGCATCGACCTGTGATCTGACAGCATTTGATTGGACAAATTATGTGGCATTGATTGCTTATGTGGCGTTGACCGATGACGTGGTATTGACCGATGATGTGTCACGATCTTATTGGGCTAAATTTCTTATGTACTATGGATCGATGACGTGGCAGCATTTCAGTGGAGCAAAAATCGTGTGTACGGTACATGCACATACATGAGATTATTTACTATTCAAACCACGTTACTGTGTAAATAGTATTACTGTGCAAAACCGCGTTACTGTGCAAACCGTGGTCAAATCGTGTTACTGTGCAAACCGTGGTCAAATCGTGTTACTGTGCAAACCGTGGTCAAACCGTGTTACTGTGCAAACCGTGGTCAAATGTGGTCACGATTCACTAAATGTATCTATAAAAGGGGGCTCCCCCCTATTTTGATACCCCTGAATTCATTTCTAAGCTTAGATTTCTGTAATTCCTTCTCCTTCTTGTATTTTCTACATATTTTAATAAATTTCCATTTTACCCTTAGTTAAAAAATGAGTAGCTAATTTCCTTTTAAGCTTGGGTTGAAGGTGAAGTCTCAACATGTTTCATGGGCTTAATTTGGTAAATTTATTTTCTTTTCCCCCCTAATATTTGTGGTTGTTTTGACTTTTCGTCGACAAAATAATAGTCTTGTCTAGATCATACAGTTAATAAACCCTAGTACAAGGTTATTATTATTTGGCACGATAAGCCCTTAGCACCATATTTATTTGAGCGTGGTTCATGAGGTGTGGAATCCCCCCTCATGATTTAATTGGCATTAATAAGAAATATTTAGCCCATGGAGCATGTTGATGCAAATCCAGATACCCAAGCGCTTTATCTCAATAGTTTCCAGTTTCAATTTATTCCTGCCATTTTAATTTAAATTCTAGCATATTTTAAATTCCTTTCACCATAAATTCATCCACTCAATTAAGAAAATTAATTCTACACATAATTAAAATCAACCTCCTCGTGGGATCGACACTCATCACCATTAATCTATTCTACAATAGATTCGTGCGCTTGCGAGTTCAATAAAATTTGCACAACACCTATACCCTGTGGATTTTATTATTTTGGAAATAGAACCAACTGCTAATGAATGCAAATAAATTCATTTTACATTGGGTTGACCATTTTTAGCTACTATTAATGTTTAGATTAATTACAGGAATAGAAGAATGAATTTATCTTTCGGCAACATGACATTGGAACTCAATGTGTTCAACATGTGTAAACAATCTCATCACCAAGAAGATGATGATAATGAGAATGAGGAGATTGATCTCATTGAGCCAATCATTGAGGAACACTTTCAGGGTGAGAATTGTATAAAATCAGTGAAAATTTGTTTTGCTCGTTGCTTTGAATCAAGTAAGGAATTAGATTGTGATACTGCTAACATATACCCTACACTTGATTCTATGCAGGTACTTACAAGTGATTATGACTAATTGAACTTTGAAGGTAAGATAAAACCTGAAGAACTAAACGAAAATTAAGCACCAGAGCTCGAATTAAAACCCTTACTGGAAGAATTAAAGTATGCCTATCTTGGAGAATAGTAGACATATTCAGTGGTAATTTCTTCCCACCTCACACATGATCACGAAGGTAAGTTACTGTCTGTGCTAAATAGGCATACAGCCGCATTTGGTTGGACCTTAAAAGACATCGAAGGCATTAATCTTTTAATCTGCAAACACCAAATACACTTAGAGGAAAATGCCAAAATAACCCATCAACCACAAAGAAGATTAAACCCCCATATGAAAGAAGTGGTATAGAATAAGGTCTTTAAACTACTAAATGTAGGAATTATCTATCCTAACTCTAATAGTAAATGGGTAAGTTCAACACAAGTAGTATAAAAAAAAACTGGAATAACCGTTGTAAAAAATGAAAAAAGGTGAACCAATCTCAACATAAAAATCCATCTAGTTGGCGCATGTGTATTGATTATAGAAAATTAATTGATGCCACTAGAAAATACCATTTTTCCCTTCTATTCCTAGGCCAAATTCTCGAGGGATAGTTGGACATCCCTATTACTACTTTCTTGATGGCTACTCTGGTTATTATCAAATCTCTACAGCCTTAGAAGACTAGGAAAAGACCACATTCACATGCCTATTTAGAACATTTGTATTGGAGAATGCCTGTTAGACTTTATAATGCTCTTGCAACATTTCAAAGATACATGCTAAGCATTTTTAGTGACATGGTTGAAAACTATCTAGAGATTTTTATGGATGATTTAACTGTATTTGGTAATTCTTTTGAGACATGTCTTGATAATCTAGAATGCGTTTTGGAAAGGTGCAAAGAAAAAGGACTAGTTTTAAATTAGGAAAAATGTCATTTCATGACCACTTCTAGAATTGTCTTGGGCCATGTGTTTTTAAAAGGAATTGAAGTTGATAAAACCAAAGTTGAAGTCATTTCAAAATTATCCTTACCAAAGACAATTAGAGAAGTTCGTTCCTTTGTAGGGTATGCAAGATTTTATAAGAGGTTTATAAAAGACTTTAGTGTTATATCTAGACCACTTTGTAATCTCCTAATAAAAGACACTTTTTGAATAGACTAAAGATTGTCAACAAACTTTTGAAAAAATAACTACTCTTTCGACATCAGCCCCAATAATACAATCCTCTTATTAGCCTTTGCCTTTTGAGCTAATGTGTGGTGGTAGTGATTATGTTGTTGGTGTTGTTTTAGGATAAAGAAAGGAAGGTAAGCCCTTTGTCATCTATTATGCAAGTAAAACTTTGAGTAGTGCTCAAATGAATTACACCACAACTAAAAAAAACTACTTGTTGTAATATTTGCACTAGATAAATTTTATTCGTATTTGATTGGTTCATCTACTGTTGTTTATTCTGATCATACTGCTGTGAGATATTTAATGTTAAAACAGGATGCCAAATCAAGGTTGATACGATGAATTTTGCTACTTCAAGAATTTAATTTGACAATCAAGGACAAAAAGGGTGCCAAAAATGTTGTTGCAGATTATCTTTCAAGACTTACAAATGAGTTTTCGATTGAAACAACACCCATTAATGATTCTTTCCTTGATGAATTTTTGTATTCTATAAACAAAATGCCTTAGTATGCTAATATTGTTAATTATCTTGTAACAAGTGAAATGCCATGCGATTGGAGTTCCCAAGACAAGAGGAAATTCTTAACAGAAGTGAAAAGCTTTTACTAAGATGATCCATACCTATTCAAGTATTGCTCTGATTAGATTTTTCGAAGATGCATACTAGACAACTAGGTAAGTAGGGTAATTCAATTTTGTCATTCTGAAGCATATGGTGGCCATTTTTCTTCAAAAAAGACAGCTGCAAAAATATTGCAGTGTGGATTTTATTTGCGTACATTATTTAAAGATTCACATGCATTCTGTAAAGTGCGTAAGAATTATCAAATGGTAGGGTCTCCAAGTGAAACATGATGCCTTTAAACCCCATCCTTGTCATTAAAATATTTGATTGTTGGGGAATTGATTTTATGGGTCCTTTTCCATCATTATTTGGATTTGTATATATTTTGGTTGTTATCGATTATGCTTCAAAATAGATCGAGGAGATTCCTTATCCGCACAATGATCACAAGATTATGATCCACTTTTTAAAAGAAAATCTTTTGAGCAGATTTGGAATACCTCGAGCCATTATCAGTGATGGAGGTAAATATTTTTGTAATAAGATATTTGAGTCCTTAATGAAAAAATATGGAATTACATATAAAGTTGCTACCTCTTATCACTCTCAAATAAGTGGTCAAGGTGAATTAGCAAATAAGGAGACAAAATAAATATGAAAAAAGACAGTTAATCCATACCATAAAGATTGGTCTCTTCGACTAACTTATGCACTTTGGCCATATCGTACTGCCTTTAAAATATCTTTAAAAATATCACTCTATCGGCTTGTATATGGAAAATCTTGCCACTTACTGGTTGAACTTGAACATAAATAATTTTTTACCATTAAAGCTTTCAATTCAAATCTTGATGATACTGATAATGTACGTAAATTGCAATTGAATGAACTTGAGGAGTTATGGAATGATGTATATGAAAATTCCAGAATTATTAAGGCAAGAGCTAAAGTTTTTTATGATAAAAGAATTTTTGGAAAATATTTGAAATTGGTCAAAAAGTGTTGTTTTATAATTCTCGTCTTCATTTGTTTCCAGGGAAGTTAAAGTGGAAGTAGAATGGTCCATTTGTTCTAAAAAATGTGTATCCATATAGAGCCACAGAAATTGAGAATCCAAAGGATGGTGTCACATTTAAAGTTAATGGTCAAAGATTGAAACATATCTAGAATACGAATCACGTGAAGTAGACACCGAAATCAATTTGATTGACCTACCAAATCTTGATTAAGTCTTTTGTTTTAACTTTTTGTGAATTTGTTTTACTATTACTTTAGGAATGGTTTCTATAAATCGTGAAGATAAATTCAAATTCGTTAAGGATGGCATGAGTAAAGTATCGTTGGATGACATCTTACAATCTCTTAAGACGCATCCGAGCATATATGTTTAATGTAAAATTCATTATTTATGGAAATTGTTCCAAAGGAAAGTGCACAGTTTAGTCCTGGGAATCTAATTCTAAAAAAAATCGGTTTGCCAGTTTATAAAAAAACTGGATGGGAAGCCAATTCTCGACCCATAGAGGGTGTTCAAGCCGTTACTGGACAAAAAACCAGAGGTAGATCTGAGCCATAATCACAACTACCGGTAATTATCCTTTTATTTTATCTTTTGTATTATTATTAATTTTTATGTGATTTTATATCTAATCACTATTTGCTTTTTCTTTTCACTGTTTGCCTTTGAATTATTAAACTAAAAGCTTCAGGCGTCATTTGACAAACACACTACCCCATTTACAGATGTATATCATTATATCCGTCACCAAGATCCTTAAACAGGAGCCCCTTTTCAAGCACTCAAAAATTATTTTTTTGAGAATTGTTCTAATGGTAGCAACTTCAAGCAGACAATTTAAGAACATTTATGTATTTTCTGAATTTCGCTATGGAAAGTATAAGGAGCTCGTTCAGGCAACCACAGATCTTGGTCGTACTATAGTAGAGAGAAAATTACATCTTGTATATGGAGAAGGTGATCAAGGGTTATTAAAGCTTGTTTTTTAAGCTGCTTTCGTTTGAGAAAACCAAGTGCTAGGCATGACTCCAAAAGCCTGAAACCATATCTAGAATACCAACCATGTGAAGCAGTCATCGACATCAATTTGAGTGACCTATCAAATCTTGATTAAGTCCTTTAGTTTTAACTTTTTGTGAATTTTTTTTACTATTACTTTATTATTTGAATTGTTTGATTTTTTTCTTTTCCCTATGTCTTGAATGGAGTGCATTACATTGTTTTTAATTAGGTGTTGTTTGACAATTGTGTTTTAGCTCACTAAATTTTTATACCTGTCGTAAGTACCTCCATGAGAAGTATCTTTTTCGAACATCTTAAAGAACTTTTAGATGTAAAATTTCACCTGAGGAAATTACTTTGATTTTGTAAATCACATTTTATTTGGGAGCTACAACCACCAGAGTCAATATCTCACGTTAAAGATCTAGAAAGACAACTTAAAGAAATAGAGGATGGTATTTATGAACTGCAATTGGAACTTGAGGTAAATTCAATAAAAGAACGAAGGTGAGTTATATTCTTTGTGCTTTATTTTGTTGTTCTTCCTCACTTTTGATTTGATTTTGCAGATTTTATTCGTTTTGTTTTTATTCACTCTCCCATATAAAAGGTGGATAATGGTACTTTGTAACTTTTCAAGTCAGTATTCTCAGTTTCCCATAATAACTGGACCCTAAAATGATGCATAGAAGAAATACATCATAAATTGCATCAGTGTTTCCTTCTCTCCCTCAAAATGCTCTTAAGAAGATTTATAAAACTCATTCTGAACGACTATATTTGTTAATGATCAATGAGATTCCTACTGACATTCGCTGGTTAATTGAAGCAAAGGTCTGACTGGCAGGTGAGTTTTCTGATCCATTTATTTCCTACATACCTGGTTTTAGTAAAATCACATTCTCTAAAAAAAGAAGAGCTAAGCGACTTGGCTCTAAATGTCCTAACTGTGTAAGAGTTGCTTGCAAAAAATCACTTTATAAAACTTTAGGAATTGCTTCTGTAAATCGTGAAGATAAAATAAAATTCGTTAAGGATGGCATGAGTAAAGAATTATTGGATGATATCTTACGATCTCTTAAGACGTATCCGAGCAGATATGTTCGATATGAAATTCATAATTTATGGAAGTTGTTCCAAAGGAAAGTACACAGTTTGGTCTTGGGAATCTGATTCTAAAAAAACCCTATTTGCCATTTTATAAGAAACTGGATGGGAAGCCAATCCTCGACCCACAGAGGGTATTCAAGCCGTTACTGGACGTAAAAGTAGAGGAAGATGTGAGCCATAATCACAACTACCAGTAAATATCCTTTTTTTTTTTTATCTTTTGCATTATTATTATTTTTGTTTTTTGTGTGATTTTATATCTAATCACTATTTACTTTTTCTTTTGACTGTTAGTTTTCCTTTGAATTATTAAGCTAGAAGCTTCAGGCGTCATTTGACAAACACAATATCCCATTTACAGATGTATATCATTATGTCTGTCACCAAGATCTTTAAATAGGAGACCCTTTTCAAGCACTCATAAATTGTTTCTTTTTTAGAATTGTTCTAATGGCAGCAACTTCAAGCAGATAAATTAAGAACATTTATGTACTTTCTGGATTTTGCTATAGAAAGTATACGGAGTTCGTTCAGGCAGCCATAGATCTTGGTCCTGCTATAGTAGAGAGAAAACTACATCTTGTATATAGAGAAGGTGACCGAGAGTTATCAAAGCTTGTCTCTGAAGCTGCTTTCGTTCGAGGAAGCCAAGTGCTAGACATGATTCCAAAAGCTTTAAAACATTTAGGATGTCTACCAGACCTATCAACTGGAAAAGGGTTAGTTGTCTCAGGTATGCAAGAAAGAATATCCTAAATATTAAATCATGCTGATACTTTCATTTTCTTACCAGGAGATCTAGCAACTTTAGAGGCGCTAATTACATTTGTTTCTTGGGCCCATTTGAATATCTATAAAAAATTCATCGGTTTGTTAAATGTTAATAACTTTTATGATGGCTTAATAACATTTTTTAATCATGCAATTAAAAATTATTTCATTCCACCCTCAGCAAAAAAACTCTTTATTTGTGTTGCTATTGCTAATAAGTTACTTGATCTTTTGTAAGCTTATAAACCAAAGCCAGATCCCATGACTTTTGCGTTGGATTGGGCAGCTGATGATGATGGCAGTAACCCTTGTAAAAAGTGTAAATTAGATTTAACTCTCTATTTGTAAATATTTTCCAGTAGTGGCCTGATGATGTCTTCTAAACTCTACTTTTTTCTCCAAACATTGAGGACAATGTCTCCTTCAAGTTTGGGGGAAGGAATAATTGATAACTGTGGAATGTCTCAGTCTTGGTGATGTTTTTACTAATTTTTTTTGTAAAGACTAACTTTGGATAAAAATTTGATTCGAAGATGGTAGAATATAAAATGTAGTGTCTCTAGAAATGCATTTTCTTAATTTTAGTGTTTTGTTTTCCAATTTTTTTTTTTTTCTAACATTTTTTTCTTTTTTTCTTTTTCTCTTTATCATCTACCCTAAGTTTCTATAATCAGTCTCAATTTTTTAGTGTTTTCTTTAACTAAAAAATAAAAAAAGAGTTTTCCTTTTTGGTGTGATCTTTTAACATTGGATAACATAATGATTTTCAAATTTTGGTATTTGTATTATCTTTGGCCTTGAGTTATGTTACACTATGTTTTCCCCTTTGAATGTTGTAAATTGAGAAATTAATTAAGCCATTTGGAGCAATGTACATATCATGAAAAGCCCAAGCGAGTTTTCGAGCCTATTATCCTTGAAGAGTAACCTTGTTTTCCTATACAGCTTTAAAATTTATTGTACAAGATCTCTATATTTTCTCTAAAAAAAAAGATTTGCAGCCACATCTGGAAGTCTACTGAACTAGTGGATATAAAACATTATTTAGAGTTTTAAAGCCAACCCTATTATAAAGCATCCATTGTTAACCCCTTTGAACCTTAAAAAAAAAAAAACTTTTTATTTGGTAACCTATTATCTTTTCCCACTCCAGTATGGAGTATCACCTTATATTTTATGTTTTCTATCATCCAATTATGTTAGGGGATGATTATGTATTCCTAATAATGGTGGTATGAAAAATGAAAAAAAAGAGGATATGTACATATAAATAAATAAATAATAAAATGAAAAAAAAGAAAAAACAAAGAAAAAAAAAAGAGAAAAAAATTCCAAGTGAAAAAGTACCTTGTAATCTCCAAAAAGTCCCCTATTTTTCAAACATATATTTTTATTTTTCCTATTACCTTTTTTTGTTAGCCATGACCCTAGCATATGTTACATCCTGATAAAAGTCCTTCTTGATTTTAGGGAATTATAGTCTAAAGTAAAAGTTGGTAATATGGACTAAAAGATATGGTGATGCATAAAAATAAAAATAAATTAGTTTGACTAATAATTCCCCTGAGTTGAGATCATTTTGTTTCTTAACTGTGGGCGTTATTCTTTTATCTTGGTGAGAGCGTGTGATATTGTTTTATTATTCTCTCAAATCTATAATTTTTCAGAGTGATAGTTTAATTTGGGGTATATTTTCTTTTGAGAGAGTCACTTTTAATCGTGAGGTTTTAGGGTTTAATGTATCATTCTTAAAAGTGGCTTGATTAAGGCAGCTCTGATAATTATCATTTTACATGATTTTATTTAACTGATTTATATGGGTGTGATTTTCTTTAGGCTGAAGATAAAGCTTATACTTTTATTTGATTGTTGCCATTGATCCGATGAAGGAAGTAAACACAATTAAAAAAAAAAATTTCAATTTGCTTTTGAAATTTCTCTAAATTTTTATCGCTTAAATTGTTAAGACCTAGCAATAAGCTGGTTGGTAGGTGTGATTGACACTAAAAAATGTACATTTAATAAGGTTGAAATTATTAGTTTTTCACTTATTGTGTCGATTAATGCACTCATTATTATTAAATTATCTTAATACTTCCTAAATATATTTTTGTGTTAAATTAATTCGCAATATGTTAATTTTTATCTTGTAAATATTTTTCAAGAGTAAAGATGGAATTAGAATTGAAAGCAGGAACAAAGAAGGACTACTGATGTAATTTGGAATACATAATTAAGGAGATGTAATAAATAAATATTTAAAAAAAAAATGAAGAACATTGTTGCTCATCACACTCTTCAATGTATATATATATATATATGTACATATATATGTATAATAAATAAATAAAGACAATGCATTCCATAGTCCATTACTTTTGCTTTTATTTTATAATAATAATAATAATAATAATATAAAATTTTAATATAATATAAAATTTTTATTTTTACAATATAATTTATTAATAAATTTATAATTTATTATAACTAATAATAAATATTTAAATATGAATAATATTAATTTAAATAAATAATAATATAAAATATTAATATAAAACATTAATAAAATATAATATTTAATTTAAATTAATCACAAAAAAATTAATACAATACGTTGTAGCACCAAATATTGTATAGTATTGTTATAATATAGTGTTTTTATAATAAAATATAATACAATACACCGATATTAAAATAATGCAATATAGCGTAATATAATAAAGTGTGCCAAACACACCCTTAAGGTATCTAAATATTCTCTTTACTCCCACTTAAATTGCCTATAGGTGTAGTTTTAAAATTTTTGGCAAACTTTGATCACAGCTTGAACAATATTTGGTCTCTGAAGGTTAAATATTATAATGCCCCGCCTAATTGTCTATGCTCGATGGGACTGGTGTACCTATCACCAGGTTTGCGCTGATCTTTTATGGCCATTAGAGTTTAAATTGAGAGCACCTAAGCATTTTGACATGGTACAACAAGTCCTTTGTATATTTTAATTGAGCAATAACTTTCCAACCCAAGATATTGACAAGTTTCCCAAGATATTTCCTTATCATCTAGTTTTAGTAAATAAGAGGTAGAGAATTAGGTATGACTACAATGCCAGAGGCTAACATGCTCTCAAAAAGAGATTCCAACAGTTTTTGGCTATCATTTGGCAGTCAAAGACTTAGCAACCAGTTTCTTTAACTAGTGGCTATATTTAATTATAATTTTAAATTTAAATAATAAAAATAGAATAATAAATTGATTAAAAAATTTTTAAAAATAAAATTAATAGTATGAAAAAGTGATAAATAAATAGAAAATGAAAGAAAAATATTATTTTATCAAAATCAAGAGAAAAGAATAAAAACTTTATATAATAAAGGACAAAAGTTTGTTTCATATTTTATATGTCATGTCTCATATTTGATACTAAAATTTCATGTGCACTATTATCTGTCTCAACTTTATTATTCTAAATACCTTGAAATTTTCTATTCTCTTCATTTCATGTATGACACTCATGTTTCGTATATTACATTAACAGTTACATGTTTATCATTAAATGTTTTATATTTTATAGTACTCATCTTTAATGTCTAAAGTTGCATATTAACTTTCAAATTTTCTTATTTCATGTTATTATTTCACATATAAATTTCATGTTGCATGTTCACATCACATGTTGCATGTTAAAGTTTAGCGTTTCATGTTTGAAATGCTACCAAAATTTTTATTTTCTTGCATGTTTCATTTTTTATGTTCATGTTTCATGTATAACATCATCTTTCATGTGTATAATGTTTTATGTTGCATGTTTACATTGTACTTATGTTTATTTTTTAACATTACATACTTTACTCATGTTTATTTCCAACACTACATATTTAACTTTCAGTTTTACATATTTCATTTTATTATTTCACAAATAAATTTCACGTTTCATGTTTACATCACATGTTGTATAATTGAAGTTTGGTGTTTCATGTCATAAATAGAGCTAAAATTTTTATATTGTCACCCATTTCATGGTTGACATTCATGTTTGAATTAGAATATCATCCCTCACATGTATAAGGCATCAGGTTGTATGTTTACATCGTACTTATATTTATTGTCCAATGTTGCATATTTTACTTTCAATTTTGCATATTTCAAGTTATTATTTCGCATGTAAATTTCGTATTTTATATTTATATCACATGTTTTTGAAATTCAGATTTTCATGTCATAAATAGAGCAAAATTTTTTTTTATATTCCCACTAGTTTCGTATTTGACGTTCATGACTAATGTATAACATCATTTGTCACGTATATAAAATACCATTTTGCATGTTTACATCGTGCTCATATTTATTGTCTAACGTTACATAATTAACTTTTAGTTTTGCATATTGCATGTTATTATCTCATATGTAAAATTTCATGTTTCATATATGCATAACATTTTTCATCTCTAAAGTTTGGTATTTCATATCTTAATTAGAGCAAAAAACGTTTATGCCCCTACTACATTTTATGTTTGATGTTCAAGTTTCATGCATAACATAATCTGGTACATGTATATAGTATCATTTTACATGCTTATATCGTACTCACGTTTATTTTCTAACGCTGCACATTTAACTTTCATTTTTGTATATTTCATGTTATTTTCCACATGTAAATTTTATATTTCATATTTACATCACAAGTTTCAAAAAAATATTTACATCACATGCTGCATATTTAAAGTTTAGTGTTTCATGTCATAATATTCTCCCATATTTCGTGTTTGACATTCATGTTTTATTTTTGACATTCATTTTTCATGTATAATATCATCTGTAAGAATGGCACTTAAATCTGAATCCGGAAGATCCAAATTCGGAAAAATTCGAATCTGTATATTAAAGAATGCCAATCCGGATATGGAAATATCGGTCCAAATCAGGATAAATTTTATTTAAAATTAAAAATGTAATTAAAAATTAAAGAAGCAAATTTTATTCATGGATTTATGATGTTGTTGTATATTATTCATGTTGAATTTTTAATTGTTGGATTATGGTTGAATTTTATTTGATGTTATTAGGTAAATTATTGAATTTTATTTTTAATTAAAAATTAAATTAAAAATATATATTAAAAATGAAATAAAAATTAAAAGTTAGATTTTATTTGTAGATATATGAAATTATTGTATGTTGTTCATGTTGAATTATTAATTGTTGAATTATGATTGGATTTTATTTGATATTATTAGGTAAATTATTGAATTTTTAAATTATATATTAAATTATTGAATTTTAATTTTTGCGGATCCGGATATTAGGAATATTCACTAGCACCCATTGCGGATATTACCCGCATTTGGATCCGTATCTTTTTTTACGGATCCAGATACGGATCAAAATATAAAAATTTGAATTCGGGTATGGATTTTGCTAACCCTAATTGTCTGGCACATGTATAAATTATCATATTGCATGTTTACATCGCAATCATATTGGATATCTATTGTTGCATATTTTATATTATTATTTCATGGATAAAAAAAATTTCATGTCTAGTAATTACATCACATGTTGCGTTTTTGAAATTTGGTGTTTTATGTGGTAGATTGTATAAAAATTTTTCTTTTTCATAATTGTTTCATGTTTGACATTAATATTTCATGTATAATGTCACCTGTCACATGTATTAAATATTAGTTGCATGTTTACATCGTAATCATATTGGATGTCTGTTATCATATTTTTTCTATTTATTTTTTGAACATTATCATGTTGGATGTTTATGTTACATGTGTAACATTTGTATTGCATGTTATATACTTTAATGCTTTCTATTTATAGTATTCACTCATGTTTGATGTCTAATATTGCATATGCGACATAATTAATTTCATGTTCAATATGTTCTGTTCCATGTTTGAAGTACAAATGTGTTAGGTTTCAATTTAGTGTTATAATAAATGAAGCCACTTTCTCTTAATTAGTAAGCAAATATAAATGAAACAGGCTGCTGAAGAATTAAGATCACATGACACTCTCATTACTGTGGACCATTTTTTTTCAGATCTCTCTTAAAAAGATACTTGATAATATTGTCTTCGTCTTGGAACCCTAATTTTCATCAAAGTGTGCTTTCCTTTCAAATAAGGCATGTGTTTCAAATAAAGCAATAGATTTATTATTACTAATATAGATGTGAAGGATGTTAACCCATGTTTGATGTTACTAATTTATTACCAATATGGATGTAAATTATGTTAACCCATATTTGATATTATTAATTTATTATTAATATGTATGTGAATTATGTTAACCTATATTTATTGTTATTATTTTATTACTAATATGCATTTGAATTATGTTAACCATATTTTTTTGTTATTGCTTTATAATTAATATGGATGTCAGGTTTTGATAATTCATATATTATGTTATCAATTTACCACTAGAAAGGATGTAAATTATAAAATTATGTTAACCTATATTTGATGTTATTATTTTATTACTAATATGGATTCGAATTATGTTAACCCATATTTTTTGTTATTGTTTTATTGTTAATATGGATATGAAATTTTGATAATTTATATATTATGTTATTAATATATTACTAATATGGATGTGAAGTATGTTAACATGACTATAAGAAAAAATAGAATAATTGACAACAAAAAACTATCAAATAAAGGTATATTTGACAGTTAAAAGTGTCAAGGAATGAATGCTCCTGCAATAGGCTTGCAAACGATAGAAAAGAACTTGGCAATAAAAGTTTTGAAACAAATTTGGAGCCTAGTAGTTGTTGGAGCCGTTACTGTAGCAACCATTGTTGTAGCAATCCTAGAACAACAGGAGAGAAAAATTCAGCGTGGGATAATTGCAGGATAGCGATCTGCGGTTTTCTAATCTGACTTAGGCGCGCCCTAAGTTTTCGTTTAACTTAGTTTTCAACTATAAAAAGGAGCGCATATCAGAAGAAAATGGGTTGTCGATCGAGATTAAAAGAAAACAAAGAAAGAAACAAAGAAAATGAAGGATTGAAGAGATGAACACAAGTCTGCATCAGTAACAAATCTGCAGAAAATTGGGATTCAATTTTTCTCTTTTCGTTTTCATTTTTCTTGTTTATTCTTTGGTTGAAAAGATGTACTTGATGGCTGAATCCTTGTTGTTTATTTTTTAGTTACAAGTTATGAACTAAATTTAATTGTAGTTGAGTGATAAATAATCTAGATGGATTCCTGACTGAACACATGAGTTGCTGCATGTTTGCTATAACATTTTGCTTTAATAAAAGTATATTTCATTCATTATTTCGGTTGACCACTCATTTGATGATACAAGTTAAGAGAGAGCCAAAAAGGGGTTTGTCTTAGTTGAGTTTCCTGGATTGAGTTTAAACTTGATTTCCAAAAAGGACCATGCTTGACTAAAGATTAGTGATGAACTAGATATAAGGATTCACCTAGTAAGGTAGTAAGAGTATTAGTTTGTAATGCCATATCTTATGTCAACATAACACTTGGTTACTGTTGGGTTGCCTAAGCATATGAGATGTCCAACATGTGACAGCTAAGGATGCATGGTAATTCTGCCCATTGCTGTAGCAGATTCTGTAGCAACTAGATTTACCATGAACAAAAGAGTCAACCCATTAAGAAAGTTTGATCACAACTGCTCCATTCTTATTGATTCATTTTTGTGTTTTACGTGCTGTTTAATTCATCATTGCATTTTACTTTATTGAGTTTTATTTTCATTAGTTAATCAATCTTATTAATTCCTCTAAGTTAAGTTAGAAGAAGTAGTGCACTGTTGAGATTACTGTAGCATCTCGAGTACCATCAATCCCTGTGGAGACGATCTTGAATATTCATCACTTTATTACTTGTTGTGTACACTTGCATATTGACACCAATAACAATTGCATTAAATTTTTTAACAAGTTTTTGGCGTCGTTAATTTTGAATGTTGAAGTTAATTTTGACAGTGCCAAACTTTGATTTGAATTGTTCTTTTTATTGACAGATCAATTTTGCACGTGCATATATAGATTTATTGAATTTTAATTTGATCCAGAGATTGAAAGTATTGCAAGGAGATTGAGAAGAGAACAAAGAAATTCAAAAGCTGCAGCAGTAATGGATAACTTACAAGATTTAGAAAACTTGGATCCTCACAGACCACTACAACCTATCAATGTTCAAGAAGATAAAAATAGGCAAATTCATCAGAGCCAACCAAGGAACAACAACATTATTTACATGGCAGATAACAGAGACAGAGCCATTAAAGATTATGCTGTGTTAACCCCTCAAGTCGTACATCCTGGAATAGTCAGACCTGCAGTAGAAGCTGCTAACTTTGAACTCAAACCAGTGATGTTTCATATGTTGCAAACAGTGGAGCTATTCAATGTTTACCATTTGAAGATCATCATTTCCATCTTAATCTGTTCTTGGAGGTGAGCGATACTTTTAAAATTGCTGGAGCATGACAAGATGCATTGAGACTTAGACTTTTTCCTTACTCTTTGAGAGATTGAGATAGAGCATGGTTGAACTCTTTACCACTAGATTCCATCACAACATGGAGTGATTTAGCTGATAAATTTCTAATGAAATACTTCCCACCATCCAAGAATCTAAAGTTGCGGAATGAAATTACCTATTTTCATCAACTTAAAGATGAAAGTCTCTATGAGGCTTGAGAAAGATTTAAAGAGTTGCTCAGGAGATGTCCTTATCATGGCATTTCTTGCTGCATACAATTAGAGACTTTTTATAATGGGTTGAATCCAAGTACTAGATTGATGGTCGATGCTTCAGCAAATAGGGCTTTACTATCCAAATCCTACAATGAAGCATATGAAATTTTAGAGAGAATTGCCAATAATAACTATCAGTGGCCACCAACTAGACAGAATAAAGAGAAGCAGCAAGAGTGCATAATGTAGATGCATTTACAGCACTATCAGCCCAAGCAACCTCATTAACAAATATGGTGAAGGCTATAACCACTGCTCCAGCAACAGTAAAGCAAGTTATTGAAATTTCTTGTGTGTATTGTGGAGAGGATCACTTATTTGACTACTGCCCCGGGAATCCAGCATCAGTGAATTATGTGGGCAACTTCAACCAACAGAGGCAGAATAATCCATATTCTAATACACATAACCCTAAATGGAAGCAACGCCCAAATTTTTCATGGAGTAATCATAATTAGCATGCTCCATAACCTAATGGACAAAACAGACCTGCTCAACCACCTGGTTTTCATCAGCAAAATTAAGAGCAAAGAAATATCAGCAATGATTAACTCGGTTCCTTGGAAACACTTATTAAGGAATACATTGTGAAAAATGAAGTAGTGGTGCAGAGTCAAGCTGTATCTTTGAGAAATTTGGGAAATCAAATTGGACAGCTCGCTACTACATTAAGCAACAGACCTCAAGGAAGTTTACCCAGCAATACAGAAGATCCAAGAAGAAAGGGTAAGGAGCATTGCAAAGTGATCAACTTAAGGTCTGGAAAGGATGTTCATATCCTTGTTGGTATGTCAAGAAAAAAGATGGAGCCTATGTTACCTCAAGAAGAGCATCAAGTTGAAAAAGAGTCGCAGCAAGCTAGTTATCAAAATAATGGTGAAAGAAGCCAAGCTACGACAGCGCGAAAGACATCAATCGACTCACTGTTGAAAGCGAAGCTGTAACACCGGATAACATCCAGAATCAACGAAAAGCAGCGTGATATGCACTCTTGTTGTTGTCTGACAATTCGAGGCACCACGCTCATTTCCTATAAAGATTCCAGAAACAAAAACATGACAAATAGTTCAGTAAATTCTTGGAAGTGCTGAACCAATTACACATCAACATACCTTTTGTGAAAGCTTTAGAACAAATGCCTAACTATGTGAAGTTTCTCAAAGATATCTTGGCAAGAAAGAGAAGTTTAAGAGAATTTGAAATTGTTTCTCTAATACAAGAATGCAACCATATGTTTCAGAGTAAGATTCCTCAGAAATTGAACGATCTAGGAAGCTTTACAAAACCATGTTAAATTGGAACTAGGTATGATGGCAGAGCTCTTTGTGATTTAAGAGCAAGCATTAATATAATTCCATTATCTGTATTTAAGCAGTTGGGAGTTGGAGAATGCAGACCAACAACAGTCACTTTACAACTTACAGACATATCTCATGCATACCCTGAAGGAAAAATTAAAGATGTATTGGTAAAGGTAGACAAATTTTTTTTTCCAGTAGACTTCATTGTACTAGACTTTGAGGCTGACAAAGAAGTACCAATCGTACTTGGAAGACCTTTCCTAGCCACATGAAAGACTCTAATTGATGTACAAAAAGAGGAGTTAACAATGAGGGTGAACGATCAACAAGTTACCTTCAATGTGTTACAAGCTATGAAGAGTCCTGATGAAATAGAAGATTGCAATTTCATTAGTGTTGTAGATCTTGCTGTAACAGAAAGGATGGGCAAATGCTGCAGTAAAAAGAAATCAAAGCTGACACTTTTGAAAGCATTGAAGAAGAGGATGTTGCAGCAATTTAGATGGCATAGTTAGGAGAAAAGCAAGCTGAAAGACACATCAGAGATTTCGAATCTCTAGATCTATAAAACAGAGAAGTATAGCCAACAATGCCATCTATTGAATCTCCTCCTCCTAATGAATTAAAACTTTTACCTTCACATTTGAAATATTTATCTTGGCAAGAACAATACACATTTTGTAATTATTTCTTCTCTGAGTGCAGATCAAGAAAAAAGCTTGGTAGAAGTGTTTGGAAAATACAAAAAGGCAATTGGATGGACTATCGCAGACATTAAGAGAATCAGCCCATCCATATACATGCATGAAATTCTACTGAAAAATTGTTATAGCAATTCAGTAGAGCAACAGAGGAGACTAAATCATTTCATAAAGGAAGTTGTGAAGAAGGCGATCATCAAATGGCTGGATGCTGGAATTATATAACCGATATCAGATAGCTCTTGAGTAAGTCCAGTACAGTGTGTTCCAAAGAAAGGAGGAGTAACAATTGTAGCAAATGAGAAGAATGAACTTATTCCTACAAGAACAGTAAGTCGATGGAGAGTTTGTATGAACTATAGGAAGCTCAACAAAGTCACCAGGAAGGATCGCTTTCCACTCTTATTTATAGATCAGATGTTGGACAGACTTGTTGGAAAATATTACTATTGTTTCTTAGATGGTATTCAGGCTACAACTAGATTGCTATAGCACTAGAGGACTAAGAGAAGACTATATTAACCTCTCCTTATAGAACGTTTGCCTTCAGACGAATGCCCTTTGGTTTATACAATGCTCTAGCAACTTTTCAAAGGTGTATGATTTCAATTTTGGAAGTTTTCATGGATGATTTCTTAGTTTTCGGAGAAACATATGATGATTGTTTACACAACCTGGAAGATGTGCTTAAAAAGTGTGAGAAAACTAACTTGGCATTAAATTGGGAAAATTCCATTTTATGGTGCAAGAAGGCATAGTGTTGGGTACAGAGTATTCAAAAACGGGATAGAGGTGGATAAGGCAAAAATGGAAGTGATAGATAAGCTGCCAGTTCAAACTTCTGTTAAGAGTATTAGAAGCTTCTTGTGGCATGCTGGATTCTATAGAAGATTCATAAAAAACTTTTCCAAAATAGCCAAATCATTATGTTCCCTACTGGAGCATGACAAGTTTTTTAACTTCAATGAATATTTCCTTCAAGCTTTTAGTGAGTTGAAAAGAGCTTTGGTAACAGCACCAGTGGTGATAACACCAAATTAGAATCTGTCCTTTGAACTGATATGTGATGCTAGTGACCATTCTGTTGGAGCAGTGTTGGGGCAGAAAAAGAATAAAGTTTTTCACTCCATCTATTATGCCAACAAAACCCTTGCTAATGCTCAAATGAATTACACCATTATAGAGAAAGAGCTGCTAGCAGTGGTGTTTGCCTTTGATAAATTCAGAGCTTACCTAGTGGGCACCAAGGTGACAGTTTACACAGACCATGCAGCAATACAATACCTGATTTCAAAAAAAGATGCCAAGCTGAGAATGATAAGATGGATCTTATTGCTATAAGAGTTTGATTAGGAGATCAAAGATAAAAAGGGCACTGAGAATCAAGTAGCAGACCATCTTTCCAGGCTAGAAGCAAACACTAGTACAAAGACCAAACAAGACCTCACTGAAACATTTTCTGATGAGCAACTGTTAATGCTACAGCATGCACAGTTGCTGCAGCAATCTGGCCTCCCACGAAAACTCTTTCCTTAAAGTTGAAATTTTCCCTTTTGCCTCTACCACATTCTTGCAGACTAAAGAAAGCTTGAGCATAATTTAATTTGTTCTCTTTATCATGTGCAATGAGGACTTGTTAATGATCCTTTTAACCTTGTGGAATGTAGGATATAGAGCCTTAGACAACATAACTAATTTAAGTTCATTATAAGTTGTTTCAAGACCTGGTGTAAGATTGAAGACTTTATCTAAGTCGCTAAGTGATTTGTTGACTGCAGTAATACTGCCCCAAAAGTATTTGAACTTTTATAGATACTCCTATATAGAGAGAGTATTTTTCTGCAACGACAACATCCTACCAATAAGATGGATCTTTTTTTTCTTTTGTAATAGGTAGGAGTTGGCATTCAAGCAAACTCTATGGCTATCATGCACTTTCGACACCAATGATGGAACTAAGCACCTCTTCTATAATAATCCCTAAAAACCATGAAGTTAAGAGCCCATCATTAATTTCCCATTGAGCCAATTTTGGATTAATAACCATTTTTTCTGATTAGAACCTTGAATGTCTTTTGGAAGTCATGTATCATCCATAATATGATGGATTAAGCCAAGACTTTTTACTAAAGTTTAAACTTGTCAATGCCACAAAAGAGAATTCAAAGAATTCAATTTGAGAGAGATCAAACTAGAACATTGGTGAAAGGATTGAATAGTCAAATTTGGTTACTTGGCTTTGAGAAAGAAGAAAATGCTTGAGCAGTGTTCTTTGCTACTGCTCTCAAGTTTACATTATACACGAAGAACAAAGAATAAAAGGAAACTAAATACTTATAGATTAACAGTAACATTGAGTAATTTTAGAAGAGATTTTAATGATTGAATATCTGTTAAAGTGTGGCTATGTACAAGGTTTGCCAAGTGATACTGTGATATTAGTTGCTTATCACTATTTCTTATTTCTAGTTTATTGTTCTTTGTTTCACTTTTTAATTATTCAACTTTATGTTTGACAACCTATGTTGCATGCTGTAGTAAATAAAAGAATTAATGAAATATTTATTTACTTGTCCCAAGTTCATTGTTCTATGTTTCATGTTTACATTATTCGACTTCATGTCTAACAATCTCTATTGTATATAGTAGCAATTAAAGAATAACTAAAATATGTATTTACTTCTCTAGGTTTATTGCTCTTTGTTTCATGTTTACTATAATCAACTTCATGTATGACAACTTCTGTTGCATGTTGTAATAGTTTAAAAAAAACTAAAATATCTATTTACTTGTCCTAGGTTCTTTGTTCTTTGTTTTACATTTAAATTATTAAAAATCGTGTTTGACAACCTCTGTTGGATGCAGTTGTAGTTAAAAAATAACCGAAATATCTATTCACTTGTCCAAGGTTTACTGCTTTTCGTTCACGTTGACATTAGTCAACTTCATGTTCAACAATCTTTATTCATCTTTTAGTAGCTAACAGATGACCAAATTTTAGTTGTCCTAGGTTCATTGTTTTCTGTTTCACATTTAGATTATTCAACTTCATGTTTTGACAACCTCTGTTGCATGAATTATTAGTTAAAAAATAACAAAAATATCTATTTACTTATACCAAGTTCATTGTTGTTGTTTTAAGTTTACATTATTCAACTTCATGCTTGATAAACTTTGCTGCATGTTGTAGCAATTAAAAAATAATCAAAATATCTTTTTACTTTTGCAAGATTCATTGTTCTCTATTTTAAATTAGATTACTCAACATTATATTTAACAATGTTTGTTGCACTTTACTGATTAAAAAATATCTGAAATATGTATTTACTTCTCCCCAGTTCATTGTTCTCTGTTTCATGTCGACAACAATCAACTTTAGGTTTGACAATCTCTATTTTCATGCTTTAGTAGTTAAAAAAAAAAAACCTAAACATATATTTCTTTTTCCCAAGTTCATTAGTCTCTATTTCAAATTTGGATTATTCAAGTTCATGTCTAACAACTTTTGTTGCATGCTACAGTAGTTAAAAAATAACCAAAATATATAAATAGGTCCATCATAAAATAGTTTCTTGATAAAAAAAAAATCAAACATTATAAAGCATTTCAGGTTAAAAATCTAGAATCTAGGAACTTGAAATTTTTGGGTTAAACTTGAAGTAGACTCGGAGTTAAAAAAAAAAACTGAGTTTATATTTAGGTTGGGTACAACAATTAGTACTTACATCTGGGATTGGAAGGCAGAATTCAGATCCAGACCCAGATTTTGCTATCCCTACTTGTAGGCAAATACCAGTTCATTGGCACATTTTTGCTCAATTCGTATGAGGTGACACGTTTTAATGAAAATAATGTAAACATGATCAAATTGATTAGGAGATATAATATAGAACAAACGTATAGTGTGATATGAATAAATATTGAAACCTTATACCTTTCCACTTAGATATGTTCCAGGCCAAAGGTTTAATAAACAATGTCATTTACAAATTCACTGTAAGGAGAGACAATGATTTCATTAAAGACAACAAAAAGATAATTTACAGTGCTAATAAATAAAAACCATTTACACTTAATATAAATGTACAAAAATTAGTAGATAATTCCACAAATACCTTCCTCGAGCATCTTTCTCAAATGTATATTGAATAATAATAGGATCACTAACTTGAGATGGGCTAGCTTTATACTTAGGCTTTGTTCTTCACGACACTTGATTATATGGCAAAAGTTGATATCATTCTTGTCTATGATACTTACTTGGTCGTGCTGGCAGCACATCCACAATAGTGGATGTCTAAGGCTTTTGCATAAGATTAACTAGTCCAATGATTTCCTGCAGAAAAAAATTTTTAATTTAAATAATTTATTGTTGAACTATTATAGAAAGAAATTTACAATATGAGATTTAAAAACCGTGCCTTATATTGGAGAGCATGTTGTGGAATCGCGCGATGTAACATTCTAAAAGTTGAGAGGGTCTCTAAGAACTTAACTTACTGCTTCATTAATCCTAATATAAGCCATCCGTTTAGTGAGATTATGTTGGGGGGACTTTGCATAAGATTTCTAGATATCCAACCCAAAAGACTAGCCTTTTAGGTGGAGTGACCTACCACCTTATAAACCCAAGTATCTCCCCTTTACTAGCCAATGTGAGACACAACTCAACAATCCCCCCCCTCGGACGAAACCACCACCGGGCTCCAGTCCTTTCGTCCGACAGACCTGAGTTGTTCCACCACTACATTCCGACTACTAGGTCTGGCTCTGATACCACTTGTAGTGATTTGATTGCCCTTTGAACTCCAAGCAACAAACCACTGCCCAAGAACTGTTGCCAAGAACACAATAAATGGCAGAGTAAACCAAATATCGAAATCAAGACCCCAATGCAACTCAGATTTAGTTCTAGGTTAAAGATGATTATCACAGAGTAAAACACACAAACAAGAAGCACTCACAATCACACAAAGAACAAGGTTTTAACGTGGTTCGAATGTGGATGAATTGCACACTCTACATCCACGGAAGAAGCAATCAGAAAGAGCTTTATTGATGAATTAAGATGATAATTACAGAGCTCTTATACCAGAGACTACAAGTAATAAGAAGAAAGTTCTTTCACTCTTTAATCTTTCCAAAGAAGCTCTCTCGTTCCCCTTTTTTCCACCTTCAACAACCAGCTTTTATACTCCTGATGTTGAAACCCAGATTTCATAGCTTCTGGACACGTGTGTAACGGCAAATAACAGACTGGATTCCTTCCTCGCATGCTCAGTCATGTGCTTTACTTAAGTTTCCTGAAACGATTGCAAGCGGTGCCATTTAGCCTTATTACTTAAGTGCGCATGCCAGCACGTGACTTGAACTGATTTCATTTATTCAAAAGGAAATCGTTTTGAGGCTGCGAATTTTGGATTCATTTCACTTTAGTCTACATTTCTCCATCTTGAATCAAAACTCCTCTTTCTGCTTCCTTATTCATCCTTTGAGCAATCTAAACACTGCTCAATCCAGCTAATCCCAGGCACAAGTTGAACTTGACTGAGGGTATCACCTTCGTGAGCATATCTGTTGGATTTTCATCTGTATGCACCTTGGTCATCTTCACAGCTCCTTTAGACACCTCATTTCTTATGAAATGGAGTTTTATGTCTATGTGTTTTGTCCTTTCATGATGTGCAGGATTCTTGCACAAATGAAGGGCACTGGAGCTATAACAATAGACTGTTACAGACTTTTGTTTTACACCCAATTCACTCAACCCGTAACAGTGCTTCTTTCAGAACACATGGGCGATGTGTATTCACGTGTATTCACGTGGTTGAGAGAGCAACCACATGCTGCAAGGTTGCTTTCCAGTTAATGAGGCATCCATTATACATGAACATATAGCCTGTCAACGATCTTCTTCTATCCAAGTCTCTTGTATAATCTGAGTCTATAAAACCCAACAACCCATCACCCTTTCCTTTGGATCTTCTAAACACCAGACCATGGCTTAAGGAGCCATTCAAGTATCTCATGATCCATTTTACAGCTCTCCAATGTTCCCTTCCTGATTGTGCCATATATCTTCTTACTACACTTACAGAGTGTGCTATGTCAGGCCTGGTTAGCACCATGGCATACATAAGGCACCCTACTGCATTAGCATAGGGAACATTCTTTATATCAAGCTTCTCTTCATTAGTTTTTGGGCTAAGCTAATTACTTAGCTTGAAATGTGCTGCCAAAGGAGTTACAACAGGTTTGGAATCCAGCATCTTGTAGGTTTCCAGAACCTTGGTCAAAAATCTCTGCTGACTGAGAAATATTTCTCCCTTAGTTATGTTTCTATTGATTTTCACTCCCAAAATCTTCTTGGCAGACCCTAGATCCTTTATATCAAATTCTGAATTCAGCATTACCTTCAGCTTCTCCATTTCATCTCTCCATTTGCAAGCTATCAGCATGTCATCTACATAGAGAAGAAGATATATGTAGTGATCATGCAAGAATGCAGTCTTAACATCGAGTTGATCGAGTTCCATGTCATGCATTGCTGTTAGAGCTAGGATCACTCTAACGAAGGCATGCCTGGCAACTAGTGAAAAAATTTCTTTGAAATCAATCCCTTCATTCTGAGTATACCCCTTAGCCACCAGCGTTCAGAACCTGTCAGCCCTTCCTTGATCTTGAAGATCTATTTGCAGTCTACAATCCTTCTGTTTTCAGGTCTCTTAACCAGCTCCCATGTGTTGTTTTTATGGAGAGACATAATTTACTCTTTCATGGCTTCTTGCCATTCTTTGCTAAACGTGCTTTGTACTACCTCTTTGAAAGTTTTTGGTTCATCTTCATCAATCTCATGTGCAGCTGCTAGAGCATATGAGATAAGATCAGCATATCCATACCTCTTGGTCTGCTTGATGTGTCTCTTGGCTCTGTCCCTAGTTAACTGGTAACCTTATTGTTGTCCCTGAGATTCTTGTTCTTGTTAAGAGATTTCTGAGTCCCTTGATGTGTCAATGACTCCACCTGAATCTGCAGCTTCAAATGAATCATCATACTTTTGGGGTTCCACCTCAAACTGTTGCTTATCAGTGGATTCAAGAACTTCCTCAGTTGACCTCTGAACTAACTTTTGGCTCAATAACTCTGACTCATTAAAGATTACATCCCTGTTTATAATGCATTTGGGAGGATTCAGATCTATACATCAGATTTTATAACCCTTTACACCTTCTGGATACCCTATGAAGAGCCCTTTCAAAGCCCTTGGAGTTAGCTTTCCTTGGCTTGTGTGAGCATAAGCTGGACAACCAAATGCTTTAAGATTCTCATAGTTTGCTGGTTGTCTTGTCCATTTCTCATATGGTGTTTTAAAATCAATGGCTGTAGAGGGGGCTTAGGTTAACCATATAACAAGCAGTCAAAAGAATTTCTGCCCACCAAGTCTTGGGTAGTTGTGATTAAACTAGCATGCTTCTCACTCTCTCCATGAGAGTTCTGTTCATCCTTTCAGCCAAGCCATTCTGTTGAGGAGTTAGCCTGACTGTTCTATGTCTTAGAATTCCCTCATTTGTACAGAAACTGTCAAACCTTTGATTGTAGAATTCTAATCCATTATTAGTCCTGAGTTTTTTAACCTTCTTTCCATATTGATTTTCAACCAAGTTCTTCGATTCCACAAACTTCTCAAAAACTTGATCCTTACTTTTTAGAATATACACCCACACCCTTCTGGTGTAGTCATCAATTATAGACAAGAAGTAGCTGTTACCTCCTAGTGAAGCTTGCTGTGCAGGTCCCCATAAGTCAGAATGAACATATTCCAGCTTGTCTTTAGACTTGTGGACTGACCTATTAAAGCTGGCTCATGTGGCCTTTCCTAAGACACAACTCTCACAGAATTCCATATCACCAATCTTATCACCTTCTAGTAAGCTTTGCTTATCTAACTCTTTCAGCCCTCTCATCCCAATGTGCCCTAACCTTAAATGCCATAGTCTAGTCTTGTTAAGATTTGCATTAACTGACATCCCAACTTCACCATTAACTACTTCCCCATCTAAGACAAACACACCATTTCTCCTTAAGCCCCTCATAATGGTTTCTGTACCTTGATTATCATCATCTCCTCAGATCTAATCTTAACATTATATCCCATTTGGTCAAGCATTCCTAAGGAAATCAAATTCCTTTTAAGGTCAGGTATAAACCTCACTGATTTTAGCTCCCTCATGGATCCATCATTTAGCTTAAGCCTAACAGTACCAATACCTATGATTCTACACATGGCATTGTTACCCATCATCACTCTACCCCCATCAAAATCTTGATATTCAGTAAAATAAATTTTATTTGGACACATATGGAATGTCGATGAGTCAAACACCCCACCTCTTTCTTCATGCATTGTAACACAAACACCAGCAGATTCATATCCTTCCTCTTCTACAACAGCTGCATCACCATTCTGACCCTTTTTGATAAACCTTTTTTCTGGACAATCTTTCTTGAAATGCCTCTCTTTGTGACACAAGAAACATCTCAGATTCTTTGATTTTTTTTTGTTCTTTTCTTGCTTATTTTTCTTCCTTTCTGGCCTTGCTTTTACAGATAACCCTTCACCAGAGCCATTTCCAAGGCTTTCTTGCTTCCCTTGCAATTCTTTAGTGCTAAGTACTGACTTAACTTTATCCAGAGCCAAGGTCTTGAGTCCAAGATCCAAGTATGGCTACCACCAAGATTGATCTCGAGAAATTCAATGAAAAAAATGACTTCAACATGTGGAAGGTTAAGATGGAAGCAGTATTGATAACCCAAGGTCTTGGAGATGCCCTGTAACCAGTATTCATAAAGGAAGGGAAAGATGTCTCTACATCAAAAACTCCAGAACAGTTAGCAGAAATAGATAGGAAGGCAAAATGGACCATAATCTTGAGTCTTGCAGATTCTGTGATAAGGGAAGTGGCAAAAGAACCCACAGTTGCTGACCTATGGGCAAAATTAGAGAGCATATACATGACAAAATCCCTAATCTACATTCAATAGAGTCCTCATCATATTTAGAATCAATTCACTTTTCCTATTAGTAATTAGTTAGGTTCTACTGGATGGACGTCTAGGTTTTGACTTTTGAAGATTTGAGATGGGATAGATTCGATGGCTGTTTTGATGGTGCACTTATAGAATAGTTTGATATCATTTCCTCCAAAGGCTTTTTTTTTTAAATTCTCGCATTGAATGAATCTATTTTGAGTTCAATTATCTGCCTATCATGTTAGGTATGTTGAGAATGACCGAAATGACTTTAGAGATAGAAAAAAATTAGCTTTACGCGTCAGAACCTAAAATAAATAAGAATAGTGTTCATACACACTAATAATAGAAGCACAAGCAATTTAGTTTTTAAAATGGTGTACATGTATGAACATTACAGAGAATAATATAAGCCTCATTATTCATGATGTTGCCAAACTAATTATTGTCATTTTAAAAATTGGGGAATCTTTTCCTTAGATCATATAGCGATAGGTTCTACTGTTCTAATTAATAGAATAATGTTCATACAGAACAACAACAAAGTAGAATAACTATTTGTATGAAAATAAATATTTGTCATATTATTTTTCATAGTAATGTGCAAAAATTAGGCGAAATATTTATTATGTTTAAGATTTGTTAAGCGTATATTTAAAAACAATGGACAACCACTAACATATTTTATGTGCTTTCCTTTATGTTCCTATACATTCATATAGACTGTTGAAACACCATGCAGCCTCTTTTTCCTAATTGACTGTATATCTTCAGGGCAAGGAGAAACATTGGATTGATGTAAATGGCACTTGTCGGTCATAAAATGATTCCTATTAGGAACAAACAAAAGAAGATCTTAAAATTATGATCATAGCTTTGAATGGCCATCAATTTATCACTAACTGCCAATATTTTGATTCCTCTTTGTCTAGTATGCTTCTGAAGGGTTATAAGGTCTAAATAATACTCTTTCCTATAAAGAAGTATAGAATGGCTCTTATATATCACATTTTTAGGCAAGTGTTTTATAAGAATCTTATCTGTAATGACCATATTTTAAGTCTAGTATACTTCCAAGCTAATTTCTTTAACTGCATCTTGTTTGGTGTTGGCAACAAGTTGAGACGGGTCATGATTTCATAATAGTGGTCGTGACTGTCTATTATTTTAGGATATTATATTGTCCTGAATCCTATCTTGATTTGAGATATGAGGTCTTAAGAGCATACTGATCCTCCATCGACATAATACCAATCCCACCTTGTATCCTGATTGTCCTGACTGATAGAAACTAGAATATGTATTGGACAGTTACAATACTAGTAAAAGTCAGCAATTATATTACAAAAAGGCAAGCATAAGTCAAATTCAACACTTTTATCTACATCAAAATATTCTTTTAGAATAAGTCCACAAAATTAACTATAATAGGCCCCCCATTTCCATTGCACAAAATCTTGACTTTCATGCCACCATTAATTTTCTTGAGCAATCTGTAAGAATTATGTAAAGGAAAGTATATTAAATGTTGTTACATATGTAATGTACAAATAATAGTAATGTTCAAGAAAAAACTAACATTATTTTCCTTTAGATTTTGTAGAATTTCTTCAACCCATAGATCAACTTCTTCTTCCCTTATAAATGAAGGAATTTCAACGAATGTATTAGATCTTTGTCTAAACAATTAAAATAGAATGGAAAATAAAGAAAAACGAAATTAACCAATGTTTAATAACCAAAAAAATGCATAAATAACAAAAATATAAAAAAATAAATAATACCTCTACTAAAAGCACGCACCCAACATTGAGTGCACATCATGTCTTCAATGTTTATGTTATGGGTGATAAGACCATGTTGATAAAACTTTACAAGATCCATATGTGTCAGTGAAAGTCTAGTTACAAGAGTAAGAACAAAGAAAATAAAGAAACTATTAAATGAATTAATTTAATACATCTCAAATTTATGCCTTGTCCAAGATACTAATCTGCCCAAAATAAGTATTCAAGATAGTCAATGCTTTGTCTATATTATTCAGAATTCTAAATTTGATTGGGAGCGACTTGCATAAAGAACAAATAAGGCCTTATCAAATTAGGATGAAAAATCAGGCAAAACTTTTGTTTCCTAATATGCTATGAAAATAGAATCTTTTATTTCTTTTTTTACTTTGGGATCAACAAGATCTTTATTTTATTTTTTATTTTTTACTTTGGGATCAACAAGAGCATTCCTTTTTAATTTAGAATCTTTTATTTTCTTTTTACTTTAGGTTATAATTAGCAATAAGGAAGATCTTATTCCATTAACAAAATTCAACTATATATAAACTCATGTAAACCTATTGGGAATTTCATATTGGAGTTCATAATAATAGTGGGAGTTTTTCTCTTTGGTTCTTAAAGAACTTTAAGAAATTATCAAGATTTCATCTTGTGACATTCTATCTTGACTTATTACTCACCATTTTCTCTTCTTTCTTGAGTGTGCTTCGACCTAAATTTCTTACACCATTGGTTCTTATCTTTATAGATAAAGGAAATAATCTATAATATTATCGATGGAAAGCTTAAAGGTGTTACAATATACTATGAATAACAAGTCTGTACATATTAATAGGTGGTTTAATCCTAATCTTTCTCGAATAATAAAAATAATTTAAAATCCTAGTTAGATTAGAATTACAAGTATAACTCAAATAAGTTAATGAAACAAATAAATCCTAATAAAATATTAAATACTGAATTAACTCAAAATCTAAAATTTCTAATTTATTCTACCTATGTGCTTCCTACATCATAAACCCTTCATGATCAACACAATATAGTGGGCACTTATTGCAAAAAATCATACATATAATCAATTCTCTTGTCACCTCTAGATCAAATGAATAAGTCTTCACCTTCACATTTGCTTCCTCATCCTCCACTCTCTTTAATTTCATTGAAAAACAAGTTATGTCCACTTGTTTCCTATTGTTGCATGCCTTCATGTGATCTCGCAAGTGTCATGTTCCACCATTACCATTTCCACCATATTTTTTGCTTGCAATAAATACTTATTGCTTTGATTGCAATAAATACTTATTGCTTTGATTTTATTGTTAATTCCCCTTCTATCATAATGCATCCACACATCTGATTGTAATCTTTTGGTTAAATCGTCCTTCTTGATGGGTTCTCGAATATCTTCATTCTCATGAGTTGCCATTGTACAATATATCAACAAACAAAAGGTTTTTAGCTAAGTTAGCATCAATCGATTTTCACAAATCTCATGTTTGAATTTTAATTAAACAAAATTTGACTAGCTTTTATAAATAATGTCACATTCATAAGTGTCCTTACTCCTCAAAGTGTAGAAACATGTATCTTTATAATACAATGACAGCAGTCAAGGAGCTATAAGTCCACAAGTTACGACTTTTATAAAAAGTTTAAAAAGAAAAACCCACCGTCTTTATAACACAACTCAAAAAAATAAAAAAAATCTTTATAATATAATCCAACATCATAAAACAATAAAAAATAATTATAAAATTGTAATAAAATTCAAGTAGCCAACAACCTTTACAATATAAATTAAGCATCGCAATTTACAAATAAAGAATAAAATATTAAATTCACAATTGTGTCGGTAAGAGAAAAGTGATAACATAATAGTAAAAAAAAATATAAATTGAGAGAGTAGAGATTTACTCGTGAGTCGCTGGGAGATTCTAAGCGGAAAAATGACGGCACGTGCATATTTTGTTAGTGTTCTAATGGATATGGCAGTGGTGTAGGTGACAATTGAGAATGGTTGTAGTGGAGTCTTAAGGCTGCTGGTGGCTGCTTGCTGCAGAAATTAGTGCTTACGATTTTGCATTAGCTTTTGTTTTATTAGATAAAAGTTTAAAATATTTAATGACTATTATAATTAAAACAAAACTTTTGGGCCAACTAAATCTTGTCTAGCCTTTTGAATAAGGCCTCATCCTGTCATAAATAGTAATTTAGGACTACAATTAGGCATGAATCTCACCCGAAACCATAATTAGGGCAAAAACTCTGCCTGAAATAATCAATATTCATCAATTTCATATTAAACAATAGAAAGAGGGGTCCGGCTATGTCGCAACTGTGGTACCGTGCCACAATAGCATCCAGCCGTTGAATCCACTTAGATGAGAGGTGTAACAGTAAATTTAAGTGGATCCATTAGTTGCAAGAAGGCAATGCGTGGTGATACACCACATAACTGAGAAAAAGAAGAGACCCAGTAAAAGTGATTGGAAGCAATATAAGAAAGAACCAATTGTTAACATGACAACTTGAAAGAAATCAATTAATTTTATCAACAAGAAGCAATATAAGAGAGAACCAATTGTGAACATGACAACTTGAAAGAAATTAATTAATTTTATCAACAAGAAGCCAAAAAAACAAAGTCAAATGTTATCCATACTAAGATCAAAAGTGATAGTTCCTTACTAAAGAGCACTAAAATTACCTTGAAAGATGGTTGATAGTCAACAAGAGCTCTGCCCAACAGGAGCACCTATAAGAGCAACATGAGCCACTCATAAAAAAAAAGGCAACAAATAATAGAAGAAATAATAAATAGCAACAAAATATAAAAGGCAACAACAAATAATTTACCTAACAGCAGTAGAACAAACATCAAAATAATGGAAAAACACCAAATAAAAAATAGCAAAAACAGTAGAAAAATTACCAAATAATAGTAGAAACAGTAGAAACAATAAAAATAAGTAGATAATAACAAATACAATAAAATATTACCTAAAATTGGTAGAAAAACACTAAAACAATACAAAAATAATAAATTACAGTAAGAAAACCAAATAATAGTAGAAAAAGTAAAAAATGCATCAGATAACAATATAGACTGTAAAAGTTACCTAAAAATAATAAAAACAGTCAAAATAGCAAAAAAAATTTAGAAAAGACCAAATAACATTAGAAAAGTCAAAAAAATTGAAACAACAATAAATTACTTAAAGGATGGTAAACAATTACACAGAAACATTATAGAAAATAAAAATAACAATAGAAATGGTCAAAAATCGTAGAAACAATAAAAAAAATACCAAATAAATGTAGAAAAATTAAAAAGCAGAAATAACATCATAAAATAATAAAAGACAATAAAGACAACAATAAATCAAAGAAGTGAATGATGATCAAACGAGCTAGAAAAATGATTTATTATCTAGCAAATCCTCATAAATATTATCTAGCAAATTATGTCCAAGAAATTCACTTTGAGTGTTTTAGGTATTTGTCTCCTAATCATATTAAAAGAATTACAACTAAAGGTACTTGTCTCATGTTCACATTACAAGGAAAATAATTAGGTTGCGACATATGAGCAATGAGATTTCAAATTTTTATGTCTCAAGATTATTGCAGATCCAAGAATCTTATATTATTGTTATAATTTTTAATCCGCTAAAATGGTGGGGGGTTAGGCCAGACCCTTATCTGTAATATAGATTAATGAATGTAAAAAGAACACAAGGAGAACCATATAATCAAAATCTCTTGAAAGAAGCAAAAATAACAAGCAATATACAAAAAGTCTAAGCTAACAAGGCGAAATTAACATTGAACATGTGATATCTTGAGAGCATCCAAATAAAGAATGCCAGACAAACTAGCTGGAAGGTCCCCAGGATTGATAAATCATTGACGAGCTTAATGACTACCAGCCCAGTTGGCTATGAAGTCAGCAATGGATGTGACTTTCTAAAAGACATGCCTAATAATGATAGTGGGTTAGAAGACAATGCCCAGACTTAATCCAAAATGATAAGAAAAATCCCAACACAGGGGGCTATGAGCAATAGCGCAAGATACCACAACAACTGAATCAGATTCCACCTCAAGAGTAGAAGAACCAAGCTGACCAGCAAGATCCAAAGGCTTAAAAAAAATCATCAGTTCAACAAAGAGAATGGGCCTGTGTCCCAGAAAAGAACCAAAAGTAGCTAACTCCACTCAACAATGATCATGCAAAACACCATTAGCAGTAAACATACTAAGATTTCCCTTGGGACAACAATCTGTACTCAATTTTGCTAGCAATGGTCTCAACTAGAAAACCAATCGAACTGGCCTACAAAAAGGTAGAATAACTCACAAACCCTCTTTAATCTAAGTATCCGAAACACCCCTTAACTAAGATCGTTTAAAATTAAAGATAAAACTAGCCAACCTAGGGTCGAAATAAGCAAAGCATAGGGAGACAAAAAAAGACGCTTATATTATAAGTTATAAAGCTGCAAAAAGATACTGTAGCACCAACACAGGACTAGATATGCAAAAGTGAATTTTGATGATCTCTAAATAAACTTAAATTTAGGTCAAGTAATTCAAAGAAAATAGAGAAAAGGCAAAAAAAATAATAACAAAGAATAGCAAAGTTCCATCACGTATGCTCTTTACATTTGTAGAACAATTTGTTGCAAGCCTCCAAATTCCATAACAATAGAAGCAATAATTTGCTTCTTCAAATAGTAATGTCCATAATAGAAAAAGAACTATAAAATCAACAAAAAAAAAAATTTAATTAACGTGATGTTCAAGTTTACTTAATCTTAGTTATATTAGGAATCCTAGTTTAATATTAAGTCCGATTAGATTAATTCCTTATTGTCAAAGATTGAAGCTAGTATCAATATGTCTCGATTGTAAGACTAAGTTAGCCAACAAATAAAAATAGAAAATCTTTCTCCTCTCCTGTATCAAACATGCTCTATTCTCTTTTGTTTTTCTGATTTTTTTCCTTGACACAACTTTTTCAAGCACATGACTAAGATAAAGTGGCATTACAGCTTGAAACTCAAAGGGGGCTATACCAGAAAAAAAAGAAAAAAAATCAGCTATTGAAATTAAAATCAACGGAATAAGACATGAGTGCACTAAGTACACTAATTCAACAACAATCATACGTGTCAGTCTCTGAGGGTAAGAACTATGATTTTTGGTGTGTATCTTTCTTGATTTATAGGACTTAGTAGAGGAAGGATTGAACCTGAATCAACAAAAAATTATTCAGAGAATTTATTCAGAGAAAACAACAAAAAGACCCCAGTGCTCTTACGAAAATCCAACAAAGAGCGTCTAACTCAAATTTTCCAAGAATTATTGGTGCAACAAAAGCAAAAGAGGCGTGGGATATTCTTCATAATGAATTCAAAGGAGTTCAAAAGTGAGAATCTCTAAACTTTAAGATCTCAAAAGAGATTTTGAAAATATCAATTTGAAAGAAAATGAAACCATGCAAGAATTTTCAAATAGATTTATAGAACTTGTGAATCAAATGAAAATATATGGTGATCAAATTAAGGATAAGAAAATAGTTGAAAAGATGCTGATATGTTTTCTTGAAAAATTTGATCCTATTATTTCTATTATAGAAGAGAGAAAAGATCTTTCTACAATGACGATTCAAGAGTTGATGAGTTCTTTGAAATCTTTTGAGTTAAGATTGTTGTAATGCTTTGGAAAATCTGTTGAGAGTATGTTTCAATCTAAGTTTAATTTTAATTAAAGCAATTCTTCAAAAAGTGATAGACAAGAAAGCGGAAGTGAGAGAGGAAAAAAAGGAAGTGCAGGAAGAGAACAATTTAATTAAGATAAAAGAAGGGTCATAAATGCAACAAAGATGCAATATTCTCAAAAAGAGCAATCATGTAGAAAAAGATTGTTGGTTCATGTTGAGTACTAGAAAGTGTATATTTATAAAAGAAAAAATCGTCATTTTATACTTCAAGTCTCACTAACATCCCTACTTTTATACATTTAAGTCCTTTTTGATTTAATTATGTGTGTTTTATTTTAATTAAATATTTTATTTATTTTAGTGGCAATTTTAATTAAGTATCTTACTTATTTTAGTGGCATCATGGTCATTTCACAATGAACAAAAGATCAAAGACCAAAACGGACATCAATTTTGGACTCAGGACAATTTAAAACCTTAGTAGGAACATAAAAGGGTAAACGACATTGTTAACATATATGGTACTAATCATGGTAATGTTCACGATACTATTCATATATACGGTCCGATGACATATTGTTGATCGATGACGTGGCATTGACTAATGACGTGGCACCGACCTATGATGTGGTAGCGTTCAATTGGACGAATGATATGGCAGTGACTGCTTATGTGGCGTTGATGTTGACCGATGATGTGTCACGACCCTATTGGACTAAAATATTGATGTGGTGTTAACCGGTATGCATTTGAATATGCATTTGAAGTATGGTTCATGAGGAGTGGATCTCTTGTAATTTTTTTCTTATTTAAAAAAAAGTGAATATGCATTTGAAGGTAAATTTTTTTTTTCTTTTCTTTAAATTTCTGTAATTTAATTTTCAAGTTATTTTTTTCTTTTTAATTTTTCGTTTATCTTGTTAATTTATTAATTTTTTTTAATTTTAGTTAATTTATTTCGCGTATTTTTTGAATGTATTTTCATAGTAAGGTTGTAACAGTGTGATAAGGTTATTATCGTAATTTCTTTTTCTTCTTTATTTTTATTAGTTTTGTTCTCTTTTTTTTTTCTTTGCATGTATGGTCGAAGGTCACAATTACCTAATCTTGAGTCTATAGACCTTGAACTAGAAAAAATACTTTGCACACAAAACACATTGCAATTAAAAATAAAATTGACATGGATTTGAAAAACAAACAACCAGAACCATAAGAGAGGCTATTTAATGACTATTTCAGTCCCTTAGCTAACTTGAGCACATCATGCATAAGATATCTAAATGTAGCTGCTAGGAGTTTTGAGTGTGCTAAATTGTCTCCCAACATTCTATGGCCAAGAAAATGAGGACCCATATAATCATTTAAATGATTTTCATGCTATTTGTCAAACTTTTAAATATGAGAATTTTTCAGATGATGATGTTAAACTTACATTATTCCCATTTTCTTTAAAGGATAAAGCTCGTTCATAGTTCAATACATTACCTGCTAATAGCATTACATCTGGGAACAAATGGTAACAAAATTTTTGAATAAATATTTCCCAGTGCATAAAACCAATGCTATTTGTAAGAAATTTCAGAGTTTACCTAGAGAGAGGACGAGCAATTTTTCGAAGTATGGAAGTAATTCAGTGGGCTACTTTTGAAGTGTTCACATCATGGGTACGAGAAATGACACCAATACCAATACATTTTGGAGGGATTATTACCACATGTGCAAGAATGACTAATGGCAAGAGGAGAGTTAATATCAAAAAGTACATCAGAAATTTGGGATTTTTTCCAGCAATAAATGGATAAATCCCAACAATGGAGTTGATCACTTAGGAATTATAAAAGAATTAAGGGAGTAAACGAGGTTCACATTGGCAAATCAAGTTCGGGAATTAAAGAAGTCAAAGAGATGGTTGAAGGTCTTTCCCGACAAATAAGATCGTTAACGACTGTAAATCAACAGAACCACGTGACCATGACTCATACTCAGATCAAGCCAATGCCATAAGTGTAATGAGAAAGCCATCAAACTATAAACCCTTACTTAACACATATATTCTTGGATGGAGAGACTACGCCAATTTTCATGGTCTCAAGGGTTCTAACAGAATGGACCAGTAGCTCTAGCTCCACCAATGTAACTAATTCCTGAAGTTCCTTATGCCTTTCAGCCACTATTTAGACCATACAATCAAAACCTGAACTACCATTAACTTAGATCGTGGGAGGATGCATTCCATAATTTCAAGAATCTTACTCACTTCACGATCAGCAGTAAAACCGCACCATTAACGAACTATGAAATGAGATGAGTGCAAGCTTTAACTCACAAACCAAATCCGTTTCAAACATCGAAGAAATGGTAGGACAACTTACCTCTTCAATTCAAACCTTGGCAATGACTGTTGAGAAATGTAAATTTCCAAGTCAACCAGTACTTAATCCTAAAGGAGTGCATGAAATAAGTACTAGTTCACTTCAGCAGCATAGAGAGGTCAAAGCCATTATGACCTTGCAAAAAAGGAAAGAAGTCGACAACAAAGTGGAGATACCAGTGACAGAAACAACTCATATTGTACCTGTAAATGCTGAGAACTCAAGAAACCAACCCACGAGAATACGTTCCTAAAGTTCTATTTCCCCAGAGATTTGCTAAAGCAAAGAAAGAAAAATCCATAAGTGAGATTTTTGAGATCTTTAAATAGGTAAGTGTTAACATCCCTTTGCTTGACGCTATAAAACAAGTGCCATCTTATGTCAAGTTTCTTAAAGACCTTTGTACTAAAAAGAGAAACATTCGCGTTCAAAAGAAGACCTTTTTAATAGAAAATGTTAGCTCTATACTACAACACAAAATTCCTCTAAAATACAGAGACCTAGGTTCCCCCATTATCTCATATAGCATAGGGAACCGCATAATTGAGAATACTTTGTTGGACTTAGGAGCTAGTGTAAATCTGTTGCTTAACTCAATTTTTGTGAAACTTGGACTAGGAGAATTACACCAAACTCTAGTAGTGTTATAGCTTGCAGATCGGTCCACGAAAATACCTTCTAGTATTGTAGAAGACGTGGTTATTCAGTAGATTAATTTTATTTTCCTATGTATTTCATTGTAATTGACACTGAACCAGTCCAGGATTCAAAGAAGCACATCCCTATTATCCTAGGCCGACTTTTCTTGGTAACTACTGATGCTCACATTCAATGCAGAACTAGAAATATACAGTTGTTCTTTGGTAATATGACTATTGAGCTCAATATCTTCAACATTGCCAAACAACCTCACAATGCAGACGATGGAATTGTTGATATGGATTTAATAGAAGTATTAGTTGATAATACTTTTTTTTTCAAACCTTAGTAATGACCGTTTACAAACATGTTTAACTTATTTTGGTTTGGTTTTTTATATTGACAAATCAGTCGATGAAGTCAATGCCTTAGTTGATTTTGCACCATCTATGGACATAAATAAATGAAAGTCAAGAGTTTACGAATTAGCACCATCAGGGATGAAACTCAGCCCATCACCAGAATCACCACCAATATTTGAGCTCAAACCATTACCCAACACTTTGGAATATGCGTTCTTTGGAGAAGAAAACACTCTACCTATAATCATCTCTTCATCCCTAAATGACGAACAAAAAAGTAAGTTGTTGGAAGTCTTAAAAGAGTATAAAGGAGCATTCGGATAGACCATAGCTGACATAAAAGGTATAAACCCAGTAGACTACATGGATTACATTCACTTTGATGAAAATGCTAAACCTACTAGGGAAATGCAATGTCGGTTGAACTCTAACATTAAAGAAGTTGTTATAACTGAAGTCCTTAAAGTATTAGACGTAAGTATCATTTACCCAATTTCTAATAGTTCATGGATCAGCCCTGTGCAAGTTGTCCCAAAAAAATCAGGAGTCACGGTAGTTACCAATGCTGATAATGAATTGATACCCACTAGAGTGACTACGGGGTGGCGTGTATGCATTGATTATAGAAAGCTAAATTTTGTCTCACGTAAAGATCATTTTCCTTAACTATTTATCGATCAAATGCTTGATAGATTAGCAGGTCATAAATTTTATTACTTTCTAGATGTCAATTCAGGATACAAACAGATTTCCATAGCACCAAAAGATCAAGAGAAGACCACTTTCACTTGCCCTTTTGGCACTTTTGCATATAAGAGAATGCCATTTGGATTATGTAATACACCTACTATATTTTTTCTGATATAATTGAACAATTCCTTAAAGTCTTTGTGGATGACTTTTCTGTCTTTAGTGATTCATTCGATCAATGTTTACATCATCTAACACAAGTTTTACAAAGATATATTGAGAAGAATTTGGTCTTAAATTGGGAGAAATGTCATTTTATGGTAAAACAAGGTATTGTTCTCGGTCACATCATTTCGAGAAAAGATATTGAGGTTTATAAAGCCGAGGTGGATCTCATTTTCAATCTTCCTCCACCTAAAATAGTCAGAAAAGTAAGATCTTTCATTAGGCATGATGGTTTTTATAGATATTTCATTAAAAATTTTAGCAAAATTTCTAGACCCTTATGTAATCTATTTGCTAAAGATGTATCTTTTGTTTTTTATGATTCATGTCATGTGGCATTTGAAAAACTAACACAGTTGTTGACATTATCACCCATTATTCAGCCTCCAAACTGGAACTTACCATTTGAGCTCATGCGTGATGCATCTGATTATGCAATAGGAGTAGTATTAGGACAAAGATTTGATTGAATTCCCCATGTCATTTACTATACTAGTATGACATTGAATGATGCACAGTCGAACTATTCAACCACTAAAAAAGAAATGATAGCAGTAGTATTTGTATTAGAGAAATTTCAATCTTATCTGACTGGTTATAAAATAATTGTGTTCACAGATCACGCTGCTCTTAAATATCTTATCACAAAGAAAGATGCAAAAACTAGACTAATTCATTGGGTGTTATTTTTACAGGAATTTGACTTGAAATTTAAAGATAAGAAAGGTACAGAAAATGTTGTGGCTGACTATCTCTCTCGTCTCCATTTTGACACAATTATAGAACTATTGCCATTGAATAAATCATTTCATATAAACAATTGATGAGTATGGAAATATTACTATGGTATGCTGATATCATTAATTATCTTATTACAGGTCAACTTCTTGAACATTGGACTGAGTAGGACAAGGCCAACGTTTTTGCGGAAATAAAGAATTTTTTTTGGGATGACCCTTATTTGTTCAAGTATTGGGCAAATCAAATTGTCAGATGATGTGTCCTAGAAAATAAATTTCAAAATATCCTTTTATTCTGCCATGAACAAGCTTATAAAGGCCATTTCAGCGCTAAAATAACTGCTATTAAAGTTTTACAATGATGCCACTAAACTCAATTTTAGTGGTTGGGACTTTTTATATATGGGGTTTCGACTTTATGAGACCCTTTCCCCCTTCTTTTAGAAATCAATACATATTGGTTGCTATTGACTACGTATCAAATTAGGTAGAAGCAATTTCATATAGAACTAATGATAACAAAGTGGTGATAGGATTTTTGAAAAGTAACATTGTTTTATGCTTTGGATTCCCTCGAGCAATAATTAAAGATGGTGGTGTCCACTTTTGCAACAAATCATTCAAAGCTCTTTTTACAAAATATTCCATCACTCACAAAGTGGCAACCCCATATCATCTGCAAACAAGTAGTCAAGTTGAAATCTCCAATCGAGAAATAAAGCACATATTAGAAAAAATAATGAGACTAGACAGAAAAGATTAGTCATTAAGACTCGATGATGCGTTATGGGCATATAAAATGGCTTTCAAGACCCTGATTGGAATGTCACCTATAGGCTAGTGTATGGAAAAGTTTGCCACCTACCTGTGAAACGCGACCATCATGCGTACTGGGCCATCAAGAAATTCAACTTTGACATACAGCAAGCTAGCTCAGAAAGACGATTATAGCTGGTAGAACTTGAAGAAATTTGCAATGATGCATACGAAAATGCCAAGATTTACAAGCAGTGAATGAAAGCTTTCATGACAAATAAATTATGAGAAAATCTTTCACCCCCGGTCAAAAACTGCTTTTATTCAATTCTCACTTACACCTATTCCTAGGCAAGTTACGCTCTCGATAGTCTGGCCCATTTATTATTGACATTATTTTTCCACATTGGGTAATTAAAATTAAGAATCCAAAGAATGGTGTCACTTTTAAAGTTAATGGTCAAATATTAAAGCCATATCTAGGGTACCAATCACATGTAGAGGATACCGAAATAAATTTGAGTAACTCACTAAGTTTGAATTGAGATTTTTTTTTCTTTTTGGTGAGTTGATTTTTTCTTTTCTTTTCTTTCTTTTTACTATTCTTTTGCTAATTGAAATTATTTTGTATAAATCTATTTATTTAACCATTAAGTTTTCTTTCATCATTATTAATCATGAGTGCCTCAGCTAGACAGATCCTCTTAGACCTTCTTAGACAACTTCAACATGTAAAATATCATCTCAAAGGCCTGATACGATTTTGAAAAACATATTATATTTGGGATCTACAACCACCAGCGTTAGTATCCCATGTTGAGGCTTTAGAAAGACAATTCAGAGACATTGAGGGAGGTATCTACGACATCCAATTGGAGCTTGAGGTAAATTCAATGATACGACGATTGTAATTTTCTTTGTGTGTTTTAGTTTGTTACTCAGTTTGTGTTCTTTAGTTTGTTACCCCGGTTAAGTGGCGGAAAACGGTACTCCGCGACAATCAAGTGACAATCAAGTCGAAATTCATGGTTTTTAGGAAGAAAACGCCTATGGCCCATATATATAAGCATCGTTTTACTACATTGTGACGGATACATCAGGAGTTATGTCTTCCCCATGTTCGACAAGCATAATACCCTTTTGTCATACACCCAGACAAATTTCCATAAGCTGGAAAGTCATTGATCGTCCATAGTAAGATAGCTCGCAAGTTGAGGAATTCTTTTCTATAAACATCATATGCCTCAACACCAACAGCCCATAAAGACTGCAAGTCGTTAATTAATGGTGCTAGGAACACATCAATGTAATTCCCTGGTTGTTATGGTCTAGAAATCAATAATGATAACATCATGAATTTCCTTTTCATACACAACCATGGAGGAAGATTATAAGTTATAAGGACAACTGGCCAGCAACTGTATGTATTGCTTAGGAGCTATATGGATTGATTCCGTCAGCTGAAAGGGCAAGACGGAGATTTCTAGATTTAGAAGCAAAGGAATGCCATTTATCATCCACTAACTTCCAAGCTGGTGAGTCAGCTAGATGACGAAGCTTGCCATCAACGTTTCTTTCATTTGCATGCCAAGTTAAGCCCTTGGCAGTTTGTGGTAATTGGAATAGCCGCTTAAATCTAGGGATGAGTGGGAAATACCATAAAACTTTTGCGGGAACCCCTCTCCTATATTTTTCCTTAGAACCATCTTTTTTCTGCCACCATGATACTCTACAAGTAGGACATTCAGAAAGGTTCTCATATTCCTTTCTATGTAGTACACAATCATTTGGGCAAGCATGTATTTCTTCATACTGCAAGCCCAAGGCAGACATAGTTTTTTTTGCCTCATATGTACACCTAGGCAATGTATTGTTCTCTGGTAACATGTCAACAAGGAGACTCAATAATTCTGAAAAGCTAGTATCGGACCAACCATATTTTCCCTTCAAGTTGTATAGCTTAACCAATGCACCTAACCTAGTATATTTTTACGAACTCAGGTACAAAGGTTTCTCGGCATCTTCTAATAACGATTTGAAGTTCTTAGGATCATCATCAAAATGCTTTTAAGCATCATTAATCATGTTTATAGCCTCAGCTTGATTAAGGTACATGTTTTGTAGGTCAACTTGACCACCTTTATCAATTTTTGTCATACCAGGTTCGGTTTCCCCATGCCAAGTCCAAATAATATAACTCTCATCAGAACCCTTAAAAAATAAATAGTCTCTAACTCTCCTAGAAGGATAAAATGCTAGGTTTTTACATTTGGTGCAAGGACACCTTATAAAATCACCATTATCAGATTTTCAATTGCAAAATCCATGAACATATCCACACCAACAATATATTTTGCAGACAATCTATGACATGTTATCCAAGACTTTTCTATTTTATAAACCAAAAACAGCTCTTGATACAAAAGTAAAAATGTAATAAAATATTAGAAAAAAATAAAATGACAGAATACATGCAAAATCTTATTCTTTTTTAAGGTTCCAGGACAAATACTATAAAAGCAGCAGCCAATAATTTATGAATAACTTCAATTAAAATAAAGAAAACACCTATCAACACCCATTATTATCCTAGAATAAAATGCCAGTATAAAATTTTTATTTATATTACTATAATAAAACCAAATATGCTATTGATCATGTTATGTATTTAATTACAAATAATCATTATTTAATTTTGGCTACTGATCATGTGTATATTTAATTGCACATGATCAAATTTAATATTTTAATGGAAAAACAAAAATAAAATAGACTTCACTTTCATTAGTTTAATGAAATAGGCAATGTCATGCAAGGGAAATGGAATAAAAAAATAGACATATAGTACTCAAGTAGCCAAAAAGTAATATTATACAGGGCCAGAAAAGCAGTCATATATCTATGTACCTGCTTGATTATGCACCTTAAATGTCTTTTTTTAATTGAGTATTTTACAGCCACTTGTCTCCAACCTGAAGAATATATAAACTGAATATTGATTATTTTTCTTTTTTAACTTTACAATGCAAAAATAAAAAACACACAAGTATCAAACAATTTGGGGGACCCATGTGTGTAAAAAATGCAGCACATAAAGGCCCTCATTGTGACTTTGACTATTTGAAAAAACAGTCAGGACCACAAACCAAATAAGCAAACAAAGTCCACAAATTGTAGGAAAAAAAAAATGTTCGGGACCACAACCAAAACTATTGTAATAAACAATATATACCAACCAATTGTTTTCTTTATGGCAGCAACAAATTACACAAAAGGACAACATTGTTTAAACCTTTGCGAAGCCTACTACACATAAAGACAATCCGAAGCTTTACACACAATCTATGCAAAATTATAATCACATGCAATTCAGGGCTTAACGCACAATCCATGTGGAGTCAATATAAATTTCTTTAACACCAAAGAAATATAGACAGTACCACCTATAGAGTCAAAAGATGCAAACCTCAAGGTATTTTAATTTCACTCATGCAGCAACAAAAACCAATAGCTTCTTTTGTGATAATAGTGGCCTCAACCTTATGGCCAGATCTTTAACTGTAACAAGTACATAAGAAGTGTTAGAACCTAAAAAATTTAAATAAAAAAAAGATTAAGAACCAGGACAACTCCCAAACATTAAGAATAATTATTTAGGGAACCACTGGATCTATATATATTTTCACGGCTAAAATTTAATTAGGTTCCGTTAGAATAACACCCAAATCTAAAAAGCATCACATGTATTACCACTTAAAATCAGCCAGGGATATAACATTGCAAATTAAATAATTGAGTGAGGCTTTTGATGCACTTACTTTTTCTCCTTCTTCTCATCTCCTTCTTCTCTTTCTTCTCTTTCTTCTCTAATAACAATTGGTGAATAACTACTAATGAGTGTCGGCTTGGAGAGATTTTGTAATTAAATTCGTAATGGGTGGAGAGATTTTCTTCGTTCGATTGATTTTCTCTAGTTGGGTGAAAAATAGGGCAATGCTTCTTCTGCATTTTAGAGGGTGGAGAACGAAAAAGAAAAAGGGCTGTTTTCGTAGCACGCTTGAGAGGGTGGAGAACAAAAAAGAAAAGGGGTTGCAATCGTTGCACACTTCACCAATTTTGCTAAGTGTTGAAACAATATTTCCAAAAGAAAAACAATGTCGTTTTGCTTTTCTTTTTAGTTTAAATTATTCAATTAAAAACGCTTTCACTGGTTCTAAAGCCAAGCAAAACGATGGTGTTTTGTTCTTTTTTTTAATTTAAATAATATAATTACAAAGGGCATTCGCTTGTTCCAACACTTAGCAATTTTGTTCTTTTTTTGCTAAGTGTTGGAACGTTCTTTCCAAAGCAAACGATTATGCTTTTTTTAATTACATAACAATGGAAACCTTGTAAATAAATTAAGTTATACATTAATGAAATATTTTTAAATAATTAACAATGACCATTTTGTAATACTTAAAATTTTAAAAATTAACAAATTACATGTTGAAACAATTTAAATATTTTTTTAAATAATTCACTATAGTCCATCACAAGTTCGTATCATGTAGATAAAAAAATTTAAATGACACGCCGTTTTAAATTTTTTTAAAAATTCAAATTAATCAACCATGACATTTATCCATCATCAGTTTACGTCTGTTGTCTATCAATCATGAATGCATCGTGAAGGCATGATATATTCTATGTATTGCAAAAATGTCATAACTTCATGATACAATCGTGACATATCCATATCTGTCATAAAAAATCTGTCATAGATCAGCGCGTTTTTAGTAGTGATAGTTACTCTATCCACTTTTTAAAAGACATGAACAAGTATTCGCTTACAATTCAAATAGTGAGTAAATAAATAAATAAAGAAAAGATAATTGGCATTACAAAATTACACAATTTAAGAACAAACTCACTTTTACAAAACGCCACCATATGAGATATAATAGCTCATTTACACGACAATAACATATAAGATAGTAGAATTAGGAGAACAAACCCACATTCTTGATGTGTTTAGCCTACTAATGATCAATTTCTCTAAAATAGCCTCTAGATTATGAAAAAACCAACATTACTACTAAGATTTAGTTCGAAATTAAGTTACCTTTTAATCTACAAATGATCTGAAATGGGTGTCTACCAAAGCACTTTATTTATTTCACTTTCAAAATTAAGCAAAAATGAGTGTTATTAAATACTTTAGCTGTAGTGATTTCAAATTAAACATAAGCATTAGGTTAACAAATAGACATATAAGAGGAAAATTGAGCTTGAATAGGGAATTGGTGAGTACTGCCATACTTTTGGAGGGATTCAACTAGATGGCCAAGCAAATCTAGTTTGAAAGGGCAAGTTCATTTTTGTAATAATCATCGTAATTGTTGTCGCTACTGTCAAGGGAATTAGAATCCTTAGAGAATCCACTAATTCCTTTGAATGCTTCTTTATTAAGTCCGCATTGGGAGGAGCTGTGGGTGAATAAACAAAATTAAGGTTGTTGTTAAGTCTGTTATTTATAGAGTTGGCATCTTATGACAAGTCTAGTTAAATTGAAATTTTATTTATTGCGTATCTTGTAATAGAGATTAATTTATTAATTCCCTAATTTAGTGGGATTCCAATTTATTTGGAATATTTATTTCCTAATTTAATTAGATGTCTAATTTTGGAAGTCAATTAATGATGGAATTCTATAATTGGGGCATGAGATCTATTTAAAGTAAGAAGTTGGTTCAAATAGAAAGTTTATTAAATGCTCTATATATTTCTTGAGAGACAAGCAAGGCAAGAAGATTGGATTTATTCCTATTCAGATTTATAAGAATTATAAGAGGAAAGAAACCCTTATTTGAAAAGAATCCAAGTCTTTTAAGACTTGTTATTTTTTGTGAAACCTTAGTACCTATATAAAAAGAGGTATTTCATAATTGAAGGCACGCAACACAGAGCATAAAGTAAAGAAGCAAAATTTGGCCTCCTCCCTAGAGTATCCAGATTTGACGCCTAATGTTTTGTTGATTTGTTTTCTTATCTTCTTTTCATCTCTATGGAGAGTCTATGTGGATCTTATATCACTAGACATTGAAGAATTGAAGAATTACTATTGATCATTTTGCGAAGTGCCTTGAGGATCATTGATCAAGAGGGATAACAAGTATTTAAGAGAATCATATTCAGTCTAAAGTTGAGTAAACTATATGGTGTAAACTGTAAGTGAGAGTCTTAAGTTTCGTAAATCCATAAGTTGTAATATCTCAACTTTGTGAATTGCTTTTCATTTAGGCGTGGCCTCGTGGAAGTATGATTGATTAATTCAAACCACATAAAAATCTCTGTGTCATTTAATTTTGTAATTTATTGTGCTTTTAGAAAATTAATATTTTTTATACGGATAAACAATAACCGTGAACAGTGCCCATGAGCAGTGACGGTGAACAATATTTTCAAAAATTAATTAAGTTGTTAATTCTGGGTTTTCAATTACCTACATCTATTTGTAATATATCTAAATTCTTTTCAATTGGCATCAGAGCAAGACACTAACTGTTTATTTACTGAGATTCTTGGAACTTAGATCTATTTTATAGGTCTGCATTTGCAAAGAGAGGGGGGCTCTTTGGCTCGTCCACCTATACTAAATAGGACGAATTATGCTTATTGGAAGCAAATGATGGAAATCTATCTGAAAGCTATTGATGAAAGAGTTTGGCAATACGTACTTATTAGATATACTCCACTACCAGAATTAATGAAGATGGTGTAGAATCTTCAAACCCTGTAAGAGAATGAACTAATGATAAACTCGATGCATTTGGATATAATGTAAAAGGACTAAAAGCTATTGTCAATGGAGTTGACGTGTTTCAACACCAACTAATTTCGACATGTAAGATATCTAAAGCTGCTTAGAATATACTCTAATGTATTTTTTAAGGCGACAGTACGGTAAAACGTTCTAAACTTAAAAACCTTGCATCTGATTTTGAAACTTTGAAAATGCATGAACATAAAACTATATCTGAATTTAATTCTAGAATCCTTCCTATGGTTAATGAAAATTTTTTTCTCTTGGAAAACTTATTTCTGAGGTAGAAATTTGTAAAAAAAATCTTAAGATCTACCATGACTAGGAGTTCACTTATAGGAAAACTAATGGTTTATACGACTAACTAGTTGAATTTGAATCCCAAGAAAGAAAAAAGTGTTGCTTTTTAGGCTAAAACACAGATTTCCACCATTAAACCAAGATGATGGTCTATATTTGTACTTAGATAATTCACTTGTACTCATTGCAAATAATTTCAAGAAGATGTTGAAAAAGAAGAACCTTAACAAGCCAAAGAAAACTTCTACATCAATGGCTCCAACGGCTTAAAAAGGTTCTTTTAACTCTAATTATAAATTGTTTGATTTTAACAAACTTGAGGATATTCGATGCAGAGAATGTGGAGGCATAGGACACATACAAGCACAATGTACTAATACTCTTACGAAAAAAGAAAGCAATGCAATCCACTTACAGTGATGATGATTCTAATGATAGCATTGATAAAGAAGACCTTGTTGTCCATAATAAAATGTCCAAATATAATAATGGCAGTGAACAAGAATCCAATGTCAGAGAGGCATCCATATCTAAACCCTTGCACTTAGCTCCTTGCAAGGACGACACTAATTCTTGTTTTGACACAATTATGCAACATATTAACAAGAATAATAATTCAGATAGCGACGTCAATGAATTTCAACAAATGACAAGAAAGCTTTTTATAAAAGCTACAAGATGATGTTCGCTAAATAGGAAGAAGTCTACAATGAGAATGTGACCTTGATGACTTAAGTATCTAATCTTTTAGATGATAAGCGAAACTTAAGAGTAAGGTAATTCATTACAAGTCTTTACTTGCTGACAAAGATAATTAATTGCTTACAGTGACCATAAAATTAGAGAACACTAAAAAGTCACTCAAAATGATGAATTCTAAAACTCAAAAGTTAGATCATATCTTATCAATTCGCTAGTCTAGCCTAGATCATCATGGTCTTGGATATCAAGATGGTAAAGACTAAAATTCTCAAGGTGCTTTTGTTAGAGCTTCTCAACTTACAGCTTCTCCACCAACAGTTAAAGTTCCATATCTTTAAAAAGTTAAAGCTGTTGTACATTCTTCACCAATTCACCAAGGTAAGAACAATAGGTTTATTTCCACTTGTCATTTTTGTTATATGAAAGGACATATAAGACCTAATTGCTTCAAGCTCATAAAATATATGAAAAATGCTAAGTTCTTTAATTATTCTTATGGAAAACCTAAGATAATACCTAGACCTAAGGTTGAGACAAGTGAAAATAAACCCAGAACCACTTGGATAAGGAAGACTCATTATAGAGCTTTTGTTTCTTTTATTTCCTTGAGAACTTATACTAATGACTTTTGGCATTTTGATAGTGGTTGTTCTAGATACATGACAGGTGATAGAAGTGCCTTGATCAATTATCAAAAAGTTGATCGAGAAAATGTAATTTTCGGTAACTTTCGCTGATGGTATGAAAAGCCGAGTACTTAGAAAAGAAACTTTGAATGTAGAAGGTTTTCCAAAACTTGACAATATTCTATATATGGAAGATCTCAAAGCAAATTTACTCAGCATTAGTCGAATTTATGATCAAAATTTGGTTGTCAACTTTAATAGGAATAAATGTCGCGTTCTCGATATTCATAGAAATTGCATTTTGAAAGAACATTGATCATCTGATCATTTTTAAAAATTGGCTAGCTCAATTATTTGTCATATGACCACTCTTAATAACACAAAATTATGGCATCAAAAGTTAGGTCACTTGAACTGCAGATTACTTACTAAAATTGTGAAAAAATTTATTATAAAAGAAGTTTCAATTCCTAAAAAGAAACAACCTGGAATATGTGGTTCATGTCAATATGGGAAACAACAAAAAACGTCGCATAAAGCCATTTAGGATAGAGCAACATCAAAAGTACTACAACTACTTCATATGGACCTTATGGGACTAATACAAGTTGAAAGTTTGGCTAAAAAAATGTATGCATTTGTGTGTGTAGATGATTTCTCTAGGTATACATGGGTTGACTTTATTAAAGAAAAATCTGATACATTTGATGTGTTCAGAAAACTATGTGAAAAGGTTAAAAATGAGTAAAATTACAATATTGTTAAAATTAGAAGTGATCACAGGAGAGAATTTGAAAACTCCAGTTTTGAAGAATATTGTAATTTACATAGAATTTCACAAGAGTTTTCCTCACCTATTACTCTAGAATAAAATGATGCTGTAGAAAGAAAAAATATGACCTTGTAGGAAATGGCATGAGTGATGTTAAACTCGAAGAAAGTTTCAAGGAAATTATGGGCTGAAGCACTTAACATTGCTTGCTTCACAATTAATCGGGTCTATCTTCGTCCATGTACTAAGAAAACTCCTTATGAGTTATGGAAAGGTAAAAAATCTAATGAAAGTTACTTTCATATTTTTGGGAGTATGTGCTTGAATGATCGCGAACATCTTGGTAAATTTGATTCAAAAGTGATGAAGGTGCTTTTCTTAGTTATTCTAATAATAGCAGAGTATTCTGTGTTTATAATATGAGAACCCAAAATATTATTGAATCTGCAAATGTGGTTATTAATAATTATCAAGATTTTGTAGATTACTCAATTGAGGAAGAGATAACCAGTCTTTTAGAAACACCAAATATTGTTGTAACTACTCCTGAAGATTGAGTTATTGAGAAAGGTCAATTGAGTGAACCTTCTTCAAACGAAAAGAACCTGTTGAAGAAGACGCATCTAAGGAAACCCCGGAGAATGTGAAGAAGAAAATTTTAAAACTCCAGAAAACCATAGACCTACAAGACCCTAACAGAAAGGAACCATTATCAAGAGTTAAGAAAAATCACCCATCTAATCTTATTCTAGGTAATCTTGATGAACAAATGGTCAAAAGGAAAAGGTATGCAAATATGGTAAGATTTACTTACTTTATATCTTTAACTGAACCTAAAAATGTTAAGGATGCTGTAGTTGATAAATTTTAGGTTAAAGCTATACCATAACAATTAGAACAATTTGAGCAAAATGATGTATGGATGTTAGTACCTAAACCAAGTCACACTAATGTTATAAGAACTAAATGGATTTTTCAGAACAAAACTAATGAATTTGGTAACAAAGTGAGAAATAAAGTTAGGTTGGTTGCAGAAGACTATATACAAATTGAAGATGTTGACTTTTAGGAAACCTTTGCACCTATTACTAGACTCGTTTTGTTTTTGTAGTTTCTTGCTTAATAAGTTCTAAATTATTTCAAATGGATATTAAGAGTACTTTTTTTAATGGCATCTTAAATGAAAAGCTTGTGTTGAACAATCTAAAGGTTTTGAAAACTCTCATTTCCCAAACCATGTTTTTAAATTGAAAAAGACTTTTTATTATTTAAAGTAGGCTCCTCGAGGCTCATATGAAAGGTTGACCAAATTTTTGCTTGAAAATGACTATAAGTAAGGGGAAGTAAATAGAACACTATTTATTAAGCAATTTAATCTAGGATTTTAGTTGTTCCAATCTATATTGATGATATAGTGTTTGGTTCTACTTCTTTTGATCATATGCAAGAATTTGTGAGTCAAACGAAAAGGGAATTTGAGTTGAGCATGGTAGGAGAATTGACTTACTTTTTAAGTTTACAAGTGAAACAAATGGAGAATGGAGTTTTTATTAATCAAAGTAAGTATGGCAAGAGTTTAGTTAAGAGATTTAGCTTAAATTCTGCAAAACAAATGAGAACTCTTATGAGTACTAATACCAAGTTAACTATTGATGGTAGTGGTTCAAGTGTTGATCCTAGTCTTTGCAGAAGTATGATTGGTAACATACTTTATTTGACTACAAGTAGACCTGACATATGTTTTAGTGTTGGTGTGCTAGGTACCAAGCAAATCCAAAAGAGTCACACTTAGCTGCTGTCAAACGAATCACTCCTTTTGTCAGTGGAACATTTAATGACGGTATTCCTTACACTAATAACATTAATTTAAGTCTTGTAGGATATAACGATGCAAATTGGGCTGGCAATACTGATGATAGAAAAAGCACCACTGGAGGATGTTTTAATCTAAAAAATAACTGAGTGCCATGGTAGAGTAAGAAACAAAATTCAATTTCTCTATCCATGGATGAAGTTGAACGTATTGCAGCTGGAAGTTGTTGCACACCCAATTGCCTTTGATGAAATAAATGCTTGCACATTATGGCATGGTTTAGGATACTTTAACTATGTTTTGTAATAACACAAGTGTTATCAATATTTCTAAAAATCTTGTTCAACATTCTTCATCATCACTTCATTGGAGATTTAGTTGAAAGCAAGATCATGTCTTTAGAATACATTGATATAGAAAATAGCCTGCAGATATCTTCATAAAAGCTCTAGAATCCAAATGATTTGATTCTTTAAGGAAAGCTTTAGGTGTGTGTTCCATGTAAGTTAATTTATATTTTTTTTTTTGCATTTAGATTTAAATCATGCATTTGTGCATTATATATAGGACATGCATTTATGAGTTTTTATCATTGTTTTTATGTTTTGTTTTTCCAAAAAAAAATTGATAAGTCTTGATTAATAATCAACAAATAGTTTTTCATGCTGTTAAAGATTTGAAAGTCTTGAATAAGTTTTGATTAGAGTTATTTAACCTTTCTTGAAAAACACTTGAATGACAATTTAGTATTTACTTTGACTCAAGGTTTTGATATTGATATGGTCTTTGTTGTTTGTCTTGATTCCTATCCTTAAGTAATTTGAGTCTCCATATCGCAAATATGATAGAGGACAAACTACCATGAGACGAAGGCTGCCTTAAGGGGTAGAGTAAAAGCTCCTAACTAAAGACTTTTTTTTTTAAAAAAAAAAAAAGCTATGCTATAAAAAAAAAGTCTGTCACAATTGAAAATGGCCAAAATTGGAGATCAATATAATAAGGTTAGTTTGACCAACTCTATATTTTATATTTAAGACTTTGACTATGAAAATTGATGAATTTTTGAAAAAAAAGGTTTAGATTAAGTTGTTTGCACACACACACACGTAAGCTTAAATTTCTCTAATATTTACTGATTTGAGAAAATTAGAGTCTTAATTTCATGGATTAATGCTTGTTGTGATAAATTCCCAGACATATTTTTCTTTTTCTTGTTTAATTTTGTATTAATGCATTTTTTAAAATAAAACAGTTCATGATACATGTGTATTCTCATGTTCTTACATGATATATGTTTTTGGATCTTAAGAGTTACATATTTTTAAGCAAAACTCAAATTTTTGTTTTCTAAGTGGATTGACAAACTCTTGCCCGTCACAACTGAGCATGTTGCGTTCTTTTGGCCATAACTTTGTCTACAGAGCTCCAAATTCAATTCTGTAAACTCCTGTAAAAAGCTAATTCAATAATCTTTCCAATCATATGTAGATAGATTCTGCTTCTATTGCATTTATTCTTAGTTGAATTTCAAATTTCTTTACTATGCATTCTTTGTCTGTTTCGTTAATTATTTGCACTTTGTTTTAGGTGTTTTCCTTTATGTTTATGACTTGTTAGTGTTGGGTTATGTTCTTTTGTTAATCTTGAATGAAATTGCATGCCAAAATTCTTCCATTTTGCAATCTTTTGGCAAAATAGTAGGAGTAGGTGTTCGTTTCAAGTCTTTAATTGCTTAATGCAATGAGTTAGGGGGAGTAGTATTTTCAGTTTTAGGGGGACTTTATCTTTTTATTGCTCTTGATTTTCTGCTTAATGTTGTCTTTCTATTTATTAAACAATAAAATTAGTATTTTATTTTAATTCTTACCTTGGTTTATTTAATTTTTTTTTTCTAGGAGTACCTTGGTTTATATAAATGAACTAACATGCTAATTGCCAATTATTTTGGTTAGTTCCTTATTGTAGTTTAAACTTGTTTTATATTCATATTTTAGCGCCAAGTTTCATGGAAGACTAGTGTTGGATTGCTTTTGCCACAAGAATGCCAAAGAGGGAGGTTGTTAAGTCCATTATTTATAGAGTTGACATCTTAGGGCAAGTCTAGTTAAATTAGAATTTTATTTATTGCGTATCTTGTAGAAAGGATTAATTTATTAATTCTCTAATTTAGTGAGATTCCAATTTATTTGGAATATTTGTTTTCTAATTTAATTAGATGTATAATTTAACAAGTAAATTAATGATGAGATTCTATAATTGGCATATGAGATATATTTAGAGCAAGAAGTTGGTTCAAATAAGAAGTTTATTAAATACTCTAGATATTTCTTAGGAGATAAGTAAGGCAAGAAGATTAAATTTATTCCTATTCAAATTCAGAGGAATTATAAGAGGAAAGAAACTCTTATTTGGAAATAATCTAAGTCTTTTAAGACTTGCTATTTTTGTAAAACCCTAGTGCCTACATAACGAGAGGCTAATTACACAATTGAAGGCACGCAACACGGAGCATAAAGTAGAGAAGCAAAATTCGACCTCCTCCATAGAGAATCCGAATTTAGCATATAATCTTGTGTAGATTTTTTTTCTTATCTTCTTTTTATCTCTGTGTAGAGTCTATTTAAATCTTGGATCACTAGACATTAAAGAATTGAAAATTACTATTGATCATTCTACGACGTACCTTGAGGATTGTGGATCAAGAGGGGTAGTAATTATTCAAGAGAAGCAGATTCAGTTTAAAATTGAGTAAATTATATGGTGATAAACTGTAAGTAAGAGTTTTAAGTTTGATAAATCTATAAGTTGTAATATCTCAACTTAGTGAATCGTTTTTCATCTGGGCATGGCCTCGTGGATGTAGAATTGATTAATTTGAACCATATAAAAATCTTCGTGTCATTTAATTCTGTAATTTATTGTGTGTTTGGAAAATTAATAATTTTGAAGAGCATGAACAGTAAATAGTGCCCATGAACAATAGTTTCGAAAATTAATTAAGTTGTTAATTTTGGGTTTCTAATTAACTACATCTACTTGTAATAGATCTAAATTCCTTTCAGCTGTACTTCAACATGGACTAGAATCCAATCCCATTATCACCGTTCTTGAACCAAATAGCTTTGGCACCGAAAAGGTTGTTATAAAAGCTCTACACTACCTTTCTCTTTGTAGTTTGATCAATGGTTTTAGGAATTTAATTAAGAATGATGGTGAAACGCCACATACAAAAATCAATGATGGATTGATAGTAAACCTTACAGTGGGGCAAGAGATGCGGTTGAGATGATTTGAGTGAATTTAATAAAGAAATAAAAATTTAGGACTTGAGATGGTAAAGTGCATACCATAATCAATTAGAAAAGTTACCCATATTTTTTAGTTTTTGGTTACTTCTGCTCCTAACAATTCGATTCATGAGTTGAATGGTTCATTTTTAAATCCAACATGTTTCTGGGGTCTTATTGCTTGATATTGTAATAGAAACAGTAGAAAATCATTTTTTCAATACAAGCATACAGCAAGGCTAAATAATTAACTCAAATTCTTGTTGAAGATCAGTAGCTTAGAAGAATACTATAATATTTTTCACTATAATTAGAATCTACAGAAGATGGTTGCAGTATTCTTTGCCATTTTCAATTGGACTCATCACATATTTGAGCATGTAATAAATCTTACTTTTATATAGGAAATGTGCAAGAGATGGAAACCCTAGACCATGGTCTATATAGAGAAAAATTTCTAGAAAATCCCATTTGTAAACTTTAATTAATTTTCATCCCTTTGTGAAAGCTTAAAATAGGGTTTGAGTTTAATGAGTATAGAGCTAGTATAGGAATTATTGATCTATATGCTTTTTAACTCTAAAAAGTGTAGACTCAATTGTCTCATGATACACCCACTAGACGCTAAAATATTATCAGCGGCATGTTTCGCGGACACTTTTTTGCGTCAAGAATTTTAGAGCTAGTAAATCCTAAAACTAAAATCCAATATTAGTAATTCTATATTACTATAATAGTAAATGATTATTTATTCAAGAAAATAATATAAAACACGATACTATAGTATAATAGAAATATTGATGCAAAAGCATCACAGAAATAATGATAAATTGTATGCCAATTGTTGCCACAACTTACTTAACCATGATATAATACTACTTGTTTCCGCAACTGACTTAACCTTGCTTTGATACTATATATATATGGGTTATCACTATCTACGTAACGAAGAACCACCAGCCACTATGCCCAAAATCAAGGAGCCATTTGGCCAAGTCACCAGCAGCCCACCTCCTCTATGATCTTCATATTTTAAAGCATTTTTCTGATGTGCTTGACTAAGCTTTGCCTAGACAATAGCACTAGCCCACTCTTGCCTATTTTCATGGCCTTAACTGGAGAGCTTTTAACCAACAAGCTTTATGCTTGACTGCCATTACCCAAAACACAGCTCATGTATGTAATCTAAGCGCAATTCGCATAGATTGGCTCTTATACATATCTCCTAGTGTGTCACATTGCACATTGCACATTTCCACACTAACTCTACATACTTTTCTCAAGCGCATGCTATCTACCTGTATATGTATTGACTATACATGCCCATGCACGCTACCCACAAACTTGTGCCATTGTCACACCTTATCCTGCACTCCATAATTGTGTTGCAAGCTTACTTACTGCCAACTTGCCTTACTTTAGCATACACCCATGCTCTCGTCTATAGTGCTACCCTTAACATAGTAAAAGGCCATAATACATGCCTCCGTATCAGTTTACGTAGAGGTAGGGACAAGCGTCTCTTGCAATAATCTTTATCATGACCCTTATATGGCATTCTGTTAGTTTTGTAGAGTGGCTAGCTAAAAAGAGACTTAGCATCATCACTTGGATTACCATATCATCAAAAAAACCCAGTGAACATGAAATGTTGAGAGTTTGATTTGAGACTTAGCCTTCATAAAATATTATATGTTCTTGTTGCTTAATTGACTGCCGTGGGGGTTAAAGTGCACTAACAAGTGCACATTGTTGGATAAGCACTAGAGCGTGCTAGACCGTATGCACAAGAGCATGCATGGGGCTTGGTTTGCAACCTTATGTGATGTAGGACAACCCTAGTCATAGTAGGAGTATATATTTAATTTTCTTTTTTCTAGTTTGATTAAGATTTATTTTATATTTTTCTTGTTTAAGTCATATTCCTTTACTTATAAGGAATCATAATTTTGTTAGGAATAGGATAATCCTAACTAATATAAATAGACTTGTTATGCTTATTTCTTTCCATAAGCTTTTGATCAATAAGATTTTGTATTTCTCAACTGACATATTTTCTCTTTTGTGAGACACTCCTTCTTGAGTTTTCAAGAACATATGCTAGAACGAAATCTAGTATCGCTTCTGCGCTGCGTCAAGTGGTATGAAAGTTTTTCTCTATGCCAAACAGAGCTTTCTTGACTATAAACCACTCTCTATATACAAATCCTCTGTCCATCATCCATTAATTACATCAATTAAAGAAAAAATCAACACAAAAAGTGAGAAAAAAACAGCAAAACCAACGCCACCCACACAACCACTATACGTGGCTATTGTCACCACTGTTCTTTTTCTCTTCTTTCATCCAGCTAAATGCCTACCCGTTGCCGATCATAACCCAACCCATAACAATACCAACCTGCCATCATATCCACTGGAAACATGCCAAAACAGCTACCGAACTGTAGCTGAATCCACCATTCTATATGCTGCAATCTACTGTGATTCACTAGCCTGCACCACCACTAATCCATCAGCATCATCAGGCTTTCTTTCTAGCCCACTTGTGTTGCTAATCGCAGTCCGTTCACAGGAAACTGAAACCAACCTCCAACCACAACTTTAATTTAATTTTTCGGTCAATCCATAATGACTTGAGACAAATTACCACCACCATTACACTGAGCGACCTCAAACCTTCCAGATCCACCTATCCTTGCCTGATTTTTTATCATCATCACCGGCAACACAAACTTTTACTTATTTATAATTTTTCCCTATTACATTCTTTAATTATATTATTACCCTATAATTTTCTGTTCTTTTAAAGAAACCTAAAAGTCCTAAAAAAACAACACAAAATTCAAAATATGGTTTTTGGAGAAAGCAGTACTCTATTTGAAGATCGAATTACAAGGAATATACAACAACTCCAACAATTACATGATCGTTCAGTAGAAGCATAGTGTGAATTAAGAAAGACCTCACAATCAATGCAAACCTCAATTACGGCAATGCAAGAAGCGTTACTTAATGTAAAACAAGATTTGTAAGAGCTTAGACTTGACCAAAGTTGTAACCAAAAAGCTAAGTATGCTGACAATGTTGATGCAGGCAATAATTTTAGTAACCAAAAGAAAACTAATGAGCTAAAGAAATAGGTAACTTCTAGTAGAAATACAAAATTTATTCCACCTTTTCCAAGTTTAGACAATTCAGATAAAGAGGAGATAGAAGATGAACGATAAAAAACACATCATAATGCCTACCATATCAAAATTGACCTCCTATCATTTAATGGACAACTAGGCATCGAAGAGTTTCTTAATTGGTTATCAGATGATGAATGATTTTTTTGAAACAATGAACTTTTCAGAATAAAAAAAAGTCAAAGTAGTAGCGTATAAACTCAAAGGCATTGTTGTAGTTTGGTGGGACAATCTACAGCCTTCTCGTGTGCTACAAGGAAAAGGAAAGGTGAAGACATGGCATCACGTGCATTACCTCTTAAGGGAATGAGTTTAGCCTCTTAATTGTGTAAAAACCTTATTTCATGAGTACAATAACTCTTGTCAAGGAGCCAAAACAGTTGAAGAATATGCCTTCTAATTTCCAAGGCTTATAGAACGGAATAATCTCCGCGAGACAGAAGCCCAGATACTTGGTCGATTCTTGGATAGTTTATGCCTTGAAATAAAAGATAAAGTTAGGTTGCAATGAATGCATACACTGTAAAATGCCATATGACTAGCTAAAAAGGTGGAAACGTAACTTGAAAAATGAAAAGCTCATAATTAAGCCACCTCATGCTCATTCTTCCTGGCCAGCAACAAGAGCAGAGGTATGAAATTAATAAGGAAAAAGCTTCTATGGAAAACTTTAGAAAGCCAACACAAAATCGTGATGGGCAAAAGATTCGTTAAGTAGTTGCAATCCTTACTGAGTTCCTCGAGGCAACTGATACAAAGAAAATAATCAATTTGGCAAATCATACAGAGGAAAGTGAGGAGCCTAAGGATAAACCATATGAAGACAATGTCCAGAACGAAGACGACAAATAATCAATTTAGCAATTCATGCAGAGGAAAATAAAAAGCCTAAGGATAAAGCATATGAAAAGAATGATGACGTATAAGAGGATGAAGAATGGACATATCCATACATAGGAGTATCACTAGCAACACAACATTTGTTATACACACCAAGAAATGAAAAAGGTACTCAGAGACATAACATCTTCAAAACACGATGCACAGTTAATGAGAGGGTATGTGACCTGATTATTGACAGTAGTAGTAGCAAGAACATAATTTTCAAGACCATATTGACAAGTTACAATTTAAAACTCACAAAGCTCTTTCTCCTTATCACATTGGATGGATAAAAGATGTTAGAGAGACTTGAATCTATCTTTTAGTACCAAAAGAGGTAGTTGAAGCAGAATCGGTGCCCAAACAAGTCCACCACTACTCTTAGAATTTCAAGACATCGTACCTAAAGAACTTCCTAATAAGTTACTTCCTTTGGAAAATATTCAGCATTAAATTGATCTTGTCCCTGGAGCTAGCCTACTCAACTAACCTATGACTCAAAGTAAAAGAGAACTTCTAATGATTTGTTCCTACATGTCTACATTTTTTAGAAAAGCTACATTCAAAAGTAAGAAAAAATTGAAGTTTTAGTATTTTCGAGTTTCAAGAAAAGTTGATGCAAAGTGCTATACATTTGTATTGCAAGATCAATTACTCTTTTATTACAAGCTTCATGATCGCCATTTATTCTTCAGCAAAACTAGAGGATGAGTTTTTTCAAAGATGAGGAGGATGATGTAGGACAACCCTAGTCATAGTATAAGTATAAATTTAATTCCCTTTTTTTAGTTTGATTTGGATTTATTTTATATTTTTCTTGTTTAAGTTATATTCTTTTACTTATAAGGAATCATAATTTTATTAGGAATATGATAATCCTAACTACCACAAATAGGATTGTTATGCTTGTTTCTTTACACAAGCTTTTGATCAACAATATTCAGTATTTCTTAATTGAGATATTTTCTCTTTTGTAAGACTGCCCTTCTTGAGTTTTCAAGAATGTGCATTAGAACGAAATCTAATATTGCTTCCTCGCTGTGTCATTATATCAAGTAGAGGGTAGCACTATAGGTTTGCATGGGCCATGTTAAGGATTGGCTTGTGGCTTTTACCAAGCTACTACCAACAACATAAGGCGTGCTGTAGGAAAAATGTAGGGGTACTCTAGACAGTGTGAACAAGAGCATGCATAGATCCTATACACCATATCGTGCAAACTGAAATGCAAGTTATGCAACCCAAGAGGGGGTTGAATTAGGATTTTAAAACTTATGAATAGAAAACCACTCAACAAATCAATCTAATATCTTAATATAATCGAAAACAATAAATTGAAACAAGCATAATAATAAAAGAGTAAGAGAAGAGAAAACAAACACACAGATTTTTACGTGGTTAGGCAATACATGCCTACGTTCACAGCTCTAAGCAAATCAAGCTTCAGGATTTCACTATCCAGGCCTCCCAAGACTTCAGGTTCCTTACAATTGACTTCAAGGTATCAATAAACCTTTACAACCAAGAAATTATCTCTCAATCTCTTCACACAAGTGTTCCCCACACTTATACACTCACAAATTTAATGAGAAAAGTGAGAATTACAATAATGAACTCTTTTTTAGAGTAGATCTACAAATGATAGCTCAATGATGATTTAATCTATGATTATTGCAAATTGGAAGCTCAAAATATGTTGTTTGCACTTGTTTTTGTTTGTTAGAGAGTTTAAAATGTAGTTTGAGTTGAATTTTTATAGCAAAAGCCCAAAAACTAGCAGTTATATGTAAATTCAATCGAGCAGGCGGTTAGCCGCTTAATTTATCTGGTTCACTGCTTGGGAACAGTTAAATTACCATTAGATTTGAATTTTGTTACAGTAATATGTTCATCAAATTATATTTTTATCTCAAAAATTTTTGTAATTATACTATGGCCCAAAATGTCATAAAATTTTACAAACAAGCCCAATTTTAGAATTTCTAAATAATACTTGTAATTCCTAAAATTTTTTAAAATTATGGTGTGGCCCAACACATGATAATAATTTTCAAAATAGTCCTTTTCAAAGTTTAATGTAATACCCATAAACTTCAAAGTTCTCAAAACTTTTCACTTTAGTCTAAAATTTAAAAATATGAAATTTTCCTTAGACAGCTAGGCGCTAGCCCTCATGCGGTTAGCTGCTCACTTTGTCCAATTTTGGATTTTAAGTGTTTGAATTACATTCGGGTCCTTAAACTTTTCTAAATTATAGTACAGCCCAAGTTGTTTCAAAGCTTTGCATATAAGTCTAAATTTGGAGTTCAAAATAATATTTTTTAAAATCAAAGGTTGCAAAACTTTTTCATTTTAATCCAAACTACTCAAATCCACAAAATACCTTATCTTATAAATACATAACCTTTTGGTTTATGAAAAATAATTATTCAAATAAACTTTTGAGCTTCTCAAATGCTAAATCATGCATCAATTAAATCATACCGGCTTTGCAAGAATTTATTGTAATAATTTGTCCGTTGAGCTCTAAACATTATTCTTGATTTTGCCATTGTCTGTTGAGTGTCTTGTCCTTGATTTCACTTGATTCACTTGCATAAATATTATCCTTAAGAAACTAATGAACTTGTGCAATACAATATTTATTAAATTACTTAAAGCACATATTTGTTATCATCAAAATTGCATTATGTGTAGCCCTTTAAGGTAACACAAGCAGGTGCAAAATTGTAAGATGGCAAAAATCTAAGTCAAAAGTTGCAAAATAAGTCCTAAAAACAAGCCTAAGTGGGTAGTTATTGGCACAACTAATAAAAGACATGGCCTTTGAGATCATGCCCTAAAATATGGAGAGAAACGAAGGAAGTAGAGATGTTGCCTATCCTTCAAGAGTGGAGATATACTTCTTAAAATCATGCTTAATGGTGTCTGGTCTTGGAAAAACAAAAGAGGTGATACAAGGGCAGTGTGTTTTAGGAGGAATCTAAATTTTGGTAAAAGAGTGGAATTCTTAAGCACATAAAGCCTAGAGCTAGTTTGTAATCTTTTTTGATTGAGTGAACAAAAACGTTGAAGATTGGTGCCTTCATAAAGAGCAAAATTGTGTTTGTTCATTTCCATTCAATTAAAGTAAAAATCCTAAGGTGCTTATAGGTATATGGCCCTTGTTAAAGTTATTGAGTGGCTAGTCGAGTTAGGCTTAATACAATCATAGGCTTGCCACATCAAAGAGACATGCCATATGACAACTGATACCAAAGCCTAGTTAAGGTTCAGTTTGTTAATGAAATGTCAGGGGGGAATGACAAGAGATAGGTTAGCTAGATTTGAAGCTGCGCTCAGGAACTTACTGCCTAATCTGTATAATTTAATGATCGTAATAAAAGTTAACTTGCTGGAATTGGAAAATCCAATGCTTGTCTAGGATGGGTTGGTGAGGCATATCACTAAAAAAGTTGGCTTGGTTCTAAATGATGTTGTTGTCTTAACAAGGAAATTGAGGACAACATTGAAGTTTTTTAGAATGATGTTGATTTGTAGACATATACAATCAATAACACATTATTATCTCTTGAGGCAGCATCTACGAAGATTAAGGTGCCTGAACCAAAGTCATTTAGTGGTGCTTAGAGTGCCAAAGAGTTAGAGAACTTCTAGTGGGATTTGAAGCAGATATTTAAAAGCTACTCAAGTGCTCAATGAAGAGTAAGTTTCAATTGCCAACATGTATTGGGATAATGATGTAAAACTCTAGTGGTATAGTAGGCTTGTTCTGAAACTCACTCAAACAATAATTAAAAAGTCAGTTCTTGCATGGCAATGTAAGTTGGATTGCGCAAATGGGCTTAAAAAGCTCAAGTATAGCAATTCAATTAAAGATTATACCATATGATTTAGTTCTTTGATGTTTGACATCAAGAACATGCCTAATAAAGACAAGCTTTTTCAATTTCATGTTAGGTTTACAATGTTAGGTGCAAACTAAACTAAGAGGGCAAGTGTTATAAGACTTACCTTCGATGATTGACACTGTAGAAGGTTTGGTGACTTTAAATTTGCTTTTTAAATAGCTAAAGAGACTAAGGTTGAAGTTTCAATGGCTGAAGCAAGTACTTCACAAATGAATTTGCTACGGTTGATGAATGCTCTAAGGGATGAGGTCATGGGCAACAATGCAAACTAAGGGCTTATGGTGACAATAATATGGGTAAAGGGCACAAAGTGCAAGCAATGCTTGAAAGGAAGCCAAGATTAGCTTCCTAACATTGCCCGAGGCGATTAGGTTTGAAAGCCACAATGGTAGTAAGGTGAAGTTAATTAATACTACGACTATAAGTGTTCAAAGAGTAATCATTAGTTCCTTGAGGGTGGGAGCTTAGGAGAAACTAGTAAAATTTACCATTATGCCACTTGATAATTTTGGCTTCATTCGTGGTATTGAGTTTTCTATTGCCCCTATAGTCAAAATGATGCCTTATCGGAAGTGCATTATTATCATGGGCTTAAAGACACTGTGTGTTATACATATCAACATGAATGTATCTATAATAATGATTTTGATGATAACAAACAAGATTAAGAATCATTAAGTTTTTAAAAGCTTAAATTATTTTTCATACTTTTTAAAAAAATCAATACTTTGATAATATAAAGATTTTATAGTTAAAAGAAAATTGATTTTATGAAATTAGTTGTTTTTCTAATTCATGATCTAATTAGAAAAGTTTTAAGAATTTTAAAATCAACAAATATTGCTTAAAATTCTAAAAAATGGACTTGTTTGAAAAGTTTCATAAAGTTTTAGGCTGTAGTATAAGTATAAAAAGTTTGAGGGCTAACTTATAATTTTCAAAAATAGTTTAATTGTAGTAGTCACTATACCAAACGGCTACCCGTTATGAGAAAATAGTTAATTGGCATCGAACTGAATTGAAGAATAGCTTCTGGACACTAACGGCAAACTGACAGCTGAAAAATGATTATCCAACAATTTGAATTTTGTCACAATGGTCATTTGCTTAAGTCAAAACAATAGTTTGATAAAAGCTAATTGCAATCCAATAGTGTGCAAAAAGTGAACAATGGTTAGTTTTCAGCTCCAACTATAAAATGACTAAATCAAATTCAAATAAAAAATGATCTAAGAGTTATCATTGAGTTTGTTACTGAGTATACAACTATTATTGAGCTATAAACTTGTTTTTGTTTCACTGATTCACACTTTGAGCTTTCATTTGTAACTATATACATTGTGTAAGAGAAAATTCATTTGTAATCTTTATTTTTGAGTGATTGTAAATGTTAGGATACACTTCGGTTAATAGATTGGGGATAATCGCTTGTTGTAAATGTCTATTGACACCTTGAAAGTCATCTATAAGTATTGTTGAAGGCTTGAAGGCTTCTTAGTGAAATCCTCAAACATAGTGAGCTTGAAGGCGTAGACGTAGGCGTGGTTGGCTAAACTACGTAAAAATCACTGTTTGTTCTCTCTTACCCTATCTTTTTTTTTTCAATCTACATTAATTTGTTTATTTTGAATTTTGTTGCTTAGTTTAAATTGCATTAAGTTTTAGTTGTTTAATTTTTTTTAGAATCCCAATTCACCCATCTCTTAGGTTGCCTAGTTAGTATTTCAATACCATATAAAGTTTTGATTCATGACAAATGAAAACCATCATTTTAATCTAAAAATTAATTTTCGAAGGAGATGAAGATGAATGATGGCTCATTTTTAGTAGTGCTGGTTGAGGCAAAATTACATAAGTCACAATAGTGCTTGATTAGTATGTAGAAGTGTTGGATGAGATTGTAGATGTAATGCCATCAGAAGTCTCTTGAAATCTTCCATTAAACATACTATAAATCACTAGATTGATATGAAAGTTGATGCTAGACCCTCTGTACAAGCTCCTTTTTGGATGCTGCCTTCGGAGTTGACAGAACTTTGAAAATAAATGAGCTACTTGAGGTTGGGTTTATTCAACCATCCAAAGCACCTTATGGTGCACTGATACTGATTCAAAAATGCAATTATGTGTGGACTACTGCTCCTTAAACAAGGTAAGGGTCAAACATAAATATCTAGACTACAAGTTGAAAATTGGCAATTAAGAATTACAAAAGGTGATGAAGCAAAAATAACTTGGATTACTAGGTATGAGTCATACAAGTTCTTAGTGATGCCTTTCAGTCTTATTAACACACCCGTTCTTTACAGGTACATAGACCACCTTATGATGGTATATCTCAACAATATAGTCGTTTATAGCGAGTCTTTGGCCCATCATGATCATTTTAGGCTAGTGTACTTATAGTTATAGGAGCATCAACTGTTGTTTAAGAAGGAATAATGGGAGTTTTAACACCAAGAACTGATGTTCTTAGGGTACTAAACTAGCCAAGGCAAGACTTGTATGGATCCAAGGAAGGTCAAGGATACCCTTGACTTGCTTATACCAACAAATGGACAATTGGATTAAGCCATTTGTAGCATGCTTGTTCAAGAGGACCACTTGATAGTTTTTTAGAGTCGAAAGCTAAAAATGTTAAACAATGGTATTCAACACATGAGAAAAAAGTGATGGCAGTGTTGCATTGCTTGGGTATATGGAGGCACTACTTATTGGGTACGATCTTTTTAATTTTTACAGATAATGTAGCTAACACTTATTTCAAGTCGTATAAAAAGTAATTGCTAAAGCAAACAAGGGGCAGTAGTTCCTTACTGAATATAATATCCGATTACGTAGAATATAGGTATATAAGCCTATGAGGTAAAACCAAGTACCAGTTGCTCGGAAGTATAAAAAAGTTAAGGTCTCTATGGCCTCTTTGATTACCATGGTGATAGATTTTGTTTACATGTATAGATCTATTGCCAACTCCATAAGAAGATCAAGTGGGCCTTCATGCGGAGATATTAGGTTAAAGACTTGATTTATGCACTTGGCAGACAACTGAGAGAGAGGATTTATAGATGATTTCTTTTTGCTAGATTCATACAATACTGAATAGCTCAAATCATCAGGGGTAGAAAGGATAATGACGCTGCTCGAAGATTTATATTACTGGCCTAAAATGAAAGATGACATGCGATTATTTGTTAAAACTTGCCTAGTGTGTCAAGTAAATAAGACAGAGAAGAGGAGGCCGACTAGACTTTTACAACCATTACTAAATCCTGGAAGACTTTATTAATTTGTTTCTATGTATTTTGTTATAGGGATAGCCAAATTAGAAAGGTAAAAATCGTTCCTTATGGTGAACGATTGATTTTTCAAATACAAACTTAGTGCTTGCCTAATAAACACGCTTGCCTTACAGACACGGTTGAGAGCCGTTCTTCAAGCATGTGGCTAAATACTTTGGTGCTCTAAAAGATATCATCAATGATAAGATGGTTGATTCACAGGCAAATTTTAGGCTGTGCTATTTGATCTCATAGGGATAGATTTGAAGTTTTTTGTTATCAATCATCCTTAGAAAGATGAATAAACAAAGAGGGTAAACACATTACTCGAGGAATTTTGTAACAATACATGATAGCAAGTGAAAATAATTGGGTGAACCTGTTGGATATGGCTTAATTCTGCTATAAAATCCATCATTTTACGAAATGGTAAAATAGTAAACGAGCAAGGAATGCCTTTATACTTACAAATTTACTCTGGACAAGCAAGAAATGATTAATGAGGCCATCAATAGAGTGGCGTAGGTGTTGCAGTAAGAAAGAAGTATACAGATGTTAAAAAAAGACCACTGGAGTTTAATGTGGGCGTCGGGGCAAGTAAAATAGTATGTCCTAGGCTGGTACCAAAATTTGTTAGACCTTTTTAGGTGATGAAAAGGGTGGGTTAAGTGTTGTACTAGTTATGTCTATCTAAATAATTAAAAATCCATCCTACATTTCATGTGAGATTTCTTTAGCCTTTCAATAAAAACTTGGCTGATCATGGGTGTCAACAGACCAAGCGTGCTCCATCAGTGATCCATAAGCAGTAGGATAAGTAGTCGCAATTACCAGTCTATGCTTTAGCATCATTTTAAAGTGTTCTCTACCACCACAACTTAGCATCATCCTCTAGGTACATGCTTGTGATAGTAATACTCTATGTCTCAAGCACCCGAGTGGCTCAAAAGTGCTACTCTATACCCTAAAGAAATTTCTCCAACTCTATAGTGCTTCGAGCTCCGCTATAAGCCTTATGTTATGAAACTTTGACCTTTGAAGGCCATCCTCCAAATGTAAAGTCTCTAATGTTGTTTTTAAGCCCTTCTACTAATATAGCATCTCCTATCATCTTATGTTGTTTCTCGGTGAAGTCATTTATAAAGTTACCATATGTTTGTTTCACGCTCGCCATCCTTGATAAAGTTTTGATAAAACTATCATTTTTAAGAAAACAATGTACTTTTCTCACAGTTGTGGGGTGGCATTAGATAAATAAGATCTATTTTAGGTTTATTTACTTCTATTCACTCAGCATATATAATATGGCCTAAACTATACCTTTATTAACCATAAAGTGACATCTTTTCCAATTAAGCACATGGTTAATTTCCATGCAAAGTTTAAGAATAATTGTAAGGTTTATGTAAGCATTTGTCACTAAAAGTTCATTTAGAAATACCAAACTATCCGTCACTAAAAGTATACATCTAGTGATGAAATTTGAAAATTTGACACCAAAGACCTAACGCAACACTCCTATTGTGAGGAAACAGCGATGAAAATTTTTCGTCTCTATAGCCTTTAGCAACGAAAATTGTTTGTTTTAACCACGGAATTGTTCATCATTGAAGCCTTTTTTTTATTGTAGTGATGGTTAGAGTCTCATTATAGAAATTATGTTAGCAATGGTAGTTTTGATGAATGGCCTCTTTAAAAGTAATATAGTTTGCATAGGAGATTTATCATTCTCGATATCAAGGACGTAAAAATCAGTAGGGAAAATTAACTCATTAACCTGTTCTAAAATATATTCCAAAGTAGCTTTTAGATAAAAATTATGTCTATTAGCAAGTTGAATAATTGTGTTAGTTTTATTAAGTTCACCTAAAATTAAAGAGGTATAAATAGAATATGGCATGACATTACTAGACGATCCCAGGATAGTTCTTCAACTTGGTGTTGCCAATTTTGCATGGTATAATGAAACTTTTCGGATCTTTGCATTTTTGTGGAAGATTTTTTGTAAAAGAGTGGACACATTCTCCCCTACACTTATTATCTCATTAGCTTTTAGCTTGCATTTGTTAGTACATACCTATTTGACAAATTCAAGGTATGGTACTTATTTAATCGCATTTAAAAAAGGTATGTTTACTTGTAGTTTGCAAAAGGTTTCTAGAATCTTTTTTTCATATTCCTTATTCTTGGACTTTACAAACAGGCAAGGAAAAGGTAAAAAAGAAAGGCTAGAAGAAATAAGAACCTTAGAAGTTATCTTAGATGCTAAAGTTGTCTCAATAGAAAATATGGCTTCATCTTTCTCAAAAGCTAAATTCCCTTGATTTTTTGTCTTATCTATGGCTGCTCTCACTCTTTTTTATGCTTCTTCAAGTAATTTCTGACTTCTTAATGTCATTGCACTAGCATTCTTACTTAAATTGATTATGGTTTAGGATGGATATTTTTCAAATCCTTATGTTTCTAATTTGTCCACTATACTAGCCAATTAGCTTACTTGTCTCTAAATTCTTGATGGTTGTTCTTACTTTTAGTTGAAATTGTAAAGAACTTATTGCCAAAGACTTAACCATATCTTCAAGAGATGTGTCTTTATTTTGAAAAAAACTTTTTGGCTTAAATTGATAAGGTTATTATGGCATTGGTTGATTAAAACCAAGTGGATGATTAAAATTGTCATTAAGACCAGCTTGCTATTGATTTCTCAAATAGTTAAAATTTAATTGATCTCTCTATCTAGGATTGTAGGTGTGAAAGAAAAGATTAATTTTCACCTTTATTGTACTTTCGGTTCTTAATAACCACCTATAAAATTAGCTTGATCTAAATTATTCTCTTACAAAGATGGACACTTATTAGTTAGATGACCTATAAGAGACTATATCGACATATCTTTGTTTGTTGAATGTTACCCTTAGTCGTTTGTTGAACTAATGAAGTGAGATTAGCAAGTTGCTATTCAATGCTAGGTGTGCCTTTAACCTCATTCACTTTCTTTTGTAGCAAATTCAATCTATTGTTAAATTGTTATAAATTGGCTACTATGCTAGCTATCAAAGTCTTTCCACCAAAAGTGTATTGTCCACTAAAGCTCCCCTATTTGCTTATCAATTATGCTTCCTCTAGTGGAAAAATTTCTTTATAAAAATTATTAAATAATTAGTTGGTCATTGATTTGATGATGTGGCAGCATACATATAGCGTCTTAACACACTCCAAATACTCTTACAAACTTTCTCCACTTTATATTACGTCACATGTTTCTCTTTTAATGTTTGTAGCCTTAGAAACAAAGAAGTACTTCTCAAGAAAATATTTCTTCATCTTATTCTATATGGTGATACTGACTATTTGCTAAGAGAATGGAAAATCTCACAATTTAAATTGATATTCAAGGATTCCAATTGGTTTCATACTTGGACAAACAATCAGTTACTTAGGGATGGGTACCCTCAAGGTCCTTTTCTACTATTTTAGGGTTCTTATTCCCTCCTCTAAAAAAAAATTAAAAGAGATGTAGAGCTTTTAAATACGAGTAAAGTATCTGGGATAAGTAAAGGGATCTTGATCCCCGTTTCTTCTCTTCCATTGCTATATATAAATGATAAACACATGTGTTTCCCTCATAGTATTATTTCAAGTTATTATGTTTTCCCCCGAACTAGGCCAAAGAAGACTAGGGGATCTGTTAGTGGAAAAATTTTTCACAATAAAAGCCATAATTGAATAAATTGTTTCATAAGAGGGAATGTTCCCTAAAGAGACATTGCTCCCTAAAATAATCTTTGAACAACATATATCTATAGAAGTCAAAATAGTAGTAGTAATAGAAACTTTTTTTTCCTTTTTGACTAAAATTATATCAAGGATATATCCCTAATAGTGGTTCTATATGATGAGACAATGTACCTAGAACATGCAATACTGCAAAATTGTCCAATTCTAGGATTCTGTAAATGAGAAGACCACATCTCATCAAGAATAATCATTTTAAAAATTGCTTTTTTAATAATTGCTTGACAAATCCCCTAGCCAAAAACTTACCACTCTCTTTACTTTTATCACTAGTAAGATCTTAAGTAAAAGCTTCTTCTCTATTTTGATAACTCTTGAATTCTTTATTTCTTTGACCAAGTGTCATTTGCATAACAGTATGCAATCTAAATCTACAAGTTCTTGGACATAACAAAGTTATTCTGCCTACCCTATAAGGATGAAAGCTCGATCACCATTTTGATTATTATTATATAATAAATGGTCGAAATAAACTATTATAAATTGAAAGTCATCTTACTTTTTTCCTACTCGATCATCAATCTAATCACTGTTGAAAAGAACAAATTTTGTGTTATTAATATAACAAATTTCAATAATGCCTTTCAAAATCAAATGAAATATAACACTGTACAAGTGAGGATTTTTATTTTTTACACTGGCATAGCTCATAATGTTAGCCATCAAAATATTACCAAATTCTTTTGTTTTCCTAATCATATCATTATCTTTTGTACAGAATCTATTGAAAGGTCAAATAATGGCTTGCCAATTTCAAAAGGCAAAGTTGGTGGCACGGTCTTGTTGAAGGTGCATAGAGAAAAATGTGACGGTTTTCTAGAAGCCAATTATTTTTTTAAAATTGTTGATTTTGGTTGCCATTTTTTAAAGACTTTTGGGAAAAAAGATTAAATGCATTCATGATATTTGGCTATAAATACCAAGCCATTTATTCATTTGAATGCATCCCAAATTGAGAAAGTTGAGAGCAATTGCAAGTGAAGCGATTTGAGAGTATTGAGAGAGCTTCCACTTGAGTGTTCTAATGAGGTTCCATTTGGGTGTATTGGGGTTTTAGATGTTGAGAGTTTTTCCCAACTTTTGTAAAGTCCCATTATTAGTAAAATTATCTTTCATTCTTTGCCAGTGGATGTAGGCTTTATGCCGAACCACATAAATTATTGTATCCTATTTTCTTTTCATTTGTTTAAAACTACATTTATGTTTTTCCAGAAGCTGCCGTTACCAGAATATTAGAATTGCTCAACCTGCACTTCCGTAACAATTGGTATCAGAGCCGAAGATTCATGCTTAAGGCATACGGTATTGTTCACGTATACAAAACTGTTTGTAGATACGGTACTGTTCATTGATACGGTGGAGACGGCCATTTATACTTAGGAGACAATCTATAGTAAGTAGTGTGTATTTTTGCAAGTCTAGAAAAGTTCTATCAATAAGGCGATAAGAGCCTAAGGAGTCTTGGTTTAAATTGGGACCGTTGCGACCCCTCTATTCTCTTAAGAACTTTCCTGGTGCATTTATACACAGGAAATAAACATCATAGAGGTTGTCTTTCAAATATAAATAGTTGTTGAAGACACTGATCATTTGAATTAAGGAGGATGGTAGAGGCGTGTCGTCTTTTTCATCAGCGAGGACTACTGTGACTAACGCAAAGTTTAAAGTGGAGAAATTAGATGGTACTAATAATTTTGGTATGTGACAATGTGAGGTGTTGGATGTCTTATGTCAGCAAGAGTTGGACGTTGCTCTTGAAGAAAAGCCTGACATGATAGATGATAAAGAGTAGATTAATAGACAAGCATGTAGTACTATTTACCTATGTCTGGCTAAAGATTAGAAGTCAGTTTTCTATAGCCCTGCTCATTTGTCCTCTTTATAAGTCTATTGCAACAATATATTTTCCATAAAATTCAAGTTTCTATTGAACTATAGTTAAACATATGTTTTAGGCATACAATTATTCAAAAATCACATAAACTTTATTAAACTTAAACTAAAATGAATGTAATGCAAACTATCATTAGAGTGCACTAAAACACATCAATTACTCTCTAAGTAGTCTTGATTTAAGCTTAAAAATACCATGATAACTCTCATTCCACCGAATTATTACACCCTTAAACTTAAGTCATTACTTGTCCACAAGTAATGACAACAATACTGACGCAACAATCACAAAATCATGCAACAAGTAGCTTAGCACTGTCATCAAATTTGCAAGGATTCTTCAACTCTCAAATCACACTCTTAATCATGTAAACTTTTCCATAGCAGTTCAAGTTCTGGACTCAGGCCTCATTTTGTCCAGAGAGTGTGTGTGCCACTTTGATCATATTCTAGAGGTGCTATAGCATTACACAAACATTACATAAAATTTAGAGGTAGAACACAAATATATCTACATCTAGGGGGCAAAAGTTACAATTCAACACAAATTATGCTATGTAGCAGACATGTCAATCTATCAAGAAACTCTCTTTAATGTATCATTAATTTTTCATGTGAATGTCAATCACTCGTAATAATGACCCCCAATTACTTTACCAATGCACAAATCAAAGTTGATGTAGCAATGGGTATAACATAGTTATATCTATAGATATCTTTTAAGCTCATGAATAGACCTAGCTCTTTCAATACCCTAGATAAAGGACTTTCTCCAGAGAGATTTTTTTTATAGCAATGCTCATAACTCTTGTTGCTTTTGGACTCAAGTCTGCATATATAGTATATGTGCAGCCCTAATTACTCAACAACTTTAATTCATTGAGGCAGCCATTATTTAACAACAATCACATATTATGAATATTCCCCCCCCCCCCAAACTTGAGATTTTTATGCCCTTTTTGTGTTCTCTAGCTTTGCTACAGCATTCTCAAAGGACTTACTCAAAGCTTAGGTGTAATGACAAAATTCAGCCTTTGCATGTGTACTGCTCTACTTAGTACTTTTAAAATTAACACTTAAGTTATCCCCATTGGGTTTTTATTAGATCCACTCATAATTAGATAACAAAGCTATAGACAATACAAACATACACTCTAAACACAATAATATAACTTAGCACAACTTCCTCTAAACTTAAAAGGTGTTGTATCCTCACATGCACACAAACATAATCACACTAAACATGTAAATGGTGATAAAAAAAGTAAAACTAAAAGAAAATTTCTGGAAACGAAAGGAATTAAATCAAGCTAGTAGGGGACTCCTTTGGTGTGGTTTATTTTGCTGCAACACATATTCATTTTGTTTTCGCAACACTCCTCAAGCGGTCTTTAGGGGAACTTTAAGGTGTGGCTACAACCTTCTGTTTCTACTGGTGGGGTGTAGGACTGGTTGAGGGAGTACCAGTAGTGGCAGTAGGTGTGGCCTAGTGGATCTTGTGTGTTTGTATTCTAGTTCTTCTGGTGCTATAGCATCTCTAGAGGTGGCCCCTCTGCATTTGCTAATTGTCTTAGTGGTGTTGGAAAGAGAATTAGTTGGCGGTTGGAGGGATGCAGCTGAGGTAGATTTTACTGCAGCAGCGTCCTGAACAATTATTTCAGTAATGATGTCCAAGAGACACTTCTTTATTGCAGGTGTCTGATGGACCCTTTCAGCAGTTGTTTCTAAATCTACATCAATATCTACCGAAACATTCTGAGTGTCCTTTTCATTTTTGACATTTTTTTTACCCTTACAAGATGGGACTGGGACTGGTGGTTCCTGCTTAGCCTCATAATCATCATTATCTCCAATGGTGTACTTTAATCTTTTCCTGGAAGGTATGCGTTCCTTAGCCTCAACTTTGTCATCCCCTGAGCCTCTTTCATCTTCTTTCTCTGTAGAACTGTAAGCTTCTAATGCAAGACCCTCGCTGCTGTTGGCGCTGGCTGGTCTTCCTCTTCTGGCTTAGCTTCACTATATGGTTTTGTTGCATTTTTTTACTTCCTACCGCTAGATCTCCAAAGGTGAACTACTGCAATAGAGAGTTTGGCAAATCTAAGTATTAGTTTTTCATGTACACAGCAAACTGATGCAGATGGTTCTCTAAATGCATTAAGTATGCCCATCATTTGTTATTCTCTCCTTGTTGTAAAGCAACACACTGCTTAATGTTGTCACTTAGTTTTTACAACACACTAGTTAATGTTGTCACTTAGTTACAAAAGGGCAAGGTTATTTCAGATGCATGTGTAGCAGAGCATGATTAGGAGTTAGACTTTAGTCTGGTTGGCATAACGTTGACATGTCACTCAGATGAGTGGATTTTAGATTCGGGTTGTACTTATCATATGTGTCCTAATAAGGGCTGATTTTTTTAGCTTGGAAGAGCTGAAAAATGGAATTATTTCCACGGGCAATGACAATGCCTTTAAAACCATGGAAATAGGTTTAATCCAGTTGAAGAATCATAACGGCTCAATCCAAGTCTTAACAGATGTTTGCTACATACCAAGTTTGAAAAAAAAAATCTCATCTCATTAGGAGTCCTAAAATCTAAAGGGCTCACAATGACCTTGAGAGATAGATTGTTGAAAGTAGTAGCTAGGGCGTTGACAGTGATGAAACGTACAAGAAGAAATAACTTGTACTGTTTTCAAGAAAGTATAGTTATTGGATCAGCATTAATAGTTTCTAGAAAAGAGGCAGATTCAGAAGCAACCAAGTTGTGGCATATGCGTTTGGGACATTAATGCAGAGCAAGAGATTGAAGAAATCCTAATTAGATTGAAATTTATAATATTTAGGAATATTTTAATTAATTTGTATTCTAGTTTAATTTGGTTTCCTATTTAGAGTCTTATTATTTAGGCATTACTTATTTGAGTAATATTCCTAATTTAGATATAAGTCTTATTAAACTAAGTTTTCTAATCAAATTAGGATAAATTTTAGTTAGTATACATAAGTGTCTTTTTTTAGTTCAATAATATTTCAGTTTTCAAATCTCTTTGTGAGTATTTGAATAGTTAATTCTCAGTATTTTGAGCAATCAACGAGTCTTAACCCCTAAATTCGTGATATTCTTTTGAATCAACGTGAATTTAGTTGTTCTTTATTCCGGTATTCTCTAGAATCAACAGAATATTTTGAATATTAAACTTCTGCTGCATTAGCTTGGTATCAGAGCAATTCTATGTGAATCGCACAGCTTTCCTAGATACCCACGTCTATTCCCATAAAATCCATCACAAAAAAAATCCAAAGATTAAAAAAAAAAATTGAAACCCTAGTCGCCAGCCACACTACCGCCCACCATCGCTACCACCATTATTCGACCACATCACAAACAACCTCTGCCACCATTGAACTCGTCGTAATCCGGTGACCAACTCTTAGACATTGCTGCCTTAACCGCGGGCCTGAATAGCCACGAATTGCCCAAAACCCGCATGCTCTCATCCCACTCACCGCCGTGAAACCAGCCTCCCCAGCCGTTAATCGCCACCACTAAAATCATCCACATCCTCTGCCAACTAAAACCCAACCGTCCTTTGCCCTTGAACGTCGCCATAAATTGCCACGAACCACTGTAAGCCGCCACCATTTCAAGACAATTTTCCAGCCAAATTGCCGCGAATCTGGATAAATTGCTGCTATCATTGTGTTCCTCACCATCAAATCTTTCAGATTCACCCATCTTTACTTGATTTCTGGCCATCGTCGCCAATAACCCTATCTTTTGGTTATTCACGTTTTGACCCAATTCTTTCATTTATATGGTTATTGCCCTTTTGTTTTTTAATCTTAGCAAAAAAACCCAAAGAAACACCCAAAAAAAGAGAGAAAACAGAAAAAAAAAGAAAAAAATTGAATCATGAAACCACAACATCATCGTGAAGATTTTGTCTTGAAAGAAGTTTTAATTAGGATGTTGAGGATTTTGCATTCGATTACTCAAGATTTAGAGAAACTTCAAAATAAAAAATCTTTGCACATAATATGGATTTGATGAAGCTATTCATGATGATGTTTAGTATGAGGATAATGAGGAAAATAGTAACTTTGTTTCACTCGACAATATTATTCCTTTCGAGGAGAATATTCATTGACCAATCATGTCTACAACAAATTCTCAACACAAAGACATTTATCTGGAACAACTGCCGAAATTTGATGAGTACCTTAATATTGTAGGACGAGAAGAGGTAATTGTTCATACATCTTTTCATCTTATGGAAGAAAGAGAGGTAGTTGTTGATACAATCTCTTATTGTTCTCTTGATTTGCCAGTAGAAGACAAAAAGAGTTGTGATATTTTTTAAACAGTTAGTGGATTATGAGAAGAAATTATTTTTCTTCAACTATGTTGAAGTTCAACATGAACAATACGAGAAGATATTATTAGAGAAATTATTGATAGAAGAATTTATTTTATGCCATTGGAGTGATTGGATAGATGTTAGTACAAAAGTTTGAAAATTTAAAGTTCGTCGTCAACGTCGAAGCTCTATTTTGAAAATTAATCCTTATACAAATAAAGATTATCTTGGAGATTACAACAAGCAAAATTCGAGGAGGGATTTTCTCTACCTTGGCGGAATGATGCAGAGCAAGAGATTGAAGAAATCCTAATTAGATTGCAATTTATAATATTTAGGAATATTTTAATTAATCTGTATTCTTGTTTAATTTGGTTTCCTATTTAGAGTCTTATTGTTTAGGCATTACTTATTTGAGTAATTTTCCTAATTTAGATATAAGTCTTATTAAAATAAGTTTTCTAATCAAATTAGGATAAATCTTAGTTAGTATAAATAAGTGTCTTTTGTAGCTTTTACAAGGAGATAGAGATTTTTGAGTTCAATAATATTTCAGTTTTCAAATCTCTTTGTGAGTATTTAAATAGTTAATCTCAGTATTCTGAGCAATCAACAAGTCTTAACCCCTAAATTCGCGGTATTCTTTTGAATCAATGTGAATTTAGTTGTTCATTATTCCGGTGTTCTCTAGAATCAATGGAATATTTTGAGCATTAAACTTCCACTGCATTAGACATGCTGATGAAAAATCATTGAAGACTTTGGTGAAACAAGGCTTATTGAAATGTTCAAATTTTTGCAAATTAGAATTTTGTGAACATTGTATTCTGGCAAGTAAAAAAGGGTAAAGTTTAGTTAAACAATTCATGATACAAAAGGGATTTTGGACTATGTTCACAATGGTTTGTGGGGACTTACCAAAACAACTTCTTTGGGAGGTATGCACTATTTTATTATTTTTGTTGATAATTATTTAAGAAAAGCGTCGGTGTATTTGATGAAGAATGAGAATGAAATTTTAGGCATATTTCTAAAATGGAAGACTTCGCTTAGACAATAGTGGTGAGTACAAGAATGATCTATTTCTACAAATATGCCATGATGAGGGCATTGTGCAACACTTCACTGTTTAAGATACACCTCAATAGAATGGGGTGGTAGAACGCATGAATCGGACTATACTAGAGAAAGTTTGGTGTATGTTGTCTAATTTTAGATTGGGCAAAGCGTTTTGGGCTGACGCAGTTGTATATGCGTGCCATTTGATCAACCATTTGCCATCAGCTGTAATTTAGGGGAAAAAACCCATAGAGATGTGGATTGGTAATCCTGCTACTGATTATGATTCTTTACATATTTTTAGTTCTACTGTTTATTATCATGTAAAGGAATATAAGTTAGACCCAAGAGTAAAGAAAGCATTGTTCATAGGTATAACTGGTGGAGTAAAAAGATATTGTCTCTGGTATTCTATTACAAAAAAGATTATCTTCAGCAGAGATGTGACTTTTGATGAATCGACAATATTGAAACAAAAAGATTTTCAAGAGAATGATAAGACAAGTAAAACTTTGCAGTACGTAGAGTTTGAAAATGTTAAAGCTGATCCAGCTGGTGTCGATGAGATGGATAGTGATTCTCTATTGACCAAAGATGATGAAGAGGTTTTGACCCAGGATCCTTCACACAATAAGATTTAACTACATATAGAAGGCCATGCAAAGAGATTTGCAGACTTGTTCGCTTTGTTGATATGGTGCCTATGCACTTCCAATTATAGATGATGATGTTCCTTCCACCTATAGAAAAGTAGTAAGTAACCTAGAAAGTATACAGTAGAAGAAAGCAATTAACGAAGAAATACAGTCTCTTCACAAAAATGAAACTTGGAAGTTAGTTATATTGCTTAAGGAAAAGAATACAATTGAGTGTAAATGGGTATATGCAAAAAAGGAAGGATTTCCTCATAAAAATGAAATTCGATGCAATGCTAGATTGGTAACGAAGGGTTATGCTCAAAAGGAAGGAATAGACTACAATGAGGTATTTTCTCCAATTGTGAAACACTCGTCTATTCGAATTTTGCTGGCCATTGTTACTATTTGATCTTAAATTAGTCCAACTTGATGTAAAAACTACATTTTTAAATGGTGATTTGGAAGAAGAAATCTACATGACTCAGCCGAATGGATTCAAGGTTGCTGGAAAAGAAAATTAGGTTTGCAAATTGACAAAGTCGCTTCATAGGTTGAAACAATATCTGAGGTAATAGTATAAGTGATTTGATCAGTTAATGAAAGGGTAAAGGTACACAAGAAATAAATTTGGTCATTTTGTTTATTTTCACAAGCTACAAGTAGGAGCCTGCATCTATTTGCTCTTGTATGTCGATGATATGCTAATGGCATCCAAGAGCAAAGATAAGATTGAAAATTTAAAAATTCAACTCAATCAAGAATTTGAGATGAAAGATCTGGGTGAAGCTAGTAAGATTCTTGGCATGGAGATATGCAGAGATAGAGCTCGTGGCAAAGTAAGCCACTCTCAGAAGGAATACTTGAAGAAGGTACTGTAACAGTTTGGCATGACTGAGCAAACAAAACCTGTGAGTACCTTGTTGGCTTCTCATTTTAAGCTTTCTGTACAATTATCTCCTTCAATGGATGCGGAGCAAGAATACATGTTACAAGTTCTGTACTCAAATGCAGTGGGTAGCTTGATATTTATATGGTATGTACAAGGCCTGACATTTCACATGTAGTTGGTATAGTGAGCAGGTATATGCATAATCCTGGTGAAGGACATTGGCAAGCTGTGAAATGGATTCTACGGTACATTTGAAAGATCATGAATGCTATTTTACTGTTTGAACGAGATGACACACTTGAGAGAGTTGAGAGCAATTGCAAGTGAAGCAATTTGAGAGTATTGAGAGAGCTTCCACTTGAGTGTTTTAGTGGGGTTCCATTTGGGTATATTGGGGTTTTAGATGTTGAGAGTTTTTCCCAACTTTTGTAAAGTCCTATTATTAGTAAAATTATCTTTTAGTCTTTACCCGTGGATGTAGGGTTAATGCCAAACCACGTAAATTATTGTGTCTTATTTTCTTTATATTTGTTTATCATTACATTTATGTTTCTTGAGAAGTGGCGGTTACTAGAATATTAGTAATTGCTCAACCCCCAGTTTTGCAACAATTGGTATCAAAGCTGAAGGCTCGTGCTTGGGACATACGGTACTGTCCACGTATACAAAATTATTCACAGATACGGTAATGTTCGCGTATATGATATTGTTCATTGATACTTTTCCTTAAGCCATAACCCTAAATTGACAACTTTTTTTTTTAATTCTCTCTGCTGCTCATTACTCTTTTCCTTATCCTTCAGGATTCAAACTTTTGGTTAAAAGAGAGAGTTTTAACGGTTGGTAAGTTTTACTCTATCTATCTTTTACTTGATCTCCTATCGTTGTGTTCTATTTAGAGTTTTATTGGCATGATTTTGATTGTTGCGGATCATTTTGCTGATTTAGGATGTGTTTAAGTTGTGTTCAATACGTTAATTTATTGTTGAGTCATATTAGTTAATCCTTGATGTAATAAATGCACTGAACAATTTTGGACAGCATGATTATCTCGACATAAAAAATATATTTTTTAAACGATTTTTAAGAAGAATCTTATCTGCTTATAAACTATAAATGTAGGAATTGTTGAATAAATTTTGTTTCATAAGATTTGACTTTGTTTTCTAATTTTATATGGATTTTCAAAACACTGTTGCACTGGTAAACTGTGGTTCCAACAGAACAACTGGATTAGTACAAAGTGCCACGTGCAAGTTGTTACATATGAAAAATAAATTTAGAAACTTTGGCTCATTGTCCCTGGTTATTCTGATTCTAATTATGATCGTATTATACTATATATATGTTCTAGACCAATATTGAATTTATGTTCTGGATGTGTACACGATATTATGATTCTAATTTTGTTTTTTGCCAGGATACCAAAAGTATAAGTGACACTATGTGGCATGAGCTAATCTCTTATTTTTGCATATATGTTATACGATTTGCTTCCATGATTAATTAAGTTTTTTATATTTCGATTTACTATGAATCTTGTTGTAATATGTCATTTTATGAGATTTATGACTTATAACATATGTTTTAATAAAAAGAAGACTTGCAATATCTTTGGCACCCTATAAGCCTAGTGTGTTGGGAATAGCTTTACTTAATAAATTGATGGCTCACCCCTCGTCATTACCTTTTGCAAATTAAGTACGTTGTTGAGAGGTGTGCTTTTCTTTAGAAGTAGAGATTCATTTACTTATGCTAGTCGAATAAGAGAAGGATAAACTCATGTTTCCTCTACAATTGTTTATTTTATGAATTTGCAATTGGGGCGTTTTGAGACTTTTTTCATATTCATGTTTTGGGGAGAAAATATTTAGTATTAGACATATGGATTTTTGGATTCACTACTAGAAAAAAAGGCTTTTATGACAGGCATTACAGTCATCTGTCATGTTGCATGACGATTGAGCGACCGTCATTGATTCTGGTGTCAAGAAAATAAGATGATTGATTTTATCTGTCATTATATGTATGATATATTTATCTGTCACGATTCTGTCATAACTATTTTGATGAAAAAATTTCACGCATGACTAATATCTGTCATAAACACTTCCATTCATGACTAATATATGTCATAAGATAATGACATAAATAAATTTGGTGGGATTCTAAAATTTTGAATGAATTTTGTCGAGATTCCAAAATTTAGTTGATATTCATTTTTTTTATTATTCCATTATTAATTTATTTCATTAGTTATTAATTATATTTAATTAAATTTTAATTTCGAATTATATAAATATGTTTTATAAACTATATTTCAATTTAATTTTTCCAAATTTTAAAAAATAATTTTTAATTTCATAGGCCATTTCAAAACTACAAAAGATTGTGAATTTAAAATTAATATAAAAAGGCCATTTCAAATTTTGGCATAATTCATAAACAAATATTTCTCATTTGGATATACAATCCTTCCCGACAAATATAAAGAAAAAAACCATTTTCAAACCAATTAGCTGCTACTACTGCTAGGATTGAAGCCTCTTCATAACATCACCTCCACCATCTTTGAGAGCAAGTCCCACAAGTCCCAGAAGCGCCGCAACAGTGGTCTCTAATAAATTGATTGATAAAAGATCTATATTTGAAGATAATCATGGGTTAACAAATAAAATGAAAGAATTCTACAACTAGAGAAATGGATAAAAAGTTATCTTCTACAAGTATCAACTCTTAAGTATTATTGCCTTGCCAATAACTATTGACCAAACCTAATAAATTATGCATTAATAAACTGATCCAAGAAAATTGAAAGTTTAGAAAAACACCCTAGCTAGCTAAAATACTTATCTTCAAATATCTAAGTCCTGTAACTATCAAAACCTAGAAAACTTTACAACAAAATTGTTATCAATAGTTGAAAAAAGAGCAAATAAAAGATAATCAAGAATTATATAATCAAATAAAACCCCCATGTTAGGGAAATAAGTAGCTAGCTTGTAGTTATAGACTTGTTTTACAATACGTTGAGATTAACAAAAAATAAAACACAAAAATCCATTAACAAGCACTTAGAAAATCCAAAATAACAAAATAAAATCTAGTTTGAAGTTACAATAAATAGGCATCCAAAAACTCAATAAGTTAAATTCAAATAACACCACTTTATATTTTCTATTCTCTTTATAATGAAGATAACTGTCATTCAAGCATTTTTTTTTTTTTTTAAAGGAGTCATTCAAGCATTTTAAACAAACACAAGATGGGCAACAAAAGTAATAACATTTTAACAGAATTGCTAGAAGTGATAGTAGTAGCTAGCTCCCGCCTCCTAGATTCCTTTTTCGAAGCTAACATAACCTAGAAGATAATACTAATAAAATAAAAAAATTATTTACTACTAAAACAAACTACACTTGTAAGAAGCACTTATCAATAGTATAAGCAACAATAAGTTACACACCAGCACCTGTTACTATCTCGACAAGAGACGATGCTTCATTTGTAACTCCTTGTGCCGTGATACATATCACTACACGTCATTACACAGCCTTGAGCCTAGTTGGATCTTGAAACCTGAATTCTTCTGACATAGTCAGTTTAACACAAATAAGAACAACAATAGCATATTAAAGGTTACTTAAAATTCAAAAGCAAAAATAAAATTGCATGGAAGTTATTACGCACAACATTTAATAAAATCTATACTTGTCACAACATTTAATAAAATTCCATGAAAGTTATTACTCACAACATCCACATACCATTATACTTAAAACATAAAAGTTAAAAAGTACTTTCATTAGTATTTGTTAAGCACTTATGAAATTTCCACTAACGCTTGTATTAAAAACTAACCATTTCCAAATCTTGGAGTCGTGCAAAGTCATTCATGGGAGCTTGAATAATTGGCATAACCGAACATAATATTGTGCAAAAACTAGTCATGCAAATCTATTAAAACAATCAATTAACTTAATTTTTCACCAGCATATATTTGAACCTAACATTACAAGAATTTGATATAAACTTCAAAGAGCAAAGACACCATAAGATGGGATATTCTTTGATCTAAACTCAATCAATTTGATTTGTAAGTGATAAATTCATCATCCAAAATCAGCCAAATTAACCTCCAATTTTGATTTCAAAGAACCCAAATTTTAGTTAGGTCAAAACCCAAGGCATTGAGAAATCAATTTCCATTTTTAACTATGCATAATAAATGGAAAAAGCCAATTAATCAAGCAATAATAAGTAGCAACGAATTTAATTTTCAAAATCAAACAAGTTATTTTCGTCTTTAACTTCCTCACCAGAGCAACTATGAGCGGCGGATTTCTTCAAAACTAAAACGATTTTGGAAAATTGAATAGCCAAGTTTCAATATTACCTTCTAGAAAACTTCAAAATAATTCGGCAGTTTCTTGTCATTGTGATTAATTAGGGAACTTTTCTCTTTTTATGCAAAAAGCGAGATAGAATCAACAATAAAAGAACAAAAATACAAAATAAAGATTTGTTACCTGGGCCAATAAAGAGTATGCAAGAGGGCGCAACCCATTAATACTAATGTAACTTGGAAGTGAAGAAGGAAATGGAGTAATTGACCACCCACTTCAAGCTCCCCAGTCACCTTTCCCATGGTTGCACCAAAACTCTCTCCACCACCACCCCAGTTTTCCTCCTCACAACAACCCCTTCAATATCCGAGCGCCACCACTGCCCAGAAGCCGCAGGACTTGCCGCGACCAGCCATCAAGTTTATGCGGGTCGTGGATCTCGATCCGCAGCATCCCGCCATGCGTCGGCACTAGCATCGCTTTCATTGGTCTTCCCATGGCCTGAAGTTTTTCCAATCGAATAATGACAGCTGATTTAAGTAGGAGGCTGAGTGCTATGAGTTGAGCGAGAGCCTGAGGTGATGGTGGCTGTGAATGTTTCGTTTTCTTTGGCTGAGAGTGAGTTAGGACTATGTTGTTTTTTTTTTTTTTTTTTTTTTTAGATTGGTTATCTGTAAAGATCTTGCATTCTGCATTACAAATGCTATTAAAGCGAACTATAATCATCTTACAATCGATATATATTACCTAACTTATATTATTACATTTGAATTACATGAAGATACGTGGACAAACGACCCTCGCGGAGGAGTGACACTCTCCATTCACGCGTTTTGTGAGGGAGGAAATTATAACGTTTCGCAATCTTTTGTGGCGTTGTGAATGAGGCCATCAAATTCTGGCAGGACTATGTTGTTAATAAGGGTTATGACTGCTCATTCGCTATGTGAAAAGAAACATACGAAACGCTTAATTTTTGCAAGTGTTGAAAGTTTGGATCTTTTCAAGTATAACAACACCGTTTAACCTTTTTTTTAATAATTATAAAGTAAAAATATTTTGTTAATGGCATTTTGGTAAATAAATCAATTTTAAAACGACATCGTTTGAACCCGTTATTGATGCTTGTCAAGTTTTATAAACGATTAAAAAAATAAAAACATAACATGACATGTTTCTATCAATAATAAATGGTATAAATATGTGAGTCACGAATATGTCATAACAGTTTGACAAAAAGATATTAGTCACGAAAATATCATTTTTTGATGATACTTTTGTGATAATTTAATATGTATCATAAATTTTCTATCATAAAAACGAGTTTTTTTAGTAGTGATTTATTTGAATAAAATTTGAGGTATTTTAATTTGAGATTTTTGTGTAAAAATTTTGATTTGAAAATCACCTCCTTCATCATACGCTCTACTAATATTAAATTTAGGATGCTACAGTAAAAATTAGTCTAATAAATAATTTTAGTTCTTCATTTATACTATTTAACAAGATATTTTGGTTGCAGAGTTTTGTAATGTAATACTTCACATACCTATCATGTACATATATATAAAACTAACTGTCGCAGAACTCCAGACAAAGAAATATCCTACATTTGAAGGGATATAAAGCTGACGTGACTAAAACAAGAAATTGAAAAGCAAAATTGACTGACTATATAAAACAAAATAGGTAGTAGGAAATAGTACTCCATGTACATTGTATATAAACAAAATTACAATCATAAAGCCAACTAACCCAACAAAATCTCAGCCAATTATATTCGTCCAACTCAGCTCCTTCGCTTTAAACAACATATCCAACATTCCCTTCACATTTAAAAAAAGTTGGTAGCCCTATATATCCCGTTCAATAATGCATAGGTTTCTTTAATCTCAAGTGCTTGAAGTTTTCTTCCATGTTTATGAAAATTTTGACAGCATCTTCCATAGTTCTGCAACTACGCCACATAGATATATAAGTGTTTATGTGTTATGTCAAAACAACACATGACACCTAATAATCTAGTATTTACCCATACAATAAGAGGAGCAGCCACCAAAAAATCTCTGTTCACGTAGAATAACACTTCAACTACTAGCTAGTGTAGAAAACTATGCATTCCTAGACTGCCCAAATCGAGACAATTTAAAAATTATTAACAGACACATGATCCTTACTGTTATCCTAATATAACACTAATAAAACTTGTCTCTATTAATAATTCTTAAAGGGATCTAAGCTTTTAATGCATGTTTCCAAAAAATTAAAACTAAATCTAAAATTTAAATGAAACATAAATATCATAAATCTCTCCTCAATTTAATCCTAATAGAATGTGGCATTATTTCATATAAAAAAATAAATTATATGCCCAATTTATATATGATTTCAATTTCTTGAATCAAAAGAGAAAGATCTTACATGTGGGCTATCAATTATTACAGTCATAAGCACCTGCAAGTGAAGCGTAAGTTGTCTAACACCGCAAGCCACCCACAAAAATCAGCTTCATAAAGATGCAATAAGATCCATAAAATAAAATGGATGGAGAATACAGTGGTGGTCTAGATGTGAAAAATCAATATCTATGAATATCCACTTTAAATTTTTTCACAAATGAGCTTAATGATAAATTCTAATAAGCTGAAGGGTCTAACAAAAGCATTAAAATAAATTGTTTAAATTAAGCAAATAAATAAAATAAGAAAGATTGGCAAAGTTTAAAACAAAGAGAATTGAAATCATCTTTAATAGCCAAGATGTTAAAGGTGGCTGACTTGTCTGTGAATGTGGCTAGTCAATTTTGGATTTGGATGAATCTGATCGAATTTGAGATAATTTAAATTGGCAAAAAATCTATTTGATGCAAATCCAAAGCTCCAATTTGATCTGATCCGATCTGAAATAATTTGAATCGGATAAATATTTCGGATAAGTTTAGATTCGGATTGAATTCAGATTTGGGACTTTTTGATAATTTTTACCAAAAATTCATGAAATCTAGAATTAATGAAAACACAATTCCTTAGACAATTCTTTCATTGGCTTCATTATCAGAAGCTCAGGGTGTTGTATAATAACCACACATCCAAATATTGGTAAATCGATGGCTTATCCCTCTGTAGCAGCCTTCGATCTAGTGTTCAAGCTTTGTCTACTTGATCTGCTCAACAAGTTAGTAGTCGCAAGGTTGCTGTCACTAGTCAGCGGCTCGTCGTGAATCTATAGGATGTAGTGGTGGCTACACGTGAATCAAGACGTGGGTGGTTTTGTTCGATTGGGATTGTTAGTGATGTGGGTCGCCATGTGCGTCAGGTCGTGGCCCAACGGTGTGGTTTGTCATCATGGGTTCGTTTGTTTTATGGTTGCACGACTAGGTTGTTTTGTGATTTAGGAATTAGATTTAGCTATTTAGGTTTTTAATTTTTCATTCAATTTCTCCTTTTTTTATTAAGGAGTAGTGCAATCTGATCAAATTATTTGGATTAATCCGGATATGATCCGATCCAAATTAAATCCAATCAGGTTGCACAAATTATATTTGATCTAATTTGAAGCAAAATCTGAATCCGATCTAATGCCTACACTACTAGAAAAATACAAAACAATGACCCATACATTATGATGGTTTTTTTAACAATCATCATTAAAAGTATTTAATGACCGCTATTATATGAACTGCCATAATATCTAACATTTACAATGACGATTCTATTTTATAATAGTCATTAAATGTCAAGCTAAAATACAATCTTATTTTTAATAACAGTTCTATAAAAAAAAGTCATTAAAAGTATAACATTGATAAAAATGGTTCTATTATATAATAGTCATTAGATGTCAAACAAAAATACAGCCTCACTTTTAATGATGATTCTGTATAAAAATGGTCATTGAAAGTAAAGCATTTACTATGATAATTCTATTAATAAAATATAATATTTATAATGACGGTTTTATTATATAACAGTCATTAAATGTCAATAATAAAATATAATCTTACTTTTAATAATAATTATGTATAAAAAAGGTCATTAAAAGTATAACTTTTTATAATGAGGGTTCTATTATAACAACAGTCATCAAGTATCACTTATTTTTAATGATGGTTCCATACAAAAGCAATCATTATACATCACATTTTAATTTTTAATTCATAAAATGACGGTTTATTATAAACTGTCATAGTATTGCATAAAAGTATATATATTATATATGTGTGAAGACGTATGTATGTATGTATATATGTATGTATATACGTATATGTATATAAAAGAGAGAAATTAGAATCAATTAAGTTAATTAACACAATGCCTACCTAGTTCCTCTTATGTCTATCGCGTGAAAGAGAAAGAGTAAAACGTTTCATACGCACAGATGGTACAAACTCCCACGCCGCCGCCGTTGTCACCTCGGTTTGGGTTCGCCGGTGCTGCAGTTGCTGCCACCTTCTCTTACGTGTAGCCACAGTGGCGGATTCGAGATTTAACAGTCGTGAGACCTTAATAACTGATCGGTGCTAAAACGGTGGCTTCTAGTGGCTGATGATGGTTGGATTTTAAAGTACTGCCGTGAGGGACAAAACCTAGATGGTGGTGGTTAGAAATTCGATGAAATCACGCCAATCTAAGGCAGCGATTTCCACGAATGATCGTGGCTTCATACGATAGTTTCTGGCCATTTTCCGGCGATGATCATTGCCGGGAAGTGACCAGCAGCTCTTGGGGATCGAGTAAGTGCCTTCCGTTGCCAGTGAGGTGGCTGGAATCGTGAAACATGGCCAGGCTGAAGTTTGGGTCCGTTTCTCTTCTCTTTCCCCATCTCAATCTGTGAGTTGCGTCTTCTCTCTTGTTAATATGCTTCTAAACTTGACTACTTATGGCCCCTTTCATTGTTTTCATTACCTTTCTTTTTATAAAATTTTATTGTTGTTCACGTGAAATTGTCATATAGATTGTGTTATGAAAAATAAATAAATATATATAAATATGTGTGTGTGTGTTTTTAATACAGATGCAGCAGGTAGATAGCACTCAAAAAATTTTGTAGGTGCTGACCCAGAAAATTTTTGGGTGCCTTCATGCTGTTCCAATGTTGTTAAGACAGCACCTGGAACTTCTAGGCACTGTTTTAACACAAATGAAGGAGCTGGGTGCTGTCATGCTATAGCTTTGCTGTTAAAATAGCACCTCAACCTTCCAGTGCACTTCTAGGTGTTGTTTAGCTACAAATCAATAGCTAGGCAACACCCAAAAAAACTTCCTGGTGCTGTTTAGCTACAAATCAGTAGCCAGACAGCACCCGAAAAGTTGTCATACTGTAGTTTGCAACTAGACATCACCTAAAATTTTTTTTGGGTGCTGTCATGATGTAGATTTGCTATTTTTACTAGGATTTGCAGCTGCTTTTTTAGCCGTACCTATAATCTGTTATTTAGAATTTGAGTTATAGTTCCATTCTAAGACATATTTGCAGGGTTTGATCTGGGTAGGGGTGATAGGAAGAAGATGATTGTATATTTTGCTTTGTCAATGCTGATAGTATAATTTTTATGCATTCAAATTGATAGTCATGTTTATTTATAGGCATATCTCTGCTCGATTAAGTGGTGACACGGAAAAGGGTCTTAAGTATTCTTTAAATAATGCTTCTTCCTTCTTGCTCTCTTTTCTTGTTTCAATAGCAAGTATTTTTTCCACCCTTAGCGTAAAGTTGGTTCTCTTTCTACTTTTGATACTATATGTTTGTGTTTTTTTATTTCTAAATATTAAGTTCCTAGAGATGCTCCAATTCCATGTTGTATTAGAAGGGAAATGTCGACTAGCTTTTAAAGACTATAGACTATACCTTACTTAAGTCGAGGTAATAATTGCTATACTGCTATGTTTAATTTATTTGGTCTCTTTTCTTTTTTTGGATAGGCCTTATTGGTTAGCTTGAAATAATTTGGTATCAAATCCAGGTAATTGTTTCTGTATCCTATTTCTTTTTTCTTTTTTCCTCCGGTGTTCCTGTATTGAGTTGAACTTGTTGATTTTGAAACAAATAATTTGGCTCGATAATTGTAAAGATTACACTTTATATTTTTAGATTCTGTTGAAAAGAATGCTTTTGCATGTCCATTCCTTTCGTTATGCAGTTTTATTGCTGCTTTTTGTTATTGTTATGCAATCAAAAAACTCAAAATTTTACAATAAGACCACTTGTTTTTGTTGCTATTTTTTTACCATAAAATGAAGAAAAATTGCATTGTCTTTGCAACTCTTATGGCCATTCCTTTTCTTTTTTTTTTGGTTTGAGGGGGGTTTTGGTAATGAGCAAGTACAACTTTTGCAAGGCAATATCCAAGGATGTTTTTAATTCTTTAGTTAAGAGTTTGTAAAATTAACTTGAAGCCTCATTCTTTTATTTTCGATAGGTATTGGATGTCAAAATGATGATGCACTCAAAAGCTTTTTCATTGTCTCTATTTTAGAAAATGTATTCTCATTTATTATCAAATATTATTTTTCTAGCTCGAAACTACATAAATAACATATTTCTCATTTTTGATTTTATAGAATTGAAAGTTACATTTAAGAAGAGATCGATAAAGTTAAATGCAAGTGGCCTACACGTATAACACAACTTGCTACCACATAAATACATTGTTGATAAATTTGAGATAAGTCTGTCAATTAATAGTGATTTGGTACTCTAAATTAATACTGGTTTGGTACTTTAGAGTTTTGCTTTACAACTTAAGTCACTAAAATGATTTAAGAATGATGTAGATTGCTAACGGTGGTGAGATGCATTTGCAGTTGAAGACTTGATGAGAAATTAGATATACTCGCACATGCTAATTTTTTTGGTTGCTAATAGATTCATTACTAGATATTAAAGAGTTGTGATAATTTTGATGTAAAAGCTGATTAGTATTTTGTTTAAGTTTAATGATTGTTAGACTTTTTGTAGAGCTATCTTTTTGTATAAAAAACATTTGTAGAATAAAAAATGTAAAGAATTTAATGGTAAATTAGAATTAAAATAGGGACTTGAAATTGTTTTCAAATTGCCATGTTTATTTATTTTTAAATAATCAACAACAAACATGATGGTTATTTAAAAAGAATCGTCATTAAATATAGTGTTCAGTAATAAAGATGACGGTGCTTTTTTAAAACCATCATTAAATATTGTTTTCATATTTAATGACGGTTCTTATAATAAACCATCATTGATATGACACATTTAATAACGGTTTTTTCATAAAAATCATCATAAAAAGTTAATGAAAAAGTACATTTTATGACAGTCATTTCATATAACCTAACTAAATGTACACATTTAATGATGCTTATTTAAATAACTGTCATAAAAAATTAATGGAAAATTATATTTAATGATAGTTATCCAAACATGCATAACTATTACAAATAATGACGGTTTTGGAAAATAAACGTAATTAAAAATATACATTTAATGACGATTATTGAACCATCATAGAAAATGTATTCTTTTTAATGTTTTAAGATGACTGTTTTAAAACCGTCATCTTATTTCATTTAAAACCATCATCGTTGACCAATTTTGGGGTAGTGCTACCCTTACCTATGACTATAGGATCAATAATTATCTTAACTTGCTAAACCCTTACAACATAATTTCATTTCTTATCTACAAAAAATAAACTTGGAATTTAAAAGTGACTTTAAAATGCGATGAAACTGAGAAAACAAAGTAGTATAAATGAAAACACAAAAGAAAATTTAAACTATTGTCAGATTAGATTGAATCATTTTACTCAAAAGAAAACAGAAAATAAAAAAGAGCAAATTTATTGATTATTACCCTATCAAATTGAAGCCCCCTAGGCCATAGTGATGGCATTGGCATATCATCCTCTAAGCTTTTGATATCAATTTCATCTCTTGTTTTTATAAGTTTGAAAAAAAAATTAAGATACTAAAACATTAATTAAAAAACTATAGTAAATTATATTAGAACAAAAAATCTTTTGGTGAAAATCATCATGTATAAATAAGGATAAGGATTATTCATGTTGTATCACTATAAATCAATAACAAAAATACATAGAAACATATCTGAATGCATAATGCTTAAATATTCTCTGGAGTAGTGTTTTGGCCTTTCAGATCAACACATTCTCTTCAAGAATTCTTAATTTTTTTTGTACTCTTTCTCTCATGATGGGATGTCAGAAAGAGTAGAAAGATACATTTGACCTGGGGATCATGACCACTTATATAGACAATTTTTCCTATTATCTTTAGGTATTCTTATTTCAGCCCATCGTACAAGTAGAAATTATACTTAAGTTTCTACAAATTAAAAGCCCACACCCTATGAGAATTAAAGCCCATATTACCAAAAACTTGAATAAATCACTTTTAATTGACATAATTACTCATATATGACAGCCCACAACACATAATTATTCACATATAAGTCCAATGTTCAACTAAGGATCTAATAATGTTAGATTAAAAATCGGACAATCTCCCACTTGGGTTATATTTGTAACCTTATAATTATGCATTGCAAAAATAACCTTATGAGTTCAACTTTACTATTATTATCGAAATGTATCTATAACCTATCCGGTTGATCAATCATACCAATATAGGATCAAAGTGGCCTTTATTACAACTATCATAACTTGACCCATCAATGATCACTATGCCAATACAACTGAATGATATGGATCATGATGATCAAATCATACTAAAATCAGTGTGAATAAACTAAAACTTTATTTCTATAAAAACATAACCTTAAATGTACGTAAATCGATATAACTGAAGATATCTATAAGATAAGAGCTTCTAAAATCATAAATCCCACAAAAATTAAATGACCTTTAATCACACGATACCCATACAAACAGTGTGCTCACGAAACATCTTGGGTGGTAATCCTTTAGTAAGCAGATCTATAATCATGAAGCATGTTTCGATGTGCTCTATAGACAATTGTCAATTTTGAACTCTTTTTTTAACAACTAGGAACTTGATATCTATATATTTCGACTTCGTCGAGCTCTTGTTGTTATTGGAATACACCACTGCTCATTTATTGTCACAAAATAACTTAAGTGGCCTATCAACACCATTTATTAGACGCAATCTTGTGATAAAATTCCAGAGCCATGTTCCGAGATGAGATGCCTCATAACATGCTATTAACTATGTTGCCATTGTAAAAAAGGCTATAAATGATTGTTTAGCACTCTTCCCAGAGATAAGACCCTTAGCTAGCAGATAGATGTATGTGGATTTCATACTATTTCAGCATCTAATAAAATCAAAGTCAGTATATCTATATACTTTGACTCTGAACTCTTTTTTTAACAACTAGGAACTTGATATCTATATACTTCGACTTCGTTGAGCTCTTGTTGTTATTGGAATACAACACTGCTCATTTATTCACAAAATAGCTTAAGTGGCCTATCAACACCATCATATGCAATCTTGTGACAAAATTCTACAGCCATGTTCCGAGATGAGATTCATTATAACATGCTATTAACTATGTTGGAATTATAAAAGAGGCTATAAATGATTGTTTAACACCGTTCCCAGAGATAATATCCTTAGCTAGCAGATAGACGAATATGGATTTCATACTATTTTGGCATCTGATAAAATCAAAGTCAGTATATCTATATACTTTGACTCTGAACTCTTTTTTTAACAACTAGAAACATGACATCTAAATACTTTGACTTCGTCGAGCTCTTGTTGTTATTGGAATACAACACTGCTCATTTATTGTCATAAAATAACTTAAGTGGCCTATCAACACCATCTGTTATACGCAGCCTTGTGACAAAATTCCACTGCCATGTTCCGAGATGAGATGCCTCATAACTTGCCATTAACTATGTTGCCATAGAAAAAGAGGCTATAAATAATTGTTTAGCACCCTTCCCAGAGATAAGACCCTTAGCTGGCAGATAGATGTATGTGGATTTTATACTATTTTGGCATCCGATAAAATCAAAGTCAGTATATCTATATACTTTGACTCTGAACTCTTTTTTTAACAACTAGGAAGTTGATATCTATATACTTCGACTTCGTCGAGCTCTTGTTGTTATTGGAATACAGCACTGCTCATTTATTGTCACAAAATAACTTAAGTGGCCTATCAACACTCTCTGTTATACGCAGTCTTGTAACAAAATTCCGCAGCCATGTTCCATGTGAGATGTCGCATAACATACTATTAACTATGTTGCCATTGTAAAAGAGGCTATAAAAGATTGCTTAGCACCCTTCCCAGATATAAGACCCTTAGCTAGCATATAGATATATGTGGATTTCATACTTTTTGGCATCCGATAAAATCAAAGTCTGTATATCCGGCAATCTCTAATTGGTCTGACTTCTGATATGTAAACATATAGTCTTTTATTCTCTACAAGTAACATATGAACTATTTGGATACTTTCCAATAATCTAATCCTAGATTAATTCAATATTTGCCCATCATTCCAGAAACTTACGCAATATATGGTCACTTACAAACCTAAGCATACATAAGACTTTATACTGCTGACATATAAGGAATCTTCTGAATTTCTTTTTCCTTAAATTATTCTTGGGCATTAATTGAGACTAAACTTATCTCTTTTAACCACAGGGGTATCATCGGGTTTGTAATCTTGCACGTCACATCTCTTGAGAACTATTTTGATATATCTCTTTTATGATAACTGTTGAGTGTTAGAAAGTGTATATTTATAAAAGAAAAAATCGTTATTTTATATTTTAAGTCTCACTAACATCTCTATTTTTATGTATTTATTTCTCTTGTGATTTAATTATGTGTGTTTTGTTATAATTAAATATTTTATATATTTTAGGGGCATCATGATTGTTTCACAATGAACGAGTGATCAGATAACAAAACAAACATCACTTTTGAACTCAGGACGGTCAAAAACCTTAGGAGGAGCATAAAAGGAAAATGTCACTGTTCACATATACGGTATTGTTCATACATACGGCACTGTTCATGTTATTGTTCACGACACTGTTTACATATACGGTCCAATGACGTGGCTTCGACCAATGACGTGGCTTCGACCAATGACGTGGCAGCACTTGATTGGAGAAAGATGTGGCATTTGGTTGCTTATGTGGCATTGACTGATGATGTGGCATTGACCGATGATGTGTCACGATCCTATTGGACTAAAATTCTCATGTACTGTTGATGGATGACGTGGCAGTATTTCAGTGGACCACAAATCATATGTACGGTACATGCACATACATGGGATTATTTATTATTCAAACCGCGTTACTGTTCAAACCGTGTACTGTGCAACGCGTACCGTTGACTAATGGCGTGGCACAATCCTGAGCGTCCGAACTGTTTTTAATCCGATGGCTATGATTCACTTAATGTATCTATAAAAAGGGGGCTCTCCCCCCCCTAATTTGATACCTCTGAATCTATTTTTTAGCTTAGTTTTTTGTAATTCTTTCTCCTTCTTGTATTTTCTATGTATTTTAATAAATTTCTATTTTACCCCTAGTTAAAAAATGAGTAGCTTATTTCTTTTCAAGCTTGGGTTGAAGGTGAAGTCTCAACATGTTCCATGGACTTAATTTGGTAAATTTATTTTTTCTTCCCCTCTAATATTTGTGTTTGTTTTGACTTTTCGTTGACAAATAATAATAATCTTGTCTAGATACCGCCCTGGTTAAACTGGCACCCTAGTACAAGGTTATTATTGTTTGGCACTATAAGCTCTTACCACCATATTTATTTGAGCGTGGTTCATGAGATGTGGAAACCCCCCCTCATGATTTAATTGGTATTAATAAGGAATATTTAGCCCAGGGAACATGTTGATGCAGATCCAGATACCCAAGCGCTTGAATTTCAATAGTTTCCAGTTTAGTTTATTCTCGCCATTTCAATTTATATTCTAGGATAGTTTAAATTGTTTTCACCATAAATCCAACCACCCATTTAGAAAAATTAATTCTATACATAATTAAAATCCACCTACTCGTGGGATCGACACTCGTTACCATTAATCTATTCTACAATAGATTCGTGCGCTTGCGAGTTCAATAAAATTTGCACAACAAGTTTTTAGCGCCGTTGCCGGGGAGGTAAGTATTTTAATTCATAGAATTAATTTTTTTTAATATTAATTTTTTTTTAGTTGTTTTCTTGTAATTTTGTTTTTCTGAATTAAAAAAAAAGTGAATCTACATTTTAAGGTTAGAATTTCATTTCTTTTCTTCTTTAAATTTGTGTAATTTAATTCTCATGTTATTTTTTTTTTTGTAATTTATTTTAATTTTAGTTCATATTTGTTTCACGTAATTTCTTTTCTTATAGCAATTGAGTGTGTTTTCATAGTAAGATTATAACAACGTGACAAGGTTAGTATCGTAATTTCTCCCTTTTCCTTATCTTTATTTGTTTTGTTTTCATTCATTTTTTTTCTTTGCATGCATGGTCGAAGGTCATTATCACCTAATCTTGAGCCTTTAGACCTTGAATTGGAAAAAACACTTCGCACACACAAACACGTTGCATTTAAAAAGAAAATTGGAAATGGATTTGCAAAATCAACCAGAACCACAAGAGAGGCATTTTAAGGACTATTTTAGTCCTTTAGTTAATTTGAGCACATCATGCATAAGGTACCCAAATGTAGCTGCTAGGAGTTTTGAATTAAAATCTAGTGTGCTGAATTGTATCCATACATTCTATGGCATAGAAAATGAGTACCCATATAATCATTTGAATGATTTTCATGCTATTTGTCAAACTTTTAGATATGAGAATTTTTCAGATGATGATGTTAAACTCAAATTATTCCCATTTTCTTTAAATGATAGAGCTCGTTCATGACTTAATACATTGCCTGCTAATAGCATTTCATCATGGGAACAAATGACAACAAAATTTTTAAATAAATATTTCCTAGTTCATAAAACCAATACTATTCACAGGGAAATTTCAGAGTTTACCCAGAGAGATGATGAGCAGTTTTTCAAGACATGGGAGCGATTCAATGGGCTACTCTTGAAGTGTCCATATCATGGGTACGAGAAATCGCACCAATGCCAATACTTTTTGGAGGGATTATTACCACATGTGCAAGAGTAGCTAATGGCGACCGGTGGAGGAGAGCTAATGTCAAAAAGTACATCAGAGATTTAGGATTTCTTCCAGCGCCAATCAGATAATTCTCAACAACGGTGTCGATCAAATAGCATCATTAACGAGTCAAGCCCAGGAATTAAAGAAGTCAAAGAGATGGTTGAAGGCCTTTCTCAACAAATAGCATCATTAACGACTGCCAACTCAACAGAACCACATGACCATGACTCATATTCAGATCAAGCCAATGCCATAGGAGTCATGAAAAAACCATCAAACTACAACCCTTACTTCAACACATATAACCCTGGATGGAGAGACCACCCCAATTTTTCATGGTCTCAAGGATTCCAACAAAATGGACCAACAGCTCCACCTCCACCAATGCAACTAATTCATCCAATTCCTCAAATTTTCTCAAGCCAATCAGCCACCATTTAGACCATACAATCAAAACCCAAGCCACTCTCAACCCAAACCGTGGGAGAATACATTCCAGAATTTCAAGAATCTTACTAATTCTACAATCGATCAGCAGAACCGCACCATTGATGAACTGCGAAATGAGATGAGAGCGGGTTTCAACTCACAAGCCCAATTAGTTTCAAACCTCTAGAAAATGGTGGGACAACTTACTTTTTTAGTTCAAACCTTGGCAATGACCATTGAGAAAGGCAAATTTCCAAGTCAACCAGTGCCTAACCCTAAAGCAGTGCATAAAGCAAGCACCATTTCACCACAACAACATGGAGAGGTCAAAGCTGTCATGACCTTGTGAAAAGGGAAAGAAGTCGACAACAAAATGGAGATGCCAACAACAAAATCAACTCAGATTGTACTTGTGAATGCTGAGGACTCATCATCAGAGGAGAAAGAGGAAACCAACTCACGAGGGTACGTTCCTAAAACTCCATTTTCTCAGAGATTAGCTAAAGGGAAGAAAGGAAAATCCACAGGTGAGATTTTTGAAATCTTCAAACAAGTAAGTGTTAACATCCTTTTACTTAATGCTATAAAACAAGTGCCATCATATGCCAAGTTTCTTAAAGACCTTTGCACTAAAAAGAGAAATATTCATGTTCAGAAAAAGGCATTTTTAACAGAAAATGTTAGTTCTATACTCCAACATAAGATTCCTCTAAAATATAAAGATCCAGGCTCCCTCACCATCTCATGTAGTATAGGGAACCACACAATTGAGAATGCTTTGTTGGATTTAGGAGCTAGTGTAAATCTGTTGCCTTACTTTGTATTTGTGAAACTTGGACTGGGTGAATTACACCCAACTCCAGTGGTGTTACACCTTGCAGATCGATCCACAAAAATACCTCGTGGTATTGTAGAGGACATGCTTATTCAGGTAGACAAGTTCTATTTTCCTATTGATTTCATTGTAACTGACACTCAACCAGTGCAGGAATCAAAGAAGCACATCTCCATTATCCTGGACCGACCTTTCTTGGCAACTGTCGATACTCACATTCAATGATGACCGGAAATATGCAGTTGTCATTTGGCAATATGACCATGGAGCTCAATATCTTCAACATTGCCAAATAATCTCGCAATGCAGATGATGGAATTATTAATGTGGATATAATAGAAACATTAGTTGATAATACTTTTCTTTCAAACCTTAGTGATGACCCTTTACAAACATATTTAACTCACTTTGGTTTGGATTTTGACATTGACAAACTAGTTGATGACGTCAATGCCCTACTTGACTCAGCACCATCCATGGACACAAATAAATAGAAGTCAACAGTTGAACAACTAGTTGACACAACTTAAAATGTTTGATTTACTCCCAAGTATAAGAGTGCCTAGTTATAATATAACTCGGTGAGTCCGAGGTCGATCCACAGAGAAATGGTTTAATTTATTTGTTTAAATTTATCTAAGAAAAATAAAATTTTAAAAAAAAATACACAATTTAATTTGAGGAAAACTATGAAGTTGAATTAGTTAGGGTTATGGATCCACTCTTAGTAATAAATACAATTTAACAAATTCTTTTTATTTTTGTTTTATTTCCCAAAAGATTAATTTTATTAATTAAAATTATTTTCCCATTTATTTTATTATGGATTAAGAATTTAATGTGCCAAAACTTAATTTGTCTACACTAAATCAAAATACCATATTTTATATTAAGATATTAAGAATTCATTGTGCCAAATTCCGATTTTTTTCTACAATAAATCAAAATTTCAAAATATAAAATATGGATAAAATTAAATAGAAAACAACTTAATTTATAAAATTAAAAATTGAATTTGATTAAACCATATTTTTTTACTAAGAGTTTCACCTTTCCCTAACTATAAATATTTAGCTAAACATTTTTGAAATAAAAGAAATGATTAAGATTGAAAAACACATAATTAAAATGGAAATTAAAAATTGAAATAAACCTAATTTTATTAATTAAAAATATATTACAAAGAGAGATGAGGAGAAGAATTCGGAGGAAAGAAGAAAAGAGAAGGTGCAAAGAGATGTGTTCACCACCCTTCTCTATTTATACTAATACATGGTAAATCCACACCATACAAATAAAAAACTCTAATTAAATCTTAACCTTACATTTGTCCCGCTAATAATCCCACTAATCAAACATAATCTTATCTTATCCACTCAAGCATATCCAAAATATTCCACTAATAAAATATCATACTTAACAAGATAAAAACTTATAATTTTACAATTACCACATTTACCGTGGTAAAAACGTAAAAATTTACAACAAAAGTCTTGGATTCTCCTCGATAATGACATAATTTCTCGGACTTCCGGAATCTAAATTTGACATCCGTACATTTGTTTGAAGTCTCCAATTGCATGAAATTATTATTTTTACCTAATAAACACACAAAAATACACAAAATCAAATATTTAGAAAAATAATTAGAAATTCATAATATGTTACACAATTACAAATATAAATTACATTAACAACGCAAAATAACATTTTTACTTCATAACAAACATACAATTTTTAATACTAATCACACCCCCCAACTAGCTTATTGCTAGCCCCTAGCAATTAAAGCGTTATATTAAATTATGATTTACAAAATTCACATGCAAGTTAATAGTTGTTCATCTATCCTCTAAATTACCAAATAAATAAACTCTCCCAAAATTTTCTAAATCTTTATCATTCACTCATTATCTAGAATATCATAAATTTTTTTGTGCTCAAGTAATTAACACAATACTCATGGGGCTTCATTAAAAGATAACGACATTTTCATTCTGAAACTCATTAGAAATTCTATCTTCAGGCAGTAGATTATTCACACTTTTTTTTTTTTTAAACCCGTGTAGCGAGCTTTAGGCCAGTGACTCCCAGACTAGTTGATCTTAGGGCACTAGGTGTTGAAACACCCCTACGGACTTAATTACTCAGGTTTTTAATAAATATGCAAACAATATATCTATAACCTATGTAGCGAGCTTTAGCTGACTCCTGCATCAGGTTGATCTTAGGGCAGTAGGTGTTGAAACACCCCTACGGACTTAATTACTCGGGTTCTAGATAAAACAAAATTAAACTCATTCAATTTTTTTCTTTTTTTTTTATTTTTATTTTTCGTATGTACATTCTACTACCTTAGATATTATCCCTAATAAATCAAAAGAACTAAATGCTGCAAAAATTTTAACTTACAACCCACTAGCATGTGTCATAGTGTGTGTGTGAAGAATTATTTAATAATACTTGTTAAATGAGTAAATGACAAAACAACTTAATAACCAAATGCAGAGTTCAAAAATTTGAGTAATTCAAAGAAAAGAGAACAAAAATAACTTACTATGAATTTTAAAATCAAAATATAATACAACAGAACTATTAGGATGCGTCTCAAAAGTTGTGACTCTTTACACAGCCATCTTAGACAAAAAACAAAAAAATTGCTTGTTTTTGGGTTTTTTTATTCACAAAATAAAAAAAACACACATATTTACAATTTACATCAACTATTTCTTTCCCCCCAACTTAATCTAAACATTATTCATAATATATACATGCAAAAAGACCAAAAAAAAAAATAAAAATGAAAATAGAAATAAAAATAAAGAAAACATAAATCGGAAAGATCACATCTGAACAAAGGGTTGAAGATGCGTTTCTAGAGCCGCTACACCCCATATTCTGCCATCTTCGACAAAAACATTACTAGGATTTGCTATATTCCACACAACTATTCCTCCCCTAATCTGAACAAGACATTGTCCTCAATGGCTTAAAGAAAAGAAGTAGAGTTTAAAAGACATAACTTCATTGCTCCAAGAAAATAGTTATAACCGAAGAGTTAAGTCTAACTTGTACTTCTTACTAGGGCTAGGGTTACCATCATTGGTGAACCATTCTAATGCCAAGGTCTTAGGATTTGGCTCTGGTTTGTAAGCCTGTAAAAGATCATGTAACTCATTAGCAGTAGAAGCACAAACAAAGATATTTTTCGCAGAGATTGGAATAAAATGATTCTTAATTGCATGGTTAATGAATGTGAGCAACCCATTAAAAAACTTATTAACATTTAGTAAACCGATGGGTTTCTGATGGATGTTTAAATGGGCCCAAGATGTAAATGTAATCAATGCCTCTAAAGTTATAAGATCTCCTGGCAAGAAAATGAAAGCATCAGCATGATTTAACATTTCAGTTATTCGCTCTTGCATACTTGAGACAACTAACTCTTCTCCAATCGCACATCGTATATGCATCCCAGAGGTTTTAAGGCTTGTGGAATGATACCTAGTACCGGTTTCCTCTAATAAGCGACACGAGACAAGCTTTGATAACCCATGGTCACCCCTCCATATACAAGTGCGCTTCTCACATGGCACGACCAAGATCTATAGCAGCTTGAACGAACTCTTTGTATTTTCTATAATAAAATCCAGAGAGCACATAAATATTTTTGAATTGTTTACTCGAAGATGCTGCCATTAGAATAATCTTCAAAAATATTTGTGAGTGGTTGGAAAAAAGAGCTCATATTTAAAGATCTTAGTGTCAGAAAAAATGAGAAACAGCTGTAAATGGGTTGGCATATTTGTCAGATGACGCGTAAAGCTCATGTCTCAATTATTCAAAAGCAAACAGTAAAACGAAAAGCAATCCATGAAAAGAAAAAGTAAAAGAAAACAAATAATAATTAAATACAAAATCACACCATTAAATGCAATAATGCAAATGATGAAGTGACAATAAAGGAAAAGGATATTTACTGGTAGTTGTGATTGTGGCTCACATCTTCCTCTGGTTTTACGTCCAGTAACGGCTTAAACGCCCTCTATGGGTCGAGGATAGGCTTCCCATCCAGTTTTCTTAAAAGCTGGCAAATAGGGTCTTTTTGAGTCAGATTCTCAAGACTAAACTGTGCACTTTCTTGTTGGAATAGTCTCCATAACCTGTTTATCTCATATTGCACATGTCTGCTTCGGTGCGTCTCAAGAGATCGTAAGATATCATCCAACGATTCTTTACTCATGCCATCTTTAACGAATTTAATTTTATCTTCTCGACTATCAGAAACCATTCCCAAAGATTTACAAACTTCTCGTTTACAACTAAGACGTACACAGTTATGACATTTTGAGCCAAGTCTTTTAGCTCACTATTTTTTAGCAAATGTGCTTTTACCAAAACCAGGAATGTAAGAAATAAATGGATCAGGAAACTCACCAGCTAATCAGACCTTTGCTTCAATTAACCAACGAATATCAGAAGGAATTCCGTTGATCATTAACAGACGCAATTTTTCACAACGAGATTTGTAAATTTTTTGGAGTGCATTTTTAGGAAGAGAAGGAAAACGCTTATGTAATTTATATTGTATTTCTTCCATGCTTGATTTTGAGATCTCAGTTATTGTGGGAAACTGAGGACACCGACTTAAAAAGTCACGGAGTACCGTTATCCGCCATTTATACGGGAAAATAAATCAAAACATACCAAAATCAAATCTGCAGAATAAAATCAAAAGTGAAAGCGAACAACAAAAAGAAACACAATATGTATAAAAGAAAATGAACTTACATTCGTCCTCTCATGGAGTTAACCTCAAGCTCCATTTGAAAATTATATATACCGTGCTCTACTGATCTTAGTTGTCTTTATTACTCTTCAACGAAGGCCACTAATTCTGGTGGTTGTCGTTCCCAAAGTGGATGTGATTTACAGTTTTGTATCAATCTTCTCAAGTTAAATTTTATTCGCTCAAATCTTTTAAGATGTGTGATCAGAATTTTCCTTATTGAGGAGCTCATGATGTAGAATGATAAGGAAAACAAAATTATTAAACAAACTTAAATAAAAAAACTTTACAATTCGTATCATTCAAGACAGTCAGACAATTCAAACGGTAAAGCAACAGTAAAAAGTTAAAACACTCAATAAAAGCTTAATCAAGATTTGGTGGGTCACTCAAATTTATTTCGGTGCTTGCTTCTCGTGGTTGGTATTCCAGATAGGGCCTTATTCTTTGTCCATTAACTTAAAATGTGATACTATTTTTGGGATTCTCAATTTCTACGGCCCCATGTGGATATACATTTTTTACAACAAATGGACCACTCCATTTTGACTTTAACTTTCCTGGAAACAAATGAAGACGAGAATTATAAAGCAACACTTTTTGACCAATTTCAAATGTTTTTCGAAAAATTCTTTTATCATGAAAAATTTTTGCTTTTGCCTTAATAATTCTTGAATTTTCATATGCATCATTTCTTAATTCCTCAAGTTCATTCAATTGCAGTTTTCGCACATTACCAGCAACATCCAAATTTGAATTAAAAGCTTTAATAGCCCAAAATGATTTATGCTCAAGTTCAACAGGCAAGTGACAAGGTTTACCATAAACTAACCGATAGGGTGACTTTCCTAAAGATGTTTTGAATGCGATGCCAAAGTGCATCAACCGAAGAGACCAATCTTTTCGGTTTGGGTTAACCATTTTTTCTAGAATTTGTTTTATCTCCCTATTTGCTAGTTCAACTTGGCAATTTGTTTGAGGATGATAAGGGGTAGTTATTTTATGTGTAATTCCATATTTGTTTATTAAAGACTCAAATGACTTATTACAAAAATGCTTACCTCCATCACTAATAATAGCTCGAGGGATTCCAAATCGACTTAAAATGTTTTCTTTTAAAAATTTAACGACAGTTTTACTATCATTATTTCGACAAGACATTGCTTCAATCCATTTTGAGACATAATCAACTGCAACTAATATGTACACAAATCCAAAAGATGGTGGAAATGGGCCCATGAAATCAATTCCCCAACAGTCAAATATTTTAATTTCAAGTATGGGATTTAATGGCATCATGTTTCCTTTAGTAATTGATCCTAGTTTTTGACAGTTTTCACAAGTTTTACAAATCCACATTGTAAAATTTTAGTCGTAGTTTTTCTTGAAGAAAAGTGTCCACCACATGCTTCAGAATGACAAAAATTAATAACACTACTTACCTCATTATCAGGAATGCATCGTCGAAAAATTTGATTAGGGCAATATTTGAACAAGTAAGGATCATCTTTCTTTAATTCAACCAAAAATTTTTTCTTCTCCTGACCATTCCATTGTAAAGGCATTTTACCTGTAACAAGGAAATTAACAATATTAGTATACCATGGCATTGAAGTAACAGAAAATAAAAATTCATCAGGAAATGAGTCATTGATGGGTGTTATATCAGTGCAGAATTCAGATGTGAGTCTTGATAAATAATCAGCGACAACATTTTCGGCACCCTTCTTATTTTTGATGGTAAGGTCAAATTCTTGGAGTAATAAAATCCAACGAATTAGTCTTGGTTTGGCATCCTGTTTAGTCATCAAATATCTCACAGCAGCGTGATCAGTAAAAACAATAGTTTTAGAACCAACCAAGTAAGAACGAAATTTGTTTAATGCAAATACCACAGCAAGTAATTCTTTTTCAGTTGTTGAATAATTCATTTGAGTACTATTTAAAGTCTTACTTGCATAATAAATTACAAATGACTTATGATCCTTTCTTTGTCCTAAAACAGCACCAACAGCAAAGTCACTTGCATCACACATTAATTCAAAAGGTAAAGACTAATCAGGAGATTGCATAATAGGTGCAGATGTTAAAAGACAAATTATTTTCTCAAAAGATTTTTGACAATCATCAGTCCATTCAAAAGATGCATCTTTTAATAAGAGGTTACAAAGTGGTTTAGATATGGCACTAAAGTTTTTTATAAAACTCCTAGAAAATCCTGCATGTCCTAAAAATGATCGCACGTCTCTAACTGTTTTTGGTTGTGGCAATTTAGATATGACTTCAATTTTCGCTTTGTCAACTTTAATTCCTTTAACAGATACAACATAACCCAAAACAATTCCAGAAGTAACCATGTAATGGCATTTTTCCCAATTTAACACAAGTTCTTTTTCAACACATCTTTTTAAAACTTTTTCCAAATTATCAAGGCAATCATCAAAAGAATTCCCAAACACAGTCAAATCATCCATAAAGACCTCTAAACAATGTTCAACCATATCACTGAAAATACTTAGCATGCATCTTTGAAATGTTGCAGGAGCATTACAAAGTCCAAATGGCAATCTTTTAAATGCAAATGTTCCAAAGGGACATGTAAATATGGTTTTTTCTTGGTCTTCAAGTGCTATAGGAATTTGATAATAACCTGAATATCCATCTAAAAAGCAGTAGTAGGGATGTCCAACTACTCTTTCTAAGATTTGATCAAGAAATGGCAATGGAAAATGATCTTTTCTAGCGGCTTCATTTAATTTCCTATAATCAATGCACATGCGCCAACTAGATGCAAGTCGTGTTGGAATTAATTCATCTTTTTCATTTCTAACTACAGTGATTCTAGATTTTTTAGGCACTAATTGTGTAGGACTTACCCACTTAGATAACTTAAGAACTTCTGTTTTTACTACTTCTTTCATGTGTGAGTTTAATCTTCTTTGAGGTTGTTGACATGTTTTAGCATTTTCTTCTAAATTGATTCTATGTGTGCAAACTAAAGGATTAATACCTTTAATGTCATTTAAAGTCCATCTAATTGCGTTTCTATGCTTTTTAAGAACAAATAGTAACTTACCTTCTTGGTCACTTGATAAGGTCGAAGAAATCACCAAGATTATCTTCCACTATTCCTTTTGGTACTTTAACTGATCTATTGGCAAGCAAAAGTGTAGTTGAAGTTGATTTTAACTCACCAAGATTAAGTTGAAGATAAACTGAATATGGAAGCAAATTAACACTAGCACCAAGGTCTAACAAAGCATGCTCAATTTTATGATCTCCAATAATACAAGAAATAGTAGGACAACCAGGATCTTTATATTTCAATTTATTATTAGTAGAAAAAATGGTACTTACCTGTTCAGCCATGAAAGCACTCTTTTTTACCTTCAATTTTCTCTTAACTGTGCATAAGTCCTTTAAAAATTTGGCATATGAAGGTACCTACCTGATTGCATCTAACAAAGGAATGTTAACTTTCACTTGTTTAAAAATTTCATAAATTTTTGAAGAGTGGTTTGATTTCCTTGGTTTATTTAATGCATGTGGAAATGGTGGTTCAGATGGAACATTAATTATTTCTTCACTAGGTGTAAGTTTATCTAGTTCTTCCTTACCCTTTGAATTTTCATTTTGACAAGGTTCAGGAATAGGCCATTCAATAACCTTACCACTACGAAGAGTTATAACTGACTTGACTTGGTCCAAGGGTGAATTTTGAATCTTAGGATTTGGTTGTGGTTGAGCTGGAAATTTTCCTTTTCCTTGAATTGTGAGTGCAGAAGCAATTTTAGCAAGAGTATTTTTCAAATCAGAAAATGTTTGTGCATTTTGATTATTAATGGCATCTTGTTTCCTAATGAATGAATGCATTGTATCTTCTAAATTTTTCCATGGTGGTGGAACATATGGCGCATAAGGCTGAGTATTTTGAAAATTTTGTAGAGGTGGTGCTTGTGAAGATTGTGCATTATTATTATTCCTCAAACTAAAATTTGGATGATTTCTCCAACCAGGATTATAAGTATGTGAATATGGGTTTGGTTTGTTAAAAGTGTTGATGGCATTAGCTTGATCATGCAAACATTCTTTAAGTGCAGGCAAAGTAGGACAATCTTGAGTGAAATGATCATTAGAACTACAAACATCACATGCAATTTCTTGAACAGATTTTACTTGATCACTTTTTTTATTCTCCAAAGCTTCAACCTTCTTAACTAGGGATGCAAATTTTGCTTGTAAATCATGATCTTCCCTAAGGTTATAGATTCCTCCACTAGATGGAGATGGTTGTGGTTTATTATTCAATTCAAAAGTTCCAACAATATCCCAATGTTCTGCATTTTCAGCTAATTGGTCAAGGTAATCTAGTGCATCTTCAGGATTTTTATCTCTAAATTCGCCATTACACATCATTTCTACAACTTGTCTACTTTGTGGTGTTAAGCCCTCGTAGAAATAAGTGATCAATCACCAAGTTTCAAAACCATGGTATGGACATATGTTAAACAATTCTTTAAACCTATCCCAACATTGGTATAATGTTTCTCCATTTTTTTGAGTGAAAGAAGTGATTTGGCTTTTAAACGAATTAGTTCTATGAGGTGGAAAGAATTTTTTCAAAAACTATTCTTGCATGTTATTCCAAGTTCTTATTGATCCAGATTTAAGGTTTTGTAGCCATGTTTTAGCTTTATCTTTTAATGAAAAAAGAAAAAGCTTTAATCTAATTATGTTCATGCTACAATTTTGGTCTGTGTATGTATTACAAACTTTCTCAAAATCTCTTAGATGCAAGTATGAATTCTCAGATTCTAAACCATGAAATGTTGGTAAAAGATGGATAATACCTGGTTTGAAGTTGAATCGAGATGCTTCTGGAGGAAATACTATACACAACGGTGCTCCGGTTCTGGTTGGATTCATGTAGTTTCTCAAGGTTCTTGGTTGATTTTGATCATGTCCATGTTGAGAATGATTGTCTCCTTGACCAATCTAAGGATTAGGTTCGCCCAAAAAGTTGTCATCTTGGTTCTCGTCCATGATTAATGATGGAGATTGAGATCTACGAACTAACCTTGAAGTACGAGACCAATGTCTCATGCAATGGTTATGTCACAATTATGATATTCAAACAAATTAATAACAAAAACTAGATAAAAATTATAAAATAATAAAAAGAAAATTAAATATGCAAATAATATAAGTGTACAAAAAAAATTAAAATTAATTAACAATTTTGGTGGTTAAACCCACCAAATAAAATAAAATAAAGCAAAAATAAAAAAATACGAAATAATAAAATATAAAAAAAATGATGGTTGAACCCACCAATAAATTAACAAAACAAAGAAATAAATGCGGAATAATAAAATAACTTAAAATTAAATAACAACTTTGGTGGTTAAACCCACCAATAAAAAGAAAAAAAAATTAGTAATTAGTTAGTTAAGAGTTAGTAGTGAGTTTGCTTAGTCCAAATTAAATCCAAATTGAGTCCAAATAAGTTCAAGTCCAATTTTTGTGAGAAATTTCGTCCAGGGGTCTTATTGTAAATTATTTATAATATTATGGCCACACCGTAATTTTTAAAAATTTAGAATTTAGCCATATAGGATGAAATTGAAGATTCTGAAGGATTTTAGGGTCGGATCGTAATTATGAGAAGATTGAGCTAGAAACGAAAATTATTGGGGGTGAAACTAGAATTATGAAAGATGTGCGGATCGAAGAGAATTTAAAAAAAAAAAAAGGAAAAATAAAACAAAATAAATCACTCGTGATGGCGTAAACTGTGTTTAAAATATTTGATTCTTTCAAGTATAAGAGTCTTTAGTTATAATATAATTTCCGGTGGTCAAGTCGATCCACTTTTTAATTTATTTGTTTAAATTTGTCTAAGAAAAATAAAATTAAAAAAAAACACACAATTTAATTTGAGGAAAACTATGAAGTTGAATTAGTTAGGGTTATGGATCCACTCTTAGTAATAAATATAATTTAACAAATTCTTTTTATTTTTGTTTTATTTCCCAAAAGATTAATTTTATTAATTAAAATTATTTTCCCATTTATTTTATTATGGATTAAGAATTTAATGTGCCAAAACTTAATTTGTCTACACTAAATCAAAATACCATTTTACCATATTTTATATTAAGATATTAAGAATTCATTGTGCCAAATTCCTATTTTTGTCTACAATAAATCAAAATTTTAAAATATAAAATATGGATAAAATTAAATAGAAAATAACTTAATTTATAAAATTAAAAATTGAATTTGATTAAACCATATTTTTTTATTAAGAGTTTCACCTTCTCCTAACTATAAATATTTAGCTAAACATTTTTGAAATAAAAGAAATGATTAAGATTGAAAAACACATAATTAAAATGGAAATTAAAAATTGAAATAAACCTAATTTTATTAATTAAAAATATATTACAAAGAGAGATGAGGAGAAGAATTGGGAGGAAAGAAGAGAAGAGAAGGTGCAAAGAGATGTGTTCACCACCCTTCTCTATTTATACTAATACATGGTAAATCCACTCCACACAAATAAAAAACTCTAATTAAATCTTAACCTTACATTTGTCCCACTAATAATCCCACTAATCAAACATAATCTTATCTTATCCACTCAAGCATATCCAAAATATTCCACTAATAAAATATCATACCTAACAAGATAAAAATTTATAATTTTACAATTACCACATTTACCGTGGTAAAAACGTAAAAATTTACAACAAAAGTCTTGGATTCTCCTCGATAATGACATAATTTCTCGGACTTCTGGAATCCAAATTTGACATCCGTACATTTGTTTGAAGTCTCCAATTGCATGAAATTATTATTTTTACCTAATAAACACACAAAAATACACAAAATCAAATATTTAGAAAAATAATTAGAAATTCATAATATGTTACACAATTACAAATATAAATTACATTAACAACGCGAAATAACATTTTTACTTCATAACAAACATACAATTTTTAATACTAATCACTCACAATGTAGAAACTCACCATCATCCGTAATCACCACCAAACTCGACTTGCCCATTACCCAACACTTTGGAATATGCATTTTTGGGAGAAGAAAGCACTCTGCCAGTAATCATTTCTTCCTCCCTCAGTGACAAACAAAAAGGTAAGTTGTTGGAAGTTTTAAAAGAGCACAAAGGAGCATTAGGATGGACCATAACAGACATAAAAGGTATAAACCCAGTAGACTGTATGCATTACATTCACCTTGATGAAAATGCTAAACCTACTAGGGAAATGTAACGTCGGTTAAATCTTAACATGAAAGAGGTTGTTAGAACTGAAGTCCTTAAGCTATTAGATGCAGGTATCATTTACCCCATTTCTAATAGTTTATGGGTCAGTCCTGTGAAAGTTGTCCCCAAAAAAGTCAGGAGTCACAGTAGTTACAATGCTCATAATAAATTAGTGCCCACTAGAGTAACTACAGGATGGCGTGTATGCATTGATTATAGGAAGTTAAATTCCGTCACACGTAAAGACCATTTTCCTTTACCATTTATCGATCAAATGTTTGATAGATTAGTAGGTCATGCATTTTATTACTTTCTAGATGGCTACTCAAGATACAATCAGATTTCTATAGCACCAAAAGATCAAGAGAAGACCACCTTCACTTGCTCTTTTGGCACTTTTGCATATAGGAGAATGCCATTTGGATTATGTAATGCACCTGCTACATTTCAACGATGCATGTTGAGCATTTTTTCTGATAAGGTTGAACGATTTCTTGAGGTCTTTATGAATGACTTTTCTGTTTTTGGTGATTCATTTGATCAATGTTTACATCATTTAACACTAGTTCTGTAGAGATCAATCTAGAAGAATTTAGTCCTGAATTGAGAGAAATGCCATTTTATGGTAAAACAATGTATTGTTCTCGGTCACATCATTTCGAGTAAAGGCATTGAGGTTGATAAAGCCAAGGTGGACCTCATTTCCAATTTTCCTATACCTAAAATAGTCAGAGAAGTTAGATCTTTCCTTGGGCATGCTGGTTTTTATAGACGTTTCATTAAAGATTTTACTAAAGTTTCTAGACCCTTATGCAATCTACTTGCTAAGGATATACCTTTTGTCTTTGATGATTCATGTCTTGCGGCATTTAAAAAATTAAAGCAGTTGTTGACATCATCACCCATCATTCAGCCCCCAAATTGGAACTTACCATTTGAGCTCATGTGTAATGCATCTGATTATGCAGTAGGAGTAGTATTAGGACAAAGAGTTGATCGAATTCCCCATGTGATTTACTATGCTAATATGACATTGAATGATGCACAGTTGAATTATTCAACTACTGAAAAAGAAATGCTAGCAGTAGTGTTTGCACTAGAGAAATTTTGATCTTATCTTATTGGTTGTAAAATAGTTGTATTCACAGAACATACTGCTCTTAAATATCTTCTCACAAAGAAAGATGCAAAAGTTAGACTAATTCGTTGGGTGTTACTTTTGCAGGAATTTGACATAGAATTCCAAGATAAGAAAAGAACAGAAAATGTTGTGGCTGACCATCTTTCTCGTCTCCATTTTGATACAACTATGGAACCATTACCTTTGAATGAGTCATTTCCTAATGAACAATTAATGAGTGTGGAAGTAGTACCACGGTATGCTGATATTATTAATTATCTTGTTACAGGTCAACTTCCAGAGCATTGGACTAAGCAGGACAAGGCCAAATTCTTTGTAGAAATAAAGAATTTCTTTTGGGATGATCCTTATCTATTCAAGTATTATGCAGATCAAATTGTTAGACGATGTGTCCCAAAGAATGAATTTCAAAACATTCTTTCATTCTGCCATGAACAAGCTTGTGGAGGGCATTTCAGTGCTAAGAAAACAGCCACTAAAATTTTACAATGTGGTTTCTATTGGCCAACTATATTTCGAGATGCTTACACCTTTTGTTCTTCATGTGATAGGTGTCAACAAATGGAAAGCATAACACGAAGGAATATGATGCCACTAAACCCAATTTTAGTGGTTGAAATTTTTGATGTATGGGGTATCGATTTCATGGGACCCTTTCCCCCATCTTTTGGCCATCAATACATACTGGTTGCTGTTGACTATGTTTCGAAATAGGTAGAGGCAATTCCATGTAAGACCAATGATCACAAGGTAGTGATAGGATTTTTGAAAGGCAACATTGTTTCACGCTTTAGATTCCCTCGAGCAATAATCAGTGATGGTGGCGCCTACTTTTATAACAAATCATTCGAAGCACTTTTGACAAAGTATTCCATCACTCATAAAGTGGCGACCCCATATCATCCGAAAACCAGTGGTCAAGTTGAGATCTCTATTCAAGAAATAAATCACATTTTAGAAAAGACGATGAGCCCGACAGAAAAGACTGGTCATTGAGACTCGATGATACATTATGGGCATATAGAACGGCTTTTAAGACTCCAATTGGGATGTCAGCCTACGGGCTAGTGTGTGGAAAAGCTTGCCACCTACCTGTAGAACTCGAGCATCATGCGTACTGGGCCATCAAGAAATTCAATTTCGATATGCAGCAAGCTGGCTCGGATAGAAGATTACAACTGGTAGAACTTGAAGAAATTAGTAATGACGCGTACGAAAATGCCATGATTTACAAGCAACGAATGAAAGTCTTTCACAACAAGTAAATTATGAGAAAAGCTTTCACCTGTGTCGAAAGTGCTTTATTCAATTCTCGCCAGACCTATTCCTGCGTAAGTTACGCTCACGATCCGCCCTTTTATTGTTCACACTGTTTTTCCACGAGGGGTAATTGAAATTATAGATCCAAAGAATGATGTCACTTTTAAAGTTAATGGTCAAAGATTAAAGCCATATCTAGAGTACCAACCACATGAAGAGGATATCGAAATAAATTTGAATGACCCACCAAGTTTGAATTGAGATTTTGCTTCCTTTTCGGTGATTTGATTTGATTTTTTTGTTCTTTTCTTTCTTTTTATTATTCTTTTGCTGATTGAAATTATTTTTGCGTAAGTGTGCTTGTTCACCTATTACAGTTCTCTCTTATCATTTTAATCATCAGACAGTACCTCCTGTACATGCTTAGAACATTTCAACCTATCCAAACTCATCCCAGAAAGTAGATACGATTTTGTAAAACACATCGTATTTGGGCTTTGCAACCACTAGAGTTAGTCGCTCATGTTTAGGATTTAGAAAGCCAACTCAGACATATTGAGAGAAGTATCTACAACACCCAGTTGGAGCTTAAGGTAAATTCAATAAGAGGACGATTTTAGTTTATTTTGTGTGTTTTAATTTGTTTCTTTGTTTGTGTGTTTTAGTTTGGTTTGTGTGTTTAAGTTTGTCACCCCGGTGAAGTGACGGATAACGGTACTCCGTGATAATCAAATCGGTTACTTCAGTTTCCCATAATAACTGATAGTCTGAGACGAAGGCATGGACAGAGATGAGATTTTAGCAAAGCTTCACAAATGATTCCCTTCGCTTCCTTAGAATGCCCTCCTTTCAATCTATAAAGTTCGGTCCGAACGCATGCGATTACTTATGAGAAATGACATACCTGCTGGCATCCGCTGGTTAATCGAGGCCAAAGTACACTTGGCAGGTGAGTTGCCTCCTAAATGTATTACATACATGCCCGGTTGTGGTAAAGGAAATTATGCGAGAAAACGACGAGCTCGAAGACTTTCTGTTGCTTGTCATAAGTGTGCCAGAATGATATGGAATAAAAAACCATGTTCTTCAGGAATGGTGTCTGATAACAGGGAAGATAAGATTAAATTCATTAAGCCGTTTCTAGACGTAAAACCAGAGGAAGATGTAAACCACAATCACAACTACCTGTAGATATCCTTTTACTTTACTGTTGTTTTACCATTTGCATTATTGTATTTAATAATTCTATTTTATCATTGTTTGCTTTTTCCTTTCTACTCTTTTCTTTTTTACTCTCAAGCCATGTGTTTTACGCTTTAATTGACATAATGCCTCATACATAGCTGTGACCCGTTGTCACCAAGGTCTTTAAATATGATTTTACGAGCATCATCATTATTTTTTAAAGAAGATCCTAATGGCAGCTCCCAAGAAATAATTCAAGAACATTTGTCTCCTGGTTTAACTATGGCAAACATAAAGAGTTTGTTGAGGCAGCCACATAGATTCGGTCAAGAACAACAGAGAAAACCTGACTGGTGTAATGGAGTGGACGAGGGTTATCCAAATGGTCTCGTGTCGCTTATGTCGAGGGAGTTGTGCATCATCCCAACAATTCTCAAACCTTTCAATGCTTTGTCTAACTCATCAATCGAGAAGAATTAGTCGCCCAAGTATGCAAGAAAGTTAATAAATCAAATGTTAAATCATAGGCCGATGTTTATTTTCCTTCCGTGAGATCTTGTAACTCTCGAGCCACTAATCACATTAAGATTCTGGGCCCATTTGAACATCCAATCGGAAACCCACTCATTGTTAAATGTCAATAATTTTATGATGGCTTTATCATTCCTTCCTCAATAAAAAAAGTCTTTATTTGTGCAATATACGCTAATGAGCTACTCGATCTTATGTTTATCAATCGTGAGCTTGATCCTAGGGAATGCGCGTTGCAATGTTCAAATAACGATGGTAACAAGAGTCAGTAGTAAGTACCAATTAGATTTAACCTCCGCTTGTAAATATTTTCTCTCAGGTTACACTCACTCAGTGATGTTGATGCCAAAACCACCTCAACAAATCAATTTGTATTCTTCGGGTGACAAAGACGAATCCGAGTTCCAATGTCGATTCGATCGCAACTTCAGATCCTCGCCAACCGTAAACACGCTAGATATCACGGTGAGGTTTCTACACAACCTCCGATGCTTAAGTTAAATAGTAGTACAAGAAGAAGAAAACGGTATGAGAATTGTGAAAGTGTCTGAAGAAGGAATTTTTCCTAGAGTATTTGAAAATCTAGAGAAAATAATGAGGTTTTTGCATGATCGCTTGAGAAATTCTTGGCCCATTTTTCTAACCTCTTTCTCTAATGCCCTCTTCACCTTAAATAGGCTCAGACGCGATGTTACCACTTTAACTTCTACCACTTTCTAAAGCAGCTACACGCGGTTATCAATAAAAGAGTAGTTTAAATAAATCATGGAACACAACCTTCCTGTAAATTAGGCCACGCTACCTTAACTAATAGTTTTCCATGTCAAACTAATTCCCTGGCCGACATAAATAAGTTTCTGAGATCAAACTTACCTGTGTCGGATCGATGAAATTCTGTCGCTCATGTAGTTTGAGGTTGTATTCTTAAACCGTGTTATTCACATAAATCTTGTGTGGTACTTAGAATCAGTCGCCAACATAGGCTCCAGTGTCAGATTTTCATGGTCACCGACAATAACGAGCTCCGAAAGAGATCGGGGTCAATTATTTATAAACATTACTAGGAAAATCCAACCCGAACAATGCGCTTTATTCTTTAGATGCTATTAGAAAAATTCAACCCGAACACCAGTCCCCAAGTTTTCAATAATCGAGAAGATACGAATCCGATTGAAACCTAAATAATGAATAAGATTTAATACGGTCTCTAGCAGTAATGTAGATAATGAATAAGACGAATAAAATAAAAAGAAAGAGAAAGAATAATATAATAATAATATAAAACAAAAAGGAAAAATAAATAAATAAATAAAATGGGACATAAAGAAAACGCACATGACTTGTAAATTGAAAACTTACATTTTGTCTTTTCCCAATATCTTTTGTTTTGTTTCGCCTTTATCCTCCACACTTTTTTTCACAAGAAAGTGAAATATTTCCGCCCATCCCGCGATTTTTAGAAAATCAAGTAACGACTGAGTCATGACCAAGCACGCTGGTGAGTACCAAAAGCCCATCTTCTGCACTTTTTTTTTTGTCATGTCACAAATACCAGATCTATATAAAGCGGTGAAAATCAAACGCCATATATACATATATATACTTTTGTTTGAAAATATATTGTATCTAGATATGGTGTGAAAACCAAACGCTGCTTGTGTCTTTTTTTTTTTTTCGGGAATATCTAACGGTGCATTTTATTGTTGGCGAGAACCAAGATTATGCAAAATGCCGTACCGCCGATCATTGAAAGAAAAGTAGAATCTACTGGTCAAGAGATCCGTGAGTTATCTCATCTCAAGCGATCTCACTGCTGTATTCGTGGTAATGAAAGGTCATTGTAATTTGGTGCTGATATGCTGGGTGTTAGTGATTGATTGGAAAATTAGGATTATTTAATGAAAATTAGCCAGAATGGAAATAAGCTGTGAAGATGGGTCACTTTATAAAGTGAATTGCAAATGTGAATAAGCGAGTTGTTGACTCATGATATCGAGCCCAGTGATGATAATAGAAAAGGTAGCAGAGATAACGAGATTTAAATAGTAAGACGGTGAAAATAAGTCTAAGAAAACATGCAGAGACGAGGTGAACGAGGAATCGAACGGGTGCACAATTTGAAGACGAGGAAGATGAGCATGCGTATACGGCATAAACAAAGTTAAACTGATACAAATGTAAAGAGATCAAGAGTTGAGGAAGGAATATCGATTCTCGATAATATCATAGTGAGGTTATCACAAGACGAGATGGCAAGCACCATTGGTGACGGAGAAACCCAATTTGTAATGAAATGTTTAAACTTGGTTTCTGTGTCGCCTGCTCAACCTTACTTTGCTCGAATGTCAGGACGGGTTTGAGTCCCAGTCACTGACCCAAATGGATGAGGGTTTTGGTGGTATGTATGCTGAGCGAACAAAGCGAGCCTTGTTTCAAGGAGTTTACTCACTTATATTTACGTAATGAACATGGAATCAATCACAAAGGATGGTATTATTTTATGTCAAAATCAAAGAATAAGAATAGTAATTGGGTCTTCCAGCTCATGTAGAGTTGGAAAACAAGTATTTCGTGGTGGGTGGAAATCGGGGTAGGGACGAGTGACCAAGGGTTGGTCAAGGCGTTCCCACTGCTTGCAGACCTGTAATGAAAGTTTCACCAGTCGAGGCCTAAATAAGGATACAATTTAACAAAGTATTTTTACCGCAGTTGACTGGAAGAAGAATGTTGATATATGAGGTGTCGAGTGAGTGGAGAAAGGATTGCTAAATGCGTAAGATTGAAACTGTTGACACCCAAGAGATCGGTGAGAGTGACCTCGCCTACCACATTACAGAAGAAAAGGAAACAAAAGGTAAAATTTGTACCAAGTGTTTATTGTTGTTTTGGCGTCAAAAGTCACTAATTTTGGTGTTGTCATATTGAGAGATATGTCTACCGCCAAGCCGCACTCAGTAAATTGCAAAAGCCTTGATCGAGGAGATGTCGACGGAGGTGAACCACATAGTAAGAAACCACGACGCGACGACAAAACAAGGCTGACGAGAAAAGAGAAACAACCCACTGCTTCAACAAGAACGTACTACCTCAGTGAGCAAAATGACCGGCTAGCAATTTCATCCTCATGATCCTACCACCACTTATTCCGATATGTCCGAAGGAAACTTACTTGAAAGTAGGACATCATAGAGTCAAAGCGAGGAAGAGCAAGAGGATTTACTACCCATGGTGAACTTAGTACCGGTTTGTGAGCCGTGATACCTTCAAAATTTTTCCCACTTGCTACTCATGTTTTCAAGCGCTTGCTCGAAACCAAGCGGTGGGTAATGATTCACAACCTTTATTTTCTTTTTATGTATGTTTTAATCTGAGTTGTCATGCTTGCTTTTCTAGCAATCTTGATAATGGCTACACGACATCGAGACGCTTTAAGTCACCGAAAGGCCATGAAAATAAGAACTCGAGCGTGTTTGATGAAAGCCAACCTCACTAATGAAAGATATCACAAACGAGATCAGCTCAAGCGTGAGATCAATGCTCGCAACGATGAAAATACTCGCCATGTAAGACTTGTAGCCGAAAAGAAATCAAACGCGAGTAAAGACCCAAGATTGCCGATCTTAGTTGTGAGTTGGAAAAATTAAATCGAATGCCGATCAACGATTCGATTGGAGAAAGGCAATCAAGGCGGATGTCATTCAGATACGCATCGAATTGTTCCAAGAGAAACACCCGCATGGACTTTCAATGGATGTTGACCGCATGTGAGCAAAGAAAAGGCTGAAGAAGTCATCTGCACGGATCAAGCTACAAATCAAAATCACATGATGATTGGAGCGAGAGGTGAAACATCCTTAACTAGCGTAGTTCTCAAGAAGAGGAAACGTTTCCTAAATGGATTTGAAAAGTTGCTATAAAGCTTGCCTTTTCGTAGTTGTTACAAACTTATGCAACCTCATGAGCTTTCATTTTGTTTTGTATTCTGACACTCATGTTATGAAGATGGATGTTAATTTTAACAAAGCCGATGCCACCATAAAGAGATCAAGATGTTTACGCTATTGCCGATCAGAAGCTAGTTGGAAAGTCGACCTTAAGAACCTCAAATGTCGCCTGCCTAGGTCTCGAGAAAGATCTACCTCAACTGTAGACCTCAAGCTACAATGTTGACCTTAACAGAGACCTCACGATGCTAAATGTCGACCTCAACAGATCCATTTAATGCCATCACGATCTTGATCAGACCTCACTAAATTAAAATGTTGACCTCAATCAGACCGTCAGATAATGCTAAAATGTCGACCAACCTCGCACTCGTAAAACTAGAATGTCGACCTCAACCGTATACCTCATTATGCTAAAATGTCGACCTGAACCTCAGACCTCAGAAAACTAGAATGTCGACCTCAACCGTGTACCTCATTATGCTAAAATGTCGATCTAAACCTTGGTCCTCACAACTAAAATGTAGACCTCAACCGTAGACTCCAACCGTAGGCCTCATTATGTTAAAATGTCGATCTGAACCTTGGACCTCACAACTAAAATGTAGACCTCTATTCAACCTCACAATTTGAAAATTATAGAATTAAATGTTAAAGTTATGGCCGACCTCAATAAGGTTATGTCAAGGTCGATCTCAATAAGACGTCGATCTCAACAAGATAACGTCAAAGTTGTAATGACCAACATTAACTAGATTGAAAACTAAAAAATGTTAAATGGACGACCTCAACAAGGCAATCGCCAACCTAAATAATTTTTCATGTTATACTTTGAACGAGGCCAGGGATCGATCTCAATCTCAACAAGGTTGGATAACGTTTTCACGTTGGAACTCAACAAAGCTTAGAGCCAATTCCAGTTTAAATAAATCATTCACGTCGGGCCTCGATAAGGCCAAAAATCAATCTCAACCTAAAATAAGGTTGGATAAATTATTCACATCGTACCTCAATAAGTCCAAAAGTCGATCTCAATCTCAAATAAGATTGGATAAATTATTCACGTCAGACCTTTATAAGGCCCAAAGTTGGCCTCAATCTCAAATAAGATTGGATAAACTATTCAGGTAGGACCTCAACAAGGTCGAAATGCTGATCTCAATCTCCATAAGATTGAATAAATTTTTCACGTTGGACCTCAACAAGGCCTCAATGCCGATCTCAATTTTCATGAGGTTGAATAAATTTTTCAGGTAGGGCTTCAACAAGGTCGAAATGCCGATCTCAATCTCAATAAGATTGAATAAATTTTTCACGTTGGACCTCAACAAGGCCTCAATGCCGATCTCAATCTCAATGAGGTTGAATAAATTTTTCAGGTAGGACTTCAACAAGGTCGAAATGCCGATCTCAATCTCAATAAGATTGAATAAATTTTTCACGTTGGACCTCAACAAGGCCTCAATGCCGATCTCAATCTCAATAAGATTGAATAAATTTTTCACGTTGGACCTCAACAAGGCCTCAATGCCGATCTCAATCTCAATAAGATTGAATAAATTTTTCACGTTGGACCTCAACAAGGCCTCAATGCCGATCTCAATTTTGATGAGGTTGAATAAACTTTTCAGGTAGGGCTTCAACAAGGTCGAAATGCCGATCTCAATCTCAATAAGATTTGAGTAAATTTTTCACGTTGGTCCTCAACAAGGCCTCAATGCCGATCTCAATCTCAATAAGATTGAATAAATTTTTCACGTTGGACCTCAACAAGGCCTCAATGTCGATCTCAATCTCAATAAGATCGATCACAAGTAGATAAGAAATAGGTTGTACTTCTGAATAACCTCACTGATATTAATATAGCAAAAATTGCATAATTAAATTACATAATTAAACACACAGCAAACTGAAATAGCAAAGAAACAAACTTTCCTAGCACATTTAAAGAAAATAAACAAACAAGAACATCATAGATAAGATTGGCCTACTGATAGTATTAGTGCTGCTCCATGCCATGCCTCACGACCCCGCCATCCTGGATAGCCTAACTTGTACGCGCCATTACCAAACGAATGTAAGATTTGTACGGTCCTTCCGAGCTCGGCCCTAGGACCCCATCTCACGGGCTTTTAGTTGACTTGACTTTATGAGGACCAGTCCCCTTCTTGAAATTGTCACAAATTGAACATTCTCATTGTAAACTTAGCCACTTTTACCGGTAAATCGTCGTCGACCTCTCATTGCCTCTCTTTTCATCAAGTAAATCTAAATCCAACAAGATCTCGCCTTTGTTCACCGCCTCATCATAATACTTTGCGGGTGCTGCCCATGCCAACCTCAGCTGGGATTACCGCTTCATGTCCAAAAGCGAGCGAGAATGGAGTCTCGCTAGTTGAAGTCTTTGCAGTCGTTCTATAAGCCCACAACACTCCTGGAAGCTCATCCACCCAAGCTCCCTTCTTCTCACCCAACTTTTTCTTCAATAATCGCGATAGTTTTGTCAGCCCACTTGTCCGCTTGCCTTCTATGAGCAAAGTGAGCTAAACCGTTTAATGCCGAATGAGCACAAAACTTTTGAAATTTCATTATTGAACTGGTTCCATTATCGCGATAATAGTTCATGGTAGGCCATATCTACAAATTACATTCCTCCATATGAAAGTTGTTCGCTTCGCTTATTTTTAAAGTGGTTCAACTTTAATCCACTGTAAAGAATCAATACCACCATCGATATTTCATTCGCCTCTCCTTGGCCGGCAGATAGTCCGATGAGATCCACCCCTATCAGGTGCAAACGGCCAAGTGCTCGCCATTGTCATCATATTTTCTGGTGGCTGTCTTGCAATTACAGCAAACTTATGACATTCTTCACATCTCCGGACTAACTCCTGTGCATCTTCATGCATGGTCGGCCAAAAATAACCTTGCCTTATTATTTTATGGACCAATGCCCTACCCCCACCGTGGTCTCCACAAATTCCCTCATGCACCTCTCTCATCACATAACTGGCCTCAACCGAGCCCAAACACCGCAAGTAAGGTAAAGTATAACCTCTTCTATAGACACCTTCGAGCAATTAATACCGCATTGCCTTGCATCGCAGCCTCCTTGCCTCTGCTTTATCTCGAGGTTGTTCTCCAAATTCAATATACCTTATGATAGGCACCATCCAACTCTTCTCATCTTCTACGATACAAACTTCCATTTCCGGGTCAGCTATACATGGCTTTGAAACTAACTCCAATGGGATTCCTCGTGGGAACTTTGGGCAATCTGTAGCTGCTAGTCTTGTTATATAATCTGCTCGGTAATTTTCTCCTCTCGAAACCTGCTCCAATGTAGCTTCATCAAAACTACCCCATAGCTGCAATGCTTTGCTCAAATACTTGGACATGTTTTCACTTTTGGCTTGGAATGTCCTGCTCAAAGTGGTTTACTACCACCATGAAATACTTTACCTTCAAATGCCGAACCCCCAATGCTCTTGCTAACTTTAGGCATACAATGAGAGCTTCGTATTCTGCTTCATTGTTTGTAGGATGAAATTCATACTTGAGAGCATAACATACTTCTTCCTGGTCGGGCGAAATAAGGACAATTCCCCCACCTAACCCTTCTGGGTTTGCCGCTCCATCAACGTTAAGCTCCCATGCATCATTCTTCTTTTCTCCCCCCTCAATCTTCTGCTCAGCATATGTACCTTCACTCCCCTCAATGTAATCATTTATGAAGTCGACCAGAGCTTGTGCTTTAATTGCAGACCGCGGTCGATAACTGATGTCGAATTCACTGAGCTCCACTGACCATTTAACTAGCCTTCCTGAAATGTCTGGTTTTTGTAAAATCTGTCTCAAAGGTTGATTGGTGATTACCACAATCTCATGAGCTTGGAAATATGGCCTCAGTTTCCTTGCAGCTACAACTAAAGCCATCGCCCATTTTTCCGCAATAGGATACCTTATCACCGTAAGAGATCTACTCGTAATAAACCTGGACGCTTGACTCCACTTTCTTCTTCACTAGACCGAGCTAGTTGAATAATTTGAGACTGCCAAGTAGAGCAAAAGAACATCGCCCATTGAAGGCTTAGCCAGAGTTGGTACGTTGGCCAAGTACGCCTTTAGTTGTTGAAATGCTGCCTCACATTCCTCTCACCACTTCAATCTTTTTCCTTTCTTCATTAATTCAAAAAACGGATGGCACTTATCTGATGCTTTTGAAATGAACCGGCTCAGCGCGGCAACTTTCCCAGCTAGGCTCTGAACATCTTTAAGATCCTTAGGTGACCTCATTTTGAGGATGACCTCTACCTTTTCTGGATTGGCATCTATCCCTCTTTGACTGACCAAGAAGCCCAGAAATTTCCCCGACTCCACTCCAAAAGCACACTTTTCTGGATTCAACTTCATCTGATTCTTTCAGAAGACCTCAAACGCCTCACGCAGATGTGCCGATGTTCGACCTACCAATGACTTGGGTTATCACGTCATCTACATATATCTCCATCGTTTTACCAATCAAAGGCTTGAAGAGCTTGTTCACCAACCTCTGATAAGTAGCTCCTGCATTTTTTAATCCGATTGGCATCACACAATAGCAATATAATCCCTGATCGGTCACAAAGTTCTGCCTTTTATCTTCATCTCACGCGAACATACGAACTGTCAGATCTCGAGAATGCATCCATAAACTCATCAAGCCATGGCCTACCGTTGAAAACTACTAATCGATCAATCTTCAAGAGGAAAACTATCTTTAGACAAGCTTGAGGTCAGAAGTCCACACACATCCTCCATTTTCCATTTGCCTTTTAACCATTACTACATTCAAACCCACATGGGTAATTCACTTCCCTTATAAACCCCGCTTTCAACAATTTGTCTACCTCATCATGGATGGCCTCATACCTTTCCTGGTTGAATACTCTTCTTTTCTGCTTCACGGGCTTATGTCTTTTATCTATAGCCAACCTGTGACACATAAGTCGCGGATCTATTCCTGGCATATCTTCATGGCTCCAAGCAAATATGTCATTATACTCCACTAATAAACTTTAAAGCCCATTGGAAATGCCATCTGTCATCTGTGTTCCCACTCTTACTACTCTGCTCGGATTTTCCTCACTTACTGGCACTTGTTTCATTTCTTCATTAGGTCGTTGTTGGCATAACCTCGCTCTCACCGTGGATCGATATGATCTGCATAGATTCTCTCGCAGCCTATTGCGAAGCAGCTCGAGCCACTTGTTGGCCCTCACCCGACCCCACCTCGAACTCTAAACTTCACACATTGTACGGGTCGAGCTCACCGCCTCCGCCATCCTATTGAATGGTCTACCCAAAATAACTTGATAAGCGGCCCTCGTTAACTACCACCCATGTCACCATCATCGTTTCAGAATGGGTTGACCCTATAGTGGCGTGTCAATCAACCCAAGGAATCACCAGCCTCCAAACCCTTTTAGTGATGTTCTAACTGGATCAAGCCTGAGGTCTCCTATTTGCAGATCATCCAGAGTTTGCTTAAACAAAATGTCGACCGAGCTTCCCCCATCTACAAGAGCCTGGTTCAATTCATGGCCTGCCAATGCAACCTTTAATACGAACGCATCTTCATGTGGATGTGCGACCGCTTCCTCGTCTTCGTCCGTGAACATGATCGGCACCTCGAACTCACTGCTTTTGGCGCCAAACATTAAAATTCACCTCATAACTTTTGTGAATATCTCATAATTTCTCCTCGAGCGTTTGAGTCTCCGCCATGGTCGGCCCTCCCATAATCATCATCGCTACATTGTCTCTGATGTCTCCTCTTCTCCCACATCTTCCTTGGTCATCTACATACTCCTTTAGATATTGATTTTGTACTAGCCACTCAATTTGTTCTTTTAAATCTATGCAATCTGCAGTCCCAGGTCCGTCACCTTGTGAAATTGCATACTTGTGGTGAGCACTTCCGCCAGACTTCCAACAATTGGCTTTGAGGGTTAGTAAACCTTATCTTTATCAGATATATCTCCTGCTCTTCTCCTATTTGAGGAGTGTATCCGCCACTGCTTCAGTAAGTTCACCCCACGATCGATCTCGATCCTCCTGGCCTATAAAGTGCTGGTAACCTATCAGTAGCCTCTTACCTTGCCTCCCGCTGGTTCCGCCCATAATTATTTCCTCCTCTCGCCCCTTCCGATTAACGAGACTTCTTCTTTCACGATTTCTTTCCCAATCTCGACTACTTTCCTATTGTCTCAGAATTGAACAACCTTCTATCATAATGACGCCTATCATCTGTGTTTATCCTCGAGTTATACCCCAAGTTATCTTTTCTCCTTCTCAGGTCTCCCCTTCTCAATGGACCCCCTGTCTGCATTTCCATTCTCCTCTTTTCTTCCTCTGCATCTTCGGCCATATCCAACTTTGCCCGGGTCATATGCCCCAAGATATGTTGTTATCCCTACTATATAAGCTATTCCACAATCGATTGATTCTCAACCCCTTCTTTAATCCCTCCAGAGCATCTGGATGATCGAAGGCCCCTAGATCAGTAACCTCTTTATGATATCGGGTCACAAAGCTCCTCAAACTTTCAAATTCTCCTTGGATCAATTTTTCAACTCGCTCGTATCTTGCTCGCATGCATGAACTCAAACGCACAAATAAAAGCTCACATAACCTCGAAATTTCCTATGCTTCTTTTAACCTCCGACCATTCTCGCGCTTGTCCTTCTAAAGTTAAAGGAAAACACGACACCTTTGAAAATCATTCAAACCTCAATCCTTGGCCATCTCATTAAATTTCTCCACATGGTGATTCGGTCAATTTCTCCATCATACACCAAGGCCGGAACCACATACTGGGTGGCAAATTACCGCCATCACTTCCGCATGGGGGACCTGCCATCAAGCAACAACCTTCCTACCACTTTCTTGCCCTGCTTCCGCTTCTAATGCCTCTAGAGTTTTCTCGAATTGCAAGATTCCGCTTGCTCATCCGCCTGGGGGTCTCTCCGATCTTCCCTCTCCCTTTCGGTTTAAGTCAACGATCTCCTCTCAACTCATTCACTTGTTCTCCTGCATTTCTATTCCCTGTCGCACCCCACCTGGTAGTCCATTCCGTCATTGCTCACCACTGTGCTCTTCCCTCCCGAGCTCCACTACTCGGATCACTAGTTCGAACATGAGCCCTCTCCGACTGGGCATCAACCAGCCCTCCGATCATCTCCTCAAATCTACCATTTGTCTCGATCCCTTCTTCCATCTCTTATCCGCTGCGGGTATTCATTTCTCCGCTAATCATGCAAGGTCCGCTTATCTCGCTATTATCATCCATCACCATTTTGAACCGATAGCCTCCTCCTTCTAAATCTTCAAATGTATGGCTTTTCGTGACTGCTCCTCAGACGGCGCAAGATGTTGATGCCGAAAATGACCTCAACAAATTAATTTGTATTCTTTGGGGTGACAAGAAGAATCCGAGTTCCAATATCGACCGATCGCAACTTCGATCCTCGCTAATCGAAAACATTGCTAGATACGCCGTGAGGTTCCTACACAACCTCCGATGCTTAAGTTAGAAATAGTGTACAAGAAGAAGAAAACGGTAAGGAGAATTGTGAAAGGTTCGAGTTAAGGAATTTTTCCTAGAGTATTCAAAATCTCAGAGAAAATAACGAGGTTTTTGCATGATCGCTTGTAGAAATTTTGGTCGATTTTTCTAACCCTTTCTCTAATGCCCTTCATTAAATGCGCGTGTTACCACTTTAACTTCTCGCCCACTTTCTAAAGAAGCTACACGTTATCAATAAGAGTAGTTTAAATAAATCATGGAACACAACCTTCCTAGAAATTAGCCACGCTATCTTAACTAATAGTTTTCCATGTCAAACTAATTCCTCACGACAAATAAGTTTTGAGATCGAACTTTACTCTGTGCCTGGACGATGAAATTCTGTCGCTCACGTAGGTTTAAGGTTGTATTCTTAAACCAGTTATTCACATAAATCTTAGGTGGTACTTAGAATCAGTGTCGCCAACATAGGCTCCAGTGTCAGATTTTATGGTCACCGACAATAACGAGCTCTGAGTAGATTGGGGTCAGCTTATTTATAAACATTACCAGGAAAATCCAACCCGAACAATGCGCTTTATTCTTTAGATGCTATTAGAACAATTCAACCCGAACAGGTGATGTCTTCTAAACTCTACTCTTTTCCTTTCAAACATTGAGGACAATGTTTCGTTCTGGTTGGGGGGAGGGAATAGTTGACAATTGTGGAATATTGGTTAAGTTTTTACTAATTTTTGTTATAGAACTAACAGTGGCTAACTTTTTGAGTAGAAGATGGCTGAATATGGAGTGTAGTTACTCTAGAAACGCATATTCTTAGTTTGAAAGTTAAAAAAAAAAAAATTGTCTTATTTTCAGTGTGTTCTTTCTAACTTTTTCTTTTTGACTTCTCCTGTATAAATATACATTTTCAAAGTTTTTAAGTCGAAGATGACTGAATATAGAGTGTAGTGACTCTAGAAACGCATCTTCTTAGTAAAAAAAAAATCAGACATTTTTCTTTTCTATCATCTAATTAATTTTTCTGCATCATTTTTCATCTTTTTGCATGTATGTTTTCTTTTCATGTTTAGAATAGGTTGGGAGGAAGAATGTCATTAAAAATTAAAAAAAAATATTTTGAATTTTGTGTGAGTTTACTGGATGACATGATGACTTTTGAATTTTAGTATTTGTATTATCTTTGGTCTTGAGTAATGTTACACCATTTTTGCTATTCTACATGTTGATGTTGGAGACAAATATGAGTTGCTTGAAGGAATGCACATGTCATAATAAATTCCAAGTGAGTTTTTGAGCCTACTATTTTTCTTGGAGAGTAACCCTTTTTGCCAATTCTTTATATAGCTTAGCAGATTATTATTTTATATATGATCTCTAGATTTCCTTTAAGTCAACCCTCTAAAAAAAAATGTGTTGCTACATCTGAAGGTCCACCTAACTAGTAGATATAGAAGATTATTTAGAGCCTTAAAAGATGATAGAAGGCCATCTTTGACCCGTTTGAGCCTTTAAAGCCATCCCTGTTATGAAATATCCATAGTTAGCCCTTTTGAGTCTTTTATTAAAAAACAAAATTTTCTTTGTTAACTTATCATCCTAACCCACACCAATTTGGAGTATTACTTGATGATTTACAAGTTCCATCACCTGTTCAAGTTTGAGAAAAAAATAATAATAATAATAAAATAATTATTTTATTCAGTAAAATTGTGGCATACCAAAAAAAAAAAAGAAAAAAAAGAAGAGAAATACAATAATAATAAATAAGTGAAATGCATCTTTTAATTTTCAAAATATCTTTATTTTTTCTCAAACATGTATTTCTCCTTCTTTGTTAGCCATTTCCATAGCCTACGTTACGTCCTAATAAAAGTCCTTATGGATTTTAGGGAACTATAGTATGAAGTAAAGGCTAGTTATATGGCCTATTAAGATGTAGTGATGCATTAAAAAATAAAAAGAATAAATTGGGTTGACTAGTATTTTGTTTGAGATCATATTATTTCTAAGCTGTGGGCATATTCTTTTCATCTTGGTGAGAGTGTGTGATATTTCTTTATTATTTTCTCTCAATTTACCATTCATTGTAGTGACAATTCTTATTGGGTTTAATTTCTTTGTGAGAGTGTCACTACTACCGGTGAGATTTTGGGGTTTGACTTGTCATTCTTGAAAGTGGCCTGATTACTATAGTCTGCTGGACTGATGCATGTGGATGTCTCTCCTGTGGTTCTAGTTGTTGATTTTGCAAATCCATTTCAATTTTATTTTTAAATACAACGTGTTTGTGTGTGCGAAGTATTTTTTCTAATTCAAGGTCTAAAAGCTCAAGATTAGGTAATAATGACCTTCGACCATGCATGCAAAGAATAAAATAAATAAAAGCAAAACAAATAAAAATAAAGAAGATGGAGAAATTACAATACTAACCTTATCACGTTGTTACAATCTTATTATGAAAACACACTTAATTGCTATAAGAAAAAGAAATTACGTGAAACAAATATTAACTAAAATTAAAATAAATTACAAAGAAAGATAACAAGATAAAGAAAATTAAATTACAAAGAAAAATTATAGGAAAATTAAATTACACAAATTTAAAGAAGAAAAAAAAGAAATGAAATTCTAAATTTCTTTTTTTTTTTGTTTAAATGAGAAAAGGGGAAAAATAATTACAAGAAAACAACTAAAAAAAATAAATATTAAAAAAAAGAAACTAATTCTATGAATTAAAATACTTACCTCCCCGGTAACGGCGCCAAAAACTTGTTGTGCAAATTTTATTGAACTCGCAAGCGCACGAATCTATTGTAGAATAGATTAATGGTGACGAGTGTCGATCCCACGAGGAGGTTGATTTTAATTATGTGCAGAATTAATTTTCTTAAATGGATGGTTGGATTTGTGGTGGAAGCAATTTATATTATCTTAAAATTTGAATTGAAATGGCGAGAGTAAATTGAAATGGAAACTATTATACTTGAAGCACTTGGGTATCTGGATCTACATCAACATGCTCCATGGGCTAAATATTTCTTATTAATGCCAATTAAATCATGAGGGGGGATTCCACACCTCATGAACCACGCTCAAATAAATATGGTGCTAAGGGTTTATCGTGCCAAATAATAATAACCTTGTCTTGTAGTGGTTTAACCGGTATGATCTAGATAAGATTATTATTATTTGTCGATGAAAAGTCAAAACATCCACAAATATTAGAGGGGAAGAAAAAATAAATTTAACAAATTAAGCCCATCGAACATGTTGAGACTTCACCTTCAACCCAAGCTTAGAAGAAAATTAGCTATTCATTTTTTAACTAAGGGTAAATTGGAAATTTATTAAAATACGTAGAAAATAAAAGATGGAGAAGGAATTACAGAAAATTAAGCTTAAAAATGAATTCAGGGGTATCAAATTAGGGGGAGAGAGCCCCATTTTTATAGATACACTGAGTGAATCGTGACCATCGAATTAAAAACATTTCGAACGCTCAGGATTGTGCCACGTCATCAGTCAACAGTGAACAGTACGCGGTTTGAACAGTACACGGTTTAACCACGGTTTACACAGTAACACGGTTTGCACAATAACACTATTTGCACAATAACACGGTTTGAATAGTCAATAATCCCATGTATGTGCGTGTACTGTACACACGATTTTTGGTCCACTGAAATGCTGCCATGTCACCGATCAACAGTACATATGATTTTTAGCCCAATAAGATCGTGACACATCATCGGTCAATGCCACGTCATCGGTCAACGCCACATAAGCAGTTAATGCCATATAATTCGTCCAATCAAATACTGCCACGTCACATATTAATGCCACATCATCGGTCAATGCCACATCATCGGTCAACGGTATGTCATCGGACCGTATATATGAACAGTGTCGTAAACAGTACCGTGAACAGTGCCGTACGTATAAACAGTACCGTATATGTGAATAGTGACATTTTTCTTTTATGCTCCTTCTAAGATTTTCGACCATCTTGAGTTCAAATATGATGTCCGTTTTGCTGTCTGATCACTCGTTCATTGTGAAACGATCCTGGCGCCCCTAAAATACATGAAATACATAATTATAATAAAACACACATAATTAAATAACAAAAGGCTTAAATAAATAAAAGTAGCAATGTTAGTGAGACTTGAAGTGTAAAATGACGATTTTCTTCTTTATAAATATGCACTTGCTAACACTCAACATACACCTCAGACACATGTCACTAATCGATCCAACCTAGTAGCCGAAAGCTCCATATTGGAGTAGAAAATTCCAACTAGGTTTAGGTACACTTTCTCCTATAGGTTCAAGGTTCAAGGCATTTTCCCATTATATCAAATCTCCTTCACATTACTACTACATACAACCAACTTCTCAAAATCATCTAAATCGAGAAAGAAGGAATCGATTAACTTACGCGTCATAAATCGACTTTCAAATCTCCTAGCAAGAGAAGGAGAAGGAAAGTGAAGCCTTTCAAAATCTGTTACTAGAGTGGAATAAAGAGGACTCCTGCCAACCCACTATTTAACCCGTTTCTTTGGTCCTAAAGGTCCTTCACCAGCCATGGATAAATTCGATGGTATAGAAGAGTGTTTATGGGCTTAACTTGATCAAGAAATAAAGGAATTTGTGATTAATTTGAAAGAAATAGGTTCGGTTTGCACTAGGGTTTCAAATTAGGAATTTTCAAATTTGAGGCTTAAAAAGGTATTTTAATCAGATAAAAATGTTCTAAACTTGTTAAAGAGGGTTTCTATGGTTTTAATTTGGAGTGAAATTGCGAGGAAAATGAGCAATTTTAAAGAGAGAGAGAGAGAGAATTGCAGTCGCGGGGAGGAAAGATATCGGTTCAAGGCTAAACGAAAATGAAGGAGAAAACATTTTATTATACTCTTATCATGCGATAAGGTGAGCCATTATTAAGATATCAGCGAGCCAATATCATTCTAGAATGTAACCCAAAAGTTTTATTAAAACGGTGACCCGTTAGTGAGAAGTCGACGAACCATTATATTCCTCAATATTTTTCCTAGCTTTTGTCCCAAAAACGGTTAACCGTTTATTCAATAAACTACAATCCATTTTCTTTAACTAATGATTTCACACATCTACTTTAGTTTTTGGTCAATAACTGATCCATTTCATGATCATTTCATTGATTTGAAATGTCTTAAAGACCAATTTAATGCATGATTCACGAATTCAAAAAATTAATACAAATAACCAATCACATTACTAACAATAAAATAGATTTAATAACACATAAAGCCAAGCTATTTTGTAACATTCAATATTTCAAGCTCATGTCTAATTTTAGTAAATTGTTCTTCATTGAGGGTTTTGTGAAAATAATAGCGAGTTATTTTTCAGTTGAAACAAAATTCAATGAAATATCTCCTCTTTGAACATGATCTCTTAAGAAATGATGTCTAATCTCTATATGCTTGGTTATTGAGTGTTGGATAAGATTCTTTGAAAGATTTACAGCACTAGTATTATCACACAAAATAGATAATTTATCAAGGTGAATATCATAGTATCTAAGAGTTTGTTTCATCCATAAGACTTGAGCATAACAACTTCCGGATGCAATATACTCAGCTTCGGTAGTTGATAGTGCAACTAAATTTTGTTTCTTGCCAAACTAGGAGACTAGAGAGTGACCTAAAAAGTGACATGTTCCACTAGTACTTTTCCTATCAACCTTATAACCAGCAAAGTCGCATTGGAATAACAAGTTAAGTTTATAAGTGTTCCCCAAGATACCAAAGGCCAAGATCTATAGTTCTACACAAATAACGAAAAATCATTTTTACCGCAAGCAAATGAGATTCTTTAGGACATGATTGAAATTTTGCACACAAGTATACACTAAAAATAATATCAGTCCTACTAGAAGTCAAGTAAAGTAAGGATCCGATCATGCCTCGTTATATTTTGACATCAACTTCCTTACCTTTTTCATCCTTATCAAGCTTAAATCTCTTGAGTAAATCTCTTAGATATTTGGCTTGATTAATGGAGATTCCTTCTTCGGTTTGTTTTATTTGAAGTCTGAAAAAGTACTTCAATTCTCCTATCATTCTCATCTCAATTACTTATTCACACAAGATGAAAATTCCTTGCACAGAAACTTATTAGTAGATCCAAATATAATATCATCGATATAAATTTGAACAATGAGAATATCTTAATTCTTATGCTTAATAAAGAAAATTGTGTCAGCCCTACCCATTAAAAGCTATTATCTAGTAAGAAGTTTTTAAATCTATCATACCACACTCTAGGTGCTTGTTTTAATCCATACAATGCTTTTGACAACTTATCAGTTATCAATATGATTTGGAACTTTTTCATTTTCAAAACTAGGGGGTTGTTTCACATACAACTTCTTCCATAATATAATCATTTAAAAATGTACTTTTGACATTCATTTGATATAAAATAAATTCTTTGTGATATGCAAATGCTAATAACATCTTATAATCTTGCTATCGGTGCAAATGTTTCATCAAAATCAATTTTCTCTTCTTGTTTGTAACCTTAAACCACTAATCTAGCTTTATTTCTTACATCCACATTGGATTCTTCCATTTTATTTTTAAATACTTATTTAGTGCCTGTAATGAATTGATGTTCCGATTTAGGAATTAATTCTCTTACATTGTTTCTCTCAAATTAGTTGAACTCCTCTTGCAATGCCATAATCCAGATTCATTATTTTCCTCATCCGCAAAAGATTTCGGTTTAATTTGAGATATTAATACAGTATGCTCACAAGTATTCCTAAATGATAATCTAGTGGTTACATCTCGTAATGGATCTCCTAAAATTAAATTTTTAGGGTGAGAAGAAACATACCTCCACTTCTTGGGGACTGTTTGAGAAGTATCTTCATCTTACTTCAAATCAGTTTTTTCTTGTTGTTCCTCTTGATTTTCTCATGATGTATCATCTTGTTTGTCTTTTAAAGCTTTTTCTTCTTGTAAATCTGCATCATCATCAACAACAACTTTCTCCGTAGAGGAAGGGTTAGGCTCATCGAATGTAACATGCATGTTTGAGTATCCAAGAAAAATTCCAACATCAGATTTTGGATCAAATTTATCAAGATGATCTTTTGTGTCCAAAATAAAACATTTATATCTAAAAGCTTTGAAATAATCAGTGTTGGGTTTTTTATCTTTCCAAAGCTCATAAGGAGTTTTATTAAAATGAGGTCTAATCAACGCACGATTTAAAACATGACAAGCAGTGTTGACGGCTTTGGCCCAAAAATACTTAGGTAATGTATTTTCATTCAACATGGTCCTAGCCATTTCTTGGATAGACCTATTCTTTCTCTCAACAACTCCATTCTATTATGGAGTTCTTGATGAAGAGAATTGATGCACAATGCCAAAATTATTGTGAAAGGTTTCAAATGCATTATTTTCAAACTCTCCTCCATGATCACTTTTAGTGCATGCAACATCATACCCTTTTTCATTTTGAATTTTCTTATAAAATACTTTAAAAGCATCAAGAGCATCATCCTTATTAGCTAAGAAATAATACCTATGTGTATCTAGAAAAATCATCAATAATTACAAAAGCATAATACTTGCCACTTAAGCTAGCATATCTTGAAGGTCCAAATAAGTCTATATGAAGTAGTTGAAGAGGTTTTGAAGTAGAATTATGATTTTTTCTTTTAAAAGAGGTTTTGATTTGTTCACCAAATTGATATGCTTCACAAATTTTATCTTTTTGAAAACTAATTTTTGGAAGACCTTTAATTGAATCATTTTTGGAAATCTTCAAAATTATATCTATGCTTGCATGTCCTATTCTTCTATGCCATAGCCAACCATCATCATGCAATGCAGAAAAACATTTTTCATGGGCAGATACACATTCTATGTCAAAAATATAAACATTACCACGTCTATTTCCAACGAACAAGATTTTGCTATCATATGCATTCTCAATAACACATCTACTCTTATTAAAAATAACTCTATAACCTTTGTCACACAATTAATTAATACTAATCAAGTTGTGCTTCAAATTTTCAACCAAACATACATTTTCAATAAGAGTTAAGGAAATTTTACTAATATTACCAATTCCGAGAATCTTTTCCTTTGAATTATCTCTAAAAGAAATATCTCTATCATTTTTTATTTTGGTAAAACTTGAAAACCATTTATAGTTTCTGGTTATATGTCTTGAGCAGCCACTATCCAAGTAACATTTATTCTTATTCTTCAAACCCTCATCAAGTTCATCAAATGGTTCTTCCCTGATTGCCATGAGAGCTAAATTTGTCATCTCTTGTTGCTTTTCATCATCACTTGTTTCCTCATCACTGTCATCCTATGTGACTACCCTTGCTTTCTTCTTGAGTTTATTGAGAAGAGGATATTCTGATCATATGTGTCCGGGTTTATTGTATTCATAGCAAGTGATTGGCTCCTTCTTTTGCTTTTGATTCTTGTAGTTTTTGAACTTTCTTCACTTACTAATTTTCTAGTGGAATTTTCTGAATCTCCTAGCCAGCATAGCCATCTCCTCATCATCTAGCTCGCTTTCCTTGTCACTTTAATGTTTTGAGGCTTTGAAAGCAGTCCTTTTCTTATTTTCCTCATTCTTTTTTTCTGTTGCCATGTCTTCTTCATATGAAATAAGAGAGCCAATCAAATTATCAATAGGTAAGGTATTTAAATCTTTGACTTCCTCAATGGCAGTCCTCTTAGGTCTCCATTCTTTTGGAAGTGACCTAATAATTTTTATAACTTTCTTGCTATTCGAAAAAAATTTTCCTTGGGCTCCTACAGTGTTTACTATGTCCGTAAATCTTGTGTACATAGAATATACACTCTCATTTTGTTCTATTTGGAATAATTCATTCGAGGGTATCTACTAATTTTAGACTATTTCACTTGATTTGTGCCTTCATAAACAACTTCAAGCATTTTCACAACTAGACACTCTATGAAACTCTTTCTTATCAAGTGCACAAAACAAGGCATTCAGAGCTTTAGAATTTAGATAAGCTTTTCTCTTTTCCAATCCATTCTATTCCCTTGAAGATTTTGGAATATCTTCACCTACTTTATTTTTAGTCATAGGCATGAACAGGTCATCACAAACAACTTCCCAAATTTTATAATCTAATGCTTGAAAATAAATTCTTATTCTAGTTTTCCAATAAGGGTAGTCGTTTCCATAAAAAAATACAGGTCTAGTGGTTGATTGTCCTTTCCTAAATGTAGAATCATTTTGAGTTACCATTGATATTTAACTTTAGACGATTAAGTCTAAACAACAGAACATGACTCTAATACCAAATAAAATAATAACTAAGCAATCTAAGAGGGGGGTGAATTGTGATTTTCTAAGAAAAACCAAACAAACCGCACAAAAATTCAATCTAATGCTTTAACAATAAATTTAATAAAATATAATAATAAAAGAGTGAGGGAAGAGAGATCAAACTCGTGATTTTTACGTGGTTCGGCTAACCGCTAAAAACTCACCGGGCTTTAAACTCACCGGGCTTGAAGATTCTACTAATCCAACCTCTAAAAATTTAAGAACTCTTACAATTGACTTCCAAGGTGTCAATGAACCTTTACAATAAGAGATTATCGCCAATCTCTTAACCCATGTATATCACAACACCTACAACTTCTTAATTTGATCTTTCAAAAGGATTACAAAATAAATCTCTCTCACACAAGGTGTTTGATTACAAGTGAAATTCTAAAGTGTGAGTAAATGAGATAAATACAAGAATTTAAAGTTTAATGAAAGTCGTATGCTCAATGGTTTGCTTAATTATGATAGTTGAATCACTTTTTATTTAAATTTCATTAAGCCATTTTATATATGGCACCGAAAACTAGCCGTTATTGACTTTCTGCACGCAGTCGGACCGCCGTTTTGACTTAAACAAGTGACTGTTGCACCGAAATTTAAATCTTCGGATCGCCATTATCAAGAAGTCAGATTACCGTTATTGCTCTAGAATCTTGTCAAAAGATGTCGGTTATCCGTTTGCCATAAACAATTTACTGTTTGTAAAATGATTGCTTTCTGAATTGTTATCGGTTTACCATTATCCATAAACGGGTGTACCATTATTTGAGATTTACTCTCTGGAATAGAATCGGTTTACCTTTATCCATAAACAATTTACCGTTATTCAAGATTTGCTCTTTGGAGTGCAATCGGTTTACCGTTATCCGTTAATGGTTTACCATTATCTAATATTTGCTCTCTGGAATGCATTCAGTGTATTGTTAACCATAAACGGTTAATGCAATCGGTTTACCATTTTCTATAAATAGTTTGTTGTTTTCTATAAATTCACTCTCTGGAATGTAATCAGTTTGCCATTTTTTATAAACAGTTTACCGTTTATTTCCAGAAGGTTTTTCTTTGCTTTGAATATTATACGACTTTAAAAGTTGATCCAATTAACAACAAATTTTCAAACTTATCAATTTAAAATATGTTTGTTATCATCAAAATCATAATTATGGAAACAAAATAGTTGACATGAGTGACCTAAAAAGTGACATGTTCCACTAGTTCTCTTCTTATCAACTTTATAACTATCTAAGTCAACATCCAAATAACAAGTTAGATCTATATGATTTCCTTTAGGATACCAAAGGATAAGATCGATGGTTCCACTCAAATAATAAAACATCTTTTAGCAGCAAGTAAATGAGATTCCGTGGGATATGATTGAAATCTTGTGCATAAGCACATATTAAACATAATATCAGACATACTAGCAGTCAAATAGAGTAAGGATCTGATCATACCTCGATATGTTTTGACATTAACTTCTTTACTTTTTTTCATCTTTATCAAGCTTAATTGTTGAGCTCATTGGAGTGCTTTTAGTCTTTCCATCCTCGAATCCAAAAATTTTGAGTAAATCTCTTAAATATTTTGTTTGATTGATGAAGATTCTTTCTTCGTTTTGTCTTATTTGTAGTCCAAAAAAGTATTTCAACTCTCTCATCATACTTATTTCAAATTTTTTGCTCATGCAAGATGAAATTCCTTGCACAAAGGCTCATTAGTAGAACCAAATATAATATCAGTAACATAGATTCGAACATCAAGTATATCTTAATTCTTATGCTTAATAAAAAGAGTAGTATCCGCTTTTCCCATTGAAAAATAATTATCCAATAAGAAATTTTTAAGTCTATCATATCATGCTCTAGTTGTTTATTTTAATCTATACGATACTTTTGACAACTTATAGACATAATTTGAAAACTTTTCGTTTTCAAAACCAATGGGTCATTTTACAAAAACTTCCTCCATAATGTAACCATTCAAGAAGGCACTTTTAATATCCATTTGATACAAAAAAAAAATTCATCAATTTCCACATTCGAAAAGGATTTTGGTTCAATTTAAGATATAAATGCAACATGCTCACTAGTATTTCTAAATAATGATCTAGTGGTTACACCTTGTGAAGGATCTTGTAATATTAATTCTTTAGAGTGGGAAGAAATATACCTCCACACCTTGGAGAGTGTTTGAGAATTACCTTCATTTTACTCCACATTAGTTTGTTTTTCTTGTCGCTTCTCTTGATTCTCACATGGTGCATTGTCATATTTGTCATTTGAAGGCTCTTTTTTTTTTTTTTGTAACTCCTCATCCACATCATCATTAACAACAAACTTTCTTCGTATAGAAAGGGTTAGACTCATTAAATGTAACATGTATACATTCTTCAGCACCAAGATTCTTTTATTATACATTCTATAAGCTTTGCTTGTATTTGAATATCCAAGAAAGATACCAACAACAGATTTTGGATCAAATTTACTGAGATTATCTTTAATATTCAATATAAAACATCTGCACTAAAATATTTTGAACTAATGTTATATTTTCTATCTTTCCAAAGCTTATAAGAAGTTTTTTTATATAGAGTCTAATCAAAACACAATTCAAAACATAGCATGTGGTATTTTGGTAATGCATTTTCATTCAACATAGTCCTACCCATTTCTTGAATGAACCTATTCTTTCTATCAACAACTCTGTTTTACCGTGGAAACCTTGGTAAAGAGAATTGATGTTCAATACCCAAGTTATTATAAAAAATTTCAAATGCATGATTTTAAATTATAAAAATTTTCAAATGCATGAATTTTAAATTCTCTACCATGATCATTTCTAATGCTAAAAATGGTATATCATTTTTCATTTTGAACCTTTTTACAAAAGATTTTAAAAGCATCAAAGGCATTATCCTTATTAAGTAAGAATAATACCCATGTGTATCTAGAATAATCATCAACGATTATAAATAAATAATACTTATCACTTAAACTTGCATATCTTGAAGGTCCAAATAAATCCATTTGAAGAAGCTAAAATGGTTTTGAAAGATGTTTTAATTTATTTATCAAATTAGCAACTTTTCAAATTCTATTTTTTTGAAAACCAATTTTCATAAGACCATTACATGATGATAGTTGGTTATGGTATAGAAGATTAGGTCATTAATACAGAAAAATATTTATCATGAGTTGATGCATAGTCTATATCAATAGTGTGAACATTAATGCATCTTTTTCCAATAAACAAAACTTTGTCATCGCATACATTCTTAATAAACACATTTTCTTTCGTCAAAAATAAATGTATATCCTTTATCACGTAATTGACTAATATTAAGCAAGTTATGTTTCAAATTTTCAGCTAAACATACAATTTCAATAAAGATAGAGGAATCTTTACCGACATTACCAACACCAATAATCTTTCTTTTTGAATTATCTCCAAAGGAAATGTCTCCGCTGTTTCAATCTTGGTAAAACTAAAAAACCAAGATAATTGCCTATCATATGTCTCAAGCATCCAGTATCCAAGTACCATTTGTTGTTTCTTTTCCTTGATCCTTCATCAAGTTCTTCTCCTCTTGCCGTAAGAATCAGGTTTGACACTTTTTGTGAAACTTCTTCATCACTCGATTGTTTGTCACTATCATCCCAAGTAGCCACCATGAGTTTTTTCTTGAGTTTTTCGAGAAGAGGGCACTCCGATCTTATATGGCCAAGTTTCTTGTATTCATAGCAAGTGATTGCTTTCTTGTTCTCCTTTGGATTTTTGAAGTTTTTAAACCTTTTTCGCTCAATGGATTTATTGAAAACCTCTCGAATTTTCTAGTAATCATAGTCATATCTTCATCTTCGATTTTGCTGTCTTTGTCGCTTTCCAATCTTGAAGCTTTTAATGCAATGCTCTTTTTCTTTTTATCTTCATCATTTCTTTCAACTGCCAAATCCTCTACATAAAAAATAAGTGAGCCAATTAAATTATCAATAGTTAAAATATTTAAATCTTTGGCTCAATGCAAATTCTTTTAAATCTCAATTCTTTTTACAACAACCTAATAATTTTCTTTACCTTCTCACTATTTAAAAAGGTCTTTCTTAGAGCTTCTAAAGTATTTACGATATCTGTACATCTAGTACACATTGAATGCATGCTCTCATTTGTTCCATTTGGAACAACTCGTAATACCTAGTGTATCTACTGATTTTAGACTCTTCAACTTGGTTTGTTCCTTTCTAAACAACTTCTAACTTCCATAAAAATTAGAGCAACCTGAAGCTCTTTGAAATTCCTTTTTATTTAAAGTATAAAATAAAGCATTCATGGCTTTGGAATTAAGGGAAACTTTTCTATTTCTAATTCATTCCATTCACGTGAAGGTTTTGGAATATCTTCCCCTACTTCACTTTTATTCATGGGCATGAATGGACGACCACAAACAACTTCTCAAATTTCATAATCTAGTGCTTGCATTTAAATTCTCATCCTAATTTTCCAATAAAGGTAGTAATTTCCATCAACGAATGGTAATCTAGTAGTGCACTGACCTTCCCTAAAGGTGGAATCAATTTGGGTTGCTATAGATCTTTTACTCTACACGGTTAAGCCTTACAAGAGTACCTTACTTTGATACGCAATGAAATACTAACTAAGCAACCCAAAAGGGGATGAATTAGGTTTCAGGAAATTATGGAGAAAATAAAACAAAACTTGATACAAATATCAAATAAAATGTCAATGCCTATATCCACGCCTCCAAGTTCATTAGTCTTGAGGATTCCACTATCCAAGCCTTACAGGATTCCACTATCCAAGCCTTACATCCTAAGACGTTAAAATCTTTATAATTGACTTTCAAGGTATCAGTCAACCTTTACAATACGAGATTACCCCAAACCTCCTAACCCAAGTGTGTCCCACACTCTCAATCACTCAATGTGATGTTAAAAATGAAAATTACACAAATTTTCCTCCACACAATGCATGTGTATACAAATGAAAACTCAATGTGTGATTTGATGAAAGATTAACAAGTTTCAAGCTCAAGCAAGATTGAATGCTCAATAATAAGCTCAATGATAACTGTACAATTCATTATCACTTGAATTTGATTGAGCTTTTTTATAGTTGGAGCTGAAAACTAGTCGTTGCTGACTTTCTGAGCATAATCGGATCACCGTTAACTACTGTCGGATCACTGTCTCAACTTTGTATAAGTTACCATTATGCTGAATTTTGAATAGTTGATTCACTATTTGGAGTTCTCAATTTGCTGTTTAATTCCAAAAACCTATAAGAAATACTCGACTATCTATTTTGCTAAACGGTTCGCCGTTTACAGTTAAATTGTTCTCTAGAATTTTTCGGTTAACTGTTTTCTAATAAACGATTCACTATCATCTCCCAGAATCATAACTAAATGTTATCTTTATAAAATTGGTTTGCCATTTCAAGATTATTGGTTATGCGTTTTGTCCAGATTCTTAAACATGCTAAAAAACATCAAACAACTTTAAGAACTTACCAATTTTAATAACTTTAACATTTTTAACCTAGCTTGTTATCATCAAAATCAATATTATGGAAATATGTATGTTAACAAAAATTATTTTTATTCCAAAATATATTAATTTCCACAAGAGATGGCACTCTGACGACATGTTACGTCAATTAAGTTATTTTAAAATATGTATAAACATACTAATGTTTGAATTTAAAATTGCACCGAAAATTACCAAAAACAATTTGGGTCAAAGATCGGTCAACGGTCAACATCAATGGCCAATGTTGACCGTTGACCGACCAACTATTGAATTTTTATCGGTCAATTGTTGACCAATTCAAGGTGACCCGAACAGGGTCCTGAACCAGCACCAATTAAAAAAGCCTAGTTTTCCCTTTTTTTTTTTTTCTTTAAGCTTGGAAACCTAAACTCATTATGTGTTTTTAACCTGAACTCATTATGTGTTTTTCTTAATTAGCCCTTTAAAAAATAGCCACAATTTTTCTCAAATTTGATGATACTAAATTCGAGGAAACCAAAACTTCATTCGCTAATAAAAAATAAATTTGATTCTCAATGATTCAATATGAAGAGGCTTTGAGACTACTTGTTAGAATAAGAAATCTTTTGGTGAAAACCATCATAGGAATATTCATGTTATATTACCAAAACTCAATAATAAAAATATGAGGAAACATATCTAAATCCATAATGTTTAATTGCTCTCGAAGTAGTGTAGTTGGCCTTCTAGATCAACACGTTCTCCTAGAGAATCTATAATTTTTTTCTATGTTCTCTCTCTCTCTGTGTGTGTGTGTGTGTGTGTGTGATAATAGGATGTTAGAAAGAATAGAAAGATACACGTGATCTGGAGACCATGACCACTTATATAGACAACGTTTTCTGTTGCCTTTAGGTATTCCTATTTCATCATAGAAATATAAATTACCCTTAAGTATCTACACATTAAAGATCAACATCCTATTAGATACATTAAAGTCTATATTACTAAAAACCTTAATAGATCACTTTTAATTGGGTTTACCTTTACATGACATTCCGCAACACATAATTATTTACATATAAGCCCAATGTTAAATTAAGGATCCAAAAAAACTTACTCATGAGAGAAGAACATAACAGTTTCAACTCCACTAGCAAGACAAAAATTGATAGTAATGACTACAACAACAAAAAAAATCAAAATCAAAATCTATAATACAAGCTAAGAAATAAAAGGAACTCACAATCATATGCTTACTTGAAAAGATGAAGATAATACGATGGACAAGAAGTTCTCTAGCGTTTTCTACTGTTAACTGACAACCAGTTAGGTTTAGAATTTTGGTTTTCGAAATCAGGAGGAGCAAGCGTTTGGATTCTAATTTTTTTTAAAAAAAATTGAAATGTAGCTAATATTTTGACATGGTTAGTAACATATGTAACGGCAATCTTGTCATCACATTAGAGTCAGAAGAACCATGCACAATTAAGTTAGTGATATATGTAACCGCCGCTTTTACGGTCACCATAGGGTCACATATACCCTATTTTCTTGCAGTGAGAATACCACAATTTCTTGTAATTTATCTGTGGTGATTGCCGATTTCTCCCATCATAAAATTATATTTAGCACTTTCTCCAAGTATTTTCACAATAATCAATTAGCACTTGACGTCAAAACTTTATAGGAAAAGTGGGCCAAATAACTGCTTTGACATCACATTTGCTCTAGAGTATTTAAAGTTTACACTTACCAAAGAAAAAGACCTTAAAAAAATCACTTAAAAGTAAAAGAAAAAAGATCTTATTATTTTTCTGTTAACCCCCACACTAATTTTATTCGTGTGCAATGAAATTTTGATTATGTTTTAGCGCTATCAGTGTTGTGATGTATATTTTTTCTGCTTGTAATCTAGTGTTGATGGCAGTCTTTGTAAGTTAAGTATTTGTTACAATGTATGTGAGAAGCAAATTTACATTGGAGATGCAAAGTTTTTTAATTTTTTAGTATTTGTTATTTTTATTTAATACATTTTTCATTTTAAATAAAAAGGTAGATCAAATATTTTTAATATTTTTATAAGATCAAAAAATTTCTTCTTTTTTACAATTTAATTTTATTCAGAAAAATATGTTCGGAAATGAGGATAATATTGTAAATTTATGATCTCAAGCGGTCATGGGGTTATAAAAAATATAATGGGATAAAAAGTAGATAAAATTTCTCCTGGGAAATGTTGCAATCTCCCTCTCTCGCTCTCCTCTTTTTTTTATTTTAACAATGATCAGCATTCTTAAAAAAAAAAACGTACACACTAAAAAATAAACATTTAAGGGCATCTCCAATGGGACACCATATTTTGCACCAAATCACCTTTTACACCATTTTTGGTGTAAAATGCATCTCCAATGAGACACCATAATTTGCACCAAAATGGTGTTATGAATAGTATTGCACCAAATATGGTGCAACACTATTCATTTGGTGTTAGGAGAAAAAAGTCTCAAATATCCTTATTACTTTTTCTTATTTACATATATGTCCTATTTTATATAATATTTTAAATTTTTTTTTTAATTTTTGAATATTATACTAATATTTTAAATAAAAAAATTCAACACAAAAATTAATAATAATAATAATAATTAACAAAATTAAATGCCAATAACATTAATTACTAGATTACATATTACAAAATAAAAAATAAAAAATTAAATTAACACAAATTAAAAAAGCTACTACTACTAGCATAAATAGAACAATTATTTAATAATCTTGGAGATCATTATTAGATCCTTCAATATCATCAAAATATTGGCCAAAATTATTGGAAGTATTTTGAGATGCTTGCTACGAGATCTTCTCAAAATCTTAATTGTTCATCTTAAAAATATCGACGTAAGCTGGATCAACGATCGAATTTAAATTTTTAAGTAAAATTTTATTTTCTTCAAGATATGTGACCATCTCCATTTTTTTTTTTCTCATTTTGTGATTATCATTTGAATTTAGTAATCAATAACTAGAGTATTATTATTGTTATTGCATTTTTCTATCTTAATGTAATGTTTAATTTCATAATGTAGTAATTTAGTTAATTAAATGTAAATTTAATAATTTTATTCATTTGTTAATTGATATAAAATTAATTATTACTTAATTATCTATATTAATAATTATATTTATTGTGTTAATTAAATTAATTCTTGATGATTAAAAGAATAAAAAGAAGAATATTGTTTTTGGTGTAAAATTTGGTGTAAATGGATTGGAGATGAAATAGTAATTTGGTGTGAAAAAGGTACATTTTTAGTGTTGGTGTTACACCAAATGGTGTTACCCATTGGAGATGGTCTTAGTAAACAAAAGCAAATTTTTATTCGGTAACGTGGAGAAATACATAAATAGGAACGCCACATCAATTTCAATCGAGGCTATGACTACCATGCACCAAATCCATTGATAGATCACATGTAATAAAATATATCAAAAAACTAATATTAACCACTGGATTTTAAGTTTTATACAATCATAGGCTACATGAAGAATTCAGAAATTGCAGGCAATTAAGAGAACCAGCCAGTTGATATTGTAGTGAGAATATGTTAAATATTTCTGCGATGTTCGTGCGAAATCGATAAAAGTACCTAAAGTAATTAGTTTACACATTTGTAGAATTGTTAGGTAAATATTAGCGAGTCTAATTCCGGCATGCGTTTATTTAACCAACAGTGAAAGAAAAAGGAAAGAAATTAAACAAAGAGAGAAAAAAAAAAGTGGTAAGCTTGGGACAACAACAAATTTTGTAAAATTTATAATAAATAATTAAACAATACAGAGTCGTTCAAAATTGGAATGGTAAGTTCCTCACTCGTATAAGTAAAATGAAAGGAGCAATAATTCGGCTGTGATTTCAATTTTCAAAACAACAAGATATCGGCGAGGCACGCACATCATGTTTCAATTATTTGAAGAGTATTCTATAATTTTCTATCCGATTTGTTTTCGCTGATCAGCTTAAAATTCATGTGCGCAGATATGTATGCCAATTAACAACATACATGTTGTGCTTTTGGGTGGCAGCAAGAGTGAACATGTGGCACGTAAATTTTAGTTGATACAAAAGATAAACTAACTTGGGAACTCATGGCTTCTTTGTAGACTTGTGCCTTAAAATAGAGAAATGATAAACGCACTGAGGATTCTAAAATCCGAGAAGACCGAAACGACAACATTCATTGTGTTTTGAAATTTTAATGAGTCTCACATGTTTTTCACGTGATATACAGTAAAAACTGAATTAAAAAAATAAAAAAAATTCAGCCCCAAAATCCCCAACTCCATTATCTTCCAAATCGGTTCTGCAGCCTCTAAATCCCCAAATCCCTTAAACCCAAATCACTCTAAAATGAAACCCAGCAACACCATTCTAGCTTCTTCACTTGTCTTCACCATCTTCCTCTAAGTATGTTTTATTTTTCATTTTATTTATTTCTGTTTTGGTTTTGATTTGCATGGTGATGGTTTTTGTTTGATGGAATTGGGTCTTGATTTTCCATGAAAATTTTTGCCGTCAGCACTATCCCTGCACAGTGCACATAGACACTATAACATAAAAAAATTGGACGAAAATTGAATATCATAGCATAAAAAAATTAAAATAAATTGAAACGACAAGAACTAACTAAGAGCAAAAAGATGCTTGACTTACCAAGAGCAAGGAGCAAGCAAATGGTGTTATATTCGGGCTTGATGGTGAGCTGGTTGGAGATGGGTACGAACCTGATCTCATTGAGATTTGGAGAAGAAAACTGTGGGAATGTCTACAATATCTTTGTTACTTTTTTTATTCACTTTATTTTACTGTTGATCACATGAAAATCACATGCAACTAATTAAAATTTCTAAACGCAGTTACTATTGTTGTTTCGGTATTCTCGGGTTATCACATGCTCGGTGCGTCTATCACTACTCTTTAAAATATAAAACTTGATTCTATAAAATAACTTCTGAAAATTTGGCACCTTTTATAACTTTTGATGTGTACTTGTTTTGTGAAAGACTAATCAGTGAAAAACTAGTTTTAGCGGAAAAGATACATAACATAATCGTGCAATGGAGAACTAGGTAATTTGATAATATAATTATAACAAGCACACAAATAGTTGGGAAAACAAGGACTAAATAAGGATGAAGCGAAAAAAATAAAAACACGAAATCTCAATTTGATATTGTCCCACTTTTGTGGGGGGGGGGGGGGGGGGAGAAGGAAGAGTTAAGAACATCAATGTAAGTTGTCGCTTAGTATCTGTTACTCGGAAAATATGGGAACAGATTTACGAAAACAGTTATTAAATAATTAATTAGTCGTTAAATAATTAAATTTAATCAATCGTTGACTTCACAATATTTTCATAATAATATTCAATTATTAATATATTTGATACATTAATCACGTCTTCTTGCTATATTAATAGTTACTGTAAAAGAAAATCTTCAGTTAAGTATACTAGCTACAGTGCAATATTGGGTGGATTCCTTAATAAACTTGTATTGTTTATTAGTTAGCTTCCTTAAACTTGTGACGTAAAATGAATTACCTGTGTATTAATGAATCAACTTAATTCCTAATCAACTTATGACATCACCTTTATTACTTGAAATAATAACAAACATACTTGGAAAAACTGATATCTTTTCTACCATGTCACTCTTAGAAGTCAAATTTTTTTTAAAGGTAGGGGGGGTGTGCAAACCACTTGGGCTTAGCCCTTGTGAGGGAAGTGGTTCGAGCCCCCGCAGACGCATTGCAGGAGTTTAATTTATATTTCCTTTCTTCTCGAGCTGAAACGCATTTTCTCCCAATACGAGTTTCTTGAGCGCCGAGTGAAGCGAATTTTTCTCCCAATATGAGAGTTTAACGTCTCTCGAATATTTGAGAGGGTTTAAAATCTGAGTGGTGTCATATCAGAATTGATGTAAACGGTTAAAATCTGAGCGGTGCCATATCAGAATTAATGTAAACGGGTCTCAGTAGGTGTAAGTATTATTTGTAAATCTCATATAATATGAGTTGTAATATGAGCATTAGTCTCATGTAATTCAAAAAAAAAGGGGGGGTGTGCAAGCCCAAATACAGTTTTTATCCCTCTTATCACCCCCAAAAATCGAACCCAAGTTTTAGTAGAGGCTAAACTGTACTGCAACCAACCCGACCATATCCTTGGGGGCACTCTTAAAACCAATTACTTTGGGAGAGATAAAAAAAAAAAAACTTACATACTAGGAGAGCTGTGATTTCAACAAAAACAAATGTACTTGGAAAAACATAGAACCTTTACAAACTTGTGACTTGAAAGCATAAATTGCAACAAAACCATACGTATTGGGAGAGTGTTGACTTCAACTGAATAACTGGTTAATTATCAAAAAGTAATGAACACATTGGCTACATGTCAACTCTAACTGAAGCATAGATGCATTGGATCCATTGCAGGCAGACCCCCAATTTAAAATGCAAATCCATTAAAGAAACCTAAGAGTCTAGGCATTTTAAGGACCTCCCTGATGTTAGTGCTGAAAGCGGAGCACACAACTTATAAACCATGAAATCTAGCAGCCTTAACCCAGATCTTGAAACCTTGGTCAGTCATATCTCCCCCGCCTGCAATATGAGCCAACATGATGCAGTCAATGTGGATCACTTATTTGGAAGCAAGGCTTGGGAGTAGTAGAAAAATACATTTAGCAACAATCACTTTCCCATTTTTCTGGAAGGGCTTCGTAGCATCTTCAAGATTTTCGTACAGTCCTCTTAACTCCAATTATGACATATCCACTGCACCAACAACATATAATTAACATTTCAATCAATTCATAAAGATATTACTGCCTGTTGAGAGGTAGATAATCGCAAAAACTAATAACCATCATGAAAATTGTATGCTCAATACCTGCATCAAATTCAACCACGGAATAAAACAATCAATATATTTGACATAGAAGTAGGGAGATTATCAATTTTCACCAAAGATCCCTCACTGAACTAATCAAAACCTTTTAAAATTATCAGATCCACCAAAATTTTGCTAATTATAACAATATTTCATTTTGTCATATAAAATTTGTGTTAGAATCTTCTAGGGAATGTCAACAAAATGATCATTTTATCCATAAAGTTTCATCAGAATTTCTACTTCCTTTTTTTTCTCATTTTTGGGTCTGTTATGATTGTTCGGATTATGTGCTCTTTAAAGCATATTAATTTTCTTATTAATAAAATATTTGAGATATTTTTAATTACATAAATATTTCGAATAAGGTCCGTTTAATCGTATTATATGTATTTATGTGATCATCATATGGATTCACAGAAGACATAAATATAAGTTATCTTATAATTAAATAAATTTAGTTCGCAGTTCATAAATAGAGTTGGGTGCTCTATTTATGTTTAGACTGTAATAAATTTATTGAATGATTTGTCTTAATCATGTATGAATTTATTAATGTAGTATGACTGCATTGAACAGGGTCACATATGAGATTTAATTAACTTCGTAATAATTGTCAGACTTATTAAATCTCATAGACATTGATTTTACTGTAATGTTAATCTTGAGTTAGTTATAATTTCATAATTGTAATTGTTATTCCATTTGAGTTACCAATAAGCACGACACATACTTATAGTCAAAATTACCCAGTATCTTGGTGGGAGCAATTATGAGTATTGGAGTTATAGATTAACAATATAGAATTTGTACAATACATCTCTTGATGGATTTTCAACACTTGATCATAGAATTTTCTAGACAGAGTATGTCAACATATTTAATATGTTGAAAATGATAATTAGAGAAAACCAACAAATATGTTGAGATATCGATTTAATTAATGATGTGATACAAAGGATTATGCAGTGAAGAAATGAATGTAGTATGGGTCGAATTATTATTCAAGAACACTATCCTAGATAGCATACAATTATGGAGATCAATTCCAATCTTTTAGTGGAGTAGATTTGGAATTAAATAATTGGGCTAGTTTAATTACAGGCCTAATTATTATAGCCACTATTATATGTACACATATGATCCCTGAGTTAGCTCATTTAATTGACTGCGCCGCTACTAGATTAATAAGTAAGATAACTAGTTATTTGGGTTAAAAGCCTAAATATATTATTTAGTGAGAGGCTCCATATAATGTGCTTGTGTCTAAGAGGTCTCGTGTTATTTTACAAAGTGGGCCCCTATGACAAGAAGAAGTAACTTTACTTTTGATTTTATTATTTTTTAATTTAAATCAAATTTGATTCAATAGAATTAAAAAATATAAAATATAGAGCTTAAGATTTCGACTAAGATAGAGATATATAAGGACTTATTTTCTCCAAAAAAAAAAGAGAGGCTAGATTATACTGATTAGAGAAAAAGATTTTTTCCTCTAATTTTGAGAGAAAATTTTTCTCCTGCTAGTTGCTTTTAGTGGTGATAAAGGCACTCACACGTCAAGTGCAGATCAAACCTGAGTCATAACCTGAAAGATCATTGGTGACAGATCGTGATGTAACGAGCGTGGTGGTGATGGATCGTGATCTAACAGGCGTGTTGGTGACGGATCGTGATCTTATAGGAGTGGTGGTGACAAATCGTGATCTGGGAGCCTGGATTATTTTCAATTGGTCATCTTCTCGAATTGTCGAGGTATGATTTTCTAGATTACAAATTCTTACGTATTATATGAGATCAATCCTGAAAATTTTTTTAAAAACTGATTTTTATCCAACAGTGATTGATCTTGAAAATTTTTTAAAAAATTGATTTTTATCCAACAGTGATCGATTCTGAAATTTTTTAAAAAACTAATTTTTATCCAACAGTGATGTCATCAAAATGTAATGGTTGCTAACAACAAAGTTGCTTACAGATATAGTTGGCAAACCTTGGGTGGACCATTGATGATTTTTTAGAATTTTGAAATTTTTTAATATGTCTAATTTTCGGGTGGAAAATTGATAATCTCCCTACAAAATATATTAGAATAACACAATAATGATCAAATTTTATGTATATATACTAGGGTAATATGGAGTAGGCAAATCAAAGTTAATGCCTTTAATTGATGGATATATATTTGGAGACAATTTTGTTTAAAGAAAATGAGAGAAAATGAGAGACAAGAATTTAGGAAACTTAAATGGTATTCTTATATATTAATTAAAGGATTTGTACAGGTCTATTTATATGTGCATAATGAAGATATAAAAGGAATAAATATTTTATTCATACTAGCTATTGGGGCTAATGTTTTGGTTGAATTCTTTCTCATGTGTTTGCAATAATCTTGGTAAAGGAAAGCCTCTTGCTAAGGCTGTACAAGACACTAAATTGGTCTCAAACTTATGTACTGTATGTTGCCGCAATTTGGGTTGACGGGAATCTATTGTGCTTGTAGATTCTTGCTTGTCACATGAATCTTGTCATCCCCCCTCAAACATGGCGAAGATGAACTGTCGTTTGGCCAAAGGTTTGATGAATGTGTCGGCAACATGCCGCTCTGTCGGAACATATGGGGAGTGAAGAAATCCAAGAACAACTTTCTCACGCCAATCTCGGTACAAGCAAGATCGGAAACAATGTGCAAGTTTAGTTTCTATTAAATTAAACTGAAAATTATTTACTTTAGAGTTCTCAGATTGAACCTTTGATATATAGCCTGAGGCTGGACCATCATGTTGCTGATGCTGAAATTCCCTCCAAATTCATCAAAGAGGATTGGAAAGAGAACTAATCCAAAGTTCATCGCTTGGAAAACCAACGACACAGTTCTGACTACATGACTGCGAAGCGTAATGACCGAGGATGCATTGAGCATGATTAATGCAAAACACTCGAGAAATCTGGCTCATCTTAGAGGAAAACATGCTGCCAACCACACAAAAGCAAGAATCATAACTAAAAGATAGTCATGGATGAATTTCTAAAAAACATTCAAAGGCTTATGTGACAAATTGACTGCAATTGGCAAACCAATCAGAAGTGACGATCGATAAAGTTTTTTTAGATTGCTCGTGCTCTAGGACCCAAGTATGGAGATTTCAAAACTGCCATGTTGACTAAGCCACCATATCCAATACTTAGGCAGATCATCAATGCCCTTCACAACTATAAACAAAATGTCATTGCTGAAAAAGATGATGAAGCAAAGGCTAACCCAAATCAAGCCTTTTTTGGACAGCGAGGTAAAGGCAGAAATCAAAGAGGTGATCGTAGCAGAGGTTCCCAATTTCACGGGGACAGAGAAAATTAAAATTCTAATAACAACCAGCAAAATCGAAGTAACAGCAACAACAACCGTCCCAAACAGCAGAATCCACAAAGGCAAAATCGTAACAATGGCAATGAAAAGAACGAATCAGATGATATTGTTATTTGCCAAATATGTGGAAGACGAAACCATATTGCTCCTGACTGTAAGTTTCGCTATGATCATGATGATGGACCAGAACCCCAAGCCTACGCAGCAACGGATAACTCAGATGACCCTCAATTCTATGCTGGCTCCGATGCCATAATTAAAGAAAATGAGATGCAACAATTTGGAAAACTTAAATTATTTTCCTATATATTAAAGGATTTGTACAGGTCTATTTATATGTACATGAAGATATAAAAGGAATAAATATTTTCTTTCATACTAGCCGTTGGGCCTAGTGCTGTGGCTGGATTCTTTCTCATCGCTTTGCAGTAATCTTGCTAAAGGAAAGCCTCTTGCTAAAGCTGTACGAGATGCTAAATTGGTCTCAAACTTATGTACTGTATGTTGTGGCAATTTAGGCTGATGGGAGTCTATTGTATTGTGTGAGCCGGGTTAGAAGCTTGATAAGATATTTTTACCTAAAGGAAGTGTATTATTACGTAAAGGAAACCTTAATAGTTATTTAAACTTTCAGTAAAAGCTAGTGGTTTCGATGATAATTATTACTTTCTTAAAAAAGGTATATTCAAATCCTTTTTTTAAATATTTTGAAAAAGAACAAAATTAAAGGATGCAACTTGTCAGCCCTTCATAAAAACTTTGCTTGACTCATGACAAAAGATTGAAAACGGCGACATCATACTCATTTTTGTACAAACGTGTGCAAGGCCATAAAGCCTCTCAACTTTGCCGCTAGGGAAAGCGTACAAAAAGCAAGTAAGAACTCCGTGGATAGCCAAAAGATGCTATTTGAGATAAATATGGAATGATTTTTTTAGACTAATGAATGATATATGAATAATTAAATTACAATGGTGAAATGGGCATAATGTTGGGAGTAGTACTATATCAGATGGGTTTGGAAATCAATAGTTAAATTTGGATATTTCAAGATATTTATAAAAAAAATAAACATAGTATATTTTTGTGTTTTTTCCCCTAAATGACATATAACCCTAAAAATAACCTCTCTTTTCAATTTAAGGATGGTTCTAACTCTAACTTTTATACACTTTATTTACAATTAGCCTATACTATATAAATGTTTTATTCACTCATATTGGGGGCTATCATTCCTTTGCTTCCTGTCACTCATCTCTCTTCTCTCTCTCTCTCTCACACACATTGTCCTCTTCTCCCCATCTTTTAGATCATCACCCACTTCTCTATTTTTGGGAGGTCATTTTCTATTCTCCACTTCATTATTTTCTCTACCATCTTATCACCCTCTATATTTTTACTCACCATCTTTTTCTTTATCAACACCAAACATATCTATATAGCTATCTAACTTATTTATTCACCTTGTACAACTTATTTTCTCTACCATGTTATCACCCTGTATACTTTTATTCACCATCTTTTTCTTTATCAACACCAAACATCTCTATATAGCTATCTAACTTATTTATTCATCTTGTACAACATAAAATCTTATGTAAACTTTCATTTATATAGTGGATTGATGATGATTTGCTCATGTGGACATAGACCAAAAGCCAAATCATGTAAATATTGTGTGTTCTTTATATTTATGTTTATTTTGCTATATTTTGAATTTAAGTGGCCATGCTGCTCTATTGTGTGGTGGTAGTGTCGTTAGGGTGCATCAAATTTAAAACCTTACTACTAGTATAAATAACTAGTACAGAGCGAGTAAGGATCGATCCCACGAAAACTAGGCTAGTTGTATTTATTGCAAGATTTAAAATAAAATAATAGTAGTAATAATAATATAAATTAATCTAACTAAATAAAATGCCAATTATAAATAAAAAGGGGGATTTATGAATTTTTAAATAAATAGTAAAAAATAAAGAAATTAAAACAACAAAAACAATAATTTAATAAAAACTCTAATTAAAGGAGAAAGAAATAATGATGATGAAAATTTTGGTTAAACATGCACATAATATATCAATCTTATCATCAATTTCTATTGAAATTGTCAACCATAGATAACAATAAGCTCTATTAGTATCAATCTTTCCTTAGTGTGTCGTTAGGCAAAACAAGCTCTTCACCTAATCTCTAAGCATTAAATAATTTAAAACAAGTTTCTTAATTTAAGATGATGGAAGCATTAAGTAAAGAAAGATATTAGATTGTTTTAGGCAATAAATACACAAACTTGGATTGTTTAACCTAGGTTATATTCTCTAATTGAAATCACTGATTCCAACTTGCTATTAATAATTAAAATATCAAGATAATTACGGATTAATGATTTTAGTCTAGCAATAGAATTTATTTAAGTCCTATCTAATTGGCCACTCAAATAAGACGAGAATAGAATCATAAACATTAATTATAAAAGAACACAAACAATCTCAATTAAATAAATTGAATAATAGAAATTGAACATTAATCATATGACATATTTGAGTTTTTGAATTCACCCTCAATCAAATAGAAAATTTAGCCCAACATTATTAAATTGAGAATAAAAGAGTTAATAAAACCAGACAGAGATTAATCTAAGCAGCTGCCTCCTCTATTTTTTTTTTCTTCTCTTCTCGCCACTGCTCTCTCTTCAATTCCTATTGACTGACGATTCTTCAAATCAAAAGCCAAAAGTTGGCTTTTATGGTGCTTAAGCCACCGACCTTAGTAATTAAGGTTTGAACTTTTGTTTTCCATTTTTTTTCCTTTTTCGTCCTCATGCACAAGCTTTTGTAATTGGCCATGATCTCCTAAAGCCAAGAGGCTTTATTTGTTTTCCTCTCACCCCGTGGCTTGATTAATATGGCAATCTCTTTTTTCCAACTTTGCTTTCATGCGATGGCTTACTCGTTAATTGGCTTGGCTTCTTTTTTGACTTCTTTTGTCCACTTTTAGCTCCATCAAGATTAATTTTGCTTGGCCCGTACAAGCTCTAATTGAAAAATATTCTTTATTTCTTTAATTTTTTCTAATTCTTGATCTCTTGTATATTTTTGTCTCCCAATCTTCAATTCTTTTCTGATTTTAATTCTTTCAATCAGATTTCTTTCCTGAATGCTCCGATTTGATTTTTCTTTAATCCTAGAATATATCTAAAATAATAAAATAAAAAAACTAAGATAAAAATTAACACAATAAAATATAATTTAAAAAATTAAAAATTAACTAAAATGACTACAATATTTAAGACTAAAACAAGAAAAAAATGGAGAAATTAATTGCAAAATATATGGAAAATATGCACTTATCATATGGAGATTTCATTATGCATTTCATAAGACAATGGAGAATCTTCTTGTCAATCCGATAAAATTTGATAGTCAATTAAATGAAGACCAAATGAAATTAGAAACATATATTTATATTTCAACAAACCTTGTTTTTTATGCAGTCCTATTCTTTTGGGCAAGTTTTTTATAAATTATTTCCTCAGACAAAGAGGACGACCTTTATGACGTGCTGCTATTAGATCATTGGTTACATATTCAACATTGTTGCTGATACAACTTACTTCACTTGTAGTTGTTGCTGAAACAATTGTTTCCAAGCTTGCAAACTGAATTTGCTTCGTCAAATCTTTCAGTATCTTATCAATCCAGTCCAATATAAATTTGTAACTACTTTCATCATCAGCAGCTATGTCTACAATCTTAGTGAAATCAGTATACATTTTCTCATATTTCTCCTGCTGAATGGATAAACTTTGCTTACCATAAACTAACTTTCACCTTACTATAAGATCTCCTCACATCTTTCTTCTATTTTGATAAAATGTATATTTATAGAAGTAATTCAACACTGCAAGAGCATGTCTACAAAGAATCGCCCTAAACTGAAATTTTGAACAGATATAGCTAATTCACCCTCAGCTTCTTTAAAAACAACCTTAAAGCTCATTTTCTTACCTTGACCATATGGTTCACTAATTTCATATACGGATCCTACAGAATTAACTATATTATAATTTATCAGTGCAGTTAATTCTTGTTGGAATTCTTTAAACTTAGAAATAGTGCACACTTCTTCAACTTACTTCTTCATCTTATACTTGTTACACATGTAGACTTTTTACTAAACCACTTAGCATTTGCTTGTCATTCTAATTCAACTTTCCTTCTCAATGCATTTTCATGCTGCTTTACAAATTGTTTCACATTTGTTTTTGAGTTAACAAACCATAAAAAATTGCATTCATACTTTCACTTAGCTGAGTTGTTGATATTATTGTCCAAAAATAGTTTTTCAAATGGTATGGAACCTAATGATGCTGCTTATCATATAAACCATTTAACCAATCATTATCCCATAAATCATATATCGTAATCATGTCATGCCAAACTTCCTCAAACGCAGTAGGGCTCAGTGAATCATAAACAGCAGAAAGCAACGAAGAAATAATACTTTCACGTTCTTTAAAAACCCCTAACTTCTCAAGTACCTCCTTCATTATATGCCACAAACACCACCAATGGCTACTCGTAGAAAAAAAAATATCCCAATTGCCTTTTGCATTGTTTTGTCTTGATCTGTAATGATACCAATGGGGGAAGAACAAGACATGCATAATAGCCATGCCTCAAATAACCATGTAAATATCTCCATATCCTCGTGTGAAATCAATTCGTATCCTAGCAAAATAGATTGGCCATGATGATTAACTTCGACAAAGGGAGCGAATGGTATGTCATACTTATTGATAAGATATGTGGAATCAAATATGATAACGTCTCAAAAATATTTGTAAGCTGCCCTACTCTTTGAATCTGCCCAAATACACTCTTTAATTAATCCTGCTCATCTAAATCGATGCTTTAAAAAAAAGAACTCTTGCATTCTGCTTGCATTTTTTGAAGTACTTTAGAATTGTTATAGCATATGTTTTTTTAAACTATAATTGCCTAACTTTGTCAACAATATTTCTACAATCGTTTTCTAAGAATGAGATATTTTCATAATCACCAGCTTCAACAACAATAGAATTAATTTTGGACAATATTAATTCCTTCACGATCATTCATTTCAATATGCTTTTTTGCACTTGCACTAATGCTACAATTACAAGGAAAATAGCTAGCTTTGTCCGGAATCAATCCACGATTGCACTTGCACTAATGCTACAATTACAAGGAAAATAGCTAGCTTTGTCCGGAATCAATCCACGATTGTGTTGAAAGTTTAAAGTTCGAAGAACTCATTTTCTATTTTCATTTACACTACCTTCAATTCTAGCATCATAACTAAATTTCACAATAGGTTTTGGCTCCAACGCATTAGTAGATTTACTTTCTGACTTGTTACTACGGCCACATGCAAATGTCGCATATTTACAATCTCATCACTTCATTTCTTCTTAGTTAGTTTCTTCACAGGACACCCTTCTTGTTTACAATAGGTTTTGTAAAACGCCCATATTTCCTCATGATTATGAAATAATATCCTATGAGTTAACGCATATTTTTCTAGTTGCACATTTTCGAATGCATGCTCATTTTCTAAATTTTTCATTTCTATAAAATAATTAACATTTGTATTAAAAATAAATATTAAAAATTTTTACAAAATTTTTTAGCAAAAATTAATCCATTAATTTTCTAAAAATTTCTAAATCAAACATAATTATCATTACCATCTAACTAGAAAATTTACTTCCAGGAGTATTAGAGATTGCTATCATTTGATCTCTAAAATAGTAAAACTTTAGCCAAATGTAGGTACATTTCTATTATTATTCATACGATAGAAATTAATATTCAAAAAGAAAAATTCATCTTTATAATCAAACAATTACCAACTTCAAATTCTACTTTTAAATCTAAAACGAGCGGCAGTTCTGTGTTTGTGGGAATTTTGTAGTCAGAGAGAGTGAGGAAGCGCGAAGCGTGATGTTGGTAGCCGGAGGAGAGAAAGTGAAGATAAAGGAGTGAGTGAGGAAGAGTTATCACTGAAGTGTCGAGAGAAAGAGTGATGAACATGATGGGATTATGTCATTTTTTACCTTTTGTTTTATATTTCTAACAAGAGTGCTGCTACTTACCCCGACTTTAACCCCGAATAGCGCCCAAATTTAAAACGCACTGGTTTGATTAAATTGAAAACGGTGCGTTTAACACTCCTTTCTTTTTTATGAATCGCGTCCCAAACCACAAAAACAGAAATGGACCACATAACATCTTCGAACCCTAATTTCTACATTCTAATTGCTGCTGCCACTATTGCTTCCTTCTAGCTTTGTTGCTGCTGCCGACCTTTGCTTCCTCTTGGCTTCACGATCTAGAAGCCATCGCTACGGGTGGTTCCATACGCAGCACTCCGTACCCCCACGGACTTCGTCAACGGCATCTGTTCCATCCCCGCCATCGTGACTTTCCCGCTGTTTGATCTGACTACCGATCTGATCTTTTCTGCTAATTGCATGTGGAGTTTGACCCTGTCACAGCCGATCCATTTGACCATGTTCGGGAATAAGATCCTTATGCCTCCGAATGAATTGAAGGACGTGGCAAATATGTGGTTGTGACACGCTTACTCTCACACGACGCCCAACTTCTCGGCTTCGTCAAGAACGAAGCCCGACGACTCGTGGAAGAAATCATACAGCCTCTGGTAATCCTTTTTCATGAGCGCTGGAGGGAGAGGGCGCGTGCAGAGCAATGTTTCTTCGACGAACTTTGGTAAGGCCAAGGAGAGTAATGGAGCGATCTGAAACAGAACCCACTTACGGATCAAAGTTGGGGCATCTGAGCCGAGTCTGGTATCGGCGGGGTTCTTATCGAACCAAGCCTGGGCCAAGAAGTTAAAGGCGGCTTGTCGCGGTGATTCATTAGAAGAAAGAAAAAAAGTTGCTTGAGCTTGGCGTGGTTGGGCTCCGAGGGGTCAAGATACAACAGAACATGGTAACCGCCGGTAAGATCAGTGGAAGGCATGTAGGTGCCGGTGAAAAGATCTTTCTTTTCGACTTTGGAAACGTTAAAGAGAATAGGGAAGCTCTTGCCATCGAGTAAAATGATGACGTTCGGGTTAGAAAAAATGGAAGGACCGGGGGGCATGTTAGCATGAAACACCGTCGAGCTGTAATTTTGGTTTTTGGACTTGAAAAACTCGTCTCTGCCGAGGTTATAGAAGTAGTCTTGGCGGTCTTTGATCGGACCAAGATATGGGAGGCCATAGCTTCCAGGGAATTTATGGATCGGAAGTTTGGCGGGTTGTTCATTAGATGGCGAGATTGTGATTTGTGTGTTACTGGTGCTGGAATTGTTGCTGGGGGTAGTGTTACTGGGGCTGGATTGTCTTACTGCTGGAATTGTTATTGGTGGAAGTGTGTCATGCAAATTGTGTCACCTGAAAACACAAACTTACTTAATTTTACATCAAATATTTTTAATTGTTTGGCTACTGCCGTGGTAAAATTAATATCCATCGTGGGTAGCATCATTGGAACAGAATCAGGAAGGAGCTAATCGTAGGGAATGGAAGTAACATCATTGAAGTAATCCACAGAATCCAGGGTACAATTAGCAGATGCCTCAACAAACCATACACCGTCTCCAGAACAATCAACTTGAAGATGGCCTTAGCTAGACTCCTTTAGCCTTCCTGTCAGAGGGTAATAAGGAACCAATGCTCTAGAAAAGGCTCCTTTTATAACATGTGCAGCTGCTTCAGGTTCAGGGCCATGTCGTTTAAACACATGCAGTGTTCGAGCATTGCAACTTAGAACTGGTATTTGATCAATGGCTAACAGGTCCAGCGTGCCCGATGGTGTTGGTGCGTGCTCGGCTAGCCTTATGAGGCTTCGATTTAATCTGATTACGGGGAGAGCCATGAGGGAGCTTTGATCATGTGGAAGTTTATATTTTAAATAGGTGAACTCGACTTTAAAGTCTAATTCTGGTTTGGTAGTGTGAGACGATAACTTGGCAATGTAGGATTCTGTATGACTTGTGTTAGGAATTTTATCATTCAAATATTTTTTAAAAAATAAATTAGCTATCATATATAGATACATTTATTTGATAAAGTATTATTATTGAACAAGTTGAAATTAGAATTACTAATTAAACAGTTATTAATAAGCCAGACTTAATTTTATAAAATATTTAAAACAATACTTATTATTTTAGTAATTCAACAATGACAAAATCAAAAAAATACATCAAAACACAAGCTAGCTTTGGAAAAGCAATCTCAATTGCATTTTTCATTACTTTGTCTTGGTCTGTGATGATTCCAAGGGGTGAATAACCGAACATACATGATAGCCATGTGTCAAATAAGCACGTAAACGTCTCTTTGTCCTCATGCTAAATCAACCCACATCCTAACAAAATAGAATGACCGTGATGATTAACTCCGACAAAAGAAGCAAATGGCACATCATATTTATTCGTAAGGTATGTAGTATCAAATGTAACAACATCTCCAAAGTCTTTATAGGCTGCCCTGCTTCTTGGATCTGCCCAAAGTACATTGTTTAACCAACCCTCCTCATCCAAGTCAAGACTAAAGAAAAATTCATCATTTTCTGCTTGCATTTTCTTAAAATATTTCTGAATTGCAGCTACATCCCCTTTTCCAAGCTTAATCGCCTTACTTTATCAACGTGATTTCTAGCATATTTTTCTAAGAATGAGACATTTTCATAGCCACTAGCCTCAACAACAATAGACTTGAAACTTTGAGCCATTTTAATCCCTGCTTCTTCATTTATTTCAAGCTGTTTTTTTACATAAGGACTAATGGTACAGTAGCATCGATAATATCTACTCTTGCTTGGACTTACAACATGGTTGTGTTCAAGGGACAAATTTCCAATTACCCATTTTCCACTAACAAAACGTCCTCCAATTTTAGCATTGCATCCAATTTTCTGGTTAGGTTGAAGCTGCAAAACATGATTGGATTTGCCTTTGGATTTGCCGTTTCACCCGCAAGTAAATGTCATATCTCGTACTCCCATCATCCCCTGTTTTATAAGATCTCCGCATCACCGGAAATCCCTCTTGTTGGCCATAAGCTTTGTAATATTCAAACATTTCATCCGATCTATTAAAACACATCCCAACCTTAGGCTCATTAACTTTTTCCACCAATTTTTCATTTTTTCCTTCAAAATTAGCCTCTTGTAAATCTTGCAATTTCTCCACTTCATCAACCTCGTCCATTATTGCTGTAAATTATAATAATTCAGAATATTATTAATTAACTATCCCAAATTCATTAAGTTTAGAAACAAATAAAAATATATACTTAATATTATTAATTACTTATCCCTAATTTATTAAGTTTAGAAATAAATTAAAATATAAACAGAATATTATTAATTAACTATCACGGTTCAACAAATTAATTATTATTAATTAGTTATCATGATTCAGGAAATCAAACAAATAAAATACAATAATTTTGATACAAATGCTCACGGTTAAACAAATTTAAATACAAATACTCATGGTTCAGTTTGCAATAACTCAAGATTTATAAATTTAAAATCAAACCGCTCACGATTCAGCTTACAATCATTAAATATAGGAACAATAATATACAAACAAATACTTACGGGTTTTGCAATGTAGAAATTCAGCACTCTGGCTTTCACGAATCGGTTGGCGTTTTGCAGTTTGGAAGCTCTGTACTTGAGGTTTTGCATTTTGCAGTTTGCAGTTTCAGTCTGCAAAGCGGAGTGTTGTGGTTCACGCTCGCAAATAGAAGAAGAAAGAAAATGTTCACGTGCTCTACAGGTGGAACTAAATGGGAAAGCAATCAAAGCTCTCAAACAAAAAAGCAAAAAAGCAAAGAAAGCAAAGAAGCAATCAACCCAAAAGGAAAGCAGTCAAAGATAAAAAGAAATCAAAGCAAAACGCACCGTTTTGACAATATTCGGGTGCAGATTCGGGGTTAAAATCGGGCTAAGTAGCTTTTCCAGAGAGCTGCTATTTATCCCGGGTCAAACCCCAGGTCAAGCTCCGAAAAATAATAGAAACGACGTCGTTTTGTGAACATTTTTTTTCTTTCCAATCCTGTAAAACGACCCCGTTTTGTGATTTGCATTATAGCACTCGGAATTTTCTTCGACTGGCTTTCCCTTTGAATTTCCGTTTCACCACAGAACACCAACAATAGAACCCAACCGTAGGACCCCTAAACTGTTATCTTCCATCCAGACGATGGGATTTGGCTTAGATAAAGCAAAAGCAAAAGCTTAAATAAAGATGAGTTTCAGCATTTGAACTTCGGGTTTACAGTGGCTGCGAAGATTTCTTGACAGAAGATTTGAGTAAGGTAAGGTACTGTCATCTTCAGCAACTTGGAACAAGCCTTATTACTGCCGTCTTCTTTAACAATAGTCGTTAACATACTATAGCTTCTGGATTAATTAACCAACAATTATACAGATAAAGAATGTCAATGCACATAGCCGACAAACTGTTAATTAATTACCTAGATCGAAATGAAAGATTTAAGAATTCCAATTCAATTAAATAAGGGGGATTGAAATTCTTGCCAAATTCACAGAGAAGAGAGAATAAAATATATTAACCTTGCTCTTATTAATAATAGAAGAAGAAATTAAGCAATAATTAACCTTGCTCGTAATATTCTAATAGATAAAAGGAGAAATTAAGCCCTTATTTGCCATTTCTTCCCACAGATTTCTGAACTTCTGATAGCTGCAGGTAGCCACATCAAATAGTAGCCTATAATTAGAGAAGAAAAAGAAGGAAAGAAGTTCAAGAAAGTTGTGGCCGTGGCTGGGCAATTGGTGCTTTCGATGGCGGCTGTGAAAGGGAATAAGGAAAGAAGAAGGAAAAGAAGAAGGGAAAAAGTTCAAGGGATTTGATGCCAAAGCCAAACGGTGCATTCGATGGCAACTGTGAAAGGGAAAAGGGGTTTGACGCCATACGGTGCGTTTTGGCATTAGTTAAATGGTGCATTTTGTTTCGGGATTTTATTCGGGGCCTAAATTGGGGCAAGTATCATTTTCGCAAGGGTTTTGCTATTTATCCCGGGTCAAATCCTGGATCAAAGCCCGAAACTAATGCAAACGACGCCGTTTCGTTAATTTTTTTTTTTTTGGTTTAATTGAGCATCAAAACGACGCCGTTTGTCATGCTTCTCATCTATGCATCAGTTATTTCATACAAGGCTTGGAAATTGAAATTTATTTCACACAAGGCTTGGAAACTGAAATCGATTCAGCATTCACTAAGATACCAATTCTGTGCAATCCTAAAACATATCAAATTTTACAACTTGAGAGGAAAATCTGCTTTAAGAACATAAGAAGTTCACACAAGCCTTTCCAAATAATTACGCCAAGATAATGAACTTGGTAGTGCCCTGCCTGAAAGATAACGCCTAGTCAACAATCAAAGATACTAGGACAACCAAATAAAATGGACTAAAATTAACCCAAGAACCATCAACTAATCGGAATCTTGCATCGATTGAATTCGCTAAGTACTTCCCGGTCGCTTAAGCCAATAAGAAATTGGGCTGTCTTCAAGAAACAGAGCCGCTTGAATAAACACTCAAGGCACCAGCAATTTCAGCATCGCACACTTTCTCAACCTATTAGCATCCACAAACACACTCACCATATCATCCATCTCCTCTTTCATTGCCTCCCCAATAACCCCTTTGAGTCCCTCACCACTTTGTCCTTGAAAAGCCACCTAATCCTCTGCTATCCTCACTTTGCACCTTCTTGATTCTACCAATCAATGCCCGCACCATTAGCCTCAACCCACCTTCAATTTTCTCAATCTGTGACATTAAATTCTTGGACACATTACTCCACGCCATGAAAGAGTGATTTCAAGACTATTGCGCCAAGACCGGAAGAGAAGCTCGGGTAGGTTTTCTTAGGTGGCAGCGTTGTCTAATGCGTCGTAATAGGAAAAAAAAAAGGCTGAGGAGTAGGTCGATGTGAGAGTAGAGGAGGGTTTGCGAAGAAGATGAAAGAGATTTGTGAATGAGAGGGAGGGAGGGAGGGAGGAGGGTTTTTTGCAGAGTTTTGCAGCAGTTTGTGTAGTAATCTTTGAAGGCAAGTGTTTGCGATTTCTTGCGGGAGAAAAAAGAAGCAAGAATCTTGGCATCTTTGAAGAAGACGATGATTTGAGCTTGATGTGAGCAAATTCGTTATTTCTTAAGCAGCCAAAGAAAAAGAGACAGAAAGGGGTAAAGGGAAAGGCGAGAAACGATGAGGGAGATAATTTCAACATTCAAAACGCGCTGTTTTTAACTTTAGTTGTGAAACGGTGTGTTTTGATTTTTCGAGATTTGACCCGGGTTTGACTCGGGGCAACCAACATTTTTCTTTCCTAAAAAAGTCATGTTAAGAGAGAGTGATGCATGTGATGGGATTCAACTTTCTATCATTTGTTTTTACTTTTTTTTTAAATATTTTTAACAATTTAAAATGTCCAAAATGCCAAGCGAGAGAGAGAAAACGCAGCTTTTCCTAAAAGAAAAGCTTGTTTAATGGTTTTGTCGCCAAGTGGCAATACATGTCGCAAACTGATTGGTAGATACCAACACTCAAAAGTCGGGGTGTTACTGATCACCCTGGAAGACTTTTCTTCCACTGGTTGTTTTGTTTTGGCACGTGGTGTTGGCTTTGTGAAATTCTGATTGGTTCTCAAAATGGTATCTACGATTGGATTTTGTGGGGCATTTTAGTTTTCCTTTGGGCTCTATAAATATCGCATATCCAAATCCAATTTTAAATTAAATGCAACTCACTCGTTTTAGTATAAGTGTCTTTAAGCTTCTGTTTTAATATTAATATAACTTTTATGTGGCTATTTTATTTCTTTCTTATATCTGTTTTCTATTTATTATTTTTCTCATGATTTTCAACACTTTGAATATTTTATGTTACGTCCCTGTCATTGTTATGTCAATTTAGAAATATCACGAGTTTATTCTCATTTATTTATTATTTTATTAAATTAATTTGTCTTGCAAGTCTACAATGACTTCCTAATTTAATTTGAAGAATTTAGGTAACTTTGCTAGTAGTATATTATCTCCATTTTGTGATTTATACATAATGATGATTATGATGATGACGAGTTCTCTAAGCAGAGGCGAAGCTATGAGTAGCCCGAGTTAGTTTTTTGAAAAAAAAATTAATTATAATTTATAAATTTATCTTTATTGATATTTATAAAAAAAATAAAAATAAATTTAATAACCCACTCCAAAATATGTCACTAGCTTCTCCACTGTCTCTAAGACACAGAGATCTGATTTTCAGATAATTTTATTTAATTAATTACTTGATTTTAAATTTTAAGAAAAGTAAGAGATAAAAAGTGAATTTAAATTTTTCTCACCCTAATTTTAAAAAAAGAAAATAAAATGACGAGATGATGAAAATAATAATAATATATTTAAAACACTTTTTTTAATGAATTTGGTGCGAGATCCTCCGAGATTGCAGTCATGTTCACTTCATTAACAATTTTGAAGTGTGATTTAAACTTTACTCTAATGCACAATTGTACGTAAGACCAGATCAGGAGGTTTGGTAGATGAGATAACCTTTAATTTTTTTTTTGGTGGGGGGTGGGTGAGTCAATGATTATAGCTAGATTTATGGGTAACCTGCCATCATGAAAAACAAAAGAATAATCAGGGTTGGTGGAGCGTTGGATTAAGAAATCAATAGGATTTTAGTGGTCAATAATTAATATTTCAGAACAAGGGTTATGTCATTTTCTAGGAGTCGGTAGGATGTTGTCCTCATCCATTTATACACATTCTAAAAGTTAAACTCAATTTCATGAGCAAGTTCACATGCCCTAGGATCGATGTATGAAAAGAATGCTTTTTTTAAATATTTTTTTAATTCAATTATCTTCCACGCCCTCTATTTTGACTTCAGTTTACTGCTTCTACTTAAATCATTCAATTCAATGTTTCAAAGTATATATATAATTGGTTTATTTAGTCACTTCAAATTTGATATTTAAATATGATAAAACTTAACTTAACATAAGTTACACCACTTATAGAAACAGTGAGTAGACTCTACACTATATATTGTTCATGTGAGTGGTTGTAACTTACAGATATATAAGTTAAAGAGATCTTTCAAATATTGGATTCAAGGTCTTATATTCTAATATTCTCTCCAATCATCAAGCATGGATTGTAGACATTTAATATATGTTATTTTATTTTAAACTATTAACCAAAAGAAAAGAAGAGCATATAGTATAAAAAATAAAATAAATGTATGGTTTAACTCAAAAGAAAAACAATGTATCATGTAAACTTACTCGTGGTTCATATACGTTAAGTAAGAAGCATATTCTTCTCGGACCTTTTCCTTAATTGAAAATTCAATCAAATAATTATGTTGATTTTCTTTTCTTTCTTTTAGAAAGAAAAGATTATATATATAATATACTCTTAGAATTCCAAATTACCTTGTAGCATTCTCGTCGAACCATCATTTCTCTTTTTGGCTGATCCAGCCACAATTCAAGTTTCTCCCTTCGTAACTTAAGGATCTGGAGTTAATTTTCAAGTTTTTTTTCCTTCGGGTTTCGTAAGTTAAACTTTCAAAAGTTATCCTTTCATGATCTGCAGGTTAAACTTTAAAGTCTGGCTAATTTCAAGTTTTCTCAAGAAAGTTTCATGACTTCAACCTCAAAACTTCCTTTTGTAGCCCTCTTGAAATTGAGGGAGGTGTTAAAAAATATTTCAAGTATTGTCTATGTTAATTAAGGCACTGGTTTATTTTTTATTTTTGGTTTGAAATCTAAATACATTTAATTTTTTTTTGAATTCTGAATGAATTTAAATGTAAATATCTCAATGACATATTAATTTTTTTAATTTCTAAATATAAGTGGTATTTTATTTATTTTTATAAATAAAAAACATCTTAAATATATTATTTTGACATTTATATTCTTGCAAATCAAAACAACAAAGGGACTAGATTTTATTGTTTAAGAAATAAATATATTTTATAGAAATTTTTTTAAAATATAATATTTGCTTCTCATTCAAACCTATTTTCATTCAAATAAAAATCACAAAAGTTTACTTTTTCTATTCAAATATAAATATTTAAAAATCAAATATAAGTTACAAAACGTAAACAAGCAAATTTTAGAAAAAGTATGAAGTTAATAAAATTTTGGATTTCAGATGTTCAACAAACAACCCTCATTTTATTAGTATTTTCAAGTTAGCCTCTTTCAATCATATTAATATTCTTTGTTTTGAACATGTTGTCCTAGTCTAGTTAGGTTATGTAGCTTTAAAGGCATGTCTATCCTAACAATTTTAATTGAGTCTTGAATAAAGTTTTTTCTTTTTCTTTTTTAATCTAACTATGATTAAGTAAAGGGAAAATAAAATAAAATGAAATGAAATAACGGGTCATGTGCTAAGAGTACTTACTTTAAACCAAGTTTGAAGTAACCTCGTCTTAAGAAATGCATGCGTACATGGTGATTAATGGGACCAACATTTCATGGACTGACAAATTGTTAACTTATTCGTATCCATAATAACGATCTTGATGATAACAACCACGTTTTAAATTGATAAGTTTGAAAACTTTTATTAATTGGACCCAAATTTTTAAGCCGTATAATATTCAAAGCATAGAATAACCTTCTGAAAATAAACGGTGAACCGTTGATTTGAAAACGGTAAATTGATAGAATTTCAAAGAGCAACATTTCAATAACAGCAAACTATTTATGAATAATGGTAATCTGATTACATTCCAGAGAGTGAGTTTTAAATAACAACAAACCGCTTACGAATAACGGTAATCTGATTGCATTCTAGAGAGCAAGTTTCACTATAAAGGCAAAGTGTTTATTGATAATGGTGAACCAATTGCATTCCAAAGAACAAGTTTTAGATAATGGCAAACCGTTTATTGATAACGGTAAACTGATAACAGTCTAAAGAGCAATCATCTTGGAAACGATAAATTGTTTATGTCAAACAGATAACTGATACCTTTGGACAGGATTCTGGAGCAACAATGGTAATCCGACTTTTGACAATTGGTGATCCAACTATTTGAAAGTATAGCACAAAGATCACTCGCCCCGGTCAAAACGGTGATCCAAAAGTCACTAACGGTGATCCAATTGCGTGCAACAAGTTAACAACAGCTAGTTTTCAGCTCCAACTATAAAATGACTCAATCAAATTTAAACAAAAATAGATCCAACCGTTATCATTGAGCTTGCTATTGAGTACACAACTAATATTGAGCTTCAAACTTGATTTTATTTCATTATTCACACATTGAGTGATCATTTGTAATCAAACACATTATGTGAGAGAAAATTTATTTGTAATCTTTATTTTTGAGTGATAGTACGTGTTGGGACACACTTAGGTTAAGAGATTGGGGATAATCTCTTATTGTAAAGGTTTATTGATACATTAAAAGTCAATTGTAAGAGTGGTTAAAGCCTTGGAGGCTTACTTAGTGAAATCCCCAAGCCCGGTAAGCTTGGAGGCTTGGACGTAGGCACGATTAGCCAAACAACGTAAAAAAATCACGTGTTTGCTCTCTTTTACCCTACCTTTTTATTTTTGATTGCATATTTATTTGTTTATTTCGAAATTGATTGCTTTGTTTAAATTTTGTTTAGTTTCTTAGTTGATTAAATTTTTAAAAACTCAATTCACCTCCCTCTTGGGTGGCCTTGTTAATATTTCATTTTGTATTAGAGTAAGGTACTCTTGTTTAAATTTAACCATCTAGAATTAAAGATATATGGCAATTCATAATGATTTCACATTTAGGAAAGGACAGTCCACCACTAGACCATCATATTTTGATGGAAACGACTACCCTTGTTAGAAAACTAGAATGGGAATTTACTTTCAAGCATTAGATTATGAGATATGGGAAGTTGTTTATGGTGGTCCTTTTATACCTACCATTAAAAATGAAGAAATGGAAGAAATTCCAAAACCTTTTGGAATCAGTTGGAAAAGAGAAAAGCTTTTCTAAATTCCAAATCTATGAATGCTCTGTTTTGTGCCTCAGATAAGAAAGAGTTTTATAGAGTTTCTAATTGAAATTGTCATATGAAGGTACAAACCAAGTGAAAGAATCTAAAATTAGTAGGTATACTAGACAATATGAGTTGTTTTAAATGGAATAAAATAAAAGTGTTCATTCCATATATACTAGATTTATGGATATAGTAAACATTGTAGGAGCACTCGGTAAGACTTTTCAAATAACGAGAAGGTAAAAAAAATCATTAGGTCATTGCTAAAGGAATTGAGGCCTAAGAAGACAGCTATTGAGAAAGCCAAATATTTAAATACCTTACCTATTGATGATGTGATTGGTTCTCTTATTTCTTATGAGGAAGACTTGGCAGTAGAAAAAGGCAATGAGGAGAAAAATAAAAGCATTGCTCTTAAAGACTCTAAATATGAGAGTAATGAGGAAAGCTAGCAAGATGATGAGGAGATGACTATGTTGACTAGGAGATTGAGAAAATTCTACAAGAAAACTAGTAAGCAAAGAAAATTAAAAAATTACAAGAACCAAAAGGAGAAGAAGAAGCCAATCACATATTATGAGTGTAAGAAGCCTGGACACATACGTTCAGATTATCCTCTCCTCAACGAGCTCAAGAAAAAGGCAATGGTAGCCACATGTGATGACAACAATGAGGAAACAAGTAAAGATGAAGAACGACAAGAAATGTCTAATCTAGCTCTCATGGCAATTGAGGATGAATCATTGGACGAACTTGATGAGGTTAGTGATCCTACTTATGATGAATTGAATGATACTTTTAAATAATTTTGTGATGATTAGATAAGATTTGGTAAAAAGAATGTATTGCTTAAAAAGAAAATGCTAGAAACTTCAAATGAAAATGATGCTTTACAAAAGTGTGATGACTCATTAAATGAAAGATTAAAAGACTAGAATTAGAAAATAAAATTTTACGAGATAGAATTGCATCATTTAAAGGTAAAAAATACTTTATATGAACATAAAAAATCACATGTTAATGAATTGATGAAAAATATTGAAGTGCTTAAGAAAAAGAGTAATGAGCTTAATGAAATTTTGTTTAAATTCACAAGTCATCAAAAGAATTTAGAAAAATTACTGAGCACTAAAAAATATGTGTTTGATAAAGGAGGACTTAGTATAAGCTTAACTTGAAACAAAAATATTATAAGAATTATTTTGTTAAAGCTATCTCCACAAATGATAATAAGATTGTTTGTCATTATTGTGATTAAGATGGTCACATGAAATATAGATATTCAGAGAAAGGAAATGTATATTATGATGTAAAATGTGTTTGGGTTTCAAAAGGAACTATTGCTAATACTCAACGACCCAAAAATTTTTTGGAACCTGAGATTTAAGATTTTCTCAGCAGGGTTTGAAAAAGAAGAAAAATAAATGGTACTTGGACAATAGTTGCTCAAGGCATACTACTGGAAACTATATATGGTTTTCAAGTTTTACCAAAATAAAAAATGGTGGAGATGTTTCCTTTGGAACAATTCAAAAGGAAAGATTCTCGGAATTGATAATATCGATAAAGTTTCCTTAACTCTAATTGAAATTGTATGTTTGGTTGAAAATTTAAAACACAATTTGATTAGTATTAATCAATTGTGTGACAAAGGTTGTAAAGTTGTTTTTAAGACTAGATATTGTTGAGAATGCATGTGATAGCAAAATTTTATTTGTTGGAAATAAATGTGGTAATGTTTCTACCATTGACATATAATATGCATCTACCCATGATAAATATTTGTCCGTATTGCATGATGATGGTTAGTTATGGCATAGAAGACTAAGATATGCAAGCATGTATTTGATTTCAAAGATTTCCAAAAGTAATTTGGTTAAAGATCTTCCAAAAAGTTATTTTCAAAAGAATAGAATTTGTGAAACATGCCAATTTGGTAAACAAATCAAAACCTCTTTTAAAAGCAAAAATCATGTATCTACTTCAAAGCCACTTTAACTACTTCATAGAGACTTATTTAGACATCTAGATATGCTAACTTGAGTGGCAAGTATTATATTTTTGTAATTATTGATGATTTTTCTAGATACATATGGTATTATTCTTAGCTAACAAAGATGATGCTCATAATGCTTTTAAAGTATTTTGTAAAAAGATTCAAAATGAAAAAGGTTATGGTATTGCATATTTGAAGTGATCATAGAGGAGAATTTGAAAATCATGGATTTAAAATCTTTTGCGATAATCTTGGAATTGTGCATCAATTTTCTTCACCAAGAACTCCACAACAAAATGGAGTTGTTGAAAGAAAAAATAGGTCTATTCAAGAAGTGACTAGAACTATGTTGAATGAGAATGCATTACCTAAGTATTTTTAGGTCGAAGCCGTTAATACCGCTTGTTATGCTTTAAACCGTGTGTTGATTATATCTCATCTCAATAAAACTCCCTATAAGCTTTAGAAATATAGAAAACTCAACATTCGTTAATTCAAAATTTTTTGATGCAAATGTCTTATTTTGAACACAAAAGATAATCTTGGTAAATTTGATCCAAAATCTGATGTTGGTATCTTTCTTGATTATTCAAACACAAGCAAAGCTTATAAAATATATAATAAAAGAACTTTGGTTGTGGAAAAATTTATGCATGTTATATTTAATAAGTCTAACTCTTCCTCTACAGAGAAAGTAGTTGTTGATGATGATGCAAAGTTGCAACAAGAGGAATATTTAAAAGACAAACAAGATAATACATCACGAGAAAATCAAAAGGAGCAACAAGAAGAAGCTATTTTGAAGTAAGATGAAGGTACTTTTCAAACATTCTCCAAGAAATAAAGGTATGTTTCTTCTCAAGCTAAAGACCTAATTTTAAGAGATCTCTCACGAGGTGTAATCACTGAATCATCATTTAGAAATACTTATGAGCATGCTGCATTCATGTCTCAAATTGAACCAAGATCATTTGCGGATACGGGAAATGATGAATCTTGGATTATGGTAATGAAAGAGGAGTTGGACAATTTAAGAGAAATAATGTATGAGAATTAGTTCTTAAACCAGAACAATAATCCATTATAGGCACTAAATGGGTATTTAGGAATAAAATAGATGAATCTGGTATGGTTGTAGGGAAAAAAACTAGATTAGTGACTCAAGATTATAACCAAGAAGAAAGAATTGAAACTTTTGCACCAATAGCTAGATTATGATCTATTAGGATGTTATTAGCATTTGCATGTCATAAAGATTTTATTTTATACCAAATGGATGGAAAAAGTGCATTTTCAAATAGTTATATTATAGAGAAAGCTTATGTGAACCGCAAATTTTGAAAATGAGAAATTTTCAGATCATGTTTGTAGGTTAACTAAAGCATTGTATGGTTTAAAACATGCACCTGGAGCTTGGTATGATAGACTCAAAATTTTCTTGCTGGATAATAGTTTTTCAATGGGTAAGGCTGATACAACTCTCTTTATTAAACATAAGAATCAAGATATTCTCATTGTCTAAATTTATGTTGATGATATTATTTTTCGGTTCTACTAATAAGTTTTTGTGTAAGAAATTTTTGTATGAATAAAGAATTTGAGATGAGCATAATGGAAGAATTGAAGTACTTTCTTGGACTTCAAATAAAACAAACTGAAGAATGAATCTTCATTAATCAACATAAATATTTAAGGGACTTACTCAAGAGATTTGGCCTTGAAGAAAGAAAGATTAAAAGTACTCCAATGAGCTCAACAATCACTATTGACAAGGATAAAAAGGCAAGGAAGTTGATATCAAAATTTATCAAGGTATGATATGATCCTTACTTTACTTGACTGCTAGTAGACCTGATATTATGTTTAGTATAGATCTTGAATAGAATTATAGATCTTGGTCTTTGGGATCCTAGGGGAATACATATAGACTTAACATATTAGTCTGATGTCGATTTTACCGGATAAAAGGTTGATAGTAGAAGCACTAGTGGAACATGTCACTGTCCAGGTCACTCTCTAGTCTCTTGGTTTAGCAAGAAACAAAATTTGGTTACACTATCAACTACCGAGGCTGAGTATATTGTAGCCAGAAGTTGTTGTGCTCTAGCCCTATGGATGAAATAAACTCTTAGAGACTTTGACATTTACCTTGATAAAATACCTATCATGTATGATAATACTAGTGTCATAAATCTTTCAAAGAATCATATCCAACACTTAAGAATCAAGTATATAGAGATTAGACATCATTTCTTGAGAGATCATATTAAAAAGGGGAATATTTCATTAAATTTTGTTTCAATCGAAAAACAACTCACAAAACCCCTTAACAAATAACAGTTTATTAAATTTAGGCATGACCTTGGAATGATGAATGTTGCACAATAGCTTAGCTTTCTATGATATCAAATCTATTTTGTTGTTCGTGATGTGATTGCTTATTTGTATTAGTTGTTTGAATTGTGTAAATTCATGAATCATGCATTAAATTGGTCTTTAAGATATTTCAAATCAATGAAATGATCTTGAAATGGATTAATTGTTGGGCAAAAAAAAAAAATAGATGTGTGAATTCATAAGTTGAAGAAAACAGATTACTGATTATTGAATAAATAGTTAACCAATTTTGGACAGAAACTAGGGAAAATATTCAACAAGATGGTTCGCCAACTTAACAATAATGACTTGCTGTTTTTGTAAAAGTTTTTGGGAATTGTTCTAGACACTATCAACTTGCTGATATCGTGATAATGCCTCACTGTTAACGCCTGATAAGAGCACAGTAAACCGTTTTCTTCTTCATTTTCTTTTAGCCTTGAACCATTTTCTCTCCTCATCACGACTGCAACTCTCTTTCTCTAAAATTATTCATTCTCTTTGCAATTTCTTTCTAAATTGAAGCCATTTAAACTTTCCCCAATAAGTTTAGAATTTATATCCGATTAAAATCTGTTTTTAAGCCCTAAATTAAAAATTCCCAAATTTTCAAACCCTAATGCACACCGAACCTATTTCTTCCAATTTGACTACAAATTCCTCTATTTCTATATCAAATTTAGCCTACAAACAAATTTCTCTATCTCCAATATCTTTGTGGCTAATGAAGGACCTTCAAAACCTAAGAGACGAGTTAAACAACTGGCTGGTAGGAGTTCCACTCATTCCCCTCTAATACCTAAGTTTGAAAAGGTCCACTTCCCTTCTTCTTCTCCTTCTCTCGCTAGGAGGTTCCAGACTCGCTTTATGACACGTAAGATAATCAATTCTTTTTTTGTTGATTTAGATGATTTTGATGAACTGGTTGCTTGTAGTAAAGTAAAGGAGATTTTAGCACCATGAGGGAATGCCTTGAATCTAGAGGAGAAAGTGTATCCAAATCTAGTTAGAATTTTGTACTCTAATATAGAACTTTCGGCTATTAGGTTGGATCAACTAGTCACATATGTTAGAGGAGTACCCATTGAGTTCACTATAGAGGATTTAAATTCTATTCTAGAGACTAATCATGTAGGACTAGAACTCTATACCTCTCGCAAAGAAATCTAGTTTAACCATTTTTTTCATGTAGATACGATTAGGAATATTTGTAGACGTCGAGACCTTTCCAACGTTATTTGCTCACTACCTTTTTGGTCGCAATTTTTGCCCATATAGATTAGAATCATTTATAGTATTCTACAATATATAGTTACTCCTAGGAAAGAGCATAATGATGAGGCCACTCGCTTGGATGTTAGTTTGCTAGACTATCTTCCTAAAAGGCGTCTGGTTAATCTTGGGTATATTATACTTTGTCACATATTGTCTACACCTGCAATGAACAACAAACTTCTTTCCTCTGGTAGTATTATCACTAAGATCTTGAGGTATTTTAAGATTCCCATTACTGAGCCTGTGTATCACGAGACTAAGAGGTTATGAGGTGAGATTATTCTCGGAATCAATTTTCATAGGTGTAATGGAGAATGGGCGAAGATTTAGCTCCTAAGGATAATCATCTGCTTAACGATACCTATTCTCCTAATAAGCTACCCGACTTTTGATTAGGAGCCAGACCTCCAGTTCCTCGTGCGCATGCTGAAGAGCCAAAGGAGCAGAAGTAGCATGATTTAGATACTAATGTGCCTTCAGCTCCTACAGATTTTTTAGCATCTGAGGGCTTGATGCAGCAACTTCTTAGTAAGGTTCATACTCTTTCGCTACAGTAACAGCAGCTTGCATCTTGCATCTTGCTTCAATATTTTTTGGCAATTCATATTAAATCAGTAGCAGAAGCTTCATAATGATAAGAGATGCATCCTCACTGCCCTCGGTTTCCCTCCCACTAAGTCTTCATCACAACCACCTCCTTGGTTTATCTTTCTATGTTTTATGTTTTCCCTTGTCTCGCACATACATTTCTCATTTTATATTTTGGATGATATAACTATCTTGTATGTATTTGTTTGCTTGATGATTTTAATGATTACTGATTATATATGTTGTTTATTGGGTTGACCATCATTTTGTGTTATTGGATTGTTGAGGTTGAGATCATTTTATCTCAACCTCAACAATCATTTGATCTTGTTGAGGTTATTATTAGAGTTGAGTTGGTTTAAGATTATATGGAAGGTTTTTTTAACTATTTTTGTATTTGAGGATATGCTCATTTTTAAGAGGAGATTCTGCTTAAATTTCTGCTCATACAAAATGGGTTATATTTGCACTTCTATCTTTAGCCTTTTTCCATTTTTTTTCTTTTTGATGATGAAAGGAGAGATATATATCTTTGTTATGATAAAATATTGTTGGATACATATACTTTTGGTTAAAAATGAATTAGCCATATATTAAGGGGGAGCACATACTTAGGAGGAGCAAAATTGCATAATCTTGTAACATTTGTAATCATAAAAAAGAGGGAGATTGTTAACTTATTTGTATCCATAATAATAATTTTGATGATAAGAAACAAGTTTTTTATTAATAATTCTAAAAACGTTTGTTAATCGGATCAAAATTTTTAAGTCGTATAATATTCAAAGCATAGAATAACCTTATGGAAATAAACGATGAACTCTTTATTTGCAAAAGGCAAACTGATAGTATTCCAAATAACAACATTTCGATAACGTCAAACCGTTTATGAATAACAGTAATTTGATTGCATTCCAGAGAGTAAGTTTCTAAATAATGGCAAACCGTTTATGAATAACTGATGGTTGTCGAAGCCAGCAAAAATAAATACCTACTCTAAATAAATTGTGTATAGTGATTGAGCAGGGTCGTGTCCACAGAGATTGGTAATTATTTAAATCCTTTCAAAATATAAAATGCAAAGTAGGGGAGATTGTTGACAAAATTTAAAATCAAATTAAAAATAACAAGAATACAAATTAAAATTGTAATTCAAATTGGAAAAAGCTCTGGTTGAAGGAATTAACTTCTGATTCGACTCACGATCATTGATATAAATATAAATCATTATTGCTTATGAATAGACTGGTTATAGCTACTGAGACGCTCTAATAGCCAATCTCTCCTTAACTAGTCGATAACTAAGGTACGACCATTAGTTATTTCCCTAATCAATAGACAACCCTAGATACGATCATAGGATTTAATCAATTGACAGCCTGAAAAACCAGAAAGACCCAAATCCTAATCAACAAACGCATACGATTGTTCATTTAAATTAGATTGTTTATTCTCATAACACAACTCACTGCTATGCTATTTGTCACAAACATTAAAATCTTCATACGATGAATCCTTTAATTGACAATAGATTTTCATATTTAAGGTATTAATTAACTCAATTATACATCATTAACGATCCTTGCTTCAAGCCAAATAATAATAATAATAATAATAATCATCATCATCATGAAAAATAGAGGAGTTATTTGAAATATTAGCATTTTATTTGTACTTCTTATTTTTGGGTGGTGCACTTGCCCCTCAATTTTATAACAATGATGCTAGAAATTCTAACTATTATCTCAACATTCTGAGTACCAGTGTCAAATAATGTGGCAATTTAATTATTTATAATTGTCATATCATGTTCTCATTAATATATTTTTTAATTTTAATGAATTATAATTATTCTTTTCATGATAAATATTCATAAATAATTGAAATAATCATTATAGATAAGTTGTCATATTAGTTGTAACTCAAGTGTTAGGATTATAATTGGCATCCCTTGTATCATACACCTCACTTAAAAAAATTAACAATTACAAAAAATAAAACTATTTTTAAATATTTCAAAATAAAAAGAAATTTAGACAATTAATCAATTTTATCTTCATTAATTTCTTCTTCTTCTTCTTCTTTTTATTTTTTATTTTTTGTCGTCTAAGGTTGTTTTAACGTAAGTTTAACTCATAATGTTTTAATATATTTTACCATCACCTACTTTTGTTTATGATTTGTTCATTTTACCTCTGACGTCCCTCAATATTATAGATTTTATGTTCTAGCCTACTATAATTTATGGTTTCTCTTTTATGGCCCCTCCTTGAACCAAAACCTAACTATGCCACTAACAGCGACACACTTGTGTGTGTGTGTTAAATGAGACACAAACTTGGATTTGATAAAACATGTAGCATTGCACCAAATATGGAACATACTATGTTTTATTCTATATTAGGCATTATCTAGAGGAACAAGAGCCTCTCCTGATTTGAACTCTACTGAACTTTTAAAGATTTTCTACCATGTGTTGTTTAGTGGTAGTGTATCAATACGATTTAAATTCTTTTATTTTTTTTTATCAATAATCAATCAGCAATTGAGTTATTTGATCATATCAGGAGAGAATCCTGATCCTTATCTAGAAAAGGGGCAGAGGAAAAATGAAAGGCAGCCGATAGGAGTTATTTGTTTCCATCTCGATTTTTTTGCCCATAATAAGTATTACTATTTATTCAATTTTGCTCTAGCACTATCAGTTAACAAGGCCAAAGCTATTATATCAATTTTTTTTAAGATAGTTTTCGTGACCAAAAAAATTAAAAAGAAATCTCATGATCTTAAAAAGAGTTTGATATCCAATGAACAAAGAAATCTTTTTCTTCTCTTAAGTTTAAGTTAAATGAGATAAAAGTAAAATAATTTAAATTAAGTTGTGACCAATCACCAAAAGACATTTGTGAGAACATTTTGGATCAAGCAGTATGGCAATTCAAAAGGTTCTCGGCATCTTACACTAACACCAAGTTTCGTTTCGATCTCCGCGCTGTCCTATGTTTGTATTCATCAAACCCTTTCTTCAATTCAAATAGGTGTTAATTAAATGAACCATAACTATGTAACCCTATTCCTAATAGATTGACTCCGAAATAGCATATCCAAATTATAAGAAAGCCCATAGAAGCCACAATTGCGGAATTTACACCTTCCCATTTTTTATTTGTTCGAGTATGTAAATAAATTTGGAACATCATCCAGGTAATAAACGTCCAAGTTTCATCTAATTTCGGCTTGGAAGAATAGATTAGGGAAATAAAAGAGTTTATTACCATGTGTCTTTTCTATATTTAGAATTATTTCCCTTATCTTAAGTATAAAATACAAAATAATGTGTCCATCATATTACATTTAAAATCAATGGTGTTTGATAAATATAATTTTTTACAAAGTTTGTGCATAGTTATCATATCACTTTTATAATAAATATAATTAATTAATATGTTTATTAGTACATTCATAATTACTCCATTAACCATATTAAATAAATTATAATCATTTATATGAACTATTTAACCGGCCGCTATGAGCTGCTGGAAACTATTCTTCATTGATATCATATATGATAATATCATTGGAGTCATTTTGACCCAATCTACGCAATGATGCTTTTATGTCTTTCATCCGATGTGGCTGTTGAAAAACTGCCACTCAGGTTTTGGCGAAAACAAAATGTCATCGTAGACGTTTGGTGGTGCACTGCCATTATAATTTGGTAGATCGATGGCAGCTCTATGCAGTGGCAGTGGCAGTGGCAGTGCATCACCACTGGCGTTATTTTACTAAAACAAGATTTGGCCACCAATTTTTTGGCGAACGAATCTCGGACAAATGATATAGAAGCTCAAGGATTCGAACATCGTCTCATATGAGTGGAGAGACGATACGATTACCATGATACTACTTATTATATAGATCATCAGGTTCTTTGAAGAATGATAGTGTTGGTGCCCCAATACTTGACGATAACATGTGGAAAGGCTAAAACTTCAATTTAACTTTTTCTAGCTACCAAACGACAGTACTGTCAGAATAGAGCCAAAACCTATCTCGGGTTTAAAATTGACTGGATTTTCTAACCTCTGACGGAGTAAATGAAAAAATGATTATGCCCCTAAGGTCCGGGTAAAAGGACAATCCGAACCAAGAAACATCCAGGCCGGGACGACTAGAACCATTCACCCATGAACACTCACACTCATACTCCACAAAATAACCTTTCTTCAACCTCAAAACTCAATTTACAGAGGGCTGGCAAGCTCTCTTTACCCTGAAAAGCTTGAGTTGCTAACTTGAGCATCGGAGTGTGAACGCCGGGGTATCCCGGCTTCACCTCTAATCTTAGTTTCACTGTTTTGCAAGCGCGAAGCTCTTTCCGAGGGACGTTTTTCTTAGTTCAGATCTTTCTCCATTGTTGCCAAATTCCACACCCCTTTTTACCTCCTTTGATTTTAGAGACACCAAAACGCACAACAACCTAGCGAGGTACCCCGTTTCGCCGAAAATACAAATTCATTGTTCTAGATAGATTTCTCTTTTTCTATCCCCCAAAATCTGTCGAAAACAATATGTTTAGAAGTTGATAATAAAAATGAACTAAATAAGTAAAATTTTAATTATACAACAAAAATACTTTTATACGTCAAAAATATTCATTAAAATTTAGATGTGCTTAAGTCATGAAAAGATCCATATACCCTTGCGGTACTAGAAATGTTCTCATTAATTAGGTAGTGAACGGAGGAATGTGGTTAATGATAGTTAATGGTGATTTACAAATAGAATTTTTTATCAAAATAATAATAATAATAATAATACAGCATAGTAGTCAATACAAAAATAAAAGTAGTACAATATATCCTATGTAATCAAATAATTCTTCTAGTCAGGTAAACAAAGGTGAATCTACGTTGCTAAGTCAAAAAAAAAAAAATCAAGGGAAGAAAAGAGCCTTAACCAATAGTTAGTTTTTATTTTCATTTTTAGCCTAGTGGCAATCAAAATTTCTCCCCATCTATGTGACTTGAGTCCAAATCTCACACCATTATAAGCTATAGTAACCGACACTCAAAATGAAAATTTAGCTTATTTCATTGAAAAGTTTATATTTGACCCCCTTACTTTATAATTTTTTTATTATAGCCTTCTTATGTTTATATTTATAGTTCTTCATTCTGATCTCTGATAAGAAATTTAGCCTAAGGAATGCATTTGATTTGCTTCTTTCTTTATTCATTTTCTACCAAAATTTTGAAGAAACTTTGCTTCCTAAGCGCTCTTGCTTACTTCATTTTCAACGGTCTAACATTTAACGTATTCTTCAAAAGTACTTTATTTTGAAATCTAAAGAGAGAAAACATGCTTTTCTATGATTGACTACTACACTCTTATAGACATATTCCAACAACCACCACCACAGAGCCACACAGCCAATGCTGTGCTTTGCACTTCTAGCTGAAATACAAAAAGAATGAACCTAAGAAATTAAAATAAGATCTCAAGAAATGGATTAAAATTGGCGAATAGCTGATGTCAAGAAGACATAAGAGATTGAGTGAGAAAAGAGAAAGATTGGGACTTTGGGAGAGTTTAGTGGGGTCACGTTTAGGTGGTGGACAGTTGTAAAGAACCAACCACACGGTGGTAGGTCATTGCAAAGAGTTGTAACCCTTTTGAGTTGCATAAATAGCTCCACTACTTAGCTTTCTCCACTCCGTGCCATTACTGAAATTGAAGGCTTCACACTAATTTCTCTTCCCCAAAAAAAGAAGGAAAAGAGGGAGAAAAAAAAAGGACAAAATGGGTTCAACCAGCTCAGAAACACAATTAAGTCCAGCCCAAGGCTCGGATGATGAGGCAAACCTCTTGGCCATGCAATTAACCAGTGCCTCAGTCTTGCCTATGGTTCTCAAATCAGCCATTGAGCTTGATCTTTTAGAGATCATCGCTAAATCTGGGCCCGATGCTTTCATGTCTCCAAAAGACATAGCTTCTCAGCTGCCCACAAAGAACCCAGATGCCCATATCGTGCTTGATCGTATATTGCGCCTTCTGGCGAGCTATTCAGTCCTTAGGTGCTCTTTGCGCAATCTCCCCGATGGCAAAGTTGAGAGGCTTTATGGCCTTGCTCCCGTTTGTAAATTCCTCACTAAAAATGAAGATGGTGTTACGCTTTCCGATCTTTGTCTCATGAACCAAGACAAGGTTCTCATGGAGAGCTGGTAAGTCATTTTTGTTCCTCCTCTCTCTCTCTCTCTCTCTCTCTCTTTTTGAGAACAATTAAAAAAAGTTATCAAGTAATAATTTAAGAGTAATTTCTATTCGAATTATTGAGCAAAATAAAAGACAAAAGATATGGCCTCGATTGGGTGCTCTCCTCGATGAGGGGCATGGCCGTGAGTTCACCACAGCACAACTAATGAAAATGACTTTTACTCATCTCTAATGTTCCAATCTTTTCCTTGCGATTATTGATGACCACCAATATTAATTATATGTAGGGAGTCTAAATACATATATTTTGATGTTCTGGTTGTATGCTTTTTTAAGGTCTTGCTAAGTTATATTTGTACGTAGCAGTACATATAAAAATCATACGAATCCCATCATCGATCATAACATTTACATGTTTTTAAATAGGTTGTAAGTCATAGTAGCTTTAATTTAGCAGTTGCCGTATTTTTATCATTTACGATATGGCTTTCTTTTCACATCATCCGTTAGTTTTTAAAGTTTGATCCTACATAGTATGACCTTAGATTTTTTTTTTTTAAAATTTAAAAACATTTTTAAGTTTCATAATGGTTGGTTTGACGACTTCGTCGGCTCATATGATCCCTTGATGCTTGCTAGTCACTATCAAATACCAAACTCCAATCAGCAAAATCTAGAATCTACACATCCCTAATTTCTATACAAAAAAAAAAAAAAGAGTATTTACTATACACGTGTATTGCATATAGAATAAGGATTTCCTATTCTGTAGGCAGACAAGACCTCGTCAAATGACGGTCTTTGTGGGACCCACCCACAATTGTTGCTGTGAGAGGGCGTACGTTACAGGGGCTCCCATAGAATAAAGGCTGTTGTTGTGGTGGGGACCACCGGGTCAGATTTGGGCCCACCACTACATAGGCTTTCACTCTTTCAACACCGAAGTTTTATTATTTCGTTTTGTCTTCCCTCAATAAAATGCGTAGGATTGTCAGCATACTCGGTCCAACCAATTATCAAAAGTAAACGATAAAATGTTCTCAGAAAATTGACACCCAGACCCTACGGTTTTCTCAAGTGAACACGCAAAGTCGCAAACCACAAGGTTTCTGTGGAGCGGTTAGGGATTGATTTTCATCACTCAAATTAAAAAACGTGTTTGGTAGGATTTAATAACAGCATTTTTCTTTTCTGAATGAAAACAAATTATATTTATTTTATAATGCACAAAGAAATTTAGAAATATACAATATTTGTCCATCACTTTATTCATGGGACCCACCTCTACTTTTATAACATAGTTACATACAAATTTTGGGTTCGGCACTATTATTAATGCTCATTTGCCTCTTTTTTTTTATATTTTTTTTATTTTTAAAAGCCTCAAATTGCTCCTATATTTAGTGAAAAGATAAGAGAAAATTGACAATGGTTAGATGAATTTTTTTGGTCTTCTTAAAAAAAATTATATAATATTTTTTTTCACTATCTTTCAATGTTCGTATATTTTTAGATAAAGAATCAAAATATTTTTATTTTTAAATACTATTTAAAAAATAAACTACCAAAACACATATTCAAATTTAGCAAGTATTAACCATATCTATATCATAAATGAAATACGAAGACAACTTAAAATATTATCTACACTCCTTTTTATATGCTATTCCTTTTTGTATACTATATCTTTTAGCGAGAAAAATTTTTTTAAAAAAAGGAGATTTTAGAGTTTTACAATAAACGTAAATATTATCAAATCATTTTTGTTTAATTTTCAAATAATTTTAAATTATAGTTATTTTATTTATTATATTTATTTAATATAATAAATTTATTTTTATGCAACATAAGATGATTGGTTGAATGGTAATAATTATTCTTATTAGAGTATTTTTTTTTGGTTATTAGTCAATGGGGTGATAAGTTTAAAAAAAAAAAGGTCTATATGATTATTTTGAAACTTTAAGGAATTTATATGTATTTTTAAACAACCTTTAGGGGTTTAAGTGTCATTTTCCCTAAATAATATCTTTTAAACATTAAAAGGATGTACCATATAAAGCTTTTCATGGTCAAATAAAGAATAATGAGTAATATACGCCAATTTAAGAAAGGGCACTTTCATCAATTGGGCGGGTATGTATTTCTTTATCAGAGTAATTTATAAGAATAAAATAATAAGACGACAGTATTGTTACGGGGTTACTATCCAGATCCCGTATTGGGGAATCAACAACATTGCTCACAAATTAATTTGGCATTGTTCAGGTACTACTTAAAAGATGCAGTGCTTGAAGGTGGCATTCCATTTAACAAGGCCTATGGGATGAATGCATTCGATTACCATGGCAAAGATCTAAGATTCAATAAGATTTTCAACAATGGAATGTCTTCTCATTCTACCATTACCATGAAGAAAATTCTTGAAAATTACAAAGGGTTTGAAGGCCTCAACTCAGTTGTCGACGTTGGTGGTGGAATTGGAGCCACACTTAACATGATTATCTCCAAGTATCCATCAATTAAAGGCATTAACTTTGATTTGCCACATGTTATTCAGGATGCTCCAGCTTTTCCTGGTATATATAAATTAATCATTGTTCCTTAACTTAAATATTTTTACAGCAAGTGTATAAATTGTTATATTCCATTTTTGAATTTGATGTAGGTGTCGAGCATGTTGGGGGAGACATGTTTGTTAGTGTTCCAAAGGGAGATGCCATTTTCATCAAGGTGAATTTTGAATGCATAGTTATACTAATTTAGTGGCTACCATCTTGCATATCTTCAAGGCTCTGTTTGGCAATGTTGTTCGGGAGCTATGGTTATTGAATCATGAATGTTTGATAAACACTCGCAGCTATTTTTATTTCACAATGTCACAACACTGCTACAAAATGGAGCTTTGGCATATATAGGTCCGGTTGGAATTTAGGTTTAAGTTATAGTTGCCGTGGAAAAAAAAAATTGTAACTATTAAAATAAAAGTTAATAATATATAGTAAATATAAGTTTTAAATAATAATTTTGACAAAATTATTAAAGATATAATAGATTTTTCATCAAACAAGTGGAAAATTATATCAATATAGCTTATAAGTTATAGCAGTTAGTGTTTATCAAATATTTTAGTGCTGTGACTTTTAAGTTACAATTATCCAATCTTAATTTCCAATGCACCCATTGTATTTTGGCTTTGTAACTACTATCTTTATTGACTGAAATATTATTATGTGTTTTATAGTGGATATGTCATGATTGGAGTGATGAGCACTGCGTGAAATTTTTGAAGAATTGCTATGAAGCACTCCCAGTAAATGGGAAAGTCATTGTTGCTGAATCTATCCTCCCAGTAACCCCAGACACAAGCCTTGCATCCAAAGTAGTCATCCATGTCGACTGCATCATGTTGGCTCATAACCCAGGTGGCAAAGAGAGGACTGAACAAGAGTTCAGAGCATTGGCTAAGGCTGCCGGATTTCAAGGTTTCCGAGTTGTGAGCTCTGCTTTTAATACTTACATTATGGAATTTCTTAAGAGTCCTTGAGTCTTTTGTTCTACTGGACTTGCATCTCAAACTACCGTGGCTTTCCTATGTACGTGTTTCTCTCCATTGCAAAACAAAAAAAAAATGAATTCGAGTTTGCTTATTTTTAATAAATATTAATTTTGTAAAGTTGATTGCATGTTATTGAACTAATTTTGGAATTGTTGTTGCAAAGAGTTGATTAAAGAGTGATTTTGAAATTAAAGTTCATTATTTGCTTTTCCTTTTATATATATACCGGTGGTCATTCAACACGTATGATGGCAAAGTCACAACAATACCAAAGTTAAAGATTCGATTTTCAAGTTTTGTTAATTAAACAGTTGTATCAATGAAAATAAAACTGAGGAAAAGTAAAGCAAACAAAATAATTTTTACTATCTTATTGAATAAAGTCTTCGATATCATGCCAACTTTATGAAAATATTATGTTCCATCACTAAGTTAGCCATCTTCCTTCTTTATAGAACACATGCCCAAGCCATTTTTCCTCTATAATTCAGGCCAATTTCATTCTATAAAATCTCTTGGTGATGTAGATTCATAAATACGTTCGTTATTATTTTCGAATTCCTTTTTTCTGTTTTTTGAAAGAGAAGACTAATGATGTGTTTGGTGTATGTGATTATGGTGTATTATAATACTGTTCACATTAACTTAATATACATGTTTGGAAAAGAATTGTATTGGGACAAATGGAGTTAACGCATTAGCTTTGTTTTTTGCTTTTTTTTTTTTGTCCTTTGTTTCATTTGTTTTATTATAATAATAAAAATAAATAAATAAATGAATAAAATTTTTAATTTAATATAATATTATATAATATTTTTATTTTTTTGTTTTTATATTATAATTATTAATATAAATTAATAAATAAATAATTTATTATTCAATAATATTATTTTATTTTTTTCAATAATATTATTTTTTTATTTTTACATTATAATTTATTAATAAATTTATAACTTATTATAACTAATAATAAATATTTAAATATGAATAAATTTCAATAATATTAATTTCAAATAAATAATAATATAAAATATTAATACAATTTAAATATATTAATATAATATAAAATATTAATATAATATAATATTTAATTTAAATTAATTAAAAAAATAATACAGTACAGTGTAACACCAAATATTATATAGCATTATTATAATACTGTGTTAATGCAATACAGCATAATACAATACACCAGCATTAAAATAATACAATACAGCATAATATAATACAGTGTGCTAAACGCACCCTAAATATATATTTAGCTGATCGTTTTTAAAAAATATAAAACTCATTATACTTTTTGAATAAAAAAATACCAAAACTACTTTTTCTTATTTCCCAGCACAGAATCAAGTTTCGAAGTGAACAATTTTTTTCCGTCATCTCTCAAAATAATAATATCAACATTATTATTATTATTATTGTCGTCGTCGTTGTCGTCGTCATACCCAAAAAATCAAATAGCCTCACAATAATCTTTTCCTTTTATATACGTTACAATATTTACGTTTTTATATGAAATGGATAGAGAGTGAAGGCGGCTATGGTAGCAATCACGTAATTTATTAATAAGAATGGTTATAAAAAAATTGAATTAAATTTTATAACTTGTGAAAGCAAAATAAAATTGATATGAAGGAACACTACAACAAACAGTTATATCACCGACGAAATATTTTCGAGGGTAAAATATGCCTTTGATAATAAGTACTTTTTCCTAAGGTGTAAGATGGCTGTCGGATAAGGGTGAAAATATGATCAATATTTAAGAGGCGGTTTTCTGATAATAATACTTGTCGAAAATACCTATTAGAGTTAATTGGAAATACCTCAACATTTACGCATTTTGGGCCCCTTGGACTAAAGCCCACAGTCATACCTTCCAAATTTTACGCATTTTGTGATTGATGATTAAAGTTAAAAGCAAATAAAACGCTAAGGAAGAAATAAAGTCAAAGAGAACGAAAAAAAAAAAAAGAAAAAGAAGGGAAAAGTTCCTCCCTCGTTACAGAGCAAGCACTCACCTCTCACTTTTCAATTTTGAGATTTCTTTTCCAGCAGCACAATCGCCCAATCAAACGATCCTATATTGTGGCAGTCGGGAAAAAGAAAGCTAAGGAAGGCGGCATCCTTTCCAAATTGCGGCGAGTGGAGTGCCACAATCCCATTCATCATTTTGGATCTGCATAAGCCAAAGCCCATAGCACAATCACTTTGGTAATTATTTCACTGTCGCTTTCTCTATTTGCACTGGATTTCATCTGTTTTTTTTTTTTTGTTTTTCCTTCAATTACCATCTCTTGCATAATCGCTCCCTCTCTGCTTCTAATTTTGTTTTTAATTTGTTTTTGCTGCTTTCGATATTGTTTTAGGTCAAATGCTAGTTTCCTGTAAGTCCGGTGATGCTATAGCATTTTTTTTAATTTTTTAATTTGTATTTTGGAGCTCTTGCTTGTGATGCTAATTATTTAGCTCTTACCTGTGAAGGAGGACTTTCAGATTATGTTCAAATTATAAGAAATATTTTACCAGTTTATGTTCAAATTGATAATCATTAATTTGAAATTGATTAAAATCCATTCCAACCACTTTCCCTTTTTTAGCCACCCTGCAGCTTTCATTAGTTTTAATAATATCACACGATTCAGCTTTTCAACATTAAGATTATAAATATGACAAATAATATTTCGTGATTCTTTGTGTTCATGATAATATTCTCAGAAAGCTGCATGTGTTGACAATTTTGCTTTGCATATATTCTTTGCATATATTCTTTGGAAATTTATCACCATCTTTCTTCTTCCTGTGGGTTGACAATTTTGCTTGAATCAAGAAATCAGATATTGGTTTACTTTATGCTATATTAAAGCGATGGTTAACTTTGTGCTTTGAATTTTGCAGCATGAATTCAGTATATTGGTTTCATATATTAAAGCGATGGTTGATGCTATATTAATGCTTTGTGGTGGATGCCTTCTTGATGACATTCTGAAGGTCAGAATCTGATTCTCTAAGAATTTGCAAGGCTTCTATTTCTTTAAATGATGCTGTATATCTCTTGAGCGCCATCGTGTTCGTCGCATAATTGTTATGCTTTCATATTTCTTTTGATTGAAGTTAAAATGCCGGTTGATAAATCATGGATGCAGTTAGAAAGATCAACAAGTGAATATGTTAGTGGAGTGAACAGTTTTCTTGATTATGCTTTTAGGCACATCAAATATGAGGATGAAAAAATCTTATGTCCATGCACTAAGTGTAGCAATAGGTATAGACTAGTTCGGAGTGAGGTGGAAAGACATCTTTTATATAAAGGGATGAGATTGGACTACACTACTTGGTATTGTCATGGGGAAATTAGAAAAAGCAATAGTGATAGTGGTGATGATAGTGATAGTGATAATAATGATGGTGACTATTCTAATGATGATGATGATGTTAATGATGATGATGATGATGATGATGATGATGATGATGATGAATGTGATGATATGTTTGGCCTAGTTGAAGAAAGTTTTTCCCAAGATCCTAACAGTGATGCATCAAGTTTTTACAAATTATTAGAAGAGGCTCAACAACCATTGTATCCAAATTGTACAAAATATTCCAACCTATCTTTTATTATCAAGTTAATGCATGTCAAATGTATTAATGGTTGGAGTAACAAATCCTTTGACACACTATTGGAGGTTTTAAAGGATGCGTTTCCTATGTGTGAAAAACTGCCTACATCTAATTATAATGCAAAAAAGATTGTTAAAGATCTTGGTTTGCATTATGAAAAAATTGATGCATGTATGAATGATTGTATAATCTATTATAAAGAACATGTGAATGCATCTCAATGTCCAACTTGTGGGCTTTCGAGATGGAAGACAAAAGGCAAAAATGGTGAAAGGAAAGCCAAAAAGGTTCCTTGGAAGGTTCTACGTTACTTTCCAATTACTTTCGAGATTGTTATGGTTGGTTCCTGCCTTGAATTGGGGAAACTTCGCATATATTGCTTTTGATTTTGTTGTTTTTGATTAAAATTTTTTCTTTTACCTAGGATATTGTTTTGACGGAAGAAGAAGATGATGGGTCTGAGGATGATGAAGTTGAGGCAAACGATTCAGAAACTGAAGAAGTTGGTTTAGTGGATGATTGAACACATTCAAGATATGATGATGTCAGTTTGTATATACATTTGGTATATTTTTTGGATAAAAGATACTATAAAATTGAATTTTTTGTTGTATTTTTGAATGATGAATGTGATTTTATGAATTTTTGAAATTAATGAAGTTACATGTAGTACGTTTCAAATATTATTATTACTTTTGTTACATCACTTCTCTAATATAGATATTTCAACAATAAAAATAGAAAAATTAATGAAATGATATTATTAAATAAAATAAAGTGGGCTATTAAACAGCAAAATAAGTTTATTTTCGAGAGTAAATCTTTTATTTCGAGGGCAAGTTGCAGTTGAAAAAAAATAACTAGGTTTATTTATCTTTTTCCGAGGGCATTTAATTTCATTTCACGGTAATGCACTCGAAATAATTTTTTCTCCGACGACTCATCGGAAATTCGTCCATTTCGATCGACTTATCTGACGACGATCGACGGCAGACCCCGCTCGAAAATGAGTTTTTCCGAGGGTCTTTTTATTTTTCCAAGGGTATTTGCCCTCGGAAATGACCCGTTTTCTTGTAGTGGAAACAGAAAAGTGTGGTGTGAAAACCGTATTTCCATTTGTTTTTGTGGGTGCAATTTAGTTTACTTGATGGTTGCCTATAAATTTGGCATTGCATGGTACTTAACATTTTTATATTTTTGACATTGGTTTGTTAGATATAGGTGCGTAATGCATCACTAATAAGGGGAAACATAAACTGGCATGGATGCAGCAGGTCTCCTGAACGACCATGCGCAGTTACTGAATCAGGAGACATGGGTATGGGAAATGAAATGATGGTGGTGAACTGGGTCACTAGAGTGGAATAGTCAGTATCCAAATCAACTAGACTAATAAGATCTATTGATAGATTGAAGACAAGTGGTTAATACTACAACGAACATGCCAGTAAAGAAAGTGGCACAGACTACAGTGAGACAGCAGAAAGTGCGAGAGGAAGCAATCATTATAAGAGTTATAAAGAAATGAAAATGTTGTAGAAGAAGTTTATGAAGATGCAGAGCATATGGATTTAGTCGTAGTGGGATAGAATGTCATCGAGACCCGTCCATCCGGACAATGGGATGAAAAGATGAACAATAATGGTCAAATTAGGTTGGTTGATAGTAAGAAAAGTTGATTGTGAAAGTGTAACCTTGTTTTATTTGTTTAAATTTATAATAATTTTTAGGGATGTTTTAGTTTCATTAATTTCAATTATGTTGTAGAATAATTTTCGTAGGTGCCAGTGGTTATGCAGAAGTATTGTAAATCGAGTAAAAAGCTTTCAGACTTGAATGTCTACAGTTGAAAGTTTGGTGGCGTTGTCCATTGGGTAGTCCATTGAGAATTGCTAGTTCTGAAAATATGTTCTAAAAGAGGTTGTTAGCAGGTCAGATTATATATTCTGCCATGGCCGCTTGGCATAGATGATGAGTAGATATTGATTAAATTTTCGTGAATGAATATCTCGATAAAAGGTAAGATTTATGTTATATCATTGAAGTAATATAATAATCTAAAGATGAATTATTTGCAACAAAAGTTTTTAGCTAAATAAATAAAAAAATAATTTGATATTGATTTTAAGCAGATGTATAGAAATGAACTTCATGGCTGACGATATTTATGTACTAGGAAGATGCTTTTTCAAACAAACTTGAATGAGATTACTAGAAATGATTTTACAGTGAAGTAATGTATAAAAAAATTATTCAACTTTAAATACACATGAATATTATCTATGGAAGATATTTTATTAAAGATAAACTTCATGTGTGATTGCAAAAGTCATAAACATTTAATTTTAAAATTGTTTCAGCTGTTTCAGAATTGCTATCCATGTAAGCAACTGTTAATATTAGACATACTAATTTCAGCATTTATCTACCACCTTATAATGTTGTGAGTAGTATCTTTTATATTATGGTGTTGATCTTTTATGTCTGGAATAGCTTAACATGTAATTTTGTTTGAGCGAGAGCAGATATATTTCTTTATGTGAACATGTTGGTGTATAAATGTCTTTATAATTATGTTCACAAGTTTAGAGGGAACTTGGTCTGCCAAATATGTTGTTTGGTAGTCTTTATATTAGATAGAAGCTTATGCTGCCATTAGAAGCTTATGCTGCCATGTGATGACATAAACGGTTATCAAATTATACAGTTGCAGGATAGTTTCGGTGGCAACTATAGAGACATAAATTTGGTGTTTAGACAGTTTAAATGTGGCAATTTGTACGTGAAGAATATTGATTTGTGCCATTCTCGGCATCTTCACTAGTTGCCCCTCTTGTCAAAGCCCTTTGAGAAGAAGATGAATGTCAATGTGCCATTTGATTCTTTCTTCGGGATACTATTGGCTTAATCTTCTTTTCCTTCGGCGAGGATACCCTAGTTCCAATCGTTTTAGGAAAGTCGGCATTCTTAGTGGAAAGTGTGAAAGGGTAAAATTATTATTTTTCATTATTTATATCATTTATACCTCCGTTATCTACTATGCATGAGTTTACCCGTAAAAGTGTAATCCTTGGTAGATTTTTGTCCCTGTAAATCATGGTCATGCACAACGGAACATGTTGATTGTAATAATTTTTGAAAAGAGAGTAGAGACGCAGGAGCCACTTCGAACTGTTATGTCTGAAGATTATTTTATTGTAGAATGTAATCGTGTGGTGATTGAACTGTGTTAGTTATCTCGTCTACAACGGTTGAACTGTGTTAGTTATTTCATCTACAACCGTTAACTTTATTTAAAATAATACATTGTTGCACTTGTATTGGGAATGACTTATGTTTGGGGGAGGTTATGTTATTGTGGGTTTACTTAAACTAATCTGCGTAATGACTGTTATTTTACGACTAAGATCAATTGAGATGATGGCCAAACATATTGCAGCAATTTTTCGCTTTGGCTGTGCAGTGTTATAGGATTTCCTGATTGAGTGTTGTACCTAAGTAAGAGCCAAGTATACGAAATGAATATGATTGTGCATTGTATGTAATCCTGATGATGGACAAGCATAAAATGGGGCTAAGCCTTTGTGAGGCAGAGGTACGACTACATTTATACTAAATACAATAATAGAAGATGTTGTAATCATTTTATTTTATTTTTCCATTTGAAAACTGTGGATAGCCTTATAATTAAAGTTTCTGTTCATTTTGTTCAAGGAAAGCTCCATTCAGATGCTGAGAGGGCACGCAATATCTAAAATACTAACCCAAGAGGGGGGTGAATTGAGATTCTAAAAATTTAAGCAGCTAAAAAATTTAATGCAATTTAAACAAAACAATCAAATTCAAAAAGTACATATTAACGTGCAATGAAAAATAAAAAGATAGGGTAAGAGAGAGCAAATAAATGATTTTTACGTGGTTCGACCAACCGTGCCTATGTCCACGACTCCAAGCTCACTGGGCTTGAGGATTTCACTAAACAATCCTCCAAGGCTTTAACAACACTTACAATTGACTTTCAAAGTGTTAATAGACCTTTACAACAAGAGATTATCCCCAATATCTTAATCTAAGTGTATCCTAATATTTACAATCACTCAAAAATAATGATTACAAATGAATTTTCTCTCACAATGTATACAGTTAAAAATGAAAGCTCAAAGTGTGAATCAATGAAACAAAACAAGTTTAAAGCTAAATAATGATTGTATACTCAGAAGTAAGCTCAATGAAAACTCTTAGATTTATCTTTATTTGAATTTGTTTGAGTCATTTGGTAGTTAAAGCTGAAAACTAGCTGTTGTTGACTTGTTGCACTCACTCGGATCATCATTAGCTTTTATCGGATTGGTGTTTTGACTTGAGCAAGTGATTGTTGTGCTATAATTTCAAATTGTCAAATCAGCGTTTTTGAAGCTAATCTTCAATTCTATTCGATGTCGGTTAGTCGTTATCTCCTAAACGGTTAGCTGTGTGTTACAATGAATGTTATAGTGAAACTATTTTTTAAAATTATAATTTTACCCTAAAACTTTCATAACTATAATATGGCCCAACTCTTTATATAACTTTACAAATAAATCCATGTCCAGAGTTAATACTAGTTGATTTTAAAGTTCTCAAAACTTTTTTCAATTAGACACTGAGCTTAAAAATCAACCAATTTCATGAATTCATTTTATTTAGGTATAAAACCTTTATATTATCGAAATAGTATTTTATTTAAAATGTATGAAAAATAATTTAAGCTTTTAAAAACTTAATCAATATTAATCTCATCAGTTTTCATAAAAATCATCATTGTAGACACAAACATGTTAACATTGTCATCAAACCTATCACCTGTAGTTTGAATGGTTTGAAGGATAAGGTTAGTTCAAGAGTTGAGATGCATCGAAAGTGTATCAATGTTACAGAACAAAAGATATATGAAGCCATTGAAAAAAAGAGGTTACAAAATCTTCGCAGGACAAGGCGAGTGGGGCACAATTCTCATCATTAGTTGTCTTTGCATGTTATGGTTGAATATATATGTCTCTACGTACCCTGAGGAAGCATGTTGCTCGATTTTAATATTACAGATGATAATATAGTAGTTCTGTAATGCAGAGATTGAATTATTTTAACTTATCATTTTAATGGTGTGTTCAAACAACGAATAACAAGGTGTCCTTAAAGAGTTGTATCCTTCATCATTATAAAGGTTCACGCATTCAAAATGACAAGTTATGTAAGAAAAGTGACTGTTATGACTTAATTACCTTAGTGTCTTTCATTCTAACCAAGTTATTAATAAGATAGGGCCAGGCATTCACCGGTATATATGCATAGACATTTGCTATTGATGTGGGCCTGACATTAACATTTTCTGATATTGGAATTTAGTTATGTAATGCTTTAACTGAGGATGTCATACTTATATTCAGTTGTCCACAAAAATTTCAGGAACTGCCATTGTTTAAGCAAAGCCAAATTATTAGAATAGTTCGTGCATCAAAATAATTTGATTGTTACAGAAACCATTGTCACCCAAGAATGAGACATTACGTACACACATGATTACAGGCATGATGTGTGATTACCTAAAGAACATTATCGATTCCGAATGTATCTAAAGCTGGATGGCCTACATGATGAGGTTGCTATTGTGTTGAAGTATCTTGCAAAGGCTGTGGTGTTCAACACGAGAATGCTTGAATCATTGGCCGTGCTACCAAGAAAATGCTGAAACCATGAATCCAATATGGCCCCCACTGGTTTACCCGCAACTTGAATTCATGAGAATATTTTTTAAAAGATATTAATACTGCTTTGCATTTGGACAGTGGCAAATGTCTATGCATAATGGGTGACAGAGATAACGAGATTGATTAAGATGTGGAAGAATACCTCTCTATAACTGCACACAGACAGTGCTGCCGCAAGGTTTTCTCTGGAATGGTTAAAAGATTCTTCATAGCACATGTGGAACATTTATATTGGTCGACTTACCACAGTAGAACTGCAACAATCTTTTATAAATACGTGGATTTGATAAGTCATAAAAGTCCAAAATGTTATGACTGGCTGCTACAGACAAATTAGACAAGGTATGTTGTATTTTCAATACCTGAATGGGTTGAGAGTACATGTGTAACACTAATCATCACTGACAAACTTCACAATTACTTACATCAATATTTGGAGATGAGCATTGCCAGGAGATTTACAGGAATTGCATTGTTAACAGCAAAAATATTCCCACAAAGAAAAATGGAAGTTTGGAAATATTATAGGGACAAAGTAGTGCCAAATGTTCAGGTTATCATTCACAACCATTGATGGTCAGTGCTTTGTTGTCGTTGAGCAAAACAACACCCAGATGAAACTAACTGATATGACATCCTCATTTTATGACCTCAATATAGGGGCAATGTTATGCAGTTATAACTTGTGGCGGATGTAAGGGATTCTGAGTGCTCATACATGTATGGAATACAACTTAACATGAGAAATGTTTAATATTATGTGGACAATATGATGTCTATCCAGAATTTTTGTTTGATGTATGCACCAAGCATGATGCAATTACTTAAAGAACATGCTTGGAAGTGGCACTCAGGTCATGTGTTGCTTCCTCCGATGACCCATAGTGCGAAGGTTTGAATAAACCAAATGCAGTATAGACATCGTGCCCTACAAGGTGATTCCACACACAATTTTTCACTCTCGCTCTGATGCAAATAACCCCCAAGTGCATACTCTAGTTGTATTGTTAGTATGATCATTCGCAATATGCGAGGAAGCAATCATTTAATGTCACAAAAAGTTTAACTAACTTTTACTTGCTTTTAGTAGACAAGAAATAATACAGTTACCAGCTTTGTTGACTGCCTCGGATAATGTCCACCTATAGCATGGATACTATAAGCGTGCTTGATTTTGCTATTTCTTAATTACACATTCACTCATTTACAACTTACATGTTTGTATACTCAGTAGCAAGATCAATGGAAACTCTTGGATCTATCTTTGTTTGAATTTGAATGGACCATTCTATAGTTGGAGATAAAAACTAGTCGTTATTGACTTTCTGCACATAATCGGATCACCGTTAACCTTTATCAAATTGTCGTTTTGACTTGAGCAAGTGACTGTCGTGTTGTAATTTCAAATTGTTAGATCACTGTTTTCTAAGCATCGATTTGCTGTCAGTGTCTAGAAGCTGATCTTCAATTCTGTTCGACATCGGTTAGCCGTTATCTCCTAAACTGTTAGTTATTTGCTATAGTGATTGCTACAGTGAAATTATTTTCTAAAATTATAATTTTACCCAAAACTTTGTAAAATTATGCTATAGCCTAAATCTTATATAACTTTACAAATAAGTCCTTTTCCAAGTTTCAAAATAATATTAGTTGATTTCAAAATTCTCAAAACTTTTTCAATTAGACCATGAACTTAAAAAAATAACCAATTTCATGAAATAACTTTTTCTTTAAGCATAAAACTTTTATATTATTGAAACAGTGATTTATTTAAAATATATGAGAAATAATTTGAGTTTTTAAAAACTTAATCAATCTTAATCTTGTTTGCTATCATCAAAATCATCATTATATACACAAACATATTAACATTCTCCCGTTTTTTATGATGACAAACCTTACAAGATAATTAGAAAAGAATATGTAGTTTTATTCCCCCATATATTATACAATTTTATTCTCCCTAAATATGTGCTCCCTCTAAGTATATGACCAATCAAATTTGAACCAAAAGTATATTTATCCAATAATATCTTGTCACAGCAAATATTATATATCTCCCCCTCTATCATCAAAAGAAAAAAAAGGCAAAAGACTAAAGAGATAAGTTCAGATATTACCCATTTTATGTGAGTAAAAATTTCATAGAATCTCCCCTTAAAAATAAGCATATTCCCAAATACAAAAATAGTTAAAAACACTTCCATATATTCTTAAACTAACTTAACTTCATCAACAAAATTGAATTATCTCAACTTCACCAGACCAGCAACAAAAAATGATAATCAGCCCAACAATCAACATGCGTACAATGATCAATCATCAAAATCATCAAGTTAAACTAGAAATAACCATGCAATCCAAATATCATCATAAAAACTAAAAGAGTACATATGACGTAATGATATCATCCAAAATATAAAATGAGAGGAGTCATGTATGCGAGAAAAACATAAATACAGAAACTAAGACAAGGGCTGTGAGGAAGAACCACCAGGATGGAGACCGAAGGCAACAAGGATACGTTGCTGACCATCACGAAGCTCTTATTGTTGGTTTAAAATCTGCTACTGAAATATTTGAAATCAGGACTGGAGCTACTGCTGCTATTGAGAGAGGATATCCACTTTGTCGAATAGCTACTACAGGCGGTCCTCAGAAACTGAAAATGCCTCACAGTGCTCAACTGGCTCTGCTGACTCCTCAGCCTAAGAATGTGCTGCAGCAACTCGGCGAAGTGCACGAGTCTAGTGCCGTGTAAAAAATTAGGTAACTTATTCTCAAAATAAATATCATTAAGCATTCGGTCATCCTCTAAAGCTACCAAAGTGTCCTCATTCCTAGATGAGGGATTCTTAGCCCATTTCCCATGACTTATGTGGAATCCAATGCCAGATACGATCTCCCTACCTAGCTTCCTGGTCTCAGTATAAACAGGCTCATTGAGAGGAACATTGAAATGTCTTGGTATTCTAGTAATAATGTTGCCATAGGCAATGGATCGATTAGTCACTGCTAATGTGGCTAACATATGACAAAGGATAGTGTAAGATAAGCTCACTCGCCTTCTTCGGAGGAGGGAATCTAATAGTCCAACATCTACCCTAGTCAGTTAATCACTATGACCATATCTAGGAGTGACCATGTGATGAAGAATATTATGGAAGATGCAGACTTGAAAAGGGTAGGAGACGAGCCGTAAATGATAAGGTACAAACATCATCCAAAAGTCTCCACGTTTAAAGATGTTCCACACATCATTCACATGTCAGAAACTATTGAACATAAGCTCTTCCTAGTTGTGTAAATATCTAAGCCCTAATATCTAATTCCTAGGATACGACTTAGTTCGGCATCATCAAACTCAATGTGAACTCCGCTTACATGAGCGAGTATTCTATTTTGTCAGGGTGTTGAAAGATCCCTGTTTGAGTAAAATAACTTAAGTAAGTTATCAAAACTCTCTCTTCAATGCTTGGAGCTATCTCCCATTGTCTAGGAATATCTATATTGGTATTGTTATAAATAATAATGTCATTAAAAAAAGTAATATTACTGCAGAAGGAGAGAGTTACGACTTTACTCATAAAATACTGACGAAACCGAGTTACTGGATGAAGAGTAGGGAAATCGACTCTCTCAAATTCTTGAGTAGTGCGTCTGGATATGTCGAGAGGCCGTTACGAGTTTGTTTAACTATCTTGCATCTCTTTGACAAGTCACCAACATGTATTGTAGAGAAACATTTGGAGATTTGTGATTAATAGATGTTTGAGGAAAATGAAACCAGTTGGAATGAAGTAGAGGAAAAAAAGAAAGTATCTATAGGCTTTACGTGTTAAAAAATGGATGAATTTGCACTCAAATTAGAAGATAATGGTTTGGTTTGCACTAGGGTTTCAAATTTAGGAATTTTTAATTTTGGACTTGAAAATGGATTTTGAGTGGATAGAAATATTCTAAACTTGTTTTGAATGTTTGTATGGCTTTAATTTGAAAGGTAATTGCAAAGAAAATGAGTAATTTTAGACACAAAGAGATTTACAGTCGTAGTGAGGAGAGAAACAGTTTAGGACCAAAATAAAACGAAGAAGAAAACGATTTACTGTGCTCTTATCGCGTGAGAACGATGAGCCGTTATTATGATATGGGAGAGTGATTAGCGTCTAGAATGCACGGTAAAAATTTTCTCCAAAAATGGTAAGCCGTTATTGTGAAATCAGCGAACAGTTAGCTTCTAGGATGTTATCTTTAGTTTCTGTCAAAAAATGGTTATTAAATAAATAGTAATCCATTTTCTTCAACTTATGATTTCGCACATCAATTTAGTTTTTTGCTAACAATTAATCCATTCCAAGATATTTCATTCATTCGAAATATCTTAGAGGCCAATTTCATACATGATTCATGAATTCACAAGATTCAAACAACCTATTCTAATAAGTAATCACTTCATGGACAATAAATATAGACTTGATATCATATAAAGTTAAGTTATTGTACAATATTCATCATTCCAAGCTCATGCCTAATTTTAGTAAACTGCTCTTCATTAAGGGGTTTTGTGAAAATGTCGACAAGTTGTTTTCGGTTAAAATAAAATTTAATGAAATATCCCCTTTTTTAACATGATCTCTCAAGAAATGATGTCATATCTCAATGTATTTGGTTCGAGAGTGTTGAATAGGGTTCTTTAACAGGTTTATGACATTATTATTGTCACACATGATAGGTATTTTATCAAGATAAATGCTATAGTCTCTAAGAGTTTGTTTTATCTATAAGGCTTGAGGACAATAACTTCCGACTGCAATATACTTAGCCTTGATAGCTGATAGTACAACCGAATTTTGTTTCTTGCTAAACCAAGAAACTAGAGAGTGACTTAAAAAGTGACATGTTCCACTAGTACTTTTTCTATCAACTCTACATCTGGCAAACTCAGCATCCGAGTAAACATGTTAAGTCTATATGTGTTCTCCTAGGATACGAAAGGCCAAGATCTATGGTTCCACTCAAGCAACAAAAAATTCATTTCACCACAAGCAAATGAGACACTTTGGGACATGACTGAAATATTGCAGATAAGCATACACTAAACATAATATTAGGCCTACTAGCAGTCAAGTAGAGTAAAGATCCAATCATACCTTGATATATTTTGACTTCAACTTTCTTACATTTTTCATCTTTGTCAAGCTTGGTTGTTGAACTCATTGGAGCACTTTTTATCTTTCCATCTTCGAGTCTGAACCTCTTGAGTAAATCTCTCAGATACTTGGCTTGATTGATGAAAATTCCTTCTTCACTTTGTTTTATTTGAAGTCCAAGAAAGTACTTCAATTCTCCTATAATGCTCATCTCAAATTCCTTGCGCATACAAGATGAAAATTCCTTACATAAAAACTCATTAGTAGATCCAAATATAATATCATCAACATAAATTTGTACAATGTGAATATCTTGATTCTTATGCCTAATAAAGAGAGTTGTATCAGCTTTACCCATTGAAAAACTATTATCCAGTAAAAAAATTTTAAGTCTATCATACTATGTTCTAGGTGTTTGTTTTAAACCATACAATACTTTTCTTAACTTATAAACGTGGTCTGGAAATTCCTTATTTTTAAGACCAGAAGGTTGTTTGATATAAACTTCCTCCACAATATAACCATTTAAAAATGCACTTTTAACATCCGATTAATATAAAATGAAATCTTTATGATATGCAAATGCTAATAGTATCTAATAGATTTTAATCTAACTATCGGTGCAAAAGTTTCATCAAAATCAATTCATTCTTCTTGATTGTAACCTTGAGCCACTAATCTAGCTTTATTTCTTACAACCACAATGGATTCATCCATTTTATTCCTAAATACACATTTAGTTCCAATGATGGATTGATGTTAAGGTTCAAGAATTAATTCTCACACAATGTATCTTTCAAATTGGTTTAACTCCTCTTGGATTGCCATAATCTAAGATTCATCGTTTTTCACATATGAAAAGGATTTTGGTTCAATTTGAAATATGAATACGATATATTGACAAGTATTTCTAAATAATGGCCTAGTAGTTACACTTCTTGAAGAATCACTTAAAATTAGTTCTTTAGGATGAGAAAAGACATACTTCTATTCTTTGGGGAATGTTTAAGAAATACATCTTGTTGCTTCATATTTGTTTCTTCTTCTTGTCTATCCTCTTGATTTTCATGTGGTGCATTCTTTTATTTATCTTTTGATGATTCTTCTTGTAACTCTTGCATCATCATTAACAATAACTTTCTCTGCAAATGAGGGGTTACATTCATCAAACGTAACACGTATTGACTCTTGAACAGTTATAGTTCTTTTATTATACACTTTATAAGCTTTGCTTGTATTTGAATAGCCAAGAATGATGCCAACATCAGATTTTGGATCAATTTTACCAAGATTATCTTTTATGTTCAAAATAAAACATTTTCAAACTTTAAAATAACCAATATTCGGTTTTCTATCTTTTCAAAGCTCATAGGGAGTTTTATTGAGATGAGGTTTAATCAACATATGATTTAAAATATAACAAGCGGTTTTGACGACTTCTGCCCAAAATTATTTTTGTAATGCATTCTCATTCAATATGGTTCTAGCCATTTCTTGAATAGACATATTCTTTCTTTCAATTACTCTATTTTGTTGCGGAGTTCTTGGTAAAGAGAATTAATGCACAATACCAAAATTATTACAAAAGGTTTCAAATGCATGATTTTTAAATTCACCTCCATGATCACTTTTAATGCATGCAATACCATAACCTTTTTCATTTTGAATCTTTTTACAAAATACTTTAAAAGCATCAAGAGTATCATCCTTGTTAGCTAAGAATAATACCCACATGTATCTTGAAAAATCATTAACAATTACAAAAGTATAATAGTTGTCACTCAAGCTAGCATATCTAGATATTCCAAATAAGTCTATATGAAGTAGTTGAAATGGTTTTGAAGTGGAAACATGATTTGTGCTTTTAAAAGAGATTTTGATTTGTATACCAAATTGGCATGCTTCACAAATTCTATCTTTTTTAAAATCAATTTTTAGAAGACCTTTAACCAAATCATTTTTAGAAATGTTTTAAATTAAATCCACACTTGTATGTCCTAGTCTTCTATGCCATAATCAACCATCATCATGTAATGTGGAAAAACATTTATCATGGGTAGATATACATTCATTTTCAATTGTGTAAACATTACCACATCTACTTTCAACAAACAAAATTTTGTTATCACATGCATTCTCAATGACACAACTAATTTTATTAAAAATAACTTTATAACATTTGTCATATAATTGACTAATACTAATCAAGTTATATTTCAAAATTTTAGTCAAACATGCATTTTCAATGAGAGTTGACGAAACTTTACCGACATTACCAATAATACTTTTGTTTCAAATTTAGCTTATAACCAATACCTCTTTTGTCAAACACACATTTTTGTGAATTAAGTAATTTATCCAACATTTTTTGCTCATTTGCAAATTTTAAGATAACATCACTAAGTTTAATTTTTTTTCTTAAGCACATTATTTTCCTTTTTCAAATCATCTACATGTGATTCTATATGTTTATGAGAAGTGCTAAGTATCTTATTTGATAATGCAACTTTACATGCAATGTTTTATTTTCTAATTCTAGATATGTAATCTTTGAACATAGAGATTCATTTTCATTTGTGAGCTATACCATTTTCTTTTTAAGACATGCATTCTTTTTACTAATTTTCATCCAATCATCATGCAATTCCTTAAAAACATCATATAATTCATTATAGGTAGGATCACTTACTTTTTCAAGTTCGTCAAATGATTCATCTCCAATTGCCATGAGAGCTAGATTTGATATCTCTTGTTACTCTTTATCATCACTTGTTTCCTCATCGCTATCATCCCACATGACTACTATTGCGTTCTTTTTGAGCTTGTTGAGAAGAGGACACTTCGATCGTATGTGTCCAGGCTTCTCGCAATCCTAACTAGTGATTGACTCCTTTTGGTTCTTATGATTTCTAAATCTTTTGCGTTCACTGGTTTTGTTGAAGAATTTTTTGAACCTTCTGGCCATCATAGCCATGTCTTCATCATCAAGCTTGCTTCCCTTATCACACTCATGTTTTGATACTTTAAGTGTAATGCTTTTCTTATTTATTTCTTCAGTGCCTTTTTCCTCTACCAAATTTTCCTCATAAGAAATAAGAGAACCAATTAAATCATCAATAGATAAAGTATTTAAATCCTTAGCTTCCTCTATAGCAGTTCTTTTAGGTCTCCATTTAGTTGGTAAAGGCCTAATGATCTTCTTAACCTTTTTGCAGTTTGAAAATGTTTTTCCTAGGGCTCATAAACCTAATATACATGGAATAAACACTTTCATTTTGTTCCATTTGGAATAATTCATATTATTAAGTGTATTTACTAATCTTAGACTCTTTGACTTGGTTTGTGGCCTCATATACAGTTTTAAGCTTGTTTCAAATGTTCTGAGCACTTTCACAACTAGACACTCTATGAAATTCTTTCTTAACGAGTGCACAAAACAAGACATTTATAACCTTGGAGTTTTAAGACATCTTGTTTTTTTTCTTGTTCACTCTATTGATTGAAAGGTTTTGCGATATCCTCCCCTTGTTCATTTTTAATAGTAGGTATAAAAGGACCATCATAAACAACTTTTTATATCTCATAATCTAATGGTTACAAGTAAATTCTCATCCTATTTTTTCAATAAGGGCAGCCATTTCTATATAAAAAAAATGGAGGTTTAGTAGTTGATTGACCTTCTCTAAATGTGGAATCATTTTGAGTTGCCATTGATATTTAAATCTAGATGGTTGAGTCTAAACAAGAGAACCTTGCTCTGATACTAAATGAAATGCTATTTAGGCAACCCAAGAGGGAGGTGAATTGGGATTCCAAAAATTTAAGCAACTAAGAAAATTAATGTAATTTAAATAAAGCAATCAAATTTGAAATAAACAAATTAATGTGCATGAAAAATAAAGAGATAGGGTAAGAGAAAGAAAACACGTGATTTTTACGTGGTCCGACTAATTGTGCCAACAACTACGCCTCTAAGCTCACCGAGTTTAAGGATTTTACTAAGCAAGCCTCTAAGGCTTCAACAACACTTACAATCGACTTTTAAGATATCAATTGACCTTAAAAATAAGAGATTATCCCTAACCTTTTAACTCAAGTGTATCCCAACACTAACAATCACTCAAAAATAAAGAAATAAAGATTACAAATGAATTTTTTCTCTCACAATGTATATGGCTAAAAATGAAAGATCGAAGTGTGAATCAATGAAACAAAAATAAGTTAAAGCTCATTAATGGTTGTATACTCAGTAGCAAGCTCAATGAAAACTCTTAGATCTATCTTTATTTGAATTTGATGGAGTCATTTTATAGTTGGTGCTGAAAATTAGTCGTTGTTGACTTTCTGCACACAATCAAATTAGTGTTATCCTTTATTGGATTGACGTTTTGTCTTAAGAAAGTGACTGTTGTGCCATAATTTCAAATTGACGGATCACCATTTTCTTGATGTCGGTTTGCCTTCAATGTCCAGAAGCTAATCTTCAATTCCACTCGCTGTCGGTTAGCCGTTATCTCGTAAACGGCTAACTGTTGGTACAGTGATTGTAACAGTGAAATTATTTTTTAAAATTATAATTTTGCCTAAAAACTTTTAATAATTATGATGTGGCCCAAATCTGTATATAACTTTACAAATAAGTCCATTTTAGAGTTTTGAAATAATACTAGTTGATTTCAAAGTTCTCAAAACTTTTTCTGTAACACCCCAAATCTAACACGTGTGGAGCACGTGAAGAAGGAGGTTACTTACAAATAATAATCCTTACTTATAAATTCCAAACTGAAATACCTCAAATTCTTATTTAAATAAATCACCAGTTCATCCATCTAATACTAAACAATCTCTCCACAAACATAAAAAAACGAAAGTCTCAAAACCAAAATTACAAATTCATAAAAAAAATAACTAAAAGAAACATGAGTCAATTCCTCTTCTTATTCAAATAGCAACCGGAAACGAACTCTCTTAACTCCAAAGCTAAGCACACCTTTCAAAAGGAACTTAATTTGCAAAAAGTAATGACGAGGGGTGAGCCGCCAACTCCGTAAGTAAAACTATTCCTAACACACTAGGCCTAGCAATACCCAAAATATTACAAGCCTTCTTTGATTTAAAACATATGTTATAATTTATAAGTTTCGTAAAACAACATACTTCAATAAGATGACATAAATTCATGGTAATTTAGAGTATCAAAAGTAGAGTTACTTACGTAGGCAAATCATATATCACATATGTTATAATTTATAAGTTTCATAAAATAACATATTTCAATAAGATGACATAAATTTATGGTAATTCAGAATATCAAAAGCAGAGTTACTTACGTAGGCAAATCATATATTACATATATAGAAAACAAAAGATTAGCTCATGTCACATAGTGTCACCTATAGTCCCGGTGACTCGGCCCAGACAGAATCAGAATATTGTGTGCATATTCAGAATAGAAACCCAGTACTGGTTCAGATAGATATATCGTATATTACGATCAGAATCAGAATCAGAATAAGAATAACTATGGACAATGAGCCAGAACATTAGGAATCCCATACAATCATCAATAACTGAAATCACACATGAGTACAAAATATTCGTATCAGATTCAGAAAAGTCCATAAAAATAATTTAGGCTTGCAAGCTTTTTACAGGTATAATAATAAAAGGTAGTCATGTCATCAAAATAATTTACATATTAAAAAGTATTTATAAAATATTTTGTTAAAAGAATTAAGATTTGAAAACATTTTCATAAACCGAATTTGATATGAAAATTCATTAATCTTCTAAATAGTATAGAAACATTTATACTTATAATAATATCAAAATACTTATACATATCCAGTATACTAGGAGTAAAGTTACTTACCTTGACAAAATAATTTGAATTAACACATCTCTAAGCCTCTAAGAGCCTCAAACACCTCCAACAGGTTAAACAAATACAAAATATGACTATCAATAACTTATTCTAAGAATATGATTTTCTACTTCATACCCCGTACAAGTCTGTTTCTCCAAATTTTAACTCTTAATCTAAAGCTCATAATGATATAATATTTGACAAGGCTATTCTGGACATCTATGGTTACCTCATGTAAAATTTTCAAAAGGATCCGATACCAAAAACATTTCCAAAACTATTTATTACTTGACAAATTCGAAACTGTTTCACAGTACCTCTACCGAATAGAACGTGGTTCGAGATTGTTATAAAATCATATACAAATCAAACAATTATGAAATTAAAACTAGGAATATTAGACACATATATCAACTTCTACATAAAATTTCAGAATTTTCCGAGTTCAGTTAATAGTACAAATAATTGTGTCAATCTGATCTCCTTGCTAGAATCACAGTTTTCTAGTGTATTAGTGTCCGATTCAAAAATCCATATAAAATTAAAAATAAAGTCACATCTTATGAAACAAATTTAATCAATAAGCTCTATATGTCTAGTTTCATAAATATAAAGTTCTTATGAAAGATCGTTCAGAAAGTATATGTTTAAATTCGAGATACTCATATTGTCCAGAATCTGTCCTGTGTGCTTAATGCACCAAGGGTTAATTATTAAAACCCACATAAATCAGAACCTTAAACAAAACCTAAACACACCTTAAATCATGTATTATGATTTGTAACAATCTAACATCATGCTAATATAAACCCTAAATAGAGTGATTAGAAATTTTGTGGAGAAGAAGAAGAATAAACTTACTAATTGCTTTTCTTCTCTCCTCCACAAATGTTTGAAAATGAAAGGATTAGGGGGTATTTATAGGATTTCTTAAGGCTAATGGATGGCTGAGATTTTACCACCATAACCCTTGATCAATGGTCAAGATTATCCTTCATAAATGCCTCACTAATTTCTAGAATTCTTATCTATCTCTATAACTAATCCTTCATAAATACCTTACTAATTTCTAGAATTAAATATTAAATATTATTACTACTTAAAGGGCTTATTAGCTCAAAGTAAAATATATAATATTTAGGTGAGAAAATTGAACCTTACATTTTCAATTAGATCATGAATAAAAAAAAAACAACCAATTTCATGAAATCACCTTTTCTTTAGGTATAAAATCTTTATATAATTGAAATAGTGATTTATTTAAAATGTATGAAAAATAATTTAAGTTTTTAAAAACTTAATTAATCTTGATCTTTTTTTTTTTTAATCAAAATCATCATTTTAGACACAAACATGTTAACATTGTCATCAAACTTATCACCTGTAGTTTAAACAGTTTAAAGGATAAGGTTAGTTCAAGTGCTGAGATGCATCAAAAGCGTATTGATGTTCCAGAACGAAAAATATATGAAGCCATTGAAAAAAGGTGGTTACGGAATGTTCGTAGGACGAGGCAAGTGGGGCACAGTCCCCGTCATTAGTTGTCTTTGCATGTTATGGTTGAATATATATGTGTATACATACCCTGAGGAAGCATATTGCTCGATTTCAATATTGCAGACGATAATATAGTAGTTCCGTAATGCAGAGACTGATTTATTTTTACCTTATCTTTTTAATGGTGTGTTCAGACAACGGTTAACAAGGTGCCGTTATAGAGTTGTATCCTTCGTCATCATAATGGTTCATGCATTCAAAATGACAAGTTATGTAAGAAAAGTAATTGTCTTAGTGTCTTTCATTCCAACCGAGTTATTTATAAGATAGGGTCTGGGATTCACCATATATATATGCATAGACATTTGCTGTTGATGCATGCACAAGCCTTATAAGAGATACATAAATGATGTGGGCCTGACACTAACGTCTTTTAATATTGGAATTCAGTTCTTTAATGCTTTAATTAAGGGTGTCATACTTATATTCAATTGTCTACCAAAATTTCAGGAACTGTCAATATTTAAATGGAGCCAAGTTATCAGAACAGTTCGTGCATCAAAATAATTTGGTTGTTACAAAAACCATTGTCACCCAAGAATGAGACATTACGTATACACAGGATTATGGACATGATATGTGATTACCTAAAGAACATTATCAGTTTTAAATGCATCCAAAGCTGAATGGCAGACATGATGAGGTTGCTATTGTGTTGAAGTGTCCTGTAAAGGCCGCGGTGTTCAACATGGGAGTGCTTGAGTCACTGTCTATGCTACCAAGAAATTTTTGTAACCATGAATCCAATAAGGCCCCCACCGGTCTACCCAAAACTTGGATTCATGGGAATACTTTTAAAAAATATTAATACCACTTTGTGTTTGGATAGTGGCAAAGGTCTATGCATATTAGGCGACATAGATAACGGGTTTGATTAAGCTTTGTAAGAATGCCTCTCTAGAACTGCATACAGACAGTGCTGCCGCAAGATTTTCTCTGAAATGATTAAAAGATTCCTCACGGCCCTTGTGCAACATTTATATTGGTTGACTTATGACAGTACATCTACAACAGCCTTCTATAAATACATGGATTTGATAAGTCATCAAAGTCAAGAATATTATGACTAGCTACTACAGATAAATTAGAGAAGGTCGGCTCTATTATCAAAGCCTGAACTTGTTTAGAGCATGTGTGTAACACTAACCATCACTGATAAATTTCACAATTACTTACATCAATATTTGGAGATGAGCATCGCTAGGAGATTTAAGGGAATTGAGCAGTTGATAGCAAAAATATTCCAACAAAGAAGAATGGAAGTTTGGAAATGTTAAAGGGAGAAAGTAGTGCCAACTGTTGGGTTATCATTCACAACCGGTTGCATTGATGGCCAGTGCTTTGTTGTCGTTGAGCAAAATGACACTGGGATGAAACTAATTGATACAACATCTTTATTTTACGACCTCAATATAGAGCAGTGTCATGCAGTCATAAGTTGTGGCAGATATCAGGAATTCTAAGTGCTCATGCATGTAAGGAATACAACTTAACATGAGAAATGTTGAATATCATATGTACAATATGATGTTTGTCCAGAATTTTTGTTCAATGTATGCACCGGGCATGATGCTATTACCTAAAGAACATGCTTGGAAGTGGCACTTACGTGATGTGTTGCTTCCTCTGATGACCTATAATGTGAAGGCTGAATCGGCCAAATGCAGCAAAGACATTGCACCCAACAAAGTGATTTTACACACGATTGTTCACTCCCGCTCTAATACAAATAACCCCCAAGTGCATATTCTCTTTATACTGTTAGTATGATCATTTGCAATATTCGAGGAAACAATCATTTTTTGTCACAAAAAGTTTAACTAACTTTTACTCATTGTAGTAGATAGAAAATGATACAGTGACCAGTTTTGTTGACTGCCTCGGATGATATCCACCTCCAGCGTGGATACTGTAAGCGAGTTTGTGATTTTGCTATTTCCTAATTACACATTCACCCCTTTATGACTTACATGTGTTTTCCTGCTTTTTCGTTTCTATGCAGTTTTTTCATTACTTGCCTCCAACCATCACTAAAGAAACTTATCACATCATCCATTTGTAAATAAATCATTTGCTGATTCACTTCACACTCAGTGTTATTGTGTACGTATTAATTACTTTTTTGCTGCTGCCTTGTTTTCTTCTACATGAATAATATTCTGACTCTTTCTGGTATGCACTATTCACTAAATCATTTTTTAATATCCACTTCCAGTGTGATGTGTATGAACTATTTCATACGTGCTTCTACGTCATATTACTGTTTACTTTGTCCTCAATTATTGCAATCAATAGGTTTAAGGATTGAGATTTATGATGAATATGTAACTTGTACAAATTGTTTTTGTAACTGCCTGGAATTTCTACAGTAGCCAAATACTTATTTTCCAATTTTTAGTTATATGCACTCGAACGCTTACAATTACCTCTTTGTTGTAAGGATAAGCCAATATAAGCCAGTTTTAATGTTTCTTTTATATTTATTTCTCGTATATAAAAAAAAAAATGTACTTGACCAAAATTTTCATCTATATGTGTTACTGTGTAGGCCTGTGATAATAATCTGGATCATACTTACAATCACTACTTTAGCATCGTGGCCTACCTCCCTCTTTGTTTCCTTCTGTAACTTTTTGTTACATATATAATATTTAGTAATACTTAGCAATCTAATCGACCTTTCTTTGTCTTTTTATTAGGAGAGATTGTGATTATTACTTAAAATGACTGTTCAATAAGTAACTTTTGATATCTATCACCACCATGTTCAATAAGTAACTTTTGATATCTATCACCACCACGACCATCTCATTTTTTCTTACTGTAAGATCTATATCAAATACCAACCATTTATAGTATGTATGTGCCTTGTGTATTTCATTTTGGACCTTTGTTTGCTTGTTTGTCCATAGTTTACTTTTATAAATGTGTCAAGGCAATCCACTACTCTCAAAGATGCATTTTGATACCTTATTCTATGCTAGAGATGGCAAAAATACCCGCCCGGTCCGGACCCGGACCGCACCCGGGTGTTGTGGGCCGGGTATTACCCGGCCCGGGTATGCCATCGGGTAGGTCTTGGGCATCACTTGATAAACCCGTAACCCGGATTTTATTAAAAAAATATTATAAAATATATATTATTTTAAATATTTATATTTATTTGACTCATTTATTACACATATATAAAATTTTAAACACTTAAAGTTTATATTTTCATGTTAAATTTTATTAAAATAAATTTAAAACTTATAAAATTACCAAAAAATAAAAAAAAATACACATATAATATTAAAAAATATAAAATCCGGGTACTCAGATAAAAACCCAGTAAAACCCGGCCCGAACCCGGTTCCATCCGGGCAGGGTCCGGTCATTGCGATACCCGGACCCGGCCCGGGGTTTTGCCATCCCTATTCTATGCCAATCTTCTTTACTTACTAATATGGCTTATAACTTGTGATTTTGCACTTTCCCTAGTATGTATACCGCAGCTTTGCATTTCTAAAGGCAGTCCATCTTTCATTCAATTCCGCATCTTTTTCTTCAAATGATAATAACAAGTTCGCTTTCTTAAACAGCTCCTATACATATAACTCGGCTATATATGTGTTACAAGTATTTAACTAGTTGGCACATGCATTGTCATATAACTTTTTGGTAACTTTTTATTAGGCAATGTATCCATTCTAACACAAAATTCTTACAGTTAGTATAACGCATACATTAATCCTTTTTTCATATCTCATATTATTGAATGTAATTGATTGATCATACACAAATGACCCAAGACCTATTTAAATTTCTTCTTGTACAACTCGTAGATGCAAAGTTGAAGCAGACAAATAATAGCACATTCGATCATTTGACTAAATAGTATCCCCTCTCAATACAGTAAACCTCACATGAAACATATCAACAACCTAAATATAACCCATTCATTTGTTCGACTGAATTCCCTAACCCGTCCCACACATGTTACACTGGGAATACAATTTGGTAATTTAACGATATCTTGATAATCCACACGTTTCATCTACAATTTCCATTTCCACTGTATAATCACCGATAATCTATTTTTTTTCCTCTTATTTTACTAATTTTAATTTTTGCAACCATATAATTCTTAGATAATAATTTACATAGAAATGTTCCAGTCCGGAATTTTAAAGTACGGGAAAGTCCGGGAAGCCTTTAAAACCGCATGGTTTAAAAGGCTTAAACTGTAAGCCTTTAAAGCCGTGCGGTTTTAAAGCTTTCCCGGATTTTTCCCGCACTTTAAGATCCTGGACCAGAAAACTACTGATAATTTACATATCATCAAATTTAAACAAAGCTTAAATAACGAAAACATCTGCCTCTCCAACATTCTTATTGCAATTGAAACACACCAAAATGACTCAACCCTTCACATTTCACCAAGGATTTCAATTTCATACATTCGTTTCAATTTCATACTAAATTTAATTTATTAACAAATGCCCAATACCAAGTCGCCGATATTCAATGTTTACTACAAGGGCATCATTTTTTAATTTTCTCATAAAAAATTTCCATCTTTCCATGTATCAAACAGGCACGAGCTTACTGAATCTGCATTCATCATTATGATAACAATGGCCATCAACATATAAAATTATAATTTCAACATACGAGGTAAAAGTGCTTCTTTGTTTTACGGTTCCATCATTTATGATGGGCCATGATACCAGCTCCTACTTTTGATTGGTTACATTAGCCAAGTGCTCGTTAATCTCCTCGTTCCACTCTGAATTGCGGGTTCTCCTCACTCACTATCCAAACCTGTAAAAGATGGACAAACCATGAAATGGTCACATGAGCAATCATAACAATACAACAACTTCATAATATCAAATTGCATCTGCTATCCTATTGCATCACCTACTAAATAATGCATCACTTCTATAATCTTCTACAAAGTCATCCAACTACTCATGTAATTCAAAAATATAAAACAACATCATAGATACGCCTTGTAATTAGCAGCACCTTCATTCCATCAATTTAACATAGTGTTGTGCAAATTTTATTGAACTCGCAAGTGCACGAATCCATTGTAGAATAGATCAATGGTGACGAGTGTCGATCCCACGAGGAGGTGTATTTTAATTATGTGTAGAATTAATTTTCTTTAAATAGGTGGTTGGATTTGTGGTGAAATTAATTTAAACTGTGCTAGAAATTAAATTGAAATGGCAGGAATAACTTAAACGAAATCTATTGAAATAAAGCACTTGGGTATCCGGATCTGCATCAACATGCTCCATGGGCTAAATATTTCATATTAATACCAATTAAATCATGAGGGGGGATTCCACACCTCATGAACCACGCTCAAATAAATATGGTGCTAAGGGCTTATCGTGCCAAATAATAATAACCTTGTACTAGGGTGCCGGTTTAACCAGGGCGGTATCTAGACAAGACTATTATTATTTGTCGACGAAAAGTCAAAACAACCACAAATATTAGAGGGGAAGAGAAAGTAAATTTACCAAATTAAGCCCATGGAACATGTTGAGACTTCACCTTCAACCCAAGCTTAAAAGAAAATTAGCTACTCATTTTTGAACTAGGGGTAAAATGGAAATTTATTAAAATACGTAGAAAATACAAGAAGGAGAAGGAATTACAAAAATCTAAGCTTAGAAATGAATTCAGGGATATCAAATTAGGGGAGATGAGCCTCCTTTTTATAGATACATTGAATGAATAGTGACCATCGGATCAAAAACAGTTCGGACGCTCAGGATTGCGACACTTCAACAGTCAACAGTCAACATGTGAACAGTAACACGGTTTGAACACGGTTTGTACAGTAACGTGGTTTGACCCGGTTTGCACAGTAATGCGGTTTTGCACAGTAATACTATTTGCACGCTTGTGATTATTTGAGCGATGCAAAGATTCGTGAGCAAAATTGAGAGAAAATAATAAAGAAATTTCACACACTCTCACCAAGATGAAAGAACTATGCCCACAGCTTAGAAATAATACGATCTCAAATAAAGTACTAGTCAACCCAATATTATTCTTTTCTCTTTTTTTTTTATAATTTAATGCATCACTACATCTTAATAGCCCATATAACTAGCTTTTACTTCAGACTATAGTTCCCTAAAATCAAGAAGGACTTTTATTAGGACGTAACATAAGCTAAGGAAATGGTTAACAAAAAGAGGAAATATGGAAAACAAAATACATGTTTGAGAAAAATAAATATTTTTTTTGTGAAATAAAAGATGCATTTCGCTTATTTATTATTATTGCATATCTTTTCTTTTTTTTTTCTTTTTTTTTAAAACTTTTTTTTAATAGCACAACTTTGCTGAATAAAATAATTATTTATATTTTTTTCTCAAACATGAATAGGTGATGGAACTTGTATGATATCGGGTAATACTCCAAATTGGAGTGGGTCAGGATGATAAGTTAACAAAGAAAATATTTTTTTTAAAGGCTCAAAAGGGCTAATTATGGATATTTTACAATAGGGATGGCTAGAAAGGCTCAACGGATCAAAGATGGCCTTCTATATTCTCTTAGAGCTCTAAATAATCTTCCATATCTACTAGTTAGGTGGGCCTTTAGATGCATCAACACACATTTTTTTCTTTTAATTATTCTCTTTTTTTTTTAAAGTTTGACTCAAAGGAAATCTAGAGATCATGTATAAAATAATAAACTGCTAAGCTGTATAAAGAATGGGCAAAAAGGGTTACTCTCCAAGAAAAATTAATACGCTCAAAAACTCACTTGGAATTTATTATGACATGTGCATTCCTTCAAGCAACTCACATTTGTCTCCAACATCAACATGTAGAATAGCAAACATGGTGTAGCATAACGCAAGACCAAAGATAATACAAATACTAAAGTTCGAGAGTCATCATATCATCCAATATCAAAAACTCACACAAAATTACCAAAATTTTTTTTAACGAAATTCTACCCCCCTAACCTATTCTAAACATACATGTAGAAAAATGAAAAAAAAAAACGATGCAGAAAATTTAATTAGATGATAGAAAAGAAAAATGTCTGAATTTTTTTTTTTTAAGAAGATGCGTTTCTAGAGTTACTACACTCCATATTTAGCCATCTTCGACTCAAAAACTTGAAAATGTATATTTATAAAGGAGAAGTCAAAAAGAATAAGTTAGAAAAACACACTTAAAATAAGATAAATTTTTTTAATTTTAACTTTCAAACTAAGAAGATGCGTTTCTAGAGTAACTACACTCTATATTCAGCCATCTTCTACTTAAAAAGTTAGCAACGGTTAGTTCTACAATAAAAATTAGTAAAAACTTAACCAACATTCCACAATTGTCAACTATTCCCTCCCCCCAACCAGAATGAAAAATTGTCCTCAATGTTTAAAAGGAAAGAAGTAGAGTGTAAAAGGCATCACCTGGGTAGTGCAACACAGAAGAAAATATTTACAAGCGGAGAGTTAAATCTAATTTGTACTTCTTACTGTGGCCACTGTTACCATCATTATTTGAACACTCCAACAACTTGATTCGGGATCATCTCGATTGATAAACACAGCAGATTAAGTAGCTCATTAGCAGTATGTGTACAAATAAAGACTTTTTTTACTGAGGAAGGAATGAAATAATTTTTTATTGCATGATTAAGAAATGCGATAAAGCCATCATAAAAATTATTGACATTTAACAAACCGATGGGTTTCTGGTGGATGTTCAGATGGGCCCAAGATGCTAATGTGATTAGTGCCTCAAGAGTTGCAAGATCTCCTGGAAGGAAAATAAAAGCATCGGCATGATTTAACATTTCAGTTATTCTTTCTTGCATACCTGAGACGACTAATTCTTCTCCAATTGATGAGTTAGACAAACAGCCCAAAGGTTTGAGAATTGTTGGGATGATGCCTAACACTTGGCTCCCTCTGACATAAGCAGCTTCTGAGACCATTTAGATAACCCTCGGTCACCTCCTCCATACACCAAGTGCAGTTTTCTCTCTGCTATTCTTCGACCAAGGTCTATGGCTGCCTCAACGAACTCTTTATGTTTGCCATAGTTAAACACAGAGAGCACACAAATATTCTTGAATTGTTTGCTGGGAGTAGCTGCCATTAGGATACTGCTAAAAAATAATTTGTGAGTGCACAACAAAAAATTATATTTAAGAACCTTGGTGACAACGGGTCACAGCTGTGTATGAGGTATTATGTCAGTGTCAATTAACGCGTAAGGCACATGGCTCGAGAGTAAAAAAGAAAACAGTAAAAAGGAAAAAGCAAACAATGATAACAAAAAATTATTACAGGCAATAATGCGAATGGTAAAACAATAGTGAAATAAAACAATAGTAAAGTAAAAGGATATTTACAGATAGTTGCGACTGTGGCTCACATCTTCCTCTGGTTTTACGTCCAGAAACGGCTTGAACGCCCTCTATGGATCGAGGATAGGCTTCCCATCCAGTTTTCTTACAAACTGGCAAACAGGGTCGTTTATAGTCAGATTTCCGAGACTGTATCGTGCACGTTCTTTCTCGAATAATGGCCATAACTGAAGAATCGCTCTTTGTACGTATCCACTGGGATGCGTTGCAAAAGACAAAAGGATATTATCCAATGACTCTTTATTCAAGTCATCCCTAATGAATTTAATCTTATCTTCCCTGTTATCAGACACCATTCCTAAAGAACATGATTTTTTATTGCATATCGTTCTAGCACACTTATGACAAGCAACAGAAAGTCTTCGAGCTCGTCGTTTGCTCGCATAATTTCCTTTACCACAACCAGGCATGTATGCAATAAATTTAGGAGGCAACTCACCTGCCAAGCGTACTTTGGCTTCGATTAACCAGCGGATGTCAGCAGGTATGTCATTCTTCATAAGCAATCGCATGCGTTCGGATCGGGCTTTATAGATTGAAAGGAGTGCATTCTGAGGAAGCGAAGGGAATCGTTTGTGAAGCTTTGCTAAAATCTCGTCTCTGTCCATGCCTTCGTCTCAGAATATCAGTTATTATGGGAAACTGAAGTAACCGACTTGATTGTCACGGAGTACTGTTATCCGCCTCTTCACCAGGGTGACAAACTTAAACACACAAAGTAAACTAAAACACACAAATGGAGAAACAAATTAAAACACACAAAACAAACTAAAATCGTTCTCTTATTGATTTACCTCAAGCTCCAACTGGGTGTTGTAGACACTTCTCTCAATTTCTCTGAGTTGTCTTTCTAAATCCTCAACATGGGCGACTAGCTCGGGTGGTTGCAGAACCCAAATACTAGATGTTTTACAAAATCGTATCTATTTTCGATACGTTGAACTGTTCTAAGCATGTACAAGAAGTACTGTCTCATGATTTAAATGATAAGAGAAAACTATAATGGTTAAACAAACACACTTAAACAAAAATAATTTCAATCAGCAAAAGAATAATAAAAAGAAAGAAAAGAAATAAATCAAATCAAATCAGGGAAAAGAAAAGGAAAAAACCTCAATTTAAACTTGGTGGGTCACTCAGTTTTACTTCGCTATCCTCTCTATGTGGTTGGTACTCTAGATATGTGTAACGCCCGAAAAAAAAAAAATTCCATTATGGAATTGGGCTTTCACTAGGATTTATGGAGGCCTTTTTATTAGAAAAGGGTAGAAAAAGGTATTAAGTTATTATGAGGTTAATTATAAGTTAGTTTTGCAAAAAGGGCTATTTCTCCAAAATTCCATTCCCTATAAATTCATCTTTTATCTCCCTTTTTCATAACCCTAAAAACCTATGATATTCTTGTTTCCTCTCTTATCAATTGTTCATAATTTTTCTTCACTCACACCATAGGATTCAATTCTTGTTTAGGAGAGAATCAAAGCAATCGGTATGTATACCATCTTCAATCCCTTCAAGATTTGTTTTAAATTATTCTATGTAAGGTTTATGTTGACATGATTTGAGATTTTTTTTAGATCTTGATACATGATGTGTTTTGGTTTTATTTGGGGTTTTGATTAATTAGGAGATTGGTTAATCAACCTTTGGCATAATAAGCATGTAGGATGATTTCTGGACAGCATGATATCTTGATTTTTTTGACTGATACTTTGTGAACGAATTTTTCTTAGAAATTTATATTCTGGAAAATAGACATATATAACCTCCTTAATAAATTTTATTTCATCAAATTTGATTTCGTTTTCAATTTAATATGTATTTTCGAATTAGAAACCACTGCACTGGAAAACTGTAATTCCAACAGTCCAATCGGGTTTACAGAATTATTTTCACTATCAAATGAACTCGGAAAATTATGACATTTTATACAGATGTTAATATACGTGTTTAGTATCTCCAGTTTTAATTTCATTTTATAAAATTCTCAGAACCTGTTCTGTTCGGTTAAGGTTATGAGAAAACAGTTTTGGAATTGTTGGGAAATAAATAGTTTTAAAAATGTTTTTGATCTCGGATCCTCTTCAAACTTTTATATGAGGTACTCATGGATGTCCAGAATAGCGTTGTAGAATATTATGTCATTCCGAGTTTTAGATTAAGAGTTAAAAATTCTAAGATCAGACCTTTGCGGGAATGAATTAGAAAGACAAATTCTTAGAGTGAGTTATTAATAGTTATGTTTTGATTTGTTAAGGTGTTGAAGGCTCTTAGGGATTTAGAAGTGTGTAGTTCAAGATCTTCTTATCAAGGTAAGTAACTTCATTCCTAGTATACTGGATATGTATAAGTATTTTGATATTATTATTATAAGTATAAATGTCTTTATACTACTTAGAAGATTAAAGGATTTTCGTAACAAAATCAGTTTATGGAAATGTTTTTAAATCTAAATTCTTTTGGCAAAATATTTTATAAATGCTTTTCAATATGTAAATTATTTAATGACATGACTACCTTTTATGATTTCATCCAGAAGTAGTTTGCAACTAAATTATTTTTATGGACTTTCTAATCGTACTGAATATTTTGTACTCATGTGAGATTTCGTTATTGATGATTGTATGGAATTCTTAATGTTTTGGCTCATTGTCCATAGTTATTCTGATTGATTACGATCGTAATATACGATATATGTCTCGACCGATCTTGGGTATAAGTTACGAATGTACACAATATTACGATTACATGCGGTCAAGGACTATAGGTGACACTATGTGACATGAGCTAACTTTTCATTTTCTGTACATGTGAATATGATTTGCCTTAATAAGTAACTATGTTTTGATATTCGAATTCCTATGGAATTACGTTATCTAATTAAAATCGTTATTCCTTCATGATATATAGTTTTATGAAATATGTTTTGCTCGAAGAAGGCTTGCAATATTTTGAGTATCGATAGGCCTAGTGTGTTAGGAATGGTTTTACTTACGAGTTGACTCGTCATTACTTTTTGCAGATTAAGTTCCTTTGAGAGGTATGCTTAGCCCTGGTGTTAGGGATTTTCGTTTCTGTTCGCCATTCGAATAAGAAGAAGAATAGACTCATGTTTCTTTTTAGTTTATTTCGATTTTGAACTTGTAATTTGGGTTTTGAGACTTTGTTGTTTTTATTTTATATTTCTGGAGAGTTTATATTTTTTTTTGTGTTGGATGTATGAACTTGTGGATTATTCTTATAAGAACTTGAGGTATACCAGTTTGGTATTTGTGAGTAGAGATTATGTTTTGCGAGTAACCTCCTTCTCTCACGTGCTCTGTACGTGTTAGATTTGGGGTGTTACAATATGGCTTTAATCTTTGACCATTTATTTTAAAAGTTGCACCATTCTTTGGATTTTTAATTTCAATTGCCCCATGTGGAAAAACAGTGTGAATAATAAATGGGCCAGACCATCGAGAACGTAACTTACCTGGGAATAGGTGCAAGCGAGAATTGAATAAAAGCACTTTCTGACCTGGAGTGAAAGATTTTCTCATAATTTGCTTGTTGTGAAAGACTTTCATTCGTTGCTTATAAATCTGGGTATTTTCGTACTCGTCATTGTGAATTTCTTCAAGTTTTGCCAGCTATAATTGTCTTTTTGAGCCAGCTTGCTGCGTACGATGCTCGAGTTTTGGTGGTAATTTTGATGATGGGCTGAGTTTCTTTTCTAATGGCACTAGTTGTTCAACTCTTGACTTTCATTTATTTGTGTCCATGGATGGTGCTGAGTCAAGTAGTGCATTGACCTCATCGATTGATCTGTCAATGTCAAAATCCAAACCAAAGTGAGTTAAACATGTTTGTATAAAGGGTCATCGCTAAGGTATGAAAGAAAATTCTTATCAGCTAATGTTTGTATTAAATCCACATCAACAATTCCATCATTTGCATTGTGAGGTTGTTTGACAATGTTGAAGATGTTGAGCTCCATGGTCATATTGCCAAATGACAACTGCATATTTCCAGTCCTGCATTGAATGTGAGCATCGGCAGTTGCCAAGAAAGGTCGGCCTAGGATAATGGGGATGTGCTTTCTTGAATCCTGTACTGGTTGAGTGTCAATTACAATGAAATCAACAGGAAAATAAAACTTGTCTACCTGAATAAGCACGTCCTCCATAATACCACGAGGTATTTTTGTGGACCGATCTGCAAACTGTAATACCACTGGAGTTGGGTGTAATTCTCCCAGTCAAAGTTTCACAAATATAGAGTAAGACAACAGATTTACACTAGCTCCTAAATCCAACAAAGCATTCTCAATTTTGTGGTTCCCTATACTACATGAGATAGTGGGGGAGTCTGGATCTTTATATTTTAGAGGCATTTTATGTTGGAGTATAGAACTAACATTTTCTGTTAAAAAGGCCTTTTTCTGAACATGAATATTTCTCTTTTTGGTGCAAAGATCTTTAAGAAACTTGGCATAAGATGACACTTGTTTTATAGCTTCAAGCAAAGGGATGTTAACACTTTCCTGTTTGAAGATTTCAAGAATCTCACCTGTGGATTTTCCTTTCTTCCCTTTAGTTAACCTCTGAGGAAATGGAACTTTAGGAACGTATTCTCGTGAGTTGGTTTCCTCTTTCTCCTCTGATGATGAGTCCTCAGTATTCACAGGTACAATCTGAGTTGATTTCATCACTGGCATCTTTACTTTGTTGTCAACTTCTTTTCCTTTTCGTAAGGTAATGACGGCTTTGACCTCTCCATGTCATTCTTTGGAAGCGGTTCTTTCTTAATCGCTTTGCTAAGCACTGGTTGACTTGGGAATTTACCTTTTTCAACGGTCATGGCCAAAGTTTGAACTGAAGAAGCAAGCTGTCCCACCATTTTCTCGAGGTTTGAAATTGATTGGGCTTGTGAGTTGAAGCCCGCCCTCATCTCATTTCGCAGTTCATCAATGATGCGGTTTTTTTGATCTTGGAATTAGTGAGATTCTTTATATTCTGGAATGTATCCTCCCATGGTCTGGGTTGAGAGTAGTTTGAGTTTTGATTGTATGGTCTAAATGGTGGCTGAGAGGCTTGAGGAATTTGAGGGATTAGAGGAATTGGTTGGGTTGGTGGAGGTGGAGCTGTTGGTCCATTTTGTTGGAATCCTTGAGACCATGAAAAATTAGGGTGGTCTCTCCATCCAGGGTTATATGTGTTGGAGTAAGGGTTGTAGTTTGATGGTTTTCTCATGATTCCTATGGCATTGGCTTGATCTAAATATGAGTCATGGTCATGTGGTTCTGTTGAGTTGGCAGTCGTTAATGATGCTATTTGTTGAGAAAGGCCTTCAACCATCTCTTTGACTTCTTTAATTCCCGAGCTTGACTCACCAACTTGAACCTTATTCACTCCCTTAATTCTCCTGGTATTTCTGAGTGATCGACTCCGTTGTTGGGAATTATCCAATTGGCGCTGGAAGACTTCCCAAATCTCTGAAGCGGTTTTTGACATTAGCTCTCCTCCACTGGTCGCCATTAGCCATTCTTGCACATGTGGCAATAATCCCTCCAAAACGTATTGGCATTGGTGCCGTTTCTCGTACCCATGATGTGGACATTTCAAGAGTAGCCCATTGAATCGCTCCCATGCTTCGAAAAACTGCTCGTCGTCGTCTCTCTGGGTAAATTCTGAAATTTCCCTGCGAATAGTATTGGTTTTATGAACTGGGAAATATTTATTTAAAAATTTTGTTACCATTTGTTCCCATGATGTACTGCTATCAGGAGGCAATGTATTGAACCATGAACGAGCTCTACCCTTTAAAGAAAATGGAATAATCTAAGTTTAACATCATCATCTGAAAAATTCTCGTATCTAAAAGTTTGACAAATAGCATGGAAATCATTCAGATGATTATATGGATCCTCATTTTCTAGGCCATAGAATGTGGGGAGACAATTAATTTAGCACACTAGATTTCAATTTAAAACTCCTAGCAACTACATTTGGGTATCTGATGCATGATGTGCTCAAATTAGCTAAAGGACTGAAATAATTCTTAAATGGCCTCTCCTGTGGTTCTGGTTGGTTTTGCAAATCTATGTCAATTTTATTTTTAAATGCAAAGTATTTGTGTGTGCGAAGTATTTTTTCCAATTCAAGGTCTAAAGGCTCAAGATTAGGTGATAACGACCTTCGACCATGCATGCAAAGAACAAAATAAATAAAAGAAAAACAAATAAAAATAAAGAAAAAGGAGAAATTACGATACTAACCTTGCCACGTTGTTACAATCTTACTATGAAAACACACTCGATTGCTATAAGAAAAATAAATTACGTGAAACAAATATTAACTAAAATTATAAAGAAAGATAACAAGATAAAAAAAAATTAAATTACAAAAAAAAATGATAGGAAAATTAAATTACACAAATTTAAAGAAGAAAAAGAAATGAAATTCTAACCTTAAAATGTAGATTCACTTTTTTTTTAAATTGAGAAAAATAAAATTACAAGAAAATAACTAAAAATAAATATATATTAAAAAAAACTAATTCTACGAATTAAAAAACTTACCTCCCCGGCAACGGCGCCAAAAACTTGTTGTGCAAATTTTATTGAACTCGCAAGCGCACGAATCTATTGTAGAATAGATCAATGGTGACGAGTGTCGATCCCACGAGGAGGTGGATTTTAATTATGTGTAGAATTAATTTTCTTTAAATGGGTGGTTGGATTTGTGGTGAAATTAATTTAAACTGTGCTAGAAATTAAATTGGACTGACAGGAATAACTTAAACGAAATCTATTGAAATAAAGCACTTGGGTATCCGGATCTGCATCAACATGCTCCATGGGCTAAATATTCTATATTAATACTAATTAAATCATGAGGGGAGTTCCACATCTCATGAACCACGCTCAAATAAATATGGTGCTAAGGGCTTATCGTGCCAAATAATAATAACCTTGTACTAGGGTGCCGGTTTAACCAGGGCGGTATCTAGACAAGACTATTATTATTTGTCGACGAAAAGTCAAAACAACCACAAATATTAGAGGGGAAGAGAAAGTAAATTTACCAAATTAAGCCCATGGAACATGTTGAGACTTCACCTTCAACCCAAGCTTAAAAGAAAATTAGCTACTCATTTTTGAACTAGGGGTAAAATGAGAATTTATTAAAATACGTAGAAAATACAAGAAGGAGAAGGAATTACAAAAATCTAAGCTTAGAAATGAATTCAGGGATATCAAATTAGGGGGGGAGCCCCCTTTTTATAGATACATTGAGTGAATCGTGACCATCGGATCAAAAACAGTTCGGACGCTCAGGATTGCGCCACGTCATCAGTCAATAGTCAACAGTCAACATGTGAACAGTAACACGGTTTGAACACAATTTGTACAGACCGGTTTGAGCGATGGCGGTTTTGCAGTAATACTATTTACGATGGCGATTTCGTGAGCGATGCGTGCGTATGAGCAGTCTGTATATGTGAGCGGTGATATTTTTCCTTTTATGCTCCTCCAAGATTTTCGTTCGAGTTCAAATGTGACGTCCGTTTTCTTTGTCACGATCACTCGTTCATTGTGAAACGATCGTGATGCCCCTAAAATACATAAAATACATAATTATAATAAAACACACATAATTAAATAACAAAATACTTAAATAAATAAAAGTAGCAATGTTAGTGAGACTTGAAGTGTAAAATAACAATTTTCTCTTTTATAAATATACACTTTCTAACACTCAACACATAGCTCACGGACAGGACACCATCTTATCATCTCACATTTCTGTCAACCACATGAAGAACAACATAATAAATTAAAAAAATTCCAATATTATAGGGGATATGTCTAACCTCAATGTCATAAACCTTAAATTCATTATGTTGATCTATTGCTACGATAGATATTGTAGGCAGTCCTTTGCTCAGCCATCTTATCATTGTATAGCATTGAATTTTGCATTCTCCTTCCTTAGCAAAATAACATGCAAAATATGCATAAAGCTTAAAATCATCAAACAAGCTGACAAGGTTGGGAAAACCCTTTGTAAGGATTTATAACAATAATATTATCCTCTCTTTTACTGTAGAAAGTATTTGTATGTGTGAGTGCTGTTTGATGTATTCCACATTGATACAGCTACGACATATAATTGGATAAGAAAATTAAATAAGGAGACACGTCGTCAAATGGCAGCACTGTCCATGCATCAATTTAACGTAGTCGATTCATAGGGAGCCTGTATATCGTCTTACATTTGTAGCAACCAATTGAAGTAAATAAACAAGGCTAATTTTGAATACCTCGTCCTCACAAACCTCTACTTCATCTCTTACAATTGATTATATAATGGAAATTGCTTATAGTGACATGCTTATTGCTCTTTTAAATGGAAAACATTCTAAATAAAAGATTCTCCTTCCTTTACACGTAAACCTGTTCAAGATGGAAGCATTAATTTGTCACACAGTCTTACAAAACTCGGATAACCCTTATTAACCCTTCATCATATTAATATTCTCTCCTCTTATATTCATGAACTACCAACATTTGCAAGAGTTGTATAATGTTCTACAAAGTGATATAGTGGGCATTTAATTGGATTAAATTCAAATAACAACACACTGTCAATTACCAATAACTTTACTCGTTCAATTTAACAATGGTGACTGAGCAACCCCCTATTCAGAAATGTTATATTCCTACCAATACTTTCTATCCAATAAAGGAAATTTTCAATACCTCAATCTTACTTGCTTAAGTTCCTCTTCCATAATTGATTCATGTCCAAAATTGCAGTCTATTTGCAAAACATGAATAAGAACATGAGACTCCACAAATACAATCGCCTATAAAAAAAAACATGCCCGTGAAATACAAGTGTGCAACCCAAGAGGGGGCTGAATTTGTATTTTAAAAATTATCATAACAAAACCACATAACAATCCAATCTAATGCCTCAATAAATTTGAAAGCAAAAAGTTCAATAAAAGCACAATAATAAATGAGTAAGAGAGAAAAGAAACAAACACAAGAATTTTTACGTGGTTCGACAATCCCAGCCTACGTCCACGCCTCCAAGCGATCCAATCTTGAGGATTTCACTATCCAAGCCTTTCCAAGGCTTCAAATACTTTCAAGGTGTCAATGAACTTTTACAACAAAGAGATTATCTCTCAATCTCTTCACTCAAGTGTATCAGACACACTTAAACACTCACAAATTTGATGAGGAAATGAAAATTACAAGAAAAACTCTCTCAAAGAGTAGATATACAAAATGAAGAATAAGGATGATTTAATATTTTATGATCAACGAAATGAGAACTCAATATATGTTGTGTGCTTTTTGTTTGTGCTTGCTAGAGAGCTTGAAAGTGAATTGGATTTGAGTTTTTATAGTTGAAACTAAAAAACTAGCCGTTATGAGCTTTTTGGTGATAACCGGCATGCTGCTTATGCGAATCCGGCTAGTTGCTTCAAGTTACTGTTACAACAAATATTTGAATTTTTGAACATCCTGTATGCCGCTTTTGAAATCCTGAATTTCGCTTTTGTTTCAGTAACTTACTGTCCAAATCTGGTCTTCGCTTAGAGCAATCTGATTAGCCGCTTGCTACAGCAACCGGTATAGTGAACTACTTTTTTAAAATTATAGTTTGACCCTAAAACTTTTATAAAACTGTATTATGACCCAAAACGTTACAAATTTTTACAATAAAGTCCAATTTCAGAATTTTAAAATAATACTATGTGAACCCCAAAACTCTTAGAAATTATAATATCACCCAAACTATGTATAATTGTAGAATGACTCAAAATATTAAATATTTCCAAATAGGTCCAAATTCGAAATTTAAAACAATATGTATTAAAATTAAAGATTGTAAAATTCTTTCATATTAGTTCACAACTTAAGAAACAACATAACTCCATGAAATCATTTTCTTATTTAAAAGGCACAATATATATAAATCTTTGTTTAACTACTCTCAATTTTCTTTAATCAAAACATGTGGTTTGTTATCATCAAAACCAATGTTTATAGTTATATAGGCTAACAATCTCCCCATTTTTTATGATGACAAACCACATTATAGAAAATTGATTTAGTTACGAAAAGCTCCCCTTTAATCAAAGTAAGGTTAAAAAAGTAATTTCAAAAAGATTTAAAAGACTTCCCCTGTATAAATGCATATCAATATTTTTCATAACAAATAAATTTCTCATATTTCCCCCTTACATATTATATCTCTTCCTTCATCATAAAAAAGGAATAGAAAACTTCCCCTATCAATCATCAAAATCTCAATACAAGCACATTAGTTCAAAAAGATCCAAAACATAAGGAAAGAGTATAATAAATAATCAAAGCAAATTCATATCATCCAAAGCAAATACATAAGCCAAAGTCATAATAACCATCCATATAAGCAAAATTAAAAGAACATAAAGCAGTGAATGAAATGTAAGTGTGTCCAAATATAAACATAAGAGACTACTTTTGAGTTTGATGATGGATTTTAAAGTTGACTTTGAATACAAGAAATCGTGGGGAATAATTTTTGTGAATCGATTTGATGTGAAAAAAGATAAAGATGATGGATTTTGGAGTGAGAAAAAGAGAGAGAGAAATCAACTTTTAGAGAGAGAATGATATCCAGATAGCCGAAAGAATGAAGAAGAAGAAATAGGGCATGACTCGCGAATCCGGTTAACCAGATGTGCATAACCGGTAATCTAGTTGTGTGACAGTGAGTAGCAATGAAATACTGGATTTCTGGATGCCATAACCGACTATCCGATTAAGTGCAGTGAAGAATAAACTTGAATCGGATTTTTTGAATTTCATATTGGGCTATTCGGTTGAGGCCAGCATATATCAAACCCGATTCGGTGTTCCGGATTGCATTAACTGGATATCCGATTCATTCCAGCAAGTACCAAACAAAAATTTAGTTTTCTGGATTTTATAGCTAGATGATCGGTTGGTTCCAGCAAGCCTTAAACCGAATTCGGTTTTTTGAATTTCATAACTGGTTGTCCGATTATCTCCAGCAAGAATCAAATTTAATCCGGGTTTCTGAATTTCATAACCAGTTGACCGGTTGATTCCAGCAATCATAAAAACTGAGTCTGGTTTTCTAAATTTCTTAACCGGTTAAGCTTTGGAAGATATTTTTGAAATTTGGTAAGCTCTTAGACTTGTATTCTACACACCAATTTATTTTTTGCTTAAAAACTTGATCAATTTTAAATCATTTTGAGATTCAAAACTTTTCAATAAGCCATTTAATACACGAAATATACATCCATACAATGACAAACATATCAACTTGATCAACAAATCATAATTCAGTATGCAACATTCATCATTCCAAGCTCACGTCTTATCTTTATAAAATGCTCTTCACTGAGAAGTTTTGTAAAGATATCCGCAAGTTGATTTTCAGTAGAAACAAATTTAATCACTTCTCTTTTTTAAACATGATCTCTAGGGAAGTGATGCCTAATTTCTATATGCTTAGTCTTAGAATGTTGAATGGGATTCTTAGATAAATTAATAGCACTAATATTGTCACACAAGATAGGTATTTGATCAAGATTTATATCATAGTCTCTAAGGGTTTATTTCATCCAAAGAATTTGTGCACAACAACTACCAGCGGATATATTCTGTCTCGTTAGTTGAAAGTGCAACCAAGTTTTGTTTCTTACTAAACCAAGAAACAAATAAATGACCTAGAAAGTGACATGTCCACTAGTATTTTTTCTATCAACCTTATATCCGGCAAAGTTGGCATTCGAATAACAAGTTAAGTCAATATGAGTTCCCTTAGGATACCAAAAGCCAAGATTGATGGTGCCAATCAAATATCGAAAAATTCGTTTAATGGCAAGCAAGTGTGACTCTTTAGGACAAGATTGAAATCTAGCACACAAGCATACACTAACATGATATCAGGCCTACTAGCAGTTAAATAGAGTACGAATCCGATCATACCTCGATAAGTCTTGATATCAACTTCTTTACCCTTCTCTTTGTCCGACGTACTCGTTAAGTGCTTTTGTTCCATTATCGTAGCCAAATCTTTTGAGTAGATCTCTCAGATACTTGGCTTGATTTATGAAAATTCCTTCCTCGTTTTGTTTGATTTGAAGTCCAAGAAAGTTCTTCAGCTCTCCCATCATACTCATCTCAAATTCTTTGCTCATGTAAGATGAAAATTCTTTACACAACAATTCATTAGTAGCACCAAAGATAATATCATCAACATAAATTTGTATTACAAGTATCTCTTGATTCTTATACTTAACAAAAATAGTAGTATCCGCTTTTCCCACTGAAAAACCGTTATCCAATAGAAAATTTTTAAGCCTATCATCCTATGCTCTAGGTGCTTGTTTTAGTCCATACAAAGCTTTAGACAACTTATACACATGATTTGGAAATTTTTCATTTTCGAAACCAAGGGGTTGTTTTACGTAGACTTCCTCCATAATGTAACAATTCAAGAAAGCACTCTTGACATCCATTTGGAATAAAATGAAATCCTTATGACATGCATATGCCAACAACATCCTAATGGATTCTAATCTAGCTACAGGTGTAATGTTTTATCAAAACCAATTCCTTCTTCCTGGTTGTAAGCTTGAGCTACTAGTCTAGCTTTATTTCTTACAACTACACTGGATTCATCCATTTTGTTTCTAAATACCCATTTAGTACCTGCAAATTCATTATTTCTCTCAAATTAATTTAACTCCTCTCGCATTGCCATAATCCAAGATTCATCATTTTCCGTATCTGCAAAGGATTTTGGTTCAATTTGAGAGATAACTGCAGCATGCTCACATTTGTTCTTAAGTGATGATCTAGTTGTAACACCTCTTGATGGATCACCTAAAATAACATCCTTAGGGTGAGAAGAAACATACCTCCATGTTGTGCAAATTTTATTGAACTTATTGAACTCGCAAGCGAACGAATCTATTGTAGAATAGATTAATGGTGACGAGTGTTGATCCTACGAGGAGGTAGATTTTAATTATGTGTAGAATTAATTTTCTTTAAATGAGTGGTTGGATTTGTGGTGAAATTAATTTAAACTGTGCTAGAAATTAAATTGGAATGGCAGGAATAACTTAAACTGGAAACAATTGAGATAAAGCACTTGGGCATCCGGATCTGCATCAACATGCTCCATAGGCTAAATATTTCTTATTAATGCCAATTAAATCATGAGGGGGGATTCCACACCTCATGAACCACGCTCAAATAAATATGGTGCTAAGGGCTTATCGTGCCAAATAATAATAACCTTGTACTAGGGTGCCGATTTAACCAGGCCAGTATCTAGACAAGACTATTATTATTTGTCGACGAAAAGTCAAATCAACCACAAATATTAGAGGGGAAGAGAAAGTAAATTTACCGTACGTATGAACAGTACCGTATATGTGAACAGTGATATTTTTCCTTTTATGCTCCTCCTAAGGTTTTCGACCGTTCTGAGTTCAAATATGACGTTCGTTTTGCTGTCTAATCACTCGTTCATTATGAAACGATTGTGATGCCCCTAAAATACATAATTATAATAAAACACATATAATTAAATAATAAAATACTTAAATACATAAAAGTAGCAATGTTAGTGAGACTTGAAGTGTAAACTTGTTGTAAAATTTTAGTAGCTGTTTTCTTAGCGCTGAAATGGCCTTCACAAGCTTGTTCATGGCAGAATGAAAGAATGTTTTGAAATTCATTTTCTGGGACACATCGCCTAACAATTTGATCTGCACAATACTTGAATAGATAAGGATCATCCCAAAAGAAATTCTTTGTTTCTGCAAAGAATTTGGCCTTGTCATGCTTAGTCCAATGCTCTGGAAGTTGACCTGTAACAAGATAATTAACAATATCAGCATACCATGGTACTACTTCCACACTCATTAATTGTTCATCTGGAAATGACTCATTCAAGGGTAATGGTTCTATAGTTGTATCAAAATGGAGACGAGAAAGATGGTCGACCTGACATTTTACATTCGCTCTTATCCTTGAATTCTAAGTCAAATTCCTGCAAAAGTAACACCCAACGAATTAGTCTAGCTTTTGCATCTTTCTTTGTGAGAAGACATTTAAGAGTAGCATGATCTGTAAATATAATTATTTTACAACCAATGAGATAAGATCGAAATTTCTCTAGTGCAAACACTACTGCTAACATTTCTTTTCGATGGTTGAATAATTCAATGCATCGTTCAATGTCATACTAGCATAGTAAATCACATGGGAATTCGATCAACTCTTTGTCCTAATCTGCTCCCATCTGCATGTCGGATGCATCACACATAAGCTCAAATGGTAAGTTCTAATTTGGGGGCTGAATGATGGGTGATGATGTCAACAACTGCTTTAATTTTTCAAATGCCACAAGACATGAATCATCAAAGAAAAAAGGTACATCCTTAGCAAGTAAATTACATAAGGATCTAGAAACTTTGCTAAAATCTTTAATGAAACGTCTATAAAAACCAGCATGCCCAAGGAAAGATCTTACTTCTCTGACTGTTTTAGGTGGAGGAAGATTAGAAATGAGATCCACCTTGGCTTTATCAACCTCAATACCTTTGCTCAAAATGATGTGACCGAGAAAAATACCTTGTTTAACCATAAAATGGCATTTCTCCCAATTTAAGACTAAATTCTTCTCGATACATCTCTACAGAACTAGTGTTAGATGATGTAAACATTGATCAAATGAATCACCAAAAACAGAAAAGTCATCCATAAAGACCTGAAGGAATTGTTCAACCATATCAGAAAAAATGCTCAACATGCATCGTTGAAATGTAGCAGGTGCATTACATAATCCAAACAGCATTCTCCTATATGCAAAAGTGCCAAAAGGGCAAGTGAAGATGGTATTCTCTTGATATTTTGGTGCTATGGGAATCTGATTATATCCTGAGTAGCCATCTAGAAAGCAATAAAATTCATGACCTGTTAATTTATCAAGCATTTGATCGATAAATGGTAAAGTAAAATGGTCTTTACGTGTGACAGAATTTAACTTCCTATAATCAATGCATACACGCCATTCTGTAGTTACTCTAGTGGGCACTAATTCCTTATTAGCATTGGTAACTACTGTGACTCCTGACTTTTTGGGGACAACTTGTACAGGACTGACCTATGAACTATCAGAAATGGGGTAAATGATACATGCACCTAATAGCTTAAGGACTTCAGTGCGAACAACCTCTTTCATGTTAGGATTTAACCGACGTTGCATTTCCCTAGTAGGTCTAGTATTCTCATCAAGGTGAATGTAATGCATGCAGTCTACTGGGTTTATACCTTTTATGTCTGCTATGGTCCATCCTAATGCTCCTTTATGCTCTTTTAAAACTTCCAACAACTTACCTTTTTGTTCGTCATTGAGGAAGGAATAGATGATTACTAGCAAAGTACTTTCTTCTCCCAGGAATGCGTATTCCAAAGTGTTGGGTAATTGTTTGAGCTCGAGTTTTGGTGGTGATTTTGATGGGCTGACTTTCTTTTCTGATGGCATTAGTTGTTATGTCCATGGATGGTGCTGAGTCAAGTAATGCGTTGACCTCATTGATTGATCTGTCAATATCAAAATCCAAACCAAAGTGAGTTAAATATGTTTGTAAAGGATCATCATTAAGATTTGACAGAAAATTATGATCAACTAATGTTTCTATTAAATCCACATCAACAATTCCATCATCTGCATTGTGAGGTTGTTTGGCAATGTTGAAGATATTGAGCTCCATGGTCATATTGCCAAATGACAACTGTATATTTCCAGTCCTGCATTGAATGTGAGCATCGGCAGTTGCCAAGAAAGGTCAGCCTAGGATAATGGGGATGTGCTTCCTTGAATCCTGCATTGGTTGAGTGTCAATTACAATGAAATCAACATGAAAATAAAACTTGTCTACCTGAATAAGTTCGTCCTCTACAATACCACGAGGTATTTTTGTGGACCGATCTATAAGCTGTAACACCACTGGAGTTGGGTGTAATTCTCCCAGTCCAAGTTTCACAAATACAGAGTAAGGCAACATATTTACACTAGCTCCTAAATCCAACAAAGCATTCTCAATTGTGTGGTTCCCTATACTATATGAGATAGTGAGGGAGCCTGGATCTTTGTATTTTAGAGGCATTTTATGTTGAAGTATAAATATTTCTCTTTTTAGTGCAAAGATCTTTAAGAAACTTGGCATAAGATGGCACTTATTTTATCACATCAAGTAAAGGGATGTTAACACTTACCTGTTTGAAGATTTCAAAAATCTCACCTGTGGATTTTCTCTTTTTCCTTTTAGTTAACCTCTGAGGAAATGGAGCTTTGGGAACATACTCTCGTCGGTTGGTTTCTTCTTTCTCTTCTGGTAATGGGTCCTCAGTATTTACAGGTACAATCTGAGTTGATTTTGGCATCTCTACTTTGTTATCGACTTCTTTCCCTTTTCACAAGGTCATGATAGCTTTGACCTCTCCATGTTATTGTGGTGAACTGGTACTTGCTTCATGCATTGCTTTAGGATTAGGCACTGGTTGACTTGGGAATTTGCCTTTCTCAACAATCATTGCCAAGGTTTGAACTGAAGAAGCAAGTTGTCCCACCATTTTCTCGAGGTTTAAAATTGATTGGGCTTGTGAGTTGAAGCCCGCCCTCATCTCATTTTGCAGTTCATCAATGGTGCGGTTCTGTTGCTCGATTCTGGAGTAAGTAGAATTTTTGAAATTCTGGAATGTATCCTCCCATGGTCTGGGTTGAGAGTAGTTTGGGTTTTGATTATATGGTCTAAATGGTGGCTGAGAGGCTTAAGGAATTTGAGAGATTGGAGGAATTGGTTGGATTGGTGGAGGTGGAGCTGCTGGTCTATTTTGTTGGAATCCTTGAGACCATGAAAAATTAGGGTGGTCTCTCCATCTAGGGTTATATGTGCTGGAGTAAGGGTTGTAGTTTGATGGTTTTCTCATGATTCCTATGGCATTGGCTTGATCTGAATATGAGTCATGGTCATGTGGTTCTGTTGAGTTGGCAGTCGTCAATGATGCTATTTGTCGAGAAAGGCCTTCAAACATCTCTTTGACTTCTTTAATTCCCGAGCTTGACTCGCCAACGTGAACCTCATTTACTCCCTTAATTCTCCTGGTATTTCTCAGTGATCGACTCCGTTGTTGGGCATTATCCGATTGTCGCTAGAAGAATTCCCAAATCTCTGATGCGCTTTTGGACATTAGTTCTCCTCCACTGGTCGCCATTAGCCATTCTTGCACATGTGGCAATAATCCCTCCAAAAAGTATTGGCATTGGTGCCATTTCTCGTACCCATGATGTGGGCACTTCAAGAGTAGCCCACTGAATCGCTCCCATGCTTCGAAAAATTGCTCGTCTTCTCTTTGGGTAAATTCTGAAATTTCCTTGCGAATAACATTGTTTTTATGAACTGGGAAATATTTATTTAAAAATTTTGTTACCATTTGTTCCCATGATGTTATGTTATTAGCAGGCAATGTATTGAACCATGAACGAGCTCTATCTTTTAAAGAAAATGGGAATAATCTAAGTTTAACATCATCATCTGAAAAATTCTCGTATTTAAAAGTTTGACAAATAGTATGAAAATCATTCAGATGATTATATGGGTCCTCATTTTCTAGGTCATAGAATGTGGGGAGACAATTTAGCACACTAGGTTTTAATTCAAAACTCCTAGTAGCTACATTTGGGTATCTGATGCATGATGTGTTCAAATTAGCTAAAGGACTGAAATAATCCTTAAATGGCCTCTCCTATGGTTCTGGTTGTTGATTTTGCAAATCCATTTCAAATTTCTTTTTAAATGTAACGTGTTTGTGTGTGCGAAGTGTTTTCTCCAATTCAAAGTCTAAAGGTTCAAGATTAGGTGATAATGACCTTCGACCATGCATGCAAAGAACAAAATAAATAAAAACAAAACAAATAAAAATAAAGAAGAGGGAGAAATTACGATACTAACCTTGTCACATTGTTACAACTTTACTATGAAAACACACTTAATTGCTAAAAGAAAAAGAAATTACGTGAAACAAATATTAATTAAAATAAATTACAAAGAAAGATAACAAGATAAACAAAATTAAATTACAAAGAAAAATGATAGGAAAATTAAATTACACAAATTTAAAGAAGAGAAAAAAGAAATGAAATTCTAACCTTAATTTCTTTTTTCTTTTTTTAAATGAGAAAAGGAAAAAAAATTACAAGAAAACAACTAAAAAAATAAATAAAACATCAAATTTTATTGAACTCATGCACATTAATCTATCAGAATAGCTTAATGGTGACGAGTGTCAATCCCACGAGGAGATAGATTTTAATTATGTGTAAAATTAATTTTCTTTAAATGGGTGGTTGGATTTGTGGTGAAATTAATTTAAACTATGCTAGAAATTAAATTGGAATGGCAGGAATAACTTAAACTGGAAACTATTGAGATAAAGCACTTGGGTATCCGGATCTGCATCAACATGCTCCATGGCCTAAATATTTCTTATTAATGCCAATTAAATCATGAGGGGGGATTCCACACCTCATGAACCACGCTCAAATAAATATGGTGCTAAGGGCTTATCGTGCCAAATAATAATAACCTTGTATTAGGGTGTCGGTTTAACCAGGGCGGTATCTAGACAAGACTATTATTATTTGTCGACAAAAAGTCAAAACAACCACAAATATTAGAGGGGAAGAGAAAGTAAATTTACCAAATTAACCCCATGTAACATGTTGATGCAGATCCGGATACCCAAGTGCTTTATCTCAATAGTTTCCAGTTTAAGTTATTCCTGCCATTCCAATTTAATTTCTAGCACAGTTTAAATTAATTTCACCACAAATCCATCCACCCATTTAAAGAAAATTAATTCTACACATAATTAAAATCTACCTCCTGGTGGGATCGACACTCGTCACTATTAATCTATTCTACAATAGATTCGTGCGCTTGCGAGTTCAATAAAATTTGCACAATAAGTTTTTGGCGCCGTTGCTTGGGAGGTAAGTATTTTAATTCGTATAATTAGTTTTTTTTTAATATTTTTTTATTTTTTTATTTTTTTTCTTGTAATTGTTTACTAAGAAGATGTAATATTTTTTGGTAAAAAACAGGTAATTTTAACACTTACCTGTTTGCGAGTTCAAACAGGTAAGTGTTAACATCCCTTTACTTGATGCGATAAAACAAGTGCCATCTTATGCCAAGTTTCTTAAAGATGTTTGCACTAAAAAGCGAAATATTCATGTTCAGAAAAAGGCATTTTTAACAGAAAATGTTAGTTTTATACTCCAACATAAAATCCCTCTAAAATACAAAGATCCAGGCTCCCCCACTATCTCATGTAGTATAGGGAACCACACAATTGAGAATGCTTTGTTGGATTTAGGAGCTAGTGTAAATCTGTTGCCTTACTCTGTATTTGTGAAACTTGGACTGGGAGAATTACACCCAACTCCAGTGGTGTTACAGCTTGCAGATCGGTCCACAAAAATACCTCGTGGTATTGTGGAGGACGTGCTTATTCAGGTAGACAAGTTTTATTTTCCTGTTGATTTCATTGTAATTGACACTCAACCAGTGCAGGATTCAAGGAAGCACATCCCCATTATCCTAGGCCGACCTTTCTTGGCAACTGCTGATGCTCACATTCAATGCAGGACTGGAAATATGCAGTTGTCATTTGGCAATATGACCATGGAGCTCAACATCTTCAACATTGCCAAACAACCTCGCAATGCAGATGATGGAATTGTTGATGTGGATTTAATAGAAACATTTGTTGATAATAATTTTCTTTCAAACCTTAGTGATAACCCTTTACAAACATGTTTAACTCACTTTGGTTTGGATTTTGATATTGACAAATCAGTCGATGAAGTCAATGCACTACTTGACTCAGCACCATCCATGGACACAAATAAATAGAAGTCAAAAGTTGAACAACTAGTGTCATCAGAAAAGAAACTTAGCCCATCATCAAAATTACCACTAAAACTCGAGCATCGTGCGTACTAGGCCATTAAGAAATTCAATTTTGACATGCAACAAGCTGGCTCAGAAAGAAGATTACAGTTGGCAGAACTTGAAGAAATTCACAATGACGCGTATGAAAATGCCAAGATTTACAAGCAATGAATGAAAGTGACGCGTATGAAAATGCCAAGATTTACAAGCAATGAATGAAAGTCTTTCACGACAAGCAAATTATGAGAAAATCTTTCACTCCAGGTCAGAAAGTGCTTTTATTCAATTCTTGCCTGCATCTATTCCCAGGTAAGTTACGTTCTCGATGGTTTGGCCCATTTATTGTTCACACTATTTTTCCACATGGGGCAATTGAAATTAAGGATCCAAAGAACGACGTCACTTTTAAAGTTAATGGTCAAAGATTAAAGCTATATCTAGAGTACCAACCACATGGAGAGGATAGCGAAGTAAATCTGAGTGACCCACCAAGTTTAAATTGAGGCTTTTCTTTTCTTTTCGGTGATTTGATTTGATTTATTTCTTTTCTTTCTTTTTATTATTGTTTTGCTCATTGAAATTATTTTTGTGTAAGTGTGTTTGCTTAACCATTACAGTTTTCTCTTATCATTTTAATTATAAGATAGTACCTCTTATACATGCTTAGAACACTTCAACCTATCCGAACTCATCTCAGAAAGCAGATACGATTTTTTAAAACACATCGTATTTGGGCTTTGCAACCACCAGAGTTAGTCGCTCATGTTGAGGATTTAAGAAGCCAACTCAGAGATATTGAGAGAAGTATCTACAACACCCAGTTGGAGCTTGAGGTAAATTCAATAAGAGGACGATTTTAATTTGCTTTGTGTGTTTTAATTTGTTTATCTGTTTGTGTGTTTTAGTTTGCTTTGTGTGTTTAAGTTTGTCACCCCCGTGAAGTGGTAGATAACGATATTCTGTGACAATCAAGTCGGTTACTTTAGTTTCCCACAATAACTGATATTCTGAGACGAAGGCATGGACAGAGACGAGATTTTAGCAAAGCTTCACAAACGATTCCCTTCGCTTCCTCAGAATGCACTCCTTTCAATCTATAAAGCTCGATCCGAACGCATGCGATTGCTTATGAAGAATGACATACCTGCTGACATCCGCTGGTTAATCGAGGCCAAAGTACGCTTGGCAGGTGAGTTGCCTCCTAAATTTATTACATACATGCCTGGTTGTGGTAAATGAAATTATGCTTCTGTTGCTTGTCATAAGTGTGCCAGAACGATATGCAATAAAAAACCATGTTCTTTAGGAATGGTTTCTGATAACAGGGAAGATAAGATTAAATTCATTAGGGATGGCTTGAATAAAGAGTCATTGGATAATATCCTTTTGTCTTTTGAAATGCATCCTAGTGGATACGTACAAAGAGCGATTCTCCAGTCTCGGGAATCTGACTATAAACGACCCTGTTTGCCAGTTTGTAAGAAAACTGGATGGGAAGCCTATCCTCGACCCATAGAGGGCGTTCAAGCTGTTTCTGGACGTAAAACTAGAGGAAGATGTGAGCCACAGTCGCAACTACCTGTGAATATCCTTTTACTTTACTGTTGTTTTATTTCACTATTGTTTTACCATTCGCATTATTGCCTGTAATAATTTTTTGTTATCATTGTTTGTTTTTTTTTTCTTTTTATTGTTTTCTTTTTTACTCTCGAGCCATGTGCCTTACGCGTTAATTGACACTGACATAATGCCTCATATACAGCTGTGACCCGTTGTCACCAAGGTTCTTAAATATGATCTTTTGTTGTGCACACACAAATAATTTTTTAGCAGTATCCTAATGGCGGCTACTCCCAGCAAACAGTAATATTGGGTTGACTAGTACTTTATTTGAGATCGTATTATTTCTAAGTTATGAGCATATTTCTTTCATCTTGGTGAGAGTGTGTGATATTTCTATGTTATTTTCTCTCAATTCACCATTCATTGTAGTGACAATTTTTATTGGGTTTAATTTCTTTGTGAGAGTGTTACTACTACCGGTGAGATTTTGGGGTTTGACATGTCATTCTTGAAAGTGGCCTGATTACTATAGTCTGCTGGACTAATGCATGTGGATTGTTGATGTGGTTGTGATATTTCTTTAGACTGGAGATAATGCTTGTACTTTTATTTGATTGCTATCATTAATCTGATTGAATAAACACGTGTGTTTTATAAAAAAAAAAAAATTGGTTTTGAATTTTATCTTCGCTTTATTTGCTAGGGACTAGCAATAAGCTGGTTGGGGGGGTGTTGAGTGTTAGAAAGTGTATATTTATAAAGGAGAAAATTGTCATTTTACACTTCAAGTCTCACTAACATTGCTACTTTTATTTATTTAAGTATTTTATTATTTAATTATGTGTGTTTTATTATAATTATATATTTTATGTATTTTAGGGACATCACGATCGTTTCATAATGAACGAGTGATCAGACAGCAAAACGGACGTCATATTTGAACTCAGGACGATCGAAAACCTTAAGAGGAGCATAAAAGGAAAAATGTCACTGTTCACAAGAATCTAAGCTTAGAAATGAATTTAGGGGTATCAAATTAGGGGGGAGAGCCCCCTTTTTATAGATACATTGAGTGAATCGTGACCATCAGATTAAAAACAGTTCGGATGCTCAGGACTGTGCCACGTCATCAGTCAACAGTCAATGTGTGAACAGTAACACAGTTTGACCACGGTTTGCACAGTAACGCGGTTTGGCACAGTAATACTATTTGCACAGTAACGCAGTTTGAATAGTAAGTAATCCCATGTATGTGCATGTACCGTACACACGATTTTTGCTCCACTGAAATGCTGCCACGTCATTGATCCACAATACATAAGAAATTTAGCACAATAAGACCGTGACACATCATCGATCAATACCACGTCATCGGTCAACGCCATGTCATCGGACCGTATATATGAACAGTGTCGTGAACATTACCATGAACAGTACCTACGTATGAATAGTACGTATATGTAAACAGTGACATTTTTCCTTTTATGCTCCTCTTAAGGTTTTCGACCGTCTTGAGTTCAAATATGTCGTCCGTTTTGCTGTCTGATCACTCGTTCATTATGAAACGATTGTGATGCCCCTAAAATACATAAAATACATAAAAATAATAAAACACACATAATTAAACAATAAAATACTTAAATACATAAAAGTAGCAATATTAGTGAGACTTGAAGTGTAAAATGACAATTTTTTCCTTTATAAATATACACTTTCTAACACTCAACACTCCACTCTTTAGGGAGTGTTTGAGAAGTACCTTCATTTTGTTCTGCATTTGTTTCTTCATGTTGCTCCTCTTGATTTTCATGTTGAGCATCCTTTTGGCTATCCCTTGATAAATCTTCTTGTAGTTTTTCATCTGCATCATCATTAATAACTACTGTCTCCACATAAGATAGGTTAGACTTATGAAATGTAACATGCATCGACTCTTCCACAACCAAAGTTATTTTATTATAAACTCTTTAAGTTTTGTTTGAGTTTGAATACTTGAGAAAGATACCAACATTAGATTTTGGATCAAATTTACCAAGATTATTTTTTGTATTCAAAATAAAACATTTACATCCAAAACCTTTAAAATAACCAATGTTGGGTTTTCTATCTTTCCAAAGCTCATAGGAAGTTTTATTGAGATGAGATCTAATCAACACCCGATTTAAAACATAACAAGCGGTGTTGACGGTTTCAGCCCAAAAATATTTAGGTAATGCATTTTTATTCAACATGGTCCTAGCCATTTCTTGAATAGACTTATTCTTTCTCTCAATAACTCCATTTTGTTGTGGAGTTCTAGGTGATGAAAATTAATGCTCAATGCTAAAATCATTACAAAACTTCTCAAATGCATGATTTTCAAATTCTCCACCATGATCACTTCTAATGCAAGAAATAAAATAACCTTTTTCATTTTGAACCTTTTTATAGAAAACTTTAAATGTATCAAAGGCATCATTCTTATTAGTTAAGAACAATACCCATGTGTATCTAGAATAATCATCAACAATTACAAAAGCATAATACTTGCCATTCAAGTTAGCATATCTAGATGGCCCAAATAAATCAAAGTGAAGTAATTGAAGTGGTTTTGAAGTAGAGACATGATTCTTGTTTTTGAAAGAAGTTTTGATTTGTTTTCCAAATTGACAAGCTTTACAAATTCTATCTTTTTGAAAACTAATTTTAAAAAGACCTTTAACCAAATCATTTTTCGAAATTTTTGAAATCAAATCTATGTTTGTATGACCTAGTCTTCTATGCCATAACCATCCATCAACATGCAATGCCGAGAAACATTTATCAATATTAGATGCACACTCTATATTAATGGTATAAACATTAACACATTTATTTCCTACAAACAAAACCTTTCCATCACAGGCATTCTCAATAATGCATCTAGTTTTATCAAAAACTATTTTATAATTCTTATCACATAATTGACTATTGCTGAGCAAATTGTATTTCAAGTTTTCAACTAAACATACATTTTCAATAACAGTAGATGATACATTACCGACATTACCAATACCAATGATCTTTCCTTTTGAATTATCTCCAAAGGATACATCTCCACCATTTTCGATCTTAGTAAAACTTGAAACCAAGAATAATTCCTTGTCATGTGTCTTGAACAGCCACTGTCCAAGTACCATTTATTCTTCTTCTTCTTCAAGGCCTGTAGAGAAAATTTTAAGTCTTAGGTACCCAAACCTTTTTGGGTCCTTGAGTGTTAGCAATAGTTTCTTTAGGAACCTAATTAGATTTCACACCATAATATACATTTCTTTTCATATGACCATCTTGATTGCAATAATGGCATACGACTTGATTTTTAATAGAGGTACTCTTCACAAAATAATTTTTATAATACTTTTGTTTCAAATTTGGCTTATAGCCAATACCTCATTTGTCAAATATACATTTTTGTGAATTAAGCAAGTTATCCAACATCTTTTGACCATTTGTGAATTTTAACACAATTTCATTTAGCTCATTATTCTTCTTCTTAAGCACTTCATTTTCTTTTATCAATTCTTCAACATGTGATTCTAAATGCTTATGTGAAGTGCTAGAATTCTCAAATAATGTAACTCTATCATGCAATGTTTTATTCTCTAATTATAGGCATGTAATCTTTGCACTAAATGATTCATTTTTATTTTTAAGTTCTATCATTTTCTTTTTAAGGCATACATTCCTTTTACCAATCTTTATCCACTCATCATGCAATTCTTTAAAGGCATCATGTAATTCATCATATGTAGGAAGATCACTTACCTCATCAAGCTCATCACATGATTTTTCCCCAAAGACCATGAGAGCTAAATTTTCTATCTCTTGTTGCTCTTCATCATCACTTGTTTTCTCATCGCTACCATAGCTTTCTTATTGAGTTTGTTGAGGAGAGGATATTTCGGTCGTATGTGTCTGGGCTTCTTGTATTCATTGTAAGTGATTGGCTCTTTCTTCTCCTTTTTATTCTTGTAACCTCTGAACTTTCTCTACTCATTAGTCTTTTTATAAAATTTTCTAATCTTCTAGCCAACATTGCCAACTCCTCGTCATCCATTTCGCTTTCCTCACCACTCTCACGTTTAGAGGCTTTGAGAGCAATGATTTTCTTCTTTTCTTCATGCCCTTTTTCTGCTGCCAAATCTTCTTCATATGAAATAAGAGAGCTAATTAAATAGTCAACAGGTAAGGTATTTAAATCTTTGACTTTCTCAATAGCAGTCCTCTTAGGTCTCCTTTCTTTTAGAAGTGACCTAATGATTTTCTTGACTTTCTCACTTTTTGAAAAAGTTTTTCTCAGGGCTCTTAGGTTGTTCACTATATCCGTAAATCGTGTATACATATAATACACACTTTCATTTTGTTCCATTTAGAACAATTCATATTGACGAGTGTATTTACTTATTTTAGACTCTTTAACTTGATTTGTGCCTTCATACACAACTTCAAGTTTGTTCCAAATTTCATGAGCACTCTCACAACTAGACACTCTATGAAACTCTTTCTTATCAAATGCACAAAACAAGGTATTCATAACTTTTGAATTTAGAGAAGCTTTTCTCTTTTCCAATTCACTTCATTCCTGTGAAGGTTTTGGAATATCTTTCCCTATTTCATTCTTAGTTAAAGGCATGAATGGACCATCACACACAACTTCCCAAATTGCATAATCTAAAGCTTGCAAATAAATTCTCATCCTATTTTTCCAATATGGGTAGTCGTTACCGTCGAACAACGGTGGTCTAGTCGTGGACTGTCCTTCCCTAAAGGTTGAGTCATATTGGGTTGCCATTGATCTTTAACTCTAGATGGTTAAGTCTAAACAAGAGCACCTAGCTCTGATACCAAATGAAATACAAGTGTGCAACCCAACAGGGGGGGTGAATTGGTATTTTAAAAATTATCCTAACAAAACCACATAACAATCCAATCTAATGACTTAATAAATTCAAAAGTAATAAGTTCAATAAAAGCAAAATAATAAATGAGTAAGAGAGAAAAGAAACAAACATGTGAATTTTTACATGGTTCGGCAATCCCCGCCTACGTCCACGCCTCTAAGCGATCCAAGCTTGAGGATTTTACTATCTAAGCCTTTCCAAGGCTTCAAATACTTACAATTGACTTCAAGGTGTCAATGAAACTTTATAACAAAGAGATTATCTCTCAATCTCTTCACTCAAGTGTATCACATACTTAAACACTCACAAATTTGATGAGGAAATGAAAATTACAAGAAAAACTCTTTCAAAGAGTAGATATACAAAATGAAGAATAAAGATGATTCAATGTTTGATGATCAACGAAATGAGAGCTCAATATATGTTGTGTGCTTTTTGTTTATGCTTGCTAGAGAGCTTGAAAATAAATTGGATTTGAGTTTTTATATTTAGAGCTCAAAAACTAGCTGTTATGAGCTTTTTGGTGATAACCAGCATGCCGCTTATGTGAATCCGGTTAGCCGCTTCAAGTTACCTTTACGGTAAATATTTGAATTTTTGAACATCCAGTATGTCGCTTTTGAAATTCAGAATTCCGCTTTTGTTTCAGGAACTCACTGCCCAAATTCGATCTTTCTCTTAGAGCAATTCGGTTAGTCGCTTGCTACAGTAACCGGTGCAGTGAACTATTTTTCTAAAATTACAGTTTCACCCTAAAATTTTTATAAAATTGTATTATGACCCAAAACGTTATAAATTTTACAATGAAGTCCAATTTCAGAATTTCTAAATAATACTATGTGAATCCCAAGACTTTTTAAAATTATGATATCACCCAAACTATGTAAAATTATAAAATGACCCAAAATATTTAAATATTTCCAAATAGGTCCAAATCTGAAATTTAAATCATTATGTATTAAAATCAAAGATTGTAAAATTCTTTAATATTAGTTCACAACTTGAGAAACAACATAACTCCATAAAATCATTTTCTTATTTAAAAATCACAATATATATAAATCTTTGTTTAACTATTCTCAATTTTCTTTAACCAAAACATGTGGTTTGTTATCATCAAAATTAATATTTATAGCCATATAAGATAACAGCTTGTGCCTATAACGTTAATCAATCATTAACATAGACACATGGCCCATTAAGATAAAAAAACAAAATTTCATTATTTTCATCAATAGATTCTACTGCTTTTGCCCTACTATTCATTTCATTTGAAGGGGAATTCTTTAGCCCTCGCCATCAAAATCGTTTTGCTAACAACCCAAGTTCCAATTTAGGTTAATCCTCCAAATATTTTCCCCTCGCGAAAATGCAATTATCTTCTTTTGATGTCCGGCAAGGGTGAATTATTTCTGAACCACCATCTATTCAACCCTTTATTTCCTTTCCTCATAAGTTAATCGTACTTGCTCTTTTTCCTTATCAACTGTTTCAAATTAACGCTCCCTCGATAGCTATAACTTAAGTACATAACTGGATTCAACGGTTGCCAGTACATGCATTCTTTTTCCATTGACTATCTCAACTATTAGATGGAGTCCCTTCATATCCTACGACAATTCTAAATGAAGACAGGAAGTGTACATTATAATTGTTGCAACATAGGAGGATCCTGATACTTGTCCTAATATATATATATAGATATAGAGAGAGGGAGAGAGAGAGATCAAGACTTATTCACCTATATTGAGCATGTTGGTTAAAGAAAGAATAATATTTGCAATATGCCTTGAAGCACATTGAAGCACAAAACAAAATAATTTTCTTTGGATAATTTTGCAAGCTGAAAATCTAATATAACTACTGCAAAAAATTTACAAATTGAAAATTTATAAATTTAGCTAGGATAGATTGCTTAGGTCCAATAAATTTAAACCTAATACACTCATAAATCACTTTCTTTCCTTTTCTCCCTCTTTTCCTAATTTCTAGTCAATAATTGCATCATGTTAATGCCTTGTCATGCACCACCTCAAGTCGAAACAATAGTCTTTAAGAGACTCTTGAAATAAAGGGTTACTTTACTTCATCCTTGGATTTCTTAGTTATATTTTAATTTGGTTAACAAGCCTTTTTCTTTTAAGTAGTTTCTTTTGTCTCTTTCTAATTTTTTTGTGCCACTATAGTGTTGACATGAATAAATTAAAAAAAAATATACAAAAATTCATCAATGAAAGGTAAATTTTAAAATGCAAATCATATCCAAGTGGTAGAAATAAAATTGTATTCTAATCCTCAATCATCCTACATAGTTAAGAAAAACTATATGTCATTGATTAAAAACAAGGGAAAAATATAAAGGAAACAATTTCGATTCCCAAAAATCTTTGTTTAGAAAGTTTTGTCTTATATGTGAGGAAGCAGAAATGTTGAAATTTGATTTATAGAAGAAACAAAGGTTTATGAATAATAAAAAAATTATTGAAAGTCCAAAAAATAAACAAGGGTTTTGAGCTGCTTTTATAACAAGCGCAAATTTACCAAAATATGCAAATCTGAAACATAATATGATAATTAAATTCGCCTAATCAAAGTAAGAAAAGGAAAACAGATGGCGCTCAAATCTGAGTTCTAGAAAAAAGATAAAAATCCTAGATGAATCGGGAAAAATAAGAAAAAAATCATAAAATTAGAAAATGACCAGGAAAGAAGCAAAATTTTTTGTTCGACCACGAGGTAGAATGGCATAAGCTTTTTGAATTTTGTTCATCTTGTCACAAGCTTCAAAACAGTACATTATAAACAAAAAAACAGACACCTGTAGCTCAAGTTATGTCCTCTAAAATGTAAACCGCTTGAAATACACAACCATCCTACATCAGCATGATGTATGCAATTCGATTTTGCGGGGGTGCTCTAGCATAAGAATCATTCGATCAACAATATTTCCACAAATACATAAATTCTCACTTTCTTTTAATTGATTAAGTATAAAAACTTGGCAAAAAAAGTATAAATATAAATGAAATGTTCTATAGATACTGGATTAAAATAAATTTTTAATTTTTCATGCACAAATATTAGTATTACCTAAGATATTGCAAGCTCCATAATTATTTGAGCTCAATAAATGCTCCGGTATTAAGAGACAACTTTTCCCTTAGAGAGATTTATAAAAATAATGAATTAAGGGAATCAAGAATAAAAATTGCTCAATATAACTACATAACCAAACAAATCTCACAAGCATCTCATTAAACACTTTGCAGATTCCACAACGATTTTTAAAATCTAAAAATGACTATCTCTAGAATCTAAGAATGACTAAGGGCCTGTATGGAATTGATTTTGGAAAACCCAAAAGTGATTTTTGAAAAGCCAAAAGTTAATTTTTATTTACGGTAATTTTTTTCAAATGACCTTTGGCTAAATCACTTCATCCTACAACAAATTTTGAAAAGCTAGGAAGAGTAACATTTTAAAATTTAATTTTGAGAATCATTTTTATAATCAATAAAATTTCATATATATCCTCAAATATAATATAAAAATCCAAAATTATTTTTACTTGTTAGGAAATAAAATCATTAACTTTTTGAGTTATGCCACATGGACTTAATTCCTACGCTCAAAGTCATTTCTTATTAGGAAAAGAAGAGTTCACATGAATTTTACCAAGTATATATGTAGAAATAAGTCAGATTCAAAGTCATTTCTTATTAGGAAAAGAAGAGTTCACATGAATTTAAGGATTTGTTTTAGAAAAGACCAAGTTGTCATAGCCATATTTCAATCAAGAACATCTTCTTTCTCTTGCTTTTGTGCTAATTATGTTAAATAAATTTGATTTTGAATAGTTTAGACATGTGTGAGTAATTTTTTTGTTGGTTAGGGCCAAACGTTAGTTAACATTGTCTCAGAGTTTCTTCATCCTTTTTTAGAATATTTTATATTTCATTGATCTAATCTTAAGAATTGCTATCTTGTTTATTTAAGTGCACAACTGGATGAATTTGGTACTAGTTTGATCGCTATATATATATATATATATATTTGAAATTGTCAAAGAATTAAACTAATGTAGCAAATTGTGATCACTGATTAGTAGTGATTTCCGTTTAATTACATGTGGAATATTATTAAAGATGAACAAACCAGGCTTGTATATTTGTTCTTGATTCAAGCTATCTTTCTTGATTTTAATGCTTTTATTAAATTGAATTTAAAGAGTTTATTCGAGGTTATTTCATGAAAAGAGATTATGTAAAGAGCTTGTTTTATATAACAACTAAGTAAAGAAAGATCAAGTTAACTAAGGGCTTGTTCAATACTGTTTTCAAGGCTATGTTTTCATTTTTTTTTTAGAGTATAAATATAATACATGTTTGGTAGGTTGAATCCAAAAAATAAATTACAAAACAAAGAATTCATATTCACTTTTAAAGTTATAAAATTGACAAGGTCTTAAACACATTCTCAAATGAATACAAATTAAATTAAAAAACAAATCCAAAATCTTATCCATTCCCTCTAGTCTTCGATTTTTATATTTGAGTAAATTGTGAATGTAGTTCTTTGTTTTTGTTTTAAACCCGTATCATATTCGTTCAATGTTTTAGACAAGTAGGATGTTAGTCTTTTGAGCTCTACATTTGCATCTTATTTAAGAATTGTTAAAAAAAGGAATAATTTGCTATTGGCTCGATTTGTGAGAAAAGAAACACATATCTATTTAGACGCCCATATAAGAAACATGAGAAGGAAAGAAATTAGGATACTTGTCTGTACTTGGTGGCTCCATAAAAGTAGCTCAAATTGAAATTTGATTGGAAAGCCTTTAATGAGAATTGTGCGACAGAGAAAATGATTTCTTAGAGTTTTTTATTTTTGTTTTGACTTAAAAGCCCATGGATCCTAATCTTATTTTTTGTATGAATTGGAGACACCTTTGTTTAGTTCTCTTACTTGTATTGTCATTGAGTACAATGGTATGAATTTGATTGACAAGTGTTTGGATATATGAAAACATAATAATAATAATAATAATAATAATAAAGCAAAATAATCTACTCAATTATTAAAATAAGTGGTATGCAAAATTTTGTTTGTTCTTGTGCATATATGAGTGTGTCGAATAAGAATTAGCAATCCAAGATGATAGCTTGTTAAAAAAATTCTATTTGTTTAGCTAGGTGAATAACCCTCAATAGATTACTACTTTACTCGCTTTGTGATAGGTCACACATTAGCTTCAATCATCGTTGTACACACTGTTAGCTTACAAGATTCATTGTTGTGTTTGCTAGTTATATTATTGTTGCAAAATATGTCTTAATATTACTTAATTTGTAGAAAGGAAAAAGCTAGTTTCTTTTTGCTTACTTTTATTCCTTGTAAGTTACATTTTAGAATTACAAGCATAGAAAGTTTATAATAACGAGCATGAGGTAGATTTATTTAAATCTACCTCGGAAGAAAAATGATGGATTTATTGTGGATGAATTTGAAATACTAACTAGACAACCCAAGAGGGGGGGTGAATTGAGATTTTAAAAACTTAAGCTAAACAAATCACACAACAATTCAAGCATTGCCTTAATGAAATAAAAAACAATAAATTTAATAAAGCACAATAATAAACGAGTAAAGGAAGAGAAAGCAAACACAATAATTTTTTCTCCAATCTCTTCAGCTAAGTATATCCCAACACTTACAACCTCTCAATTTTATTTTACAAAAAGGCTCACAAAAATTTTCTTCACACAATATGTTCGAATATAAATGAAAGCCCAATATGTGCGAATAAGTGAGATGAATACACAAAGTTCATGCTTTATAATTGCAGAGAAATGCTCAATAATAACAATGGTTGCATCCCTCTCATTTTATTTGATTTGAGCCAATTTATAGTTGAAGAAGAAAACTAGCCGTTATTGACTTTCTGTTTACAACTGGCTTGCCGCTTTGTGAATCTGGCTTGCTGTTTTATGTTATCGTTATGTTAAAAAATTTGAATTTTTGCACATTCGGTTTGCAACTTTCATTCTAGAGAGTTTCTATCCATAGCCGATTTGCTGCTTTCTGAATCTAGTTAGCTGCTTTCCTACAGTAAAACAATAATTTTCTAAAATTATGGTTTTGCCCCAAACCTTTATAAAATTAGACTATGGCCTAAAATGTCATAAACTTTTACAGAAAGATCCAATTTCAGAATTTCTAAATAATGCTTGTCATTCCCAAAACTTATTGAAATTATGATAAACATCAAAATTTATAAAAATTATGGTATGACCTAAAATGTTTTAAAAATTTACAAATATGTCTAAATTCAGAATTTAAAACAATACTTATTAAAATCAAAGATGACAAAAAGTTTTTCATTTTAGTGCACATCTTAAAAAATAACTAATTTCATAAAAGCATTTTCTTATTATAAAAGGATAATGTGTAATTCTTTATTTATCCAAAATATGTGGTTTGTTATCATCAAAATCAATATTTTATAGCCATATAGGCTAAAAATCTCCCCCTTTTTTATGATAACAAAATACATTATGAAGATTTGATTTAGTTATGACAAACTCCCTCTTAATCAATGCAAGATTAAAAACTAATTTGAAAATGATTTAAAAGACTCCCCCTGTATAAATGCAAATGAATATTTTTCATAACAAACAAATTTCCCGCTTACATATTATATCTCTCTCTTCATCATCAAAAAGAGTAAAAAGCTCCCCCTATCAATCATCAAAATCTCAAGACGAGCACATTAGTTCCACATTATCCAAAACATAAGTGAAAAACATAACCAACAATCATATCAAATCCACATAATCCAAAACAGACACATAATCCAAAAGTATAACAAACATTCATATAATCTAAATAGAAAATAAAAGAACATAAAGCAGTAAATGTTGGTGTGTCCAAATACAGGCATAAGAGACTACTAAAGTAGTGAAGATGGTGGAGATAGAGGTAGAAACGGATATGAAATGCCAAAGTGCTCAAAGAGAAGGCACTATCAATGAAGAAGCTATTGATGCTGTTGTGAGATACGCTGGTGCTTCATAAGAATATGCTGCTGAAAACTAGTCTGCTGCATAGAAAGTGTCTTTGCTTCTTCCATAAGTTGCTGAAAAGTAATCTCATCAGAGGCAAAAGGCTCTTGAGGTGGTAAAGCAGATGCACATGCATCAGGAGCAGAGGCAGACACTGGAGGGACTCGACGTCTACGCTAGCCTTGAAATGAAAGCAAAAAATTAGGAAGTTGATTAACAGAAACCACATCATTAAGTGGCCAATCATCACTTGGAGCAAGAAAAGTGCACTTATTGTCAGTGAATTTTACCCAAGCTCCATTACGCTATTCAAATCCTAAGGTACATACAGTTTCATCCCCGATACTCTTAGAAGGTTTACAAGATGGTTAATTGATAGGTACCCTAAAATGTTGAAGGATTCGGGTGATAAAATGATCATATGGAAGATAACGGGTAATCAATTTAAGTATAGAAAACAAGGTTCAGATAATGCTGTACCCCAAGTTAATGGGACAATGTCTAAGGATGGAATCAATCAAAGCAACATCTATGTGGGAAACCTCATCCAAATACCCTGACCTAGGAAGCAAAATGTTCTGAATAAAACAAAGTAAGATATGAGTTTGGAGACATAGACATTGAGTGCGGAAATGGATGTTACAAATTTCATCAGAAAGATCAATATGTCAGTATATATTTCTAACAGTGTTAACATGAACATAATGACCAATATCTGGAGATTTCCTAGTAGAAAATATTTCTAGGCCAAAATCGGAGTTTCCTAGGATAGAATTTAATTCTAAAACATCAAAATCAATCAAAACTCCTCCAACATTGGTGATTACTTGATTCTTTTTCTCCTCAGAAATATCCATATTCAAGTAAAATCCTTTCACCAAGCTGGGATATACATTCTCCTGAATCACAAGAGCATTAATCCAACCAACTTCTTCTAGCAATTGAAACAAATTTTGATTACTAATACTGAGATTATGAAGTCATTTCGATAATACAAAAAATGTAGCGATTAACTCACAGGTCATGAAATTTTGGCGAAATTACTTGACTAAATGCTTGTTTTGAAAATGCTTTACTTGAGTTTGAATACCCAAGAAAGATGCCAATATTAAATTTTGGATCAAATTTACTAAGATTATCTTTTGTGTTCAAAATAAAACATTTGCATCCAAAAATTTTGAAATAATCAATGTTGGGTTTTATATCTTTCCAAAGCTCGTATGCAGTTTTATTGAGATGAGATTTAATCAACACCCAATTTAAAACACAACAAGCAATGTTGATGGCTTTGGCCTAAAAATATTTTAGTGAAGCATTCTCATTCAACATGGTCCTAGCCATTTCTTCAATAGATCTATTTTTTCTCTCAACAACTCCATTTTGTTGTAGAGTCCTATGTGATAAATATAGATGTTCAATGCCAAAATCATTCCAAAATTTCTCAAATGCATGATTTTCAAATTCTCCACCATGATCACTCTTAATGCATGCAATATCATACCATTTTTCATTTTGATTTTTCTTACAAAATACTTTAAAAGCATCAAGAGCATCATCCTCATTAGCTAAGAATAATACCCATAAGTATCTTGAAAAATCATCAGCAATTATAAAAGCATAATACTTGCCACTTAGGCTAGCATATCTTGAAGTACTAAATAAGTCTATATGAAGTAGTTGAAGAGGTTTTGAAGTAAAAATATGATTTTTTATTTTAAACGAGGTTTTGATTTGTTTACCAAATTGGCATGCTTCACAAATTTTATCTTTTTGGAAACCGATTTTTAAAAGACCTTTAACTAAATCGTTTTTGGAAATCTTTGAAATTAAATCCATGCTTGCATGTCCTAATCTTCTATGCCATAGCCAACCATCATCATACAATGCCGTAAAACATTTATCATGAGTAGATGCACAGTCTATGTCAATTGTATAAACATTACCACATCTATGTCCAACAAATAAAATCTTGTCATCACATGCATTCTCAATAGCACATCTAGATTTATCAAAAACAACTTTATAACCTTTGTCACACAATTGACTAATACTAGTCAAGTTGTGTTTCAAATTTTCAACCAAACATACATTTTTAATTAGGATTGACGAAACATTGCCGACATTACCAATTCCGAGAATCTTTCCCTTTGAATCGTCTTCGAAGGAAACATGTCCACCATTTTCGATTTTGGTGAAACTTGAAAATCATGCATAATCATATGCCTTGAACAACTACTGTCCAAGTATCATTTATTTTTCTTCTTCTTCAAGTCCTGTAGAAAAAATCTCAGGTCCTAAGTACGTAAAACGTTTTAGGTCCTTGAGTGTTAGCAATGGTTCATTTTGGAACCCAAATACATTTTACTCCATAATATGCATTTCCTTTAACTAGGCATCCAAGCTTCATGTGACCATTTTGATTACAATAATGACATACAACTTGATTGTTAATAGATGTACTCTTCACAAAGTAGTTCTTATAATACTTTTGTTTCAAATTAGGCTTATAGCCAAGTCCTCCTTTATCAAACACATATTTTTGTGAATTAAACAAGTTATCCAATATTTTTTGCTCATTTGTAAATTTTAAGACAATATCATTAATTTCAATATTGTTTTTCTTGAGTATTTCATTTTTCTTTTTTAAATCATCTACATGTGGCTCTAGATGCTCATGTGAAGTGTTTGGTTTCTCATTTATAATGCAACTCTAATATGCGAAGTTTTATTTTCTAATTCTAAGCACGCAATGTTCGCACTTAGAGGTTCATTTTAATTTGTGAGCTCTACAATTTTCTTTTTAAGACATACATTATGTTTACCAATTCTTATCCAATCATCATGCAATTCTTTAAAAGCATCATACATCTAATCATAGTAGAAAGATCATTTACCTCATCAAGTTCATCATCATCTCTTGGTGCCATAAGTGCTAGGTTTGACACTTCTTGTGAATCTTCTTCGTCACTCGATTCTTCATCGCTATCGTCCCAAGTAGCTATCATGGCTTTCTTCTTGTGCTTGTTGAGAAGTGGGCACTCCAATCTTATATGGTCAGGCTTCTTGCATTCACAGCATATAATTACTTCCTTCTTCTCCTTTTGGTTTGTTATGAAAAATTTTAATATACTCGCAAGCGCACGAATTTTGAAATAGAGTAGTGGTAATGGGGTCGAACCCAGAGGGATTGTTATAAATTGAAAAGTCTAATTTAAATCTAACATTAATATTAATCCTAGCCTAGTTGGGTAAATTGAGTTTTTAAGAAAAGTAAACTAATTAAACTAAGAAAACAATTAAAGCAAATGAGAATTCAATAAGACAAAAATTACCAAGGTTTCAAAATCCACCACTATTCAACTAGTAATTATCTAATTATTAATTAATTTCCAAATTTAGAGTGACAACTCTAAATTAATCTATGTCATCTCATGGATATAAAAATTAAGTCCAAATAAAAATAATTTTGTGTAGGTTCTTTTTCTGCTTAATACTATGACATCTAAGAATCTCATGTAAACATATTAAATAATAAAGAGTCAAAGTTTTCCTAAGCACTATATGTAAATAATTTAATAAAAGACACAAAATCAAAGATAATCATATATAAACTTTATAGATCCAAGCATAAATTTAGTCAAATATTAATCTTAACAATCAATAATGCATGACAGAATCGATAAAAAGATTTAATAACATCCAACTAATCATGTAAAATAAAAACCATAAACATTAAAGTACATACATAGGGAATTAATTAAATAAAGAGATAATTATTTCATTGAATAGGTTTTCATCTTTAACCTCAGTATAAGAAAATTAGCTAGACATACTTAAATTAGGAGCAACAAATAGAATAAAACCACCCATAGAATTATTGGACTATTACTGCCCTTCCTTTTCCTCTCTCTGTCTTGCGGCTCCTCCTCTTTTCGTGGTCGTGAGTTGCCTTTAATTGCAACTGACTTGCTTAATCCTTATTGGATTCGAATTGCATTAATTCTTCACAACCTATCACAAGTCAACACCATCCATCGACTTAACAAAGCCCACTCACCAAGCCCTCTTTAATGTATTTCTTTATTAATTTTGAAAGCTAGCCACACGTTTGACCTCCAAAGCAAAAGGCCAATTAATGATTTCTTCCTTTAATGCCCAGTACATGCATTCCAACTTGCTAAATAAAATCTTTCTTTAACTATCTTAAGCTTATGCGGAAGCTTTGGAACATAATCTTTAATTCTTTAATTCTTTCCTCTTATGGATCTTTCATCACTTTTTGTTTCCCAATCTTCAATTACTTTCATGTTCAATGAAATAATTTAATTAATTAAAAATAAACAAATAATAACTAGCAATTATACAATTAAGGGTAAAATATGTATATATTATATGCTCATCATGGTCCTTGAGATTTCTAAATTTTCTTCGCTTACTGATTTTCTTGAAAAAGTTTCTAAACCTCCTCGGTAGCATAGTCATCTCCTCATCATCCGGTTCACTTTCCTCATCACTCTCATATTTTGAGACTTTGAGAGTAATGGTTTTCTTCTTCTCCTCATTGTCTTTATCCCCTGCCAAGTCTTCCTCATAAGAAATAAGAGAGCCAATTAAATTATCAATAAGTAAGGTATTTAAATCTTTGGCTTCTTCAATGGCAGTCCTCTTAGGTCTCTATTCTTTTGGTAGTAATCTAATAATTTTCTTAACTTTCTCACTATTCAAAAAAGGTTTTCCTAGGGCTTCTAGGGTGTATCTACTCATTTTGTTCCATTTGGAAAAATTCATATTGACGAGGGTATCTACTATTTTTATACTCTTAAATTTGATTTTTCCCTTCATAGACAACTCAAGTTTGTTCCATATTTTTTAAGCACTATCACAACTAGATACTCTATAGAATTCTTTCTTATCAAGAGGACAAAACAAGGCATCAATGCCTTGGAGTTGAAAGATATCTTTTTCTTTTCTAACTCACTCCATTGACTCGAAGGTTTTGGAAAATCATCTCCTACTTCATTTTTAGTCATAGGCATGAATGAACCATCACAAACAACTTCCTAAAGTTCATAATCTAAAGCTTGTAAATAAATTCTCATCCTAGTTTTCTAATATGGTAGTCATTACCGTTAAAAGATGATGGTCTAGTTATGGACTGTCTTTCACTAAAGGTTGAATCATTTTGGGTTGCTATGAATCTTTTACTCTAGACGGTTAAATCTACTCAAGAGAACTTTTCTCTGATACCAAATGAAATACTAACTAGGCAACCCAAGAGGGGGGATGAATTCCGATTTCAAAAACTTAAATTAAATAAATCACACAACAATTCAATCTATTGCCTGAATGAAATAAAAAACAATAAATTTAATAAAGCACAATAATAAAAGAGTAAGGGAAGAGAAAGCAATGATTTTTACGTGGTTTGGCAATCCTTGCCTACATCCATGCCTCTAAGCCAACCAAGCTTGAGAATTGCTCTATCCAAGCTTCCCAAGACTTCAAATGCTCACAATTGACTTCCAAGGTGTCAATGAAAGTTTACAACAAGAGATTTTCGCCAATCTCTTCACCAAAGTGTATCCCAACGCTTACAACCTCTCAATTTGATTTTACAAAAAGGATTACAAAAATTTCCTTCACACAATGTGTTTGAATACTAATGAAAGTCCAATATGTGTGAATGAGTAAGATGAAAACACAAAGTTTATGATTTAGATTTGCAAAGAAATGCTCAATAATAATAATGGTTGCATCACGCTCATTTAATTTGATTGAGTTAATTTATAGTTGAAGAAAAAAACTGGCTGTTATTAACTTTCTGGTAATAATCGGCTTGCTGCTTTGTGAATCCGACTTGCCGCTTTATATTATTGTTATGTTAAAAATTTTGAATTCTTGCACATCCAGTTTGTCACTTTCTGAATCCGGTTAGCTGCTTTGCTACAGTGAAAATTCTATTTTTTAAAATTATAGTTTTACCCCTAACCTTTATAAAAAGAATTTCAAAATTTTGAAACAATACTTGTCATTATCAAAACTTGCTGAAATTATGATAAAGCCTAAATTTATAAAAATTATAGTATGGCCCAAAATGTTTAAAATGCTTACAAATAAGTCCAAATTCAGATTTCAAAACAATACTTATTAAAATCAAAGATGACCAAACTTTTTCATTTTAGTCCACATCTTGAAAAATAACTAATTTCATAAAATCATTTTCTTGTTATAAAAGCATAATGTGTAATTTTTTGTTTATCTAAAACATGTGGTTTGTTATCATCAAAATCAACATTTTATAGCCATATAGGCTAATAGAATTTAATGTAGCTTAGAGTTTCTTAAATGTTAAGTTAAAATTAAGTATGTCATCAATTAGCCTTGAATTTACAAACTTGAAATTGAAAAAAAAAAAAAAAGCTTACATATTAAACCTCTATTTTTAATGATTAAATTCCATGAGTGTTTTTTGTTTTTTCCTGGATTCCCTATAAACTTGATCTCTAATCTATTGTAAGTACTACGTCATAATATTTTACCAAAAACATGTCATGATAGAGTGATGTCTCATCACGGTTTTATTGCTGCAAGTGCATTATTTTCTTTGTACTAAAATGAATCTTTGATGTATTTATTAAGTTTAGAGGAGCAATCTTAATTAATTTTGATGATTTATACGTGATTTCATTTCACTTTTAATAATTCATGTGTAGGAAATATGGATTCGTGGCTTTGCTTGTATTTATGGTTTGCGCAAGTTCATTTAGGATAAATTAGCTTCGGGGATAAACACTTATACTTCATCCTTTCTTTCGGACGGGACTCGCTTTTCTTCTATCCATCTTTTTAAATTTCTATTTTTGTGGTAGTAATTTTATGTTTTGTATTGGTAGGGAAACTATGTGCTGAAATTTTGTCAAAACTTGTTGATATGCATTAATCACTTTGTTGCATGGCACAAGCGTGTAAGCTCATAGCTAAAATTGATGTCATTATAGCTTGTTTTCATAATTCAATGTAATTTGAAGTACATTGTAAAATGTTGAATTTCATTTATCTCCAGTAAGTGCTAATGCATGATGTCTATCATGTATTTTTTTATAATTATTTTGTTTAACTTATATGTGTTGTAATATATAACTTAATTATAGTGTAAAAATAATGACAATGTAAAAACTTTTTTTTTATTACAACTAATACTAACACTTTATCATTATGTAATTTTTTATAATTATTTTGTTTAAATTATTTATGATATGTATGTGTAACTATTAATTAAACAATTATTTTTTAACTATGACTTAAATATTTAGTAAAAATTGTTTGTGAAAATAGTACAACCTAGATTTGATTAAAAAAAGAAATAGCAACAAATAATCAAACATTCAAGTGATTGGCGACAACAGCTCTAGAGCAACAACTTTTTACATTGAATACCCCACAATATGCCATAGAATTACCGTCACAATAGATATAGAAACTATGTAAATATAGTCCACAAATCAAACTTAGATAGTTCAATAATTGTATACATAATTGCCATAGAACATGAGTATTGCACTTGATAAACAAGCCAAAGTGGAAGATGAATGACTTTCCAACCAAATAGAATGCGAATCATTTAAAACAACAAGCTCAATATAGCAAGAAATAGCAAACATCTCAGCAAAGAAATTTGTCTTATGTCCAAGAGCTACAACCATACAGTGTTAGAAAGCACCAATACATCAACTTATCGGTACTATACGAAGAGGTGCAAAGGGAAATATGTATGGAGATGTGTGACAGGAAATATATATATATATATACAAAAGTAACCAAAAAGCTTTTGAGCTTTCGATTATTAGCCCATCAAATTTATTCTATCATAGTCAACCACACAATTGAAATTCTAGTTATGCAACCCAAGGAGGGGGTAAATTGGGTTTTTAAAAATTATTAAATTCTAAAATAAAAAATAAAAATATAAAACGAATTTAAAGCAATGACAAATAAATCATTTACAATATAAAAAGATAAGGGAAGAGAGATTCAAACACTAAGATTTTTACGTAGTTCGGCCAACCTGGCTTACGTCCATGCCTTCAAGCTCATCGAGCTTGAAGATTATACTAAACAAGCCTCCAAGGCTTCAAATGCTTACAATTGACTTTTAAGGTATCAATAAACTTTTACAGCAAGAGATTATCCTCAATCTCTTAATCCAAGTGTATCCCAACCCTTATAATCACTCAAGACAAAAATTACAAATTTGATTTTCTCTCATACAATATCTAAGATCACAAATCAATACCTAATATGTGAATAAATGAAGCAAGAATATATTTAAAACTCTATGAAGGTTGTTTTCTCAATTATATGCTCAAAGATGGTGTTGTGATCGACCTTTATTTGAATTTGAATAAGCTTATTTATAGTTGGGGCTGAAAAATAGCCGTTACTGATTGTCTGCCCGCAAACGGATCACCGTTAGCTGTTAATCGATTAACCGTTTGGACTGGTCAAAATTACCGTTGAGCTAATTTTCAAATAAACGGTTGACTGTTTGACACTAACCTTTCAACGTTAAAATCCAGAGACCTATAAAATAAATTTTTGCTAATCGTTCTTGCTAAACGGTTAAAGATTAGCATGGAATGACATTCTGGAAATTATCGGTTAGCCGTTTGACGTTAACAGTTCATTGATTATTTTCATTAACCTGCAAAACAAAAAGACTTATCCTTTTTTTGTTAAACGGTAAGAGATTAGCATAAAATTACATTCTGAAAATTACCGACTAACTTTTTATTACAAAATATTTGCCATTTAATTCCAGTAGCTTGCCTTGCTCGTTTTTGCTGATCAGTTGAAGCTTAAAAACTAACCCTTTCTAGCATTTATCGGTTATCCGTTAAAATTAACGGTTCACCATTTTCTTCCAAAATTAAATATTTTAACAGAATTTTGCTTGGAATATTTTTTCGGTTTATTCAAATTTCATAAATACATTTAGAAAAATATACTATGGCCCAGAATTTTGCTACAGTAATACTATTCACAAAATTATAATTTTATCCTAAAATTTTTTATAATTATATTATGACCTAAAACGTCATAAAACTTTACAAAAAGGTTAAATTCCAGAATTTCTAAATAATATGTAATTCCCAAAAATTTTTGAAATTATAATATGGCCCAAACTATGGTAAACCTTTTCAAATAAGTCATTTTCAAGTTTTAACAAAATCATCATAAAATTTTATAATTCTCAAAACCTTTCACTTAGACCCTTAATCTTTTATAAGTTACAAGATAGGACAAAAGGTTCAAAACTTGGCAAATAAGTCCAACTCTGAAATTTAAAACATTTTCATTTTGATCCAAATTTCTCAAATTCACAAAATATTTTATCTTGTAAATATGAAACCTTTTAGTTTGTGAAAAGTAATTATTTACTAAACAAAATATTGAGCTTCTCAAATGCTAAACCAAGCATAAAATAAATCATACCGGCTTTACAAGAAATTATCACAATAATTTTTCTGTTGAGCTCTAAACTTTATTCTTAATTTCGTCGTTGTCTGTTGAGTGTGTTGAACTTGATTTCACTTGATTCACTTGCATAAAATTATCCGTAAAAAACTAGTGAACTTGTGAAATACAAAATTTATTAAAACACTTAATACATATGTTTGTTATCATCAAAATTATAATATGTGTAGCCCTTTAGGCTAACAATCCCCCCTTTTTGATGATGACAAACATCTCATGTATTTTGACCTATATGCTCCCTCTTAATACATGGCATACATAATTAAACATATAAATCAAATTTAAGATAGAACTCCCCCTGAAAATATAGTTTACAGCAATTTGTAAACTCCCCCTTAATCTTTTCAAAACCATGCATAAATGACTTCAAAAATATATTACCTGTCTCCGAATTCAAAATACATGACTTCTCCCCCTTCATCATCAAAATTAGTATAAAGCAATGTTTACACTAAGAATAACAGGAGATACAATCAAGAAATATAAAAATTTAGCAGCCAATTAACCAAAGATGCACAACATTTCAAGAATTCATAACATATCATCCAAATACAAAGCATCCAAACATCTCATAACAATCATCTGCAATCCATACTTAAAACACAAATGCAAATGAAAAATATAATGCAGAGTGACAAATGATGGAAAAATAAAAACAAAGTGCTATGGAGATGGTGGATGTGATGAAGATGATGGTGGTGGAAACCCAAGAGCTACAAAAAACTGTTGTTGGCCATCAAAAATCTGCTGCTGTTGAGTAAAGAGCCGATATTGGTGATCAAATAATTGCTGCTGCTGCTCAAAGATTCGTTGTTGCTCCGAAATGGATTGAATTTGAAAGGCCTCAAGCTGAGATTGAAGTTGGCTCTGCTGTGCAGAAAGAGAATCCATTTTAGCCAACATCAGCTGCATTGGATACTCAGGGGCAGCTAAAGAGGATTGAGAATGACCCGCAGAAGGTGGATAATGAGAGCGCTGTGGGACACTAAGATCAAGGAGCTGTTCTAGTGGAAGAACATCTTTAAAGAAACGATGATCTGTAGGAGCAAGTTTAGTAACCTTAGATGTGTGTCTCTGGTCTTTAGACCATTTATTTTCCACCCATATAAATCCCAAATTAGTGATGGCTTCATCTCCTAATTCACTTGTGCTTAAATAGGTTGGTTCGGTAATGGGTACTTTGAAATATATGAGGATGCGGGTAATAATACTACCATAAGGGAGGGATCTTTTGGCTATATAAGATGCGCTAAGCATATGATGAAGTATAATATAACCAACATTGAGCTTCTTACCCTCTAAAATACAATCCAACAAGGCCACATCCAATCGGTTAACTTCATCCCTATGACCATACCTAGGAGTAATAACATGATGAAGAACATAATGAAGGATTCTAGTTTGAAGAGGTAAGCCTTGAGATTTCAAAGGTGATCGACAAAACTCGGAAGACAAGTCATGTCGTCGACAAATTGTCCGAACATCATTTTCAAGGGAAAACCATGGATAATCTATTTTGGTTCTAGCACTGTATAGCTCCAATCCATTATTTGGAGTTCCAAGAATATGATTCAACTCCGCAACATCCAACACTTGTAACAATTTTATCCAAGGTTTCTCGGCATGAAGTTGTCAAGAAATTGTTTCGAAGTGTGAGATGCCGAAAATGGGTTGACAAGAACTCCGTATTATCTCCACAATCTTCCTTGCGTCTCTTGGCCATTTGTTTGCTCTTGGATTTGTTACCACCCGCCATTGTTGAAACAAAACCAAGCCCAAATATGCAATTTCGGGTTGCCAAAAAATTAAGTGAAATGGATGTGTTTGAGCCAAGAAAATTAATGTTAGAGATGATTAAAGGCTAGAAATGAAGTTAATTAAGTCAAAATAAGTTGAAGAAAACCAAAAATTGTAGAGAGAGAATCGGTCAAGCTAGGTCTTTGAGATTTTGGATTTTTGTGAAGAGGTGATGAAATGATGTTTGGAGAATGAAAATTGAAGGAGTAATGGATGAATAATGGGTTGGATGATTAATTTTAATAAGAAAATAAGTGAAAGATGAAGAAATTGGAGAGAAAAATAGAGAGTTACTGTTCACACGTGGATGATGATGATGAAATGATGAAGAACAAGTGAAGAAATGATGATTGACAGGTGTTTAATGAAAGTAAAATGCATGGGTATTGGTTTGAATCATTGATTTTGACATGAAAATGGTTGAGAAATGAAGAGAATTTGAATGGAAATAGAGGAGAGTGTTCATGGTTTTGGTGAGAGAAAGAAGAAAGAGAAATAAAGAACAAAAGGGTTCCAAACCCGCAACCAAGCGGCTAGCCCCTTGCTCTCGGGTTTGTGGGCAGATTCCAAGCGGCTAGCAGGCGGTTAGCCACCTGATTGCTGTCCAGCTGCACTTTCTTTGCTTTCCGGCCATTTTTGATCAATCCCGTCATCATTTCTTGATTCTAAAATATCCAAGAGCCATTTTAATGCATGAATTATGATTTTAAACATTTAAAAGATGATTAATTCAAACAAATAATTCATCCATCAAGCATATATTATGAAGCACATAAGCATTCAAAAATGAATAAATCAAACACCTTACATATCTATCATGCTCAAACATTTCATAAACATCAACAATCACCAAGCAAACAATTTTAATAGATTCAATAACATAATTAGAGATGTTAATGCGAAAATTTCATCATCCCAAGTTCATGCTGAAATTTTGAAAATTGTTCTTTGCAAAGAGATTTTGTAAAAATATCGGCAAGTTATTTTTCAGTATAGATAAATTCTAATGCAATATCACCCTTTTTGTACATGATCTCTTAAGAAATGATGTCTAATCTCTATATGCTCGGTTCTAGAATGCTGAATGGGATTCTTTGATATATTAATAGCACTAGTATTATCACATTTGATGGGAATTTGTTCAAGATTAATGTCATAGTCTCTAATTGTTTGTTTCATCCAAAGAGCTTGTGCACAACAACTACCTGCAGCAATATATTCCGCTTCAGTGCTTGAGAGTGCAACCGAGTTTTGTTTCTTACTAAACCATAAAACTAGAGAATGACCTAAGAAATGGCAAGTCCCACTAGTACTTTTCCTATTGACCTTATAACCAGCAAAATCGGCATTCGAATAACAAGTTAAATTTATATAAGTTCCTCTAGGATACCGAAGGCCAAGATCTATAGTTCCACTTAAATAATGAAAAACTCTTTTAACAGCAAGCAAATGAGATTCCTTGGGACATGATTGAAATCTTGCACATAAACATACACTAAACCTGATATCGGGTCTACTTACGGTTAAGTAAAGTAAAAAGCCGACCATACCTTGATATTTTTTAATATCAACTTCTTTATCTTTTTCATCTTTGTCAAGCTTGGTTGTTGTGCTCATTGAAGTGCTCTTGGTGTTTGAGTCATCAATTCCAAACCTCTTGAGCAAATCTTTAATATATTTAGCTTGGTTGATGAAGATTCCCTCATTGTTTTGTTTGATTTGAAGTCCAAAGAAATGCTTCAATTCTCCCATCATGCTTATTTCAAATTCCTTACTCATACAAGATGAAAACTCCTTGCATAAAGACTCATTAGTAGAACCAAAAATAATATCATCAACATAAATTTGAACAACAAATATGTCTTGATTTTTATGCTTAACAAAGAGTGTAGTGTTCGCTTTTTCCATTGAAAAACTGTTATCCAACAAGAAATTTTTAAGCCTATTATACCATGCTCTAGGTGCTTGTTTCAATCCATACAATGCTTTTGATAACTTATAAACATGATCTGGAAATTTTTTATTTTCAAAACCAGGGGGTTGTTTCACATAAACTTCCTCCATAATATAACCATTTAGAAAAGCACTTTTAACATCCATTTGAAATAAAATGAAATCTTTATAACATGAATATGGTAACAACATTCTAATGGATTCTAATCTAGCTAAAGGTGCAAATGTTTCATCAAAATCAATTCATTCTTCTTGGTTGCATCCTTGAGCCACTAATCTAGCTGTATTCCTTACAACCACACCGGATTCATCTATCTTATTCTAAATATCCATTTAGTACCTATGATGGATTGATGTTCCAGTTTAGGAACTAATTCCCACACATTATTTCCCTCAAATTGATTTAACTCCTCTTGCATTGCCATAATCCAATATTCATCATTTTCTGCATCTGCAAAGGATTTTGGTTCAATTTGAGAAATAAATGTAGCATGCTCACACGTGTTCCTAAGTGATGATCTAGTTGTAACACTTCTAGATGGATCTCCTAAAATAGCATCCTTAGGGTGAGAAGAAACATACCTCTACTCCTTGGGGAGTGTTTGAGAAAAACCTTTATTTTGCTCTGCATTTGCTTTTTCATGTTGCTCCTCTTGATTTTCTGCATTCTTTTGGTTGTCCTTTGATGAATCTTCTTGTATATTTTCATCTACATCATCACCAACAACAACTTTCTCCATAGAGGAAGGGTTAGACTCTTCAAATGTAACATGCATAGATTCTTCCACAATTAAAGTTCTTTGGTTATAAACTCTATAAGCTTTACTTGAGTTTGAATACCCGAGAAAGATACCAACATCAGATTTTGGATCAAATTTTCCAAGATTATCTTTTGTGTTCAAAATAAAACATTTGCATCAAAAAATTTTGAAATAACCAATATTGAGTTTTCTATATTTCCAAAGCTCATAAGGAGTTTTATTGAGATGAGATCTAATCAACACCCGATTTAAAACATAACAAGCAGTGTTGACGGCTTCGGCCCAAAAATACTTAGGTAACTCATTTTCATTAATCATGGTCCTAGCCATTTCTTAAATAGATCGATTCTTTCTCTCAACAACTCCATTTGTTGTGGAGTTCTAGGTGATGAAAATTGATGCTCAATGCCAAAATCATTACAAAAAGTCTCAAATGCATGATTTTCCAATTCTCTACCATGATCACTTCTAATACAAGAAATAGAATAACCTTTTTCATTTTGAACCTTTTTACAGAAAACTCTAAATTCATCAAAAGCATCATCCTTATTAGTTAAGAACAATACCCATGTGTATCTAGAATAATCGTCCACAATTACAAATGCATAATACTTGCCATTCAAGCTAGCATATCTAGATGGTCCAAACAAATCCATGTGAAGTAATTGAAGTGGTTTTGAAGTAGAGACATGATTCTTGTTTTTTAAAGAAGTTTTGATTTGTTTTCCAAATTGACAAACTTCATAAATTCTATCCTTTTGAAAACTGATTTTTGGAAGTCCTTTAACCAAATTATTTTTTAAAATTAATTTGGTATAAACATTAACACATCTATTTCCGACAAACAAAACGTTTTCCATCACATGCATTTTCAATAACACATTTAGTTTTATCAAAAACCACTTTATAACCCTTATCACATAATTGACTAATGCTAAGTAAATTGTGTTTCAAGTTTTCAACTAAACCCACATTTTTAATAAGAGTAAAGGATACATTACTGACATTGCCAATACCAATGATCTTTCCTTTTGAATTATCTCCAAAGGATACATCTCTACCATTTTCAATCTTGGTAAAACTTGAAAACTAAGAATAATTTCCAGTCATGTGTCTTGAACAACCGCTGTCCAAGTACCATTTATTCTTCTTCTTCTTTAAGCCCTGCAGAGAAAATTTCAAGTTTTAGGTACCCAAATCTTTTTGGGTCCTTGAGTGTTAGCAATGGTTCCTTTTGGAACCCAAACAAATTTCACACCATAATATGCATTTCTTTTCACAAGACATTTATTTTTCATGTGACCATTTCCATTGCAATAATAACAATCTTATGATCACTTATGGAAGTAACTTTAACAAAATAATTCTTATAATACTTTTGCTTCAAGTTAGGCTTATACCTAAGTCCTCCTTTATCAAATACATATTTTTTAGAGTTAAGAAAATTATCCAACATCTTTTGCCCATTTGTGAATTTTATCACAATTTCATTTAGCTCATTATTCTTCTTCTTAAGTACTTCATTCTCTTTTATCAATTCTTGTGATTTTTCATGCTCATATGAGGTATTAGGTTTCTCATTTGATAATGCAACTCTATCACGCAATGTTTTATTCTCTAGTTCTAAGCATGTAATCTTTGCACTTAATAATTCATTTTCATTTTTGAGCTCTACCATTTTCTTTTTAAGACATACATTCTTTTTACCAATTTTCATCAACTCATCATGCAATTCTTTAAAGGCATCATGTAATTCATCATAAGTAGGAAGATCATTTACCTTATCTAATTCATCATTCGATTCATCTCCAATTGCCATGAGAGCTAGATTTGTCATTTCTTGATGCTCTTTATTACGCTCGTTTCTTCATCACTATCATCCCATGTGGCCACCATTGCTTTCTTCTTAAACTTGTTGAGAAGAGGGCATTCCGATCTTATATGGCCAGGCTTCTTGTGCTCATAGCATTTGATTACTTCCTTCTTCTCCTTTTGGTTCTTGAAGTCTTTAAATTTTCTTTGCTCACCGGTTTTCTTGAAAAATTTTCTGAACCTCTTTACTAGCATACCCAACTCCTCATTATACGACTCATTTTCCCCATCATTCTTATATTTTATGACTTTGAGAGCAATATTTTTCTTCAACTCCTCATTACCTCTTTCGGCTGCCAAATCTTCCTCATAAGAAATAAGAGAACAGATTAGATCATCAATAGGTAAGACATTTAAATCTTTGGCTTCCTCAATGGTAGTTCTTTTTGGTCTCCATTCCTTAAGGTAGCGATTTAATGATTTTCTTAACTTTCTCGCTATTTGAAAAGGTCTTTCCGAGGGCTCCTAGAGTGTTCACTATGTCCGTAAATCTAGTATACATAGAATATACACTCTCATTTTGTTCCATTTGAAACAGTTCATATTGTCGAGTGTACCTACTAATTTTAGACTCTTTCACTTGATTCGTGCCTTCATAAACAACTTCGAGTTTGTGCCAAATTTTATAAGCGCTTTCATAACTAGATACTCTATGAAACTCTTTCTTTTCTAATGCACAAAATAAGGCATTCATAGCTTTGGAATTTAGAGAAGCTTTTTTCTTTTTCAATTCATTCCATTCCCGTCAAGGTTTTGGAATATCTTCCCCAACTTCATTTTTAGTCAAAGGCATAAATAGACAATCACATACAACTTCTCAAATTTCATAATCTAGGGCTTGTAAATAAATTCTCATCATAGTTTTCCAATATGGGTAGTCATTTCCGTCAAAGAACGGTGGTCTAGTTGTGGACTGTCCTTCCCTAAAGGTTGAGTCACTTTGGGTTGCCATGGATCTTTTACTCTAGACGGTTAAGTCCTAATAAGAGAACCAAGCTCTGATACCAAATGAAATGCAAGTTATGTAACCCAAGAGGGGGGTGAATTGGGTTTTTAAAGAAAAAGCTAAACAAATTGTACAACGATTCAATCTAACACCTTAATGAACGCAAAAACAATAAATTTTATAACAATCAAATCAAATACAATAAATTAGACAATACTTAAAAATAAAAGAGTAAGGGAAGAGAACGCAAACACAATAATTTTTACGTGGTTCGGCAATCCGCGCCTACATCTACGCCTCCAAGCCAACCAAGCTCGAGGATTTCACTATCCAAACCTCCCAAGACTTTAAGTTCTTTACAATTGACTTCAAGGTGTCAATGAACCTTTACAATCAAGAGATTATCACTCCAATCTCTTCACCCCAAGTGTTTCTCTCACTTGAACACTCTCAATTTGATGAGAAAAGAAAATTACAACAAGAAACACTTTATAAGAGTGGATTCACAAATAATAGCACAATAATGATTTAATCTTTGATGATTTTGCGAATTGGAAGCTCAATATATGTTATAAGGTCTTATTTATGCTTGCATTAGTCTTTAGAATGAAGTTTGGTTGAGTTTTTATAGTTAGAGCCCGAAAACTAACCGTTATAGGTAAATTCCATGACCAAGCGGTTGCTGTGATTTATCATATTGCTATGAGCGATGATATTCTTTGTTAAATTTGAATTTGCTATAGTAACATTGTTCACAAAATTATAATTTTACCCTAAAACGTTTTATAATTATACTATAACCCAAAACGTCATAAAACTTTACAAAAAGGTTCAATTCTAGAATTTCTAAATAATATGTAATTCCCAAATTTTTTTAAAATTATAATATGGCCCAAACTATGGTAAAAATTTTCAAATAAGTCTTTTTTAAGTTTTAACAAAATCATCATAAAATTTTAAAATTCTCAAAACCTTTCACTTAGAACCTCAATCTTTTATAAGTTACAATATATAGCCCAAAAGGTTCAAAACTTAGCAAATAAGTCCAACTCTGAAATTAAAACTTTTTCATTTTAATCCAAATTTCTCAAATCCACAAAATATTTTATCTTATAAATATAAAACCTTTTAGTTTGTGAAAAGTAATTGTTTACTAAACAAAATATTCAACTTCTTAAATGGTAAACCAAGCATAAAATAAATCATACCAGCTTTACAAGAAATTGTCGCAATAATTTATCCGTTGAGCTCTAAACCCTATTCTTGATTTCGCCGTTGTCCGTTGAGTGTCTTTAACTTGATTTCACTTGATTCACTTGCATAAAATTATCCTTAAAAAACTAGTGAACTTGTGAAATACAAAATTTATTAAAACATTTAATACATATGTTTATTATCATCAAAATTATAATATGTGTAGCCCTTTAACACCAACATCCAATCTCGTGACCTCATTCGAATGACCCTTCCTAGGGGTAATGATATGTTGTAAGATAGAATGAAGAATGCAAACTTGAAGAGGTAACAATTGAGACCGAAAATAGAGAGCACAAATATCATCACTAAGGTCTCGACGCTGACAAATATTACGAACAGCATCATTATGAACAGAGTTGACAAAAGAAAGAGCTTTCCAGGAGGTATAGATTTCATGATCCTAATTTGGTATACTAAGAAAGCTATTAAGGTCCTTATCATGAAAATCAATAAGTGCACCACCAACTTAAGTAACTACCCTATCGAGTCGGGTTACGAAAAATTCTGTGTTATAGTAGAAAACACACACTAGATTAGGATAAACTCGATCATCAAAATCAATGGCAGACTCCCAAGGTCGAAGCATATTTCTAACACTTCTACTACATACAATTAAAATTCTTTAAAAGCATCATGTAATTCATCATGTGTAGGAAGTTCACTTACATCATTAAGTTCATCACATGATTCTTCCTCATAGGCCATGAGAGTTAAATTTGTCATTTCTCGTTGCTCTTTATCATCAGTTGTTTTTTCATCGCCATCATCCCACGTGGCCACCATGGCTTTCTTCTTGAATTTGTTGAGAAATGGGCACTTCGATCTTATATGTTCAAGCTTCTTGCATTCATAGCATATGATTACTCATTTCTTCTCTTTTTGGTTCTTGAGGTTTCTAAATTTTCTTCGCTCACCAGTTTTCTTGAAAAATTTTCTGAACATCCTTGCTAGCATAGCCAACTCTTCATCATATGGCTCACTTTTCCCATCACTCTTATATTTTGTGGCTTAAAGAGCAATGCTTTTCTTTTTCTCCTCATTGCCTATTTCAGCTGCCAAGTCTTTCTCATAAGAAAGAAGAGAACTAATTAAATCATCAATAGGTAAGATATTTAAATATTTGGCTTCCTCAATGGTAGTCCTTTTTTGTCTTTATTCTTTAGGTAACGACCTAATAATTTTCTTAACTTTCTCGCTATTTGAAAAGGTCTTTCCTAGAGCTCCTAGAGTGTTCACTATATCCATAAATCTAGTATACATAGTATATACACTCTCATTTTATTCCATTTGGAACAATTCATATTGTTGAGTGTACCTACTAATTTTAAACTCTTTCACTTGATTCGTGCCTTCATAAACAACTTGAAGTTTGTGTCAAATTTCATTAGCGCTTTTGCAACTAAACACTCTATGAAACTCTTTCTTATCTAGTCCACAAAATAATGCATTCATAGCCCTGGAATTTAGAGAAGCTTTTCTCTTTTCCAATTTATTCTATTCCCGTGAAGGTTTTGGAATATCTTCTCCGACTTCATTTTTAGTCAAAGGCGTAAATGGACCATCACATACAACTTCTCAAATTTCATAATCTAGTGCTTATAAAAAAATGCTCATCCTAGTTTGCCAATACGGGTAGATATTTCCATCAAAGAACAATAGTCTAGTTGTGGATTGTCCTTCTCTCAAGGTTGAGTCATTTTTGGTTGCTATGGATCTTTTAATCTAAACTATTAAGTCCTAATAAAAGAATCTCGCTCTGATGCTAAATGAAATTCTAGTTATCCAACCGAAGAGGGGGGTAAATTGGGTTTCTAAAAATTATTCAATTCTAAAATAAAAAATATAAATATAAAATGAATTTAAAGAAATGACAAATAAATCAACCACAATATAAAAAGATAAGGGAAGAAAGATTCAAACACTAAGATTTTTACGTAGTTCGGCTAGCCTACGTCCATGCCTCCAAGCTCACCGGGCTTGAGAATTTCACTAAGCAAGCCTCCCAGACTTCAAATGCTTACAATTGACATCCAAGTTATCAATAAACTTTTACAATAAGAGATTATCCTCAATCTCTTAACCCAAGTGTATCCCAGCCCTTATAATCACTCAAGACAAAAATTAGAAATTTGATTTTCTCTCAATAATATATAAGATCACAAATCAATGCCCAATGTGTGAATAAATGAAATAAGAATGTATTTAAAGCTCTATGAAGGTTGTTTTCTCGATTGTATGCTCAAAGATGATGTTATAATCAACCTTTGTTTGAATTTTAATAAGCTTATTTATAGTTGGAGCTAAAAAATAACCATTACTGACTATTTGCCTGCAAACAGATCGCTGTTAGCTGTTAATCGGTTAACCATTAGGATTGGTCAAAATTACCGTTGAGCCAATTTTTAAATAAATGGTTGACCGTTTGACACTAATCTTTCACTGTTGAAATCCAGAGACCTGCAAAATAAATTTCTACTAACCGTTCTTGCTAAACGATTAAAGATTAGTATGGAATGACATTCTGGAAATTATCAATTAGTCGTTTGATGTTAACGGCTTGCCGGTTATTTTCAATAACCTACAAAACAGAAAGATTTATCCTTTTCTGTTCAACGGTAAGAGATTAGCACAAAATTTCATTCTGAAAATTATTGGTTAACCGTTTGTTATAAACGGTTTGCCGTTTAATTCCAGTAGCTTGCCTTGTTCATTTTTGCTAACTGGTTGAAGCTCAAGAAATAACCCTTTCTGGAATTTATCAATTAACTGTTAAAATTAATCGCTTGTCGTTTACTTCTAGAATTACACATTTTAACATAATTTTGATCGGAATGTTTTTTTTGGTTTATTCAAATTTTATAAACATATTTAGAAAAATATTTCGGCTTTTAAGAAAGTGGTTATTAATGAAAAGCTCTAACTTTTTAACCAAGAACGTTTAAGGTTTGTTATCATCAAAATTAATATAATGAACATTGTTAAAGTGCAACTTATGCACCAGTTTTGCATTGTTTACTTCTTTTAATATCGATGTTTTGCACTTAACAATAGTGATTTACTTTTGTTTTATTTTGTAGGTGCAATTCTATTGATTGGTGCTAAAATTGAGTTACAAGATGATGTCTGAGGATGATTGTTTTCTTAGAGAAATTATGAGTTTCAGAATAACTTTGTTAATAAGGCGTGGGCGCGTGCTATCAACGAAGGACCTGCAGTTTTTATTTTAACATGTTTTATCTTTTTGGTTATTTTCGTAATTTTGAATTTAATATTTAGATAATATTTTAGATATTAGTATTTTAATTTTGGAAAAACTCTACAAGAGGAAAGGGACTGAAACACAAAGGGAGAAAAGAGGAGAAACAGAAAAAAAAACCCTAGATCTAAATTTTTCTCTTCTATCTATAAAGAACTAAACTTATTATTCTGGTTAAAGGTTAATAAATCTTTGATTCATCATTACTGTGAGATCTTTCTTATGCTTTAATTATTTTATTACTTTTTGGGTATTTGTTTATTCTCTGAATTATGTCATGATTATGTTTGTTAATTAGATAATTGGCCACTATTTAATTATCAACTTAATCTATTGTCAATTAAAAGATTCATCATATGAAGATTTGAATGTTTGTGACAAATAGCATAGCAATGCGTTGCGTTATGAGAATAAACAATCTAATTTAAATGAATCATCGTATGCGTTTGTTGATTAGGATTTGGGTCTCTTTGGTTTTTTAGGCTGTCAATTGATTAAATCTTATGATCGTATCTACGGTTGTCTATTGATTAGGGAAATAACCAATGGCCGTACCTTGGTTATCAACTAGTTATGGAGAGATTGGCTATTAGAGGTCTCAGTAGCTATAACCAATCTATTTATAAATAGTAATGATTTATATTTGGATCAATGAGCAGTAGTCGAATCAAGCTGAGTTAATTCCTTCAACCAGAGCTTTTCCCAATTTTAATTTTCATTCTTGTTATTTTAATTTGATTTTTATTATTGTCAACAGTCCCCCTGTTGTGCATTTTACATTTTAAAAAGATCTAAATAATTACCGATCTCTGTGGACACGACCCTACTCAATCACTATACATAATTTATTTAGAGTAGGTATTTATTTTTTCTGGCTTTGACAACCATCAAACATCCATGTTAACATATATGTTTACATATTGTTGATTTTGATGATAACAAATAAGAATAAGAATGATTAAGTTTTTAAAAGCTCAAATTATTTTTTATACTTTTAAATAAATCATTATTTTCACATTATAAATATTTTATATTTAATGAAAAATTGATGTTATGAAATTGGTTGTTTTTCAAGTTTATGGTTTAATTGAAAGAGTTTTAAACTCTTAGAGAGTTAGCTGAACCAGACTTGAATCAGCAACCACTCTGCATTTAATATGTAGACTTGGAGGTAAATTTTGAATTAAAGTCTGGTCTTATTCATTTATGACCCAAGTTTTATGGTTTTGCAGGTGAAGATCCTCATAAACATCTCAAGGAGTTTCATGTTGTGTGTTCACGTATGAGGCCACAAGGCGTGACTGAAGAGCAGATTAAGCTGCGTGCTTTTCCTTTCTCTTTAGATGGGCTAGCTAAAGACTGGTTGTACTACTTGCCTCCTGGATCGATTACAACGTGGAATGGTTTGAAGAAGCAGTTCCTCGAGAAGTACTTTCCTGCTTCAAGAGCTGCCAACATCATAAAAGACATTTGTGGGATCAGACAACTTCCTAAGGAGACTTTGTATGAGTATTGGAAGCGATTCAAACAATTGTGTGCCAGCTGTCCTTAGCATCAGATTTCTGATCAACTTTTTATTTAATATTTTTATGACGGACTGTCATTGATGGATAAAAGTATGATAGATGCTGCTAGTGGAGGTGTATTGGTGAACAAGACCCCTACTCAAGCAAGGGAGTTGATCTCAAATATGTCTGCCAATGCATGAGTTTGGCGTGACGAGATCCCAGCGAGAAAGGTGAATGAGGTAAATATTTCTTCTATTTATCAACGTTTAGATAAACTTACTTCGCTTGTGGAAAAGTTTGTTGTAGGTAATGTGCAACAGGTGAAGACTTGTGGCATTTGTTCTAATATGGGTCATTTAACCGATATATGTCCTACATTTCCAAAAGAACCCGTTGAACAAGCCAATGCAGTTGGACGATTTCCAGGCATGACTCAGAGAAGGTATGATCCCTATGCACAAACATACAATCCGGGGTGGAGGGATCATCTCAACTCAGCTATGGAGTTAGGCCGTCAGGATTCCCACAACAATATCCACTAAGACAACCAACCCCTTCACAGTCAAACTCCAAGTCAGTTATATCTCTTGAAGAAATTGTTAAATCACTTGCGACTAACTATCAACAATTTCAACAAGCAACCACAACGAGCATTCAGAATTTGGAGAACCAAATGAGTCAATTGGCGACTACAGTGAGCCACCTGGAGTCTCAAGTATCAGGGAGATTGCCTTCACAATCTGAGGTGAATCCAAAATAAAACGCTAGTGCTGTCACCCTTAAAAGTGGGAAGGAGTTGCAAAAGCCTAGTAAGAAAGTGACAAAGCAAGTAAAAGATGAGCTTGAGAAGAATGAATTGATGCCTAAATCTCAAGATGCGCAACCCACCAAAGTGAAACCCCTACCTGTGGTGATACCTCCTCATTTTCCAAGCCGGTTTGCAAAAGCCAAGAAGGAGAAACAAGAGAAAGGCATCCTTGAGACATTTCGCAATGTTGAGGTAAATATTCCTTTATTAGATGCTATAAAACAAATACTTCGATATGCTAAATTCCTTAAGAAACTATGCACCTCTAAGAGAAAATTAAGAGGAGATGAAAGAGTTCACATGGGGGGAGAATGTTTCAGCAGTTCTCCAAAAGAAACTACCTCATAAATGCAAGGATCCAGGTATGCTTATTATCCCTTGCAAAATTGGCAGAGTTGAGAAGGCTATGTTAGATCTAGGAGCTTCTATTAATGTCATGTCTCGTTCTATTTATTCATCTTTGAACGTTGGTCCATTAAAAGAAACTGGCGTAATAATTCAACTAGATGATAGGTGTAATGTATATCCTGATAGGGTATTAGAAGATGTCTTAGTACAAGTTAATGAGTTGGTTTTTCCTGCTGATTTTTATGTACTTGATATGGAAGAGGATAACTCCTCTAATTCTGTCCCAATTTTGCTAAGAAGAACTTTTCTTAAAACTGCTAGGACTAAAATAGATGTACATAAAGGGATTCTCACTATGGAATTTGATGGAGAGGTTATAAAGTTCAATATGAATTATGCCATGAAATATCCTAGTGAGGAACATTCGATATTTTCTGTGGATGTTATTAACCTTATAGTGCAGGAAGTTTTTTATTTGGATGTTGAAGATTCATTGATGACTACTTTAAACAGTAGTTTGGGCCTCAAAGGATTGCAAAAGGATGAAAATGAGTTTGTTTTAAATTCTGTATTGAAAGAGACAATTTATGAATTAAATTCTTTGAGAACTTTAACTCATCATATGTCTTATATTAAATTACCTTCATCTCATACAAAACTTCTTCTATCTATTTTGCAGGCACCGAAAATAGAGCTTAAATCATTGCAAGGTCATTTGAAGTATATATTTCTAGGAGATGGTGAGATACTTCCGGTGATCATTGTTGTGCAAATTTTATTGAACTCGCAAGCGCACGAATCTATTGTAGAATAGATCAATGGTGACGAGTGTCGATCCCACGAGGACGTTGATTTTAATTATGTGTAAAATTAATTTTCTTAAATGGGTGGATGAATTTATGGTGAAAGGAATTTAAAATAGGCTAGAATTCAAATTAAAATGGCGAGAGTAAATTGAAATAGGAACTATTATACTTGAAGCACTTGGGTATCCGAATCTGCATCAACATGCTCCATGGGCTAAATATTCCATATTAATACCAATTAAATCATGAGGGGGGATTCTACACCTCATGAACCACGCTTAAATAAATATGGTGCTAAGAACATCGTGCGAATAATAATAACCTTGTACTAGTGTCTTAGGTTTAACGGGCGGTATTTAGACAAGACTATTATTATTATAAAAAATCAAAACAACCACAAATATTAGAGGCGAAAGTAAATTTACCAAATTAAGCCCATGGAACATGTTGAGACTTTACCTTGACCCAAGCTTAAAAGAAAATTAGCTACTCATTTTTAACTAGGGGTAAAATGGAAATTTATTAAAATACAAAGAAAATACAAGAAGAGAAGGAATTACAAAATCTAAGCTTAGAAATGAATACAGGGATATCAAATTATGGGGGGGAAGCCCCATTTTTATAGGTACATTGATTGAATCATGACCATCGGATTAAAAACAGTTTGGACGCTCAGGATTGCGCCACGTCATCGATCAACGATCAGACCACTATTTGCTAAGTTCACTCGGTTTGACCACTATTTACCTGATAAGTCGATTTTTACCTGATGGCGGTTTTTGCCGGATAACTATTGTCTTGTCTGATACATCGTCTGTATGAATAACCGTATATGTGAGCAGTGACATTGTTCCTTTTATGCTCGTCCTTAGGTTTTCGACCGTCACGAGTTCAAATGTGGCGTCCGTTTCTTTGTCGATCACTCGTTCATTGTGAAACCATTGTGATTTCCCTAAAATACATAAAATACCTAATTAAAATGCAACACACATAATTAAATAACGAAATACTTAAATAAATAAAAGTAGCAATGTTAGTGAGACTTGAAGTGTAAAATGACGATTTTCTCCTTTATAAATATACACTTTCTAACACTCAACAATCATCTCTTCAAAGATTAGTACTTTAAAGGAAGAGTACTTTACAAAAAGGTTATTGGATGGACAATTGATAATATCAAAGGGATAAGTTCGTCCATGTGCATGCATAGAATACTACTAGAGGAAGATGCTAAACCTTCGATTCAAGCTTAACGCTATTTGAATCCACCCATGATAGAAGTAGTGAAGAAAGAAAGTCTAAAACTTCTTTAAGCAGGTATAATCTATCCAATTTCGGATAGCAAATGGGTAAGTCCGGTACAAGTGGTACCGAAGAAAACTGGTATAATAATTATTAAGAATTCTTATAGTGAATTAGTACCCACCCGAGTTCAGAATGGGTGGAGGGTTTGTATTGATTTTAGAAAACGTAATTCACTCACTAGGAAGGATCATTTTCCTATTCCTTTTATTGATCAGATGCTTGAAAGGTTGGCAGGAAAATCTCACTTTTGTTGTCTTGTTGGCTATTCAGGTTTTCATCAGATACCAGTTGCGCCAGAGGATCAGGAGAAGACTACCTTTACATGTCCTTTTGGGACCTTTGCATACCTACGTATGCCATTTAATCTTTGTAACACTCCCGCCACTTTTTAGAGGTGCATGGTTAGTATTTTTTCAGACTATGTAGAGAACATTATAGAGGTATTTATGGATGATTTTATGGTCTATGCTGATTCTTTTGATGATTGTCTCTGTAATCTGAAGAAAGTGCTTGAAAGATGCATTGAAACAAACCTTGTCTTGAATTATGAAAAATGTCATTTTAAGGTAGATCAAAGCACTATTTTGGGTCATGTAGTCTTTGCTAGAGGAATTGAGGTAGATAAAGCTAAGATAGATGTTATTAAATCTTTACCTTATCCTACATGTGTGGGGTAAGTTCGTTCTTTCCTTGGTCACGTAGGTTTCTATTGACGTTTTATCAATGATTTTTTTAAGATAGCTCCGCCTTTATGCAAGCTGCTTCAGAAAGATGTGACATTTGAATTTAATGAAGCATACAAGGTAGCATTTAATAAGCTCAAGGAGTTATTTACTTCAGCTCCAATTATACAGCCACCCGAATGGAGCCTCCCTTTTGAGATAATGTGCGACGCCAGTAACTATGCTGTTGGTGTTGTTCTCAGAAAAAGGGTTGGAAGAGCTACTCATGTGATATATTATGCATCAAGGACACTTGATAGTGCTCAGTACAATTACTCAACAATGGAAAAAGAACTTTTGGCTATTCTTTCTGCTTTAAAAAAATTTTGTTCATATTTATTGGGTACTAAAGTTATTATTTTTTTTTATCATGTAGCTCTCAGAAATTTACTCTCCAAGAAGGAAGCGAAACCGAGACTCATCCACTAGATCCTACTACTTCAAGAGTTCAACTTAAAGATCCGTGACAAGAAAAGAGCAGAAAACTTAGTTGCAAACCACCTTAGTAGATTGACCATAAGTAAAGAATCAACACCTTTGAAGGATAATTTTCATATGAGCATCTCTTTGTAACTCTAGGTATGGATCTTTGGTACGCTGACATTGTCAATTACTTAGTTACAAGAACACTACCTAGTGATCTGACGAGGGCTCAAAAAGATAAGATTAAGAGCGATGCTAAGTACTATGTTTGGGATGACCCTTACTTGTGGAAACATTGCTCTGACTAAGTCATTAGAAGGTGCATATCTGAGTTTGAAATTCCTTTTATTCTTCAATTTTGTCACTCATATGCATGCGGTGGTCATTTTGGTCCCAAAAGGACAACATCTAAGGTGTTAGAATGTGGTTTATTTTGGCCTACTTTATTTCGTGATTCATACATGTTTTGTAAGTCGTGTGAGAATTGTCAAAAGACTGGCAATTTAAGTCATAGGAATCAAATGCCACTTACCCATATTCTTGTGTGCGAAATATTCAATGTATGGGGCATTGATTTTATAGGACCTTTTCCCTCATCTTTTGGCAATGCTTACATTCTTTTAGCAGTGGATTACGTTTGTAAGTGGGCAGAGGCTAAGGCTACCTGGACTGACAATGCTAAAGTTGTTGTTGATTTTGTCAAGTCTGATATTTTTAACAGGTTCGGTGTACCGAGAGCGGTGATAAGTGATAGAGGCACTCATTTCTGTAACGGATGGTGGAGCCTTTGTTCAAGAGATATCATTTTACCCACCGAGTGTCTACTGCCTATCATCCACAGATAAGCGAACAAGCTGAGATATCAAATAGAAAAATCAAGTCTATTCTTGAAAAGATGGTTAGTCTAAATCGAAAGGATTGGAGCTTACGATTAGATGATGCATTATGGGCGTATCGCACCGCGTACAAAACTCCCATGGGTATCGTCATTTACCTGTAGAGCTAGAGCACAGAGCATACTGGGCGGTTAAGCAATGCAATATGCGGATGGATGAAGCGGGAAAGCAGAGGAATTTGCAGCTGCAAGAGTTGGAGGAGATTAGAAATGAATCCTATGAGAGTTCGCAATTTTACAAGGAAAAGATGAAGATATTTTATGACAGAATGATTTTGAGAAAGGAGTTCTCTGTTGGTCAAAAAGTTCTTCTTTTTCATTCTAAGCTTAAACTTTTTCCTGGTAAATTACGTTCTCGCTGGGTTGGACCTTTTATTATTACTAATATTTTTCCTCATGGTGCAGTTGAGATTTGGAGTCCGACCTCTGACAAAGTTTTTAAAGTTAATGGTCAGTACTTAAAACCTTTTTATGAAGGTTTTTCGGTGAATATTGTGGAGGAAGTGGCCCTCGAGAGTCCCATTTATGGAGATTGATGCATGAATGTGTATAGTCAAAGGCACAAAACAAAGGCGCGTTTTAGGAGGCAACCCAAAGGATTTATTTATTTTGATCTTTGTTATATCTTTTGTTTTTAATTTTGATTCAGATTGTTTAAATAATATTTTTGCTTATTTTGGCCAGAAGAAAATTTTTGGTTAGGCGTTCCCACTCTTTAATTAAAAAGTACTTCTATGATTTTCAAGTAAAATGGTTTTAAGTCGTGCCCACGCTTTAACTAATAAGTACTTCTATGATCTTAAAGTAAAATGGTTTTAAGGCTTGCCCATATGCTTATTAAAAATGTATTTCTGTAATTTTTGGTGTCCCAAATCTCTTTTAGTTTTTAGTTTGTAAAAAAAAAAAAAAAAACAAATTCATTTTCACTACACTGCATCTCCACATCCCGGCCCAACCTGTGGCAACATCTCGGCCCGAGTCTCTCACTCACGTAACTCCAGCCTCACCAACGACCAGCCTCCTCTCAGGCGCCTCGACCGACCCGGCGTCTCGACTCAGCCTCACGGCCAGCCTCAGAATTCCGCCTCGATCCCAATCCACACGCACCAACCCACGACCAGCATCCCAGCAGCAGTTCCTCACTCCAGTCACCGCTCAAGCAGCTCGTGCCAGCCAAACCAATTTCCAGCGCACTGCAAATCGTTTTCCAGCACATCCTAATAGTACCCAGCCGCGCTGCAATCGGTTTCGCATTCAAACAAAACCTGTGAGTGAAATTACTATAACAATACTGAAGAGGAAAGCATCAGCTTCCAAGTCATCAACGTCTAAAAAGAAACTCGTCGCAAAGAAATCCAAGATTGCCACATCCACTACGGTCCTATGGAACACAGTTTCAGATTCACGTCAAGCCGTGAGACGAAGATCGAAACATAGAAAAGGCATGAGTGTTTTGCCGCTTGCTGAATCCAATCTCGGAGGTGCCTCACATTCACGACTCAATAAGAAAAAGAACGGTACAAAGATATTTTTAAGCGAAAAATACTTCTAGCTAAGTATATTCATTACCCGACTCTTAAAAAATTAAATGTTAAGGATAATTTTAATCCTCTGATAGATAAGATTGGTTTACATAAGTTTGTTGATGTTGATTGTTTGGGTTATGTTGAGTTGATTAAGGAGTTCTATGCTAGTTTTCAATTTAATATACCGAATAATTTTACTTTGCATACTTCGAATGTTATAAATTTTAGGTTAATGGGATGACATTTTTCACAATCTATCACAGATTTTAACCTAGCTTTAGGATTCATTGATGATTATTATTCTTCTAGTGATGCATATTTTGGGATAACTTGTGACTTTAGCGAAAATTTTAAGCCTTATGGTCTTTGGCGTAATTCATCTTTAGATCACACTGCCTATGGCCCGAGTAAATCAAAGAGCTCTTTCTTACGTGATCTTATTTTAAAATGCGTGCATCGGTTCTTAGCATATAATTTTTTAGAAAAGAAAGATCACTCAGTAGTTTTCTCTAAAACTGAGTTTTATTTTATCTAGTGCATGTTAAATGATGTGAGGCCTAATCTAGGTTTCGGTTAGCAGATCAATTTCAGAGTGTGCTTAAAAGGTATAGGACTTTATTTCTTAGTCCATACATTACTCTGTTAGCTATAAACTTATGTGTGCTTGATCCTGATGATAATGATTTAGATCCTACTTGCAAAAGAAATTTTTAGATATGTCTGTGTTTAAAAGAACAGGTGTGGTCAAATTCAAGGAGGGGAGATTTTAGTTTACTGAACCAGGACCCACTCAACTTCCAAAAAAGCTTTATGCTAGGAGTGGTGCTACCTCTGATGACGAGTTTGATGACGAAACTGCTGCCCCACCAATTATTCCTTCTACATCTGCACCACCTTTGAGCATTCAGTTAGAGAAAATGGAGCACAAGCTGAACAAAATGGAGCAAAATTTGGCTGCATACTTTGAGAGTGTGGGATTTATCCCACCATTTCCGCCAAGCCCATAGACATTATGTGGATCAAAGCTCACAATTCAGGGACGTTTTTCTTTTTGCCTTTAATCTTTTACCCTTACGCATTATTTTTTTATTGTGAGCTTTAATTTTCATACATTGGGGACAATGTAAGTTCTTGGCGTGGGGGAGGGATTTTTGCAATATTGATGTATGGAAGTGTTATTTTCACTCTGCTCATCCTTAAATGATTTTGGAGTTAGTATGCTTCATATATTAGGTTTAATTTTTCTTTTCTTTTCTTTTCTTTCTCACTACTCTTTTCCCATATATCTTAAATTACTTACATCTATTTCTATTTTATCATACTCTTTTATTTTTTTTCTCTTTCTTTCTATCGTATTTTATCTTTCACTTTTTATATCACTACATATATCTTTCTCGCTTCTTATTCTTTTTACCTTTCCTTTTTTATATCACTCATACCTTCTTCTCATTCTACACCACTTTTAATAGTAGATTCATTTGAAGAGTGTACATGATTTGATGGTAAATTTACCAACTATGTGAGGATTTGAGCCTAGGAGAAACTACTTTGCTCTAATTATTTTTGTTGTGTGAATATCAATCTTAGTTTGTTTATTCTAGAACTTACTTTGTTATGCATGTTGAAGCAGCATTACGGGATTTTTTGCATTAAAATAATAAGGGCAAACCACTTTCCATTTCTCTATTTTCGCATTTTTCTTCTTTTTCTCCACTCGAAGACCTTTATTTGTTATCTTTGTTTGAGCGTTAACCATTCTCTTCTAATTCTCTCCATCTACTTACCCACTTTCCTTCTTTTTTAGCCTAAATTTAACGAGATTTTTAGACTAATTGTTTGGATATATTTTGTTTATATTCTGTTGCTTTTACTACCTTGAATTAAAGTTTCTCAATTAGATTAACAAGCATTATACTTGAATTAAATTGTGCAAGGTTCATTTCTTTTCTTTGATTCATCATAAAAAAAACAAAAGAAAAACAAAATAAAAATCGAAAAAGAAAAAAAAGAAAAAAAAAAAAGAAAAGAGTGTCTACATTCTTGGCGACTTGAGTAGAAATAAGCGTTTTGATATCATAAGGTTCATTCAATGAGTTCGTTCGTCTCATTTTGATCTCTTTTTCTTTCAGACCTTTCTTTTTCATTTAACCCATTTAGCCCCATTACAACCTTTCTAAGACCCTTAGATTTTTGCATTTAATTCATGTTTTGTGGATTGAGATGTGATATATGAGCAAGCTTATGGTAATAGCATTCTTTGATTTTATTTCAGTGCATAAATGATACCCTACACACTTTGAGTGCATGGAGTGAAGTCAATTAGAGGGCTATTAAATCTTATTGCACTTGAATTTTGAATGAACTTTCTTGGTGTTTGAATGTCTTTATACTAGCTTATGAGATCCTATGCTTTAAAATCCTTGTCTCTTGAATATTGATTGACTTAAATTCTTGAGGTATGCTTGCTTAAGATTATTTGTGGATGAGTTGAGATGAGAATTGAGTGGAGATTTGGGATTAGCCTTGAGTTATATGCTTGAGGGCAAGCATTATCTTGATGTGGCGGAATTTGTTAGAGTGTAATTTATGCATTAGTTTTGCATTGTTTACTTCCTTTAATATCGATGTTCTACACTTAATAATAGTGATTTACTTGTGTTTCATTGTAGGTGCAATTCTATTGATTGGTGCTAAAATTGAGCTACAAGATGATGTTTGAGGATGATTATTTTCTTGGAGAAAATATGCGTTTTCAGAAGAACTTCGTTAATAAGGCGTGGGCGCGTGCTGTCAACAAAGGACCTGCAGTTTTTATTTTAACGTGTTTTATCTTTTTGGTTATTTTTGTAATTTTGAATTTAATATTTAGATAATACTTTATATATTAGTATGTTAATTTTGGAAAAACTCTATAAGAGGAAAGGGACTGAAACACAAAGGGAGAAAAGAGGAGAAATAGAAAAAAAAACCTAGATCTAAATTTTTCTCTTCTCTCTATGAAGAACTAAACCTATTATTCTGGTTTAAGGTTAATAAAGCTTTGATTCATCATTACTGTGAGATCTTTCTTATGCTTTAATTATTTTATTACTTTTTGGGTATTTGTTTATTCTCTAAATTATTGTCATGATTATGTTTGTTAATTAAATAATTGACCACTATTTAATTATCAACTTAATCTATTGTCAATTAAAAGATTCATCGTATCAAGATTTTAATGTTTGTGATAAATAGCATAGCAGTGCTTTGCATTATGAGAATAAACAATCTAATTTAAATGAACCATCGTATGCGTTTGTTGATTAGGATTTGGATCTCTCTGGTTTATCAGGCTGTCAATTAATTAAATCTTATGATCGTATCTAGGGTTGTCTATTGATTAGGGAAATAACCAATGGTCATACCTTGGTTATCAACTAGTTAGAGTAGGTATTTATTTTTGCTGGCTTCGACAACCATCAAACATCCATGTTAACATATATGTTTACATATTGTTGATTTTGATGATAACAAATAAGATTAAGTTTTTAAAAGCTCAAATTATTTTTTATACTTTTAAATAAATCAGTATTTTCACATTATAAATGTTTTATATTTAATGGAAAAATGATTTTATAAAATTGGTTGTTTTTAAAGTTTATGATTTAATTGAAAGAGTTTTGAAAACTTTAAAATCGACAAGTATTGTTTGAAATTCTGGAGAATAACTTATTTAAAACGTGTCATAATATTTTGGGCCATTTCATAATTTTAAAAAGTTTGGGATTAACGAGCATTATTTGAAAATTCTAAAATTGGACCTCTTTGTAAAAGTTTTATAACGTTTTGGGCCATAATATATTTTTATAAAATTTTAGGGTCAAATTACAATTTTGATAAAAATTTCACTGTAGCAGTCACTGTAGCAAGCGGCTAACCGGATTGAAGAAAATGGCAAACCGGTTATGGGCAGAAACTTACTCAAACGAAAGCGGTTAACCGGATGTGACAAAGCGGTAGACCAGATTTTGGGCAGTAAGCTTCTGGAGCATAAATGGTTATCCAGATTTCATAAGCGGTATGCCGGATGTCCTGAAATTCAATTTTTTGCTTTAACGATAACATAAAGTGGCTAATCGGATACTCAAAAGCGGCATGCCAGTTAATAATCTAATTCATTTTTAATAATCTTTGCAATCATAAACAAGTGCACACAACATATATTGAACTTTAATTTCGTAAATCATCATTTATTAAATCATCATTGTGCTGTCATTTGTATATCCACTTTTAAAGAAATTTTTATTGTAATTTTCATTTCTCATTAAATTGTGAGCGTACAAGTGTGAGAAACAATTAGGGTGAAGAGATTGGGGAGATAATCTCTTGATTGTAAAGGTTCATTGACACCTTGGAAGTCAATTGTAAGAACTTGAAGTCTTAGGAGGCTTGGATAGTGAAATCCTTAAGCTTGGTTAGCTTGGAAGCATGAACGTAGGCGGGGATTGTCGAACCACATAAAAATCCGTGTGTTTGTTCTCTCTTCCCTTACTCTTTTATTATTATGCTTGTTTGAATTTATTATTTTCGATTCCATTATGGTGTTAGATTGATTTGTCGTGCTTTGCTTAGCTTAATTTTTTAAATCTCAATTCACCCCCCCCCCTCTTGGGTTGCCTAGTTAGTATTTCAATTGGTATAAGAGCGAGGTGCTCTTGCTTAGACTTAACTGTTTAGAGTTAAAGATCAATAGCAACGCAAATTATCTCAACTTTTATGAAAGGCCAATCCTCCACTAGAGCACAATGTTTTGATCGAAACGATTACCCGTATTGAAAAACTAGGATAAGAATTTACTTGCAAGCTCCATATTATGAGATTTGAGAAATCGTTAATGATAGTCCTTTCATACTAACTACTAAAAATGAAGAAGGGGAAGAAATTCCAAAACCTTCTAGTCAATGGAGTGGATTAGAAAAGAAAAAAATGTCTTTAAACTCCAAAGCAACGATTGCTTTATTTTGCACTTTAGATAAGAAAGAATTTCATAGAGTTTCTAGTTGTGATAGTGCTTATGAAATTTGGAAGAAACTTGAAGTTGTATATGAGGGAATAAATCAAGTCAAAGAGTATAAAATTAGTAGATTTACTAGGTAATATGAGATGTTTCAAACGGAATCATATGAGAGTGCTCATGACATGTACACTAGATTTACCGATATTGTAAATTCTCTTGAAGCACTAGGAAAGACGTTTAGTAATTGTGAAAAAGTGAAGAAAATTATTAGATCATTGCCTAAAAAGTGGAGACCAAAGAGAACAGCCATGGAAGAAGCGAAAAATCTTAATACTTTATCTCTTGATGATCTTATTGGCTCACTTATTTCATATTAAGAGGATATAGCTGATCAAAGAATTGATGAAGATAAAAAGAAGAAGAGTTTTGCTTTTAAAGTTGAAAGTGATGATGATAGAAGTGACTTTGAAGATGAAGGCATTGAAACGATTGCTAGAAAGTTTAGAAGCAAGTCAAGAGAAGAAACTTTAAAGATTTCATGAGAGAAAACCCTAAGGCAGAGAAAGGGAAGAATGAGATGATTGTTTGTTTTGAATGCAAAAAGCGTGGCCACATACGATCGGAGTGTCCTCTTCTCAACAAGCTTAAGAAGAAGGCAATGGTGGCTACTTAGGACGATAACGATGAAGAATCGAGCGATGAAGAAAATTCACAAGAAGTGTCAAACCTAGGACTTATGGCAATAGGAGATGACAAATTCGATGAGGTAAGTGATCCTACCTATGATGAATTATATGATGCTTTTAACGAATTGCATGATAAGTTGATAAAAATTGGTAAAAAGAATGTATGTCTTAAAACGAAAATGGTAGAGCTCAAAAATGAAAATGAATCTCTAAGTGCAAAAATTACATGCGTAGAATTAGAGAATAAAACATTGCATGATAAAGTTGCCTTATTAAATGAGAAATCTAGCACTTCACACAAGCATCTAGAATCACATGTAGATGACTTGAAAAATGAAAATGATGCTTTACAAAAATGCAATGATTCATTAAATGAAATGATTAAAAGATTTGAGTTAGATAATAAAATGTTACATGATAAAATTGCATCTTTTAAAGACAAACAAAGTATTTCACATGAGCATGAAAAATCACATGTTGATAAATTGATAAAAGAAAATGAAATGCTTAAGAAAAAGAGTAATGAGCTCAATGAAATTGTGTTAAATTCACAAGTGGTCAAAAGAACTTAAAAAGATTACTAAGCACAAAAAAATGTGTGTTTGATAAAGGAGGACTTGGGTATAAGCCTAACTTGAAACAAAAATATTATAAAAATTATTTTGTTAAGACTACCTCCACAAATGATCATAAAATTGTTTGTCATTATTGTAATCAAAATGGTCATATGAGTTTTAGATGTCTAGTTAAGAAAAATGTATATTATGGAGTCAAATGTGTTTGGCTTCCAAAAGGAACCATTGCTAACACTCAATGACCCAAAAGTATTTGGGTACCAAAGGGCACAACGTGAATGATTTCTTTGTAGGTACCACAATCAAGGAATGGCGGAGAGTTCCTTGATGAAAGCTTGCGAGTACAATCACTTGATCATGATCTAAGAGAAAATGATGAGTAAGATGATTTAATTGCTTTGGTAACAATTCTTGCCATATAAATTTTGTTAAATGGATCATGAATGATGGATAATAACTTGAATTTACGAAAGCATGCTTGTATGTCTACATGATGGAATTATCATTGTGTATGACATTGAGTGATTTATCATGATGCCTTTGTTTGATTTTGATGATTGAATGATCTTTGATTTCATCTTCTTAATTGTCTATCATCATTGTCCATCTTTTATGTATGTGTGAATTCGTATGCGATTAATTGTGTTATATCATCATTCATTTATAAAATTGGCATCATTGTTTGATATGATTTCACATGTTTGATCTTGTATGTATTTATGTTTCATGTATTAAATGGCTTCATGAAAAGTTTTGAATCTCAAAATGCTTTAAAATTCATCAAATATTTTAAGCCAAAAATAAATTAGTGTGTAGAATACATGTCTAAGAGCTTACCAAATTTCAAAAATATCTTCCAAAGCATAACCGGTTATAAAATCTGGAAAACCACATTTGTATTTGGAACTTGCTGGATCAAGCCGGATATCTGGTTACTGCAATCCGGAACACCGAATCAGGTTTGATATATGTTGGCCTCAACCAGATAAGAAATCCAGAAAACCGGATTCAAGTTTATTCTTCACTGCACTCAATCGGATAGTTATGGCATCCGAAAATCCATTTGTTTTGTTGCTACACACTGTCAACAACCGGAATATCGGTTATGCATATCCGGAATGCTGGATTCTCTTGGTTATATGTTGTTTATCATCTTCTTTACTTTCAGAAATCTAGTTCTCCCTCTCACACTTAAAACTATTTCTTCTCTCACTTTTGCTCACTCCCAAATTCATCATTTTCATTTTTTTTTATGCAAATTGATCCATAAAACTTGTTCCCCATCTTTCTTATGTCGAAAATCATCTTTAAAATCCATTTTCATCATCAAACTCACAAGTAGTCTCTTATAAACATCTAGACACACCAACATATGAGATTTTTTAAATTTTATTGAAATATTACATTAAATTTTTGATGAGTTTCGTTATCTTGTTATTATTTATGGAGCTTGAATTGTTGACATTATGCTCTTATGACTCTTGTATTTCCTTGCTTAGCTTATTACTTGTTCTATTTTAGATAATATGCATTTTGATCATTTTTGTTATCCAAAGGAGGAGACAAAGTAATATATCATTTCAATGATGTCAAAAAGGGGAGAATAATATGCACTTTGAGTATTCTCTTGATGGTTGATATGTGATTATGGTAATGATTTTGATGATCTTGAGATATGGTGAAGATTTGATTACATGGCTTTTATATGATGATTTTATGTTTTGAGTTGTTGATTTGATAATTGATGGATTATGTGATGATTTATGTATAAAGTTGGTTTGTATCAAGATTTATAATAGTTTGAGAGTAATATTACTAAACTTGTATTTGAGGTGATGCTTGTTGTTAGGGAGAGATTCTATCGAAATTTCTACTGAACAACATGGGTAACAAATTTGCTACTCTTATTCTATTCCTTTAAATTTTCTTTTTTATTATGAAGGAGGACAAAAATACATGTTTTTAAATTTATAAAAAATTTGCTATTTGTTTCCACTAAGTTTTCTTTTTTATGATGAAGGGAGAGAAGAATACATGTATTTAAATTTGTTAATTTAACTAAATTGTAAGAGAAGCTTATATTTAGGGGAAGCAATTTATGGAATCATTCTTTAAAAACATGAAAGGTTTGTCATCATCAAAAAGGGAGAGAATGTTAACATATATGTTTCCATAATGTTGATTTTGATGATAACAAACAATATTAAGAATGATTAATCTTTTTAACTCAAATTGTAATGAGAGCTTACATTTAAGGGGAGCAATTGTGGAATCATTCTTTAAAAACATGAAAGATTCGTCATCATCAAAAAGGGAGAGATTGTTAACATATATGTTTACATAATGTTGATTTTGATGATAACAAATAAGACTAAGAATGACTAAGTTTTTAAAAGCTCAAATTATTTTTTATACTTTTAAATAAATTATTATTTTTACATTATAAAGGTTTTATATTTAATAGAAAAATAATTTTATGAAATTGATTGTTTTTCAAGTTTATGGTTTAATTGAAAGAGTTTTGAAAACTTTAAAATCGACAAGTATTGTTTGAAATTCTTGAGGACTTATTTGAAAAGTTTCATAGTATTTTGGGTCATTTCATAATTTTAAAAAGTTTACGATTAACGAGCATTATTTGGAATTTCTAAAATTGGACCTATTTGTAAAGTTTTATAACTTTTAGGCCATAATATAGTTTTATAAAGTTTTGAGGTCAAACTATAATTTTGACAAATAATTCACTGTAGCAGTCACTGTAGCAAGCGGCTAATCGGATTGAAGAAAGCTGCAAACCGATTATGGGCAAAAACTTACTCAAACGAAAGCGGTTAACCAGATATGACAAAGCGGTAGACCGGATTTTGGACAGTAAGCTTCTGGAGCATAAACGGCTATCCGAATTTCATAAGCGGTATGTCGGATGTCCTGAAATTCAATTTTTTGCCTTGACGATAACATAAAGTAGTTAACCGGATACTCAAAAGCGGCATGCCGGTTAACACCAAAAAGCTCATAATGACTAATTTTTGAGTTCCAACTATATAAACTCAAATCCAATTCATTTTGAGTAATCTTTGCAATCATAAACAAGTGCACACAACATATATTGAGCTTTGATTTGGTAAATCATGATTTATTAAATCATCATTGTGCTATCATTTGTATATCCACTCTTAAAGAGAGTTTTTGTTGTAATTTTCATTTCTCATCAAATTGTGAGTGTACAAGTATTAAAAACACTTGGGGTGAAGAGATTGGGGAGATAATCTCTTGATTGCAAAGGTTCATTGGCACCTTTGAAGTCAATTGTAAGAACTTAAAGCCTTGGGAGGCTTAGATAGTGAAATTCTCAAGCTTAGTTTGCTTGGAAGCGTGGACGTAGGTGGGGATTGCCGAACCACATAAAAATCAATGTGTTTGTTCTCTCTTCCCTTACTCTTTTATTATTATGCTTATTTGAATTTATTTTTTTCAATTCCATTATGGTGTTAGATTGATTTGTTGTGCTTTGCTTAGCTTAATTTTTAAAATCCTAATTCACCCCCCTCTTGGGTTGCCTAGTTAGTATTTCAATCCACATGTTAACAACAATAACATTTTAGACAATTACACCTAAATTTGAAACTACTTTCAAAATCTAAATGTAATTCCTCTTAGCTCCCAAACTCCATCAATTGCAACCAAGAAATGATGTAGTGACGACAAGGCTCGAAATCCATATTTAGTTGGGTTGTTGTGAAACTAAAGAGTGAAAAAAAATCCAAAATGTGAGTTTTCTTAGTCTTTATTGGTTTCTAGATTGATCATAGTTTCTTAGTCTTTATTGGTTTCTAGATTGATTATAGTTGACTGCATCGTTGATATAGTTATGGGTTAGTTAAATACAACTGTATTGGCTAAGAAAGCACTTGAACTTTATAAAACATTAGTAAAAAATAAATGGCACATTAGGTGCTCAATCAAATGTCTCTTAAAATTTGTTTGTGTTATTTTTATAGGCTAAGGTGTTTTCGATTGATGTTGCCTTGAGGTGAACTTGTGTTCGGTGCAAAGCTCACCTCATCACAGTAATTTGTTGTGAAAAGAGGGCCTATAGCAGGCACTTATTGCACCAAAATAAAACAATATATATTTGTTTATTTCTATATTCAATTTAATGAATATGATTAACGAATAAAATTTAGATTTTGCCGAATATACAATGGTCAATAAGCTAGGGCTAAGCATAACCAACCCAGTCTAAAGATGGAACCAAGCACAATAAAGATACTAGCATTTGACTATTTCTTCGGGCATATAACAAATACTTTAAAACTGGAAATGGGATGAATACATATGCATGGAACTTAAGTAACATGCTGCACATGATCACGCCACTAGTTGCATAGACATTTGTCTTAAATATTTTTAATTGTCGTCTTGTCAACTTGTTTTTTATAGCTTACCTTTGGTTTGAATTTAGTGGCCAAATAGCATGGTTATCGATCACTATGTGGTGCTTAATTACATTACTATAGTGCACAATGTACACTGAAAAGCAAAATTTACAACAAACCATATGTTATGTGAGCTGTATTTCCATGATAATATAATCGACTCTTAAAGAAGTAGATGAAGACATTTAAGACTTAAACTTTAATGATATGGGCGACATTGATGTGCTAAAAATTACACTATATTACATTGCGAATAAAGTACATAATGTAAGAAAAAATCAACATACAAAAGATTCGTTATTGTAACATAATGTTGATGGTCTAAAGTGCCTTAAAATCTTCAATGGGGTATTTCATCATGGAAAACAGTATATGACAATTGTCACATTGCATTGAACTAAAAATTAGAGAGCTTCCAAGATCCTAATCTTAAAGAAGTGAAGTACAATCTTTATGGATTTTGTCCTAGTGTTCAACTGCATTGAAAAGACAAAAATTTATGGTTACTTAGTTTTGTACTTAAAAATAATTAACATTATTTTTTTACTTTGTATCTTTGCTTACTACAGGCTCCAACTTTTCGAAGTGATTGATGGTTTTCTAAGTGACAAAGTGGCCCATCAAAACAAAAAAGAAGGCTTGCCTCATATTAACGTCGGAAGGTGTTGCTTTTTTGAAAATAAGTTTTATCGAGGTGTATAAATGTTATAATGACAAGACTCATACATATTTAGATTGGTTGTCAATATTTCTTAAATAATAGATTATTAACCTAACAATAAATTTTGTTTATTTTACGCATGGGGGATTATTAAACAAACACTCGACTAGAGCATGCATGAGAATGACATACCATATTAAATTAGTGCGAAAGATTAAAGGGAATCAATCCTGCATTTGGTCTGTAATGTGAGTACGTTATTTAGCTCCATTAAAATGTTATTATTGAATCTTGAATAGCTTTAAGTTCTTTAATTCATTTCTATTGTTACTTTATGTAGCGTCACCCCAATAACAACGTGCCACACATTGGAAAGGAAAAAGATCAACATCAGCAAAGTAAGATCCTTATACTCGTTCATGATAAATATAAAATAGATGACTCACATGAAAGAGAGGCTACATGCTATTCTTAAATTTCTAATTGTTATAAAACTAATGATGTTGGATTTAATCGCTTATACATCAATTTTTTTTTTCTTGGTAATAGATGAAAATGATGTTTCGTTATAATTATATTATATGTAGAATAGAGAGGATTGATTATTCACAGCCAAGAAATGATGAATAAGATTATATCGGGGCTGAGCAAAAAGAACAAACAAAGTTTAGAAAATCCATCATAGTGTTTATTAATTCATATAATGAAAATTTATTCAAGTACTCCCACAATGATTCCCCGATGGGTGTTCCTATACAATAATCAAGCCAAACATTTAACACTTTATATTCATTACACTTATACTATAGCGTTTAATAATAATAACTATTGTTTATAGGCCTTAATTTGATAATGTCAGAGGTCATTATGTCACACCCCGTTGTCATTGTAAATTTTATATGGGGTCCTCATCAAATAAGCATCCCCCCAGCCTAAGCAAGTTTAGGACATTATATGCCCTTAAAATTCCCTACTTGATTCCTCTTTGAAGCGACAAAGGAACATCAAGTGTCTTTTTGCCATAGAACTGACAGATGTCTAGATCAATAAAATGACAAGTGTGTATACAAATCCACTTAGACAAATAAGGGGGTCCGCTTATAATACCATCACTGCATTTCATACAGCTGCTTTTTATTATTTTAATAATACAACTAAAAACCAGCCACCGGTTCTTTCATTTTAATCGGTTAAAAAGGCAAATATTAAATGGTAACTATCATACAGCTCCCTCAGTTTATGTAAATATTAAGATAATCAATCTAAAATTAGAAAACTATCAACAACCCCCTCAACTTAAAAAATAATAATAATCTTTTTTCTTTTAATTCATGAAAAAATAATTAATATATTTAACTTATGTACTAATAAAAAAATATAAGCAAGTAAAATTAATAGATTAATATATTTAAACAAAAATAATTATAGTATTTTCTTAATATTACGTTATAAATTTAATGATATTTTACTTTAAAAAATGCAACTTATGTTCTAATAAGCATAATATTTTAATATTTTTTTTTTCTTAATAATAGAAAATTTGTTTGTTGTTAATAATTATATATGTAGAATAGAGAGGGATTGATATTCACAGCCAAGAAATGATGAATAAGATTATATCGCTGAGCAAAAAGAACAAACAAAGTTTAGAAAATCCATCATAGTGTTTATTAATTCATATAATGAAAATTTATTCAAGTACTCCCACAATGATTCTGATGGGTGTTCCTATACAATAATCAAGCCAAACATTTAACACTTTATATTCATTACACTTATACTATAGCGTTTAATAATAATAACTATTGTTTATAGGCCTTAATTTGATAATGTCAGAGGTCATTATGTCACACCCCGTTGTCATTGTAAATTTTATATGGGGTCCTCATCAAATAAGCATCCCCCCAGCCTAAGCAAGTTTAGGACATTATATGCCCTTAAAATTCCCTACTTGATTCCTCTTTGAAGCGACAAAGGAACATCAAGTGTCTTTTTGCCATAGAACTGACAGATGTCTAGATCAATAAAATGACAAGTGTTATACAAATCCACTTTAGACAAATGGTCCGCTTATAATACCATCAAGATTTAACCGCTTTTTATTATTTTAATACAACTAAAAAACAATTCTTTCATTTTAATCGGTTAAAAGGCGTAATTATCATAGTGTTTATGTAAATATTAAGATAATCAATCTAAAATTAGAAAACTATCAACAACCCCTCAACTTAAAAAAAATAATAATTTTTTTCTTTTAATTCATGAAAAATAATTAATATATTTAACTTATGTACTAATAAAAATATATAAGCTAAAATTAATGATTAATATATTTAAACAAAAATAATTATATTATTTTCAATATTACGTTATAAATTTAATGATATTTTACTTTAAAAATCAATAATATGGAAACATATATGTTAACAAAATTAAAATAAATTATATAGCAATTAAACTATTTTTTATATTACTTTATAAATGTAATGATGTTTTGCCTAACAAACTATCAAAACAATTTTATCAACTTTTAATCACATTAAAATCCAAGTATCTAAACATATAATAAAAATGATTCATTCCTAAATATTTGGAAGAAATCAATCCCAATATCCCACAATACACATATAAGGACTTAAATCTCTACCTACGAAAATAATTACAATGTTTATCCAACTATTGAATAATTATCATACCAGACATCATACTTACCCTTTAAATGTTGTTGTTGTTATTATTAATGGCTAATATTAATATATTCTTTGTATACCCTCTAAAAAAATAATCGTATATTAGACAAATATAAAGCATCTAATATTTGATATTTTTAAATAGAACTCACAAACAATCTCTTATGCAAATTAATTCATATAAAATTATGTCAAATTAATTACTTTATTTAATCTTTTTTGGTATAGTAAATTTTATTTGCTAAACATTAATCAAATTCATAATGATACATAATATGGATAATTACAATTTGAATGCAACTAATATTGAATAATGTTATATTAAATTATTTTTACAATTATATACTTTAAGCACGACAATTACATTTCTAAATTAAATCAAATTATTTGAGTAAAACTTCATTCATTAGATGGTTCATGATTTGTATACTGAATAGTGTGCAATTATCACAAAATTAGTTCAATCTTACATTTATATCTATATATTTTTTTAAAAAATTAAGTTAATTTATATAACAACTAAAAATAATAAAATTACGTAAAAATATTAACAAGCTTAAATTTTATATCTATATTTTTTAAATTAAATTAAATTTTTGGTGAAATAATAAGTAATTAGGATTCATTTAGGTGGGTAAAACTACCGCCAAGATAAAAAGCAAGTTTTTTTTTTTAATACAGCATACATTTACAATTTTTTAATTTTTTCCCCAAATTTTGATTCAAAATATAAATACCTCTCATTCTTCCATTGTTAGAAATAGGGATGGCAAAAAAATTCGGGTCCGGCCCAGATCCGTAAAGATTCGAAAAATCCAGATCCGCACATTTAAAATGTGGATCCGAAATTTAAAAATTATAATCCGTGCGGATCCGGCTTGCATCCGGAAAACCAAATATCCGAATTCGGGTTAATTTTTAATTATATTATTAATTCAATAAATTTGTATTAAAAAATATATAAGTTAAAATTGAAAAAAAGAAACAACATATCCAGTAACCCTAATTCCCTAAACCATTCACGCCTCCCCTACTCCCCACCCACTCAAAGGACTGAAATCGAAGCTCACCCCAGCTTGCTGCCACTCTTCCATTTCCTTAATTTAACTTTACCACCAGCCTCACCTCACCAGCAGGCAGCAGCCGTAAGTCTCGCTTCCGACCAGTGGTTCGCCGTGAAGCCGTCTTCCTCGCAGCTCGCCGCGCTTGATCTGAAGCTCGCCCCACCTGATCTACTGAAGCTCGCCGTGACGCCGTCTTCCTCGCACCTCATCGCGCGCCCGCGCTTAATCTCGCCATGGCGACGCCGCCTTCCTCGCACTCGCCGCGGCGGCTCACGCCCGACCGTCGCTCGACCGATTGATGTCGCTTCGCCTCACGGTGGTCGTCGAAGGCTTGCTGTTACGCCGCCGTCCAAGAAATTAATTTGCTGCCGGTAATTATTTTGCTCTCTTATTTCAATTACCTTTCTATTTTTTCTATTAAATACATGGGTTTTTTTTTAATAATTTGGTATTGTGATTGATTATTTAATTGTATTTAATGACTTTAATTTAATGTAAATTGTTTAAATTTAAAAATATTGCTGGCTTAATTTAATTTAATTTTTGATTGAATTTTTTTTTGGTTAATAACTTGGCATTGTGTTTAATTTTTTATTGTATTTAATGAGTTATGAGTGTAATCTACTGGAAATTTTTTTAAATTTGAAAATGTTACTGGCTTAATTTAATGGTTGTGTACTTGAATTTAGTTATGTTTTTTATTTATGGATTTTAATAGTTATGCACTTGAATTTAATTTTTTTTATGTTTGATTTATGTTGTAATATTTTTATTTTGTGGATTTATAATGATGTTGTATGTTATTTATGTTAAAATGTTAATTGTTGGATTATAATTAATTTTATTTTATATCATTAATTAAATTGTTGAATTTTTAAATTCTATTTTTAAGTATTTAATTTTAAGTTTTGCAATATCCGGCCGGATCCGGTGCGATTGCGGATCCGGATATGATAATGGCTATGATCCGAATTTTGCCAACCCTAGTTAGAAACCCTAGCTGCTCAACTCAAACATATCACCGGCCGCCATCGTAGACGCTCAACAAAAAGAAAAACAGGCGGCCGCCATGAGTTTTTACTCCTCAATTTTGTAAATCTCGCTCTTACCTTCTGTCTTTCTCACTACAGTCCCTATATCCCTCATCTTTTCACCTTTGTTAATCTCCCAAAATCAATCAATAAAAAAGTTGGCATCTTTCGAGCACTTACAGTTCGAGGTAAATGAACAAACTTTGAAATTGTATTCAAAATCTATGCTCAAGCATTTCGCATAAAAAATTTAAAAATTCAGTTCCCTTTTCTTGAACTCTTATTAGGGTTTAGATATTAACTGTAATTATTTTTTACAGTTATTATGAATCATCAATTAGAGTTTTCATATTAGATGCTATTTTCATGATATATGTTGTTAATGTAATCATGGATCAGTAGTCCTGAAAAGTTTTGGTCTTGTTAATTCTGAATGCATTCTCCTCTTTCAGAGCAACAAATGAATTTTAAATTTCTTGAATTGCTGTGATGTTTTGATTTCAGCATATGCATTTTGTGGTTTCTCACCACTATTACTATTTTATATTATGCAAAGGTGATGATGGGAATTATGAGTTTTAGTTAGTCAACTTGCTCAAGTGAGCACCTTAATCCATTTCGTATGACAAATAAGCTTCTTTTGGCAAATTATTCTTAAACAATAAATAGCTAAAGAGAAATTAGATTTTGAAGAGCTATTTTCTGAATTATTTTATATTTGCTTAATTTTGGTAGTAACCTCTGTGTTGGTGTTTTGTTAACTAATATAATAAAGGTAGTTTATTGACAGACATTATTAGGGTAATTTGGTCATGTTTTTACTTCTGAAGAATTCTTGAAATTAAATCTCGTGTTATTTTTTTTCATTTGTTTCCTAAACTGAATGCTGCTGTAATACTGATTTCTATAGCGGTTTTATTTCATTCAATTGTTTCATGCTAGGCAAACGAAAAAAAAGCTAAAAATTATATTGATTTGAGTTTTCTCCCGCTGCTGTGGTATTGATATTACTATAATTTTAAATGCTATGGTAATTAGTAATCTAAATATTTTATGTGCTCTGGCTACTTGAACCGATAGTTCAAGAATGCTGAAAAATTATAAAAATTATGAAAACTACAGTAAATATACAACCAAATGGATAAATAAACAAGCTTTAGATTTTAAATGCATTTTACTTGTAAGAAAAAATCTATATGCTGATGAATTTTTAATAGTTATTTTTAGGTGCTTAGTTTCTTTTCATTGTAAGTCGTTCATATTAGATGCTATTCGATTATTTATATTATTCATGCAACCAATTTGTTCTTGTTTATTATAGATGTATTCTCCTCTTTATCTTCCAAAGATCATTTATCGTTAAATTAAATTTGACATAAAAATTTCAGAGAACAAGTATGCTAGTCCGGGAATAATTTTGTGTTTTAATGTTGCTATTACAAATTTCTTTAAAAAAATAAATTGTTAGAAATTAATATATAGTTTTGTGTTTAGTTCGCGTTAGATTTTTTTGTTTTGTTGAAAATAAAATTTATTTGGTCCTACCTAAGAATTTAGGACATGCATTTGAAATTCTGAATATCATTTGGTTTTCTTTTTTATATGCAAAGACCCTTATGATGTAACAGCGTCTGAAATCTAGCTTTTGAAAATTGTAAATTGATTTAGTTTTGTATTGGTTTTATTTAATGCTAAAAGTTTTTAAAATTATTTTCCCGCAAGCTTGTAGAAAATTCTCATATTCCTGTTTGGATGAATGGAATTTTTTATTTGATGAATATTTTTATGCACTGGATAAATTAATAGGGCATTGTAATTTCATTTACAAACAAATGCCAACAAACCATTTAAAAAATAATAAAAATATGCCAAAATTATAATCATATGTTATAACTACAGTGTTATATTTTTTTAATGCCATATTACTCATGATAAAAATTGAAAAACTATTTTAGTTGAGTCCCAAATAATTGTATTTTAGTTAAGTCCTAAAAATTGAATAACTTATTTTGGTAAATGGAAAATTATAGGGATATTTAAATCAGAATGATAATTAAAAAATAATAATGTTAACAAATTATAAGTTTTTGAATGAACTAATGCTATATAGTTGAGTAATGAACAAGAAATGGCTACTATCTAATTCGGTTGTAAATGAACTTAATTTTTGTTTAATTCATCCTCCAATTGAGCAATTCTTTTTAACTTCTTTTAATCTATAAATTGAGTTCTTATTCTTTAGGTACTCTATGATTTCTCCATCTTTAAAGAGCAAGCAAGCATTGAAAAGTTGAAATGAGAGATTTTTTTGTATTATTTTTTACTTTTAGTATATCTAAAGGTTCAATTGTACTCTTGAATTCGAGTGAAATTATTAATGTGAAACACCATTATTAAGTGCAAATCAAAATCAGTGAATGCCTTTTCTTATATCATAGTGTTATGTAACACCACATTAGTTGGAATATCCATCCAAATATATTAAGCTTTTAAAAATAATTTTAGCTATTAAGATATTTTTTGTTTAAGTCGTGAAAAAAGATTAACTTATTTTGTTTGTACAAGGGATAATCAAATATATGATTATATCTCCTGAAGTAATAAATATTGATATTGAATAAATAAAGATACTTTTATTATTGGTTATTAATTTTTATGACCTATAAAAATGTATTGCAATTCGGAGTAATAAAAAAATAGTTTAAAAATAGAAGCCAACATTATTGTTAAATTGCGGTATTGAATTTACTTATTATAGAAAACTATCCCTATTTAATTTTAGGAAGAAAAATTAATGTTTAATATACTTTCTTTTTTCTTGATTGCATTGATTTTTTAATTTTTTTACAAAATATTGCTGAATTTGAATTCCGTTTATTGTGTTTAAAGCATTCATTAAAGACAAATAAATTGTGGCTTAGTAGAATTGGATCAAAGTAATACTAATTTATAAATTTGTCAATTTTAATATAAAATTTAATTTTCACAGTTCATGGGATAATCATAAAATAAATAAACAAATCTTGGTATAGTAATAAATATGAAATGGTACAGTATAAAATGTTGCTACTATAGCAATAAATTTTCATAACCATATTAGCCATAATAAACTCTTAAAAATTATTTTAGTTAAGTATTGAAAATTTAAGAACTTATTTTATAAATTAAAAATTATATCCATACTTAAAAACGAAAAACAAGGATACTCATTTTATATATATATATATAACAAATCTCATGGGGCAAGATAGTAATAATAATAATTTTAGTAAGAGTAAAAAAATAATAATAATAGTGATAATAATACGAGTATAATATAATAATATTTAAAATTAATAGCATAATTTTTTTGTTGAGGTAATAAGAAACTAAGAAAACTAATTTGAAAAGAAAACATAGTGGTAAAAATTTAATATGAATTAAAAAAATATTAATTCTTGATTTATTTTAGTTTAAAGAAAAATAAATATACTTAATTGAATTATAAAATGGGCATAACATTTATAAAGATCAAAAGTTAAGTATAAATAAATTCAAGTTCAAGAAATCTCCTGAAGTCAATTGATCCCGAAAAAAGAAAAAAGAAAATTCAACACAAATAGATTAAGAAAGTTTCAATTTTTGTTAGCTTAAATGTTTTTTATAACTTATGCTGTCATAAATTTTAAAAATAATTTATTGGAGAAGCATAGCAATTGCATGTCCTCTTACATGTTATTTTTTATTTACTGTCGAAGTTTTGAAAAATTAAAGAAATTAATTTTAAAAAATAAAGAGAGAGATGAAAATAAATGCATTAATTTATTTTAACAATAACTAAAAATAATTGACTAAAATGATAAAATGAGAATAAATATGTATAGAGACTAAAAGTTCAAGTATATATATAATCAAGTTCAAGAGATCTCATGATATATATAAAAGGGAATTAGATTATGGACCCAAAATATTAGAAAATATTAAGGGTTAGAATAAAAAATCTTCAGTATTATATGGTAAGTTGATATTTTATAAAATAGTAAGGGTTCAAACATAATTCAACTTATTAAAATTATTATTTCCGGTAATACAAGTTATTTTGGTATTTAACCTAAATAACTGAAATTTCACTAAATTAATTGGAATATCGAACGCAAAACTAGTGAAATAATAGTTGAAACATATAAATCTATACGCGAGAAAATATAACCCAAATTAGGAATCTACTTAACCAAAAATAAAATTATAAAAATAACTTTGGTACTTAACCCAAATAATTGGAATCTGTCCAAGTTAATGGGAATATTCAACACAAAACCAGCGGAATAATTAGATGAAACATTTGAATCAATAAACGAGAAAATCTAACGAAAATTAGGAACTCATTCAACGGGAAATGAAAATTGCTTAGAACCTAACCCAAAATATTTGTATTGAACGAACTTAATAGGAATACCCAACGCAAAACTAGTGAACTAATAATTTAAAACTTGTGAACCTAAATATGAGAAAGCTTAACCAAAATTAAGAACTAATTTAACCAAAAAAAATTATTTCGGTATTTAACGCAAATGAATGAAATCTTACCAAGCGAATTGGAATAATGAATACAAAATTTGTTAAATAATAGTTAAAACATATAAACCAAAAAGGGAGAAAGCGTAACCAAAGTTTGGAACTTATTTAACCAAAAATAAAATTACGAAAAATAAATTAGTATTAAACCCAAATAATTGAAATCTGTCCAAGTTAATAAGAATATTCAACACAGAATTAGGGGAATAATTAGATGAAACATTTGAACCAATAACCGAGAAAATCTAACGAAAATTAGGAACTCATTCAACGGGAAATAAAAATTACTTGAAATCTAATCCAAAATATTGGTATTGAATGAACGTAATAGCAATACCCAACGCAAAACTAGTGAACTAATAATTTAAAACTTGTGAACCTAAATATGAGAAAGCTTAACCAAAATTAAGAACTAATTTAACCAAAAAAAATTATTTCGGTATTTAACGCAAATGAATGAAATCTTACCAAGCGATTTGGAATAATGAATGCAAAATTTGTTAAATAATAGTTAAAACATATAAACCAAAAAGAGAGAAAGCGTAACCAGGTTTGGAACTTATTTAACCAAAAATAAAATTACGAAAAATAAATTGGTATTAAACCCAAATAATTGAAATCTGTCCAAGTTAATAAGAATATTCAACACAGAATTAGGGGAATAATTAGATGAAACATTTGAACCAATAAGCGAGAAAATCTAACGAAAATTAGGAACTCATTCAACGGGAAATAAAAATTACTTGGAATCTAATCCAAAATATTGGTATTGAATGAACGTAATAGGAATACCCAACGCAAAACTAGTGAACTAATAATTTAAAACTTGTGAACCTAAATATGAGAAAGCTTAACCAAAATTAAGAACTAATTTAACCAAAAAAAATTATTTCGGTATTTAACGCAAATGAATGAAATCTTACCAAGCGAATTGGAATAATGAATACAAAATTTGTTAAATAATAGTTAAAACATATAAACCAAAAAGGGAGAAAGCGTAACCAAAGTTTGGAACTTATTTAACCAAAAATAAAATTACGAAAAATAAATTTGGTATTAAACCCAAATAATTGGAATCTGTCCAAGTTAATAAGAATATTCAACACAGAATTAGGGGAATAATTAGATGAAACATTGAACCAATAAGCGAGAAAATCTAACGAAAATTAGGAACTCATTCAACGGGAAATAAAAATTACTTGGAATCTAATCCAAAATATTGGTATTGAATGAACGTAATAGGAATACCCAACGTAAAACTAGTGAACTAATAATTTAAAACTTGTGAACCTAAATATGAGAAAGCGTAACCAAAATTAGGAACTAATTTAACCAAAAAAAATTATTTCGGTATTTAACCCAAATGAATGAAATCTTACCAAGCGATTTGGAATAATGAATGCAAAATTTGTTAAATAATAGTTAAAACATATAAACCAAAAAGAGAGAAAGCGTAACCAAAGTTTGGAACTTATTTAACCAAAAATAAAATTACGAAAAATAAATTTGGTATTAAACCCAAATAATTGGAATCTGTCCAAGTTAATAAGAATATTCAACACAGAATTAGGGGAATAATTAGATGAAACATTGAACCAATAAGCGAGAAAATCTAACGAAAATTAGGAACTCATTCAACGAGAAATAAAAATTACTTGGAATCTAATCCAAAATATTGGTATTGAATGAACGTAATAGGAATACCCAACGTAAAACTAGTGAACTAATAATTTAAAACTTGTGAACCTAAATATGAGAAAGCTTAACCAAAATTAGGAACTAATTTAACCAAAAAAATTATTTCGGTATTTAACCCAAATGAATGAAATCTTACTAAGCGAATTGGAATATTGAATGTAAAATTTGTGAAATACTAGTTGAGACATATAAACCAAAAAGGGAGAAAGTATAACCAAAGTTATGAACGTATGCAACGAGAAATAAATTTACTTGGAATCTAACCTAAAATATTTGTATTTAACGAATTTAGTAGGAATATTATACATAAAACTAGTGGATTGAGAAGTGGAAATAATAAACCAATTCTTGAGAAAGTTTAACAAAAATTAGGAACATGTGAAAATAATTTGAAACATCCACCTAATATTTTGATATTTAACTAAAAGAATTGGAACATGATTATTTTACTCTTTTTTTTAACTTTCTTTTAAATTAAAAATATTTTTCTCACTCAAATATTTTTAATGTTAATTGTTGATAAATTTCTTTATTTTTTTTATTTTATTTTATTTTTTTAACGTTAAAAATAAATTTTTACAAAATTTTTAGATCAACAACCGGTAAAATACCGGTTGTTCTAACTTGTTTTTCACTGTTTACGGCGCTGTATGTACTATATGATAACTCCAAATAAGGACCCAAAATTATTTAATGAGTTTGACCAGTAGTTTGCTAGTAACATTAGAGTAGACCATGACCTCTGATAAGTTAAAGAACCTTTTTAGAATGCTTTTATGGAAAAAGTCAAATTCGGCTAAGGGATAAGGTAACTATTGTTAATCTTTATTTAATTAACTTTAATGGAACTTGTATATTTGCTTTTGTTATAGTCCGACACATTTCTTTCTCCTCTACAATTCACGAGTACTTTTGCTTGATAAGTAAGAAGCAAATGTTTTATTCTAATGCCTTGTATTAGTGTTGCACGCATATAAATGTCTTTTTTAGGTAATAAACTTACAAAACTTGTAGTTATTGATATATGAAACTTATAGTTATTGATTTACTTTCATTTAATAAAACATTACATTTATTTATTTGCATGTAAATAATTGACTAGATATTCTTGAGGGTTTAGCGGAATAACAATGATTGTGATCTTAACTCATTAAGTAACCAAGCTTAACAGCTATGCTGATGGTTGGGAAGATAGAAAATCAAAATCATTTATGGACATTGACGTGGTATATATTATAACATGTTCAATGCAATTTCTTTTATAATTAAGGATCTTAGACATAACAAACATGATGATATCACTTTTTACCATATATAGGTTTTCTTTCCAATTAACATAGACGAAAATAATTAAGTACTAGCCTATATAGACCTTCACCTCAGAAAGATCTAGATTTATGACTCAATGATGGAATTTTGTAACTACAAAACATACAATGATCTAGTCAAGCCACTAGAAGTTTTCTTCCTTTAATGGGTATAAGATGTTGGATTTTACAATATTCGACTAGATTTGCAATTTGCTGAGTCTTAGAAAGTCGTACTAGTTAAGAATGCATCATAACAAGAGACTTGTAGTGGTGATTGTGGAGTGTTTATATTGATGTTTACGATGCATTTAATGTTCAAGCTCAAAATTGATTTTGGTAGTTGCTACAGGCGATGCTTTAGAAAGAAGATTACTATTGACATATCTAACAGGGATATTAGCTTGTAAATGTTTTAATTATTTGAATATTTATGTATCGAATTTATAGCATATTACATTGCCACAATACAACATTCATACCATTAATTCATCTTATGCCTTGTTTAACTGTGTATTTTATCAAACAAGAAAAATAAGTATTTCATACTGTTTCAACACTTGTTGTGACAATAAATAAATTAAGTATTTCATTAATTAAAGTGTGTTATACATAGACATAAGAGTTCAAAAATTAATAGACTACTAATTTGGATTTGGCATTCCAATATGTCCTTGTCCCTTGCTAATAGAATAATAGAATATAACACAATTCTATGTGACACATCCTCGCCAATAGATGGTATTCTAAGCTCTAAATGATGACTCGAAGGTAGTTTTTCTATTAATGGTTTTACTTTTCAACTCTAAAATGTCTTGTAGAACTTTCCAAGAAGCAACATTGCCAACTGGATTAATTAATACAACATATACATTCAATAACAATTCCTTGAAGTAAAAGTAAGAATGAAGACGTATGTAATCCACTCGAGCATTTAAGCAGGTAGTCATTACATTAGCATAAACAAGTTGATTAAGTTGGAATTTGCTACAGCTATAAGTCTTGTAACTCATATTAATTAAACATCTCCTTCACACTCCCACCCCATATCTAGAATTTATGCTCAGATATAAGATGAATGTTTATTCTTTCAGCTTAATCCTTTCTTTTAGTTACTTTTTTTCTACCTACATTGTTAAAGGAATGTTAATTTAACATTTTGCCACTTTTTTCTTATTGTATAACCACTATTACAATGTTTTTCTAACGTGGCCAACCAAATAAGTTATGAAAAAATTTCTATAATTTCTCTATAAAAGAATTCATGCTCTTTGTAATATTGGTAGTTAGAATATTGTATCTCCTATTGTCAATTAAGATCTCATCTAATTACACGTGCTTAGTATTTAGCTACTCCCGAATGCATCCCCTACAACCCTTCAAGTTATCTTCTAAACTCTTCATATCTATGTTCTTTTGCTATATTTATAAATGCAGGTCAAACTTATCAAAAAGAACTTTCAACATCTTGAATTCTGACTTGGCATTATGGTAAAATAAGCACCGTGTGTGGCATTATGAAATACTTTCACAACAACTCTCTTGGTGGAAGTGCATCAATAACAGATAATTACTAAATAGAATATTAACAATTACTTCATGTAATTTCATTATAAACCATGTTAGCCTATATGGCTATAAATGTTGATTTTGATGATAACAAACCACATGCTTTTGGATAAACAAAGAATTACACATTATGTTTTTATAACACGAAATGATTTTATCAAATTAGCTATTTTCCAAGATATGGACTAAAATTAAAAAAAAAATGATTTTAATAAGTATTGTCTTGAATTCCGGATTTAAGCCTATTTACAAATATTTTAACACATTTTGGGTCATACTATAATTTCCATAAGTTTGGGATCATAATTTTTGAAAGTTTTGGGATAAACAAATTATTATTTAGAAATTTTGAAATTAGACCTATTTGCATAGTTTCATAACGTAGTTATAGAAAATTTTAGGCTAAAACTATAATTTTAAAAAATAATTCACTATAACTATCACTATAGCAAGCGGCTAACCGAATTTGGCAAGTGTTAGATCGGATTTAGGCAGTAACTTACTGAAAGAAAAGCGGCATACTAAATGTTCAAAAATTCAAATATTTGCTGTAATAGTAACATAAAGTGACAAATCGAATTCACAAAAGTGGCAAACCGGTTATCATCAGAAAGTCAATAATGGCTAGTTTTCTTCTTCAACTATAAAATAGTTCAAATCTAATTCATTTCAAATGATGCAACCATTGATATTTTAAGTATTTCTTTACAAATCTAAGAGCATAAATTTGTGTGTTCATTTCATTTATTCACACATATAGGGCTTTTATTTGCATTCAAACACATTATGTGAGAGAAATTTTTATAATCCTTTTTGTAAAATCAAATTGAGAAGTTGTAAGTGTTGGGATACACTTGGGTTAAGAGATTGGGGATAATCTCTTGTTGTAAATGTTGAGTGTTAGAAAGTGTATATTTATAAAGGAGAAAATTGTCATTTTACACTTCAAGTCTCACTAACATTGCTACTTTTATGTATTTAAGTCTTTTGTTATTTAATTATGTGTGTTTTGTTATAATTAAGTATTTTATGTATTTTAGGGGGCATCATGATCGTTTCACAATGAACGAGTGATCAGACAGCAAAACGGATATCACTTTTGAACTCAGGATAGTAGAAAACCTTAGGTGGAGCATAAAACGAAAAATGGCATTGTTCACATGTACGGTACTGTTCATGACACTGTTTCCATATACGGTCCAATAATGTGGCATTGACCGATGACGTGGTATTGACCGATGATGTGGCATCGACCTATAATGTGGCATCATTTGATTGGACGAATGATGTAGCATTGACTGCTTATGTGGGGTTGACCGATGATGTGTCACGATCCTATTGGACTAAAATTCTTATGTACTGTTGATGGATGATGTGGCAGCATTTCAGTGGATCAAAAATCTTGCATATGGTATACGCACACACATGGGATTATTTACTATTCAAACCGCGTCACTATTCAAACCACGTCACTGTCCAAACCGCGCCACTGTGCAAACCGTGGGCAAACCGCGTACTGTTCAAACCGCGTACTGTTGACTGATGACGTGGTGCAATCCTGAGCGTCCAAACTATTTTTAATCCGATGGTCATGATTTACTCAATGTATCTATAAAAAGGGGGCTCTACCCCTCTAATTTGATACCCCTGAATCCATTTTTAAGTTTAGTTTTCTGTAATTCCTTTTCCATCTTATATTTTCTACGTATTTTAATAAAATTTTATTTTACCCCTAGTTAAAAAATGAGTAGCTAATTTTCTTTCAAACTTGGGTTGAAGATGAAGTCTCAACATGTTCCATGAGCTTAATTTGGTAAATTTATTTTCTCTTTCCTTCTAATATTTGTGGATGTTTTAACTTGTCATCGACAAAAAGTAATAATCTTGTCTAGATACCGCCCTGGTTAAACCAGTACCATAGTACAAGGTTATTATTATTTGGCACGATAAGCCCTTAGCACCATATTTATTTGAGTGTGGTTCATGAGGTGTGGAAACCCCGCTCATGATTTAATTAGTATTAATAAAGAATATTTAGCCAATAAAGCATGTTGATGCAGATCCAGATACCCAAGTGCTTTATTTCAATAGATTTTATTTCAATTTATACCTGCCATTGTAATTTAAATTCTAGAATAATCTAAATTCCTTTCACCATAAATCCATCCACCCACTTAAGAAAATTAATTCTACACACAATTAAAATCCACCTCATCGTGGGATCGACACTCGTCACCATTAATCTATTCTACAATAGATTCGTGCGCTTGCGAGTTCCATAAAATTTGCACAACAGTAAAGGTCCATTGACACCTTGGAAATTAATTGTAAGCGTTTGAAGTTTTGGGAGACTTGGATAGTGAAATCCTCAAGCCTGATGTGCTTGAAGGCGTGGACGTAGGCGGGGATTGCCAAACCACGTAAAAATCCTTGTGTTTGCTTTCTCTTTCCTTACTCTTTTATTATTGTGCTTTATTGAATTTATTGTTTCGATTCCATTAAAGCATTAGATTGAATTGTAGTGTGGTTTGCTTAGCTTAAGTTTTAAAATCTCAATTCACCCCTCTTTTAGATTGCATAACTTGTATTTCAAATCATTCCTAATAATCATTATTTTTGGAATGCTCAATCCCAGTAGCTAATGGATACAATTGATCATTTTCATCCAAGCATGTTGTTATAAGTATCATTCCGTAATATGACCCAAGGATGAATACTATCTATTGCAATCATTAGCCCGGTGAGTTGCAAAAAACCATTAATATAAGATCTCATAACCACAAAATAACACTTGAAATTACTATTGCCATCTAATTTCAAGTGAATTATTAAATCCTTATTTTCTTTTTCGAATACATAAAGAGTACTTGGGGAGTAAATTATATGACTTTGATGGATTTTCTCATATCATTTCAAGAGTAAACTCTTCAACCTAATATGCCTGCTAGTATGATAATTGAATATTGTGCTCATGTTGTATGTCTTCTATAATGCTTTTTGAAATGTATATCAACTTCTTCTAAAGAAATTTATTTGTAATGAGATAACTAATAACTGAACTCCTTGCTTGATAAAATACTACCCTCATTACAACAAGTGTGTATCCTACCACATCTCACGCTATCGAAGGTACATTCTCTTGATTTGATTCCCTTTTTACTCTAAGACACTATTTACATGATTTTGAAGCATAATATGCCTCAAACATGTCAATGAAGAGCTTGTAACCTTGAAATTAAACTTAGAGAAGTTATCATTCGTATACCCTCAGTTTATTCCGTTGTCAAAAATACTACAACACTTTGAGGATGTATCAATCATCTACCCTAAGTTGACAAAATGTATCAGTCAACCACCAAATCGTTAGTTGCCGTTTAAATATGATGACGTTAGAGGGGTAATATGGTCTTTTTATAGATATAAGTGATAATTTAAGAGTACACAAGTGATAATAAGAGAATTTAAGAGTATACAAGTGATAATTTAAGGGTATACAAGTGATAATAAGAGAATTTAAGGGTATACAAGTGATAATTTTTAAGGGTAAAATCGTCAATTCACTATAATTCCGTTAACTTTCAAACGGCGACTAACGGTTTGGTGGTCGATTGATACATTTTGTCAACTTAAGGTGGACAATTGATACACCCTTAAAGTGTTGTAGTATTTTTAATAACAGAGCAAATATAAAGTATACAAATGATAATTTCCCTTAAACTTATTCCTTAAGAAAACTTTGCATAGTTCTAATATTAAAGTATACCTGGAATCGAGCAAGCTGCCCACACATATCATTAGACCGATAACTTCTAACAAGGTCCTCTGAAGGTAAAACTAAAGCAGCAACTAGAGGGTTAAAATACTAGCCGCATTACTACAAGTGTGTGTCTCGTCACGTCTCATCACTACCCAACTCAATAAAAAATACTAGCTTTATTATGACAAGTGTATGCCTTGTCATGTGTCATCACTACCCAATGTATAGTCTCTTAATTTGATTCCCTCTTTACTATCAGACACCATTTACATGATTTTGAAGCATAATGCACCCCAAACATGTCAATGCATATGTTTTGACCTTGAAATCGAACTTACCCCTCAAGAAAACTTTTCATAGTTGCAATATTAAATTATACTTGGAATAGAACAACTTGTCCATACAAATCATTAGACCTATAACTTCTAATGAAGTCCTCTGGAGATAAAACAAGAGAAGCACTTACTGAGGTTCAATTACTAGCCCTTTATAATAGGACATTGAAGCAATAAATTGACTTTGACGTGGCTCATGCTCGTTCTAAAAATGAGTCAAATCTTTACTATAACCGATTAGACCCTTATCACGCACACCATCTCCATCATCGATAGTATTATGGAAATGACCATCATCACCTTTATCAATAGGAGCATCGAAAAGACCGTCATCTCTATCATGAATTGGGCTATTTGGTGAGCATATAATATATACATATTTTACCTTTGGTTATATATATGTTATTTGTTTTTATTATTTTAGATAATTGAATTAGAAAAATAATTGGGAAATATGGATCGAAAGTACATAAAAATGTTCAATCTGGGAAGAAATGGAGATTAAATTAAAGATCATTGGAAGACAAAGCAAATAAAACCAAGAATTAATGGAATCCAAAGCCAACAAGCTTGTGAAGATCAAAAATAAAAAATCAAATTCTTAACTTTGAGGGTAGCATGCGACATTACAACTAACATAAAGATTTTTATTCTTTTTAAAGTAGCAGTTGTAGCAAATTATAATAGGAAATTAATTGCTTTAAATTAGAATTAGAATTCAAATTGGATTCGACCAATAGTGCATGTTTGGCATTGTATAAAATAAGCTATATTAAAGAGATGAAGAACAACCAAAAAGAAAAAGAAAAGAAGTTAGACACACGATAGAAAGGCGTAGCAATCTTCAAAGCTTTCCATGGCTGATTTTATTTACTTTGTTGCTCTCTATTCAAGTATATCTAGTCAATTTTCTTATACTGAGATTAAAGATGAAACCATATTTAATGAGATAATTATCGTTTTATTTAATTAGTTCCCTACATGTGTTTTTTGATGATTATGGTTCTTGTTCATATGATTAATTGAATAATTACCAATCCATCTTTAACATCTTGTGTTCTTTTTTTGTGGTTAAGAGATTATTTTATTAAATCTAAGCTTGCTAAAATGTTATTGTGATTCTCTTTAATTATTTATTTTTCAATAAATTGACTCTATAGAATGGTTAGGAAAATTTGACTCAAATATTTCAATAGGATACATATAATGCTTAGAAATCCTACCTTAAAGGGAAAAGGAACCTACAATAGATTTAATTACTTGGCTTAATTTTTATATTTATGAGATGACATATATTAGTTTCGAGTTATCACTCTAAATTGGGGAATTAATAATAATTAGATAACTATTAGTTCAATAGTAGTGAATTTTAAAACCTTCGTAACTTTTTCTTATTGAAATTTCCTTTACTTCAATTGTTTTCTTAGTATAATTCCCTTAAAACTCAATTTGCTCAACTAGGTTAGGATTAATATTAATTTTAGATTTAAACTATAATTTCCTTTACTTCAATTGTTTTCTTAGTATAATTCCCTTAAAACTCAATTTGCTCAACTAGGTTAGGATTAATATTAATTTTAGATTTAAACTAGAATTTTCAACTTATAGTAATCTCTGTGGATTTGACCTCGTTACCACTACTCTATTTTTAAAGATTCATGCGCTTGCAAGTATATTAAAATTTTGCACAATACTATTGGAAGGACTTTCATCTCAATCATCAATACGACTAAGATACGATTCAACATTAGTACTATCTGCAAGTATATATTATTCATGGCTTCGAGGAGACCATCATTGTATTGGAAAAGAGAGTAACTTTGTTGTAGCAATGTCGCAGTCGTAACACCTCTTTTTGAATAGCTGCCAATGTAATGCTATTCTCATCAATAAGATGATTATTGTAATAGACTGGAGAGTGATGCTACTATAATGATGTCGTTACTAATAAAATCTCTTTATGAATATCAAGGAGGGAGACGCTCTATACGAAACTTGAATTTCCCATATCACTGGCTTTTGATTTAGTACTTTAAGGGATTTGATAACAGAAATAGGGCTAGACCCATAGTTCACCAGATTAGAGCCCATACATAAAACTACCCTTACCATTTCGTCATCAAGTACATCCATTTCCATAGCCAGTAAAGATATAAGTTGGGTAGAACAACTCGACCTTAAGCTTGTCTTTACTATAATGTTATAACCATTCGGCTTTATTTGCAAAACCTTATATACTCTTGCAAGAAATTCATTAAATGTACATTTTTTCGAGAAAAAAAAAAGCTTTGTTCAGCCATTCATGTGTTTAAAACAACCATCTGCCAACTTTTTCCATGATCCATAAAAACAGATTTAAAAAACAATCAACTCAATTAAGCTTGAATAATTAAGAAAAGAAACAAAAAAATTATTACATAGTGAAAAAAATAAGTTTGTCCTTAGGTGTGACAGACAAATTTTATGGATTTGTCTCCTAAGCCGTTTTACTCGAGATACCCACATGAATTTCAAACAATTGAAATAAAAAAAAAATCCACATGGCGAAAAACAAATACTAAGCTTAACTTTTTACTTTCCAACTGATGATTTTATTTATATAACTATATTCGTTTAAAAAATATGGTGAATAGATAGTGATGAGTTTTGGTGATATTTTGTTGAGAGCATTATTTTTTTTTCCAGCATTTTTTTAATAGATTTGAGGATATTTAGGTCTAAAAATTCGATTTTGGCTAGATATGATAGAAAACGTTATGATAACTAATTCTGAAAAAAGATAAATTATGTCTATATCACTTTTGTTTTGTCATATGTATATCTAATCGACTCAAAATTTTGACATGCTCTTTACACCACATTTTTTTTTAAGTTCGTATCAATAAATCACTTTGACATTAGAAATTTATCATTTTACCCCTAAATAAATTAAAAGACTATTTTATTTTATAAAATTTTTGGAAAATAAAAAATAATATTACGAGAATACCCTGGATTTAATAAAATAAATAAATGTCAAATCCAATATGTTATTTTTTTATAATTATAATTTTCTTTAAAAATTATCATGTTAATTTTTTCTAATTATAATTTCATTTAATTTGTATAGATAAGTTTCTTAATATTAATTATAGTGAAGTTTACAATGATTATAGGGAATTTTTCTCTCCATATTAATTTTTGTAAACTTCCTTATACTGAATTTAATTATAGAAATTAAATGAAATTATAATCAGAAGATGTTATTTTTTTATAATTATAATTTCATTTAAAAATTATCACCTTAGGTTTTGAGATTTATTTGTTTTATTGAATTAGGGGTATTCTTATAATTATAATTTTTTTAATTTTTTAAAATTTTATAAAATAAAATAGTCTTTTAATTCATTTAGGGATAAAATGATTATTTTTAGTGGCAAAGTAGTTAATCATTATAAATTTAGAAATAAAGGTGGTTAAAAAAATATATCGAGATTTTATAGTTGTTAAATATGCATATGACAAAATAAAGGTGAGTAGAAATAATTTTCCTTTAAAAGTTACTAAAATTGTTCGGTCATTTTTATAAATTTTGCATATTGGTGTTTCTAAATTGCACTCCGTGTAACCATTATTTAATTATTTTTTAAGTGAAATTTAAAGGGCAATTATACACCAACCACTTATTTTTTCATGTTTTTTCAAAAATACATATATCTTTTATTTTTTTATTTTTGTTTAATTTCATTTGAAGTTACATTTTCTTACACCAATCCACTTTTGTCTACATGCTGTTAAAATTGTCATTTCTTCAGCACAGCAAGGGTTACATTTTCTTCCACTTGCATTCATAGAAATCCTAGAAATTGAAGAAGACATTGAAGGTTGTTAATTCAAAACATGTGAATAAATTAAAAGGTTCGTTCCCTCAAATAAAATGGGGGAGAATCAACTCAAAGGAATTAATTTTATTGGAGAAAGATGAAAATTGAAACTAAAGTATTAAATCTAACTTTTTTTGTATTTATTTAGGATAAAATTATAATTTTATATTTGGGAGCAAAAAAGTTATTTATCTAATTTTTCGTTAGTTATCCTAACTGTGTGTAAATAGAAGTGGACCAGTATAAGAAAATGTAACTTCAGGTAAAATTGAGCTAAAAAAATAAGATATGTCTATTTTTAAAAATGTATGAAAAAAAGTGATTGGTGGATAATTTTTAAAGTTTAAATGAAGGGTGAGACTATTTAAACCCACCAAAATACTCATTAAACCCAATATTTAATAATTTTTTTAATTACTAAAATGTCCACACAGAAAATTACTATAATAAACAAGCCTATATAATTAAATAAAATAAAAAATTATAGCTTTTCTCCCATATTCTTTGTTATTCGATGTACGGTTTTCGTGCTGTCTATGATTTTTTTTTAACCCACATATTAAATTTGTTTTTCCTTATTTACACTTTTGACTTTTCTTAATGGAACAAAGTTTTAATGAATTTTTAATACATTTGGATGAAAGCTTATTGCTAGCACAATTCCTCTTAACTTCCACGATCTAATTTCATCATTTCCAATTGCTTTGAATAGGACAATGAATCCTCTTCCCATTTAGTAAGCTTTCTTCTATGTAAGAAAATGAAAAAAAAATTGCAATAACTATTGCAATTACTTGAATTTTTTATTTATAAATGTAATTGTAATTTTGTTATCAGTTGTTTATTTAAAAAATTTTAAGTGTATTGTCCCAAACGCATGAAATATCAAGGGGAAAACGTCTGCTAAAAATTAAAAATAAAAAGTTTAAGAATTTGAGATAAAATAGTGATGGAAAAAAGTGCAGAAATAAAGAACAAAAGAACGAGGAAATTGAGAAATAGCGTAAAAAGAAAATGGTAAGAGAAATTGTGATAATTTAGCTTAATAAGGATATTTTGGGTATTAATATGGGATAGTAAAGTAAAATTATATATTTTAAATTTAAAAATGTATTTATTCAATAAATCAGTTTAATAAATAATTAAATAGATTCGAATGATCCCACCTATAATTGGAAAGGAGGTTTTAAATTGGGGTTCATTTATTTTTTACTAACCCACCCCACCCGATGTTATTTATATATCCTTTCGTTCCGTGTGTACTGTGTAAATCTGAGAAATCCCAACGGTCTTTTTGCATTCGAAATTGAGATCTTTCTCTGCCTGTCTAGGGTTTTGATCCAAAATGGGGGAAAGTGAGTTGGAGGTGATAGAGATATCGCCAATTTCTTTGAAGATGAGAGGTTGTAAAGAGAAAGATGAAGATGGGACTCCATGTAGACCCGTATTTTGCGTCAAAAGAAACACAGACTTGAAGCATTTTGAAGAAACTGAGGATTGCTTTATTCTTGATTTTGACCCATTTGAGTCCGTTGATATTAGCAAGCTCTCCGTGTCCAAGACTCTTGATTTTGCCGATGATGCTAACGATGACATCTCTGTCATTGCCGAAAAAGGCCAGGTTTGTGCTTTTTCTATTTTTCTTTTTTTCTTCTTTCTTGGGCTTAATTTCCTAATTATTTCTGTAAATGAACTAAGGCCTTATTATTATTGTTGTTGTTGTCGTTATTTATTTCCCTTGAAATATTAATGATTTTGATTGATTTAATAGGTGGCCTGCAGAGATTATCCACATTCAAGGCATCTCTGTGTGAAATTCCCATTTGACGTAACATCTCATGAGAGCTACTGTGAACTGGTAAGAAAGTTTTGTTCTTCATTAAATTTATTAATTTTATAAGATTCTTTCTACATAAACACAGAATTTAGTTCTGCAATTTTTTTTTTTAATTTAAATGCAGTGTTACTGCTACGTTTGTGATTCGGCTGCACCATGCATTTTCTGGACTGAACCTGAACCTGCGCATTGCCATGCTGCTGAGCATATTGGTGATTGGGAGAGGAAGAGATCAATGACAAAACAGACCATTAAGAAATGAACAATTGCTTGATACCATTACCTTTGGTCCTGGAAACTTTTTATTGTATCTCAATTGCAGTTGATGGTGCATAAATGGGAAAAGTGCCTTTTTTGCTTCTTTACAGTCAAATTCATTATTAGAATTTGATTGTTAAGTGGTAGAAATGGTTATCTAGTATGCAAATGAATCTAAGTATTCTTAGTTACTCTTAGAAAGAAATTATCTCTGATACTTTGATTTGTACATAGGTATTCTTATGCATATTGATATAGAAGAAGGTTCAATGCTATGAATTTAGTAATTCTATGGCAGCTCTTGATTCTTGAAAGCATTTCTGTGCTTTGCTTTATACTGTTCTAAGACTGGAAGGTGTTCCAATGTTCAAAGGAAGTTCATGATTACTGTCAGTCTTTTTGTGCTTTTAAATATGAATTTTATTTCTCTTTACATGTATATTACTTTTCTTGTAGATGATTAATATCATTTTTTTGAATTTCCTAAAAGGAAGTTTGTGTTGCGCTTGTTGATACAATAGAAGTACCTTTTTCTTTTGTCACTTATTATTTTGGTTTGAGCAATCAGTCTTCTTCTTTAACAATCTGTTAAATAATCTCCATGGTCTTAGTTGAACTTAATATAAGTGAAATACATCCAATCCATGTATGTATATTACGATATGGAGGCTTTTTTATAATTCCTTGTTTTCCTTTTTTATTTTTCTTATAAGGTCGTACTTGGAAGTTGTTTCCTCCTCCTATATTTGATGCCAAGGAGGAGGAGAAGGAGAGTGCCTGTACAATTTGTATTATGATGCTTTCTTGCTGATGAATACATCTCTGTTTCAGCAAACAGAGAATTAAGAACTTTGTTTTAATTAAGCTTTTGTGGAGGATTTTTCTTTAGGATGTTTATTTACAATGTGACTACGATCAAAATAATAGTCACTGATAGGGTTAGCAATGCTGCTGCTCGCTAATAAGTGAGCCTGATTGCTAATTAATAAGTTGCATTATCTACAGCTAACTGTTAAGTTAGGCACCACAACAGTAGGCAGTGAACTCCCTTAGCATATATGGCTTTACATGGCTTTCTTATGCTCTTTTTATAGAAGGGCAAGTATTTGAATCGGCAGTACTACTGTAGACTCCTGCTGGCAAAATTATGGTAGGTAACAGTAACTGTAAGCTTTTTGAAATAGAAATGGTTGAGTTATCGTGTGCTATAAGTGTTTACGATCTTTCCAGTCAACGTGTTTGTAGCTCCATCATCATTGTGTTCAATCATTAATGTAAGTGAAAATCTTGACATCTTCAGTCTGTTTTGTGTAAGTGAAACTGAAAACAACAAATGCATGGACTCGGTTTCAAAATCAAGTGACAATTATATCTTTTGATTTTAAAAGGATTTGTGAAATGGACCATTAGAGGGTGAATTTGTCGTCAAAGTCCTTTCAAAAACATTTTGAGAAAACTTATCTTTGTAATTCATTAATTTTATAAGTATTTCTCTAAATTTGTCCCCTAAATGTGTATATGTATATATGTATAATCCTGACTGGTTTAAGATTTTAGACTTTATTAAGTTTGGAAAAACTATTAAATGATATGGTTTATTAGCTTTCACAGGCTTTAAAAAATTCATGATTTTGGATTGGACCAATACTCTCTACATATATATATATATATATCATAATGAGTGTGTATACACGTTCCAATCCAAGATTTTGAATTTATTAAAGACTTAAGTTTAGGAAAGTAATTAAGCCATATAATTTAACAGTGAAATGATATTATATTATTAAATTATATGATTTAATAAATTTTCAGACTTTAATAAAATTGAGAATTGTAGATATCCGACAATAAAGAAAAGAAAAACACAAATCATAATGTATTATTTTTTATCTTTTAGTTTGGTTTGTAATAATTTTAATTTAAGATAAATGTTATTTTATATTTCAAAATTATTAAAATTTCGCTTATTTCATAATTTTTGATAAAAATAGTATTTGGTTAATTTTGTAAAAGCAGCTTATTCCATAATTTTCTCCATTTTGTCAGCAACTTTTAAAAGCAGGTAGGAGGTTGCTTTTCATAAGCAGCTTATTTAATAAGCCACCATACCTTTTTAAAATTCTTATTATAACCCTAGATTTTAATAAAAAGATAATTATATCTTTTTTATCCATAAACCTTAATATATAAATCATACATTTATCTTTATCATATTTTATGCAACAGATTATAAAGTTCTTTAGATTTTTTTAATTGAGTTTTTTAATATAATTTTACATATTTAAGGAAAAACATATGTCTAAATAATTTTATTAAACATACTCCAAAAATAAAAGTAATAAAAGCGTATGTCTATTTTGGTCATGATATGATAACATAATACTTTCGTAATAAAATTTACTAAACGCATATACTCTACTTTTCAAACTCACAAAGAATCAGAATCGCATCGTTCAAACGCCAAACTACTTTTTGAATCAATTTTATTTTATTCAGACAAAACAAATTTTATTTCACCTCCAATCCCAAACCTACCATAATCTACAAGAACCACACAATTATATAAGTCCCACGGTTGTCTGGAATGTGAACAATGACTATGACTTTATGTACAAAATAAATATATAACATTAATGAAAGAAGATAGAAGTGGGCTTACAAAAACGAGCTTGGAGGTGGCCCATAACGTGGGAAACCCTCTTGATAATCCAACACAGAATCGTCTCGTCCAAATCTCAAAAGCAGGCAAATAAAGCAGCAGCAGCAGCAGCAGCAGCAACCAAACCTAACAGAAGTTATCCGTATCTATCGAGGCTAAACTAGAGAAAGCTTATCAATTTTATCAAAATGTCGCCACCAGCTCCCATCGTTGAGACACCAGCCGAGGAACCTGAAAAAATTAAGCCTCAGGTCTTCTTTTTTTCTTTTTTGGTTTTTAGCTTGTTTAAATTTCTTTAAATCTAAATGTTTAAATGTTGCAGGATGAGGATGAGCCTGTAGTTGAAGATGTTAAGGACGACGAGGAAGAAGATGATGACCACGACAATGACGATGATGACGAGGACGACGACGACAACAAAGAAGATGGAACTCAAGGTTGTTTGTTTTATTTTTTTATATTCTGGGGTTCCTATTTTTATTTTGAATGTTTTTGCACCCCTGTGAGATCTTTTATTTGCTTTACTTGGTTTTATTGCATTTCTTTTTCTGAATGAATTTCATCTTCTGTTATACTATGTGTTATTCGTTTGGAAGCGAGTTTGATTTTGGTCTTACAGGATGATTTTGGAAATTAGGTTGTGTTATTATGTGGAAACCGATATAGTTTGGGTTGGTTACTGAATTGTAGAGTGTATCTCATTGCTTGATTTTACATTAAACCAATAGGATCAATAATAAGCATATATATTGTTACTCAGTGTCTCGGGAACTAAAACTCAGTGTCTCGGGAACTAAAACTTTTATCCAATGGAGACCATTGAATACATTAACAAATCTAAATTCAATAAATTGATCCTGTTCCTTTTTCCGTCTCTTTTGCGAACTTTACTTGCATTGGAATTTGTTCGTTGTGGACAATAGTTTGGTTGTTTAAAGAGAATTTGAAGAATGAGAAAGATCTTTCATGGTTTTAGCCGCTGACCTGAATGGTGTTTATGAGTATGTTGAGGTAGGGTTGGTGTGAGATTACAATTAACATTTTTAATAGAGTTAGGGGTTGGCAGCTGGGGGTAAAAGGTTATTCCATGTAAAACTTCTTTTTTTTTATGGTGGCATGAAACCTTCTTGTGAATTCTGAATACTGTATTGAAAACTTGTTTTTGCTCATTAAATTACCTTGATGTAGGTAACTTGTACTTTTTTGTTCCCCTATTTGGTAGAAAACTAGCTGGATGTTTTGATGTTACTTTTGTTTGTTGGTTCCCTGGCATGCGTCCATCAATTAAAATTGCCGATTGGATAAATCAAAGGGCACATTTTCTAGACTCTAAATGATTCCAAGGCCTTCTGCATGACTGTGCAACCCAAAAGGCCTTGGATAGAGGTCTTTTCCTTTTTTATGTAGTGTATTTCATTATGACTCACCCTGCTTTTAACCTTTCACAATTCCAAGTTTTTTCAATCATGTTGTACACTGATTTTTCCCGTTGTTTCCTGAATGTGCATTGCTTAACCATATTTTTTGGTACTTTGTTTTTCTACAATCTTATTATTAGCTATTGCAACTTGTATAGCTATTTGACTGCTTTGTAATCTAAATAATATGTGGGTTCGATGTTTTTAAGTTTCGGGTTTAGCTATTGTCATTTACATGGAATTACGTTGTCACTCTGCTGTCATTTTTGTTTGAAGGTTGAAATGCAATGGATGTAGTTTTTACTGTGATTTAAGTAGTCTTGATTGGTTACTGAGTTGCAGGTGGGAGTTCAAAGCAGAGCAGAAGTGAGAAAAAGAGCCGCAAGGCAATGCTGAAGTTGGGCATGAAACCTCTAACAGGAGTTAGCAGGGTAACCATCAAGAGAACCAAAAATGTAAGGCTTTTTATGTTATTATATTTATTAAGAAGTTATTTTGCTTAGTTGATGGATGGCTATCAACTTTTTCTTTTTTCCTTTTTTTTCTCTCTTTTCTGAGTTTGCAGATACTATTTTTCATCTCAAAGCCTGATGTTTTCAAGAGCCCAAATTCTGAAACATACGTCATATTTGGGGAAGCCAAAATAGAGGATTTGAGCGCCCAGCTGCAGACACAGGCTGCCCAGCAGTTCAGGATGCCTGACATGGGATCGGTGATGGCAAAACCAGATGCCTCTTCTGCTGCTGCTGGTGCACAACAAGATGAGGAAGAGGAGGAAGTTGATGAGACGGGAGTTGAGCCTCGGGACATTGATTTGGTCATGACACAGGCGGGTGTCTCAAGAAGCAAGGCTGTCAAAGCTCTGAAGACACATAATGGAGACATTGTTAGTGCTATCATGGAGCTTACTACTTGAGGAGTGGATTTGCTTCCATGCGGTATTTTTCTGTCGATGAATTTAGTTATTCTAGTCGGTGAGATGACTGCATTACTATATTTTTTTGGTATTTTTGTGGCACTTAATACAATTTCTTTTGCAGTGAGGATGAGAATCCTCCTCGCCAGTTGTTTTAATGGTTAGTAGTTGATCTTTCCATGCATATTATCTTGGTGCAGACATTTTTTTTTCTTTTTTTTATTTTTTGTGGTCACCTTTAGTCAATTCTGAAGAGAAACATCATATTAGTCGAATGGCAAATGCGGTACAAGTTTATTTGATTGTTTATTTGAAAGGTTTGTATAGTGATGAAAAATCGGAGACTGCATGCAAACTCATTATTACTCAAACTCGTGGTGAAAACTGCAAAGCTCATTTCGTGCAAGAGGAAAGTTACAGTTAAACAATTTGGACTGGGAATGGGCAAAATTGAAATAGGTTGGAATTAAAATAAAAAGTAAGTTGTTTAGTTGTGTTGTGGAAATCGAAATTAAAATTAATTATATTTTAAATGTGTTTCTTTTGTTTAGGATTAAAATTAACTATATTTTTAATGTGTTTTTTTTTTTTTTTGTCTAGGAATCAAAATGGATCTGAAACACCTTTAGTTGATTGTCGTCACTTTTATTATTATCAATTATAATAATTGAGATTATTATCATTAAAAAATATTATTATTAACAATCATAACAATAACAATAATAATGAAAATAATAATAATAATTGAAACAACAATAACAATAATAATAATAAGGGTAATTTTTTGCCTACCCCAAATGAATTGATATTTTACATTCCACACTCAACAAAACTGACTCGTTACACTGCACCTACAATTTTGTTAGTTTTTTAGTTATTTTTTACGGTATACAGGTAAAATTGAAATTTCACACCTTAAATCAGTTTTAGTGGAAATTCTCTTTATTTGTTTCTTTTTTATTTGGAATATTATCATTTTACCATCAAAGTTATTCTGACATATCTTGTCAGTAGCCGAAAAATATATTTCATCATTAAACGTTTGATTGTTATCAATTTACTACTTTTCTATTAAAAAAAAGTTAATGTTTAACAGAAAATGAGTTAAAAGTCGATTTTACCCTAACAAAATAAAAGACAATTTTACCCTTTGAAAGGAAATAAACAATGAACAAAAATAATATTTAGAAAACAACTAAAAATTGTAATTAATAAAAAATAATAATATGCAGAATTACGATAAATGACAAAGAAAGCAATTAATAAAAATTTTATGTTTCAAAAATAATATTATAACTTATGAAATTCAAGTATTAATCAAAATTGAAAATAATAACAATTTATAATAACAATAACAATTAATAAGATTTAGAAAACAACTAAAAATTATAATTAATAAAAATAATGAACAATATGCATAATTACGACAAATAGTAAAAAAATAAAAAAATTATGTTTCAAAATTAATATTATAATCTATGAAATTCAAGTATTAATTACAACTAAAAACAATAACAATTTAATTAAGGGAAAAATTAATGAGAGAGGGGCCGATATTAGGATTATCAATTTCCTAATTCTTTAATTATGTCCCTTGAAATTTTTTTATTTTGTTTTATTGTTTATTTTACACTTACAATGAAGTGTTTTGACTTTAATAAAAAATGTCTTTGATGCACTTATAACTTTTCTCCTTTATTGGTAAAATGATAATATACATTTTTATTTCGTCCTTTCCCTTTTCTTTTCTTTTATTTTTTATTTTTCTTCTTCATTACTTCTCTTCTTCTCCAATTTCTTCTTCTTCTGCTTCTCCTCCAATTCTTCTTTATCTTCATATTACCAAAGGAAGAACATCAACTACGCGATTGCCAACCCGCCACTCTAGAGTGTTAGCTACTTTCTTTCACTGCCACCTCTTAGTTCCTTTTAGGTTTTAGTATTATGGGTTTCAGGGATTCATTAGTTATTTGGTTTTGTTTTCAAAAACACGGCAACAAGGGTCGTGGGACGTGTTTCAGTCGTGTCTGTCGTGTCAAATTTAGAATAACTCAAACCCGATCCATTTAATAATTGTGTCAAATTATTGAGACCTAAACTCGACACAGAAAAATAATCGGGTTATCCAATAACCAGCTTAATATCTATATATTAAACAAAATTTACATCAAATATTTACATACTATCGTACATATATAAATACATACATAATTTATCAATATTATAAAATGTACATATCTATCAAATATATTACACATTTACACTATTATAAAATATACATATCTAACAATATTTTAACATTTACATTATTGAAACTCTAAATATATATAAAATTTTGTAAATAAAATACTATGTTTATATTCATCTTTTCAAAAAATAAAAATAAAAGAGAGAATCATTTAACTTTTGTTTTTTTTTTCCATTTTCCTTTTGCCTCCCAACTATAGGCTTCGAGGCTACATGATTTAGCTTAAATAAATACAAAAAAGCAGAAAGCTTAAATAAAGATCTATCCTCAAATTACAGTGGTTACGACCATTTCTTGGCAGAAGATTTGGTTGGTCACTGAAAGATGAGTTTCTTCATTTGAAAATGATTTCAATACAATGTGGGCTTCGCTACAAGGTAAGCTACTGTCTTTTTCGATTCCTTTGGTAGCGGATTATTTTCAAAACTTGAATTTGTTTGTAAATTTTACCCATGTGGGTTGGAGTTGGTTCCAAGAGATTATGATATGGAATTTTATGGTTGAAATTATTATTAATTGGAATGCCCAAGCCCATTTTCTACAAATGATTGTGCATTTTATGCTGAACTTGACTATGTTGCAAAGTGCAAACCTGTCTGGGTTTATAGCCCCCTATACATTTAATAATTTTGGGATAATTAATTAATAATATTTTGAATATGTTACTTTGCTGTAGTAATGGAATATTTAAACAAATGGATGAGGTTGATGAAGTGAAGAAGTTGGATTACTTAGAGAAGGCTAATTTTGAGGAAAATAATGAGGAATTGGAGGAAGAAGTTGCTTGTGGTTGGAGTTGTGGCTGCGGTTGCTTGTGATTGTAGTTCTGGCTGCGGCTTTTTGAGTGGCTATGGCTATCGCTTGATGGTTGTGGGTGGTCGCAGTGGTGGTAGCTCGGGGTACTAGTTGGAGAGAATTTGTAGGCAATTTCAGGAGGATTGTGGCTGGAGAGAGTCGATCTGAAAGATAAAAGGAAAATAACTTTTTTTTCCCTTTTTCGGCCTAAATAAAATGGTGCGTTTTAAAGTCCAGGCCTGACTCAGGTGCAAATAGCATTTTTCGAATTTCATAATAATTTTACTAGCAATAAATGATATTATTATTATTGTTGTTGTTGTTGTTATTGTTGTTGTTATTTTTATTATTATTGATATTATTATTGGTAGTAGTAGAATAACAATAACGATTACAATAATATAATATAATATAATAATATTTTAATTAAGGACAAAAGTTAAATTATTAGATTTTGGTGGGATCAAATGGTGAGTTCAAGAAATGAGAACTTAACTCCCTACCTCCCAAGGGAATTAAGACCGTCTTCCTCAATTTAAAAAATAAGTGGAGTCACTTGTTTCATTTCTATTTCCGTTCCTATACCAAGTAAATAATATCGATCATTTCGATTTCAAATTCTTATAACATCGATTATTTAGATTTCAAATTTCAATTCCTTAATCATCGAAATAAATATTCTATTATAATTTTGATTAAAAGTAATGTTAAGATTAAGAGTAAATATTTTAAAAATAGAACATGGTTGAAAACAAATTTTCACGTCAATTGAATGATAATACATCTAGAAAGCTAGGAATAATAATCCATATTAGAATGCTAGGTAAAACAATCCATAAAGGCTGTGTTTGACACCGCTCATAACATAATAAATGCAGCCCCATGATTGTTTGCAACAATTGCAGCATTAGTTAAACCCGACTCCTAGTCGATTTGAGCTAATACAGCAGTTTGCCACATAATTTTTTTTATTAATTAGTTAATTAATTATAATAATATAATATATAGAAGTAGATTCTTAATTTGATATGATATTAATTTTTATTTTCTTTTACTTTTACATTATAATTATTAATATAAATCAACAAAGTTATTATTTATTATTCAATAATATTATATTATATTTTTATTATAATTATATTTAAAATATAACTAAATAATGTATTATTTAATTATATTATTATAATTAATATATAAAAATTTATTATTATTTAACAATCTAGTGAACTAATAATAAAAACTTAAATGATGTACAAAATAAAAACATAATATAATATTACATAATTTAATTATATTATAATAATCAATTTAAAATTAATAATAATATATATAATGATATTACATGTATACAATACATATTATACCAAATATGTATACAACACACTATAACGCAATACCAATAATTGAATACAATATAATGTGACAAATACACCCAAAAGGTACAATTACATCCAAAAAGCACAATTACTTTGGAAACAACTATCTCAAGAGAATAATGCATTTTAAAGATGCACCAAACACTTCTTTTCTCTGCCCAATGGATTACTAACAGCCTTCATCTCTTTTCCCCTTTGATCATTTTAATTGGAAAATTCTCAGGAGAGTAATTTTTATCTATCTAGCCTACGGTTATTACCCTTTCACTCAGATTGAATTTTTCCAATTAATTTCTGAAACCTCACTTGCGTCAGAACTTAGAAACGACATGCATCAACTATTGATGGGAAAATTTCCAAACCACCCTTGGTGCCAAATACCGTGTTAGACGGACACAACTTAGGAGTATCAGGCGATAGTTGTTTAATAATAGAGGCTGTTTTGGCACCATAGAGAGTACATCACAAGGAAAATGGCATGGATAATAGCCATCTGAAACTGATAGTTTACACTGCGTAGTCATTCGAAAAAATAAAATGAAATAAATAATTATTACCACTGCCAACATAACTGTTGGAGTTGACAATTGTTTTGGCGGGAATTTCACATTACGGCAAATTGCATTCAAATTGGATGGGGACTCCTCTCTCGGTTAGGATTAGATTTGGGCAGAATATGTGACTTAGGTCTGCAAGTCTGCATTTTTATTGGGTAAAAGCTCGTTTAATTTTTATAATTTAATGTTAATATCCGTTCAGTTCATATATTTTTAAAAATATCTTAAAATATTATGTCGTTAATTTATTGACACCTCTATTATTATTTTTTTATTCATTTTGACCTGCTTTTACAATCTTATCTTTTGCAATAATTTTTTGGGGACATTAATAAAAAAGAAAAAAATTAAATTACCAATTTAATGTCAGAAAATAAAATAAAATAAAATAAAAAAGAATATATATTAATTTATGTAGAAGCTCATGTATGTCCCAAAAAGATTAATATTGTAAAAAAATGAAATTACGAATTTTTTGGACATTAATAAAAAATTAATATATTAACTCATCAGCAGAGTGTTCCACAAAAATTAATATACATATTCTTTCTATTTTATTTTTGAGGTTAAATTAGTAATTTCATTTTTTCTTTTAATTAATGTCCAAAAAAAGAAACATTATTGGAAGAGAATAATTTTGTAAAAACAAACAAAAAATAATAAAAAGTAATAGAATTAGTGTTAATAATTTAACGGCATGGATATTGTGGGGTTTTTTTAGAAATACAAGGATTAAACGGACACTAATCTCAAAATATAAAGACTAAATGAACTTTTACCCTATTTTTATTTGTAAGAGTAGTGATATTTAAGTCTCTTATTTTATCTCACTAACCCTACTTTTAAAATAACATAATATATTTCTAAAATTACCTATATTTCAAAGCAACTTTTTTATTCATTCTCTCTCAATTAAATTCAAAACCCATACTATAAAATTGAATTCACAATCACAAAACATCTAGACAAATTTCAAACTAGAACCAAGCCCTTTCTTCTTTAAGAAAGAACCAAATTAAAGCTTCTAGCTTCATTTCAAGATTAAATCATTCAAAATTCTTTTGAGAAATAATAAATCATTATTGAGTAGCAAAAGAGATCAGCAATCACTTTACAATATTTTATGCAAATTAACATTTATTAATTATTAGAAAAAGATTACACTTGTATAAAAGAAACAGTGAAATGAAATTTCGTCCAAAAATCCAAAATGGATTTGCTTTATAGCGTGCAAGCGGTGGCACAATTTATTTAGATATATATTATTTATTTAATATATGAATAAAGCGTGCTTATGGTTTGTCTTAATTCATAATTAGATTCTCTACTGTATTTTTATTTAAATCTGTAACAAGAGGAGTGGTTTTTTATCACCATATTTTCCTCTTGATTTATTTTATTGTTATAGAAATTTTGTAAGCCAAAATTGGCTTAAGAAATTTGTAAATCGCTGGAGATTAATCACACGACGACAGATCAAAGAAACATGAAAGGAACAAAGGCTGGATTTTTAAGCAACAGCCACCAACCAGCAACACAAGCACGCACGCAATAGCAGCCAGCGCGCAATTCGCGCAGCAAGCAGCGCGAGCGAGTTTGGTGGGTTTCTGGTGACGAGGCGACGATGGCTCGGCGTCGGAGATGCGTCGAAGATCGGCTGGCATCTCTGAACAATGGCGGTTGACTGGGAACGGCGGTTGACTGGGAACCGCGGCTGGTGTTTTGTTGAGATGGCAGCTAGGAAAAAAGGAAAAGAAAAATATGGAATTAGGGTTTCCTGATTTTTAATACTCAAGTCCCTATAGTTTTATAATTTGTTTTTAGGCAAAAACTTTTTACATTTATGCATTTAAGTCCAAAAACAGTGTTGGACTTAATGAATCCTAGTTTTAGGCCCAATTTAAATTTGGGTTTAATGGATTAAAATACATAGATAAAATTTAACACATTAAATTTATTTTTTGGTCCAAAAATTTTATTTTTTTTAAATAGGAATTTTATTTACTTTCTTTTAAAAATTAAAATTAGACCAATAATAAATTTAAAAACTCAATTTCCCGTAGTCTATTAACAAAGACAAGCTTATGGAAGATGGACATTGACAAGAAGTCCAATGAAGATTAGACTTAGGGTTAATGTATTTTTTCATTTTAGGAAAGCCATGAATTAAGATTATTTAATTATTTTTTCTATATGTTATGTTTTCGGTGATAACATGCCACGATAATATGTCATATAGAATAGGTAGTGCCACTCTATGCATAATGATACATGTCATTCATTAATTGTGAATCACATCATATTGTTTGAAATTTACATATGCTTAATTATATTGGATATCATCTAGATAACATTATAGGAAGCATGTAATTAACAATATGTAATTAATGTATGTTTTAAAAGGAAAAACTATTTTTAAAATATTGAGTGGAAGAGAGAAAATTCAAGATAATTTTTTCTATGGGCTCAATTGTTAGTTCAGTAATAAAATTATATATATATCTCGACCTCTTGATAGGTGATACTCCCTTCGGAAGATATATATATATATATATATTAGATATTTTATTTGATGAACTTCTTCAAAGATAAAATAAAAATATTTTTCAATCAATTGTTCACCCCAACGATGACTATTGATATGAAAAATACATAAATTGAAATAATGGTTATACACTTAACTAAAATTTGTTATTAACCTTCGCAACGAAAATCTGTTAACAAATTTAGGCCCAAAAGGATAACGATAATTATTTATCATGTCTCTACGTGAAAGTAAATAATCCAATGGATAATTGGGTCTAGTAAGTGCAGGCATGACTTCCCCAACGGATAGCTTGAAAGCGGTACTAGATCATTGTTATAATAAATTAAAATGTTGAACATGCGCAAGATCCAACTAGCTACAACGAAGCTCTAATAGATAGAGATGTTGAATTTTGGAAAACAAAGGCCATAAATCGAGAAATGAAATCTATATATTCCAATAAAATCTGCGAATTTGTAAAAGCACCAAATGGGGTAAAACCTATAAGGTGCAAGTGGATCTACAAGAGAAAAAGAGGAGTAGATGGAAGGGTAGAAACATTTAAAGTAAGATTAGTAGCCAAAGGTCGGAAATTGGGTATCGATTATGAGGAAACCAACCTTTTCTCCGGTTGCTATGCTTAAATCCATCAGGATTCTGCTCTCCATTGCTGCAGTACTAGATTATGAAAATTGGCAAATGGATGTCAAGACTGCCTTTCTTAACGGGCATCTTCAAGAAGACATGGAGCAACCAAATAAATTCATATAAAAAGGCCAAGAACACATGGTATATAAGTTGTAAAGATCCATTTATGGATTGAAGCAAACATCCCAGTCATAGAACATCAGATTTGATCAAGCGATTAAATCATTTGGATTCATTCAGAATATTGATGAACCATGTGTGTACATGAAAATTCAGGAAAAATCTATAGCCTTTTTAATTCTTTATGTAGACGATATTCCCCTAATTGGAAATGATATAAGAGTATTGACTACAATAAAGAGTTGGTTAGCAAAACAATTTGATATAAAAGACCTGGGAGAGGCAAGTTATATTTTTGGTATCAAATTACTACGAGATTGGAAGAATAAAACTTTAGCCTTATCTCAAGCAATCTATATCAACAAAGTTAATGGCTAGATTTAGCATGGCAAATTTCAAGACTAGTTTGTTACCCTTCAGATATGGAATTACATTCTCTAAGGATCAATCACTTAAAACATCTGAAAAGATAGAGAAAATGAGACGAGTCCCTAATGCAAAAACTGTGGGAAGTCTCAGGGATGCCATGCTTTGCACTAGACAGACATCTATTTTGCAATATGGATGGTTAGCAGATATCAATCTAATCCTGGAACTGAACACTGGACTCCAGTCAAGTATATAATGAAGTATCTGAAAAGAACTAAAAATTATATGCTTGAGTATTCTGGTGATGAACTCCTTCCAGTAAGTTATACTAATTCTGACTTTATATTAGATAAGTATTCCAGAAAATCAACTTCCGACTATGTGTTTACATTAGGAAGTGGAGCTATTAGTTAGAAGAGTGTGAAACAATCATGTATCCCAGACTCCATAACTGAAGCAGAATATATGGCTGCATCTGAAGCTGCAAAAGAAGCTGTATGACTCCGCAAGTTCCTACAAGATCTTGAGGTGGTACCTACTGTAACTACACCTCTTAAACTATTTTGTGGTAATAGTGATACGGTAGCTCAATCTAAAGAACCAAGAAACCATACGAAACAAAAATATATTGAGAGGAAGTATCATCTTATAAGGGATATAGTGCAAAGAGCTGATGTGGAGATTATTCAAATTGCCTCACTACAAAACTTGGCAGATCCTTTTACTAAGGCCATATCTGGGAAACCTTTTAACCTGTACTTAAAATCCATGGGTATGCGTGAGATGCCAAATATACTTTGAGAGCTAGTGGAAGATTGTTGGGAAAATACGCTCTTTAAAAGCATATGTGTTTATTTAATTGTAATAAATAATTTTTCTGATTAATAAAACAAATGAGGTATTTTATTCAAGTATCTTAATTGCATTAATTTTTTGATTAAAATCTATTTAATCATATTATATGTATTTATATGATCACCAAGTGGATTCACAGAAGATATAAATACAAGTTATCTTAGGATTAAATAAATTAAGTTCGCAGTTGATAAATAAAGTTGGGCACTTTATTTAAGTATAGACTGTAATAAATTCATTCAATGATTTGTCTTAATCATGTATGAATTTACTGACGTAGTACGACTACATTGAATAGGATCACATATGAGATTTAATTCACTTTGTAATAACTATCAGATTTATTAAATCTCATAGGCACTGATTTTACTCTAATCTTAATCTTGAGTTAGTTATATTTCATGATTGTAATTGTTATTCCATTTGAGTTACCAATGGGCAAGACACACTCTTGTAGTCAAGATTACCCGGTATCTTAGTGGGAACAATTATGAGTATTAGAGTTATAGATTAACAATATAGAATTTTTATAACACATCTCTTGATGGGTTTTCGGCACTTGATCATAGAATTCTTTGGCTAGAGTGTGTCAACATATTTAGTATGTTAAAAATGATCATTAGAGAAAACCAGTAAGTATCAAGAAACAAGATGCAATTTAATTGATTGGACAGTTGAGATATCAATTTAATTAACGATGTGGTAGAAAAGATTGTGCTGTAAAGAAATCAATGTGGCATGGGTCAAATTATTATTCGAGAACACTATCCTCGATAGCATACAATTATGAAGGTTAGTTCCAATATTTTAGTGAAGTAGATTTGGAATTAAATAATTTGGCTAGTTTAATTACAAGTTTAATTATTGTAGCTACTATTGTATGTACCCATATGATCCCCAGGGTAAAGTTTCCACTAATATAGAGATATAAAAGGGCTTATTTTCTCCCCAAAAAAAGAGAGGCAACATTATACAGATTAGAGAAAAGATTTTTGCTCTCTAATTTTGAGAAAAATTTTTTCTTCTGCTAGTTGCTTTTAGTGGTAATAAAGGCGCTCACACGTCAAGTGCAGATCAAACTTGAGTCATAATCTAGGAGATCATTGGTGACGGATTGTGAACTGACAAACGTGTTGGCGATGGATCGTGATATAACAGGCATGAAGGTAGCGGTGGGTGAATTACCCGACCCGATCCGACCGAAAAAATTTCAGGTTCAGATCGGATCGAGTTATAAAGAGAACCCGATCGGGTTGTGATCGGATTGGGTAAAACCTGATCCGATCGGGTTGTGATCGGATCGGGTAAAACCTGATCCGATCGGGTTGTGATCGGATCGGGTAAATCCGATCGGGTTGCTAAAATAAAAAAAATAGAAAGAAAACAAACTTAAAGCACACAGCCACACACACGCCACACACAAAAATCACAAATTCCCATTTCACAAAACATATTACACAGTTGCATACACAAACACTCCCAATCTTATTACACAATCCCCAATCGACAAACACAACACAGTCGTTGGCGTTGGCGGCCAAGTCGCCAACGGAGGCCGCCACACAAGTCACAGTCTCACTCGCGTCTCAATGCCTGATTTGCTACGCGTCACCATGCCCGATTTACTGCTCGTCTATCGGTCTGTTGATGCGTATCCGTGGCCACAGTTCTACTACAAGTGCCATCGATCTGCTGTAAGTGCCACCGATCTACTACAAGTGCTACCAATCTGCTGTAAGGTACTACAGATCTGCTGCAAGCTACTCCAAGCCTTCAACCCGAGTTACGCGACCCGGGTTTCTCCCCTTTGAAACTTTTGAGTTTTCATTTTTGAAACTTTGAATTGATGGTATAAATGGTTAAATTAGACAATTAATATTTAGTATTTAATTGTTGTAATTATGTGTTTTTAAATGTTAGTAACAAAATCAAGAAAATTGACCATCCCGAAACTGATCCTATCCGAATTCAACCTGAATTTACAACCCGGTTCGATCCGATCCAAATATTTTTGTAAGTTCAATTGTATTCGGATTAATTTTTGTCCAACCGAACAACCCAAAATTTGATTGGGTTGATCTGAACCCGACCTAAACTTGATTTTGCCCAGTCCTACATGGTTGTAACGGATCATGATCTAACCAGCGTGGTGGTAATGGATCGTGATCTGGGAATCTGGAATTAATTTCGATTGTTCATCTTCTTGGATTGTCAATGTATGATTTTCTAGATTATGTATTCCTTTATATTGTATTTGATCAGTCCTAAAAGTTTTTATAAAATTTTTAAAAAACTAATTTTTCTCCAACACTAACGACATGGTACAATGTCGTGTGACACAGTGCCCCTTCTTTGCATCACACTTTGTAGGGCGTGGTATCGCTTTACTTTACTGTGAAGCAAGGTGGCTTTATTGGTACAATAGGATATGTATATCATTTTGCTTTAAAACACTAATGGTATTGGTGGTGCTAGAGTGAGAAAGGGGCGTAAAGTAGAAATTTTTTTGTATTTTTTAATAAGGGTAATCTTGAAAATAAGTGGCCTTGGTTGATTAACATAGGCTAGTGAGAGAATTTAAAAAAGTCAAAATCATTATTCTATTTGTAATTCAAGAATAAAACTCTCGTGCATGTCCAATCATTAGTGAGGCATGAAAAAAATTTGTGTTGTAACTTTGAGTTTAATTTTGTGAGATGGTGAATAATGGGCTTAGATAATAAATCGTACTGTAGATGATGGTATAGGAGTAGATTATATTTAGTGAAAAATGGAGAACTTGTAGTTTGGATAGATGACTAAGGATAGGATCTTGCAGTAATTTTAGGAAAATCCCAATTGTGAACTGATCCTTAAAGAATTTTAAGACTTTGATGTTTTGACAGGTGCAATTGAAGGACTTAAGGTGTTTTGAGAACTCAGGATCTATTTACTAATAGGTTTAGTGCCTATTATCACTAATACTTTATAATAGTTTCTTGGCAATAAAGGCATGAGCTTTAAAGTTTTGACAAACTTGATTAAGACTCTATTTGATATTGAGGCTTCAAAGTTATGGTTGCCATAGAAAAAAATCAATAAATTAATTTGTGTAATAAATATGACTCTAAAATAATAATTTTGACAGTACTAGTAAGAATAGTATAGGGTTTCATCATATAAGTGATGAATCAAATCAACTTATCTTTTAATTTACAGGAATTAATATTTACTAAACATTTTACTACTATATCTTTTAAGCTAAAGCTTCCGAACATCAACACCAAAAAAGGCCTAATAATAAGATCTTGTTCATGTACTACAAGAAGACAAAATTCCTTATATAAGAATAGAATGATGGATCTAAGGCTGTTAACTTGTTTATGTTCTTTATACTGATTTTGATGATAACAAACTTTAAGTGTTTTTTATTAAAATGTTGGAGCTATTCATTAATAAACAAAAGCCGCATAAATCTTTTAATTATGTTCATGAAAGATGGATAATTATTAAACTTCAATTAGATATTAATTCCCTGCGAAATTTGGCTAAAACTGTGATTTTAGAAGTAAACGGTGAACCATTTTTGTTGAAACGGTTAACCAATAAAATCCAAAGAGAGCTTAATGCTTAAGCTCTAACCGATTAGCAAAAACGGTGAACACAAATTGCTGGGGAGGTCACTGGAATTAAACGGCGAGCCGTTTATAACAAATGGTTAACCGATAATTTTCAGTATAGAATTTTGTGCTAATCTCTTACCGTTTAATAGAAACTGATAAGCCTTTTCATTTTGCAGGTTACTGGAATTAAATGGTGAACTGTTTATATCAAACGGTCAACCGATAATTTTCAATATGGAATTTTGTGCTAATCTCTTACCGTTTAATAGAAACGGATTTTCACTTTGCAGGTGGCTGGAAATAACCGGCGAACCGTTAATGTCAAACTGCAAATCGATAATTTTCATAATGTCATTCCTTGGTAATCTTTAACCGTTTAGCTAGAACGGTTCGCAGAAAATTATTTTGTAGGTCTCTGGATTTTAATAGTGAAAGGTTAGTGATAAACAGTCAACCGTTTATTTGAAATTTGGCTTAACGGTAACTTTGACCAAGCCAAACGGTTAACCATTAACGGTTAACGGCGATCTGTTTATAGGCAGACAATCAGTAACGGCTAGTTTTCACCTCCAACTATAAATAAGCACATTCAAATTCAAGCAAAGGTTGATCAGAACACTATGTCTGAGCATATAATCAAGAATACAACCTTCATAGAGCTTTAAATACATTCTTATTTCATTTATGCATACATTGGGCATTGATTTGTAATCTTAGATATTATGTGAGAGAAAATTAAATTTTTAATTTTTGTCTTGAGTGATTATAAGTATTGGGATATACTTGGATTAAGAGATTGGGAATAATCTCTTGTTGTAAAGGTCCATTGACACCCTGGAAGTCAATTCTAAGCATTTGAAGCTTTGGAGGCTTGCTTAGTGAAATCTTCAAGCCCATGAACTTAGAGGTGTGGACATAAGCGAGGTTGGCCGAACTACGTAAAATCTCCGTGTTTGAATCTCTCTTCCCTTATCTTTTTATATTGTGATTGTTTTGTTTGTTATTGCTTTAAATTTGTTTTAGATTTTCATTGATTTTTGTTTTAGAATTCAATATGTTTTAAAATCCCAATTCACCCCCCTCTTGGATTGCCTAGTTGGTATTTCATTTGGTATCAGAGCGAGGTTCTCTTGTTAGGACTTAACCGTCTAGAGTAAAAGATCTATGGAAACCCAAAATAATTCAACCTTTAGGGAAGAACATTCCATAACTAGACCACCATTCTTTGACAGAAATGATTACTCGTATTGAAAAACTAGGATGAGAATTTATTTACAAGCACTTGATTATGAAATTTGGGAAGTTGTATGTGATGGTCCATTTATGCCTTTGACTAAAAATAAAGTCGGGGAAGATATTCTAAAACCACCACGGGAATGTAATAATTGGCAAAAGAGAAAAGCTTCTCTAAATTCTGAAGCTATGGATGCCTTGTTTTGTGCACTTGATAAGAAAGAGTTTCATAGAGTATCTAGTTGTGAAAGTGCTAATAAAATTTGGCACAAACTTGAAGTTGTTTATGAAGACACGAATCAAGTAAAAGAGTCTAAAATTAGTATGTACACTTGACAATATGAATTGTTCCAAATGCAACAAAATGAGAGTGTGTACTCTATGTATACTAGATTTACGGATATAGTGAATACTCTAGGAGCCCTAGGAAAGACCTTTTCAGATAGCGAAAAAGTTAAGAAAATCATTAGGTCTCTTCGTAAGGAATAGAGACCAAAAAAGACTGTCATTGAGGAAGCTAAAGATTTAAATATCTTACCTATTGATTATTTAATTGATTCTCTTATTTCTTATGAGGAAGACTTGGTAGTTGAAAGAGGCAACGAGGAGAAGAAGAAAAAGATTGCTCTCAAAGACACAAAGTATGAGAGTGATGGAGAAAGTGAATCAGATGATGAGGAGTTGGCTATGCTAGCGAGAAGATTCAGAAATTTTTTTAAGAAAACTGATGAGCAAAGAAAATTTAGAAACCTCAAGAACCAAAAGAAGAAGAAGAAAGAAGTAATTGTATGTTATAAATGCAAGAAATCTGGCCGTATAAGATCAGAGTGTCTACTTCTCAATAAATGCAAGAAGAAAGCCATGGTGGGCACGTGGGATGATAGCAATAAAGAAACGAGTGATGATGAAGGGAAACAAGAAATGACAAATTTAGCTATCATGGCCTTTAAAGAAGAATCATGTGATGAACTTGATGAGGCAAGTGATCTTCCTACATATGATGAATTACATAATGTTTTTAAAGAATTGCATGATGAGTTGATGAAATTGGTAAAAAGAATATATGTCTTAAAATAAAAATGGTAGAGCTCAAAAATGAAAATGAATCACTAAGTGCAAAGATTACATGCTTGGAATTAGAGAATAAAACATTGCATGACAAGGTTGCTTTATCAAATACGAAACCTAGCACTTCACATGAGCATCTAGAATCACACAAAGATAACTTAAAAAATGAAAATGAAATGCTTAAGAAGAGGAATAATTGGTTAAATAAGATTGTTTTAAAATTTACAAATGGGCAAAAGATGTTGGATAATTTACTTAATTCACAAAAATATGTGTTTGATAAAGGAGGACTTGGCTATAAGCCAAATTTAAAACAAAAGTATTATAAGAACTACTTTGTGAAGAGTACTTCTATTAACAATTAAATTATATGTCATTATTGTAATCAAGATGGTCATATGAAAAATAGATGTCCAGTGAAAAAAAATGCATATTATGGTATGAAATGCATTTGGGTTCTAAAATGAACCATTGCTAACACTCAAGGATCAAAAAAGTTTTGAGTACCTAAGACTTGAGATTTTCTCTGCAGGGCTTGAAAAAGAAGAAAAATAAATGGTACTTGGGCAGTGATTATTCAAGTTGTATGACCGGAAACTATGCATGGTTTTCAATTTTTACCAACATAAAAAACGGTGGAGATGTTTCTTTTGAATGCAACTCAAAGGGAAAGATTCTTGGAGTTGGGAATGTTGGTAAAGTTTCGTTAACTCTAATTGAAAATGTATGTTTAGTTGAAAATTTGAAACATAACTTGATTAGTATTAGTCAATTGTGTGATAAAAGTTATAAATTTTTTTTTGATAAATCTAGATGTGTTATTGAGAATGCATGTGATGGCAAGATTTTATTTGTTGGAAATAGATATGGTAATGTTTATATTATTGACATAGAATGTGCATCTACTTTTGATAAATGTTTTTCGGCATTGCATCATGATAGTTGGCTATGGCATGAAAGACTAGGACATGCAAGCATGGATTTAATTTCAAAGATCTCCAAAAACGATTTAGTTAAAAGTCTTCCAAAAATCGGTTTTCAAAAGGATTGAATTTGAAGTTTGCCAATTTGGAAAACAAATCAAAACTTCTTTCAAAAACAAAAATCATGTCTCTACCTCAAAACCTCTTCAACTACGTCACATAGACTTATTTGGACCTTCAAGGTATGCTAGCTTGAGTAGAAAATATTATGCCTTTGTAATTGTTGATGATTTTTCAAGATTCACATGGGTATTATACTTGGCTAATAAGGATGATGCTTTTAATATTTTTAAAGTGTTTTGTAAGAAAATTCAAAATGAAAAGGATATGGTATTATGTGCATTAGAAGTGATCATGGAGGAGAATTTGAAAATCATGCTTTTAAAACCCTTTGCAACAATTTAGGCATTGAACATCAATTTTCATCCCCTAGAACTCCACAACAAAAATGGAGTTGTTGAGAGAAAGAATAAATCTATTCAAGAAATGGCTAGGACCACGTTGAATGAAAACTCTTTGCCTAAGTATTTTTTGGCCGAGGCCGTCAACAACGCTTGTTATGTTTTAGATCGTGTGTTGATTAGACTTAATCTTAATAAAACTCCATATGAGCTTTGGAAAGATAGAAAACCCAACATTGGCTATTCTAAAGTTTTTGGTTGCAAATGTTTTATTTTGAACACAAAGGATAATCTTGATAATTTTGATCCAAAATCTAATGTTGGCATCTTTCTTGGGTATTCAAACTCAAGCAAAACTTGTAGAGTTTATAACAAAAGAATTTTAGTTGTGGAAGAATCATGCATATTATTTTTGAAGAATCTAACCTCTCCTCTGTGGAGAAAGTTGTTGTTAACAATAATGTAGATGAAGAACTGCAAGAAGAGTCATCAAAGGATAACCAAAAAGATGCACCACATGAAAATCAAGAAGAGCGACATGAAGAAACAAGTGCAGAACAAAATCAAGGTAACTCTCAAACACTCCCCAAGAAGTGGAGGTATGTTTCTTCTCACTCTAAGGATGTAATTTTGGGAGATCCTTCACGTGGCATAACAACTAGATCATCATTTAGAAAATACTTGTGAGCATGCAGCATTCATATCTCAAATTGAACCAAAATCCTTTGGGATGCGGAAAATGATGAATCTTAGATTATGGCAATGTAAGAGGAGTTAAACCAATTTGAGAGAAATAATGTGTGGGAATTAGCACCTAAACTAGAACATCAATCTATTATAGACACTAAATAGATTTTTAGAAATAAAATGGATAAATCCGATGTGGTTGTAAGGAATAAATCTAGACTAGTGGCTTAAGGTTACAACTAAGAAGAGGGAATTGATTTTGATGAAACATTTGCACCTATAGCTAGACTAGAATCCATTAGAATATTCTTAGCTTTTGCATGTCATAAGGATTTCATTTTATTTCAAATATATATCAAAAGTGCTTTCTTAAATGGTTATATTATAGAAGAAGTATATATGAAATAATACCCTGGATTTGAAAATGAAAAATTTCCAAATCATGTTTATAAGTTGTCAAAAGCATTGTATGGATTAAAACAACCACCTAGAGCATGGTATGATAGACTTAAGAATTTCTTGTTAGATAATGGTTTTTCGATGGGAAAAGCGGATACCATTCTCTTTGTTAAGCATAAGAAGTAAGATATTTTTGTTATCCAAATATATGTTGATGATATTATCTTTAGTTCTACTAATGAGTATTTGTGCAAGGAATTTTCATCTTGTATTAGTAAGGAATTTGAAATAAGCATGATGGGAGAGTTGAAGTACTTCCTTGGGCTACAAATAAAACAAAACGAGGAAGGGATCCTCATAAATCAAGCCAAGTACGTGAGAGACCTACTTAAGAGATTTGGCATTGATGACTCAAAAACCAAAAGTACTCCAACAAGCACAACAACCAAGCTTGACAAGGATGAAAAAGGTAAAAAAGTAGATATCAAAATGTACCGAGGTATGATCGGTTCTTTACTTTACTTAACTGCAAGTAGACCCGATATCATGTTTCGTGGATGTTTGTGTGCAAGATTTCAATTATGTCCTAAGGAGTCTCATTTGCTTGCTGTAAAAAGAACTTTTTATTATTTGAGTGGTACCATAGATCTTAGCATTTGGTATCTTAGAGGAACTCATATAGATCTAACTTGTTATTCGGATGCAGATTTTACCGGTTACAAAGTTAATAAGAAAAGCACTAATGGAACTTGCTATTTGCTAGGTCACTCACTTGTCTCATGGTTTAGCAAGAAATAAAATTTTGTTGCACTTTCAACTACCAAGGCTGAATATATAGCTGCAGGGAGTTGTTGTGCGCAAACTCTTTAGGTGAAACATTGATTAAGTTGGAATAATCTGAATTAATTGATCTTGTTTTAGTCATTCTCACTATTCTTAATGCTATCACTTAATTTGATATGGAACGATGATGCCCAGTTAAATTAGTGATAAGTTTGGATTTGAGCGATTGTTTGAGTCTATTATATTAGGAGAATAATTGCTTTCTACGGCTTTTCCGATTAAGTAGACTAAGTTCTTGGATTGAGTAATTTATATTTTTGCCTATGATCAAAATTGCAATTAGATGGAATTTACACCCTTGGATTGGAAGTTTGGTAAGATTGATTTCCCTTGCTTAATAATAAAATCTTGTTTTATTTTGTTTTATTTTATTTTATTGATTTCTTGTTAAAAAGAACAAACTCAAAATCCAGAAAAACGGCTAACCGGTTTTTCACAAACCGGCTGACCGTTTGTGGACAGCAACGAGAGAAGCCATAACCGGCTTTTCGGATTTTCCCTAACCGGTTAACCGAATAAACGACAGAACCGATACAACCAACATCCGGCTTTCCGGTTTTACCTTTACCGGTTAGCCGAATAAGCGACAGTAAGGAGAGAACTGAAATCCGGCTTACCGGTTTCCCTTTATCGGTTGTCCGGATAGCGCCAGAAACGTCACTAATCACAACCGGTCTTCTGGTTCCCTCATCCGGTTAGCCGGATAACTCCCAGAATTCTTCAAACAACAAATGGCTTACCGGTTTCCCTAAACGGTTATCCGTTTGGAGGCAGAATCTCTTGAAAACCTAGAAATCTTGGGAAATTAATTTTTGTTTTAAACTTTGAGAAATTAAATACATAGTTCTCTTGGGATTCGACCTGGTTCCACTATTTCTACAAGTTAGTTTAGGAGAATCAGTATTTATTTTGAAGGGCTTCGACAACTCTACCAAATTTGGCGCCGTTGCCGGGGAACTAATTTTAGTTTCTCATTGTTTAATTGTTTGTTTGATTTAGTTTATGACTCGTTCTTCTCAGGCTACTAATTTGCAGTATAATCCCGAAATCGAGAGGACAGCGCGTCAATTGAGAAAAGAGACTAGAGAGAGGAAACGTCATCTTGAGGAAGAGGCAGAGATAGATTTAACTACTGGTGGTACATCCATTTTTGCAGAAGCTAAAGAAGAGATGGCAGACAGAACTCTCAAAGAACTCGCCGCACCAGATTTGAATCAACAGCCCTTATGCATTACTTTTCCTAATATTGCTAATGATTTTGAATTAAAATCTGGTTTGATTCATTTACTTCCTTCTTTTCGTGGTTGTACAGGTAAAGATCCTCATAAGCATTTGATAGAATTTCACATTGTTTGCTCTGGAATGAAACCACATGGTGTATCCGAGGAGCAAATCAATCTTAGAGCTTTTCCCTTCTCTTTGAAGGATCAAGCTAAAAATTGGCTCTATTATCTACCTTCCGGTTCTATCACCACATGGAATGAGATGAAAAGACTATTTCTGGAAAAATTCTTTCCTGCTTCGCGAGCTGCTAGTATTAGGAAAGAGATTTATGTCATCACACAGATCACTGGGGAGACGCTGTATGAGTACTTGGAACAATTCAAAAGATTATATGCTAGTTTTCCCCACCATCAAATTTCTGATCAACTCCTTATCCAATATTTTTATGAGGGATTGTTGCCAATGGATAGGAGTATGATTGATGCAGCAAGTGGTGGAGCTTTAGTGAACAAAACACACAAGCGACCAAACAATTGATTTCAAACATGGCTGAAACTTCTCGGATTTGGTACAAGGCGGGTGGAGGATCTATTAAGCAAGTTAACGAGGTAAGTGATCTTAAAAATCAAATTTCGATTTAAGCGCTTTGGTCCGTCAAATGTAGGCAAGAGGCAATTGCAAGCGATAGCGTGTGGAATATGCTCACTTCATGGGCATCCTCGATATGTGCGCATTGCAACAAGATTCCACACAAGAAGCCAATGCCATAGGTGGGTTTCCTGGTCACGCTCAAAGGAAGTATGATCCCTATTCGAATCACTACAATCCTGGATGGAGGGATCATCCTAACTTTAGCTATGGAAACCAAGGAGGACAACAAAGGCCACCTCCTTAGAACTTCACTAGACCACCTCCAATCCCTACACAGACTCAAGCTCCAAACTCAGGTATGTCTTTGGAAGACATCGTTAGGAATCTTGCTAACAGTACTCTTCAACTTCAACAGGAAACAAGGACAAGCATCCAGAATTTAGGCAACCAAATTACTCAATTGGCCACGTCAGTTAGTAAGCTGGAAGCTCAAAATTCTGGAAAGTTACCTTCACAACCAGAAGTCAACCCAAGGGAAAACTGTAGTGCAATTTCACTGAGAAGCGGAAAAGAAGTTCCTTCAGGATCAACTCCACCTAAAGAAGCTGAAATGGCTAAGAGAGATGAAGATGAAGAAGCTCCCTCTAAAACAAGGCGTGGGGTAAAATTCGATCCTCCTCTATCTCTTTCATCTTACACACCTACACCTCCTTTTCCTAGCAGGTTAGCTAAACCAAAAGAAGATGAGCAAGAAAAAGAGATTCTGGACACATTTAGGAGAGTGCAAATTAACATCCCCTTATTGGATGCGGTCAAGTAAATTCCCAAATATGCAAAGTTCTTGAAAGAGTTGTGCACCAACAAGAGGAAGATGAAAGAAAAGGGGAAGGTTGAGGTAAGTAAGAATGTGTCAGCAATTTTATAAAAGAACATGCAGGAAAAATGCAAGGATCCAGGTATGTTTTCATTACCTTGTATGATTGGTGAAAAGAAAGTTGAGCATGCTATGCTAGATTTAGGAGCTTCAATTAATGTCATGCCATTTTCTGTTTACCAAGAATTAAAGTTAAATGACTTGCAAAAGACTGGTGTTGTTATTCAATTGGCTGACCGTTCTTATATTCACCCACTTGGGATTGTGGAAGATGTTTTGGTGCAGGTTAATGAGCTTATATTTCCTGTAGACTTTTACATCTTAGAGATGAAAGGCAATCATTCTTCGAAATCGGCTAGTCATGAGTTTGTGATCCGTAATTGTCATGGATGACTGAATTGAGTAGCAAAGAGTTGGCTCATGTGTGTGTATATTGATGGCCACAATTACATAGCTTGCATGATAGGCTCTAGGGAAATAAAAATACAACATTGATTAAGTTGGAATAATCTGAATTAATTGATCTTGTTTTAGTCATTCTCACTATTCTTAATGCTATCACTTAATTTGATATGGAACGATGATGCCCAGTTAAATTAGTGATAAGTTTGGATTTGAGCGATTGTTTGAGTCTATTATATTAGGAGAATAATTGCTTTCTACGGCTTTTCCGATTAAGTAGACTAAGTTCTTGGATTGAGTAATTTATATTTTTGCCTATGATCAAAATTGCAATTAGATGGAATTTACACCATTGGATTGGAATTTTGGTAAGATTGATTTCCCTTGCTTAATAATAAAATCTTGTTTTATTTTGTTTTATTTTATTTTATTGATTTCTTGTTAAAAAGAACAAACTCAAAATCCAGAAAAACGGCTAACCGGTTTTTCACAAACCGGCTGACCGTTTGTGGACAGCAACGAGAGAAGCCGTAACCGGCTTTCCGGATTTTCCCTAACCGGTTAACCGAATAAACGACAGAACCGATACAACCAACATCCGGCTTTCCGGTTTTACCTTTACCGGTTAGCCGAATAAGCGACAGTAAGGAGAGAACTGAAATCCGGCTTACCGGTTTCCCTTTACCGGTTGTCCGGATAGCGCCAGAAACGTCACTAATCACAACCGGTCTTTCGGTTCCCTCATCCGGTTAGCCGGATAACTCCCAGAATTCTTCAAACAACAAACGGCTTACCGGTTTCCCTAAACGGTTATCCGTTTGGAGGCAGAATCTCTTGAAAACCTAGAAATCTTGGGAAATTAATTTTTGTTTTAAACTTTGAGAAATTAAATACATAGTTCTCTTGGGATTCGACCTGGTTCCACTATTTCTACAAGTTAGTTTAGGAGAATCAGTATTTATTTTGAAGGGCTTCGACAACTCTACCAATTGCATTAGAGTTCATTTATATGGAAAAACAACTTGCCGATATTTTCACAAAACCTCTTGGCGAAAATCAATTTTCAAAAATTCGGCATGAACTTGGGATAATGAAATTTTCACATTAACATCTCAACTCATGATATGGAGTCTATTAAAATGGATTGATTGATGATTTGATGAGTTTTGATAACTATGAAATACTTGAGAATGAATTATAAGTGATGTAGTTACTTCATTAATGTTTAAATGCATATATGAATTGATTATTTTGAATATTTGTGAGTCCATAATTCATGCATTAAACTGGCCTTTAAAACATTTTGAATCAATAGAATGATCTCGAAATGTATTATTTGTTGGTCAAATATTAAAACAAATGTGTGAAATAATAGATAAAATAAACAGATAACTGTTTAGAAATAAACGGTGTACCGTATAATTCCAGAAACTAGGATATGCTGATTGCCAATTACTCTTTTACCGTTTGCCTCAAACGGTAAACCATTTAAAAATAGAAGGCTCATTCTTTTTTACTCCTTCACTGTTAACGCTTACTCTTTATCCGTTCTCGTTTATGTGCTCTCTGGAAGTTAGACCTTCACCGTTTACAGAAAATGGTTCACCATTTTTGGAAAATAGTTCGTTGTTTTCGCGTTATATAAAATTGTTCCAAGGGTTTCTTCTTCCTCTTCATGTATCCGTTTATCGTTTTTGCCATTAACGCGCAAGCGAATCTTTCTCAACCTCCAATCCTCTATTTTTCTCTATTTTCTTGCCAAATTATACCGATAGAACCATTTCTAATCCTCCTTAGATTGATTTTACGGATTCAAATCTTCAAATCAAGTCCAAAATTAAAAAATTCCAAATCCAAGCCCTAAGGGCAGCCGAACTGTCTACTCCCTCTAAACTCAATAATCGGTTTATTTTCTTCTAAACTCATCTTTCGAAAATTTTTCTTATTTTCTCCAACATCACAACGGCTGAGTCATCTCGGAGAACTCGGAGGAGGAAACAGACTCCCTCTAGCAACCCTATACTATCATGGGAGACTACCGAATTCGAAAGAATTCATCTTCCTACCGCTCCATTGCGCAAGCGCTTCGAGGACCGCTTCATGGGCCGCAAGGTATTAGACTCGTACTATGTTGATATCGAAGTTTTTAAAGAGTTAATTGTATGCGATAGAAGTGTTAGAAATATGCTTCGACCTTAGGAGTCTGCCATTGATTTTGATGATCGAGTTTATCCTAATCTAGTGCGTATTTTCTATTCCAATATGGAACTTTCCACAACTAGAATAGATAGGGTAGTTACTCAAGTTGGTGGTGTCCCTATTGAATTTGATGACGAGGATCTCAATGGCTTTCTTGGTATAATGATGAGGATCTCATTAATAAACAAAAACCGCATAAATCTTCTAATTATGTTAATGAAAGATGGATAATTGTTAAACTTCAATTAGATAATAATAATTGCCTGCGAAATTTGGCTAAAACTGTGATTCTGGAAGTAAACGGTGAGCGGTTTTCATTGAAACGGTTAACCAATAAAATCCAGAGAGAGCTTAATGCTTAAGCTCTAACCGATTAGCAAAAATAGTGAACACAAATATGCTAGGGAGGTCATTGGAATTAAACGGCGAATCGTTTATAACAAACGGCTAACCGATAATTTCCAGTGTAGAATTTTGTGCTAATCTCTTACTGTTTAATAGAAACTGATAAGCCTTTTCATTTTGCAGGTTACTGGAATTAAACAGTGAACCGTTTGAGCCAATAATTTTTAATATGGAATTTTGTGCTAATCTCTTACCGTTTAATAGAAACGGATAAGCCTTTTCACTTTGCAGGTGACTGAAAATAACCGACTAACCGTTCACATCCAACTACTAACCGATAATTTCCACAATGTCATTCCTTACTAATCTTTAACCATTTAGCTAGAACAGTTAGTAGAAAATTATTTTGCAGGTCTCTAGATTTTAACGGTGAAAGGTTAGTGACAAACGGTCAATCGTTTATTTAAAATTTGGCTCAACGATAATTTTGACCAAACCAAACGGTTAACCGTTAACGGTTAACGGCAATCGGCTTATGGGCGGACAGTCAGTAACAACTACTTTTCAGCTCTAACTATAAATAAACTCATTCAAATTCAAATAAAAGTTGATCACAACACCATCTCTGAGCATATAATCAAGAATACAACCTTCATATAGCTTTAAATACATTCTTGTTTCATTTATTCACACATTGGACATTGATTTGTGATCTTAGATATTGTGTGAGAGAAAATCAAATCTGTAATTTTTGCCTTGAGTGACTGTAAGTGTTGGCATACATTTAGGTTAAGAGATTACGGATAATCTCTTGTTGTAGAGGTCCATTGACACTTTGGAAGTCAATTATAAGCATTTGAAGCCTTGGAGATTTGCTTAGTAAAATCCTCAAGCCCGGTGAGCTTGGAGACGTGGACGTAGGCGAGGTTGGCCGAACCACATAAAAATCTCCGTGTTTGAATCTCTTTTCCTTTATCTTTTTATATTGTGATTGATTTATTTGTTATTATTTTAAATTCGTTTTAGATTTGCATTAATTTTTGTTTTGGAATTGAATATTTTTTAAAATCCCAATTCATCCCCCCTCTTGCGTTGCCTAGTTAGTATTTCAAAGGCTATGCATGAGTCATACGGGCCGAAGTTAGACAGAAATAAGTTATTTTATTAAAAAATAAACAAGAACAAGAAAAACCAAAGAACAAAAATATGAACCGAACTGTACTGTTTGGTTCTGGTTCGATTAGTTTCGATTTATTTGGTTTTGGCCTTGTTGAGACTTGTTTCGAATTTTTCAATTTTAAAGCTCCTTTAGGGCATCATTAATGGATTTTGCCCCAATTTCTTAAACATGTAGCAATTTTATGATAACAATCCATCACAAGTAAGAACAATTAACAAAAAAAATACCGAAATCCATCTCTAACCAATACCACTAGTCTAGTCCACAAACAAAACATGAAATATATTATGAATAGAAATGTGAAATCTCTCAGCCCTCACGTCCTTTCTAAGTACTCAAATCCATCACCAAGGACAAATAAAAGTGACACAAAACAAAAATTCAAAAACATCAATCATCTGCCATTTTACTCAGTTTCAAGCTTTGATTTGTACACTTCATATGTACTCAAGTGATACTTCAAACCAGTTATTCAATATTGCCATTATGTGCACAAATTTTGCAACAATAATGACATTTAGTTGTTTTTCCTCTAAGTAGCTTGGAAAAATATTTCCAAACATTTGATCTCAAAGGATTTTTTTTTTTGGGCCCCAATAGCCTCTTTTTCTTGTACTTCATTAGTGACCTCCTGTACATCATCACCATAGTCCTTCATCTTACACATAGACAACAATCATAATTTCAATTAAAACCTAAACATGAACTTCAATAGAGAAATCACATAATAACTTGACAAGAGTGCATCTAAGATTTCATAAGTTTAGACAGATTTATTTAATAAACTAGAAAAAATTGTGATGAATTTATAACACACTCGGAGTGGAGAACACTGAAGAGGGACGGTGCACGCACAATTTACCACGAATAGCGTTAGCGGCATAGAAAACAATTCCTCAATAGTAACTTTCTTTTTTCCCTTCGCAAGCCTAGTTAATAATTTGTAGCAAATGACTCATAGGAACCATCCAGTTTAGCAAGAAAGTGCATAATAAGCTCATTTGATGTAAATTCATTACCTCTAACGGCTAAGCTATCTAAAATCTTCTTCATCTTATTGAAGTAACCACAATCAAGAGTGATCCTTTTTTAATAGTTTGAATCTGCAACATCAGAGGCTTGTAATGAGCTTTGAATTGAGATACGAAGATTTCTGCAAGTCTTTTCCAAAGATCCTGTGAAGTCTGATAGCTTATCACCATTGTCAGCACATTGTCCACCATTGATGAAAACATTCAGATCTGAAACAACTTATCAGTCTTCTTCCACACAGTATACTCCGGATTTTCAGTTGGCCTTCTAGTTATGACCTCAGATTTGCTTGATTCTCCAGTCAATTCTGATAGAAATTGAGTAGGACAAGGCTTATCATACTTAATGAAACCTTCAAGATCATTCCCGATGATTGATGCAAGAACTTGTGTCTTGCACACAAGATAGTTCATTCGATCCAGCTTGATAGGTTGCATAAAGCTAAAGGATAAACAGGATGAAGTTGTAATATTTGAACTTGCCATGTTGTACGGCTTTGATACCATGTTAAAGCTTGTAATGATGTGTCTTTAAATAGAAAAAAAAAAAAAAAAAAACCAGAGAAAGCATTGAATGAAAGAAGGAAAATTTTGTATTTTGTAACTTGCTGAAAATGATTATAATGTATGGTATTTATATCACACTGATAAAATTAACTCAGCTAATACAAATCTAGCATCTAAACAATAATAGGGTGACAACTGTGCAATTTAAAATAAACGCCATGCTGCCTTACACTCAAAGACGTTAATGATAACTAACTATTTGTGCTTGCCGAGCTTCAGCTACAATCTGCTGAGCTGCTGCTCAGCTGTCACTGTGCTACATTCCTGAATGTTCTAGGAATACGCCTAACAAGCTGAGTTTGTGACTTGGGCTTCGTCAGGTCTGTAAATCTGTATTTTCATTTGTAATTCAAGAATAAGTTTAACGTGTGTATCCAATCATTAGCGTGGCATGAAATTGTCATCCATCTCCCTCTATGATAGTTTTTTTTTCATCATCTACTGCTAATTTTCGTGTACTAAATTAATTAATTAGAAGGATGTTATGATTATGGTAGGGACAAAACGGAGGCCGTTTCGAGTTAGTTGTGGGTGAAGATAAGTTTTTATGACAAGTTTAATTGTGGTGAATGGCTGTTGTTTGAAAGTAATTGCAGGAAATCTCTTGGGGTTTTCGAATGGCATGAAAGTTGTTATGGTAACAGCGAATAATGGCCCCTGCTTATAGGCGTTGGTAGGTAAACCGTAGTTGTATTATGTGAAGTAATCCCTTTAACGTTGATCAAATTAAATCCTAGTGCCATAGGGTGAATAATTGTGGTTTTCTTATAGGAAAATTATCAATTTTTTTTATTATATTAAATCATTTTATATACAAATATTACATTGGGTCTCGACTAATTTAGATTCAAATCGGGTAAAACTACTAAGCCGGCAAAACTCTCCCAATAAGTATTAGCTACATTCCCAAAAATTATCACTTTGTAGTAGTGCATTTTGGAACTATAAAATTACATCAAGAACTTTGGTTGCGTAGTTTTTAGTAATTTTATTTAATTGGTTATCCGAGTTCAAATATTGAGAAAATTAGGAAATAAAAAAAAGATTTGATTTAGACTTTGACCATCTTTTTAATTCTTGAAAAAAAATATGAACTAAAATTGAATTTAATGTTTGGTAGAATATTTGACGGAAGTAGTGTGAAAGAAAATTTATTTTTTATTTTTTGGAAAATAGAGAGAAAAGATATTGAAACAACAAGTTGGCATGTCTTTTAATTAAACTCACGCATTAATTAGAAAAAAATTAGAAAAAAAAACTCTCGCATGCCTTATGGTTACAATTTTGTTATATACCAACCGATTCTCATCAAAATACAAAATGCCAATTAGTAGACTAATTTTTATATGATTATATCCATGGACATTTTGTGAGCAACATATATAGATGAGAAGATTTAAGATTACTAATTAATCTAGCTATTATAATACTGTAACCGAACCTTTATTTTTCCAGTATATATATAAATTTGATAACAATTTAGTGGGCTAGAAAGCCATTTCGGCGATCCATTTAGATTTAAATACCCACTCCATCATCATCCTAATCAGGCTGTAGGCACCTGAGATGAGACGATTTATCATTACAAATTGATCTTGCTATTGATAAATATTGTAATCCAATCTTTATTATTCGCTATATATGTGTGTGTGTTAGGCTATGCGTTCATGCTGTTGATAACCCTATAATTGGCTCGAACTTCTCCGAACTTCTCCAGCTTGACCAGTTAAAACACCTATTGGGCCCATCTTGACCATAGCAGCAGCAGATTTGTTTCCTCAAAGCCAAGGATGTGAAGCGTATTGTTGTTAACTCGATACGATGTTGCTGGGTCAGTAAGCAGAGTTTGGTCTGAAGTAAAGAGCCCTCGGTTGCATAGAATATCAACATGGTAACTGACATGGTTGATGGTTGGACTAGCTGGGTTCATTGGTACCACCAAGTTTGAGTTATTGTTACCTTTTGGGCACTTCCTCTTCAAGTCAACTGCACACAAGGGGTTCCATTGAAATTGTATAAGCTGTCAGTGAAGGAATTGCACTGAGAGCGCCCTATGGTCTGTGCTCCTGCATGCAATACGTGTATCGTTTTTAAAATGCTCAATTTACTTTGAAAATAATTAATTAGCATTTAATTAATAAGAATCAATAAAAAATTGACAATTACCGGATAGTACAACCATATCTTCTTGTGTTAAGCCCTTAGCTGCAAAGCTTTGAGTGAGTTGTTTCACATTAAATGTTGGCGAAGGTAAATTCGTTGTTGCTTCGGAGGCCTTTGAAGCTCTCCCATCCCTTCTTCCTGCGGGAACATCATAACCAAGTCATCCACTCTGCACTTAAACATCTCCTATTATCAATAGAGAACAATATAATTAATTTAATTAACCAAAAAGGAGGGAAAACAAGATAATTTTAATTTGTATGTATATATACTTGCCCTAACAAAGCAATCACGAAAATGCATTCTCAAGAGGCCGGCAGCTACTCCTTTTATCCTTCATGAACGCTTTTCTAACGTCATCTTTAACAGTAAACTCGGCTGGGCCACATGAATATCTATAAAAGCCAATTTGAAGCCGAGACACTACACTAGTTGCGCAAAGCAAACCATTACTAATATAATGAATACTTGTATTGGACCCATTTCTCTAGATGTTTGTCAAGCTTAATGCTTTTAATTAACATAAATATATAGAGATCATTGGGAAAAATGCTCAGTCCTTAACATTTAAGCCCTTTTATCTATAAAAAATAACTGAAACACCTTCAATATTTTGCAAAAGAGTTTCTACCGTTATATAAAATATTTATGCACTTGTCAGTCTGAAAATTACATAATAGTCCCTAATTTATTATAGGCTCTCTCTTGTTCTTTAAATAAACTCCTATCAAATTTAACTGTAATACATTTTGACGTGAATCTTCTCCTAGCGTCCAAGAACAATGAATTATTCGATATACCGTATACGCATGACTCCCCTAATCGTAAGTGTATATTTTCTCATTCATATTATATATGCTAAAAATTTCGTTTAGCTCAGTCTTATATAAGATCTTGGATCTGGCTCTAATTGTTAAATTAATTTTTCAATAATAAGATAAAGAATTATGTCTTATATAATTTAAAGTTCAAACAAATATGAATGCAATTAGTAAAAAATAGATGATACATAATTAAGCAGATTTTAATGAAGATAAATACCTTCTGGATATACATTTTTGAATACATAGAGTAACTCAATAATTTGCTCAAATTCTAAGGACTAGAATAACATTTGGCCGAGATATTTGTAAGCGATCGATAGAAATAAAAATTTTATGATGTGATAGTCATGTTCAATGCATCACAGAAAGCAATTCTCTGAGTTAACTGTTTGACACATTCACGTTTGAGAAGGAAACATATAGTATGTAGTATTTGTTAATTGATTTATGTAACAAAAAAATAATATAGTTGTAAGGTACATAGGCATTAATTTTTTAACAAAAAAACTACTTATCAAATAACTACGATAGTAAATTACGGATCTATTATTAGTATATAAAGTTAAGTCTAACAGATTTAGTGTAACGTTATGAAAAATTTGATTGGAAGCTTGCATATAACCAGTATTATTATTGTGATCAATACAATTTACGGAGTTTACTTTCACATATTTGCATTTATTTAGTTAGATGAAAATGAAATTGAAAAAATAATTATAATAATATAGAATAAATCAATCTTAACTGATTTATTAATAATCCTTTGGTTTGGTTGGTTGACGCCCCCTCTTCTTAATTCCAAGGTAAAATGTTCTATTTTTATTAACTTATATGTAATTTACATACTATAGAATAATATTTAAAAAATTCTTTAATTGATTTGAAAAAGAGAAATCCAATGATATTTTCCAGTTAGAGATATACAAGAAATTCGTAATTGGTTAGTTTAAATGGTGTGATTAATTCTTATGTTCCCTTTTGGTCCAATCTAAGCAAAAGCTTGGATACAAAATGCGCTGCAGGGGAGATACTATATTGTATACTATATAAACTTGAAAAGATTATAATACAACATCGAAATATACTGAGCCATTTAATTATGATTGGGGAAAGTAATATATAAATATGATACAAGTTTATGTCAACTTGTCATTGTAATTAAAATCACCTCTTATTTGCCTTAAGGGTGTTTAACTAAGTGATTTTTAAGTAATTTTATTTAGTCGGTCACCTAATTTTGAATCCTTTGAATTTTGCCTACTCTCCTACTTAAAAAAGTAATAAAAAATCACTTTTTATTTGAGGGATGTGAGATTAGTACAAACTGTAACTCAAAATCACTTCTACTAGGTGGGTCAATTGGTTGGTGAAATTTCTTGTGCTGATAAAAAGATCACTTTTATTAAATGGGTACCAACTAGTTGAGTTGATAAAATCTCGTACAAAACAAGAGATCTGTAATTCAAATTCTGCTCACATAGTTGGGAAGGGGATTAGGTTGCTGCTAAAATAAAAAATGTGACCACTTTTAATAGAAGCTACGTCAAATTGTAATTGAAAAAATATAATTATAAGACTATGACTGTATTGGAACAAATCAACGGTGGAATATGAATTTCAGCTATACACGTAAAATGATAAATAGTAAAAAAACATATTAAAACATTTATCGTAGGGTTATGAAGGGGTGCCCTACCTTAAAAGTAACTCCAACATAACCATACCTTAATTATAAAAAAGATGTAAGCCATTGTATTACTGGATATTTCAATTTATTTGTAGCAACCCACTTTTATACAACAGAAAATACAATGTAATGTTGCCCGCTTTAGGTCAACGCACATTTGACGTAACTTCGACTTGCAGAGTTAAATTAATGAAGTTATTGTCTTATTGATGTCATTTTGCTGCAATTTCTTCTAAGTTACTTCAGCTGTATGTCTCTACATCAGTACTCTAAATCTGACTAAATCAAACCTAATGCCCAGCCCTAACTAATGTACAATAAATTTTCTAATAATAATATGGAGACATGTCATTGATGTAATCTTACATACACAAAAGTAAAACAACGTCATTATGTTCGTTTCTTTTTAGAAACTAAAAGAAAAAGAGGCAAAACAATGTTTTTTTAACCTATGTTACATTAAATGTAACATACATATAAATATGAAAGCCACATAAATTATGGGACTATATAAATATGTGGTTCTCATAGTTGCATGTACGTTACAATAAGTACAACTTAGCATTTGTCTTTTATTTTTTGCTAATTTAATGCCATGTCAGCAGTCTGTCTCCGCGCTCATGCTCCAAACATTTATTTTTTGGAATCACGTATTATTTTCAAAAGAAATTAGCGTAATGACATGATTTACGGCAGGACAATGAATTAAGCAAATAAGCACGTACCTTGTAGTGCAAAAGTACTTTAGTCTATAGAAAATTTTGTCCAATTTTATGTCTTGTTCTCACCTTACTTCTGAGGAAATTTACTATTTAGTGTGACACTGACGATTAAGAGGACACTTGAGGTTAAAATTGAGGAACATGAGGGCATCATCGAAACTAGGACAACATTTGGGAATGCCTACGAAAATATCCACAAAAAAGTTGGTTGACTAAGTTGAATATCCTGATGATGTACGCGCACCCTCTGTTACCCAGTTGGCACAAAAAATAAAACAAAAAAGACAGCCAAATGCACAAATAGACCAGATTACCATAAGTTCAGAAGTTCGGCAGCATCCAAATTCTCAAAGATTAACAACAAATCCACACATAATAGGGCAACAAACACAAACTACATATAATTACGATCTACTTAAGGTTTCTGGATCATATGCAAGGTTTAACAGTTTTGTGCCGGCAGCTCCTCCTTCGACACATGTTCCCAGTCCAAGGATGAGCTATCATAACACGATGCAGTAAGCTGATTCCCTAGCTTGTTCAACCTAGGAGATTGAATCATGGCATCATTTACATAGACCTCCTTCACTGCTAATTTATCTTGCGTATGGTTAGAAGAGTTTCGGTGCAACTCAGGTCCCGTGTTTACATCCGAAGTTCCATTTTCAAACAACTTGAATGCAACTTGTGGAAGTATTTGATCTCCCATATTGGAGCAACTTGAATTCTCAATCCTGTTTTTGAGAATATGAAATCTAGCAATGACCGAAGCCTCAACATCATCAGCTTTGCTGGTAGAGGTTGCATTAGACAAACTACAGGTGGATATAGGAGGTGTCTGATCATTCCTAGCTTCAAATAAAAAATTGTCAACCTCGTCTGCAGTAGGCCTTCGGTTTGCATGAGATTTAGACTCCTGGCATTTTAGAATCTGAAATCTCGCCACAACATCATCTGGATGACTGCTTGTGTTTGCGATAGGAAAATCATGAACAGAAACGTCTTGTGTTGAATCATCCTTAACCTGAGGTGGCAATTTGTTAACTGCATGTAGATCAGGAGAAAATGTGGTCTGTGATAATTTCTCCAGCTCAGAGGTACTTTCTGACAAATCTGAAGCAAACAAATTATTGTAAGGGTAAGGGCAAGAGCAATTGATTGATTCAGTAAAGTTGAGAGAGATTCAACCTTTAGCTTTAAGCAACTTGCAATTCTCCAACTCAATTTTCATTCGATTAAAGCGAGCCTTGTAATTGATGGAACACAATGCAGCTTCTGCCTCAAGCCACAGATTCTTATACAAGAGTACTTGTAGCTTCTCATCTTCCTCTTCAACCAAATTATCACTAAGAACCTTCTTTATGGCCTAAAAATCATAAACCATTAAATCTATGACAAAAACAAAGCATGACTGCTCTTTAATTTTTCTTATTTTCTTTTCATTCATCCACTGAAGAAAAAATTATTAAGCTTGACAAATAATGGTCCAAAAGAAGAACAAGAACAAGTAAAGTAATAATAAATACCCGGGTCATGTTATCATCTTTCACTCTCTCTGCATCATCCTTGTGCACCTGTGTCACGTCATCATCTTTCACTCTCTCTGCATGACCCCCTTGACAAGTGAAGTCTGAACATTTCTCACTTTTCTTACCAGACGCAATATCAGGAATCCTTTGTTCCTGCACATGCTGATAGTTGGGCTGATTCAAAACAGAAAATGCCGCCTTTGTCTCTTGGGGGCTGCTAACAGTCACACCCTAAAAAACAGCTTATTCAGCTTTCATTGTTGAACTACTAGTAACCCCAATAATTTAAACTTACAGAGAAGAGCCAGCAATGGTAGCCAAATTCTTTTATGCTGCATCATGAGTGGCCAAATATAATCATCAAGCATGTTGCATGGATTCAAACATAAGTCAATCTAACTGATGCTGCTATTTAATTAATAAAAAGGGAATTTTTCCAAATTTGAAATGAGCTCTCAATCAAAGACACAATTTTGCACATCATTAATTCAAGAAACATGAACTTATTAAAGACTATCCTAATGGTAGTTCAACTCTAAAAACAGAATACAAAAATACACATATTTTAAGGAATATGCCATTAAGCATCAATGTACACACCAAAAAGCATAGAAGTATGTATGTCTATGTGTGCATACACAAAAGTAAAGATGAACTAATTCATGCAGTAAGTATCAAGAAATTCTGAGAATAGATAAACATACACCACTAAGAGTATGGCATTTAAATCTCTCAAGCGAATAGTATAACTCATACATGTTATCCGTTGCCTTTCAGTGGGCATTTTCACTACATTTCTGCGGGTACAGGATGATTGTTTAATGATACTGGCAGGGCAAAATGTAGAAGCTTACTCAGGCAAATGTTTCGGGTCCAAGATGTTGAAAAAACCAGATGGCTTGATCTCAAACGTTGAGGTCTAAAACAGATTCTGATTATGCAGGAAGATAAAATGGTTTGGACCATTTTCACATTTCCGCAAGTCATTTTTATAATGAGACATCATCATATTAGTGCAAGACAACTTCTAATTGGTTATATTCAAACTTCTGCTATAGTTTGGGCAAATGCTTTGTGGTTCCTGCTTATACTCGTGCTCCGGTGTTTCTGCAAGCCGAGCAAGCCCTCATGTCTCACCCAAAAATTACCCATAAGAAACAAAAATAATCCACTGAATTTGCAACTGATACTACTTATCAGAAGTCTAAATTTATTTTCACTCTATTACAGAACTAGTTTTGATAATTTAAAAAAAAAAAACTTAACTGAAAAAACAGCATACCTCATGAAGCTCAGGAAACTCTCTTATGAACTCAGTACTTTTCGGGGTTAACAATGATTCTTGTATTGGAGCCTCAGGTCCCATTCTCTTCGATATACACTTATCAAGATTATTGACCACTAGCTTAAGGGCCTCAAAGTCATGTTCCTTCAGTTCACACAAGTCATTTGAACAATGAAACAGAAGTAATTCTGATAGGTTATGCATTGTGCTAATCAATGCCCGGACACACATCTGTGGTGCTAATTGTTCATCAAGCAATTTGTTAAGCCTAGCAGGCACAGCTTCTACAGAAGAAGGTGAACTCAAGACATGCTCCGTAGCATGCAGCGGCACATGAGATGAACAACCTTCAGAGGTACCATTGATACTTAACCCAACATCTGCAACACCAGAACCCAATTCACACTTTCTCTCAAAAGTCAGTTCATTTTCTACACTGTTATATTGCATTAGGTGAAAAGGCTTAAACTTGAACTCATCTGCTGAATTGTTGGCATGGACATAGTCTTGTCTTGGTTTGTCTATGTAATCAGAAAACTGAACCCCAAGGCCACAACTCGATTTCATTTGATAGGATCCAGTTTTCAAATCATGATCATATCCGTGTTCCTCAAATAACAAATTAGCACGGGAAGATGTCTTTGGAGAAGATTCTGGATCATTTTCCAGATAGCCATGTTCCTGGTAAAATGAATAATCACTTGGTTTCTTAGGGGAGACTTTTCCAGAGTTATCAGTAGGTCCAATGGAGTTGAAACCACTGCATGCTTCTATTTTATTTATATGCTGCAGAGTAACTAGCCCAGAACTTTCAACTGGAGAATGATAATCAGGTGCTCCTTTCCAGCACGGCGAATCCACGGCAGGGTTATAGTGATCTAAACTCTCAGAAGAACCCTCAGGACAGTTAATGGCTCCATTATTTGCAAACATCAAACTGACGCTACCAGGACCAATATCAGGAATTTGAAGTCCAGGCTTTTCCTTCAATGGATCCTTAATCACACTTACATTGCTTGAAAGCTTTTCTTTCTCTTCCAAGGGTAACTTTGGAAAGATATGACTACCTCTCTCCAGATGGAAGCTGACTTGGCCAGCATCAAAGTGAACTTTGCCCTCAGAGCTGTGGAGGGGATAAAATTCCTTCATGTTAGAGAGATTATCATTGCTGGCAAAATCTGTATTATTTGCACCACTGCTGTTTTCCAGATTGTTAAATGAACCTGTACTTGGAGGTGACAGACTGGAACAAACAGCTTGTGATTTAACGACGTGCCCAGGAGAAGACTTCTTGACTGAGGTTATATCATTTGGACTAATAACATGTTGTTTCGCACCTTTCTCACATGAAGCACCATATGGTGTCTGATGGCTCCAAGACCGACCTTGTTCATAGGATGTAAGAGAATAGGTTTCGGGAAAAAAGTAAGTGGATCCATGAACTGATTTTCTTGAATACTCAACAGGCATGAACTCTGAAATTTGTCCTGTGAAGGATTTATAATCTAACTGTTCTCTGTTAATGGATCCCTGGTGCTGTTCACCGCCAAGCATATCAAGGTTATTGTTCTTTTGTTCAAATGTGTTGAGGCCCTTGGATGAATGAGCTCCTGCCAATATTTCCACAAATTAAAAAATAAAAACCTCAGAACAATGAAACCCTCCGTTTCATTACTAGTTTCCTCCAATTTTAACAATTCAAGAACTAACATTTGTTCCAAAAAATGTCAAACACATAAAGTATGCAGCACTGCAACGACATTGAAGAACGGAAAAAGGGGAAATATTTACCCATAATTTTCCAAGTAATAAAGAATGAAAAAGTAATTAATAATCCCGCCTAATATAATCATCACACACACGCATATATATATATATAAAATAATTTTCCAATGAGGGACCCCTCATTAGAAGGAGACTTGTATAGAATATGTATGCATAAAAAAGGACAGAGAGCCACTGCATATAAATGAGCATGACATAAGATGTACTGTATCTACCATGGTTTCCGGACTTAAAAATCTTGTAGGGATTTACAGAAATAAATTGGTACACTCTAGCCACCATAATTCATCAAAAATTCATTAAAGGGGAAAAGACGGTGAATGCAAATTAGCTCATTTAACAGCAGCATAAAATCTCCTTGACTACAGAAACCTCAGCACGTGTGATTGAAGTAGCATAAGATTTCTAACTTTACTGTAACCCTCTGATCAGAGATGAGAGGTGACCATGAATTTGGAACCGCACAAAATCTAGCTGCAAAACTGCCACTTAAACAAATAAACTCAACCAGTCACTAATTCAGGAGTTTTGACCCAAACCATATCCATCAATCATAATAATTGTGCCAAGAAAGGACCAAATAAAAGTTATACTCGATGACATAATACAAAAAACAATAAGATAAACTATCATAAATAACACACACAAGAACAGCTATGACATCTAAGAATGTAATTATATGTTTAAGTAGGATGGAAGAGATGACCTTGATCAGCATAATCCCGGTAAATGGATAAATCAGGCACATTCATCTCCTTGGAGCAGAAACTCTCACCAAGTTCAAGCTTTCTACCGAATTCCCACTCTCTCGATGCATCCCACAAACTAGACAAGCTTTGTGCATAGTCATCATAGGTATATTTAGTGGGTGAAACATAAGATGGATAATAAGGATTTGCTTCAACAAGATTAGCACTTGGTATGGCATCAGAACTCTGACCATACAAGAAAGGACTTGCCGAAGTAATAGGAATAGGGTTCTCAGGAGGCGGTATATGTGCAGTAGATGGTGGGTTAAAAGAGTAACCATAAGCATTTGAGGAATGTACGGAATCGAAATTTAAAGGGTGAGTATTAAGCCAATTCAAGGGTGGTTCAGTCAAATCAACAAGTGGTTTTGATACAGAACGATCAACGGTAAAAGGTGGAGCCAAAGCAGATAAATTGGATGATGAGGATGAAGATCCTCCTCCATTACCATAAGGCCCAAAACCCATCATCGTTGTCTCATCAATTCATAATAACTGGTTCAAACTGATCAAAATTCAAAACCCACCAACAAATGGCAAAATACAATTATCATAAAAACCCATATGCATAATCAAATTTAACTAGCTAAATAATTAAAAACGCACCAGAATCTTAACTCAAAGGACCCAACAAGACAGAGAATTGAAACGGGACAGTGTTTGTCGTGTTGTATTGGGGATAGTCCCCTCCTCAACTTGAACGAGAAGAAAACGTTGGAGCAGCAAGTGTTTTAACTCGTTTTATTGCCCTTTTATATTTTTCTTGTTTTGTGCTAAGTTTTAAAGGGTGAATTAGTGTAAGTGACGCATGTTCTATCAAATTTAAGAAAGATGATCATTTTTTTAAATATTCGAGCATGTGACGTTCTCTTAATTTCTGCCATCAACTCCAGTAAAAATAGTAAATTAATTACAAAATAATATTTTTATTCCTATTTACTTATTTTTAAATTTTTAAATAAAAAAAAATTAAATGTAAATCTAATTAACAAGGTATTCTTGGGTTAAATCAAATATTTTTTCTAAAATATTTTCTTGTTGAATTAGGTTGATTTGTGAATATAAAGAAATGGATCTCTTATTAATTGTAAAGTATTATATAAATCTAATATTTTTAGCTCTTTAGCTTGGTGAAAAAAAATATTTTTTTCAATTTTATCTCCGACTGATTAAAGTTAACGATAAAAGTTAACAGAATACCACTCGTTCAAGTATTTTCAAAACATGTGTCTTTTTTTATTTATTTATTAAAACATGTGTCACCTAGAGATAATTAACCCATTTTTTAAGAAAGTGGTGAGTGTTCAACCCATCAATTTCTTCTGCACATTCTCTATTAATTAAAAATATTATTTTATAAATAATTTTTTTTATAAATTACTTAATTAATCTTAGCTTTCCTCTCTTCTCAATTTCAAAAATTTTTATGAATTCATTTGCATATATACTTTAGCTGCAAAAAAATTAGTACCATTAACTACGAGGAATAAAACCCACCATTTAAAAATAAATATTAATAAATTTTTATTATTCATAAAAATTAACAAATATCAAGAAATTATTTTTTATCAAACACAAAAGTCAATGAATGTCAAGAAAAAAAATTCGTATACATAGAAAGCATAAATACAGTTCACAATGTGCTAATGAAGGGTAATTTTGAGAGTGAAGTGTTTGGTTTGCATAATTGGGAGTAGAAAGAGAATATGCAATTAAAAGTAAAAAGAGAAAGTGGCTAGTGAAGGGTAATTTTGAGATTTTAAAATTTTAAAATTTCAATAATGAATTTATTTTTTTAAAATAGAAGTAGAGAGGAATTTGATGGATTTAAGTAGCCCTACCCTTTCAAATAAATTTTTACATTTCTACTTTTATGTATTTAAGTCTTTTAAACTTTGATTGCGTGTATTTTGTTATAATTTGAGTATTTTATGTATTTTAGGGATATTTTGGTCATTTAATAATTAACAAGAAATCAGATAGCAAAAAAAATAACATTTTTTAAACTCAAAATAGCTAAAAACCTTACGAAGGGCATAAAAGGCAGAATTATAATTTTATGATTTGATGGACTAACTGATGTGGCATTGACTAATAACGTGGCATTAACCGATAATATGGCAACATCTTATTGGACAGAAAAATGCTGATGTGGTATTAACCAATGACGTCGCAGTATCCTATTGTACCAAGAATCGGATGATGTGTTTTTGCCAATTAGAGCTTGCCATGCGATGCAATCCCAAGTGCCGAAGTGTTTTCAACGATGACCATGATTTACTCATTGTATTTGTTGTGTAAATTTTATTGAACTTGTAAGTACACGAATTTATTTTAGAATAGATCAACGATGACGAGTGTCGATCCCACGAGGAGGTGGATTTTAATTGCGTGTAGAATTAATTTTCTAAGTGGGTGGTTGGATTTATGGTGGGAATAGTTTAGATTATCCTAAAATTTAAATTAGAATGGCGGGAATAAATTAAAGTGAAAATTATTAAAATAAAGCGCTTGGGTCTCTGGATCTGCACTTAACATGCACCATGGGCTTAATATTCCTTATTAATACCAATTAAATCACGAATCTCACTCTAATAAATATGGTGCTAAGGGTTTATCGTGCCAAATAGTAATAACCTTGCACTAGGGAGACAGTTATATCATTGCAATATCTAGACAAGATTATTACTATCTGTTGATGAAAAATCAAAATATCCACATATATCAAAGGGAAAGAGAAAGTAAATTTGCCCAATTAAGTCCATGGAACATGATGAGACTTTACCTTCAACCCCAGTTTTAAAGAAAATTAGCTACTCATAATTGAACTAGGGATGAAATGAGAATTTATTAAAATACATAGAAAATATAAGATAGAGAATGAATTATAGAAAATAGAGCTCAAAAATAGATTTAGAGGTGCCAAATTTAGGGGGGTAGCCCCTATTTATATCGGCTCTCTAGTGAAATATCATTACTGTCTGGCACAATGAGCACTTTACACCATATCTACTAGAAAGAAACTTCGATGTAGTATTTGTGGGTCGTCATGACTCAGTATTGACAGAGAGTAAATCTAAGTTATTTGGTGCATGGTCTTGTCATGTTGTCGACAGAAGAATTATTATCGTCTGGCACAATATGTTCTTGACATCATACTTGGCAGAAAATCTTTACCCTTTAGCAAACTAAATGCTTAATACTATATTTATTAGAGTGAAGCTAATGAGTAGTATAAATATCCCCTCATAAATTAATTGGAACTAAAAAAGAATATTAAGCCCATGGTGAATCCAGAGACTCAATCATTTTATTTGAATTATTTTCATCTTTTTATTTTAAATCTTAGTATTGGACAAAAAAGAAAAATCATCTATTCACTTACACACTTAGAACATTAACCTTATGCATAACTAAATCTACCTCCTCGTGGTATCGATAATCATCACCATAAATCTATACTACGATAGATCTATATGCTTGTGAGTACAATAAAATTTGCTCAACAAAATTCTAAAATCTATTTTGAGCAATCTATCTCTTTGAATACTCATTTATTAAATTTTTTTTTTTTTGTACACCCTTTTAAATACCCAAAAGTTCTCATTAGTTGCTTATATTACTTTGAACACCATAAAAAATATTCAAGGCACTTAAAGAAAATTCTTGAAAAATTTAGCACATATTTACAACAATAGAATCAAGAGAATTTTGAAGCACTGCAACAAAAAGGGGTTTCTGGGAGGAAAAAAATTCTTTCTAAAACATAAAATTTTCATCGCTGAAGGCTTTAGCAATGAAACAATTTTCATTGTTGTTTCGTCACAATGGGAGCATCATTATTGGTTTTTAGCGACGAAGTGGTTTTTAGCGACAAAATTAATTTCATCGCTAAATGTCTCTTTTTTTACGATAAATACAATCCTCGCCTAAAGCATAAAGAGTTAATTAATTTATGTGTTGAGAATATAACTTTTAGCGATGAATAATTTGTTGCTAAAAGCACTTAATTTTGACGGAAAATAATTTGCCTTTTACTTTTTAAATTTTCATATTATTTAGGATAAAATTTAAATTTTGCAGCTAAAAATATACATTTAACGATGAAATTATAAATATCACTAAAGGTTTTAAATTTTGGTGGAAAATTAATTGTTTTAGATCTTAAACCAAATACTGTTAGCAACGAACTCATAATTTGATAGCTAAAATACACATTTAACTGCTTTAAATCTTTAAATGAATATTCTCAACAATGAATTTACAATTTTCATAGCTAAAATACACATTAAACAACGAACTCATAATTTCATAGTTAAAATACACATTTAACAATGAAAACTAAATTTAGTCACTAAAAGTCTAAAACTTTGGTGAAAAATTAATTGCTTTAAATCTTTAAACGAATATTCTCAGCAATGAATTTACAATTTTCATTGGTTAAAAAACCCATTTACTGAATTTCATCGCTACACATTTAGTAATGAAATTTACATTTCGTCACAAAAGGTCTAAAGTTTTGACTTTATGTTGAATTTTCAAAGGAATATTTTTAGTAACAAACATATAATTCGGTCACTGAAAATAAACATTTAGCTATGAACTCTCATGTTTGTCACTAAAAATACATATGCAGTAATGAATTAATAATTTCATCACTATATGTAAATCTTTAGTGGTGAAAGTTGTTTTGTTGGAAAAATTAGGATTTGATGACGAATATCTTGTAGCTACAAAGAAAAATGTCGTCGCAAAAAAATAACTTATGGTGACAAAGATAATCATTGCACTATTACTAAATTTTGTCGCAAAATGTTAATGTTCTGGAGACAAAAATGATTTTCATCGCCAAATTGCCTCTTTACCAATGAAAAAGTCGTTGCTAAAAACTTCTATAATTATTAATTTTTTCTTATATACGACAGTGAAAGCTTTTTTCGTCACTAAAACATACTTAAGATGATGAGAAAATTTCATCTATAAAATGTTAGTTGGTAAAGGCCTTAATTCTTTTGGTGAAAATATAAGATCTACTACTTCTAGTAGATCTAGTAAATAAAACAAGAGCAAAAAACACAAAAAACTAACCATACGACCTGAGGGACCCATTGACCCATTAATTAAAAGGGTTTCTTAAAATTATAAAGGATATATAAAGCTCATTTGCAAAAGCTAAGCCATCTCAGTAATCCGTGGACGAGGTATACGGTTAAAAGGCTCAAACACCCTATTTTACAATGTTGATGGACTATAGCAATGGGCAAGCTCAATTGAGTACCAATCACCAATCACCAATCACCTGAGGAAAATGAAGCACTATAAAAAGGTTGAAAATAACCGAAGTGTCAAGAAAATGGCTTCTAGATGGCAGCCTATCTAGAAGCTATAAATGTTTGAAATCAAAGAAGGCTGCAGCAAGTTTGAAGAAGACAGCCATCCAAGAAAAGAAAGAAGAAGTTTGAAGAAGAAAAGCAAGAACGCGGAAGAAGGAGAAAAAGGCGGTGAGAAAAATAATAAAATGATGAACAATGGCCAATTTTTTTGGCTATAAATAGAAGCTCTCCCATTTCAGTTTAATCATCCAAATTGTGAGAAAGATCCCAGAGAGAAGCATTCAAAGTTCTGTAGAGCTTGAAATCTAATGCAAGTTAAGCATTAAGTGAGCATTAGGAAGTTTTAGTATTTTGGGTGTATTTGGGGCTTGGGTGAGAGAAAATTATTTCTGAGAGTGTGGTTGTAATAATTTTCCACATAGTGAATATTTTTTCTCTGGTTGTCTTTTTGACAACAACCGTGGTTTTTTCTCCGGATTTGGAGTTTTCCACGTAAATTTTGTGTTGTGGGATTGATATTATTCTTCATTTAATTTTTCTATTAATTTGTTGCTTAACAAATTAGTGATTTTGGGAGGAAAGCTCAATTTTCTAACAGTGGTATTAGAGCCATTGATTGAAGTTTTGGTGTCGAGATCGCTCATGTATCTGCTATTCACGATACAAGATCTTGTTACGATACTGATCGCTTTACGTGAAGTAGTGGGAGCCAATCCAAACAGTCCGTGGTGAGGAGTAAAGGTTGATCTGCAAAGCAAATATGTCAGGATTGAAATTTTCAAGTCCTGCGAAATTTGAAATAGAAAAATTCGATGGGAGAATTAATTTTGGGTTGTGGCAAATTCAAGTCAAGGATGTGTTGATTAAATCTGGGTTACACAAGGCATTGAAGGAAAAGCCATCCCTTGCTTCCAGTAGTGGATCTGGAAAAGCTATTATAAGCGATGAAGATTGGGAAGAGTTGGATGATAGAGCTGCAAGTGCTATACGACTGTGTTTAGCAAAGAATGTTCTTGCAAATGTAGGAAATATTCATACAGCAAAAGAACTTTGGGAGAAGCTAGAAAAGTTGTATCAGACAAAGAGCATCTCAAATCGATTGTACCTGAAGGAGCGATTTCACACACTACGAATGGCTGAAGGTACAAAAATTTCTGATCACCTCAGTGTTCTCAATGGTATTGTGTCAGAACTAGAAGCCATGGGGGTCAAAATTGAAGATGAGGATAAGGCGCTTAGGTTGCTGTGGTCACTTCCAACTTCCTACAAACACTTGTTACCTACTTTGATGTATGAGAAGGAGACGGTAGATCTTGAAGAAGTTACTAGTACTTTACTCTCAGAAGAGAGAAGACTGAATGGTGAAAGTACTGAAACAATAGATATCTCGGCTTTGGCAGTTGTGGGGAATTGGAAGAAAAATAATTCTAAGAAAAAAAGAGTATGCTGGGGGTGTGGACAATCAGGGCATCTAAAAAGAGATTGTCAAAGGAGAAATGGAGCAGGATCGGCAAGTGGCTCCAGATCAGATGTTGATAGCATTGCTAGTGGTAAGTCTCTCATCATCGTGGGAGATGATGGTCCCTTGTAAAATGGATGATGATTACATCCTCATGGTGTACCGCTAGTACCATGAAAGAGGATGTATTACTGCTAGCGGGTCCACGAGATTTGCACACGAGGCATGATTGGCATTGATGTAGGGTGTGTGGTGGAATTTATGTCGATGGCTGACAAACTTCCAGGAAAGCCAACATGGAAGTTGCACCATAAATTTCAGCAGGATATTTCGACATGTGCCGATATAAAATTCTTAGAATTGGTAATTAATTCTAAGTGGTATACTCTTTATGGTGGAGTATGATAATTCTCTATGTTGAGAATTATGACTATAGGTGAAGACAATAAGAATGGTGTGGAGATTGATTGATTCGCAATCAAATCTCCAAGTGGGAGAATGTCAAGAAAATGGCTTCTAAATGGCAGCCCATCTAGAAGCTATAAATGTTTGAAATCAAAGAAGGCTGCAGCAAGTTTGAAGAAGACAACCATCCAAGAAAAGAAAGAAGAAGTTTGAAGAAGAAAAGCAAGAACGCGGAAGAAGGAGAAAAAGGCGGTGAGAAAAATAATAAAATGATGAATAGTGGCCAATTTTTTTGCTATAAATAGAAGCTCTCCCATTTCAGTTTAATCATCCAAATTGTGAGAAAGATCCCAGAGAGAAGCATTCAAAGTTCTGTAGAGCTTGAAATCTAATGCAAGTTAAGCATTAAGTGAGCATTAGGAAGTTTTAGTATTTTGGGTGTATTCGGGGCTTGGGTGAGAGAAAATTATTTCTGAGAGTGTGGTTGTAATAAATTTCCACATAGTGAATATTTTTTCTTTGGTTGTCTTTTTGACAACAACCGTGGTTTTTTTTCCGGATTTGGAGTTTTCCACGTAAATTTTGTGTTGTGGGATTGATATTATTCTTCATTTAATTTTTCTATTAATTTGTTGCTTGACAAATTAGTGATCTTGGGAGGAAAGCTCAATTTTCTAACACGAAGAAGGTCATACATGAATAGCCAGAGGTAGTTAAAGCACCTCTAGACCATAGAATCTAAAAACAAAAGTGTAAACTACTTTTAAAGGACTAAACTCACTCAACATTTTTAATTGAACACAATGTTAGAGATTTATACTATTTTAACACTAAAAAACATAGGTGGAGCACCTGACTTATCCCGATTAAGATGGTTTACTCAAGGTCAGAAGCTAGCATAGTTGGAATACTTGACTTGTTATGATCGAGACGATTTGCTCGAAGTTAGAAACTAGAATAATTGAATTATATACCTAACTTATCTTTATCCAAAAAATCTATTCAAGGTTAGAAAACAATAAGACACCAAATGAATGTTGAATTTTAGAAGAGACTTAAGAGTGCAACGATCAACAAAGGGAAGACGATATGAGAAGGCTCCAGAGCATAAAATCTTCATTGAATGATAGTGAGGTACCCCTGGACCTTTTAATTAATGCTTTATTCCTAATCCTTTCACTTAAGGAATGTAAGGAGGAAAAATTGATAAAAACGATCATAAACATGCTTATAGGAATTAACCATATTAAAAACAAGTCATAAAGATCACTTAAATTTTAAACCTATAGGAAATATTATGATGAGTCTCGGCCAATGAATTATGATGACCTTGTTAGTTTTACCTCAACACAAAATTCATTATTATATTTCATATTAGCTTAGAGAGTGAGTATATAATTCATGTTAGTTAACTTACATAAGGCATTATATAATTAACATGTCCTAGTTGAATAGGCCACAGATTAAAAGACTCATGAAAATAAGTAGAGGAACTAGCTTTATTATTCTTAGCTTCATAACCATTAAATCAAGTTTAAACAACCTATCTAATATATATCTCTTTCCCATATACATCCCATTCTGAGGTAAAAATACTTTATTAGACTCGAACACTATCTAGAATCCATTCTTGTTAAAAAACATAGACACAAGATTCTTGCTAATTTCTGGCATATAGAAAACATTGTTTAGAGTTAGCTCTTTTCAAGAATTCATCATTAGAATAACCTTTTTTGGTCTCTATCTTAAACATGGTTGAATTTCCCACATATAGGTTTTCACATTTCTGACAAGTTCAGACAAAATAAACATTTCCTTATCTAAGCATACATGTCTAGTTGCGCTAATATGAATCTACCATTCTTTTGGATTGGAACCCATCAGATTCATTTCGGGAAAAACTATAGTGCAAGGAATGGAGACCTTTTGTGGTCATTATGCAAATTGACTACAGTTTGGGGGTCAATTTGTAATTACACTGCTGATGTGTCAAAAATCTGTAATGTTCGTTAAGCTGTTTCTGGAAGAGTTTCAGATTGAGCTATATAAGCGAGCTGGTGGGTGGCATCCATGTGTAATCAGTTTCTTTTTCATTTTTCGTCCAAATTCCGTGATTCTTGTATCTTTGTAAAGATTGTAATCTCTCCTACAAGTGTACACATATCTGTGATCAGTTTGAGTAATAAGAGTGTGCTGTTTTTCCCTTAAAGAGTATTGCTTTGTGTTGGTGTGTAAGAGCTCTGTTTTCTTTCTGGTTTCGAATCTTGAAGTCTTGCTTGGTTTCTGTTAGTTCTAAACTCAACAATTGGTATCAGAGCCCTAGATGGGTCGTAGTGATGTCACTTCCAAAGCCTGAAATTGAGAAATTCACCATTGGTGGTGATTTCTCACTTTGGAAGATGAAGATGAGGGCTCTCCTGGTTCATCAAGGATTGAAGTCAGCCCTAGAAGAAGAAGATCCAGAAACTGTTGGAAGTTTAAGATCTGACGAAAAGATGAAGCAGATCCAAAACAAAGCCCATAGTACCTTGATTCTGAGTCTCAGTGACTCAATCTTGAGGGAAATTTCAGATGAAAGGACAACTCTTGGCATCTGGAACAAAGTGGAGGCCTTATGCATGAAGAAGTCACTTACTCATCGGCTATTCTTGAAGAAGAGGTTGTACGCATTTTCTATGAAAGAAGGAATGTCAATGCAGGAGCATATTGATGTCTTTAACAAGATCATTCTTGATCTTGAAGGAGTGGAAAACATCAAGATTGGTGATGAAGACAAGGCATTCTTCTTGCAGAGTTCACTGCCCAAATCCTATGAGGGATTTGTAGATACCGTGCTGTATGGTAGAACAACTCTCGCGCTAGAAGATGTGAAAGCCTCCTTATGCTAAAAAGAAATACAAAGGCACTCAGGAGATCTGGATCAAAACCTTGGTGAAGGGTTGGTGGCAAAAGCTGAGAAAAAGAAAAATAAGAAGAAAAAGAAGAAAAAGAATCAGTTCAAGAAAGAGGATGAGTCTGAGAAAGAGAAGATGAAAAGAAGAAAGTGTTTCTACTGCAAAAAGACAAGCCACTATATTAGAGATTGTTCTGATTAGAAGAGAGACAACAAAGAAAAATCAGGTGATGCTGCAGTGGCATCTGATGAGTCTTCTAATGGAGGCTATCAAAGTGCAGACATACTGGTGGCATCAAATGGAAAGATTGAAGGTCAGTAGGTTCTTAATTTTGGATGTTCTTTCCATATGAGTTCTGATAAACCCCTTTTTCATGAGTATGAAACTATAGATGGAGGTAGAGTATTAATGGGAAACCACAATACTTGTAAAATTGTGGGTATTAGTTTTGTTAAAATCAGAATGTATGATGGAACCAGAAAGACTCTAGAGCATGTTAGGCATGTACCTGGATTAAAGAATAATTTAATCTCCTTAGGTATGCTAGATAGCTCAGGTTATATCTTCAAATCAGACCATAAAGGCTTAAAGATAATGAAAAACTCCAGTATAGTAATGAAGGGAGTCAAGAGGAATGGACTGTATGTGTTAGAAGGGTCATCAATACCTGTGCTGTCTGCATTGCATGTTGGTTCTGATATAGATACATCTAAGTTGTGGCACTTAAGACTAGGGCACATGAGTGCCAAAGGCTTACAACAATTAAGTAAAAGGGGGCTGTTATGTGGAGATAAGGTTGAGGAGCTGAAGTTTTGTGAAAATTGTATCTTTGGGAAGGCCCACAGAATGAAGTTTGAAAGGGGGATGCATAAATCCAAAAAAGTATTGGATTATGCACACTCAGATCTATGGGGGCCTGCTCAGGTGCCATCCTTAAGTGGTGGCAGATACTTTGCAACATTCATAGATGATTTTTCAAGAAAGGTCTGGTTGTACATTCTCAAGACTAAAGATCAAGCTTTTGAGAAGTTCAAAATATAGAGAGCTCTGGTTGATAATCAGGCTGAAATGAAGTTGAAAGCACTAAGAACTGATAATGGGCTCGAATTTTGCAATAGAGAGTTTGATGGGTACTGTCAGAAGCAAGGAATCACCAGACACAAGACTGTCAGGTTCACCCCTCAGCAAAATGGTTTAGCTGAGAGGATGAACAGAACCCTTATTGATAAGACTAGGTGTCTACTCATAAACTCCAAGTTACCAAGAAGTTTCTGGGCTGAAGCAGTGACTACAGCCTGCTACTTAGTTAATAGGAGTCCCTCTGCAGCTCTCAAGTTCAAGACTCCTGAAGAAGTCTGGACTGGTGTGCCTGTAGACTACAAATACCTGAGAATCTTTGGGTGTGCAGCTTATGTACATGTCAAGCAAGGGAATCTAGATTCAAGGGCACTGAAAGGGGGTATTTGTTGGATATATTGAGGGAGTTAAAGAGTATAAAGTATGGTGTGGAGCTACTCATTAATGTATCATCAGTAGAGATGTTACATTTCATGAGGAAGCTATGCTAAATGACAAAGACACTACTGTCTTTGACTTCAACTCTTATACTGATGATTCAATTAAAGGAACTGCATCAGAAAAAGATTCAAGAGTTGAGGTGGAGTCAACCAGTAGCAATGACAGTGGGAATCAGAATATGGGTACAACAGCAGATTTTCAAGAGAGATCTGAAGAAGATGATTTAAGAACTTCAGCATCTGAGCTGCAAGATTATCAGCTAGCAAGGGACAGAGTGAGAAGGGAGTCAAAGCCACCTTCTAGATATGTAAATGCTGGAATTATTGCTTATGCACTCAACAGTGCAGAAAATATAGCTATTGAAGAACCATCAAACTACAGAGAAGCAATAGAAGGTTGTGACAGTAGCAACTAGATCAAATCCATGAAAGAAGAAATGGATTCCTTAACAAAGAACAAGACTTGGACACTTATACCAAATCCAGGGAATAGAAGGGTGGTAAGCTGTAAGTGGATTTTCAAAAGAAAAGAGGGGATTCCAGGAGCTGAGGCCTCAAGATTCAAGGCTAGATTGGTTGCTAGAGGTTTCACGCAAAAGGAAGGTGTAGACTTCATTGAGGTGTTTTCACATGTGGTTAAACATAGCTCTATAAGGATGCTACTGTCAATGGTAGCTTTACTGGATATAGAGCTTGACCAAATGGATGTGAAGACTACCTTCTTGTATGAGAAGCTTGAGGAAGAAATATTAATGACTCAACCAGAGGGCTTTGAGGTAAACGGGAAAGAAGATCATGTTTGTCAATTGAATAAATCTCTAATGGCTATCTCAGAAGTAAATATGATAACTGTGTTTACTTTGGAAGCTCAAGTACAGGTGGAGTTGTTTATCTTCTGCTGTATGTTGATGATATGTTGCTTGCCAGTAAAGATAAGAGTGAAATTAAGAAGCTTAAGGAACTGTTGAATGTAGAATTTGAAATAAAGGATCTGGGATGTGTTAAAAGGATACTTGGAATGGATATTATTAGAGACAGGAGTGCCGGAACTCTGTTTGTGAGTCAAGAGAGGTACATTCTAAAGGTTCTCAACAGATTTCACATGATAAATGCAAAATCTGTTCAGACACTATTGGGATCTCAGTTTAAACTTTCAAAGATGCAAGCTCCTATCACTAATCAAGAGAAGCTTTTGATGAATGAAGTGCCATATGCACAGGCAGTTGGAAGCCTTATGTACGCAGTGGTATGTACTAGGGATGATATTGCCTATGCTGTGAGTCTAGTCAGTAGATTCATGAGTGATCCAGGGAAGGAGCACTGGGAGGCTGTAAAGTGGATTATGAGATACCTTAAAGGTACCTCTAATTATGGCCTGATGTATGGGGGATCTAAGTAGGGTGAGAGTAGTGTTGTGGGGTATGTAGACTCAGATTTTGCTAGAGATTTGGATGGAAGGAAATCAATCTCAGGCTACTTATTCATGGTGAATGATTGTTTGATCAGCTGGAAAGTAACCCTTCAACCTATTGTTGCTTTATCATCTACAGAAACTGAGTTTGTTGCTGCAACAAAAGCAGTAAAGGAAGGGAAGTGGCTTACTGGGATTGTTAATGAACTATGGTTAAAACAGAAGACTTTAACTGTCTTTTGTGATAATCAGAGCGCCATCCATCTTATTAAGAATCAAGTCTATCATGAGAGGACGAAGCACATTGATGTGAGGCTCCATTTCATCAGAGATGAAGTATCTAAAGGTGCTGTGTCAGTGTCTAAAATACATAATGATGTTAATCCTGCTGATGTTCTCACAAAAGTAGTTCCCACTGCAAAGTTCAAGTTTTGTGTAGACTTGATTGGGATCGTGACAAGTTCTCAATGATTACTTCGTGTAATTGAGTGATTAGCTGTATGCTTAAAGGGTTTTTTGTGGCAGCTTTTATGGTCAAGATTCAAACTGAATCAGATCTGCAAGGTGGAGAGTGAAGAATCAGATTCTGGTTTAGGGGGTCAAATGCAAGGAATGGAGACCTTTTGTGGTCATTATACAGATTGACTACAGTTTGGGGGTCAATTTGTAATTACATTGCTGATGTGTCAAAAATCTGTTATGTTCGTTAAGCTGTTTCTGGAAGAGTTTCAGATTGAACTATATAAGCGAGTTGGTGGGTGGCATCCGTGTGTAATCAGTTTCTTTTTCATTTTTCGTCCAAATTCCGTGATTCTTGTATCTCTGTAAAGATTGTAATCTCTCCTACAAGTGTACACAGATCTGTGATCAGTTTGAGTAATAAGAGTGTGCTGCTTTTCCCTTAAAGAGTGTTGCTTTGTGTTGGTGTGTAGGAGCTCTGTTTTCTTTCTGGTTTCGAATCTTGAAGTCTTGCTTGGTTTCTGTTGGTTCTAAACTCAATATATAGAAAGATTACTGTCTAAAACATCTTGTGAGATGCCTTTTAACATATTGGCTTCCTAGTTTCTCTTCTTTGGCAATCTATATTTTGAAGCTTTGTAACCCATTTTATCACAGTTGATGCATTTCTCTTGAAATTTAGTTTGTTTATTAAATATTCCTCCTTTCGAACCAACTTGTCCTTGTTGGCTTTCCTCTATTTGTACACAATTTATTTCTTGTTGGCCTTCTGATTCTTGTTATTCTGACCATGTTCCATTATATTAGCCTTACCCACAGAAATGATACATTTCTTATAATTATTTTGTTGTTTTCTTAAACTTGAAGTTTAATAATCAAATCTTTAAGATTCATGTCCTTTCTCTTGTGCTGCAGATAACTCTTGAAAGCTTTCTATGCTGGAGGTAGCTTCTCAATGATAATAGCCACTTGAAAATTTTCACTCAAATCCATCCTCTCAGCATAAATTGCTAAAAATGTTATCTGCAAATCTTGAATATGACTCATAACAATTTTGTAGTGTACTATCTTATAATCTGGATAGTGACCTATGATAAATTGTTTATTGTCAGCATCCTCTGTTTTATAGTTATGTTCTAATGACTCCTACAATTCATTATTTATCTTCTTTCTAGCGTATACACTATACAAAGAATCATTAAAGCCATTCAACTTATAATTTTTACAAAGGAAATTAGAATGATTCCAAGCATCAATTACACTAATTATTTGGACATCAGCTCCACTTTTTCCAAGTATTGGAGCATCTTTCTTTAAGAATCTTACAAGTTTCAATGTGGTCAAGTAAAAGAAGATTTCATACTGCCACCGTTTAAACTTGACTGGTGAATTTCTTAGGTTTTTTTGCATGAGGAACAATCAAAGAGGTAACAGCACCAACACCAGCACTTGAGACAATGGGAATCATAACAAGAGGAAGGTTTAAAAGTTCTAGCTTGCTGGCTTTTATTAGTTGCCATTTCTATAAAATAGCACATTTTGTTTATTAAAATACAATATTTTAGGTTCGTAAAAATGACTGAAAGAGTCACAAATGGTCCCACTTAAAGCTTATACTGTTTAAGTAATATATATAGCATTTGTTACAGAACTTTTTTGGTGCCCTTAAGCTTACTAATAACTCACAGACACAATTTTTATGGGTAAATTTGGACTGATACTTTTGGGCCAGAAAATAATGACACATGGACAATTAGAAAGATAAAATAGGCACAATACTTAGAGCAGATAAAAATACAATTTAGAAGAATTTACTACATTGGGTAAGCTTAGAAAATCAAGGGTCAATGTTGGATACAGCATAATATGTGGCAAAAAATAAACCTAGTACGAGAGTAGTATTCTTGTTATTTTTCGTAAAATATGATGGATAACCCTAAAATATTATCTTCTTTTAACTTAAGAACGACATCATTAGCATCCATTACATATATGTTTTGTTTAACCCATATTAGGAGTCTTTTCTATTTAAATCTTTTTAGATCATTGCCCACTTTTCATTTGTGGGAGGCCATTTTTTATTCTCTACCTTCATTATCTTCTCTACCATATTATTACCCTTTATAACTTTCTTTGCTAGCTCTATCTGTATCTTTATTCACCATCTTCATCTTCAGTAACACCAAACATCATTGTACAATAATCTAGCTTTTGTTATTCATATTGGATAATGTAGAATTTTAGGTAACTCTCATTTATATAATGGATTATTGATGACTTGAATCTGTGGACATAGGTTGAAGGCCGAACCATGCAATCATTGTATATTTTTTATATTTATATTTATTTTACTATATTTTCAATCTCATATCGAGATTTTTTTTGATGTATAATTTTACTTAAGCTATGCCAATTACACTAACTATTTTGTCAGACCATCTGAGCTTCCTTATTATTCTCTATATAATCATCTCAGCTCACTATATGTATTAATTTAACTTACCACCTTGTTTACCCCAACTAAACCACCTGCCTCAAACATTAGAAGAACACACCTAAACCCAAACTTGGCATAACCTCCTCTTAAATATAAATTTATTTATTTGAATTAGATTTGAGCTTGATCTAATGAGAACCACCTAATTGGTTAGAATTGGATTCTAGAAAAAATTTGCTATAAACAATTGGTGGAGTGAGGATCACTATAAAAAACTTCCACAGAGATGGTTAGTCTTGATTGGGTTGTATCTAAACCACAGTGGTTGGTTATTCTTTTTAAGAGATCTTATTATCTCCTCATAAATCATAACATACAGCTTAGACATCATATATCCTGACTATAATACGATATGATGGATTAGCCTATCTTACATGTATGAATGATTTGTTATTGCCACATGAATAATTGATTTGTTTTTATGTTATGATTTATCGCTATTAATTATTTAACATTTATAATATTTTGATATGTGCGCTTTAATTGAATATAGTCTTAAGGATTTACACTATTCTAACACTTGAATAACATAGGTGGAGTATCGAACTTGTTCTAATTGAGACGATTTACTTAGAGTTAGAAACTAGTATAATTGAGTAAATGATAAGTGAGACAAACCGCTCAAAGCTAGAAATTAATAAAACACCAAATAAATGTTGCATTCCAAAAATAACATAAGAATATGGCATTTAAAAAGAGAAATGAAGTTCAGAGAAGATCTCTTGAACAAAATCACCATCACCGGAGAACGCCTCTTTAAGGTATGCTTGGAACAAAACTAATCGACTATATACCCAAGTTGATTATAAGTTGGTTAGCTGAGAATAAAGATGAGCTAGCCAAAAGAGTTGATTAAGTAATAATATAGTTAGCCACAAGAGTTGGTTAGCTAAGAATAAATTTAAGTTGGCTACATGAGTTGCTTGGCTAAGAACATATTTACAAGTTAGCCACCAAAGTTAGCTAACATAAAAAGAAAAAAAAAAGAAAATAGAATGACTAAATCGATTTTAGATCCATCAAGGGAAAATTGACAATAACATGAGCTAAATCAGAATCCAAGTGTTCTTGTATGATAAAACGAGTTAAAAGAACCCCTAATGAGTCCATAGTACTCCAATATACCTTATAAAGCACCACTTATTGTTAACTTATTTGTCGTGTTTGCTAGATGTTGAATATCGAATTCTTATTTATGTATTAAATTGCCATAGATGATAATTATTGCCAATTATTATTACGCTGATGAGAGTCAAGCTTCTTTAGTTATCCATTTGAATGGATTGAGAACTTTTATCTTATAAAAATAAATTTTGATTGCCATGAGATTATATGCATCGATGATGAGCATGCATTAAACTCTATAAGAAAAGTTGAGTTACCTTGGTTGTTTATTTCTAATTATTTTGATTATATTCGCCAAGTGGATTGAAGTTACTTCTCTACTCCTATTATGCTTGCCTAATTCTTGATTGAATGAGATGAAAACTAAAGCCATTGGTTAGTAAGCCAAGGGCAGCAAGCTCCACAACTATTGATTCATAAGTTTGTATATGGATTGAGAATTCCTCCTCATCTCAGTTGAAAACACTATGGGTGCAATCACTGCTTTGCATAAATAATGATCTTTTCATAGAAGAATTTCCATAAAGGTCCACATAGTTGAGATGTTTTATGATAGCTAAGTTACAGCTTAGAGGCATACGTTCCAAAGCTCAAGGAATCACAACACCTAAACAAACACCAAAGCCTATAACATATGGTACATTCAATAAGCATGACAAAGAATTTCTAAAATTAGAATTTTTAATCTAAATGAAACCGAATTTAATCCAGTTCGGTTCATTTTAGGTTCATAATTCAAACCCAATGAGGTTGAATTCTCCAAATTGAATAAACTCTTACCTAAACAGAAGCCCGAATAGCCAAAATGAAAACTCGATTTGCCCATCCCTAACTAGAAGAAGAATCTAAAGGTTATCCCTTAACATTCTTCCTAGATTGACCATCTATTGGAGTCCCTAGTGCAACCAAGGGATCTACAGAGATTGTGTTTCATGTATGAGCTTAATTGTCCTACCTTAATTACTCTATATTTTGTAAGACCAGCTTAGCTATCTTTATAATTTCCCATATGACCACTTTAGCTAACTGCACATATTATTCTAGCTCACTATGTAGTCTACCTTAACTAATCCACTTACCACAAAATTTAAAAGAACACACCTAAACTTAAACTTAGCACATACTCTTCTTAAATATAAATTTATTTGCTTGAATCAAGTTTAAGTTAGATCTAGTAAGAACTACCTAATTGACTCTAGTTGGATTATAGAAAAAATTTGGTAATAACACATACTTATCACTAGGTGTTTTGGTTTGATTTTGGTTCAGCCTAAAATATTATAAAGCATCTCTATAGAATATGGCTTTTTAGCGAAGATAGAATCTAAGATGCCTGAAAATAGCCTACTAAGGGAGGTTGCAACTAAGACAAGCCTGAAATTATAAGAAAGAGGCGTTAGAGGCTGCGACGGCGATGGCAAACGACGACATTCTGATAGTCAAGTTAGTGGAAGGTTGAAAGAGGTGATGGGTTTCTTTAGAAACCCTATAATAAAAGATTTTTTAATGAGTCAACTTACCTCCCTAGTGAGACCAAACTGACATTTTAAAGTGGAATGCACCTAAGTGCATCTTTATGTCCTTTTGGATACGTGGTGAGCCGTTATTGGTGATTACCCCCTTAAGTAGGGTTTTAATAGGACTCTGGCTTTTTTATGGAGACCTTTTAGCTTACTTATGCTGGTTAGCCATCCATTTAGGGATAGCTTGTGCTGACAATGTGCCCTCAACTCTAATTGGCCCATTTTAAATGAACCAACGAGGATAAGGGGCATGTGATTTCATTGGGATGGTGCAAATGCCTTTTTCATGGTTCCCCTTTCTCAGCTCTGATTTTGGCGACTCACAATAAGATAATTTGGAGTTAGTTTAGGTGGGGATTGTGCGGTAGTCGCATGGCTTGGTGGCGCTAGCGTGGTTGTCATTATTACATTGTTATGTGTAGACACGTGGTGACTTTTATATTTGTAAGAGGCAACTTTTTGTCACTTTTAGGTAATTTAGGTGGTTAAGACTGATTCTTCAAGATATTCTCATCTCATCCTAACTTCTTAACTTCTTCCTTCATTCCTTACCATAGTTTTGAGCTATGTTCCTCATGTGTCGTGCCTGCAATATCTCTTACCACCAAAAAAATCCCTTTAGTCTTCTTTAGTGAAGGATAAGGTGAATGAGACTAAAAGTTTTGCTTCAGGTAGTGTGACATATGGGGAGATCTTCTAAGTGAGGTAGATCTCTTGGGGACCATCCTTAGGCCCCTGGCAAGGTTTCCTTGTTCTTCTTCGCCAGACTAACACACTCTTGTCTAATTTTGCTTCTCTGATATTTTTCAAGGGCTTGATTAATTGTTTTAACTTGTTAACACAACTTAAAAGTAATTTTAACTCCCAAGTATAAGAGTATCTTGTTGTATTATAGTTCGATGAGTCTGAGGTCGATCTATAGAGAAAAGATTTAATTTTTTTATTTTATTTTATCTTATCTAAAAATTGAGAATAAAACTTAAATATAAACAGTTTAATTTAAATAAAACTATGAAATTGAATTAGTTAGGATTGTAGATCTACTCTTAGTAGTAAATAAAACTTAATAAATTCTTTTTGCCCTTTTTTTAGATTTTTATTGCCCAAAAGATTAATTAAATAAATTATTATTATTTTCCCTTTAATTTTATGATGGATTAAGTATTTATTGTGCCAAAATTTAATTTGTCTACAATAAGTCAAAATACCATTTTACCATACCATATATTAAAATATTAAGAATTTATTGTGCCAAACTCCCTTGTTTGTCTACAATAAATCAAAATTTTAAAATATAAAATTTATATAAAATTAAATAGAAAATAATTTAATTTATACAATTGAAAATAGAATTTGATTAAATCATATTTATTTCCTAAGAGTTTCACCTTACCCTAACTTTTATTATTTAGCTAAGCATAGTTGAAATAAAAAGAATTATTAAAATTAAATTACTTATAATTAAAAGTAATAAAAACAACTAAAATTGAAAATAAAACTAAATTTATTTATAAAAATAATTATATAAAATATTAAAAACACATCTGAAAAATAAGATTACAGGGAGATTGAGAGAAATTGAGAAGAAGAGAGATGTAGAGAGATGATTAAAAACATAAAAATGAGAATTTATTTATAGAAAAATAAATTCATAATCCAGTGTTTTGCGATCCATCATAAGCTTTATGCATGAGCTCCTCACAACCATTAGATCAAAATCCAACGGTTGGTCAAATTTCAAAAGTCAACATCACACGTAGTATTATTTGACGCATTCGATTCGACTAAAGAACGGTTGAGATTTGATGAGTTAATGGGTGGATCGGGTCGACCCGAATACAAAGATTCAGATCCTACAACTTGCTTCACCAACCATTGCCACATGGCACAAGCGTGGCCATTGAATCATGAATGGTTGATATTTAGTCAAAATTGCCAACTATCTCATGCACTCATATCTATTGTAAGATCATTTTATCATCCAATTAGTGCTCGATTAACAGAAAAAGTCAACTTCTTTTACACAAGCCTAATTTTAAGTCGATCTTAACTCATCTTAAGGTTTTCGAACCTCTGGAATCTAAATTTGACATCTGTTTATCTGTTTGGAGCCTCGAATTACATGAAATTAATATTTTACGTAATAAACATGTAAAAAGACACAAAATTAGATATATTTAATACATAATTAATAATTCCTAATATATAGCATAAACACAAATATAAATTATAACATAAGCACAAAATAACATTATTATCAATTGATAATTAAATAACTTTTAATAACACAACCATTTTATTGCTAGCTCCTACTTAATAAAAAATATATATAATAAAAGATTTTAAAAAAAATTCATATGCAAGTTAATAGTTGTTCATCTATCCTCTAAACTGTAAATAAATAAACTTTTCCAGATTTCTTTACCTCTTTGTCGTTCACTCATTATCCAGAATATCATCAAACCTTTTTTTGTACTCAAGTAATTAACACAATACTTATATGGTTTGATTAAAAGAAAAATAATATTTTTGTTCCAAATTCATTAGAATTCTATTTTTAGGCAGTATGTTATTCACATGAATTTCAAAACATTACATTTTTAACTCATGTAGCAAGCTTTAGGCCAGTGACTCCCAGATCAGTTGGTCTTAGGGCACTAGGTATTGAAACACCCCTACGGACTTAATTACTTGGGTTTCTAATAAATAAGCAAATAATATATCTTTAACCCAAGTAGCGAGCTTTAGGCCAGTGACTCCCAGACTAGTTGGCCTTAGGGCACTAAGTGTTGAAACACCCCTATGAACTTAATTACTTGGATTCTAGATATAACAAAATTAAACACATTCAAATATGTTTTTTGTTTTTTGTTTTTTTTTTCTTTTTGCAATATATACTTTCTACTACCTTAGATATTATTCCTAATAAATCAAAAGAACTAAATGATGCAAAAATTTTAACTTACAACCCACTAATATGTGTGTGAATAATGATTCAGGAATACCTATTAAATGAGTAAAATATAAGTAAAGAACATAACAAACAACCATATCAAATCCATATCATCCAAAACAGGCACATAATCCAAAATTATAACAAATATCCAGATAATCCAAATGGAATATAAAAGAACATAAAACAGTAATTGTTGGTGTGTCAAAAAACAAGCATAAAAGACTATAAAGTGGATAGGATGGTGGCGATAGAGGTGGAAATGGATATGGAATGCCAAAATGCTCAAAGAGGAGGCTCTGTCCTTAAACAAGCTATTGATGCTACTGTGAGAGACGCCAGTGCTCATCGAGAATATGCTACTAAAAGCCGGTCTGCTACACAGAAAGTGTCCTTACTTCATCTATAAGTTGTTGAAGAGTAATCTCACCAGAGGTAAGAGGCTCTGAAGGTGGTGAAGCAGATACAGAGGCATCGGGAGCAGAGGCAGACACTGGAAGGACTCGATATCTACGCTGGCCCCGAAATAGAAGTGAGAAATCAGGAAGTTGATCAGCAAGAACTACATCGTAGAGTGGCCGATCATCACTCAGAGCAAGAAAAATGTACTTGTTTTCAGTGAATTTTACCCAAGCTCTATTTCTCAACTCTAATCTTAAGGCATTTACAACTTCATCCCCGATGCTTTTAAAAGGTTTACACATTGGTTTATTGACAGGTACCTTAAAATTTTTAAGGATAGGGGTGATAAAATGACCATACGAAATAGAACAGGTAATCAACTTAGGTATAAAAAGAATGGTTAAGATAATAGAGTACCTTAAGTTAACCGGACGATGTCTAAGGATACAGTCAATTAAAGCAACATCCATGTAGGAAACCTCATCCAGATGCCCTGACCTAGAAAGTACAGTGGACTGAATAAAATGAAGTAAAATCATAGTTTGGAGACATAGACATTGAGAACAGAAATGGATGTTACAATTTTCATCATAAAGGTCATTGCACTGTCATATATTTCTAACAGCATCAACATGAATATAATGACCAATTTTGGGAGATTTCATAAGCAAAAAAATTTAGAGAGAGAAAATTCGATTGAAAACCTAGCTTTGATTTAGGATATAGTGATTTAAGCAAGAAAATGAATTTGAAGAATGATTTTGAGCACAAGGAGTGAGGGAGAATGATTTTTGGTAATCAATTTGAAGTGAAAATGGATGAAGATGATGGATTTTACAGTGAGAAAAATGGAGGAAGAAACGATTTTAGAGAAAGAGAGAGACATGCAGTTTGCCGAAAGTAAGAGAGGAAGATGAATAGTCTTTAAAAACCCGAATTCGACTTACTGGATTTCACTGATTGGTTAGCCAGTTAGTGTCCAGTAAGAGAGAAAAATGCAAGCGGTTTACTCATTTCCTTAACCAGTTAGTTGAATTTTTCCAAAATGCTCCCAAAGCCAATCCGACTTATCGGTTTCCAATATTCGGGTGACCGATTATAAGGCAGAGAGTACCTTTTCGAACCCAGCTTACCGGTTTGCTAAATTCGATTTTCCAGATTTGATCCAGAGAGCTCCAGACCCAATTTGGCTTACCAGTTTGCTAAATCTGGTTATTCGGATTTGGTCCAGTGAGTCATCAATAAGAAAAACGGCTTTCTGGTTGATTAGAAACGGTATAACGGTTTATCCTTAGAAATCATTTTGTCTCTTACACACCAATTTATTTTTGGCTTAAAAATTAATTAATTTAAAATCATTTTGGGATTCAAAACTTTTCAATAAGCCATTTAATACATGAAACATGAATGCATACAAGAACAAACACATCAACTTAATCAACAAATTATAATTCAAGATGCAACATTTATCATTCCAAGCTCATGTCTTATCTTTATAACATGATCCTCACTAAGAGGTTTTGTAAAGTTATCCGCAAGTTGATTTTCAGTAGAAACAAATTTAATCAAAATATCTCTTTTTTTAACATGATTTCTAAGGAAATGATGCCTAATTTCTATATGCTTAGTCCTAAAATGCTGAATGAGATTCTTTGATAGATTGATAGCATTAGTATTGTCACACAAGATAGGTATTTGTTCAAGATTAATACCATAGTCTCTAAGGGATTGTTTCATCTAAAGGGCTTGTGTAGAACAAATACCTGCGGTAATATATTTTACCTCGGTGGTTAAAAGTGCAACCGAATTTTGTTTTTTACTAAACCAAGAGACAAGTGAATGACCTAAGAAGTGACATTTTCCACTAGTATTTTTTCTATCAACCTTATGTTCAATAAAGTCAGCATCTGGATAACAAGTTAAGTCAATATAAGTTCCCCAAGGATACTAAAGGCCAAGACTGATGGTGCCGATCAAATATCAAAAAATTCGTTTAACGGCAAGCAAGTGTGACTCTTTAGGACAAGATTGAAATCTAGCACGCACATACATTAAACATAACATCAGGCCTACTAGCAGTCAAGTAGAGTAAGGATCCGATCATACCTCGATATGTCTTGATATCAACCTTCTTACCCTTCTCATCTTTGTCCAGCTTGATGGTAGTACTCATTAGAGTGCTTTTTGCAATTTCATTATCATAGCCAAATCTTTTAAGTAGATATTTCACATACTTTACTTGATTTATGAAAATTACATCCCTATCTTATTTTATTTGCAGTCCAAAGAAGTACTTCAACTCTCCCATAACACTCATCTCAAATTCTTTACTCATACAAGATGAAAATTCTTTGCATATAGACTCACTAGTAGAACCAAATATAATATTATCAATATAAATTTGAACAATAAGTATATCTTGGTTCTTATGCTTAATAAAGAGAGTAGTATCCGCTTTTCCCATCAAAAAATTATTATCTAACAAGAAGTTTTTAAGCCTATCATACCAGGCTCTAAGTACTTGTTTTAATTCATATAATGCCTTAAACAACTTATACACGTGACTTGAAATTTTTTTATTTTTAAAACAAGGGGGTTGTTTCACATAAACTTCTCTATAATTTAACCATTTAAGAAAGTACTATTGATATTCATTTGAAATAAAATGAAATCTTTATGACATATAAATGCTAAGAGCATTGTAATGGATTCTAGTCTAGATACAAGTGTAAATGTTTCATCAGAATCAAATCCCTCTTCTTGGTTGTATCATTGAGCCACTAATCTAGTTTTATTTCTTACAACCATACTAGATTCATCCATTTTGTTTGTAAATACCCATTTGGTGCCTATAATAGATTGATGTTCCGATTTAGGAACTAATTCCTAATCATTGTTTCTCTTAAATTGATTCAACTCCTCTTGCATTGCTATAATTAAAGATTCATCATTTTCCGCATTCCCAAAGGATTTTGGTTCAATTTGAGATATAAATGCAGCATGCTCATATGTTTTCATATGTAATGACCTAGTAGTTATACCTTCTGATAGATCTCTTAAAATTAAGTTCTTACAGTGAGAAGAAACATACCTCCACTCCTTAGGGAGTGTTTTAGAAGTACCTTCTCATGTTGCTCCTCTTGATTTCCATGTGGTGCATTCTTTTTATTATTCTTTGATGACTCTTCTTGTAGTTCTTTATCGCATCATTATCAATAACAACTTTCTTTGCAGAGGAGGGGTTAGATTCATCAAACGTAACACGCATAGATTATTCCACAACTAGAGCTCTTTTATTATAAACTCTACAAGCTTTGCTTGAATTTGAATATCCAAGAAAGATGCCAACATGAGATTTTGGATCAAATTTGCCACGATTATCTTTTGTGTTCAAAATAAAACATTTGTATCTAAAAAATTTGAAATAATCAATGTTAGGTTTTCAATCTTTCCAAAGCTCATATGGAGTATTACTGAGATGAGATCTAATCAACACACGATTTAAAACATAGCATACGGTGTTGATAGCCTTGACCCAAAAATACTTAGGCAAAGAATTTTCATTAAACATGGTCCTAGCCACTTCTTGAATCCATCTATTCTTTCTCTCAACAACTCTATTTTGTTGTGAAGTTTTAGGTGTTGAAAATTGATGCACAATGCCTAAATTGTTGCAAAAGGTTTCAAACTCATGATTTTCAAACTCTCCTCGTTGATCACTCCTAATGCATGCAATACTAAACCCTTTTTTCGTTTTGAACTTTCTTACAAAATACTTTAAAAGTATCAAGAGCATCATCTTTATTAGCAAAGAATAATACCTATATGTATCTTGAAGACTTTTAACTAAATCATTTTTGGAAATCTTCTAAATTAAATCCATGCTTGCATGTCCTAGTCTTCTATACCATAGCCAACCATTATCATGCAATGCCGAAAAACATTTATCATGAGTAGATGCACATTCTATATCAATGGTATGAATATTACGACATCTATTCCAAACAAATAAAATATTACCATCACATGCATTCTTAATAACACATCTAGATTTATCAAAAATAACTTTATAACCTTTGTCACACAATTGACTAATACTAATAAAATTGTGTTTCAAATTTTCAACCAAACATACATTTTCAATTAAAGTTGACGAAACTTTATCGACATTACTAATTTCAAGAATCTTTCCCTTTGAATTGTCTCCAAAGGAAACATCTCCACCATTTTTAATTTTGGCGAAACTTGAAAACCATGCATAGTTTTCGGTCATATGCCTTGAACAACCACAGTCCAAGTACCATTTAGTTTTCTTCTTCTTCAAGCCCTGCGAAGAAAATCTCAAGTCTTAGGTACCCAAAATGTTTGGGGTCCTTGAGTGTTAACTATGGTTCCTTTTGGAACCCAAATGCATTTCACACCATAATATGCATTTCTTTTCACTGGACATCTATTTTTCATATGACCATCTTGATTACAGTAATGACATACAACTTGATTGTTAATAGATGTACTCTTCGCAAAGTAGTTCTTATAATACTTTTGTTTTAAACAAGGCTGTAGACCAAGTCTCCTTTATCAAATGCACATTTTTGTGAATTAAGCAAGTTATCCAACATCTTTTGCCTATTTGTAAATTTTAAGACAATATCACTAAATTCTATATTCATTTTCTTGAGCATTTCATTTTTCTTTTTCAAATCATCTACAAGTGGCTTTAGATGCTCATGTGAAGTACTTGATTTCTTATTTGATAATGCAATTCTATTATGTAATAATTTATTCTTTAATTCCAGGCATGTAATATTTGCACTTAGAGATTCATTTTCATTTATGTGCTCTACCATTTTTTTTTTAAGACATACATTTTTTTTGCCAATTTTCATCCACTAATCATGCAATTATTTAAAAGTATCATATAATTCATCATAGGTAGAATTACTTACCTCATCGAGATCATCATCATCTCCTATTGCCATAAGTGCTAGGTTTGATACTTCTTGCGAATCATCTTCATCTCTTGAATCTTTATAGCTATCATCCTAAGTAGCAACCATGGCTTTCTTCTTGAGTTTGTTGAGAAGTGGGCACTTCGATCTTATATGGCTAGACTTCTTGCATTCATAAATATGATTATTTCTTTCTTCTCCTTTTGGTTCTTGAGGTTTCTAAATTTTCTTTGCTCATCGATTTTCTTGAAAAATTTTCTAAACGTCCTCGCTAGCATAGCCAACTCTTCATTATCTGGTTCATTTTCTCCATCACCTTTATATTTTGAGGCTTTGAGATCAATACTTTTTTTCTCCTCCTCATTGCCTTTTTCCGTTGCCAAGTCTTCCTCATAAGAAATAAGAGAACCAATTAAATCATCAATAGGTAGGGTATTTAAATCTTTGGCTTCCTTAATAGCAGTCCTCTTAGGTCTCTATTCTTTTAGAAGTGACCTAATGATTTTCTTGACTTTCTCACTATTTGAAAATATTTTTCCTAAGGCTTCTAGGGTGTTCACTATATTCGTAAATCGTGTATACATAGAATACATGCTTTCATTTTGTTCTATTTGGAACAATTCATATTGACGAGTGTATCTACTAATTTTAGACTTTTTAACTTGATTTGTGCCTTCATAAACAACTTTAAATTTGTTCCAAATTTCATGAGCACTTTTATAACTAGACACTCTATGGAACTTTTTCTTGTCAAGTGCACAAAACAAGGCATTCATAACTTTGGAATTTAGAGAAACTTTTCTCTTTTCCAGTTCATTCTATTCCCGTGAAGATTTTAGAATATCTTCCCTTACTTCATTCTTAGTCATAGGCATAAATGGACCATCGCACGCAACTTCCCAAATTTCATAATCTAAAGTTTGTAAATAAATTCTTATCCTAGTTTTCCAATATGGGTAGTGATTTCCCTCAAACAACGATGGTCTAGTTGTGGACTGTTTCTCCCTAAAGGTTGAGTCATTTTGGGTTGCCATTGATCTTTAGCTCTAGACGGTTAAGTCTAAATAAGAGCACTTCACTTTGATACTAAATGAAATACAAGTTATGCAACCCAAGAAGGGGTGAATTGGGTTTTTAAAAATTTAAGTTAAGCAAACCACACAACAATTCAATGTAATGCCTTAATAAATTACAAAACAATAAATTTAATAAATCATAATAATAAACGAGTAAGTGAAGAGAAAAACAAGCCCAAGAATTTTTACGTAGTTCGACAATCCCTGCCTACATCCACACCTCCAAGCACACCAAACTTGAGGATTTCACTACCAAAGTCTTCCAAGTCTTTAATTGCTTACAATTAACTTCCAAGATGTCAATAAACCTTTACAACAAAGAGATTATTTCTCAATTTCTTCACTTAAGTGTCTTACACACTTAGAACACTCAAACATTTGATGAGGAAATGAAAATTACAACAAAAACTCTCTTAAAAGGTATATATACAAATTGAAGAATAAATATGATTCAATGTATGATGATTAGCGAAATGAGAGCTCAATATATGTTGTGTGCTTTTTGTTTTTGCTTTCAAGAGAGCTTAAAAATGAATTGTATTTGAGTTTATATAGTTTGAGCTCAAAAACTAGCCGTTATGAGTTTTCTGATGATAACCAGCTTGCCATTTTCGGAATCTAGTTAGCCACTTTTATGTTATTGTTACAGCAAGTATTTGAATTTTAGAACATCTGGTATGCTGCTTTCGGAATCTAGATTGCCGCTTTCATTCAGTAAACTACTGTCTAAAATCCAGTCTACAACTTGTCAAATCTGGTTAGCCGCTTGCGATAGTGACTACTATAGTAAACTATTTTTTAAAATTATGATTTTACCCTAAAACTTTCTATAACTATATTATGGCCCAAAACGTTATTAAATTTTTGTAATAGGTCTAATTTCAGAATTTCTAAATACTACTTTGTTAATCCCAAAACTTTCTGAAATTATGATATAGCCCAAAATATGTGAAATTCTAATATGGCCCAAAATATTTAAATATTTTCAAATTGATCTAAATCTGAAATTCAAAATAATATTTATTAAAATAAAAGATGGCAAAACTCTTTTTTTTAGTCCACATCTTGAAAAACAACTAATTTTATAAAATCATTCTCTTGTTATAAAAGCACAATGTGTAAAATCTTTGTTTATCTAAAACATGTAGTTTGCTATCATCAAAATCAACATTTATAGCATATAGGCTAACACTTTTGTGGGAAAAGAGATATCTTTGTGAATAAAAGAGGTATTCTTATAAGTAGAAGGTAAAGTTTTTTGAATAGAGGTGTGACTTTGTTAAAGAAGAAGGTTGCTTTATATGAGAGAACAAGTGGGTGGGTTTGTGAAAATGAGGAGCTCTCTCTGTCAATGGAGGTTGAAACAACCCCACAGATAATGCCAAAATGTTTTGATCTCGTTTTTAAACAACCCAAAATACTATGAGAGCTTCTCTACAGAGGGTTGCTTTCTGGTGAAGATAAGTTTGAGATGTAAGAAATAGCCTTCTGAGGGAGGTTATGACTAAGATGAACCTGAAATCACAAGAAATAGTCATTAGAGGCGGCACCAGCGGTGGCCGTCAATGGCACTTCGACGATTAAGTCAGTGAAAAGTTGAAGGTAGGAACCCTAAAATATGAGATTTTTTAGTGTTTTGTGAGTGAATCAACTCACCTCCTTAGTGAGGCCAACATAATCTTTAAAAGTGGAGTACCCTTAAGGACATCTTTATATCCTTTTGGACAAGTGGTGAGTCGTTATTGGTGATTCCTCTCCTCAAGTAAGGTTTTAATAGTAATCTGGCTTTTTTTGTAGAGTTCTTTAAGTTTACTTGGGCTAGACAATTGTTCATTTGGGGTTAGTCTATACTGACAGTGTGCCTTTAACTCTAATTGGCCCATTTTGAATGAACTAATAGGGCTGAGGAGCACCCAATTTCACTAGGGATGGTGTAGGTGGCTTATTCATGGTCCCTTTTTCTCACCCCTGACTTTAGCGCACAAGGAGATACTTTGGAGGCAGTTTTAGTGGGGACAGTAGGGTAGCCACATGACCTGGTGGCATTGTCATGGTTGTCATTATTTCGTGGTTCCATGTAAACACGTTGCGACTTAGGTATTTTGCAAGAGGCAACTCTTTATCACTCTTGGGCAATTTAGGTAGTTGAGGCTGATTCTTTGTGATCTTCTTCCCATTTCATCTTACTTTCCCAACTTCCTCTTCATTCTTTGCCACAGTTTCGAGTCACGTTCCCAATGTGTAGTACCCTTAATATCTCTGGTCTACGATTTACCACCAATAGAAGGTTATAATAACAAATTAAAACAACAAAAGTGTAGGATAAAACAAAACATAAACTAGGCCAGTAAAGATACAATATCTTTAAAATAGTATTGCACCTTTTCAACAGTGTTGAATAGTGCTCGTAGCACTCTTTGTAATATACCCTAAAGGCCAATGGAATGGTGTTTGCTTTTAGGAAATTATTGTATTTGAATAGTATTTTGATATGTATAAAATGGCAAAGTTATCAATATTCATATATTAATTTAATAAATATAGTCTAAGAAATAAAATAGTTGAAGAACACATTCTCGAGTTTGTCGAGAATATGAAATGTGTATCCTTTGTACTATACTTCTAAAATAGTTCATAGTGGTAGATTTATGATTGGACATTATAAATTCCTATCAATACTAGTATGTGTTATGACTCCTTATGGTATGTGATACTAAAATGGATGGTGAGTTTCATATCATTGACATGAGATGTCAAGTCAAAAACATAGGTACTTGTTGCAAGAACGAGTTTACTGAACTTGACCAAATATAATAAGCCATATGGTTTTGAGTGTTAATGGCTTATAATACATTGTGATAGACACTATGTTTGGTAATGGTCTTTAGACCTGAGGCATCACATATATCTTGTACATAGACATCTTTGATATATGAAAGCATAAAGATTGATTCCTAATCAAGGAAGAGATCTAACAATAGCTGTCATGGTTGGCTATGTATAGAGACAAGTGTATGACCAAGATGGAATTCATCACTTTATAATACACAAAAAGGATGTCCCAGTGACATAATATGAATTGGCATGAGAAATCCTTGGCCAAGGTGAAATATGTTTGAAGGAGTTCAAATTATATTTTCATGCCAAGTTCATTTAGATTTATTTTGAGATAAAGCATAAATGATTAACACACTAAACCATAAGCCGTGCTTTTCTCTGGACATGGATGATGAAGAGACCAAGATATAAAGATACAATGGAATAGGTTCTATAGATCCAGCAATTATTGTTATTTGGGTAGTTGTGAAATACTTCTAGGTGTCACTCATGACTTGTAGAAACCTTACGATTATTATTGGTAAAACGTATTACCAATGTATCTTAAGATCATTAGAAAAGTTCTAATTGATGACTAAAGAGTTTGGCATCATTTAATGAATAAATAGTTATCATTAAAATAGTTCTACTACCTTATAACAAAGAACCTAAAAGGTTACACACCTAATAGAAATGAAAAAGGAGTTACTAGAAAATGAGAGGTTAAATTTCCTAATTTTAGGAAAATCGTTATTTATATTATAATTCATTAAGAGTGAATGTATATAAATATTTATATATCTTAAATATGATTTAAGATAGAAATTCAGATGTTCCATAAATAGTTTAAGGAACAACATAAATTTCATAAATCTTCAATTAAACATTATGTATAATATCGAGCACGTAAAATGACCATTTTGGACATGTTCCGGTTCATAAATGATTATGAACTTATAAACCAATTTTTGGGTTTAGAATTTTGGGCTTTTATTGGATCTAATATGGATTAGGAGAAAGCATAAGAACATGTCACAAAAAAGCCCACAATTAACCATTTGATTTGATCAAAATTGGTTTAATTTATTAATTTAGCTATTTATTTATTCAAAATAATTTGATTGAATAAATTATTGAAGTGATAAGATCACATTCAATAAATAATAGCTAAGTGGGTGCGTCTAGGACATGATAATGTTTAATGCCATTATTGATAAGATAATGGTGGCTTTATTTGGTTAAATGAATTATCATGAAGTAGTATTCATGTTTCTTCATTATCTCTCTCATTACCAAACGAAATTGAGTGATTCAAAATCCTATGAACTCCTAGAACATTTCTAAGTGTGGACTGATTAGAGACATCACAATTGGGATGCTTTAAGGATCTCAAATTGTGGCAAAACAGAAGCTGTTTGTGCAATGGTCTATTTTCTGGATAGTAGTGTTCGTAGCCAGTGGCGGATCTAGAAAAAGAATTTACCGGGGGCTAAATTAGATAATAATAAAATATGAAAAACTAAAATTTTGAATATATAAAATATTTACTAATACATTTATAATTATTTTCTACACATTTTCATATTTTTAAAATGTTATGCAATAGACTCATTATTAATATTATTAAATTTATTGTTTCCTATATAAACAATCAAACTATTATTTATCCCATCCGATTCTAAAGATAATTCTTCATGAGTTTCATTTTGAAAACATTCGTTCTACTATTATTATAGAGACTGAAAGAATTAATCCTATTTTTTAAAATAAAAAATATTTTAAGTGGTGAACTATCATTATTTTTAATTAAAATATAAATTTTTATAATTCTTAAAAGTTAAAATTTAAATTTTATGGGAGTTTATAATTTATGGTGACTATTTTAATAAATTTTTAATGGAGATTAATTAGAAAATTAAAATATTTTTCTTTTTTAATTTTTGAATTTTTTTTGGCTAGTGGGGGCTTAAGCCCCCACTAGTCACAAGCTACATCCGCCCATGTTCGTAGCTTGCTGTTTTCTGTCAATTTCTCCTACCTCACGAAGTCGTTTTTGAAACTACAAGTGAGGTAATTAAACTTCAATCTTTCCTCTTGATTTTCATTTTTGAATGAAGTCGATCCGAGGTCTCTAGAGCTTCCGCCATCCGTTTTCATTTTAATGCATAAAAGTTGCGTTTTTAGAGATCTCACGGACAAATGTTGTCCTTCAAGCACAACTTTATTATTCCAGTGAACTTCAAGATAAAGTTTGAACTCTATCATACTGGAACCCAAAGCTAGAAAGTATTTACTTGATAAAAATGAATAGATAATTACTTGAATTGGTATGTTTTGCAAATGAAATTGTAAGCCAATTTATAGAATTCGTGAAAGGCAATTTGCTCAGGAAAATATGCACTTATCTTTGAATTTAAAATGCTAATTTAATTTTTGAAATTTAAATATATAACAATTGTAATTATTTGCAATCTTTAATCACATGTAGGAGCTTAGAAAAGCTGTATTTTTCCTTGAACATAGAGATAATAACATATAATAACTTACAGATTTTAGAAGATTAAAGGAAAATAAATCCTGCACAAGATAGAGCCAAACTAACCCAAAATTCCTACAAATAAGGAAATGATTAAATTAACCCCTAATTTTTAATTAAACTTAGAGCTCAGCAAAAAATGCATAATAAAGAACAAGAGGAAATCAATTAATAAAATAGCTATAGAGTAAAATACCTCAGAATTCCGAATTTCAGAATGAACCCATTAATTCCAAAAGATTATTATTATTTTTTAAAAAAAGAAAGAAAGAGAACGAGTAGGAGAATTTTTCGCTAGCAGTGATCACTTTGTGGGAGAAAAATTAAGCGAAGATGGCTAATTGGATTCGTAGAGTATGCTTTCGGCATAATTGTATAATGAGATTTGGAGAGGGAAATATTGGCGTTGATAGAATGTCGGGTCACTGATATTGAAATGAAAATTTTTAAAGGGATATTGGAGTAATTCTTAAAAACATATAAATAGAATTACAAAAATAAAATTAATAACAAATCATGACGTATTTACAAAATGTCACCTTTTTAATAAATATTCTTGCACTAAATTTGTAGCTGAAAATTAAAACCTTATTTATAGGGATGGAGAAAATTATCTATCTCTGCATGTTATTTATAGTGGCAGATTTAACCTTTTGTCATAAAATTTATATCCCTATACACCACTTTTTTTTTTTCAATTGATTAATGAATGAGAATGCATGTAGTCTTTTGAATACAATTATGGATAAATCAATTTTTTTTTCAATTAGGATAAATCATTTTATTATTGTATACTACAAAAAGAAAATATAAAAATGGACTATTAGAAACGGCACAAATAAATAATAAAATATTCTATTAATTTTTTTGTCACCAAATCACGTTAAATTGTGATTGCAGATATCAAAGTAACTTAACAATAGCATGTCACTAATTTGTGATAAATAATAACGCCACAAAATGTTATTGCCACATCGTGTACCATGTGTGCAAGACTTCTACCTGTGTAACATGTCAAATGCCGTAAATATTGCCATGTTATTCATCACATAAATATAAAAAATTCCACATAAGATCAAGGCGGGGCCAACCTTGCCACCTTAGAGTAGCCAAGAAGGATGTCATATAGAATAAAATGTTACTACATGTCAGCCGCCGCTTGTGCAGTTGTGCTTTTATTGCTTATGTGTAATGACTTATGGCAGTCGAATACAATTTTGTGACAGAAATGCTTTGTCACCCATTCTCACTGGGGCTTCATTGACGGAATTTTCTATCACACAACATGGATCTATGATGGTGGAGAGGAGGTCAGGGAATGATTGATTTGTCAAATATCATGAGTAATTGGAAGATTGGCTACTATTTTAGGCCTTTACTATTTCCCAAATATGGATACATGTAATAGCTTTATATACTTCTTATTGTCATACATGTAATTGCTTTCCATACTTGTTCTGATTGTCTTTCCTTCATATGAATAAGAAACACATCCTCTCCTCTTCTCCCGTGCACATAGGTTGCTTCATTGGCAGCTGAAACCGAAATTCGTAAATCATTGAGTATTGTGTTGCCACTTTTATATTATATTTTACTATATGGTATCAGCGGCAAATTGTTCCACTTTTACTTTCAATTGAATGAGCATATTATTTGCCAAATCAAATGACCTCTAATTAATTTAGGTAAAGTTATTTAAAACTTGTTTGTTTGTTGTTCTAATGGCTAAAAGAGATCCAAATTGTAGTTTGAAACTCTCTTCTGTTGCTTTAAATGGGTTTAAGTTTTACTCCTCGGTCAAGGGTTGTTACTCTGCCTCTTGGTGGAAACAGGAAATTAAGTTACACTAATGGTAACTCTAATTTGTCTGAATTCTAAATACTTAAAATATGAGGATTGGATTACTAATGACCAACTTCTAGATCTTGGTTTCTAAATTCCATGAGTTTCATATTGCAAAGATTTTCACATTCTATAATCTTTAAAAGAATTATGGGACCCTATATCTGAATTATATGGTAACAACAATAACAATGTACGACTGTACGTGTTTTTTTATATAAAATGTGTAATTAATATAGTTGAGCCAGGTAATAAAACTTTCAGTGAGTATTTAGGTCATCTTAAAAATTATGGAATGAATGATGAGCATAATTTATATATATATTTGGCCCTTAATTATATAATTGCTAGTTATATTTATTTGTTATTTTTAATTTATTGAATTATTTTATTGAATGGAGAATTAATTGGAGATTATGGATAAAAAAAGTATAAAGGAGTTCAATTTGTGAGCATTATAGATTAATTAACTTGGAAGCAATTAGGATTCAAGCTAACGAAACCGAACTGAATAAATTCATTCATTATGCACATGCGGATAAAGAAGAGAAAGTGATTTTAGCTTTAAAAGTGGCCAGCACGTGAGAAGCAATTGCATGGCATTAAAAAAAAAGAATCCTAATGCAATTCTAAATGGTGGGCACGTGGGTGAAGCAAAACAAATTAAAGGCTAAGCCTTTTGGCTTGAAAATTTAGAAGGTCGGGCCCATTTTAGCTAACGATAAAAGGTGAACTTTGGCTTTTGGAAAGGGAAGCCGCCTGAGGAGGAGCCGTCACAGAGGAAGCAAGAGCCATGAGACAGAAAAGAAAACTGCTGCAGCAGTTTAGCTTCCCATGGCTGGTTTTATTAATTTTGTTGTTCCTAATTCAAGTATGTTTAACTAATTTTCTTACACTGAAGTTAAAAATAAAACCATATTTAATGAAATAATTATCTTTTTATTTAATTAATTCTCTACATGTGTGCTTTAATGATTATCGTTTTTGTTTCACATGATTAATTAGCTATTATTAAATCTTTTCACCAATTCTGTCATGTATTGTTAGTTATTAGGATTAATATTCGATTAAATATATGCTTGGATCTATGAATTTTATACATGATTATCTTTGATTTTATGTCTTTCATTAAATTATTTACACAGAGTGCTTAGGAAAACTTTGACTCTTTGTTATTCAATATGTTCACATGAGATTCTTAGATATCATACTATTAAGAAGAAAAAGAGCCTACACAAGATTAATCTTATTTAGGCTTAATTGTTATATTTATGAGATGACATAGATTGATTTCGAGTTGTCACTCTAAAATTAGGGATTAATTAGTAATTAGATAATTACTAGTTGAATAGTGGTGGATTTTGAGACCTTGGTAATTTTTGTCTTATTGAATTATCATTTATTTTAATTGTTTTCTTAGTTTAATTAGTTCTAATTTCTCTTAAAATTCAATTTGTTCAACTAGGTTAGAACTAATATTAATTTTAGTTTTAAATTAGACTTTTCAATTTATACCAATCCATATGGGTTCGATCTTGCTATCACTATTTTATCTCTATATTCGTGTGCTTGCGAGTATATTAAAATTTTCACAACAAGTTTTTGGCAACGTTTCCGGGGATATTGCCAGAAAGTCAATTTAATTTAGGTTAATTTGATTCTTCCACTAGATATAATTTAGGTTGTCTTTTATTTTTATTTTTTAAAAAAACTTAAAATTTTTTCTTATTTGTCTTTAAATTTGCTTGTTTGATTTCTTTTATTTTAATTTTTATTTATTTTGGTTGTTTTGTTTTACTTTTTTTCTTCCTTCTTTAGTTAATTTATGAGTGTTTGGGAACGTGATTCAACAAATCGTTTAGTTAAAAAAAGAGTCTAAAATTGAGAGTAGTCAAACTAGTTTTTCTCAAGTGACGGATGACCCAAATAGAATATTGCCAGTTCTACCACCCGTGCAAGGAGAGAAAACCCTCAGAAAATATTTTTTACCACTTGCAGCCAACCAACCATCTTGTATTGTGTTGCCACAAACTAAAGCAACACACTTCGAACTTAAACCCTTTGTCATTCAACTTTTACCATCTTTCCATGGGTTAGAGAAAGAGGATCTTTCCATATTTGCACATTAAGGAATTTTTTGACATATACTCTACATTTCATCTTCAAAATTTTAATGATGAGTCAATTAGGCTTTGTATGTTCCCTTTCTCATTAAAAGACAAAGTGAAAGCTTGGTTGAATTTACTTCCTGCTGAGTCTATTACTACGTGGGATGAATTGAGTAATAAGTTCATCACCAAGTTTTTCCCTATGTCTAAAACAAATGCCCTTAGGAGAAAGATGAGTGATTTTTATCAAAGAGAGGGTGAGTAATTTTATGAGTGTTGGGAAAGATTCAATGATTTACTCCTCAAGTGTCCCCACCATTGTTTTGAGAAATGGAGACTTATACAATGCTTTTATAATGGTTTAACTATGTCAAATCGTCATATGGTAGAGTCTATAGAGTCTATAAATGGTGAGAGATTTTTAAACTTACATGAAGGGGCTGTATGAGATTTTTTTAATTCACTTTCTGAGAACTCTCAATAGTGGGATTTTTCAAATCAAAGAGAAAAATCATCTCAAGTTTCTAGAAAGGGTCTATATGAAGTTTAGGATGATTTTGATGTGATAGCCACTCTAGCTACGCTTTCTAAGAAAGTAGATGTCTTAGCTCTGAATCAATCAATGAATCATCACCCTAGTGCAGCTAATGAGGTTCGTACTCTTTGTTATAACTTGTCTCATACGGTACATAATTGTCCTTCATTGCCAGCCTATCAAGAGGCTTATTCTGTGTAGGTACATGCCCTACAATCATATGAGAAAACCTCCAATAGTCCATATTCGCCCACATATAATCATAATTGGAGGAATCACCCTAATTTTTCTTGGAAACAAAATCAACCTTTGTCAAACCAAGGAGGACACCAATTTAGCATGCCCAATCAATAATTTGTCCCTCCTAAACAAGTATATCATCCTGTCCAATAGCCTATGTCTCAATTTGTTGCACCCCAACAAAGAAAACCTTCTTTAAAGGATACACTTTAAAGTTTTATTCAATCAACCCAACAAGCCTTTCAGTCAAACACTCAAGCTATTCTAAAACTTGAACATTAATTGAATCAATTAATAACTACTGTAGCTCCAGTTTCGTTGTCATCTACTCTTCGTATTCCAGAGTGGCCCTTGACCCCAAAAGACGCCTTGTGAGGTAAGTATCGGCTGCCCTTATAACCACAGCCCAGTGACCACTCGGGACCGATTTGGGATTCAAGGGCATTACCACCCTCCCATGATCGGCCCTTGATAGCTCTGATACCACGGCGGAGATATGACAATTATCTCATCGAAATGGCGGATCTACGGCGGACAAAGCGGGTGACTATCCATGGCTCGGCCAGCTTTTCATGATTCGAGATACATCAGTCTCGAGACTCGAACATCGATCTCTTACAGGCCTATTTCCGCTAATAATGGCATTTGTCTTATATGCGTAAAAAGTCTTAAAAGTAGTTTGTCTTTACATGTTAAAGTCTTTGTTACTTTTTGCCACTTATCGAGCTTGACTTTTGTATCCTTGTCTTTACTTTTCAAAGTAGTGGTTAAGTGTCTTTGTCATGTCATTATCATGTTGTATTATTAGTTTGCATTATTCTTTACTTTGTCGAGGTTAGGTAGCGTGTCTGTCTAGTGGTTGTAATAGTGGGGTCTGTCCCTATAGTTTATAACCAAATACATAAATGGCGAGCTTCTCTCGTTTGTAAACACAGAATGGAATTACGGTTCTATTCTCCTTAATCTATGAAAAGCTTGTTATCAAATATGAGTGGCTAAATATCTTCTTCTATTCTTCGATAAGGATCACGGATCGACTTGAATACTTCATTTCTATCGGCTTGGTGACAAGTATGCTCTACTCGCCTCTTGTCGGACGCTTGTGTATCGAAAGTCTTATTAGTTTTACGAGCTAGTATAAACCTTTATACCATTCTTTGTTTCCTTTGTGCAAAACCGAGCTTGATTATCGGATCTACTTGTTCACCCGTCATAATGCCCAAGGAGTGGAACCAGTTAAGGGTGGTAGGTGCTATGGTTACTTCTCTAGTATTGAGTATATCGGCAGGAAACCCGAGCATGCGGGCTATTGGCCCTAAGGATGATTTGTTAGTCATTGCTCTAGTATATGACGCCCGTACTCAGCTGCCACCAGTGGGTGCTCAAACGAGTTGTGTCACTAATCGAGCTAACGATTTGTTCGATAGGCAACAAAAGAGTAACGTTGTCTCTTTCTTGCTGAAGGTGGTATATTATAGAAGGTCTGTGATCTGAAAAGAAGAATAGAAAAATCTTATCACTCATGGCTTTAACTGAACTCTCGAAACACAAAACTCCGTTTCATTATCCTCTCCTCTATCATCCGCCTCAAAATAAAAAACCATGTAGAATATTCTTATGTCCCGGATTTTGTACAAATTTTTGAGTCTTCCTTTACTCTTACAAACTTATATAAAGCATGTCTGATCGTCCCGATTACGTAACCCTGACCACAATTTCTACGGACATCCTCGAAGAATATATTGATCTTATACTAGATGGGTGTGTGTTGCAAACTCAATGCAAGCGATATCTTACTACGGAGATTCAGGCTCATTCTGGCTGAAGCGAAGGTTATACTCGGCATCTAGGCGATGATCGTATACTCCTTACTCTTCGTGGCAGAAAAGGCTTGCCGATCGCGGCGAATGGCTCTTATGGACACCAGTTCTGAGCACGAGATCTTTGTCATTGATGCTTTATTCTCTCTACGGGTGGTGCTCTTGGCTTTTACGAACTTGACTATCATAAAGATCTAAATCTTTCAACTACTTTGAAAGTCCAAATCCGGATCGAGGTGCTTTACATCGCGGTGGTTTATCGACTTTAAAACCATGATTCTGGCCGACAATGGTCGAATCCCAAACAAATCAAAAAGCGAACTTACCGAGTTGATGCCATTAGAATGGCTCTCCATTATGGAACTGAGAACTCTTAACGATTCGGACTTACAAACCTCGATATGAAAAAAGCGGAGGTCTTGTCGAATGACCTTTCAACCTCAAGAAAGTCAACCTCCCAGAACCTCTTTTTCATACACTGCTATGATCACTACTATTCACCGGCGAGAATATCTTGGCGATTTTCGGTGATGAACTAGAAATCATTCCATGGTCAGTTGAACCCAAATACCGTCCAAGCCTAGTTGAGACAACACCTCGCATTGGTTTCGCACTTGAACATCTATCGCCGACATAGATAAAGTCAATAACCCATACATGCCGATCCTCTCGCGTCATGTATGATGTTTGGATCGACTCTTTACAAGTCGGTTTCCTTCCTTGGGAAAATAAACAAATCCATGAGCAAAGTGATTTCCAAACCGTATGTCAACCTCGCATCCTCAATTACGGGCGGACTAAGGAAGCCCAAGAAATGCGAACAAGTGCTTGGCGGCAAACCTAGAATGCGGAGTTGAATCTGATCACTGGAATCTCTTAATACCGGGATCGATAATGTTCAAGCAGTCAAACTACTCGAATGTTGATGCAATTCTGACCTGGATGGAACAAATGTCAAAGCCTTCGTGAAAATTGCTAAATTAGACATAGAGCTTTGTACCGTGATTGAACTCAATTATTGGGACGAAGTTCAGAAAAGATCACGAGATCGACGAACAAGCGAACTTTAAAAATTGATCTGAAGGCAAAAAACAACCTTCCTTGTTTGGTCATGACAACAACCATACTTACCAGTACTTGACCACCTTTCTGTCCTCCTACTCCTTGAGGGGCAGAAGCTCGTTAGTTCGTTGGCATATCGAATATGCATTACGAAGGAACCGACAGATGCCTTTATGAGGCCATCTCCTCAAAGCCTTCACGCGAGGCCTCAGCGTAGACCCGCAACCACAACCTGACCTCGGCCTCCTCCTGCACTATCTTTGAAGCGATTCGTACTCGCCTCTCGATGAAATTCACGAATCTTTCACCGTTCTCAACCTTGAGGATAAAGAGCCTATGAATCGGCTGCTTGATGCTTATCCTTACAGAAGATGATACTCCATCGATCAGGATGTCAATCCTTCTTGGATGAGTCGTCTTCTCGAATTAGTTGCTTCCTCGTGACAGATTCGAGGAAAACTATATGGAAATCCTTGCTCGAGCCATCATACATTGATAATCCTCCTCTCTACAGGACCCTCACTCTGGGATACCTCCACTTTGTCGATGAGCCGGATCACGAAAAGACCTCGATTCAAGATGTGCCATACATGGCTAATCAAGTCCAAGTCTGAGCTAACCAATGGGCCATGGTTACCGTTTGATGATGTTCTAATCTTTAAATGGCTCCTCGAGTTCGAAATGGCTACTTGGATTGATGTTCAAATCTTAGACTTGGAGCAACCTCGTATGATGTTCTTAAGAATTACGCTCTTGGTTCTTGGGCTCTCTTGTGATTGGTTTATAAGTTTTCTTGATACTGACGACTACGGTGTATAAAGCGCCAATCCTCGAGTTCGAGCTCATCATGATCACTTTTGAAGCGACCTTAATCTAGCAAAGAATCTGCTAGAAAGAGTTTCATCGGATGAATCTTGTTCTTTAAAGATTAAAGATCTTGATCACTCTGGATGAATGTCAACCCTGTACTACAAGCTCAATGGTTTTGATGATAGCTCTCGGCATGTCTTTATTTGATCTCTTACAGGAGATTTTACGGATCTTGAGGCAGTTCCATGCCCTCAGGATAAACATTGATGATCTTTCCACAGGAAAGATTTACGAATCACGGTCTCTTGCCTTGAAAAGCTATGTGAGCGAAGAGTTTTCGGAGACTTCATGGAGCAAAGGAACGCTTTCAAAATGCTGCAAAAAGCCTCGCGCTGCAACCTCAGAATTATCTCGGTTTCGTTGTCATCTACTCTTACGTATTCGAGTGGCCGACCCCGAGCGCCTTGTGAGGTAAGTATCGGCTGCCCGCCTATAACCCGGACCGGTGACCACTCGGGATGATGTGGGATTCAAGGCATTACCCCTCCCGAGTCGGCCCAGCGAATAGCTCGATACCACGAGATATGACAATTATCTCGTGAAATGGCGGATCTGCAAGCAGCGGACAAAGCGGGTGACTATCCATGGCCTCGGCCGCTTTTCATGATTCGGATCGTGATCTCGGACTCGGACACGTGATCTCTTCTTACGAGACTATTTCACTTTAATAATGGCATTTGTCTTAAAGTAGTTTGTCTTTACATGTTAAAGTCTTGTGTTAAAGTCTTTGCCCTTATCCAAGGCTTGACTTTTGTATCATTGTCTTTACTTTTTCAAAGTAGTGGTTAAGTGTCTTTGTCATGTCATTATCATGTTGTATTATTAGTTTGCATTATTGCTTTACTTTTATCGAGGTTAGGTAGCGTGTCTAATCTAGTGGTTGTAATAGTGGGGTCTGTCAGCTATAGTTTATAACCGTCATAAATGGCGAGCTTCTCGCCGTTTGTAAACACAGATCGATTACGGTTATTCTCCATCTATGAAAAGCTTGTTATCAAATATGAGTGGCTAAATATCTTCTTCTGTTAACGATAAGGATCACGGATCGACTTGAATACTTCGTTTTCTATCGGCTTGGTGACAAGTATGCTCTACACTCGCCTCTTGTGGATCTTGTGTATTAGAAAGTCTTATGCTGTTGTGCAGTGGTATACTTATTATACCATTCTTTGTTTTGCCTATCTTAAACACGAGATAGCGTCGGAAGACATTCACAGAAGAGATGCCACAGGTGGTGAAGAAAAGGGTTGGTATGTGTGCTTATGATTTCTTCGTGGTGTTGGGTATATTGGTGGAAACCCGAGCATCGGGCTATTATTAAGGGCGGATTTGTTCGTCATTGCTGCAGTATAATAATGCCCGTACTCATTCTTTGGATCTACATGTGAGTTCCGGTGACTTTATGAGTTAGTGGATCACGGCTTTGTATCGGTATGTTCGTATGGCTAACGTGAGTTATTTGCCCTCACGAAGAGTGGTATATGATAGAAGATTTGTGATCGAAGAAGAATAGAAAGATATCTTTACACTCGTGGATTCGAGTTGAACTCTCGAGCTTTAGAGGCGGGGTCTCATGATCTCAAATATCCTCCTTTTATCGCTTACAGGTCTTGTACAAAACACTATCAATAAAATAGAAAACCTTGTTGAATATTCCTATGTTCGGACTGTACAAATTTACGAGTCTTCTTACCTCTTATTAGTCCTACGGACTCTGCCAGATTCTGTCTGTAATTAGATCCATCCAGATTCTGATTGTCTACTGCTAGGCGTCCTTACCAAGAGTATATACGGTCTTGAACTAGACCGATGTCTTTGCAAGCAACTCAAGTAGGCGTTATGTAACCTTGAAATTCGAAGAGTTAATCACCTGGAAGCGTGAAGGTTATACTCCACCTTTCGAGGGAATGCGTGATCTTAGCAACCGTGGTCGTAAAGGCTTGCATTCACGGCAGAATGGCTCTTATGGATACTAGATTCGAAAAACCAACATCTTTGTCATTGATGCTGTTCTTACAACCCGTGCAGGCGGTGTCTTCGCTTTTGATCATCCACGAACTGTCGGACCGCAAAGATAAAGAGCTGTGCATCGGCTCTGCAGTGCTTATAGTTCGAAAAGATGTTGATCCGCTCAATTCAGATTTGAATCCATCCTGAGTCTTCTCCGCGAATCGGTTGTATCTTCTGCAGTTAGGAAAATATGTGGAAGTTTCTAATGTTTATATGGCGACCATCCATCTAATGATCCTCGATTCACGAGGATTTTCATCGGTGAACCCTAGATGAAGATGAGCACGAAGAGATCGCGCCACGGTTCGTGATGCGCTTCTATGACGGCTAATCGAGTTCAAACCATCTAATGGACCATGGTTTACTTTTGATGATGTTCTAAAGCCAAATGGTTCCATAGATTCCAAGAACTTTTCTTGGCTTGATCTTGGATGGCGAAACACAGGCCGATAGTTATCATGTTATCAAGGAATTACGCTCAAGATTCTTAGGATCTCTCGTGATTGGTTCTAAGTATCGGTGAATCTGAGCTCCAGGTTATTCGAACATTGTACCAAGTCTTAGAGATTGTGTACAACGGTTTGTGGGAGAACGAACTATGCGAGGAATCTGCTAGGCGAGATTTTCATCGGATGAAGTCTTTGTTCATTCTGGATCGAGATCTTGATAAGCCTTCTGAAAGGATGGCGATCTTATCTACTGAGTGAATGGTTTTAATGATCACTCCCGCCAGCGTGTTTTTATGCGATCTCTTCCTCTGATTTTGCGGATATTGAGACACGAGCTCTACCGGATAAACTTGGATGATCTTACTCTTGGTAAGATCTATCGGATCTTGTCTCTTATCTTGAGAAACTTTGTGGCGGAGAAAGTTTTTGAACACTTTATGGAAAGAAGGAACCCTTGAGTGCATCTGAAACACCTCGTCTTGCGATCAAATACGAGGATGAAAGAACACACTTGTTCTAGAAAAATCTCATTTAATAAATTCCTAAACTAAACACTCTTGGGACACGCCTCAGCTAAACCAGCCTCTGGGTTTTCGGGAATAAAACTATCAACACCTTGAGAAAGATTCCGGTGTTTCGTACGCAAAAGAAAAGGGCACTTTGCTAGATCTTGCCTAACAATCCGGTAATCGGCGGACTCTGCGGCGTATCATGAGTCTCTCTCTGATGATATTGAATCCACAATTACAGGATCTTATGATGAAAGCGATGTTGTAAGCAGTCAATTCCAGGCGTTGCATGCATCGGCATATCGGACATGTTCCTCTTAGCAGCGGTCTCTCCATACAAATCGGTATCCTTCCACCAAATATGCCAAACTATCAACATCGTAGGATTCGTTGATCTTGGTTGAGCATATCTTAATCCGTCCGTACTCCCTCAGTTTTGGAAGCACCGTACTCATTCTTAAAAGGCTAATGGTGAATATTTTCATCTGGATCACTTGCAAAACCCGTTGGATATCAGGTTCTTTCAGGATTATGTTCTCTGGATAAATGTCATGGGTTCTTCCACGTGATAAGGACCTCCTCATGGGTTTGATGTTACTGCAACTTATCCACAAATTGAATGTCTCATGAAGGTATCGGTACAAACAAGTTCCTTCCTTATATTGACACCTTGAGGATATCTTAATTTCGATGTTTCCTGCATGAGTCTTTCGAAACAAAGTTCTGCCGTTTGTCACGAAAATCATCGGCGGTTCTTTCACCCTTTCCTTTGTGGAAAACCCTCGATTCTTTGTTAAGCTTTCCTTGAGCTTAATGAAGATGTGAACCTAAAGGCTACACATCGGGCATGCGCCTCGGATCTGAAACTTACCTGGTGAATGCCAGCACTCATGGCGCTGTCGAGCCACACACGATTGGGCTTGTCAAGCATTTATGTTGAGAAAGCGTTTGGAAATTGTCGGGGTAAAAAGATTAGTCATTGACTATCAACCTCGATGGTTTTCTCAAAGATGATAAGTTCCGCTTTGCGAAGATTGATCCTTGTTCGTTCGTCTCAAAGTGCAAAGGTGTTCTCTAAGTTTGATTTGAAATCATGATTTTGGCGGATTGGTATTCATCACGATGATCGACCCAAGCGATATACGTATTCAAATACCCTTATCGGTGGACGGTGATGCCACTGGCTTAAAAGTGGCACCATCAGCTTTTCAAAGGCTATGGTCAAGATTTTCCAACCTATATCTACGTTGATGATATTTTGTTCTTTTCAAGGATCATGATTCACACCAGAGACTCCTCGATCAGTTCCTATCAATAGTGGAATCACGTGGAGTCATGATATCTGAGAAAAAGTCACAGGTGGGCCAGACATCCATTGAATTTCTTGGCATGATAATCCAAGATGGTAATTATCGTCCTGGACCCCATCGCCAATTGATGCATTTCCGGATCTTATCTAAACCCATGAAAAAATTCAACAATTCCTCGGGATTGTCAACTATCGAGACTTTTTTCCGCATTCTGGTCCCTTTCGAAGTTGTGAAAAATGCTAAAAGCGACCCATGGGGTCTGAGCGGAACAACGGTGTCAGGCTCGAGCAGTGACTCAGCATCCACTACCGCTGAGACTTCCATCCAGTGATTGCCATGTTCACTCTACAGATCAGAATCACCATTATTGGCCTTATTCACAAGGAATCAATGCGCTGCGATCTATGCTATAAATGCGAGTTCGTGCACACCATTCGTACAGTTGCTTTCGAGTAAAAGTCTGGTTTAGCTCTTGAGTCCTTACCAATTGTACGAACATCCGGGTATTACTCGTGGTGTAAAACCCTCGTCTACAGGCGTTGAAGTTTTCGAAAATCATCTGATCTTAGATTAGATCGGTGTTCTCTTGATCTACTCTGCTTTGAATAGTATGTAACTTTAGAAATACCAGATACCCTAATTTCCCAATGGAAAAGAGAGGAATATTCTCATCTTCATCTTGGAGGAATTCGAATGATTCTCACTTTGCATGGATGAAAAGGTCTTCCAGTTACTGCCAGAATTGCCTTGCTTGATACCCGTTTTAAGCAGTACCCGGTCGATGATCGAACAGATTCTCACTACCCTCAGCCGGGAAGTGTCGCCTCACTTTATCGAACTTGACTTTTCCTTGATGATCGAACCTCCAGCTCTCAATGCGGATCCGGATCGGGGAGGCGAGCATCGGTACGCCGAAGATCGCGACCTTGCGTTAGATTTGCCGACCTCGGCCGTCCTCGATGCTTTGATGATCTTAGCGTCTGAATCGGCGATAATCGAATACCGGACAAATTCGAAGAATGAGCTGCGTGACTGTACCTCTTGAATGGATTTAACTATGAAATTCCGTGAAATCTTGAACGGTTCAAGCAACTCAAGCCTCTTTTGAACGGCGTCTTGATGGCACCATCAAAACAGTTTTCCAAGCACCAACTCCGGAGCGACCAATAATGTCATACAGCGATGATCGATCCAGGTCAAGCGAAGCGAAGAAAATTCCCGTTTAGGGGTTTAATGGTGATTATCGGTTTACGGATAAGATCGATGGTCATTTTATATGGGATACTGACTCCCGTATGTGTAATCCATGTTGTCCTTGCGAGGATGAGGATTATTCTGATGACGAGGATTATTCTGATGACGAGGATTTTGAAATCATGCGCAGGAGAAGAAAGAAAAAAGAAAACCTAAAAAGGAATTTTCTAGCAAGTCACGAATCTGGTGGAAAGTGAAAGTCATATTGAGAAATGACTTTTGGTGAGCATGGTTTGGTAAGGATGAAACCATGGCTATGAAAGGAATATGACCCAAAGTGTGGATAAAGGAAACTGTTTTAGAGGGTCGAGAAAGGAGATCTGGGATGAGATTTTTATCGCCCGTGATGTGTTGAGTTGAAAAATCATACCTGGAGAACCAGGTTTTAAGGCGAAGAAGATGCTTGTTTGGTAGCATCTTATTTTTAAATTCCATAATCTTCGGAAAAGATGAGTTATCCATTCTGACAATAAAGTTGTATCCGATAAGATGGAATTCAAACTTCTGGATGCCACTAGAATGAACACAATAGAAATCTTTTCCATCAATATGTTCTAAGAGCACTGCTCCCCAGTACTCATCACTGGCATCTGTCTGGAGGATGCGTTGTCCTGTGGACGGGATTCTCGGTGATGAGACTTGAGTCACTGCAATTCTTTGGACATTGTATGCCTTTCAGGGACCAGTGGTGAAATTCTTTTCTTCTTCTTTGAAAACTTCGAGGTGTGGACCGCAATGTGTGGAAAAAAGTCTCGGAGATAGTTGACAATCTCGAGGAATTGTTGAATTTGCTTGCGGTTTAGATAAGTATCTGGAAAATGCATCAATTCTTGTGCGATGTTGGGTCCAGGACGATAATTACCATCTTGGATTATCATGCCAAGAAATTGATGAATGTCGGCCCGTGACTTTTCGGATATCGTGACTCATGTGATTCCTTATTGATAGAAGCGGATCGAGTCTGGTGTGAATCGCTGATCCTTGGAAAACAAAATATCATCGATGTAGATAAGGCGTTTCGAGGATGGGTTGGAAAATCCAGGACCATAGCGCTTTTGAAAAAGTGATGGTGCCCTTTTAAGCCAAAGGGCATCATGATAATGGGCATTTGGAATCTGAAGGCTGTTTGGGTCGATCATCGGGATGAATACCAATATGCAAAATCGACTTAATCGAACTTTGAGAACACGCTGCGCTTGGAGATGAATGAGCAGGCGAATCTTTGGCAAGGCTTATCGTCTTTGAGAAAACCGTTGAGGTTGATAATCGATGACTAGTCTTTTCTTACCGAACAATTTCGAGCGTTTCTCACATGAATGTGACAAAACGGAATTTGTTTTGAAGATGGTGAAACGCAAGTTGTAGGCGTCATGCGGATGTATAAGGTAGGGGTTGCTTTCGTTGAACGAAGGGGCAGTTTCCAGGTGGAAATGTATCGGGACAAAGCAGCGGTCACTCGTGGAGACGTCTGATATCATATCGGTGTGATAAGGGTGTTGCTTGTCGATACCTTTGGCGGAATGTGGATGTGGAACATGAAAACCTGGTCCTGTGTGAGAGCAAGCGGTCTGGAAAGTAACGGGTTTAAAATCCGTATATTCACCGTTAAGCTTTAAAGAGGCGGGTATGGTCTTAAACAGGAGGGTATGGGCGGATTAAGCGTGGTGTGTTACGGGCAGTCGATGAATCTATGGCGATGATAGGTTTGGCATATTTGGTAGGAAGGATCTTGTTGTGTGGAAGGTGAGACCGTTCTTGGAGGAACATGTCGACATGCGATATGGTGGATTATTCAACGTCTCGAAAGGTCGAATCGGTCGGTCGAATAAGGATTAGAGACTCTTTCATTTCTTGACCGGCGTGAAGGCGTTTCTTCGTCATAAGCATCTGTTAATCTGATTGATATCGTCGTCGAGAGAGGAGACTACTGTTGACATCTTTGTAGTAGCTGATTTCTTTGGATTGTTAGGGCAGATCTAGCAAAGTGCCACTTTCTTACCACGTAAACACATCCTCGGGCGGATGCGGTGATGAGTGCGGGGGCGGTGCTCTTAGAACATATTGATGGAAAATATTTCTATTGTGTTCATTCGAGTGGTCAATTCAAAGAAGCAGAAAAACATTACCATGTGATCTACTGAAGAAATCTTGGCGATCAAGTATGGCATCCGAAGTTTGAATTCATCTTATCGGATACAAACTTTATTGTCGGAATGGATAACTCGTATTTTAGAAGATTATGGAATATAAAAATAAGATCTTGCAGACAAGCATCTTCTTGGCATAAAACACAGTTTCTCGGTATGATTTTTCAACTCAACACATCACGACCGATAAAAATCTCATCCCAGATCTCCTTTCTCGACCCTCTAAAACAGTTTCCTTTATCCACACTTTGGGTCATATTCCTTTAATAGCCATGGTTTCATCCTTACCAAACCATGCTCTCACTCAAAAGTCATTTCCACCGATATGACTTTCACCTCTCCAGATTCGAGGACTTTGCTAGAAAATTCCTTTTAGGTTTTTATGAATGTTTATACAAAAGTCCGAACTTATACTTCTTCTAGCATGCATCGATCATCTTTTCTCGCGAGTTAGTTATTCTTCCAAACAGAGATGTTCTAGAAGATAAACTTTGGTACGTTTGGTGCCTTCTGATCTGTATATGCCCTGAGTTGGTCTTCCTGTCCTTCCTCTCCTTGACGGGCTCAACCGTCCAACTCTTCAACAAGTCTCACTTGCACCTGTTTGATGGTTTCACAACTTCCTTGGTGGCGTAGAAAATTACATCAGTGCTCAAACTCGTCAGGATCTCACGATCGAGAAGGCAAACAATGGACCTCGGTCTTGTTATACATCCTCCATATTTCCGGCATCCTCGGACCGATGATTTTTGGACTCGGGATCGAGGCTTATGAATAGGTGTTCTCCGTTTTGCTGCCGAACTTCCATACAGACCTCGCAAAGAATTTCCTCATGGAGCTCAACCGTATGTTCCTCAGGACCGACCAGCGATTACGCACGCATCCTTGGACGAAGCATGATATGTTCATGGTTCTCTCGTCCTCACTCTCGGCCGTCGGTGGGGTATCATTCTCGAAGAAAAACACGATCATCTGATTTCCTCTTCGGGGATGCTCGAGACCATATGAGATTTCACTCCATCGCTTTGATATGACCTTGGGCTTCCTACCTCCTTATGCGAACCGTATCCTCGATTACGTACTCGGGGAACCGTCCTGTCACCACATACACGGAACTTGATTGCCTTTGGGATTGTGTCACTGGTTGCGCATCCTCACGTGTCTTGGCTTGGCCAAAATATCAAGTCAGATCACGATGGGGCGGATGACTCGACACCTCGAGAGGCACTATTTCACTTTAATAATGGCATTTGTCTTATATGCCATAAAGCCTTAAAGTAGTTTGTCTTTATATATTAAAGTCTTGTGTTAAAGTCTTTGCCGCTTATCCAAGCTTGACTTTTGTGTCTGTCTTTCTTTTTCAAAGTAGTGGTTAAGTCATTGTCATGTTGTATTATTAGTTTGCATTATTGCTTTTCTTTGTCGAGGTTAGGTGGCGTGTCTATTGAGTGGTTGTAATAGTGTCTTGTCCCACTTTAGTTAAAGGTCTATAAATGTGAGCTTCGCCGGATGTAAACACACTTGGCAGGCAACTTGTCGATAAGAGTTTGATTATCGAAGAGTGGCTAAACACTTCTTGCTTCTATTCTTCCAATAAGGATCACAAATCGACTTGAATACTTCATTTCTATCGGCTTGGTGACAGTATGCTCTACACTGCCTCTTGTAGGATCTTGTGTATCGAGAAAGTCTTATACTGTTGTGCAGTGGTATACTTAACATACCATTCTTTGTTTTACTTATACTAAACACACGAGATAGCAGTCGGAAGAACACGGTTCATCCAAGAGATGCCGGGAGTGGCGAAGAGAAAAGAGGTGGTATGTGCTATGATTTCTTGGTGGTGTTGGGTATATTGGTGGAAACCCGAGCGTCGGGCTATTGGCCTAAGGACGATTTGTTCGTGTTCTGCGATATAACGCCTCGTACTCATTCTTTGGATCTGTGTGAGTTAGGTGACTTTCTATGAGTTAGCGGATCCTGGCTTGGTATCAGTGCGTTATGGATGCTCCGTGATGCTTGATATCTTACACAGTATCGAGCCTGCAAAGCGTCCATCCGGGAATGACTCCCTCGGATCTCACTGGCTCAGCAGGGAATGCCTCAGATTACTTATCAGTGATCAACTAAATCAATTTGGGCTTGTCGAGCACTATGTTGAAAAGCGGTCTGATTAGTTCGAGGAAAGAAAGACTTGTCATTGATTATCAACCCTTAAATGCTTTTCAGGGATGATAAGTTCCCTTGAAAATCAGGTCTTTGTTCATACACCTCGGTAGGCCAAATATTTTCCAATTTGATCTTAAATCGAGTTTTTGGCAATTAGGCATCCATCGCCGAGATAGGTCCAACACCCGTTTGCATTCCCAATACCCATTATCGATTGGACGGTCATGCTCTTTGGTCTCAAAGTGGCTCATATCCGTTCAAAAGTCCATGATAAAAATCTTAAATAGCCATCTTGCATAGTGCATTGATTCTGTTTACACATTTTGTTGTTTTCTGATCACGGGCGCGCGGGATTCTCACGATTCTACACTCATCCAGCATTATGGCATCATGTTGTCAGAAAGGAAAAGCATCATTGCTCAGTGTTCCATCAACTTTCTTGGAATGACAATTCATGATGGTCATTACATGCCAGAGCCGCACATTGCAAAAGAATTGATAAAGTTTCCAGATTTCAATCTCACAAAGAAACAAATTCAACAGTTTCTTGGCATCATCAATTATCTTCGAGACTTTATCCCGAAAGTCGCGGTCCATACCAGCCAGCTGTCAAAATTATTGAGAAAGAACGCACTTCCGTGAACTCTGCAACGATGACTCTGCATAGCTCAAAGGATATACGATCTCCTCCACCTTTAAAGATTCCCTTCAATGGTCAGAGAATTCTCCAGACCGATGCCAGTTATAATTACTGGGCAGCACTGCTTTTGGAAAAAGAAAATGATAAGGAATCCTTGTCACGTATGCGATTGGACAATTTTAGAATCGAGGAAGAACTACCACGTCATTTACAAAGAAATCTTGCGATCGAATATGGGATAAAAGTTTGAATTCCATCTGCATAGTCGTTGATTCGTGGTAAAAATGGATAACCTGTCTTTCGCTCGAATCTTAAATTTCAAAATTAAGTACTACGACAAGCGACTTCTCAACCTCAGCTTGGTTTGCCAGTATGACTTTCTTTGACACATAAAAGGAAAGACAACTTGATCCCAGATCTTCTCACGCGTCCGACTATAAAAACGCCAACCATCCTTTCCACCAACATCATACCTATAATTTCAATGGCTTCCAGTTCCAAATCTTCCAGGCCAAAAACTTTGCCGCCCAATGATCGAAACAATTCCCCTAGAGTCTCTTTCTCCATGAAATCCAGGAATATGCTAAGCAATACCTCTTCAGATGGTTCATGAAATTCAAATATGACAACCTCTTTCATTCATTCCATCAAGAATGTTCATATAAGTCTCATCTTGATCTCTCACGAGACATCATGAAGAAGAAATGTGGTACGTGTGGTGCCTACCCTTGTATGCCATCTTGTCCTGCCTCATCGTAGCAATCTCCATAACCCAGAAAATGCTTCCACACTCCTGTGGACTTTCCTTCAATGGTACAGCCCACTCACATGGTGGCGAAATACCCTCAACAATGTTTCCAACTTTAGGCAGCTTGATAAACTCACAGAACAAGAACCAGAGATGTTTACATCAATGTTTATTGTTCATCATCCATATTTTCAGCGTCCCCACACCAAAGACTACTGGACCCAAAATCAAGCCTTTGAATATATGACCCTGCCTCATCCCTATCCTATTCTCCATGATCCAAACAATAATGCACAGCTCATGAATTATCTCTTTGAACTTAACAACATTCAACCTCCTTCAAGAGATGTTCACGGCTTTCTATAGGTCCACAGCGTACACTTGAACCGAACCTCGACCTCACGGGTGTAATCAGAAGAAAGACCGGACTTGGACTTCTTGTTTCAAGATTCCCAAGATCCTTGGGAAGAGTTCATGTCCTTGGTCAATCAAATCCCCAGTCCTTATTCCAGCACTATAGTTCCAACTCCAGTGACCCAAATCATCTGAACATCTCCACCGTCTTATAAGGAAAATTTCGGTTCAAGCCACTGCTATCACCAAAAAAGACGAAAAGAAAAACATTCATGTCCTCACAAGCTCAGGAGACATTACCAAATCAGACAGTGATAGCTCAGTCAATTCAACGAATTATGAAGATAAAATATTTCGCAGAAAAATCCGCAGAGCCCAGCAGCAGGATGAAGAGATAAACATGTCTATATCTCCATCTCGATTTCCGTCTAGTCCATAGCACCCGGGAATCACGGCTTTTAGTTTTGTCTTCAAGTGTGCACGCGTAATGATGTGATAAGCTTTTACTTTTGCTTTTGTAAAAGTTTGCTTTAAGCTTTTGTTTGCTTATGCTTTTACTTTATCTTTTGTAAAAGATACTTTTGCTTTTGCAAAAAGAATCTTTAGCTTTAGCTTTAGCTTTTACTTTAATCATGTTTGCTTTAATCATTATGTTCAGGATAAGGGTCCTGTCTTATCCTCTTTAGCTTTTGTTGTCTATATAAGCTTAGTTCTAGCTTTGTAATCGGGGAGCCAAATAGAAAACAGAGACACTCCACTAGTTTGAATAAACTACTATGTTTCTCTAAACTCTCTTTTCTCTGGGAAGTCCTCTTAAGGTTCATCTCTTCACTCCATAGTTCTAAGAATTGTTTGCTTCTTCTTAAAAACCGAGCATGCTCTACACTTGCCTCTCTGAGGATCCTGTGTATCAGAAAAAGTTTGGAATCTTAGTGCTTCAGTCTGTCCAGATCTAGAAAATCGAGTAAGGTCTAAACACGATGGTTCGATGCAAAGAGGTTAAGGCCAAGGAAGGTCGCGAGAACCTCGCTAGGATGATTCTGGGGTTTCTGAGACTCGATTGTCTATCTAGATCAATGGGATGGGTCACTTTAAACGTCGTCAATGTTCTTGTCTTCCGCGTAGTGGTTTGCAGAGCAATTAGTTTGCCCTCTTGCCATTAGGCCCAGTGGTATTAGAGCCATACACTTCACTCAAAGAAGCAATATCAAAGAATTATTGGTAGTAAGAGAGAAAACCTAGGATACAACTTTCCGAGAAAAACATGTCAAACATGGCTTCAACTTCTAGTTCAACCTCTAAATTAGCTCCAGTTTCGTTGTCATCTACTCTTCGTATTCCAGAGTCTTGTAAAAAACAATTAGCGTCTAAAATAGAAAATCTTATCGAGTATTCGTATATACCAGAGTCTGCTCAAGTAAAAGAGTCTAGTTTAGCTCTTATGAGTCCTTACCAATTGTACAAACATCCAGGTATTATTCGTAGTGTAAAAACCCTCATCTCTAGGCGTAGAAGTATTCCAAAAGAGTACATACAGTCTTCTAGATTAGATCAGTGTTCTCTTCAGTCTACCACTGCTGAATAGTATGTAACTTTAGAAATACCAGATACCCTAATTTCCCAATGGAAAAGAGAGGAATATTCTCATCTTCATCTTGGAGGAATTCGAATGATTCTCACTTTGCATGGATGAAAAGGTCTTCCGATTCTGCCGGTGCCTTGCTTGATACGTTTTAGCGGATTACCGGCATGCGATGGTCGGAGCGATTCTCACCCTCGGCGGAAGTGTCCTTACCGCGCTTTATCCAAACTTCAACTTTTCCCTTGATGATCCAAACCTCTCAAAAGCTCTCAAAGTACAGATCCAGATCCAGGGAGCAGAACAATCAGCTACCTCAAAGATCGCAACCTTGCGTTAGATTTGCCAACACCTCAACCATCCTCTGATGCTTTGATGATCTTAGCTGATACAGAATCAACCCCCACAATAATCCAAATACCCAGACAAATTCCAAAGAATGAACTGCAGCAACTCATGCCTCTTGAATGGATTTCTAACTATGAGAAATTCCATCAAAATACTGAACCAGTTCAAGCAACTCAAGCCTCTTTTGAACGGCGTCTTGATGGCACCATCAAAACAGTTTTCCAAGCACCAACTCCGGCGACCGGAACCACGGTATCATACCGATGATCGATCCGTCAGCGAAGCGAAAGAAAATTCCCGTTTGGGATTTAATGGCGATAATTATCCGGTTTACGGATAAGATCGATGGTCATTTTATATGGGATCTGGCTCCGTATATGTAATCAGGCTGTCACTTTGCGAGGATGAGGATTATTCGATGGCGAGATTTTTGAAATCATGCGAGAAGAAGAAAGAAAAAGACTGCTTTGCCAAAACACCACGCAAATCCATATCCAGTCGGATCCAGGATGATCCGTATCCTCCTCTCTGCCCATTTACAACACCTCAAAGCGCGAAAAAGAAAACCCAGTGAACAAAGTTGCCTCCTTTGTTTATTCGATAGAAAAAATATGTAGAGCTGTTCACGTCTCTAAAATTAACATCACCGTGGGTCTTGCATGATGTTTCTACATTACCTGAGCTTTCCGAATCAGTAGAAACAACAACAGTTCAACCGTCCTGTTTGCAGTCTGACCAATTTCAATTTCACTCACTCTTGACACTGCAACCTTCCGCCGACCAACTTTTTTGGCTTATCTCAAGCTACTCGTCTATTCGAAAACCATGACAATGGTTAAGATCAAAAGCCCAAAGACGATCACTTAAACACGGACACTGCTGAACAGCGCTACGGTTGACTTATACACAACCCGAACCAACTATACCACCTGTTGTATCAAGTCCCACATATCCAATACCAAGTCCCACACAATCTCAACCTCAAGTCTTTCCTCAGTTCGTTCCAGAACAACCTCGGCCGATCCAGACAAAAACCTCACGGAACCTTCTCGAGATAAAACCGGTGAACGGTCTTCACCGCGGAACCCGGTTTCTTTGCAGAATCGACAGGCTGAAACGCTCGAGTTGGGACACGAGCATAGATCATCTGCTTCGCGAACGGACCATTCAAATCTTACGCACATCTTCGAATGAAGAATTACAGCTTATAGAAATTTCAAAGCTAGTCTTAACAAGCTGAATCTTCTACTAGAACTACTCGTTATAGATCCGATTATCTAGTGATGAAAGCTGACGAGCAGGCTGACCTGTTCAGCCTGCTCGCTCACCTCCGACTCCTCAGGCTTCCAATAACAATTCCAAGTCATCATCATTTCATTGGTTTACCTTTGATGATATTCCCAGACACAAATGGACAGAAAGATTCCATGAATTTGCTGCATGGATTGACTTGATCGAGGAAAAAGCAACTTATACAAAGGCTTGCAAGAAGCCTTCGTACCTGGAAATCATGTGCAAAGACAAGAAGAAGTGCACTTGTGCAACCAAAAAGAAAAAGCATTTCCAGTTCACAAACCTTATCCTCACTCGCGGGTCTTTAAAGCCGAGAAACAATCTAGTTTCTTAGGAAGGAAAGACCCATCCATCAAATCCAAAAAACCAATTTTCCCAGAAAGATGCTCGTTGCTGCATTTGCAAAAAGAAAGGTCATTTTGCCAAACATTGCATGAATAAGCACCTTCGTCGGTTAGACTAATCGATGTCGAGATACTGATGATATTGAATCCATGCTTACCGAGCAGTGCGAACAAAATTAAACCTTTGCTTTCATCTTGGCAGTCGGTCCGGTTATTCGATCTAGATACATCGGCTCGTCGAGAACCAATTTCCACGATGCTTAATTATAGAAATAACCAAACGGTCAAGTCGAGCAAACCTTTTGTCGATCAACTATACCTGGTTAAAGTCTGATCTTGTCCCAGTTTGCAAAACCCGTACGATTATCGGTTTCGTTGACACGGGGTGATGAATCCATGATCAACCCGTATGTTTTCGAGAATCTATTGGGAACCATTCATGCCAAATCCGCCAATGGTGAAATCTTCCAACGTCCTTGATTGCAAAGTCCATTGGAATACGGTTTTCCCAAGCGTATTGTTTGGAAAAACTTCGTTGGATCGGATCTTCATGTGAATCTTACCATGGGTTTGACTGTTCCTCGGCCAAAAACTTGTCATCGAAACCAGCGAGAATTAGTTTCAAACACATGTTTCTCCATGCGAGATATCCCAATTTGTTTTCCCAAGGAGCATCCAGATTACGGTCCGTATCTAAAAACTCCTTGAGTTTTGTCACGAAAATCACTCATGTTCCGTGATCCTCTTCCTCGTGGAAGAATGAATCATAACTTTGTTCAATTACCTTTCAAACTCAGCGAAGATGTCAATCTTACCAAGCGTCCATCAGGAATGACTCCCTCGGATCTCGCATTAGCTCAGCGGAATGCCTCGATTCTTATCGAGGACTAATCGAGCCAGCTAAATCGGTGGGGCTTGTCAAGCCTTATGTTGAAAAGCGGTGCAGATTAGTTCGAGGAAAGAAAAGACTTGTCATTGATTATCAACCGCCGTGCTTTTACAGAGATGATAAGTTCCCTTTCGAAAATCGGTCTTTGTTCATACACCGGTAGGCAATTATTTTCCAAATTTGATCTTAAATCAGGATTTTGGCAATAAGAAATCCATCCTCAGGTTGGCCCAAAACCGCATTTGCATTCCAATGCCCGTTATAAATGGGCGGTCATGCCGCTTTGGTCTCAGTGGCTCATCCCGTTCAAAGTCCATGATAAAAATCTTCTAGCCCATCTTGCATAGTGCATTGATTTACATTGGCGACATTTTTTATTTCTCTGAGATCACCGGCGCGTGATTACTCCGAGTTCCGCTCATCGGCGTTATGGCATCATGTTGTCGAAAGAAAAGCATCGTTGCTCGATCTTCCATCAACTTTCTTGGAATGACAATTCATGATGGTCATTACATGCGAGCCGCGCATTGCACAAGTGATAAAGTTTCCGGATGTCGATCTCACGAAAACAAATTCAACAGTTTCTTGGCATCAAAAATCTTCGAGACTTTATCCCGCAAGTCGCGGTCCATACCGGTACCATTTGTCAAAATTATTGAGAAGAAACGCACCCCGTGGGGACCTCTGCAATGACAGCTGCAATAGCTCGAAAAGGATATACAGTCTCCTCGCTTTAAAGATTCCCTTTAATGGTTGAAATTCTCGAGATGCGATTGATAATTACTGGCGTACTTTTGGAAAAAGAAAATGATAAGGAATCCTAATGTGCTCATGCCAGTGGACAATTTTTAGAATCAGAGAAGAACTACCACGTCATTTACAAAGAAAACTTATAAGAAAAATATCTGATAAATAAGATTGAATTCCAACTGCTGATTCATAAATTTTAGGAAAAAATTGAAAACTCGTCTTTAAATCAAATCTTAAATTTCAAGAATTAAATACTACGACAAGCGAACCTGACCTCAAGCTTGGTTTGCCAAGTATGACTTTCTTGTTAGACACATAAAAGGAAGACAACGATCCCCGGATCTTCTCGCGTCCTATAAAAGCATGACCATCGCTTTCCACCAACATCATACCTATAATTTCAATGGCTTCCAGTTCCAAATCTTCTAGGCCAAAAACTTTGCCCTTCAAAGCCACAATCCAGAAATAATTCCCCCTATGAGTCTCTTTCTCCACAGCCTTCCAAATCCAGGAATATGCTAAGCAATAAATCTTCAGATGGTTCATGAAATTCGATTATGACAACCCTCTGAGCTTTCCTTCATTCCATCCAGAACACATGTTCCTTATAAGTCTCATACTTGATCTCTCACGAGACATCACAGAAGAAGAAATGTGGTACATGTGGTGCCTTACCATACTGTATGCCACAAAGCTTGTCATGCCTGTCCAAGCTACGTCATGATCTCCATGGAAAATGCTTCCACTCTCTGTGGACTTTCATGAATAGTGCAGCACTCACATTGATGTGAATCCCATTGAAACTTTGAAACTCACACTTAATTTGAGTTTCAACTTCCCGAAAGTTCTATATAGATTTAAGACAAACAAAACCTTGACCCGATGCATGAAAACATAGACCAAAGGTATAGAGAATGATATTGACACTCAAGACTTAGATGAGAAGGTGGTGATAAGTCTAGATTTGGAACACCACGAGAATGTAAATTCTTGATAAGTTCACTAGTTCTCAAAAGAACCAAAGAAAGAATAATTCTTTCAAATTCAAATAACATTAATCTCTAATTGTCTTACATAGCAAGGTTCTGAGTTTAAATAGACCAATAGAGACCCAAAATCCGAAAATACAAATGAAAACATTGGAACACCTCAAGTATAAGTTTGTCAAAGCATGCTTGAGTCTTCTGACCCACCGCATAACTAATGCTATCATTGACAAACTTAATGCTAGCCTACCATAATTAATGCTATCATTGACAAACTTAATGTTAGCCCACCATCATTGATGGTAGACTTACCTTACACATTGACAAACTTGAAACAAAATAACAAATGAAGTTGAAAAACGAAGGAGTCATTGAAAATCCCAAGTCTGAACATGCTGTAATGAATTGGTCATAACTCCTTCTAGATAACTCCAAATCTAACTCTGTAAAATTCTTTGGAAAGCTAACTTAATTATCTTTCCAACGGTATATAGCTTCCACATTAATTCCAGCTCAATCAATACCAGTTCTATTCCGAAATTGACCTTTTTGCATGTGATCCGAATTGTGTATTTGGCTGCCCAATAGCTTGAATAATGCCCACAATGCCTTGACTTCTCTTCAAGCCCAATTCATGATGTCTTGCATCTTGAATTGCAGTTTCAATCCATATTTTCTCAATTAATCCATTAACGGTATATAGCTTCCACATTAATTCCAGCTCAATGCGATTCTTGCATCTATTTGGCTCTCATAATGCTCTTGACTTCTCTTGAGCAATTTGTCTTGCATCTTGGCAGTTTCAATCCATATTTTCTCAATTAATCCATTTAAAGCGACTTGCATCTTTTTGGCTCTAGCTCTTGTAATTGGGCCTTCTTGCTTTAATGGTATTCTCTTGATAGTTCTCATCACACATGGTGGCGAAATACCCTCAACAATATTTCCAACTTTAGGCAGCTTGATAACCTTACAGAACAAGAACCAGAGATGTTTACATCAGTGTTTATTGTTCATCGTCCATATTTTCAGCATCCCCACACCAAAGACTACTAGACCCAAAATCAAGCCTTTGAATATATGACCCTGCCTCATCCCTATCCTATTCTCCATGATCCAAACAATAATGCACAGCCCAGGAATTATCTCTTTGAACTTAACAACATTCAACCTCCTTCAAGAGATGTTCACCACACCTCTATAGGTCCACAACATACACTTGAACTATCTCTCCATCATTATCCTGGAACCCCCTCCTCAGAACCTCAACCTACTAGAATTGTAATCCGAGAAGAAAGACCAGACTTCACAGACTTCTTGTTTCAAGATTCCCAAGACCCTTGGGAAGAGTTCATGTCCTTGGTCAGCCAAATCCTCAGTCCTTATTCCAGCACTATGGTTCCAACTCCAGCAGCCCCAAATCCTGTACAGACATCTCCCTCATCTTCTATAAGGAAAATTTCGGTTCAAGCCACTGCTATCACCAAAAAAGGCGAAAAGAAAAACATTCATGTCCTCACAAGCTCAGGAGACATTACCGAATCAGACAGTGATAGCTCAGTCAATTCAACGAATTATGAAGATAAAATATTTTGCAGAAAAATCCATGAGCGTGTGAGGGAGATAAACATGTCTATATCTCCATCACGATTTCCGTCCACTCCATAGCACCCGGGAATCACGGCTTTTAGTTTTGCCTTCAAGTGTGCACGCGTAATGATGTGATTAGCTTTTACTTTAGCTTTTGTAAAAGTTTGGTTTAAGCTTTTGTTTGCTTATGCTTTTACTTTATCTTTTGTAAAAGATACTTTTACTTTTACAAAAGGAATATTTAGCTTTAGCTTTATCTTTTACTTTAGCTTTAGCTTTTACATTAATCATGTTTGCTTTAATCATGATGTTCAGGATAAAGGTCCTGTCTTATCCTCTTTAGCTTTTGTTGTCTATATAAGCTTAGTTCTAGCTTTGTAATCGGAGAGCCAAACAGAAAACAGAGACACTCCTCTAGTTTGAATAAACTACTATGTTTCTCTAAACTCTCTTTTCTCTGGGAAGTCCTCTAAGGTTCATCTCTTCACTCCATAGTTCTAAGATTTGATTGCTTCTTCTTAAAAACCGAGTATGCTCTACACTTGCCTCTCAGAGGATCCTGTGTTTCAGAAAAGTTTGGAATCTCAGTGCTTCAGTCTGTCCAGATCTAGAAAATCGAGTAAGGTCTAAACACCCCAATAGTTCGTCCGCCAAAGAGGTTAAAACCGAGGGAAGGTCGCGAGAACCTCGCTAGGATGATTACCGAGGGTTTACAGACTCCAATTGTCTATCTAGATCAATAAGGATAGGTCACACAAGCACGTCAATGTTCCTGTCTTCCGCGTAGTGGTTCGCAGAGCAATTAGTTTGCCCTCTTGCCATTAGCCCTAGTGATGGTCATTTCATATGGGATACGGACTCCCGTATGTGTAATCCAGGTTGTCCTTGCGAGGATGACGATTATTCTGATGACGATGAAAGAACCTGCACTTCCAGAAAAAATCCCATTTCCAGAAGTTCTCCAAACTCAAACACTCTTCCAGACAACGTCCTTCAAAGCCTAAACAACCTTATAGGTTTTTCAAACGGAAGACATCGAGACCGAACAGCAAAAGATTCCGGTGTTTCATACATGAAAAAGGGCCACTTTGCCAAATCACGCCTATGACCCGGCCAAGTCATTGAAACTTATTCAACTCCTTGACCAAGTCTCTCCTCTCTCCGATGATGATGATGTTGAATCCCTGTTTTCAAAACAGGAATCTTGTGATGACAATACAGTCTTTATTTTGGCTGATCAGAGTGATACCTCTGATTCCGAGGACATTCCAACCATTCACCACACTCAACAAATCAACCTCATTGAAAGTCCTCTTCCTTCCATAAAAATCAGTATCCTCTATCATAGGTTTCATTGATACAGGTGCTCAACGCAGTATGCTCAATCTATCCATCCTTCCACCAGAGTACTGGGACACCACATTGAATATTTCAAAGCAGTTGATGGTGAGTTCTTCCATACAGATCTGATTACCAAAACACCCGTTGGTATCTAGTTCTTCCAGACTGTGTTCTATGGATTAAGCTCATAGGTTCTTCTCTTCCCAATAAGGACCTCTTCATAGGATTTGATGTTCTCCAGCTTATCAAAAGGTTGAATATCACCTCTACAGGTATTAAGTATAAGCAAAGGTTTCTTAGTGGCGATGCTTTAAGGTTGTATTCAATTTATTATGCGAACTTCATGAGTCTTTCAAAACCAAGTTCCAACCATTTTGTCTTGAAAATCATATTCAATTTACCCATCCTTTTCCTCTGTGGAAAAATTCTCAGTTCTTTGTTAAGTTACCCTTCAAGCTTAATGAAGATGTTAACCAAAACTACACATCCGGTTATGACACCCTCAGACCTTAAGCTAGCCCAAGCTTAATGTCAGCAGCATATCGTACAAGGCCTCATTGAGCCCACTCATTCTGATTAGGCTTGTTAAGCGTTCTATGTTGAAAAACGATTTGAAATTGTTTGGGGTAAGGAAAGGTTAGTCATTGACTACCAGCCCCTCAACTGTTTTCTTAAAGACGACAAATTCCAGCCAAAAATTAGGTCCTGTTCATTCATCTCAATGCAAAGGTATTCTCAAATTTGACGCTTAAGTCGAGTTTTGGCGATTGGTATTCATCTTAATAGCGGACCAAAAACAATTACATATTCCTAATGCCCATTACGATGGGACGGTGATGCCACTGGTTTGAAAGTGGCACCATCCTTTTTCCAAAAGGCTATGGTCAAAGTCTTTGAACCTATCCTTGAAAATGCCCTCATCTACATCGATGACATCCTGTTGTTTTCCAAGGATCATGAATCATATCCTGACTCATGAACAGTTCCTATCAATAATTGAATCACATGGAGTCATGTTATCTGAGAAAAAGTCACAGGTGGGCAAGGAATCCATTGAATTTTTTGGCAAGATAATTGAAGATGGTCACTATCGTACTGGACCCCACAACGTACAAGAATTGATGCATTTTCCAAATACTCAGATCCTGGGTTGTCAATTATCTCAAAGGCATTTTCGATTCGGTCCCTTTCGAAGTTGTCAAGGGTGCTAAAAATCAGCCCCATGGGGACTGAGTGAACAACATGTCAGCGGCAGCGGATATTTCGGCGACCACTACGAGAATCCCGTCCAGGACAACGAATCCTTCAGACAAATGCGGTGATGAGTCTTTGGAGGCGGTACTCACTGAAGCACATTGATGGAAAAGATTTCTATTGTGTTCATACCAGTGGTCAATTCAAAGATGCTGAAAAGCATTACCATGTGATCTACAAAGAAATCCTAGTAGTCAAATATGGCTTCCAGAAGTTTGAATTCCATCTCATCGGGCACAACTTTATTGTCAAATTAGACAACTCTTCTTTCCCGAAGATAATGGAATTTAAAAATAAGGTGCTACCAGACAAGCATCTTATTCGCCTTAAAACTTGGTTTTCTATGTATGATTTCTCAGTTCAACACATCAAAGGCAACAAGAATCTTATCCCTGATCTTCTCTCTCGACCTCCCAAAATAGTTTCTCTCATACACACCTTTGGTTCTATTGATACCTTTATCCAACCATGCTCTCACTCAAAAGTCATTCCCTTTCAATATGACTTTCACCTCTCTCCACCAAATCCAAAACTTTGCTCGCAAATTCCTTTTTAGGTTTTTTATGAATGTCTATACCAAGAGACCCATGCTTCTTCCGATTATGCATCCAGATCACCTTTTCCTCACATGATTAGTAATTCTACCAAATAGAGATATTACTGAAGACGAACTTTGGTATACTTGGCGTCTTACTGTTCTCTATGCCACAAAAATGGTTTTTCCTGTCCACCTTCTTCTTGACAGGCTCAACAATCCAACTTATTCAACAAGTCTCACTTGGACTCTCTTTCAGTGGTTTTCACCACTTCCTTGGTGGCGTAGAAAATTCCAACAGATTGCTCAGACACATCATCTCAGAGCTCTCCCAGACTAAGAAGGAAAACAATTCACCTCTGTTTTCATCATCCATCGTCCATATTTCCAGAATGCCCAGACTAATGCTTTTTGGACTCAGGATCAGACTTATGAATGGACCACCGTCCTTCATTTTGCCTGCCTTGAACAAGACTTCCATACCAAAGCCTCCTTAAAGAACGTCCTCATGCAACTCAACCATGTTCCTCCAAACCAACCCACAATTCTCCATACATCCCTTGGACTAAAGCATGATATGTTCATGGTACCTACACCCTCTAGGAAGAAAAGCCAGACTACACTGACTACCTCTTCCAAGATTCGTATGAGGACTTCACTCTAATATCTTGATGTATGACCACGGATCTTCCTACTCATATCCACGGATCTATATCTCATTACGCTCTCACGGATCCTCCCTTCACCGTGAAATCTCTTGCGCCTTTGGGATTGTGTCACGGTTGTACTCATCCGCGTGTCTTGGCTTGACAAAATATCCGGGCCAAGATCCAGATGAGACAGATGACTCATCCACCTCAGAAGGCACTATCTCACGTTAATAAAGTCGTTTGTCTTTAATGTCTTTAAAGTCCTAAAGTTGTTTTTCTTTTATGTTTAAAAGTCTTTGTCATTTTCTAATAATGGCTTGACTTTTATGTCCTTTACTTTTTCAAAGTTAGTGGTTAAAGTGTCTTTGTCTTGTTGTAATAATGGTTTGCTTTTTCTTTATTTTGTCAAGATTAGGTGGCTTGTCCTAATCAAGTGGTTGTAATAGTCGGGGTCCTGTCCCACATTAGGTGAAGATCTCGTCTATAAAAGGCGACCTTCTCCTCTTTGTAAGATATCTTGAAATCAGCTTCAAATCTTCGGTTTTATCTTTCAAATATACTTCCTTTGAAGCTTAATCTAAGTTTTAAGTTTCTCCTAAACATGAGTGGCTAAACTCTTCTCTTTCTATTCTTCCTATAAAGATCACAGATCGGCTTAAATAGTTCACTTTCTATCCGGCTTAATGACAAGTATGCTCTACACTTGCCTCTTATATGATCCTGTATATCAGAAAGTCTTATTCCGCTTTACCAGAGCTGGCATAAACCTTTATACCATTGTTGTTTCGCCTGTACCAAAACTAGAAATAGTTATCAGATACACTGTTCACCCGTCATAATGCCCAAGGAGTGGCGCCAGTTAAGGGTTGGAAGTGCTACGGTTACTTCTCTAGTATTGGGTATATCGGCTGGAAACCCGAGCATGCGGGCTATTGGCCCCAAGGACGATTTGTTCGTTGCTGCTCTGTATAACAACGCCATGTACTCTGCTGCCACCGAAGTCGGTGCTCGACAAGGTTTGTGTCGACTCTCAGTGGTGTCGAGCACTGGGCAAGTGTATGAGGATCAAATGACAATACAAAAAGAGAGTGATACAAAAAAAGAAAATGAGAGCACAAAAGAAAAAGAGATTAAGATAAAAGCAAGTGGAAAGATAGAAAAAAATATTGTTGAGAGAAAAAAGAGGCAAAAGGGCTTTCTTTTCAAAATAGCCTATCATTGTACTTTTGTGCAAAGAGCCTTGTTTACATACTAATGAGCTTAACTTTTTTTTGCATAGTGCTATTGTGACTCTTTTACAAGACTTTGATGATGTGTTACAAAATGAAGTCCCTAATTGAGCATCAAATAGACTTTGTCCCTGGAGCTACCATTCCTAATAGACGACATAAGTAAACTTAGAAGAGACAAAAGGAGCTTCAAAGGCAGGTTGAAGAACTCTTATCAAAAGGATATGTGAGGGAGAGCATGAGTCCATGTGCGGTACCAGTTCTACCAGTCCATGTACGGTACCATTCCCAAAAAGGATGGAACATGGAGGATGTGTGTTGATTGTCGTGCAATTAATAAAATCACTGTAAAGTATCGACATCCTATTCCTAGACTTGATGACATGCTTGATGAATTGCATGGTTCTTGTGTGTTTAGTAAAATAGATCTTAAAAGTAGATATCATCAAGTCTAGGATTAGAGAGGGAGATGAGTAGAAAACTGCTTTTAAAACAACATATGGTTTATATGAGTGGTTAGTGATGCCATTTGGGTTATCTAATGCACCCAACACTTTTATGAGGTTACTAAACCATGTTTTGCGTGCTTTTATTGGTAAGTTTGTAGTTGTCTACTTTGATGATATTTTGATCTATAGAGCGTAGGAAGGAAAAGTTGTATGCTAATTTGAAGAAGTGTGCTTTTTGTACAAATCAGATTGTCTTTCTTGGTTATGTTGTAAGTGCTAGAGGAATTGAGGTTGATGAAGAGAAGGTAAAGGCCATTAAGGAGTGGCCTACATCTAAAAGAATAAGTGAGGTAAGAAGTTTTCATGGTTTGGCTAGTTTTTATAGAAGATTTGTGAAAGATTTTAGCACCCTTGCTGCACCATTAACTGAAATTGTGAAGAAACATGTGGGATTTAAGTGGGGTAGTGAACAAGAAAGGTCATTTAATCTAATCAAGGAGAAATTGGTTTCTGCACCACTACTTGCTTTACCCGATTTTGCTAAAACTTTTGAAATTGAGTGTGATGTTTTAGGTATAGGTATTGGAGCTGTTTTGATGCAAGAAGGGCATCTAATTACCAATTTTAGTGAGAAATTGAGTGGAGCAGTCCTAAACTATCCCACTTATGATAAGGAGATGTATGCAGAGCATTGAAAACTTGGCAACATTATCTTCTACCTAAATTGTTTGTTATACACACTGATCATGAGTCTTAAGGTAAGTTGCATAAGAGACATGCCAAATGGGTTGAATTTATTGAGCCATTTCCTTATGTGATCAAATACAAACAAGGTAAGGAGAATGTGGTGGCTGAATCATTATCGAGAAGGTATACACTTATCTCTACATTAAATGCAAAGTTGTTAGGATGTGAGTACATTAAAGAATTATATGTTAATGATTCTGATTTTGCTAATGTGTTTAATGCTTTCGGAAAGTTCTATAGGCATGATGGGTTCTTATTTAGAGAGAATAAATTGTGTGTGACATATAGTTCTTTGCGTGAATTGCTTGTGCGTAAAGCTCATGGGGGAGGTTTAATGGGACATTTCGGCATTCCAAAGACTTTAGATGTTTTAAAAGAACATTCTGGCATGTAAACGTGATGTTGAAAGAATTTGTGAGAAGTGTATCACTTGTAAACATGCTAAGTCAGAGTTTTACTCCATGGATTGTATAACCTACTGCCATACTAGCGAACCTTGGGTTGATATTCTATAGACTTTGTTTTGGGTTTACTGGGTTTAAAAGGGAAAGGATTTTGTTTTTGTTATTTTTTACTGGTTATTATTTTTGGAGAAGAAGACTCATCTGAGGAAGGATTGACTTCTGGATCAGATGGAGTATCATCTTCTGGAAGGACTTGTCCTTTAATGGTTGAGATGTCTGAGGTGAGGGCTGAAAGTATTCAGGAATTTGCTGAAGAGAAGGAGTATGAATCTTTTCAGCATAGGTTGGTGTAGGTTGAGGTTGTGGTACAAGCCTAGGTTGAGGCCTGGGTTGAGGCCGTGAAGGAGAGGGCCTTGAAGGTGATGGCCTTGAATAAGGTATTTGGGTTGGCTCCTCTTTAGGATAGTGCATATTGGATATGCCTATGAACTGGTGATTTTCACGGGTTCTTTGGTCAGGAGTAATTGGAGGAATGTAGAAAGGTTGGTAGGTGTTGAAGTACGGTATAGGCATGGGTACGGTTGCTTGTGGTCCGAACAGGGAAGGTTGTCGGCCTTGCCTTTCCGCATTAATTCTTTCAAGTTCAGCCTTAATTGTCGATCTCTTTTATAGAATTTGGGTCCACAATAGTTGAGTTCAATCATGATGCGAGCTCATGTCCAACTTTGCAATTCGTTGGTGAAGGCCTTGATGCAATTGTTCCATCACCACTGTAATTGCCTCAGCGTTTACATTTGTTGTTTGGACTTGTGCTTGAACACGATCCATCTAGTATCGAGGATTCGGGGCGTATTACGAACTCTTGCACTTATTCGTACTACTTTGGTTCCTCAATCTGTTCAGTAGAGAGAATAGGAGGCTGGACATATGGTTTGGAAACCACTTTGGTTTGTGGATCTGTCTGTTTTTCCCAAGGAAGGGAATTGACTTTGGTAAGAGCTAGATCCAAACATCATTATGGATTGTAGAGAGGATTGAGACAGAATGGTGTGAGTACAACAGGAGGTGTCTCAACTGGGCTTGAAGTGTATTCAGGTTCATCACCGGAAATAAGAATTGGTGGAGACTCAGGTTGGTCACTCGGTGGAAGTTCATATGGAGGTTTACAACTGCTTCGTTTTGCACTTTTCTTCTTCCTGCGCCTGTGGATGACTTCCCAGTCGTCGTCTGACTCATCATCATCCTGGCATGGACAGCCTGGATCACACATGTGAGAGCCTAGGACATCCCAAATGAAATGTCCATTTACTTTGTCCTGCAGATGTGATAGCCTTTCAAGAGAAACCGGATCGGTAGATCTTCTCGAGCCGGTCAACACCGTGATCATAGTAGTGTAAGAGAAAAGCGTTCGGAGGTTGACTTTCTGAGGTTTAAAGCGTCATCCTGGACAAGCACTGCCCGCCTTTTTTCATACTGGGCAAGTCTCGAACATGGGAGTTCCGTGGAACTTTTCATGGTTGGAGATCCATTCTAACGGCATCAACTTGAGAAGTTCGGCTTTTTGGATCTGTTTAGGGATTTGGACAATGGTTGGTATGGTTTCATTGTCGGCTAGAATCAGGAGGGTATCCATGGAGGTTCGAGGCAGAAGATCAAGAGCATGGTTTCAAGTCTATAAACCAATAGTGACGTAACGTAGCCATTTTTGCGTGACCACTGTCAAAGACCTCGATCCAAACCCAGTCGAAAGGCCTGGGATCTTCAAGGATAGGCTTGAAATTTAAAAGCAGAAGAAGAGCACCCGCATGTAGTAGTAGGAGAATACAGCATCAATAACAATGCACTGTACGGTATCCGCGAGGTCTGAGGTGTAACCAACTGTAGAGGATCCTCCCAGAGACCTCCTTTTGCGTATTTAATCGAGATGATGACATGCTCCGCTCAGATGTGCCTCCCGACAAATTCTAATCCAAGTCCAAGTTTTAAGCCAACCAATGGGCCATTGTTTTTTATTTGATGAAGTTCCTAAATCAAAATGGCTTCTCAAGTTTCAAGAAATGGCATTGATCGATGTTCAAACGCTAGACCCTGAGCAACCTCTTACGATGCTCTTAAAGAATTCTACTTGCCTGCCTAGCACTCTTCATGATTGGTTTGTAAGCTTACTGGAGTACAGACATCTACAGCTGTATCAAGCACCAATCCCTCAAGTCTTAGAGCTCATCTACTCTAAAAAGAATCCAGAAAAGAGTTTCATCGACGGTCGTTTCTAAAGCATGAAAGATCTCGATATGTACCACAAGCAATGATAGCTCTCAAGCATGTCTTTATTCAATCTTTCCAAGGAGATTCTACCGTAACTCGAGATGCCCATGCTCCATATAAACATCACGATCTTCGCCTGGAAGATTTACCAGACACGGCCTCTTTCATAAGCTCTGTGAACAAAAAGAGTTTTTCAAAGACCTCATGGAACAAAAGGAACCTTTCAAGAGTGCATGCAAAAAGCCTCATCTTGCAATCAAATGCAAGGATGAAAGAACCTGCACTTGTCTTACCAAGAAAAAATCCCATTTCTAGAAGTTCTCCAAACCTAAACACTCTTCCAAACACCGTTCTTCAAAGCCTAAACAACCTTACAGGTTTTTCAGACGGAAGACAGTCAACACCCTGCAACAGAAAGATTCCAGGTGTTTCATCTGTAAGAAAAAGGGCCACTTTGTCAAATCTTGCCCTAACAACCCAGCCAAATCAGCCAGGCTTCTTCAAAACCTAGACCAGGTCTCTCCTCTCCAAGGATGATGATGTTGAATCCCTGTAATGACCATACAGTCTTTATTTTGGCTGTTCAGAGTGACTCAGAATCAGAGGACATTCCAACCATTCACCACATACAACAAGTTAATCTTGTTAGACGTCCTCTTCCTTCCATAAAAATCAGTATCCTACCCTTTATAGGTTTCATTGATACTGGTGCAGAGCGTAGTATGCTCGATCCATCTCTCCTTCCTCCAGAGTATTGGGAACACCACACTGAAAATTTCAAAGCAAATCTGATTACCAAAAAACCCATTGGTAACCAGTTCTTCCCAAATCGTGTTCTCTGGATTAAAGTTATAGGTTCTTCCCTTCCTAACAAGGACCTCCTCATAGGTTTTGATGTTCTTCAACTCATGAAAAGTTGAATGTCACCTCCACAGGTATTAAGTATAAGCAAAGGTTTCTTCCTTATACTGATACTCCAAGGTTGTATTCAATTTTTGATGCACCTTCACCCTATGAGTCTTTCAAAACCAAGTTCCTACCGTTTTGTCCTGAAAATCATATTCGCCACTCCATCCTTTCCGAAAACCTCTTTCATAAGCTTCCTTGCTTAACGAATATGTCAACCCTACCAAAGCTACACATCTGGTACGACACCTCGTGATCTCAAGCTAGCCCAAGTCGAATGGCAATAGCTACGGCACAAGGCCTCATCGAGTCCACTGCTCGATTGGCTTGTCAAGCTTTCTACGCGTTAAAAGATCTGAAATTGTTCGGGGGTAAGAAAAGGTTAGTCATTGACAACCAGCCCCTTAACTGTTTTCTGAAAGACGACAAATTCCCTTTGCCCAAGATTCAGTCCTTGTTCATCCATATCCAAAACGCAAAGGTGTTCTCCAAGTTTGATCTTAAGTCAGGATTCTGGCAGATCTTACCTCTTATTAGTCCCTTAACAAATTCCCTTTCCCCTTAACTTTCTGAGTCTTCCCTACCTCTTATTAGTCCCTACAGACTTTACCACCGTTCCAATTCTGTAATTAGATCTATCCGTTCTATTGTCACTTCTAGACGTCCTTCTCCTAAAGAGTATGTACGCCTTCCGTGACTAGATCAAGCAGTGTTTGCAAGCAACTGCCAGAAAGCAAGATGTAACCCTTAACGCCCACGGTCGTAAAAGTCGGTTACGACGAGAATGGCTCTTATGGATACTAGATTCAAAGAGTGCCAACATGCTGTTATTGGTACTGTTCTTACAACCTTACATGCAGGCAGTGTACTTCTCACCTTTTACCCAAACTTCAACCTATCCCTTGAAGATCCAAACCTTTCAAAAACCTTGAAAGTCCAAATCCAGATCCAAGGTGCTGAGCAAGTGGTCACCTCAAAAATGGCTACTTTACATCACCAGCTGGTTTATAGACTTCAAAACCATGCTCTTGATCTTCCAACTCCTCACACCTCCACAGATACCCTCATGATCTTAGCCGACAATGAAACCATACCAACCATTGTCCAAATCCCCAAACAGATCCAAAAGCGAACTTCTCAAGTCGATGCTTGAACGGTTTCTCAACCATGAGAAATTCCACCGTAATTCCCAACCAATCCAGTACTTCAAGCTCAATTTGAAAAAGGCCAGCATCGTCCGAACGACCTTCCAACCCCTCGAAAGTCAACCTCCCGTAACCTCCTTTTCATACATCGCTATGATATCTCATTGCTCAGACAAAGACAAGAAAAGCTTCCCATCCATAGCCACTACTAATGGCTATCATGTGTACCCCAGCAAGGTGCAAGGCCATTTCATATGGGATGTTCCGTGTTCTCATGTGATCCCTACCGTCCATGCTGTGATGACGATGAATTGATGCGACGACTGTAAGCCACGTGGCCGCATGAGTAAAAAGAAGATTACAAGGCGAGATTCTTGCAGACCTCCACCTGATCCTTCATCAGACGATGAACCAGATTTTACTCCAGCTGAGACTACAACCCCTATTGTTCTATCCTCCCAAGTCTCAATACCTCAAACCCAGAAAGGCAAAGTTAACAACCAACTTCGCCTCAAACCTCTGCTCCAACTCGTTTCATGATCGATCTAGTTCTTACCAAAGTCCGGCTCCTTCCTCGGGAAAACAAATGTATCCAAAATCTAAAGTGGTTTCCAAACCATATGTCCAATCCTGCTCTTCCTCTCGACAGCTGAGAACCAAACCAAGACGAGCAAGTGCTTAACTCGCAAACCCGTAATGCCAGAGCCTGTAACGTAATCCCGAATCTCTTGACACCGTGATGGAAAATGTCCAAGCACAAGTCCGCATAACTCACAAGAAGGTTGATGCCATTTCGCAAAGAACGGATCGCTATACCACAACCTTCATGACAGAATTTCTAGATCGACATAGAGTCTGCATCATGATCGATCGCAATTATTCGGGTCCCAAATTCACCCAAAAGGAAGCTTCGAGATCGATCATGCGTAGCTTGAAAGAATCAGTTCGAGAAACAAGGTCAACAACCGCCCTTGTTCTGGTGGTCAAACTAAACCTTTACCTGCTCCCACACCATACTTGACACCTATCACCATATTATCAATGCCTCCTCCTCTCAAATTAAAAGACCCAAGAGTTACACCGATTCCTTGGTGTTTCTCCAAACATGTACAAACACCTCAAGGTCGATGTTCAACCCAGCCTTCAAGGCCCTCTCCTACAAGTGCACTCCATGCCTAGACCTCAACCAGCCTCAGAACGACCTCCACCACCACAAACACCAACCTACGCCAAACAGCTCATACACCACCCTACGAGATGCTTACTCCTTCTCCTCAAAGAACACCGAATACTTTCAAGAAACCTTTATCCTCGAACCTATCGTACCACCTAAAGATAAAGAGCCCATGACGCCTCTACTCGTCTTATAGTTCCGTAAGACGTTGATCCTCGATTCCAGATTTGAATCCATCTTTCGAGTCTTCTTCTCCAACAGTAATCGCTTGTATCTTCTCGCAATGCATTCCGAGGAAAATTACGTGAAGTTTCTAATGTTTATACGGCACAACCATCCACATCCAACGATCCTTCAATTCCCCGAGGATTTTCATCCCAAAGAACCCTCACGAAGATGAGCTCAAGAGATGCAAGATGCCACTCATATGTCAAGGCGCAAAGACAACCTAATCCAAGTTCCAAACCATCTAATGGACCATGGTTTACTTTGATGATGTTCCTAAAGCCAAATGGTTCCATAGATTCCAAGAACTTGGCTCGATCTTCGATGGCAAAACCCTGAGCCGATAGTTATCATGTTATTAAAGAATTCGTCAAGATTCTTAGATCTCTCCGTGATTGGTTCCTAAGTATCGTGAATACAGTAGCCCAGCTATTCCAGTGCAACTGCATCACAAGTCTTAGAGATCACAGTACAACCGCTGGGAGAACCAAACCCAGCATGTGAATCGCTAGACGAGATTTTCATCAGATGAAGTGCTGTTCATTACAGATAAGAGATCTTGATAAGCACTACAAAAGGATGACAGTCTTATACTACAGACTGAATGGTTTTAATGATCACTACCTCAAGCATGTTTCGCCTCTTCCTATGTAGATTTTACAGATATTCAGAGACACCGAACTCATACCAGATAACTGGATGATCTTACTCGTAAGATCTATTAGATTGCCTCGTCTTGAGAAACTTCATGAGCAGAGAAAGTTTTTCAAACACTTTATGGAAAAGAAGGAACCCTTCAAGAGTGCATGCAAAACAGCTCCTCTTGCAATCAAATGCACGAAAGGACCCGCACTTGTTCTACCAAGAAAAATCTCATTTCCATAAATTCCTAAACCTAAACACTCTTCCGCACACCTCAAAGCCTAAACCAACCTACCGGTTTTTCAGAAGAATCACAACACCCAAGAATGTAAAGATTCCGTGTTTCATCCGCAAAAGAAAGGGCGCTTTGCTAGATCTTGCCCTAACAACCCAAAGAAAATCAGCCGACTACCGCAAAGATGTCAATAGTCTCCTCTCTCTGAGGACGATGATATTGAATCAGATTCAACAGATGCTTATGACGAAGAAACATTTTCATGTCGGGTCAAGAAATGTAAAGAGTCTCCGATTCTGACTGATTCTGATTCTGTTCTTGAGAACGTTGCAACAATTCACCATATCAAGCATGTCAGACATGTTCCTCCTGAGCAACGGTCTCTACCATCCATACAAATCAGTATCATTCCTACCAAATATGCCAAACCTATCATCACATAGATTCATCGACACCGTCGTAACACACTACGCTTAATCCGTCCATACTCCTCCCGAAGTTTTGAAGACCACACCCACCTCTTTAAAGTCGCTAACGGTGAATATTTTCATACAGACCTGCTTACCAAAAAACCCGCTTGGTATCCAGCTCTTTCCAGTGATCAGGTTCTCTCGATAAATGTCATAGTTCTTCCTCAACGAGCAAGGACCTCCTCATAGGTTTTGATGTTCTACAACTTATCCACAAATTGAATGTCTCCGCCAAAGGTATCAGGTACAAGCAACAATTCCTACCTTATACTGACACCTTGAGGATATACTCAATTTCTGATGTTTCCTCACCCTATGAGTCTTTCAAAACAAAGTTCCTGCTGTTTTGTCCTGAAAATCACTCCAGCTCTTTCACCCTTTCCTTCGCGGAAAACCTCGCTCTTGTTAAGCTTCCTTCGTTTAATGAAGATGTGAACCATACAGGTTACACATCCGGCATGACGCCTCAGATCCGAAACTTGCATGTCGAATGCCAACACCACGGCGCATATTTAATCGAGCCCACACATTCTGATTGGGCTTGTCAAGCATTCTATGTTGAGAAAGTTCTGAAATTGTCCGGGGTAAGAAAAGATTAGTCATTGACTACCAACCCCTCAATGGTTTTCTCAAAGATGATAAGTTCCCTTTGCCAAAGATTCAGTCTTTGTTCATTCATCTCCAAGGCGCAGCGTGTTCTCAAAGTTTGATTTGAAGTCGATTTTGGCAAGATTGGTATTCATCCCGATGATCGACCCAAAATGCCTTCAGATTCCAAATGCCCACTATCACATGGATGCCCTTTGGCTTAAAAAGTGGCACCATCACTTTTCAAAAGCGCTATGGTCAAGATTTTCCAACCTATCCTCGAAAACGCCTTATCTACATGATGATATTTTGTTGTTTTCCAAGGATCATGATTCACACCAGACTCTCGATCGCCTCGCCAATAAGGAATCATACGAGTCACGATATCTCGAGAAAAGTCACAGCGGGCCGACATCCATCAATTTCGCATGATAATCCAAGATGGTAATTATCGCCCGACCCCACATCGCACAAGAATGATGCATTTTCCAGATACTTATCAAACCGCAAGCAAATTAAACAATTTCTGGATTGTCAACTATCTCCAGACTTTTTCCTCACATCATGGTCCACACCTCAAGTTGTCAAGGACGCTAAAGAAAGAAATTTCATCACGGGTCCCGAGATAACAATGTCCCAGCAGAGTGTGACTCAGCCTCATCACGAGAATCCTGCCCACGTGACCACGTGTTGAGTGTTAGAAAGTGTATATTTATAAAGGAGAAAATCGCTATTTTACACTTCAAGTCTCACTAACATTGCTATTTTTATTTATTTAAGTATTTTATTATTTAATTACGTGTTTCATTATAATTAGTTATTTTACGAAACGTCAAAACGAATAACGAAAAAAAAAAAAAACTTTGTTTCATATATAAAAAATGATCGAAAAAGAAAATGTCTCATAAAACATAAATAAATCGCTCATCGTATACTTAACTATTCATAACTATAGTCACAAACCATGGCATCGCATAAATAGTATTACTGTGCAAATAGTGCAAACCGTGAACTGTATAAATAGTCCGGCCATCAAGTAAATAGTGGTCAAACCGTGCGCAAATAGTATTATCGTGCAAAACCGGTTTATCAGTGCAAATAGTAGTCAAACCGCGTGTGCAAATAAGATCACCGTTCAAATAGTGGTCATGATCGTTGATGACGTATGCAATCTCGAAAGGCCCAAACTGCTTTTAATCCGATGGTCATGATTCACCAATGTATTTATAAAAGGGGCTTCCTAATTTGATATCCCTGAATTCATTTCTAAGCTTAGATTGTAATTCCTTCTCTTCTTGTATTTTCTATGTATTTTAATAAATTTCCATTTTACCCTTAGTTCAAATGAGTAGCTAATTTTCTTCAAGCTCAAGGTGAAGTCTCAACATGTTCCATGGGCTTTATTTGGTAAATTTATTTTCTATTCTCTAATATTTGTGGTTGTTTTGATTTTCACGACAAATAATAATAGTCTTGTTCAGACATACCGGTTAAGACCCTAGACAAGGTTATTATTATTTGGCACGATAAGCCCTTAGCACCATACTTATTTGAGCGTGGTTCATGAGTGAATCCTCATGATTTAATTGGCATTAATATGAATATTTAGCCCATGGAGCATGCTGATGCGCATCCGGATACCCAAGTGCTTTATCTCAATAGTTTTCAGTTTAATTTATTGCTGCCATTGTAATTTAATTTCTATGATAGTCTCAATTTAAATTCTAGCATAGTTTAAATTCCTTTCATCACAAATCCAACCAACCCAATTAAAGAAAATTAATTCTACACACAATTAAAATCAACCTCCTCGTGGGATCGACACTCGTCACCATTGATCTATTCTACTAGAGTTCAATAAAATTTGCACAACAAGTTTTTGGCGCCGTTGCCGGGGAGGTAAGTATTTTAATTCGTAGAGTTAGTTTTTTTTTTCTTTTAATATATATATATTTTAATTTATTTTTAGTTGTTTTCTTGTATTTTTTTTTAATTTTAGTAATATTTGTTTCACGTAATCTCTTTTTCTTATAGCAATTGAGTTTATTTTCATTGTAAGATTGTAACAACGTCACAAGGTTAGTATCGTAATTTCTCCCTCCTGTTTATTTTTATTTGTTTTATTTTCATTTATTTTGTTCTTTGTATGCATGGTCGAAGGTCATTATCACCTAATCTTGAGCCTTTAGACCTAGAATTAGAAAAAACACTTCGCACACAAAAATACATTTCTTTTAAAAATAAAATTGACATGGATTTGCAAAATCAACAACCAGAACCACAGGAGAGGCCATTTAAGGACTATTTTAGTCCCTTAGCAAATTTGAGCACATCATGCATCGATACCCAAATGTAGCTAGAGTTTTGAATTAAAACCTAGTGTGCTAAATTGTCTCCCAACATTTTACGGCCTAGAAAACGAGGACCCATATAATCATCTCGAATGATTTCCATGCTATCCGTCGACTTTTTAAATATGAGAATTTTTCAGATGATGATGTTAAACTTAGATTATTCCCATTTTCTTTAAAGGATAGAGCTCGTTCATGGTTTAATACATTGCCTGCTAATAGCATTACATCATGGGAACAAATGGTAACTAAATTTTTAAATAAATATTTCCCATATAAACCAATGCTATTCGCAGGAAATTTCAGAATTTACCCAAAGAGACGACGAGCAATTTTTCAAGCTACGGATTCAACGGGCTACTTGAAGTGTCCACATCATGGGTACGAGAAATGGCACCAATGCCAATACTTTTTTGAGGGATTATTGCCACATGTGCAAGAATGGCTAATGGCGACCAGTGGAGGAGAGCTTATGTCAAAAAGCGCTTCAGAGATTTGGGAATTCTTCCAGTGCCAATCGGATAATTCCCAACAACGGAGTCGATCACCAGAATACCGTGAGAATTAAGGAATGAATGAGGTTAACATTGGTGAGTCAAGCTCGTAAATCAAGGAAGTCAAAGCAATAATCGGTCTTTCTCGACAACAAGATCATTGACGATCGCCAAATCAACAGAGCCACATGACCACGACTCATATTCAGATCAAGCCAATGCCATAGGAATCATGAGAAACCATCAACCTACAATCCTTACTCCAACACATATAATCCCTCGGAGAGACCACCCCAATTTTTCATGGTCTCAAGGATTCCAACAAATGGACCAAATAGCTCCACCTCCACCAATTCAACCAAATGCACCAATTCCAATTTCTCAAGCTTCTCAGCCACCATTTAGACCATACAATCAAAACCCAAACCACTCTCAACCCAGACCATGGGAGGATACAGTCCAGAATTTCAAGAATTCTACTCATTCCAGAATCGAGCAACAGAACTGCACCATTGATGAACTGTGAAATGAAATGAGGGCGGGCTTCAATTCACAAGCTCAACTCGCCAAGCCTCGAGAAATGGTGGACAACTTGCTTCTTCGCTCAAACCTTGGCAATGACCGCCGAGAAAGGTAAATTCCCAAGTCAACCAAAGGCCTAACCCTAAAGAAGTGAATGGCAAGTACTACCACCACAACATCATGGAGAGGTCAAAGCAGTGATGACCTTGAGGAAAGGAAATGAAGTCGATAACAAAGTGGAGATGCCAAAATCAACTCAGATTGTACCTGTGAATGTTGAGGACCCATCACCAAAGGAGAAAGAGGAAACCAACTCATGAATATGTTCCTAAAGCTCCATTTCCTCGTGAGGTTAGCTAAAGGAACAAAGGAAAATCCACAGTGTGAGATTTTTGAAATCTTCAAACAGTAAGTTGTTAACATCCCTTTGCTTGAAGCTTATAAAACAAGTGCCATCATATGCCAAGTTTCTTAAAGACCTTGCACTAAAAAGAGAAATATTCATGTTCGTAAAAAGGCCTTTTAATGTAAAATGTTAGTTCTATACTCCAACATAAAATACCTCTAAAATGCAAAGATCCGTGCTCCACTATCTCTCAGAGTATGTGGAACCACACAATGAGAATGCTTTGTTGGATTTGTGAGCTAGTGTAACTGTCTTATTCTCAGATTTGTGAAACTCGACCTGAGAATTACACCCAACTCCAAAGGGTGTTACATATAGATCGGGTCCACGAAAATCCTCGTGGTATTGTGGAGGACGTGCTTATTCGTAGACAAGTTTTATTTTCCTGTTGATTTCATTGTAATCGACACTCAACCAAGACAGATTCAAAGAAGCACATCCCCATTATCCTAGGCCGACCTTTCTTGGCAACCGCCGATGCTCACATCCAATGCAGACCGAAATATGCGCTTGTCCTTTGGCAATATGACCACGGAGTTTCAATATTTTCAACATTGCCAAACAACCTCACAATGTGGATGATGGAATTGTTGATGGATTTAATAAGCATTATTGATAATAATTTTCTTTCAAACCTAGTGATGACCCTTTGCAAACATGTTTAACTCACTGTTTGGATTTTGATATTGACAGATCAATCGATGAGGTCAATGCCCCCGCTTGACTCAAAGACCATCCATGGACACAAATAAATGGAAGTCAAGAGTCGAACAACTAGTGCCATCGTGAGAAAAACTCAACCCATCATCGTAATCACCACCAAAACTCGAGCTCAAGCCATTACCCAACACTTGAATACGATTCGGGAGAAGAAAGCACTTCACAAGAATCATCTCTTCCTCCCTCGATGACGAACAAAAAGGTAAGTTGTTGGATGTTTTAAAAGAGCATAAAGGAGCATTGTGATGGACCATAGCATATAAAAGGTATAAACCCGAGATCCGCATGCATTACATTCACCTTGATGAAAATGCTAGACCTACTTGTGGAAATGCAACGCTTGCTAAATCCCAACACGAAAGAAGTTGTCGTCAGACCAAGTCCTGTTTATTAGATGCAGTATTATTTACCCCATTTCTCGATAGTTCACGGGTCACCCTGCAAGTTGTTCCTAAAAGTCAGAGTCACAGAGTTACCAATGCTAATAATGAATTAGTGCCCACTAGAGTAACTACAGGATGGCGTGTATGCATCGATTATAGGAAGTTGAATTGCTACACGAAAAGACCATTTTCCTTTACCATTTATCGATCAAATGCTTGATAGATTAGCAGTCATGAATTTTATCGCTTTCAGATGGCTACCAGATATAATCAGATTCATAGCACCAAAAGATCAAGAGAAGACTACCTTCACTTGCCCTTTTCGTACTTTTGCATATGTGAGAATGCCATTTGATTATGTAATGCACCGCTACATTTCAACGATGACGCCGAGTATTTTTTCCGATACGGTTGAACGATTCCTCGAGGTCTTTATGGATGACTTTTCCGCTTTTTGGTGATTCATTCGATCAATGTTTACATCATCTAACACTAGTTCTCGCAGATGTATCGAGAAGAATTTAGTCTTGAATCGGGAAAAATGCCATTTTATGGTAAAACAAGGTATTGTTCTCTCACATCATTTCAAGCAAAGGTATTGAGGTTGATAAAGCCAAGGTGGATCTCATTTCTAATCTTCCTCCACCCAAAACAGTAAGTAAGATCTTTCCTCACGCCTGGTTTTATAGACGTTTCATTAAAGATTTTAGCAAAGTTTCTAGACCCTTATGCAATCTACTCACAAGGATGTATCTTTTGTCTTTGATGATTCATGTCTTGTGGCATTTGAAAATTAAAGGTTGTTGACATCATCACCCATCATTCAAATTTCAAATTGAATTTACCTTTTGAGCTTATGCATGATGCATCCGACATGCAGTAGAAGCAGTATTAGGACAAAGAGTTGATCGAGTTCCCCATGTGATTTACTATGCTAGTATGACATTGAATGATGCACAATTGAATTATTCAACCACCGAAAAAGAAATACTAGCTGTAGCGTTTGCATTAGAGAAATTTCGATCTTATCTCATTGGTTGTAAAATAATTATATTCTGCATCACGCCGCTTCTTAAATATCTTCTCACAAAGAAAGATGCAAAGGCTAGACTAATTCGTTGGTGTTACTTTTGCAGAATTTGACTTAGAAATCAAAGATAAGAAAGGAATGTAAAATGTCAGGTCGACCATCTTTCTCGCTCCATTTTGACACAACTATAGAACCATTACCCTCGAACGAGTCATTTCGATGAACAATTAATGAGTGGAAGTAGTACCACGGTATGTCGATATTGTTAATTATCTTGTTACAGTGTCAACTTCCGTAGCATCGACCAAGCAGACAAGGCCAAATTCTTGCGTAAATAAAGAATTTCTTTGGGATGATCCTTATCTATTCAAGTATTGTGCAGATCAAATTGTTCGACGATGTGTCCCGTAGAATGAATTTCAAAACATTCTTTCATTCCGCCATGAACAAGTCATGTGGAGGCCACTTCAAGCAAAGAAAACACTACAAAAATTTTACAATGTGGTTTCTATTGGCCAACTATATTTCGAGATGCTTACACATTTTGTTCTTCATGTGATAGGTGTCAACGAGCATAACACTAAGAAATACGATGCCACTAAATCCAATTTTAGTGGTTGAAATTTTCACGGGTATCGATTTCACGGACCCTTTCCTCCATCTTTGGCCATCAATACATATTGGTTGGTTGACTATGTTTCAAAACGGCAGAGGCAATCTGCAGTAGACCAACGATCACAAAGTAGTGATAAGATTTTGAAAAGCAACATTGTTTCCCGCTTTGGATTTCGAGCAATTATCACGTGGTGCCCACTTTGCAATAAATCCTTCAAAGCACTTTTGACAAAGTACTCCATCACTCATAAAGTGGCAACCCCATATCATCCACAAACCAAAGGGCTGTCGAGATCTCCAATAGAGAAATAAAGCACATTTTAGAAAAGACGCGAGGCCCAGAAAAGATTGGTCGTCATGACTGACGATGCATTACGGGGCATATAGTAAATTTTCAAAACTCCAATCGATGTCACCCATGTGCTAGTGTATGGAAAAGCATGCCACCCACCGTGGAACTCGAGCATCGTGCGACCGGGCCATCAAGAAATTAATTTTGACATGCAAAGAAGTCGGCTCAAAGAAGATTACAACCGCGTAACTCAAGAAATTCGAATGACGCGATAAAATGCGAAGATTTACAAGCAACGAATGAAAGTCTTTCACAAGCAAATTACGAGAAAATCTTTACCCGTGTCGAAAGTGCTTTTATTCAATTCTCGCTGCACCTATTTCCGTGTAAGTTACGCTCACGGTCCGCCCATTTGTTGTTCACACGCTTTTTCCACACGGGCAATTGAAATTACGATCCAAAGAACCAAGCATTTTTAAAGTTAATGGTCAAAGATTAAAGCCATATCTAGAATACCAACCATGGAGAGGAGAGTGAAATAAACCGAGTGACCCACCAAGTTTAAATTGAAGTTTTTCTTTTCTTTTCGGTAATTTGATTTGATTCTTTTCTTTCTTTTGATTATTCTTTTCGATTGAAATTATTTTTGTTTAAGTGTGTTTGTTTAACCATTATAGTTTTCTCTTATCATTTTAATCATGAGACAAGACTCTTGTACACGATTAGAACACTTCAACGTATCCAAACTCATCTCGTAGTTAGATACGATTTTGTAAATTTCATCCTATCTCGGATCTACAACCGCCAGAGTTAGTATTCCACGTTAAAGATCTAGAAAGACAACTCACGTAAATAGAGGATGGAATTTTGATCCGAATCGAGCTGAGGTAATTGATAAGAGGACGATTTTAATTTGCTTTGTGTGTTTTAATTTATTTTTCCGTTTGTGTTTTAGTTTGCTTTGTGTTTAAGTTTGTCACCCCGTGAAGAGGCTGATAACCAGCATTCCGTGACAATCAAGTTTGCCATTTCAGCTTCCCACAATAATCGATATTCCGAGACAAGGCATGGACAGAGACGAGATTTTAGCAAAGCTTCACAAACGATTCCCTTCGCCTCGTAATGCACTCTTTTCAATTTATAAAGCCCCGATCCAACGACCAACGCACGCGATCACGGCATACGTTGGCGTCCAGATCCGTCGGTTAATCGAGGCCAAAGTATGAATCGCGTGAACGGTGTCATAATGAAGATAAGATTAAATCCATTGTGATGGCTCAATAAAGAGTCATCGATAATATCCTTTGTTCCAAACGCATCCCAAAGGATACGCATAAAGAGCGATTCTCCGCCATGGCCATTATTCAAAAAGAACGCACGATAGCCCTGAATCTGACTATAAACGACCTCGCTTGCCGCTTTGTAAGAAAACTGACGGGAAGCCTCATCCTCGACCCATGAGGGCGCTGCCGCTTCGGACGTAAAACCAGAGGAAGATGTGAGCCACAGTCGCAACTACCTGTAGATATCCTTTTTACTTTACTGTTGTTTTACTTTACTGTTATTTTACCATCGCATTATTGCTTGTAATATTTTTTTCTTGTTATCATTGTTTTGCTTTTCCTTTTATCGCTTTTCTTTTGACTCTCGAGCCATGTGCCTTAGTGTTAATTGACATTGACATAATGCCTCATACATACCGTGACCCGTTGTCACCAAGGTTCTTAAATATAATTTTGTTGTTGTGCACTCACAAGTTGTTTTGAAAGATCCTAATGGCAGCTACTCCCAAAGAAACAATTCAAGAACATTTGTGTGCTCTCCGGATTTAATTATGGCAAACATAAAGAGTCTGCTGAGGCAGCCCATGATCTTGGTCAAGAATAAGCAGAGAGAACATTGCACTTGGGGTATGGAGGAGGTGACAGAGGGTTATCCAAAATGGTCTCAGAAGCTGCTTATGTCATAGGGAGCCAAGTGTTAGGCATCATCCCAACAATCCTAAAACCTTGCTTTGTCTAACTCATCAACTGGAGAAGAGTTAGTTGTCTCAGGTATGCAAGAACGCATAACTAAAATGCTAAATCATGCTGATGCTTTTATTTTCCTTCCAGGAGATCTTGTAACTCTAGAGGCACTAATCACATTAGCATCTTGGGCCCATCTGTACATCCACCGTAAACCCATCTTTGTTAAATGTCAATAATTTTTATGATGGCTTTATCGCATTTCTTAACCATGCAATAAAAACTATTTCATTCCTTCCTCGCTTAAAAATCTTTATTTGTGCACATATCGCTAATGAGCTACTTGATCTGCTATGTTTATCAATCGTAGATGATTCCGTGTGACCGCTGTTGGAATGTTCAAATAATGATGGTAATAAGAATGCAGTAGTTAAGTACAAATTAGATTTAACCTCCGCTTGTAAATATTTTCTTCTTGCACTACCTGTGTGATGTCTTCTAAACTCTACTTTTTCCTTTCAAACATCGAGGACAATGTTTCATTCAGTTGGGGAGGAATAGTTGAAAAATTTTGGAATATTGGTTAAGTTTTTAATAATTTTTTGTTGTAGAACTAACAATTTTAATTAGAAGATGGCTGAATATGGAGTGTAGTTACACTATAAACTTATCCTCTTAGTAAAAAAAAAAAAAAAAAAAAAAGAAATTTTATTTTTCTTAACTTTTCTTTTGACTTCTCCTTTATAAATATACATTATCGTTGAGTCAAGATGGCTGAATATGGAGTGTAGTGACTCTAGAAACGATCTTCTTAAAAACAAAAAAAAAAAAACACAAAAAAAATTCAGACTTTTTTTCTTTAATTTTTCTGCATGTATGTTTTTCTTTTATGTTTGTAGAATAGGGGGTAGAATTTCGTTAAAAAAAATATTTGGTAAGTTTTGTGAGTTTTTGATATTGGATGATACGATGACTTTTAAATTTTAGTATTTGTATTATCTTTGGTCTTGAGTGATGTTACACCATGTTTGCTATTCTATATGTTGATGTTGGGGACAAATATGAGTTGTTTGAAGGAATGCATATGTCAAAATAAATTCCAAGTGAGTTTTTGAGCCTATTAATTTTTCTTGGAGAGTAACCCTTTTGCCCATTATTCATGCAATTTAGCAGCTTATTATTTTATACATGATCTCTATTTCCTTTAAGTCAACCCTTTAAAAAAAAAAAAAAAATGTGTGTTGCATCTAAAGTGCCCACCTAACTAGTAGATATGGAAGATTATTTAGAGTTTCCAAGAGACGATGGAAGGCCATATTTGATCCGTTTGAGCCTTTCAAGCCATCCCTATTGTAAAATATCCATAGTTAGCCATTTTGAGCCTAAATAAATAAATTTAAAAAAAAAAGCTTTTTCTTTGTTAACTTATCATCCTGACCCACTCCAATTTGGAGTATTACCCGATATAATACAAGTTCCATCACCTATTCATGTTTGAGAAAAAGGATAAATAATTATTTCAAAAGAAAAAAAAAAAAAAGAAAAAAAAAAAAGAGAGAAAAAAAAAGGATATACAATAGCAATAAATAAGCGAAATGCATCTTGTAATTTTCAAAAGTTCTTGAACTTTTCTCAAACACATATATATTTTGTTTCCCTATTTTCCTTTCTTTGTTAAGCCATGTCCCTAGCCTACTTTACTTACTAATAAAAGTCCTTCTTGATTTTAGAGAACTATAATCTGAATTAAAAGCTAGTTATATGGGCTATTAAGATGTAGTGATGCATTTAAAAAAAAAAAAAAAAAAAAAATTTGGGTTGACTAGTAATTTATTTGAGGTCGTATTATTTCTAAGCTGTGGGCATATTTCTTTCATCTTGGTGAGAGTGTGTGGTATTTCTATATTATTTTCTCAATTCACCATTCATTGTAGTGACAATTTTTATTGGGTTTAATTTCTTTTAATGAGAGTGTCACTACCATCGTGAGATTTTGGGGTTTGACATGTTATTCAAAGTGGCCTCGATTACTATAGTTCACGGACTGATGCATGTGGATTGTTGATGTGGTTGTGATATTTCTTTAGACTGGAGATAATACTTGTACTTTTCTTTGATTGCTATCATTAATCTGATTGAATAAACACGTGTGTTAAAAAAAAAAAAAAAAAAAAAAAATTGGTTTTGGATTTTATATACGATTTATTTGCTGTGACCAGCAATAATGTTGGGTGTGTTGAGTGTTAGAAAGTGTATATTTATAAAGGAGAAAATCGTCATTTTACACTTCAAGTCTCACTAACATTGCTATTTTTATTTATTTAAGTATTTTATTATTTAATTACGTGTGTTTCATTATAATTAGTTATTTTATGTATTTTAGGGGTATCACGATTGTTTCACAATGAACGAGTGATCAGACAGCAAAACGGACGTCACATTTGAACTCAGGACGATCGAATTCATACCAAAAGATCGTGCATCAGGCCAGTGGTAAAACCGTGAACCGTGCATATCGTATGTGCAAACCGCGGTAAATAGTAGCGTAAACGTCAAGAGTCAAACCGTGAACTGTCAAATAGTGTTACGCTCAAATAGTGGCTGATCGTTGATCGACGTGGCGCAACTCGAGCGCCCAAACTGCTTTTAATCCGATGGTCATGATTCACTAACGTATTTATAAAAGGGGGCTTCCAATTTGATATCCCTGAATTCATTTCTAAGCTTAGATTTCTGTAATTCCTTCTCTTTCTTGTATTTTCTATGTATTTTAATAAATTTCCATTTTTACCCTTAGTTCAAATATGAGTAGCTAATTTTCTTTCAAGCTTGGGTTGAAGGTGAAGTCTCAACATGTTCCATGGGCTTTATTTGGTAAATTTATTTTCTATTCCCCTCTAATATTTGTGGTTGTTTTGACTTTTCGTCGACAACACAATAATAGTCTTGTTCAGATACCAGTTAAACCCAAGCACCCTAGTACAAGGTTATTATTATTTGGCACGATAAGCCCTTAGCACCATACTTATTTGAGCGTGGTTCATGAGGTGTGGAATCCCCCCTCATGATTTAATTGGCATTAATAAGGAATATTTAGCCCATGGAGCATGTTGATGCAGATCCGGATACCCAAGTGCTTTATCTCAATAGTTTTCAGTTTAATTTATTGCTGCCATTGTAATTTAATTTCTATGATAGTCTCAATTTAAATTCTAGCATAGTTTAAATTCCTTTCATCACAAATCCAACCAACCCAATTAAAGAAAATTAATTCTACACACAATTAAAATCAACCTCCTCGTGGGATCGACACTCGTCACCATTGATCTATTCTACAATAGATTCGTGCGCTTGCGAGTTCAATAAAATTTGCACAACACCACGCATCCTCTAGACAGATGCCAGTGATGAGTACTGGGGAGCAGTGCTCTTAGAACAGATTGATGGAAAAGATTTCTATTGTGTTCATTCCAGTGGTCAATTCAAAGAAGCAGAAAAACATTACCACGTGATCTACAAAGAAATCTTGGCAGTCAAGTATGGCATCCAGAAGTTTGAATTCCATCTTATCGGATACAACTTTATTGTCAGAATGGATAACTCATCTTTTCCGAATATTATGGAATTTAAAAATAAGATGCTACCAGACAAGCATCTTCTTCGCCTTAAAACATGGTTCTCTAGGTATGATTTTTCAGTTCAACATATCACAGGCGATAAAAATCTCATCCCAGATCTCCTTTCTAGACCCTCTAAAACAGTTTCCTTTATCCACACTTTGGGTCATATTCCTTTCATAGCCATGGTCTCATCCTTACCAAACCATGCTCTCACTCAAAAGTCATTTCCCCTCAATATGACTTTCACTTCCCTCCACCAGAAAATTCCTTTATAGGTTTTTTATGAATGTCTATACAAAAAGTCCAGAGCCTATGCTTCTTCCTAGCATGCATCCTGATCATCTTTTTCTCACAGGATTAGTTATTCTCCCAAACAGAGATGTTACCGAAGATGAACTTTGGTACATTTGGTGCCTTACAGCCCTGTATGCCACAAAGTTGGTCTTCCCTGTCCTTCCCCTCCTTGACAGGCTCAACCATCCAACCTACTCAACAAGTCTCACTTGGACCCTGTTTCAGTGGTTTTCACCACTTCCTTGGTGGCGCAGAAAATTACATCAAATTGCTCAAACTCATCACCTTAGGGATCTTCCGTGGTGTTGGGTATATCGGCTGGAAACCCGAGCACGTGGGCTATTGGCCCTAAGGATGATTTGTTCGTCATTGCTCTGGTATAACAATGCCTCGTACTCCGCTGCACCAAAGTGGTGGTTCCGCTTGATCCTGTTGGTATCAGTGCGTTATGAGTGTTCCGTAATAGCTGATAACTACGCTGGCCTAAAGTGAAAGTCATATTGAGAGGGAAAGACTTTTGTATGTATGAGAGAAATATTTTTGGATGGCCGAGAAAGAAGATCAGGGATAAGGTTCTTGTCGCCTTTGATGTGTTGCACTGAAAAATCATACCTGGAGAACCAGGTTTAAGGTGGAGAAGATGCTTGTCTGGTAGCACCTTATTTTTAAACTCTATAATCTTCGGGAAAGATGAGTTGTCCAATCTAACAATAACCAGATTGCATGGAGTTCCAAGGAGCATAGTTTCAAATTGAGATGCTAAGTTCTTGAGCCACTTTTGGAAAACTTTGTGGGGTAAGTTGGGTAGTAAACTGTTGTTTTCTATTACTTGTCATCCACAAACTGATGGACAAACTGAGGTTGTAAATAGAACTTTATCCACTATGTTGCGTGCCATTATTCAAAAGAATTTGAAAACTTGGGAAAAATAACGCCGTTATGGGTGTTCCGTAGCCATTGGTATCTCAGTTGGTATCAGAGCCTAACGATTTGTTCGATCATTTATTACACCGCCTCCCCAAGAGAGTGGTATATGATAGAAGATTTGTGATCTGAAGAAGAAGAATAGAAAGATACTTTTACACTCATGGGTTCGAGTTCAAACTCTCAAGCTTTAGACTTCGCCTCCATATCCTCACCTTTATCCTTACCTGTGTCTGTATAAAACACCTATCCAATAAAATAGAAACCTTGTTGAATATTCATGTTCCAGACTCAGACAAATTTCTCGAGTCTTCCTACCTCTTATTAGTCCTACAGACTCTATCACCGCTCTAATTCGTAATTAGATCTATCCGCTCTACGGTTACTTCTAGACGTCCTTCTCCTAAAGAGTACGTGCCTTCCAAACTAGATCGCAGTGTTTTGCAAAGCAACTCAAGCAAACCAAGACAGAACCCTTGAAATTCCGTGATGAGCTAATCACCAACCTGAACGTGAAGGTTATACTCACCTCCACCCTGGGAGTACGTATGATCTTAACGCCTACGGTCGTGAAAGGTCACGTTACTGAGAATGACTTTATGGATACTAGATTCAAAGAGTACCAACATGTCGTTATTGCATCGTTTTACAACCTTACACGCAGTGCAGTACTTTCACCTTTTACCCAAACTTCAACCTATCCTCGAAGATCCAAACCTTTCAAAACCTTGAAAGTTCAAATCCAGATCCAAGCGTCAGGTGTGGTCACCTCAAAATGGCTACTTTACATCACCACCGGTTTACAGACTTCAAAACCATGCTCTTGATCTTCCAACTCGCACACCTCCACGATACCCTCACGATCTTAGCCGACAACGAAACCATACCAACCATTGTCCAAATCCCTAAACAAATCCAAAAGCCGAACTTCAAGTTGATGCTTGGAATGGCTGTCCAACTATGAGAAATTCCACCGTAATTCCCAACCAATCCGTACTTCAAGCCCAATTTGAAAAAGGCGACGCATCGTCTCGGATGACCTTTCAACCCCTCGAAAGTCAACCTCCGTAACCTCTTTTTCATACATCGCTATGATATCCGGCGTTCACACAAAGACAAGAAACACTGCTCACCGAGGACGCGTTCTGTGAGCGGCGCCGAGTCAGCGGGTGTACGGCATGGTTTCTTCCGTGGTTGGGTATATCGGAAACCCGAGCACGTGGGCTATTGGCCCTAAGGATGATTTGTTCGCCATTGCTCGTATAACAATGCCTCAGACCGCACCAAAGTGGTGGTTCCGCTGATCCCGCTGGTACTGCGCATGAGTGTTCCGTAATAAACTACCGGCCCAAAGTGAAAGTCATATCGAGTAGGGAAAGACTTTTGTATGTACGAGAGAAATATTTTGGATGGCCGAAAGAAGATCGCGGATAAGGTTCTTGTCGCGCTGTGTAATCGAAAATCATACCGGAGAACTGTGTTTTAGGCGGAGAAGATGCTTGTCTGGTAGCACCTTATTTTTAAACTCTATAATCTTCGGGAAAGATGAGTTGTCCAATCTAACAATAACCAGATTGCATGGAGTTCCAAGGAGCATAGTTTCAAATTGAGATGCTAAGTTCTTGAGCCACTTTTGGAAAACTTTGTGGGGTAAGTTGGGTACTAAACTGTTGTTTTCTATTACTTGTCATCCACAAACTGATGGACAAACTGAGGTTGTAAATAGAACTTTATCCACTATGTTGCGTGCCATTATTCAAAAGAATTTGAAAACTTGGGAAAAATAACGCCGTTATTGGTGTTCCGTAGCCATTGGTATCTCAGTTGGTATCAGAGCCTAACGATTTGTTCGATTGGCTATTAGCGGCGTTACCTGCCCCTCCTGAAGAGAGTGGTATATGATAGAAGATTTGTGATCTGAAGAAGAAGAATAGAAAGATACTTTTACACTCATGGGTTCGAGTTCAAACTCTCAAGCTTTAGAGACTTCTGTCTCCATATCCTCACCTTTATCCTTACCCAGGTCTTGTACAAAACACCTATCCAATAAAATAGAAAACCTTGTTGAATATTCCTATGTTCCGCATCAGACAAATTTCTCGAGTCTTCCTACCTCTTATTAGTCCCATGCACTCTATCACCGCTCTAATTGTAATTAGATCTATCCGTTCTATTGTTACTTCTAGACGTCCTTCTCCTAAAGAGTATGTACAGTCTTCCAAACTAGATCAGTGTGCTTTGCAAGCAACTCAAGCAAAGCAGTATGTAACCCTTGAAATTCCAGATGAGCTAATCACCAACTGGAAACGTGAAGGTTATACTCACCTCCACCGGGAGTACGATGATCTTAACGCCTCACGGTCGAAAGGCTTGCTTACGGCGAGAATGACTCTTATGGATACTAGATTCAAAGAGTACCAACATGCTGTTATTGGTACTGTTCTTACAACCTTACATGCAGGCAGTGTACTTCTCACCTTTTACCCAAACTTCAACCTATCCCTTGAAGATCCAAACCTTTCAAAAACCTTGAAAGTTCAAATCCAGATCCAAGGTGCTGTGCAAGTGGTCACCTCAAAAATGGCTACTTTACATCACCAGCTGGTTTACAGACTTCAAAACCATGCTCTTGATCTTCCAACTCCGCACACCTCCACAGATACCCTCATGATCTTAGCCGACAATGAAACCATACCAACCATTGTCCAAATCCCTAAACAGATCCAAAAAGCCGAACTTCTCAAGTTGATGCCGTTGGAATGGCTGTCCAACTATGAGAAATTCCACCAGAATTCCCAACCAATCCAGACTTCAGAAGCCCAAAAAAGGCTGACGGATCGTCCGGATGACCTTTCAACCCCCTGAAAGTCAACCTCCCAGAACCTCTTTTTCATACACTGCTATGATATCCGATGTTCACACAGCACAAGAAACACTGTTCACCGAGGACGTTAAGCCTAGGAGTGGCGCCGAGTCAAAGGGTGGTATGTGCTATGGTTTCTTCCGTGGTGTTGGGTATATCGGAAACCCGAGCACGTGGGCTATTGGCCCTAAGGATGATTTGTTCGCCATTGCTCGTATAACAATGCCTCAGACCACCGCACCAAAGTGGTGGTTCCGCTTGATCCTGTTGGTATCAATGCGTATGAGTGTTCCGTAATAGCTGATATCTACGCAGGCCTAAAGTGAAAGTCATATTGAGAGGGAAAGACTTTTGTATGTATGAGAGAAATCTTTTTGGATGGCCGAAAGTTAAGATCGTGATAAGGTTCTTGTCGCTTTGATGTGTTGCACTGAAAATCATACCGAGAACTGTGTTTTAAGCGAGAAGATGCTTGTCCGTAGCACCTTATTTTTAAACTCTATAATCTTCGGGAAAGATGAGTTGTCCAATCTAACAATAACCAGATTGCATGGAGTTCCAAGGAGCATAGTTTCAAATTGAGATGCTAAGTTCTTGAGCCACTTTTGGAAAACTTTGTGGGGTAAGTTGGGTAGTAAACTGTTGTTTTCTATTACTTGTCATCCACAAACTGATGGACAAACTGAGGTTGTAAATAGAACTTTATCCACTACGTTATGTGCCATTATTCAAAAGAATTTGAAAACTGGGAAAAATAACGCCGCTATTGGTGTTCCGAGCCATTGGTATCTCGCTTGGTATCGTGAGCCTAACGATTTATTCGATTATTAATGCATACATTCGCCCCTCCCAAGAGAGTGGTATATGATAAGATTTGTGATCCAAGAAGAAGAATAGATACTTTTACACTCATGGGTTCGAGTTCAAACTCTCAAGCTTTAGTAGACTGCCTCCATATCCTCACCTTTATCCTTACCCAGGTCTTGTACAAAACACCTATCCAATAAAATAGAAAACCTTGTTGAATATTCCTATGTTCCAGACTCTGTACAAATTTCTGAGTCTTCCCTACCTCTTATTAGTCCCTACAGACTCTATCACCGTTCTAATTCTGTAATTAGATCTATCCGTTCTATGGTTACTTCTAGACGTCCTTCTCCTAAAGAGTATGTACAGTCTTCCAAACTAGATCAGTGTGCTTTGCAAGCAACTCAAGCAAACCAGTATGTAACCCTTGAAATTCCAGATGAGCTAATCACCAACTGGAAACGTGAAGGTTATACTCACCTCCACCCTGGGAGTACGATGATCTTAACGCTCACGGTCGTAAAGGCTTGCATTACGGCGAGAATGACTCTTATGGATACTAGATTCAAAGAGTACCAACACGTTATTGGTACCGTTTACAACCTTACATGCAGTGCAGTACTTCTCACCTTTTACCCAAACTTCAACCTATCCCTTGAAGATCCAAACCTTTCAAAAACCTTGAAAGTTCAAATCCAGATCCAAGGTGCTGTGCAAGTGGTCACCTCAAAAATGGCTACTTTACATCACCAGCTGGTTTACAGACTTCAAAACCATGCTCTTGATCTTCCAACTCCGCACACCTCCACAGATACCCTCATGATCTTAGCCGACAATGAAACCATACCAACCATTGTCCAAATCCCTAAACAGATCCAAAAAGCCGAACTTCTCAAGTTGATGCCGTTGGAATGGCTGTCCAACTATGAGAAATTCCACCAGAATTCCCAACCAATCCAGACTTCAGAAGCCCAATTTGAAAAAAGGCCAGACGGTACTGTCCGGATGACCTTTCAACCCCCTGAAAGTCAACCTCCCAGAACCTCTTTTTCATACACTGCTATGATATCCGCTGTTCACACAGCACAAGAAACACTGTTCACCGAGGACGTTAAGCCTAGGAGTGGCGCCGAGTCAAAGGGTGGTATGTGCTATGGTTTCTTCCGTGGTGTTGGGTATATCGGCTGGAAACCCGAGCACGTGGGCTATTGGCCCTAAGGATGATTTGTTCGTCATTGCTCTGGTATAACAATGCCTCAGACCACCGCACCAAAGTGGTGGTTCCGCTTGATCCTGTTGGTATCAGTGCGTTATGGGTGTTCCGTAATAGCTGATATCTACGCTGGCCTAAAGTGAAAGTCATATTGAGAGGGAAAGACTTTTGTATGTATGAGAGAAATCTTTTTGGATGGCCGAGAAAGAAGATCAGGGATAAGGTTCTTGTCGCCTTTGATGTGTTGCACTGAAAAATCATACCTGGAGAACCAGGTTTTAAGGTGGAGAAGATGCTTGTCTGGTAGCACCTTATTTTTAAACTCTATAATCTTCGGGAAAGATGAGTTGTCCAATCTAACAATAACCAGATTGCATGGAGTTCCAAGGAGCATAGTTTCAAATTGAGATGCTAAGTTCTTGAGCCACTTTTGGAAAACTTTGTGGGGTAAGTTGGGTACTAAACTGTTGTTTTCTATTACTTGTCATCCACAAACTGATGGACAAACTGAGGTTGTAAATAGAACTTTATCCACTATGTTGCGTGCCATTATTCAAAAGAATTTGAAAACTTGGGAAAAATAACGCCGTTATGGGTGTTCCGTAGCCATTGGTATCTCAGTTGGTATCAGAGCCTAACGATTTGTTCGATTGGCTATTAGCGGCGTTACCTGCCCCTCCTGAAGAGAGTGGTATATGATAGAAGATTTGTGATCTGAAGAAGAAGAATAGAAAGATACTTTTACACTCATGGGTTCGAGTTCAAACTCTCAAGCTTTAGAGACTTCTGTCTCCATATCCTCACCTTTATCCTTACCCAGGTCTTGTACAAAACACCTATCCAATAAAATAGAAAACCTTGTTGAATATTCCTATGTTCCAGACTCTGTACAAATTTCTGAGTCTTCCCTACCTCTTATTAGTCCCTACAGACTCTATCACCGTTCTAATTCTGTAATTAGATCTATCCGTTCTATTGTTACTTCTAGACGTCCTTCTCCTAAAGAGTATGTACAGTCTTCCAAACTAGATCAGTGTGCTTTGCAAGCAACTCAAGCAAAGCAGTATGTAACCCTTGAAATTCCAGATGAGCTAATCACCAACTGGAAACGTGAAGGTTATACTCACCTCCACCTCGGGGGAGTACGTATGATCTTAACGCTTCATGGTCGTAAAGGCTTGCCGGTTACGGCGAGAATGACTCTTATGGATACTAGATTCAAAGAGTACCAACATGCTGTTATTGGTACTGTTCTTACAACCTTACATGCAGGCAGTGTACTTCTCACCTTTTACCCAAACTTCAACCTATCCCTTGAAGATCCAAACCTTTCAAAAACCTTGAAAGTTCAAATCCAGATCCAAGGTGCTGTGCAAGTGGTCACCTCAAAAATGGCTACTTTACATCACCAGCTGGTTTACAGACTTCAAAACCATGCTCTTGATCTTCCAACTCCGCACACCTCCACAGATACCCTCATGATCTTAGCCGACAATGAAACCATACCAACCATTGTCCAAATCCCTAAACAGATCCAAAAAGCCGAACTTCTCAAGTTGATGCCGTTGGAATGGCTGTCCAACTATGAGAAATTCCACCAGAATTCCCAACCAATCCAGACTTCAGAAGCCCAATTTGAAAAAAGGCCAGACGGTACTGTCCGGATGACCTTTCAACCCCCTGAAAGTCAACCTCCCTGATGAGAACTATCAAGAGAATACCATTAAAGGTTCAAGTGATCCTTTGCACATTCATGAAGGCCCAATTACAAGAGCTAGAGCCAAAAAGATGCAAGCTGCTTTAAATGGATTAATTGAGAAAATATGGATTGAAACTGTAATTGAAGATGCAAGACATCATGAATTGGGCTTGAAGAGAAGTCAAGGCATGTGGGCATTATTCAAGCTATTGGGCAGCCAAATACACAATTCGGATCACATGCAGAAAGGTCAATTTCGGAATAAAACTGGTATTGATTGAGCTGGAATTAATGTGCAAGCTATATACCGTTGGAAAGATAATTAAGTTAGCTTTCCAAAGAATTTTACAGAGTTAGATTTGGAGTTCTCTAGAAGGAGTTATGACCAATTCATTACAGCATGTTCAGACTTGGGATTTTCAACGACTCCTTTGTTTTTCAACTTCATTTGTTGTTTTGTTTCAAGTTTGTCAATGTGAAAGGCAAGTCTACCATCAATGATGGTGGGCTAACATTAAGTTTGTCAATGATAGCATTAATTATGGTAGGCTAGCATTAAGTTTGTCAATGATAGCATTAGTTATGGTGGGTTGGTGAAGACTTTTGAAGCATGCTTTGACAAACTTATACTTGGAGGGGTGTTCCAATGTTTTCATTTGTATTTTTGGATTTTGGGTCTCTATTGGTCTATTTAAACTCAGCAACCTTGCTATGTAAGAAAAGGAGAGATTAATGTTATTTGAATTTGAAAGAATTATTCTTTCTTTGGTTCTTTTTGAGAACTAGTGAACTTATCAAGAATTTACATTCTTGTGGCGTTCCAAATCTAGACTTATCACTCTCCTTCTCATCTAAATCTTGAGTGTGGCGTCAATATCATTCTCCATACCTTTGGTTCATGTTTTCTTAAGCATTGGGTCAAGGTTTTGTTAGTCTTAAATCTGTTTAGAACCTTCTTGGGAAGTTGAAACTTCAAATTAAGTGTGAGTTTCAAAGTTTCAATGTGGGATTCACATCATTTGGTATCAGAGCTAGTTTCTAATCAGGTTTGAATGTCTTATTTGTTTTGATTATAAAAAAAAAAAAAAAAAAAAAAAAAAAAAAAAGATTACAAAATGATTCAAGTATTCCTACTTTCATCAAATTGAACTTTAGTTATTCATTGTCCTTGACATTGTTTACACACAATATCAATTGTGTTCCTTTGCTTGCTTGCTTTCCTTTCTTCAATTTTCTTTTTGTTCTTTGTGTCCTCTTAATTTCTTTTCTTTGTTAGTGTGCTGGATTATCATATTTGGTGTGCTACTTGTTTGTTTTTCTTGATTTTGTTTATTTAGTTCAATAAAGAACTGAAAGAAAGAATTAAGTGTGGTAAAAGGCAAAGTTTGTGAGATCATTAGAGGGAAAAAGCCAATTTGTGTGTTAAACACGAGAGTTAAGTGAATCAAATTGAGTGAAACACGTGAGGGAGTGTTGTGAGGTCTTTTTGCTAACATTCTTTTCAGATCACAAAATATGTCAAAAGAACAAGAAGCTATAGACCAATCAATCATGCTCAAAGCCATGCAGCAACAATTTGAGCGCATGAATCTGATGTTTGGAGAGATCCGTGACCAATTGGAAAGGCAAGACACTGCCATAGCCAATCTACAAAGGGGGCAACAACCAATACCTCCTAATGTAAGAGATCATCAAGGGCGTGCTGCCATGGGAGATCAAGATGGTGATGACCTAAGTAATTTTGATGACCAGGCCACCGTTGACATGCGTGGAAGAGATGATAGAAGGGCAAGACGTATAGATCGTGATTTGGGGAGTATCAAACTGAAAATTCCTTCTTTTCAAGGTAAAAATGATCCGGAAGCTTATTTGGAGTGGGAAAAAAAGGTGGAGCTAGTATTTGATTGCCATAACTACTCTGAGGAGAAAAAGGTAAAACTAGCTACTGTTGAATTTACGGATTATGCTATTATTTGGTGGGATCAACTTGTTTTGAGTAGGAGAAGAAACCGTGAAAGGCCTATAAACACTTAGGAGGAGATGAAGGCCATCATGAGGAGGAGATTTGTTTCTAGTCATTATTATAGGGAGCTGCACCAAAGGCTTCAAAGTCTTACACAAGGCTCCAGAAGTGTGGAAGACTACCACAAGGAGATGGAAATAATCATGATTCGAGCCAACATTGAAGAAGAGCGAGAGGCCACTATGGCCAGATTTTTACATGGTTTAAATCAAGATATTGCTAATGTGGTTGACTTGCAGCATTATGTTGAATTGGAAGACATGGTTCACATGGCCATGAAAGTGGAACGACAATTGAAAAAGAAAGGTTCCACTAGAACCAATTTGGGTTCATCTTCCTCATGGAAGTCAAAATGGAGCAAAGACGAAAAGGCTGTTTCAAAGCCTAAGATTGAGCCATTCAAGGATCATAAAGAGGGAGGCAACCAAAGCAAAGGTAAATCTGATTTCCAACACTCTAGAAATAGAGATATTAAGTGTTTTAAATGTTTGGGGACAGGTCATATTGCATCTCAATGCCCAAATAAGAGAGCAATGATCTTGAGGGATGATGGTGATGTTGAAACCGAGAGTGAATCAGATGATGATCCTATGCCACCTTTGGAGGATGCTAATGATGGTGTAGAGTATCCCGTTGATGGTAAATTGATGGTTCACTACAACAAAACTGAGATATAATAGCACGTGAAAAGTGCTACTAAAAGTAAATGGTAGCATTTTACAAAGTGCTATGTTAGCCCACGTTACTAAAAATATTCTTTTTTAGTAGCAATTATAAAATGCTATAAAATTTCAATTTTGTAGCATATAATAAAAGCTACATATTAATTTTTAGTTGCTGCAGATAATTGCTACAAGTACACATTATGTAGCACTCAAGAAATGCTATAAATCGTCTTTTATAGCATAATAACAATGCTACAAATTTGTTATTTGTAGCACTTTAATCATGCTACACATTTTAATCTAGTAGCACTTCAAAAATGCAATCATATTGTCTCTCGTGGCATAAAAAAATGCTACAAATTACACGAGTTGTAGCATTTGCGAAATGCTACCAAAGCATTTTTACATAGCCTAACAAAAATGCTACAATGTTGAATGATTTGAAGCATTCTTAGGATATTATAAAGTAAGGACCTGAAGCATTTAATTATTATAAATTGGTTGTGATACAATTATTAAATAGAATCGAACAAAGTCTATCAATTTGTACTTATTAATTTTTATAATAATACAAAATCTTTCTCAAAATATATTCCATATGAACAAAATATACAATACATATAAAATATTGTATCAAAACAATAATGTATGAAGATGAACATCATAATTTAAAGATAGACATCAAGTGCAAATCTAGAATATGCTTAACTTTAAACATAATGTGCCATATATCAAAAAGGCAATAAGTAAACAAAAAGAATACTATTTCATCTTCAATTTGCATCGGAAACTCCTTTGCAAAATGTACTTATCCACATGACCTGCATTATAAATTAAAAACAAAAAATAAGTCCAAAAAATCACCAGAACAGTGCAAACATGACATGCGTTATAAATTAAAAACAAAAAAATAAGTGCAAAAATCTTTTGGATAGAGCAATATATAGTGATAAGCTTTTGTAAGTATTTCACTAGAAAATTTTAATTTACTATCATAATTATTTTTACTAAAGAGATTTCAACATAATATAACATATAACTATAAAATTTTGGTGGCAAAACTTTTATTTTAACTTATAGTTTTACACCAATTCTAGTTTCGAGCAGTGAACTCAAATATACAACTAATCTTATTCTTAGCAAAAATTTTGATAGAATCTCCCTTAAAACATGGACATTTCCTCAAACAAATTACAACTTATATAACATATATATATATTAACAACTCAACACTTCCAAAATTATACTTTCTAGCCAACAACTACTACTACCATAAGTCATTAGAAGCAATATATTGTGCCTCAAGCTCCATGTTGGCATATACACTAAAAAAACATAAAAAAATGCTCAAGAAAAAATATAAAAGTTAATGGACATGAGATTACCTAAATATGTTAATGACGCAAATTTCAATTTACATCCTGTGTTGATATATCCTTCAGCCCAAAAGTTGTATCGACATTCTCTGTGCACATGTCTGAATCAAAATATTCCCTTGGTGGTGCTTTAAGTAAGACATACCAATTTGATGCATCATTTTCTTTCAAAATAAAATACTTGTTTTGCCTGTGATGCAAGAATAAAAGGCTCTCTTTCATACTGATTTTGACCTTGGTGTAGATTAACAATCAGAAACCATCTTCAATCCTCACACCATGCCCTTTATTTGCCCAATCGCACTTGAATATTGGAATCAAACTTATCGTAATCAAGCAAAATTATATCTCTATAACTCCATAATAAGAAACAACATCAACACTGCAAAGGTCTTTCACGCTTGCTCTACATATAGTTGTTGCTTTTACTGAAACTCCACTGTTTTGTGTTGACTAAACTAAAAGAAAAATAAAAAAAAATACTAAAACTAAATTAAAAGTAAAAATAACTCAATGATATATTCTGGGCAACTACTATAACTAAGAAAAATTAAGCAAAAAATTCAGAATTTTAAAAAGATTGCAAACAAAAAGCAAGTAAGCAAATAATAATAATAATTTGACAAGAAAATACCGAAACACTCACCTTTGGTAAGGTTACAAAACTAGTTAAGCATGTAATCGGCCAAAAGTTACTGGAATAGAAGCTTTGTCTTCTTCAATTAGGAGGCGTCATTTTATCATATCAAACCCTAGGAAAAACAATAATCAGACAATTAATTTTTTACAAAACCCAGATTCACAATTCAATACAAAAGCTAAATTAATGATATCAATAATTTTAAGAGAGAAATTGAAAAAAAAATTATAATAAAACTTTAAAGATCCAAAACGAAAACTTGTGAATTACCTTCATGAAACCATTTTCGGGAACAAAATCCATCAATTACTTCTGTCAAGCTCAAGCGATTTGGCGATTCAGTGCTCAACAAATTAATGGATCATTAGATGATATGATTTCTAAGGAAATTTTGAGGGATTAGGATTTTAGGCCTTTAGTTCCTTTGGTATGTGGGAAGTGTCGACTTGAGGAAAGAAGAAAAAAAAGGCTTTGACTTTTGGGTGGGTGGTAACGTGGAAGGTGAGAGAGAGGCAAAAGGATGTGAGAATTATGTTTTAGAATTTCATTTTTCTTTTTTTTATTTGGCGGTAGTTTTAGATTAATTCCCGCTATATTTTTTGCTCTTTTTTATAGCATTTCTTTGTGCTGCAAAATTTTTGTTTATATTATAGCTTTTATAAAATGCTACCTTATTAAATGTTATACATAGCTCTTCTAAAATGCTACTATATAATTGTTTTTCAAGTGTAACATAAATTTGTAACATTTATAAAGTGCTACATTATTAAAAATTTATAGTAGCATTTACTATATGTTACAAATTAAATGTTATATACATTAAAAAATGAAATGTAACTATTGAGTAGTTAATAGTAGCTTTTACGGACAAAGTGCTACAATAGAATAACATTTGGTAGCACTAAAAAAAAAGTGCTACAATCTAATGCTACTAAAGGTGATATTTGTTGTAGTGGTTGCTAGGCGTGCTCTCAACATGCAAGTAAAAGAGGATGCGGAGGTACAACGTGATAACATATTTCATACTAGATGCCACATCAAAGATAAGGTATGTAGTATGATAATTGATGGCGGAAGTTGTACTAATGTAGCTAGCACTAGTTTAGTTGAAAAACTGAATTTGAAAACCTTGAAACATCCTAGGCCATATAAGTTACAATGGCTGAATGATTGTGGGGAGGTTAAAGTAAATAAACAAGTGCTGGTTTCATTCTCTATTGGGAGGTATAAGGATGAGGTTTTATGCGATGTAGTACCCATGCATGCTGGACACATTCTTTTGGGGCGACCTTGGCAATATGATAAAGCGAGTGACACATGATGGTTATTTAAATAGATATTCTTTGTAATGAATAAAAGGCAAATCACTCTTGTACCCTTAACACCTAAGCAAGTGTATGAGGATCAAATGACAATACAAAAGAGAGTGATACAAAAAAGAAAATGAGAGCACAAAAGAAAGAGATTGAGAGAAAAGCAAGTGAAAAGATAGAAAAAATATTGTTGAGAGAAAGAGAGGCAACAAGTGAACTTGTTTGCAAAAGAGAGCGAGGTTAAGAGGGCTTTTCTTTTCAAAATGTACCTATCATTGTACTTTTGTGCAAAGAGGCTTGTTTACATACTAATGAGCTTAACTCCTTTTTGCCTAGTGTTATTGTGACTTTTGCAGACTTTGATGATGTATTTCAAATGAAGTCCCTAATGGTTTGCCACCTATTGTGGAATTGATCATCAAATAGACTTCGTCCCGAGCTACCATCCCTAATAGACCCGCTTATAAGTAACCAGGAGACAAAGGAGCTTCAAAGGCAGGTTGAAGAACTCTTGGCAAAGCGGATATGTGAGGGAGAGACGAGTCCATGTGCGGTACCAGCTTCTACTAGTGCCCAAAAAGGATGGAACATGGCGGATGTGTTGATTGTCGTGCAATTAATAAGATCATCAGAAGTATCGACATCCTATTCCTAGACTTGATGACATGCTTGATGAATTGCATGGTTCTTGTGTGTTTAGCAAAATAGATCTTAAAAGTGGATATCATCAAATTAGGATTAGAGAGGAGATGAGTGGAAACCGCTTTTAAAACAAAATATGGTTTATATGAGTGGTTTGTGATGCCATTTGGGTTATCTAATGCACCCAGCACTTTCATGAGGTTAATGAACCATGTTTTGCGTGCTTTTATTGGTAAGTTTGTAGTTGTCTACTTTGATGATATTTTGATCTATAGAAAAAGTCTAGAAGAACACATTGAGCATTTGCAAAGTGTATTGATTGTTTTAAGGAAGGAAAAGCTGTATGCTAATTTGAAGAAGTGTGCTTTTTGTACAAATCAGATTGTTTTTCTTGGTTATGTTGTAAGTGCTAAAGGAATTGAGGTTGATGAAGAGAAGGTAAAGCTATTAAAGAATGGCCTACACCAAAAGCGTAAGTGAGGTAAGAAGTTTTCATGGTTTGGCTAGTTTTTATAGAAGATTTGTGAAAGATTTTAGCACCTGCACCTTTAACTGAAATTGTTAAGAAACATGTGGGATTTAAGTGGGGTAGTGAACAAGAAAGCGGCATTTAATCTAATCAAGGAGAAATTGGTTTCGCACCACTACTTGCTTTACCCGATTTTGCTAAAACTTTTGAAATTGGGTGTGATGCTTGGTATAGGTATTGGAGCTGTTTTGATGCAAGAGGCGCCAATTGCCTATTTTAGTGAGAAATTGAGTGGAGCAGCCCTAAACTATCCTACTTATGACAAGGAGATGTATGCATTGGTGAGAGCATTGGAAACTTGGCAATATTATCTTCTACCTAAAGAGTTTGTCATACACCGAGAGAGAGAAAGGAAAATTTCCAAGTCAACCGGTTTCTAATCCCAAAGGAATGCACGAAGTTGGATCGAGTTCAAGCCATCAGCATGAAGAAGCAAAGTCTATTATGATCTTGAGAAAAGGAAAATTATTTGACAACAAAGAAAATGTTCAAACACGAAAGACATATGAACCTACTCCTTCAAATCCAATTTCATCACAAGATTCATCACCAAATGATTCAAAAGAAATCAGCTCGCCAGCTTATATTCCTGAAGCTTCTTTTCCTCAAAGCTTAGCAAAGGTAAAGAAAGGGACTTCAACAGGTGAGATTATGGAAATCTTCAAGCAGGTAAGTATAAAAATCCCTTTATTCGATGTTAATAAGCAAGTTTCCTCTTATGCCAAGTTTTTAAAAGATTTATGCACTGAAAAGAGAAATTTGCATGTTACTAAAAAGACATTTTTAACTAAACAGACTAGCAATTTACTTCAATGTAAAATGCCACCAAAATTTAAGTATCTAGGTTCTCCTACTATCTCATGTGTTATAGGGAACTAATTGTTTGATAAAGCATCATTGGATTTGGGTACTAGTGTTAATCTCTTGCCTTATTCTGTTTACATGCAGCTTGGACTAGGTAAGTTAAAGTCAACTTCTATTATTTTGCAACTTACTTATAGGTCAATGAAAATACCTCGTGGTATTATAGAGGATGTGTTGATACAAATTGACAAATTTTATTATCTTGTTGATTTTATTGTTATTGATACTCAGCATGTACAGGATCCTAAGAAACATACCCCAATTATTCTAGGTCGTCCTTTTTTAGCTACAGCTGATGCTCTTATTAATTGCAGGAACGGAAACATGCAGCTGTCTTTTAGTAATATGACCATGGAATTAAATAATTTTAATATTATTAAGCAGCCACAAGAAGAGGATGAATTTGTTGAAGCAAATATGATAGAGGAATTAGTAGAAGATTCATTCATTTCTAACCACAATGATGATCCATTAGAGGCATGTTTAACTTATTTTGATTTATCTTCTAATGATAATAGTGTAATTATAGAAGTCAACGCCTTACTTGATCCGCCTTCAATTATGGACACCACTAAATAGAAGACAAAGTCAGAACCACTGCCTAATTTTGAGAAGAAGATTAGCCCATCTGCGGAGACACCATCAAAATTGGAGCTCAAAGTACTACTCGACACTCTAGAGTATGCATTTTTAGGAAAATCTGACACCTTACCTGTTATTATTTCTTCTTCCCTCGATCTTGAGCAAAAAGGTAAGTTGTTAGGTATTCTAAAAGAGCATAAGGAGGCAATAGGATGGACCATCACTGATATTAAAGGTATTAATCCAGTAAATTACGTGCATTATATTCATCTTGAAGAAAATGCTAAACCTACTAGAGAAATGCAACATAGGCTAAATCCTAACATGAAAGAAGTGGTAAGAGCTGAAGTAATTAAATTATTAGATGCATGAATTATTTATCCTATTTCAGATAGCTCTTGGGTTAGTCCTGTGCAAGTTGTTCCTAAGAAATCTGGTGTTACAGTAGTTACTAATGCAAATAATAAATTAATTCTCACTACAGGTTGGCGTATTTGCATTGACTATAGAAAATTGAATTCAGTCACAAGAAATGATCATTTCCCCCTTCAATTTATTGATCAGATGCTTGATAGACTCGTAGGTTATGACTTTTATTATTTTCTAGATAGATATTCAAGTTATAATCAGATCCCTATAACTTTAGGGGACTAAGAAAAAACTACTTTTACTTGCCCTTTTGGAACTTTTGCATATAGAAGAATGCCCTTTGGTTTATGTAATGCACCTGCTACCTTTCAAATATGCATGCTTAGTATTTTTTCTGATATGGTTGAGAGATTTCTTGAAGTGTTCATGGATGATTTTTCTGTTTATGGAGATTCTTTTGATGAATGTTTACAACATCTAACTTTAGTTTTACAGAGATGTAAAGCAAAAAACTTGGTTCTAAATTAGGAAAAATGTCACTTCATGGTGAAATAAGGTATTGTTCTTGGTCACATAATTTCCAGCAGAGGTATAGAAGTCGACAAAGCCAAGGTAGATTTAATTTCTAATCTTCCACATCCCAAATCTGTAAAAAAAGTAAGATCTTTCCTTGGACATGCTGGTTTTTATAGAAGATTCATTAAAGATTTTAGTAAAATTTCTAGACCTCTATACAACTTGCTTGCTAAAGACGTATCTTTTATTTTTTATGATTCTTGTCTTGATGCTTTTGGAAAACTTAAGAAATTGTTGACCTCTTCACCTATCATTCAACCACCTAATTAGGATTGTCTTTTGAAATTATGTGTGATGCATCTGATTATGCTGTAGGAGCAGTTTTAGGACAAAGATTAGATCGTGTGTCTTATGTAATTTATTATGCTAGTATGACACTCAATGATGCACAATTGAACTATTCAACTAGAGAAAAAGAAATGCTAGTTGTGGTATTTGCACTTAATAAATTCAGATCTTATAGGTTGTAAAGTGATTATTTTTACTGATCATGCTACTTTAAAATATTTGCTAACAAAGAAAGATGCTAAGGCAAGATTGATTCGTTGGGTATTACTTTTACAGGAATTTGACATTGAATTTAGAGATAAAAAAGTTTTGAAATGTTGTGGCGGATCACTTGTCTTGCCTTGATCTTAAATTTATTCTAGAATCTTTACTTTTGAATGAGTCTTTCCCAGATGAGCAACTTATGAGTGTAAATGTTTTATCATGGTTTGCTGATATAGTTAATTACCTTACTACAGGTCAAATCCCAGAACACTGGACCAAGCAAGATAGAACAAAGTTCTTATCTGAGGTGAAGAATTTCTTTTGGGATGATCCATATTTATTTAAATATGGTGCTGATCAGATTATTAAGAGATGTGTTCCAAAGAGTGAAATTTAAAGTGTCATCTCCTTTTGCCATGAACAAACTTGTGGAGGCCATTTTAGTGCCAAAAAGACAGCAACAAAAATTTTACAGTGTGGTTTTTATTGGCCTACTCTTTTTCATGACAGTTACTTTTTTTGCTCCTTGTGTGATAGGTGCTAACACATGGGTAGCATTTCAAAGAGGAACATGATGCCACTCAATCCTATTCTTGTAGTTGAGATCTTCAATGTATGGGGTATTGATTTCATGGGGCCTTTTCCTCTATCTTTTGGTTATCAATATATATTGCTTGCAGTGGATTATATGTCGAAGTGGGTTTAGGCTATTCCATGCAAAACCAATGATCATAGGGTTGTAGTAAAATTCTTAAAGAGTCATATCCTATCTCGTTTTGGTTTCCCTAGAACAATCATTAGTGATGGTGGCACCCATTTTTGCAATAAACCTTTCAAAACTCTTTTGACCAAATATTCCATTACACACAAGATTGCCTCCCTATACCATCCTCAAACTAGTGATCAAGTAGAGCTTTCTAATAGAGAGATCATGCAAATTCTGGAAAAAACAGTTAGGCTAGATAGAAAGGATTGGTCATCGAGACTTGATGATGCATTATGGGCATATAGGACTGTTTTCAAAACACCAATTGGGATGTTAACTTATAGACTTGTGTATGAAAAAGCACGTCATCTGCTAGTAGAGCTGGAGCATCGTGCATATTGGGCTATCAAGAAATTTAATTTTGACATGCAAGAGGCTAGTTCTAAGAGAAGATTACAACTAGCAGAACTTGAAGAGATCAGAAAAAATGCTTATAAGAATGTCAAGATTTACAAGCAGCGAATGAAAGTTTTTCATGACAAGCACATTTTGAGAAAATCTTTTACACCAGGTTAGAAAGTACTTTTATATAATTCCTGATTGCACCTCTTTCCAGGTAAGTACGTTGTCGATAGTTTACTCCTTTTATAGTTAGTACTGTTTTTCCTTATGGAGCAGTTCAGACTGAAAATCCTAAAAATGGTGATTTATTTAAAGTTAATGGTCAAAGATTAAAATAATTTCTAGAGTTAAAAACACCAAAAGTTAAGGAGATCATTTTAGATGATCCTGTTTATCAGGATTAATTAATTACGTGTTTACATTCTTGTTTTATTCAAATAGTAGGTTTTCTTTTTATTGTTTGTTTTTCTTTTCTAATATTTTTTTTTTATTTGTCATTTTCTTTTTAACTTCCCCAGCCCATTTAGGTGTGATCTCTCCAACTTTCTCTTTTATTATGTATATTTTTAATTTTTTTCATCTTTTTGCATGCATATCTTTTATTTATGAAACATTGAGGATAATGTTCCGAATAAGTTTAGGGATGGGAGTTGTTATATGCTTTGTTTATTTAAAATTAAAAAATTAAAAAATTAAAATTTTCAAAAATTTCAAAAATAAAATAAAGTGTTTTTCTTCTAAAAAAAAAAGTGTTTTTTTTTTTTATATAAAAAGCCAATGATAAGAACTTGATTGACAATAAATATGATTCTTAGAAAGGGTTGAATATTGTCTTAGTTTATACTTGATTCTTATGTTAGTTCATTTTAATTGAGTTCTTCACATTATGAGCACTAATATCGGTTCTTTCATGATTTTAACTTGAAATTTGAGGTTGACGCAGCGTGAGTTGAGAATTTTAGATAGAATAAATAACTGTTTGTCTTGATTCTTATCTCTACAATAAAAAAATAATATACACAGGTGCCAAAGTCAGAAATAGCTACCTATAACCCTTAAGAGTGAAGCTATCTTTGAGTAATTTAGGCATATGTACCACCAGTATGTAGAGGATAATCTACCATGAGAAGAAGGTTATCTTAGGGGGTAGAGTGAAAGTTCCTGACTATGGGTTAAAAAAGAAAAAAAAAAGAAGGAAAAAAATCAAGTGCATGTGGTAAAACAAAAATCAAAAGAAAATGCACATAAAAGCCTACCTGTGAAAGAAAAAAAAAATGGAGATCAAGATGATAAGATTAGTTTGACTTACTTTTTTCTTTGTTCGAGACGAAGGCTGTTGATGTTGAAAAATTTGAGAATGAATTTGATTGAATTGATTTCACACACATACTACAAGAATAAAAGGAGAGATGAGATTGACTATTGAATTAAAGTTAGAACCTTGCCAATATTTGAAATTTTCTTTAAGCTATATAATTTATGCAATCTTTGAGGCTATTTTCATGTTTTATTTTACTTTTTTGTTTTTTATTTTATTTTTGTTCTTGAAAAATGATGTTTGTGGGTATTATCACTGAAGCCCTCACGAGACTATAACTCGTCCACTAGGGCCGCCTAGGAGTTTAAAGGTTTATTGCATACGCTAAATGCAATCACGATTGTCTGTGAAAATGGTTCAGTTAGGATTTATTTTTTGTTTCGTTATTTTTATTTTTGTTTTTAGTTTTAGTTTTGCTCGAGACTAGAAAATCTAAGTTTGGGGGTATTTGATGAGCATAATTTATATATATATTTTACCCTTAATTATATAATTGCTAGTTATATTTATTCGTTATTTTTAATTAATTGAATTGTTTTATTGAATAGGGAATTAATTGGAGATTATGGATAAACAGAGGACAAAGGAGTTCAATTTGTGAGCATTATAGATTAATTAACTTGGAAGCAATTTGGATTCAAGCCAAGGAAACCGAACTAAACAAATTCATTCATTATGCACTTGCGAACAAAGAAGAGAAAGTGATTTTAGCTTTAAAAGTGGCTAGCACTTGAGAAGCAATTGCATGGTGTTCAGTGTTAGAAAGTACATATTTATAAAGGAGAAAATCGTCATTTTACACTTCAAGTCTCACTAACATTACTACTTTTATGTATTTACACCTTTTGTTATTTAATTATGTGTGTTTTGTTATAATTAAGTATTTTATATATTTTAGGGGCATCATGATCGTTTGACAATGAACGAGTGAGTAGACAGCAAAACGGACACCACTTTTGAACTCAGGACGGTCGAAAACCTTAGAAGGAGCATAAAAAGAAAAAGACACTGTTCACATGTACGGAACTATTCAAACATACAGTACTGTTCATGTTACTGTTCACATATATGGACCGATGATGTGGCATCGACCGATGGCGTGGCAGCATTTGATTGGAGAAAGATGTGGCATTTGGTTGCTTATGTGGCATTGACTGATGATGTGTCACGATCCTATTGAACTAAAATTCTTATGTACTGTTGATGGACGACGTGGCAGCATTTCAGTGGACCAAAATTATGCATACGGTACATGCACACACATGAGATTATTTACTATTCAAGCCGCGTCACTATTCAAACGGCATTGCTGTGCAAACCGCGTCACTGTACAAACTGTGTACAAACCGTGTACTGTTCAAACTGCGTATTGTTGACTGATGACGTGGCACAATCCTAAGTGTCCGAACTGTTTTTAATTCGATGTCTATGATTCACTCAATGTATCTATAAAAAGGGGACTCTCCCCCCCTAATTTGATACCCCTGAATCTATTTTTTAGCTTAGTTTTCTATAATTCCTTCTCCATCTTGTATTTTCTACGTATTTTAATAAATTTCCATTTTACCCCTAGCTAAAAAATGAGTAGCTAATTTTCTTTCAAGCTTGGGTTGAAAGTGAAGTCTCAACATGTTCCATGGGCTTAATTTGGTAAATTTATTTTCTCTTCCCCTCTAATATTTGTAGATGTTTTGACTTTTCGTCGACAAATAGTAATAATCTTGTCTAGATACTGCCCTGGTTAAACCGGCACCCTAGTACAAGATTGTTATTATTTGGCACGATAAGCCCTTAACACCATATTTATTTGAGCGTGGTTCATGAGGTGTGGAAGCCCCCCCTCATGATTTAATTGGCATTAATATAGAATATTTAGCCCATGGAGCATGTTGATGCAGATCCAAATACCCAAGTGTTTTATCTCAATAGTTTCCTATTTAATTTATTCATGTCATTCCAATTTAAATTTTAGCATAATCTAAATTCCTTTCACTATAAATTCATCCACCCACTTAAGAAAATTAACTCTACACGCAATTAAAATCCACCTCCTCATGGGATTGACACTCGTCACCATTAATCTATTCTACAATAGATTCGTGCACTTGCGAGTTTAATAAAATTTGCACAACACATGGCATTAAAAAAATGAATCCTAATGCAATTCTAAATGGTGAGCACGTGGGTGAAGCAAAACAAATTAAAGGCTAAGCCTTTTGGATTGAAAATGGAAAAGGTCGGGCCCATTTTAGCTAACTATAAAAGGTGAACTTTGGCTTTTGGAAAGGGAAGCTGCTAGAGGAGGAGCCCCCACAGAGGAAGCAAGAGCCGTGAGACAGAGAAGAAAACTGCTGCAGCAATTCAGCTTACCATGGCTAGTTTTATTAATTTTATTTTTCCTAATTCAAGTATGTCTAACTAATTTTTTTATACTGAGGTTAAAGATGAAACCCTATTCAATGAAATAATTGTCTGTTTATTTAATTAATTCCCTACATGTGTGCTTTAATGATTATTGTTTTTGTTTCACATGATTAGTTGGGTATTATTAAATCTTTTCACCAATTCTATCATGCATTGTTGGTTTTTAGGATTAATATTTGATTAAATCTATGCTTGGATCTATGAATTTTATACATGATTATCTTTGATTCTATGTCTTGCATTAAATTGTTTACACAGAGTACTTAGGAAAACTTTGACTCTTTGTTATTCAATATGTTCACATGAGATTCTTAGATATCATATTATTAAGCCAAAAAAAAAACCTACACAAGATTAATTTTATTTAGGCTTAACTATTATATTTATGAGATGACATAGATTGATTTCGAGTTGTCACTCTAAAATTGGGGATTAATTAGTAATTAGATAATTACTAGTTGAATAGTGGTGGATTCTGAGACCTTGGTAATTTTTGTCTTATTGAATTCTCATTTATTTTAATTGTGAAATACAAGTTGTGCAACCCAAAAGTAGGGGTGAATTGGGTTTTTAAAAATTATGCTAAACAAATCGCACACCAATTTAATCTAATGCCTTAATCAAATCAAAAACAATAAATTCAAACAAGCATAATAATAGAGGAGTAAGGGAAGAGAAAACAAACACGAGGAGTTTTAAGTGGTTCGGCTATCCCTACCTACGTCCACGCCTCCAAGCACACCGGGCTTGAGGATTTCACTATCCAAGTCTCCCAAGGCTTCAAATGTTTACAATTGACTTCCAAGGTGTCAATGGACCTTTACAATCAAAAGATTATCTCCCCAATCTCTTCACCCCAAGTGCTTCCTCACTTGAACACTCACAAATTGATGATAAATGAAAGTTACAACAATAAAACTCTCTTTAAGAGTGGATAAACAAATTATAGCTCAATGATGATTTATGAAATGGAAGCTCAATATATGTTTTATAAACTTGTTTTGGCTTGTTAGAGTTATTAAAATGAAGTTGGAATTGAGTTTATATAGTTAAAACCCGAAAACTAATCGTTATAAGCCAAAACCCGAAATCAAGCGGCTAGCTGCTTAAATTAACCGAATCACCGCTCATAACAGTGAAGTTACCGTTAGATTTGAAATTTGCTACAGGAATACTGTTCATAAAATTATAGTTTTACCCCAACACGTTCTGTAATTATATTATGGTCTATAAAGCTACAAAACTTTTCAAATAGGTCCAATTTTGGATATCAAATGTTTGAATTACATTGGGTCCTCCAACTTTCATAAATTATATTATGGCCCAAATTGTTTCAAACCTTTACAAATAAGTCCAAATCTGAATTTATAAATAATACTTATCATTCCCAAAACTTTTTGAAATTATGCTATGGCCCAACATGTAATAATACTTTTCATAAAGGTCCTTTTAAGTTTTAACATGATCAACATAAATGTTAAAGTTCTCAAAACCTTTCACTTAGACCCTCAATCTTTTATAAGTTACAATATGGCCCAAAACGTTTCAAATCTTTGCAAATAGGTTTAAATTCAAATTCAAAATAATATTTATTAAAATCAAAGATTGTAAAACATTTTTATTTTAATCCAAATTACTCAAATCCACAAAATACTTTTATCTTAAATATAAAATATTTTTGTTTATGAAAAGTAATAATTTATTTAAATAAAATCTTGAGCTTCTCAAATACTAAATCATTTATAAATTAAATCATACCGGCTTTATAAGAAATTGTTGCAATAATTTGTCCGTCGAACTTTAAACTTCATTCTTGATTTTGACGTTGTCCGTTGAGTGTCTTGAGCTTGATTTCACTTGATTCACTTGCATAAATATTATTCTTCAAAAACTAGTGAACTTGTGAAATACAATATTTATTAACTCACTTAAACACATGTTTGTTATCATCAAAATTACATAATGTGTAACCCTTTAGGCTAACAAATTGTTTTCTTAGTTTAATTAGTTCTAATTTCTCTTAAAATTCAATTGGCTCAACTAGGTTAGAATTAATATTAATTTTAGATTTAAATTAGACTTTTCAATTTATAACAATCCCTGTAGGTTCGACCTCGTTATTACTATTCTATCTCTAGATTCGTGCGCTTGCGAGTATATTAAAATTTTCACAACAATGAACTAAATGTGTATCATCGTTTTATTACTGACCTGTACTGTTGCAGTAAAAAATGGAAGAAGATAATTTTCTCTTAGCAGTTTGAAGCTAGAATATGAAAATCCGAGGAGCAACATTCTCATGGAGGAAAATGCTTCTTATTTCTTCCATTGTTTGTCAAACTATCCAATGAGAAGAGACTCTTAAGATGGCCATGAATGATGATCTGAAAGTCGCTTCTGAAAAATCAGAATCTCATGTACTTGTGGCTTTAAAAAATGACTAAAAAAAGTAGGGGAAGAACAATCACAATAAAGGAAAAAGGAAAGATGCAGGGATTTGTATCCACAGCTCAAGACTAGTTTAGAAAAAAAAAAAAAAGGACCATGCTGATGTTGCAAATACCTCAATCTCAATGAATCAGCTTAGTCATCTCCACCAACAAACCAGTAAGTCCATGATATCTAAAATCGGTCAATCGACTTCTACTCATGTTTCAGGCAACCGACAAGCTTATCTTACTTCTTCTTGTAATACTTCATGGATAATTGATTCCAGAGTCACAAATCACATGTCCAATCATCTTAGCCTTGTGCATGAGATATCTATTGCAAATGAAGCCATTGTTCTAGTATCTAGAAATGGAAAAATAAATCTGGAAATAGAAAAATAAACTTCTCTCCTCAAAGTTCCACCTCTAATGTTCTTGTTGTTCCTTCATTTCTAATAAAACTTTTATCGGTTGGAAAAATTACTAACTCTTTGAACAATGATGTTATCTTTTCTCCATCATCCATATATTTTAGAGTCAAAAAACAAGGATGATTGATGAGCAAATTTATTCACATGGACGATATTTACTAAATAAAACCAATAAAGCTTATCATACAAAAAATGTGAAGAAGGTCATGTCTTACGCAAACGAATTAGACATACTTCAGATCACATTTTATCAAGCCTTTTTCCTTGTACTTCTATTAAGTGTTCGTGATGTTTGCTAATTTGCAAAACAAACTCATTTACCTTTTAATAAATCTTTATCTTTGCGTTCTAAGTCATTTGAGCTGATTCATTCTAGTTTGTGGGGTCTGGACCTATTGATTCTTATGATGGATAAAAATATTGTCTTGTTTATCGATGATAAATCTCGTGCTACTTGGTTAACTTTTGTTGAAATCAAGGACAGAGGTTTTGCTTTTAAGAATTCTATATAATGGTAACTAATCAATTTGATGACAAGAATCACATTTTATCAAGCCTTTTTCCTTGTACTTCTATTAAGTGTTCGTGATGTTTGCTAATTTGCAAAACAAACTCATTTACCTTTTAATAAATCTTTATCTTTGCGTTCTAAGTCATTTGAGCTGATTCATTCTAGTTTGTGGGGTCTGGACCTATTGATTCTTATGATGGATAAAAATATTGTCTTGTTTATCGATGATAAATCATATTCTAGAAACTACAAGGGTCTTATATTGCAAATGAATGATCCAAAGAACTATTGGTCATATGATTTTCTAACAGCAACATATTTGATTAATCATCTTCCTAATCGAGTGCTTAAATATAAGTCTTCATTAGAATCACTACAAGAAAACATATAATAAATGATATAATAGATTATATGTAAAATGACTTATATCATAAAATTACAACAGATTGATAGAATTTTCAATCTATTATATATTAACGACGGACTTGTGATAGAAATATTTGCTGTCATAAATTTATGATAGTTTTATGGTAGGATTATTTTTTATCATGAACTTATGATAGAATCATGATGGAAATTTAATCTATCAAGAAATAATGATAGAAAAATGACTTTGACTGTTTTTGACCCAAATTTTATATATTACTTTATTTAAAAAACAAAAGTGGTGTTTTAATAATTAAAATTTTATATATTACTTTCAACTTTCTTTCTTTTTCTTTTTTCTTTCTAAGTGTTAAACGTTCACAACACTTTGAAATCAAAATCCCTAAGTGCTATTTGTCTTGTTCCTTCATGCCGTTCACAAACCCTTTGTCTGAAACCCCTTATTCTTACCGTTCTTCTACCATTCACAAATTACCGTTGCAATCATACTTGATTATTCTTCTTGTTCAATTATCGGTCTCCTTCCTTTTAAGCCATTAGCCTCTCCAATTTTGCTTTGGCCTCTAATACCGCCTATCTCTTTCATTTCATTTCAAATTATCCTCATTAAACCATTGGCTCTTCATTTTGAAACTGTACGTCATTGCCATCGCAGCATAGAAAGCAATACCCAAGCAAACAAAATGCAGCTAGTTCTCTAAGGTAACCCTAACGTTCATTTGGGGAATCTTTGATATTATCTGTCTTGGATATTGGAGGATAGAGATAGATCCATGTGGGTGAAATTGAAGCTTCATGCTCTCTAATATATTTTTAGAAAATTATCATTACACCACCTTTCTTTTGCCTTATGTTCCATGTTCTCTGCACCACCTTTCTTTTTTAATTTATATTAATTAACCACTTTTGCACCAACACCGTTAAATAATTTAAATGAAATGACAATTTTACCTCTAAATAAATTGAAAGACCATTTTATCTTATAAATGCTTTGAAAATAAAAATATATAATTATAAAAATACCCCTAAATTTAAAAAAAATCTAAAATAGAGGTGCTCAGCTGATTTTTATTAAATTTAGATTTTAAAAAATTTTAATAATTATTTTTATTAAAAAATTATAATTTTACAAAATTTTAATAAAAATAACTGAATTTATTTATTAAAAGATTATAATTTTGTAATATTTTATTAAAATAACTGAATTTATTTATTAAAAAATAAATCCCAAAATTTTATAATTATTTTTATAATTATAATTTTTTATTAACATAATTTTTATTAAAAATAAAAATTCTAATTTTTGGATTTATTTCTTTATTAAATGTAGGGGAATTTTTATAATTATAATTTTTTATTTTTTAAATTTTTTACAAGATAAAGCGGTCTTTTAATTTGTTAAAAAATGTCATTCATTTAAATTATTTATTAGTCAAAAGTGGTTAATTCTAAATTTAAAGAAAGATAATCTTGAATACATATTAAATTTTGTGTTGGTTAGATGAACATAAGATAAAAGAAATATGGTACAATGATATTTTCCTTAATTTTTTTTTATTAACGATATTATCTGTCTTGTACCATGAATTTTTAGTTAAACACTTTGTTTTGATTCTTTTTGCCTTATCGTTTTACATAAATATATGTAAAGACTTGACTAGGTGTAAATGTTTTTCAGATGCACTTTGGTTTCTTCACTTAATTCCTCGTTCATCAATCTAGTTTTTTCGCACTTTACGAGAAAAGTAACATTTTTTCCTATTACTGTATATAACCCATATTCTTTTTTCATTGCTCTCTGTAATAGGTATGTTTGTTCCTTCAGATTTTATACCTATGGCTTTGTTCTTGGGCTTAAATTATTAACTACTTTATTTATATTTGTTTAATAACAATTTGTATATTTTGATGGCAATTTGTTTTTGGAATTGTGTTAACACTGTGGGTACAATTTTGAATCAAACTTAGACAAATGTTTGTGCCCTGAATGTGACTTGCCTAAAACATAAATAGCATTTGCCATTTACTCCTTTTTCACACAAGTTGACATAAAAGGCTTGTTTTTGCCAAAATAGCCTCTGCGACTTTCACAAACCTTTTTGGGAATTCACTATATATAAGCGGGAAACCAATGATGTATATTCTTATGGTCAACCTCAATAGGAACTATATCAATTTACATTGTTGGTGTAACAAGCCATGTACAAGTGTTCCCCTAGTATAACCTAGCTGTCCGTTTAGCATAGGCACCCACACAGAATACTAGCTAAGGCTTACCTCACACAGCAACAATTATTCTAGAAACATAGTATGCTAACTCAATATGGACTTCATCTAACTTAGCTGTAGTGTATGTCTTCTTTCCATATAAAAGTTTGAAGCCATTTAGACAACTCTACAATAAGGTTCCACAGGATTAACTAAACTAATCAAAACCTTTAATTTACATAGAAACAACTGAGATTTAGAGATTTATTAAAATTAAAATACTCAATATATTAGGGTAAAACTTTCCAAAACATAGGTAGATCTATGATTATACGACATATTAAAATTTCATTTTACTCCGTTATCATTAAGCTAGTGTTTCATAAGATGAAAAGTAAGAGAGCAGCTCTGTCAAAAGGACATACTATTAAAGCAGCAAAGTTTGAAAAATCATAAAAAATAAACCACGAGTTCAATTATCATGAAATTTCCCAAATTTGAAATAGAAATATTGAAGTTTAATATATAAAAATTTTAGCTTATTTCAATACCATTAGACCATTTGTTTATAACAACAAACATGATATATATATAAAGTTTTTGATAACTTTGGACAATGACTGACAAATTTGATGAATTCATTAAAAATCAACTATTAGTTCCAAAATCTCCAGAGTTGAAACATACACATTCAACTTTAATTACTTAAAATTTCAAGTCAATTAACCATAGTTTAGTCGCATTTTAAAACAATAAAACTTACCATAATAGTCCAACAATCCTCAAATTTTTTGGATAATCCATAAACCATTTATCATCTTTTCACTTCAATAATCAATTTTCCAGCAACTTAAACATCACCAAATCACATGGTAAAAGCAAAATTAGACATGTAAAACAAATAAAAGCCTTGCTTTTCAGTTCTAAAAAAAACAATTACCAAATCATATAGCTTGAGATAATTTGATCACTCTTAGGACTTAAAACAAGTTTGCATTGGCAAAGATTATTAGTACAACATTTTTTTTAATATTATAGTCTTATAGATCTTAGATCATCTATGTGTTCTTTACTGTACCAAACATGTGATCACGATATTTTTTTGGACTTAATTCTTATTCATATCAGAACAAAATTTAAATACCCATATGCCAAGAAAAATTCAGTTTATGTATTCTTCCATATGTTTTTCATTTATTTTTAGATGCTTTTCATCTTCATTTGTTTATGTTGTAGCCAGGGTATTTAAGTTATTGTTAATTTGTACCTTGCTTACATGTATGCGTATATATTAGATTAGATCTAATATGTTACCTTTTTAATGTGTTAGATCATATCTAATTGAAACCAAACATGGATAAGTCATGGATGAATTGTAGTAAAATGGCAAAAGAGTATGGATATGGGGTTGAAAAATTTATGAAGTTTGCTATTGCTAATGCTGAAGGCAGTAGCGTCATTAGATGTCCATGTACTAAATGTATGAATTTATCTTTTCGCACATAGAAGGTTATTCGTGAACATTTATATTTTCATGGTTTTGATGTTTCTTACACAACCTAAAATTGGCATGGGAAAGACATCTATGGCACACTACTTCCTAATGCAAAGTAGATGTTTCATTTGAGTTTTGGTAACACAGTAAATATGTTTAATGGTGCTTATAAGGAATGTGCTGCATATCTTAAAGCATTTAAAGAACTTCTAGAACATGTTGAGAAGCCTTTGTATCCAGGATCACTAAGTTAGGCACTTTGGTTAGCTTTTCAATATAAAAGGTAAATTTGGGTGGTCTGACGCATGTTTTACCGAGTTATTAGGCCTTCTAGCCAAGTTGCTACCTGAAAGTAATGAAATTCTTGTGTATATGTATGAAGCCAAAAAGACAATGTCTGATTTAGGCTTAAAATATATGAAAATACATACTTGCCCAAATGACTGTATACTCTATAGAAAAGAGTATGAAGGACTTTTGAATGCCCTAGTTGTGATTTACCTAGATAGAAAAAAAGAGATTGTAGTGCTGACTACTATAGGAAAGGGGTTCCTGCAAATCATTTATGGTATTTTTTGTCTATACCTAGATTTAAGCGCATGTTTAAGTTTTCACAAACTACTAAAGACTTGACTTGGCATGCAAATAAGGAGTCAATGATGGTAAGCTCTTACATCTAGTAGACTTACCATCATGGAAATTAGTAGGTAACAAATGGCCAACTTTTACATTAGATCTTAGAAATCTTAGCCTTGCCTTATTAGTTGATGGAATAAATCCATATAACTCTCTTAGTAGTACATATAGTTGTCGGCCAATTGTTCTTGTAACATACAATCTTCCTCTATGGTTGTGTATGAAATGGAAATTCATTATGTTGTCCATACTGATTTCTGGTCCTCAACAACCGGGCAAATACATTGATATGTACTTGGCACCTCTAATAGAAGATTTGCAAACTTTATAGGAAGTTGGGGTTGAGGTTTATGATGCCTATAGAAAGAAGTTCTTTAATTTATGGGCTGTAATAATATGCACTTATGAATGACCATTCGATGGAATTCTAGTTGGTGACATCGTTAAAAGATATAATGCTTGTCTATATTGTGGTGTAGGCACTACTAAATGTAAACTTAAACAATATGGAAAAATGCATGTATTGATCACCGATTTGGCTTCCTCATGATCATAAATTGCGTGACCAATATAAAATGCTATTGCTAATCTTTGAAAGCGATGGCTATTAGATGTCCATGTACTAAATGTATGAATTTATCTTTTCGCACATAGAAGGTTATTCGTGAACATTTATATTTTCATGGTTTTGATGTTTCTTACACAACCTAAAATTGGCATGGGAAAGACATCTATGGCACACTACTTCCTAATGCAAAGTAGATGTTTCATTTGAGTTTTGGTAACACAGTAAATATGTTTAATGGTGCTTATAAGGAATGTGCTGCATATCTTAAAGCATTTAAAGATCTTCAGAACATGTTGAGAAGCCTTTGTATCCAGGATCACTAAGTTAGGCACTTTGGTTAGCTTTTCAATATAAAAGGTAAATTTGGGTGGTCTGACGCATGTTTTACCGAGTTATTAGGCCTTCTAGCCAAGTTGCTACCTGAAAGTAATGAAATTCTTGTGTATATGTATGAAGCCAAAAAGACAATGTCTGATTTAGGCTTAAAATATACGAAAATACATACTTGCCCAAATGATCGATACTCTATAGAAAAGAGTATGAAGGACTTTTGAATGCCCTAGTTGTGATTTACCTAGATAGAAAAAGAGATCAGTAGTCGACTACTATAGAAGGGGTTCTGCAAATCATTTATGGTATTTTTTGTCTATACCTAGATTTAAGCGCATGTTTAAGTTTTCACAAACTACTAAAGACTTGACTTGGCATGCAAATAAGGAGTCAATGATGGTAAGCTCTTACATCTAGTAGACTTACCATCATGGAAATTAGTAGGTAACAAATGGCCAACTTTTACATTAGATCTTAGAAATCATAGCCTTGCCATATTACTTGATGGAATAAATCCATATAACTCTCTTAGTAGTACATATAGTTGTCGGCCAATTGTTCTTGTAACATACAATCTTCCTCTATGGTTGTGTATGAAATGGAAATTCATTATGTTGTCCATACTGATTTCTGGTCCTCAACAACCGGGCAAATACATTGATATGTACTTGGCACCTCTAATAGAAGATTTGCAAATTTTATAGGAAGTTGGGGTTGAGGTTTATGATGCCTATAGAAAGAAGTTCTTTAATTTATGGGCTGTAATAATATGCACTATGAATGACCATTCGGCGTATGGAATTCTAGTTGGTGACACTGTTAAAAGATATAATGCTTGTCTATATTGTGGTGTAGGCACTACTAAATGTAAACTTAAACAATATGGAAAAAATGCATGTATTGATCACCGTATTTGGCTTCCTCATGATCATAAATCGTGACCAATATAAATGCTATTCTCTATCTTGAAGCGATGGCGTCATTAGATGTCCATGTACTAAATGTATGAATTTATCTTTTCGCACATAGAAGGTTATTCGTGAACATTTATATTTTCATGGTTTTGATGTTTCTTACACAACCTAAAATTGGCATGGGAAAGACATCTATGGCACACTACTTCCTAATGCAAAGTAGATGTTTCATTTGAGTTTTGGTAACACAGTAAATATGTTTAATGGTGCTTATAAGGAATGTGCATATCTTAAAGCATTTAAAGAACTTCTAGAACATGTTGAGAAGCCTTTGTATCCGGGATCACTAAGTTAGGCACTTTGGTTAGCTTTTCAATATAAAAGGTAAATTTGGGTGGTCATGTTTTACCGAGTTATTAGGCCTTCTAGCCAAGTTGCTACCTGAAAGTAATGAAATTCTTGTGTATATGTATGAAGCCAAAAAGACAATGTCTGATTTAGGCTTAAAATATATGAAAATACATACTTGCCCAAATGATTTGTATACTACATAGAAAAGAGTATGAAGGACTTTTGAATGCCCTAGTTGTGATTTACCTAGATAGAAAAAAAGAGATTGTAGAGATGACTACTATAGGAAAGGGGTTACTGCAAATCATTTATGGTATTTTTTGTCTATACCTAGATTTAAGCGCATGTTTAAGTTTTCACAAACTACTAAAGACTTGACTTGGCATGCAAATAAGGAGTCAATGATGGTAAGCTCTTACATATAGTAGACTTACCATAATGGTAATTAGTATGTAACAAATGGCCTACTTTACATTAGATCTTAGAAATCTTAGCCTTGCCTTATTAGTTGATGGAATAAATCCATATAACTCTCTCTTAGTAGTACATATAGTTGTCGGCCAATTGTTCTTGTAACATACAATCTTCCTCTATGGTTGTGTATGAAATGGAAATTCATTATGTTGTCCATACTGATTTCTGGTCCTCAACAACCGGGCAAATACATTGATATGTACTTGGCACCTCTAATAGAAGATTTGCAAATTTTATAGGAAGTTGGGGTTGAGGTTTATGATGCCTATAGAAAGAAGTTCTTTAATTTATGGGCTGTAATAATATGCACTATGAATGACCATTCGGCGTATGGAATTCTAGTTGGTGACACTGTTAAAAGATATAATGCTTGTCTATATTGTGGTGTAGGCACTACTAAATGTAAACTTAAACAATATGGAAAAAATGCATGTATTGATCACCGTATTTGGCTTCCTCATGATCATAAATTGCGTGACCAATATAAAATGCTATTGCTAATGCTGAAGGCAGTAGCGTCATTAGATGTCCATGTACTAAATGTATGAATTTATCTTTTCGCACATAGAAGGTTATTCGTGAACATTTATATTTTCATGGTTTTGATGTTTCTTACACAACCTAAAATTGGCATGGGAAAGACATCTATGGCACACTACTTCCTAATGCAAAGTAGATGTTTCATTTGAGTTTTGGTAACACAAGAATATGTTTAATGGTGCTTATAAGGAATATGCTGCATATCTTAAAGCATTTAAAGAACTTCTAGAACATGTTGAGAAGCCTTTGTATCCAGGATCACTAAGTTAGGCACTTTGGTTAGCTTTTCAATATAAAAGGTAAATTTGGGTGGTCTGACGCATGTTTTACCGAGTTATTAGGCCTTCTAGCCAAGTTGCTACCTGAAAGTAATGAAATTCTTGTGTATATGTATGAAGCCAAAAAGACAATGTCTGATTTAGGCTTAAAATATATGAAAATACATACTTGCCCAAATGACTGTATACTCTATAGAAAAGAGTATGAAGGACTTTTGAATGCCCTAGTTGTGATTTACCTAGATAGAAAAAAAGAGATTGTAGTGCTGACTACTATAGGAAAGGGGTTCCTGCAAATCATTTATGGTATTTTTTGTCTATACCTAGATTTAAGCGCATGTTTAAGTTTTCACAAACTACTAAAGACTTGACTTGGCATGCAAATAAGGAGTCAATGATGGTAAGCTCCTACATCTAGTAGACTTACCATCATGGAAATTAGTAGGTAACAAATGGCCAACTTTTACATTAGATCTTAGAAATCTTAGCCTTGCCTTATTAGTTGATGGAATAAATCCATATAACTCTCTTAGTAGTACATATAGTTGTCGGCCAATTGTTCTTGTAACATACAATCTTCCTCTATGGTTGTGTATGAAATGGAAATTCATTATGTTGTCCATACTGATTTCTGGTCCTCAACAACCGGGCAAATACATTGATATGTACTTGGCACCTCTAATAGAAGATTTGCAAACTTTATAGGAAGTTGGGGTTGAGGTTTATGATGCCTATAGAAAGAAGTTCTTTAATTTATGGGCTGTAATAATATGCACTATGAATGACCATTCGGCGTATGGAATTCTAGTTGGTGACACTGTTAAAAGATATAATGCTTGTCTATATTGTGGTGTAGGCACTACTAAATGTAAACTTAAACAATATGGAAAAAATGCATGTATTGATCACCGTATTTGGCTTCCTCATGATCATAAATTGCGTGACCAATATAAAATGCTATTGCTAATGCTGAAGGCAGTAGCGTCATTAGATGTCCATGTACTAAATGTATGAATTTATCTTTTCGCACATAGAAGGTTATTCGTGAACATTTATATTTTCATGGTTTTGATGTTTCTTACACAACCTAAAATTGGCATGGGAAAGACATCTATGGCACACTACTTCCTAATGCAAAGTAGATGTTTCATTTGAGTTTTGGTAACACAGTAAATATGTTTAATGGTGCTTATAAGGAATGTGCTGCATATCTTAAAGCATTTAAAGAACTTCTAGAACATGTTGAGAAGCCTTTGTATCCAGGATCACTAAGTTAGGCACTTTGGTTAGCTTTTCAATATAAAAGGTAAATTTGGGTGGTCTGACGCATGTTTTACCGAGTTATTAGGCCTTCTAGCCAAGTTGCTACCTGAAAGTAATGAAATTCTTGTGTATATGTATGAAGCCAAAAAGACAATGTCTGATTTAGGCTTAAAATATATGAAAATACATACTTGCCCAAATGACTGTATACTCTATAGAAAAGAGTATGAAGGACTTTTGAATGCCCTAGTTGTGATTTACCTAGATAGAAAAAAGAGATTGTAGTCGACTACTATAGGAAAGGGTTCCCGCAAATCATTTATGGTATTTTTGTCTATACCAGATTTAAGCGCATGTTTAAGTTTTCACAAACTACTAAAGACTTGACTTGGCATGCAAATAAGAGTCAATGATGGTAGCTCTTACATCTAGTAGACTTACCATCATGGAAATTAAGGTAACAAATGGCCAACTTTACATTAGATCTTAGAAATCTTAGCCTTGCCTTATTAGTTGATGGAATAAATCCATATAACTCTTAGTAGTACATATAGTTGTCGGCCAATTGTTCTTGTAACATACAATCTTCCTCTATGGTTGTGTATGAAATGGAAATTCATTATGTTGTCCATACTGATTTCTGGTCCTCAACAACCGGGCAAATACATTGATATGTACTTGGCACCTCTAATAGAAGATTTGCAAACTTTATAGGAAGTTGGGGTTGAGGTTTATGATGCCTATAGAAAGAAGTTCTTTAATTTATGGGCTGTAATAATATGCACTATGAATGACCATTCGGCGTATGGAATTCTAGTTGGTGACACTGTTAAAAGATATAATGCTTGTCATATTGTGGTGTAGGCACTACTAAATGTAAACTTAAACAATATGGAAAAATGCATGTATTGATCACCGTATTTGGCTTCCTCATGATCATAAATTGCGTGACCAATATAAAATGCTATTGCTAATGCTGAAGGCAGTAGCGTCATTAGATGTCCATGTACTAAATGTATGAATTTATCTTTTCGCACATAGAAGGTTATTCGTGAACATTTATATTTTCATGGTTTTGATGTTTCTTACACAACCTAAAATTGGCATGGGAAAGACATCTATGGCACACTACTTCCTAATGCAAAGTAGATGTTTCATTTGAGTTTTGGTAACACAGTAAATATGTTTAATGGTGCTTATAAGGAATATGCATATCTTAAAGCAAATAAAGAACTTCTAGAACATGTAGAGAAGCCTTTGTAACCAGGATCACAAAGTTAGGCACTATGGTTAGCTTTACAAAATAAAATGTAAATTTGGGTGGTACGCATGTTTTAGGCCTTCTAGCCAAGTTGCTACCTGAAAGTAATGAAATTCTTGTGTATATGTATGAAGCCAAAAAGACAATGTCTGATTTAGGCTTAAAATATATGAAAATACATACTTGCCCAAATGACTGTATACTCTATAGAAAAGAGTATGAAGGACTTTTGAATGCCCTAGTTGTGATTTACCTAGATAGAAAAAAAGAGATTGTAGTGCTGACTACTATAGGAAAGGGGTTCCTGCAAATCATTTATGGTATTTTTTGTCTATACCTAGATTTAAGCGCATGTTTAAGTTTTCACAAACTACTAAAGACTTGACTTGGCATGCAAATAAGGAGTCAATGATGGTAAGCTCTTACATCTAGTAGACTTACCATCATGGAAATTAGTAGGTAACAAATGGCCAACTTTTACATTAGATCTTAGAAATCTTAGCCTTGCCTTATTAGTTGATGGAATAAATCCATATAACTCTCTTAGTAGTACATATAGTTGTCGGCCAATTGTTCTTGTAACATACAATCTTCCTCTATGGTTGTGTATGAAATGGAAATTCATTATGTTGTCCATACTGATTTCTGGTCCTCAACAACCGGGCAAATACATTGATATGTACTTGGCACCTCTAATAGAAGATTTGCAAACTTTATAGGAAGTTGGGGTTGAGGTTTATGATGCCTATAGAAAGAAGTTCTTTAATTTATGGGCTGTAATAATATGCACTATGAATGACCATTCGGCGTATGGAATTCTAGTTGGTGACACTGTTAAAAGATATAATGCTTGTCTATATTGTGGTGTAGGCACTACTAAATGTAAACTTAAACAATATGGAAAAAATGCATGTATTGATCACCGTATTTGGCTTCCTCATGATCATAAATTGCGTGACCAATATAAAATGCTATTGCTAATGCTGAAGGCAGTAGCGTCATTAGATGTCCATGTACTAAATGTATGAATTTATCTTTTCGCACATAGAAGGTTATTCGTGAACATTTATATTTTCATGGTTTTGATGTTTCTTACACAACCTAAAATTGGCATGGGAAAGACATCTATGGCACACTACTTCCTAATGCAAAGTAGATGTTTCATTTGAGTTTTGGTAACACAGTAAATATGTTTAATGGTGCTTATAAGGAATGTGCTGCATATCTTAAAGCATTTAAAGAACTTCTAGAACATGTTGAGAAGCCTTTGTATCCAGGATCACTAAGTTAGGCACTTTGGTTAGCTTTTCAATATAAAAGGTAAATTTGGGTGGTCTGACGCATGTTTTACCGAGTTACAGGCCTTCTAGCCAAGTTGCTACCTGAAAGTAATGAAATTCTTGTGTATATGTATGAAGCCAAAAAGACAATGTCTGATTTAGGCTTAAAATATATGAAAATACATACTTGCCCAAATGACTGTATACTCTATAGAAAAGAGTATGAAGGACTTTTGAATGCCCTAGTTGTGATTTACCTAGATAGAAAAAAAGAGATTGTAGTGCTGACTACTATAGGAAAGGGGTTCCTGCAAATCATTTATGGTATTTTTTGTCTATACCTAGATTTAAGCGCATGTTTAAGTTTTCACAAACTACTAAAGACTTGACTTGGCATGCAATATGAGTCAATGATGGTAAGCTCTTACATCTAGTAGACTTACCATCATGGAAATTAGAGTAACAAATGGCCAACTTTACATTAGATCTTAGAAATCTTAGCCTTGCCTTATTAGTTGATGGAATAAATCCATATAACTCTCTTAGTAGTACATATAGTTGTCAATTGTTCTTGTAACATACAATCTTCCTCTATGGTTGTGTATGAAATGGAAATTCATTATGTTGTCCATACTGATTTCTGGTCCTCAACAACCGGGCAAATACATTGATATGTACTTGGCACCTCTAATAGAAGATTTGCAAACTTTATAGGAAGTTGGGGTTGAGGTTTATGATGCCTATAGAAAGAAGTTCTTTAATTTATGGGCTGTAATAATATGCACTATGAATGACCATTCGGCGTATGGAATTCTAGTTGGTGACAACATTAAAGATATAATGCTTGTCTATATTGTGGTGTAGGCACTACTAAATGTAAACTTAAACAATATGGAAAAAATGCATGTATTGATCACCGTATTTGGCTTCCTCATGATCATAAATTGCGTGACCAATATAAAATGCTATTGCTAATGCTGAAGGCAGTAGCGTTATTAGATGTCCATGTACTAAATGTATGAATTTATCTTTTCGCACATAGAAGGTTATTCGTGAACATTTATATTTTCATGGTTTTGATGTTTCACACAACCTAAAATTGGCATGAAAGACATCTATGGCACACTACTTCCTAATGCAAAGTAGATGTTTCATTTGAGTTTCGTAACACAAAGAATATGTTTAATGGTGCTTATAAGGAATGTCTTGCATATCTTAAAGCATTTAAAGAACTTCTAGAACATGTTGAGAAGCCTTTGTATCCGAGGATCACTAAGTTAGGCACTTTGGTTAGCTTTTCAATATAAAAGGTAAATTTGGGTGGTCCGACGATGTTTTACCGAGTTATTAGGCCTTCTAGCCAAGTTACACCGAAAGTAATGAAATTCTTGTATATGTATGAAGCCAAAAGACAATGTCCGATTTAGGCTTAAAATATATGAAAATACATACTTGCCCAAATGATCAGATACTCTATAGAAAAGAGTATGAAGGACTTTCAATGCCCTAGTTGTGATTTACCTAGATAGAAAAAGAGATCAGAAGGTCGACTACTATAGGAAAGGGGTTCTAAATCATTTATGGTATTTTTGTCTATACCTAGATTTAAGCGCATGTTTAAGTTTTCACAAACTACTAAAGACTTGACTTGGCATGCAAATAAGGAGTCAATGATGGTAAGCTCACATCTAGTAGACTTACCATCATGGAAATTAAGTAGGTAACAAATGGCCAACTTTTACATTAGATCTTAGAAATCTTAGCCTTGCCTTATTAGTTGATGGAATAAATCCATATAACTCTCTTAGTAGTACATATAGTTGTCGGCCAATTGTTCTTGTAACATACAATCTTCCTCTATGGTTGTGTATGAAATGGAAATTCATTATGTTGTCCATACTGATTTCTGGTCCTCAACAACCGGGCAAATACATTGATATGTACTTGGCACCTCTAATAGAAGATTTGCAAACTTTATAGGAAGTTGGGGTTGAGGTTTATGATGCCTATAGAAAGAAGTTCTTTAATTTATGGGCTGTAATACTATGCACTATGAATGACCATTCGGCGTATGGAATTCTAGTTGGTGACACTGTTAAAAGATATAATGCTTGTCTATATTGTGGTGTAGGCACTACTAAATGTAAACTTAAACAATATGGCACAAATGCATGTATTGATCACCGTCGTTGGCTTCCTCATGATCATAAATTGCGTGACCAATATAAAGCCTTTGACAACACAATAGAGACAGGGTTTACTCCGAAACCATTAAATAGTAAGGTTTTTTACAGCTAGTTAAGTCTATTGATTATAAATGGGGGAAGAACAAGTCATTAAAATGCAAAATTTCCGACAATGATAAAGTCACATGACTGCCATATTCTTGTGCAACAACTTCTACCTATTGCCATTAGGTGTGTCTTGCCAAAGCATGTGAAAAAAGCTATGATCAGGCTGTGTTTCTTCTTTAATTTGTTGCATTCCAATGTGGTTGATGTGACAATATTGGATAAATTATAGGCAGACCATGTGGTGACTTTATGCTTGTTAGAAAAAATTTTTCCTCCATTTCTCTTTGACATTATAGTGCACTTAATTGTGCATTTAGTTAATAAAGTTAGACTATGTGGCCCAGTCTATCTTCAATGGATGTATCATTTCCAGAAATATACGAAATCTCTTAAAAGTTTTTTTCGAACCTGTAACTATCGTGAGGGTTATATAGCGGAGAGTTATATTACGGAAGAAACATTAGAATTTTATGTAGAATATGTGTCAAACACGAGTGTAGTTGGGGTTCCACCTGGACATGTGCAAAACCTATCAAAAGATAAGCCATTATATGGTGGGAAAGTGGTACAAATTCCTTAAATTCACTAGATCAAACACACTTGTACGTCTTGCATAATACATAAGAAGTGGTACCATACATTAGGTAATTTGCTTAATTTCTTCTAATTAAATCTATACATTTATCTTGTAATCTGAAAAACCTAATTTTTCATGTTCTGAATCTTTAGTGACTACAGGGACTGGCTTAAAACATGTTATCCACATCAAAATGACAAATGGTTGAAAGAGGAACATAAATCTACATCTCCCTATTGGCTAATTGATAAGGTTAAAGCATATATATAATTAATTTTCACAAAGTTTCTTAACAACGTTTTCCCCCTACCTAGCAAAGATATTTACTTATCTTTTTTGTCTTGCTAGGTATATAGCTTAATTAAAAAGGTTGATCACATATTGAATACCTTATATTGGTTATCACAGAGGCTTCCTCTTTTTGTAACTAAACATAATGGTAACAACATCAGTGGTTTCCATTTTGTTACACAAGATCGAGACTCAAGTCGAGTAACCCAAAATAGTAGAGTTAGTCTAGTGTATTCTGCAATATATGACATAACATATTATAGAGTTATAAATGAGATTTGAGTACTTGATTATCATTTGTTAAAAGTCCCTATGATGAAGTGTGATTGGGTACAAAATAGTTATGTCAAGAAGGATGAGCTTGGATTCATCTTAGTAGACTTAAATAAATTAGCATATAAATCTGATCCATTTGTATGAGCTTCTCAAGCCAAACAAGTATTTTATGTAAATGATTAGCTTCAAACAAAGTGGTATGCCTACTAGAACTAATCCCAATTAAATAAATGAAGATGAGGTTAATAATGTAATAGAATATCCTCTATTCACCAGAGAATTACCAACTAATGATTTGTTATATCATGCTAACGGTGATCTATGCAAGGAATAACAAAGAGGGAATTTAGGTTACAAATTGATTAACTTATTGCAATAAGTGTTTGTTTAATTATTTACTGTCTGTTATTTTTGGGTTACAGATTGATATGATATTAAATTGATTAGTTGTTATATAGGTTTATAAAATCATTTAACTAATGTTGTTTATTTGTTTATTTCAGAGGCACTAATATGGCTAAGGGAAAACATATTATAGCTGATGGTGCTTCTAATCAAGACCTTAATTTAGAAAATAATTACCATTATTTATTTGCCGATTACGTTGATATAAAACATGAGGTTGATTTGGATAGTGTTACCGAGTTAGATGATGTGAGATGGATAGAGTTCGGTCTGATGGAGGTGATTTTGATGGTGCTGATTTGGATAGAGTTGATTTATATGGCATTGAGGGAGATGATACTAATTTGGTTCCTCTTGAGGTCGATGTTCCTAAAAGTAGTAACTCCAGGACAGGTGTGAATATGGGGGCTAGGCAAAATAAAAGGTTTAAAAAAAAAGGAAAGATAGTGGTACAATACAATGAAATAGGTGTTCCTGTAGGGGATAAAGCCACTGAGTTGGCTTCCTTTCTTAGGGTGTTGGCTCATACATCAATTTCAATTCTTTATTTCGATTGGTGTAAGGTTCATCCAGAGACAAAAGAGTGTTGGTGGAAATCAATTATGGTAATTCTTGAAAAAAACTTTTCTTGTCATTTTTCATTTATTAGTTATATGATTTCGATTTTTATTAACTGACACTTAAATATTCTTTCTCTATATTTAGGGTCGTTTCATTATTCATCTTAGAAGTATGAAATAGGTAATACAATCGATTGGAACAACATTTCCAAACTTTAAGTATATGTTGACAAAAAACTACATCTGGAAGTTCAGAAATGATAAAAAGAAATTGTATACACCCCCAATTGATTACCCCTAAATAAAGCGGTCAGTTTAGATAAAGTTTGTGGATGAACATTTGTCTAAATCCTTAGAAATAAGTATTCTTAGTTAGGACAAGTAATATGTTGATAGTTACATCATATTTACCTTGTGTTAAAATGATATTTCTTTTTTTGCAGAAAATCAATCGTGTCAATTAGAATAGGCGACCTTTAAACAAGTGCAATCATCACCTTAGTCGAAAAGGATATGTTAGATTAATGGAAGAAATTATAAGTATATATACATATAAAGGGTATTTTTAACTATTAAATTTTTTACTAGTTAACCAATCTAATTTCTTTATCAAAGCAGTGCACAGAATCGGGTCTTTGTAGAGACTTAATTGATAGAAGTGAGCTATGGAAGAGAGCTCGGATGCTAAAAAATGGAGGATACGACCTTGACACTGAACAAGTCATTAAGAAATTGGTAATCAAGTTTAACTAGAATAAAAATTATTATGATTTTAGATCTATTCTCATTGAATAATATTAGTTTCTTTACAGTGGTGTGTCAAGAAAAGCTAAAGGAGGACCAAAATGACCCCTTGACTTCAGATGCAAGAAATGACTTACTTGCACAAGCATTGGGAAAGCTTCCTCGAACTGGTCATATGCAAGGCCTGGGCAAATTTTTATATTCTTCTATATACTTTCATACCATTCATGGACCTATCCGAAGTAAGAGAAAGAGGGAGCTGGATGCTTTAAAAAAAATCAGTTGATGATCAGTCGTAAGAAATTTGTAGAGAATTGAAGAGGATACCTCACCATTCAGATATAGAAAGTTCCACTTTCCCACATAATAAAGTTAATGATAATGACAGTGAGGGAGATGTACATCAGGTTATTTTATTTATAAAATTACTTAAAATTTTCCTGGTTTAAGATACTTTTCCTTGTATATCTCCCAATTAATATAATTTAATTTACTTACATTTTGCCGATAATGCTGTCAGGAATAGGATAATTTAGGCAAGTCAGCTAAGAAGAAAAGGAAATAGCTGTCTAGTCAAAAGGAAGACCAACCTAAATCATCAACACTGAAAAAAGAAGTTAGGAAGAAAAAAGAGACACAAAAAAATATTATTGCTACCATTCCGATGAAGTCTTCGCCATTCTGATGAAGTCAACGAAAAATGATGACTACGATGATGACAGTAAAGAAAATGGATAGAAGGTTAGTTTATTTATAAAATTAGCTATATTTTATTTTTATAAAATTAGATATACTTCCTTGTATATCTACTATTCAATCTAGTTTAATAAACTTACTAGTTCATATAATTAATATTCATAGGAGTTAGATAATTTAGGCAAGTCCCCAAGAAATGCTATTGTAGCCATTTTGACGAAAAGTCCAACATTAAATCCTTCAATTCCAAAAGATTATGCAAATGATGAGTGGAAAAGAGTTGGAGGCAGTAAAAAGCAATTGGACTTTGATTATGCTGATAGTATACGCGAGATTCATCTCGACAGCCCAACCAAAAAGGCACTTTTGAAGAAGAATAAAGCCAGCAAAATTATAGTCCAGTCTATGAGGAACATAAGGAGTACAGTACTCAAGCACTAGAATAGCCATCTGATGTTGCAATTATTTGGGAAGTTGTGTGAGAAATATCTGTTTGGTAAAAATGATGGTGTTATGACATATATGATTGATGATAATGTATTCCAAAAGTTGCATGTGCTTATATTGGGAAGAAAGATTGCAATGGTTTGTTGTTAATGCAAGCGCTAAGTTGTAAATGGAAGCACAATGAGTGAATGCTATTCAAGTATATATGGTGTCAGTTGTTCTATGATTTTCCTTTACACTATTTAATATCAATTTGATATACTTTTTTATTAATACACTGATTTTTTGTTAAGGATGTTGGATTCTACCATTCTGCCAACCAGAAAAGGAATAAAACCATTTGAATTCATGTGTCCAAGTTTGGTTTGCCTAACAAATCCAAAGGCTTCAGAAAGATTTTACTTGAAGAGAGTTAAGCATATTCACGACCGCTTGAAAAAGGCTAAAAACAGACAACTCATTCTCATTACATACAATCCTTCATAAGTTTTAATTTTTATTTAAAACTTTTACAACTGCTTCTGAATTCATATAACTTTTATAATAGTTTCCTAATTCATGGTTTTGCTTTTAACTTTTTTATTTTATTTTTCCTTCTCCTTTTGTAGCTACCATTGGGTATTAATTGTGTTTAATGTGGTGAAAAAAGAAGTGTTTTATGTGGATCCTGTGCAGTCCAGTCTTGAAATTGATTTAGAACAACTCCTTAAAATGTATGTATGCCAATCCATTTCCTACAATATGATTAGGAGACAACAATTTAGTTTTTCATACAGTGTCATGGCATTCTTCACATCAGAGGATACTAAGGAAAAATGGAATTATAATTCTAAGAAGAGAATTGTGAAGGAAAAAAAAAAGTAATTTTATATCCTATTGATTGCACACCTTAACTAAAATGGATGGGTTTTTTTAAGAAGGTTTTTCTTTTTCTTTTTTCATGAACAAGTTTGAAATAAAATATCACAAAATTAAAGTGTGGCTATTATGTGTTAAGGTACATAAAGGAAATAATAACATATGTTAGTTTGTTAACGAGCAATGTAAGTTAATGATGAGACATCTTAAGTTGATGATGTGTCATTATTTTTGAAGTTTGAAAATATTAATTCTTACGATTAATAGTTTAATGAAAAGAAAGCATACACTCAGGATGAATTAGATGAGGTTCATTTCAAGTAAGCTAACTATTTTTTCGGCATCCTCATTGCATCAGCAAAATGGTTACAATGAGTTTGAAACTATAAATATTAGTTGTTAAAAATTGTTGAAATTGAATTTGTAGCATCAAATTATAATGGTTGTTGTTAAGGATTTTATTGTAGATGTTATGCATTTGATAACTTTGGGTATTTTGATTGATTTTGCATAAACTAGTTTGTTGGGTTTGGGTTGGATTATTGTTGGGTATGTGGCTGGAATTAGAGTGCTGTTGGAAGATGGTAGGTTACTAGATAAGGGTTGGAGTATTGCTGAGTACATGGCAGGAATTAAAGTGTTGAGAAACTTGGCTTGGCGGCTGAAGTTAAAGAGTGCTGGAACCCCTAGAAGTCTTACATTAATCTTTGGAAGTTTTGTTTAGAAATTTGGCTTGGTGATTGGAACTTTAATTACTTTTGTTGTTAATAGTTGTTTTATATTTTGTGATGTTTTTTTAAATTTGAAATTTTTTATTATGTATTACATTGGACTTTTTATATATTTCTTTTGAAATTAAGTTGTTGGATTGAATGAATGTTGAGTAATATTAATTGTTTTCTGGTTTTTTTTATGGTATTTGTTTTATTAAGAAACATGAATTTATCAATAAATTATAATAATAAGGGAAATTTTGATTCACATACCTTATATTTGCTATATTATTAAGAATACTACACCACTTTGAGTGTGTATCAATCATCCACCCTAAATTGACAAAAAGCTATTTGCCGACTACTAAACCGTTAGCTCCCATTTAAAAGTAAATAGAATTATGGCAAATTGATGATTTTATCCTTTAAATTTAAGTAAAGGAAAATCATCACTTATATACTCTTAAATTCTTTTATTATCATTGTATACCCTTAAATTATCACTTGTATCATATAAAAAGACCATATTACCCCTCTGACGTCATCATATTTAAACGACAACTAACGGTTTAGTGGATGGCAGATACATGTTGTCAACTCCGGATGGATGATTGATATACCTTCAAAGTATTGTAGTATTTTTAAGGGAAATTATCATTCGTATACCCTTAGTTTACTCCGTTATCAAAAATACTACAACACTTTGAGGGTGTATCAATCATCCACCCTCAATTGACAAAATGTATCAGCTGACCACTAAACCGTTAGTTGCCGTTTAAATATGATGACGTTAGAGGGGTAATATGGTCTTTTCATAGATACAAGTGATAATTTAAGGGTACACAAGTGATAATAAGAGAATTTAAGGGTATACAAGTGATAATTTTTAAGGGTAAAATCGTCAATTCACTATAATTCCGTTAACTTTCAAACGACGACTAACAGTTTGGTGGTCAATTGATACATTTTGTCAACTTAGGGTGGACAATTGATACACCCTCAAAGTATTGTAGTATTTTTTATAACAGAGCAAATATAGAGTATACAAATGATAATTTCCCTATTTTTAATAACAGAGTAAACTAAAGGTATACTAATAATAGTCTCCCTAATAATAATAATATAATTTTTTTAAAAATATTAATTTATGATGGGAAATATCCATCATAAATTCTGTTATAAATAATTTCCTACCAAGATTAAATAATAAATTTACAAATGGTAATAGAATTTCCTGCCAAAATTTTAAAAAATGGAGCAAAAATTTAAATTATTTTTAATTAAAATATTGTGTGATGGATATATGACAACAAAAAACCATCATGAATTCGTGATAGATAATTTTCCGTCATAAATGAATGACAGTAACATAGATGAATGAAGAATTGTCTTTCATGCACCTCAATTTATGCAATTATTTCCCATCATCTATTACCTATTTTCTTATAGTGAAGTCTTAAAAATTTAAAAGCCAAATATTTCTCATTTTCGGGTATTTCGTTGTGTTAGTTATGTTCATCAACAAGCCATACACCGTGATAAATTGAATCCTCAAACGGCTAGCTATGTATGCTTTGGATATTCTTTAACAAAAAAGAGCTACATCTGTTATGATATGGCCACTCAAAAGCTTCTTATCTTTGAGACGGGAGATTCATTGAGTAGGAATCATTTTTTAACCACAAGATGATAGCAAAATTCAATCTCTAGGGAGTTTTTATATGATTTGCTTATATAACCAACAATTAAAAAAATGACTCTTGTTTAAATAATGAAGCCCAAAGATTGAACATGTGGAGCTTATATAGGAGTGTTTCTAAGGATATTTTGGTAACTTTAGACATGTGGTGCTCATTTAATAGCTAGCTTCCCTCAAGTAAGGCTATTCGGGTAATTTTTCGTGTGGTCCTTTGATGGTGACATCCATGAGCTTGGAAAGCAAGAAAATCTCAAGCCACCCTTTTGCATCCAATATTGTACACGTGGTACCTTTTTTGTAGCTTATGGTCCTATTGCTTTTTGGAGGATAATAAAGGACAACTAACATGGTCCCCTATTGCTTTGCCCAAAGAATTTGTATTCTTATTGTCTCCTTACTTTTACCCAAAAAGAAGATGATATTTTTTTTTCTCATATGATGGTGTACACTGTTCATGTGCGACCCCTAACGACAAAAATTCTGGGCTCAAATAATGCCCTAAAATTGTCTTTTTCTTTAGGGTGCTTATCTCCTAACCTTCTGTAAGCTATACTGTTATTTGGTCAAACAAGCTAACTTTACTTGACTTTGCCATATGTCATTGAGTTATTGGCTGATGTTGGCACCCAGATTTCCCGTTAAACAAGATCCCCTTAATTTCTTGTGGTGAAAGAACTAAGCACAAGAAACTGAATGACAATTTTACATGAAGGACACATGGCAACTTACTGCTAAGTTGTTCCTTTAATCACGGGGGAGCTTTTTAGATATTCTAGATTATGTAGCTGAGCTCTCTTTCGGGCCTGCCTATTTTATATATGAGCAATAGTCAACTTTAGTGATGATTGTTAAGCTACACTTAGCTAGCTCTAGCAATTGTAAGGCACAAGGAACTCAAAGAAAAAATTTTATATGAGGGACACGTGGAAACTTGTTGCTAAATCACTCTTTTGATCACTGGTGAACTTCTTAGATATTCTAAATTGTGCAATTGAGCTCTTTCCAGGTCTGGTCATTTTGTATATGAGTAATACCCAGCCCTAATTATGATAGTTGAGCTACACCCAGCTAGCTCTAGCGATGATAGCTGAGCTGCATTTAGCTAGCTCTAACAATTAATAACTAATTAAGCTATACTCCTCTCTGGTGACCGATCAACTCAGCTAGCTTTGGTGATTTAAATACTTGAACTATAATCAGCTCTAGATATTTCAATACTAAGTTATATTCAACTCTGGCGACTGATAACTAAGTTGAACTCAACTATCTTTAGCGATTTCATTACTTGAGCTATACTCTGAAATACTAGTTAAAAGGGGGATGAATTGGATTTCTAGAAATTATAGAAAAATTAAAACAAAATTCAATATAAATATTTAAATAAAATTATGCAAATAACTTCCTGAATTTTCTAGTTATCATAGCCATATCTTTATCTTTGATTTCTTTTTCTTCGTTGCTTTTCAATCTTGAAGCCTTTAAGGCAATGCTCGTCATCTCTTTCAGCTGCCAAATCTTGTTTATAAGAAATAAATGAGCCAATTAAATCATCAATAGTTAAAGTATCTGAATCCCTGGCCTACTCAATGGCAGTTCTCTTCAATCTCCATTCTTTTGGCAAGGACTGAATGATTTTCTTTACCTTTTCACTATTTGAAATGATCTTTCTTAGAGCTCTTGGAATATTTACAATATCCGTAAATCTACTGTACATTGAATGCACGTTCTAATTTTATTCTATTTAGAATAATTTATATTACCTAGTGTATTTACTAATTTTAGACTTTTTAACTTGGTTTGTTCTTTCATAAACAACTTCTTACTTCCTCCAAATTTCATAAGCATAAAGCATTCATGCCTTTGGAATTAAGAGAAGTTTTTCTCTTTCATAATTCATTTCATTCACATGAAGGTTTTGGAATATCTTCCCTTACTTTTTTTTAGTTATAGGCATGAGTAGACCATCACAAGCGACTCCCCAAATTTCATAATTTAATACTTGCAAATAAATTCTTATCCTCGTTTCCAATAAGGGTAGTCATTTCCATCAAAGAACGGTGGTCTAGTAGTGGACTTACCTTCCTTAAAGGTGGAATTATTTTGGGTTGCCATGTATCTTTTATTCTAGATAGTTAAGTCCAAACAAGAGAACCTTACTCTGATACCAAATGAAATACTAGTTAAGCAACCCAAGAGGGGGTGAATTGGATTTCTAAAAATTATGGAGAAATTAAAACAAAACTCAATAGAAAACATTAAATAAAATTATGCAAATAACAAATAAATCACAACAATCAAAATATAAAGAGATAAGGGAGAGAGAATCAAACATAAGATTTTTACATGGTTTGGAAAACCCCGCTTACATCCATGCCTCCAATCGCATCGGGCTTAAAGATTCCACTAATCAAAATCTTTACAATTGACTTCTAAATTGTCAATCAACCTTTATAATCAAAGGTTATCTCAAACCTCTTTGCTGAAGTGTTTCCCACAATTTCGAACACTCAATTTGATGTTTAAAATGATAACTACACAAAGTTTTGTTCACACAACATATATGTATAAAAATGAAAACTTAGATTGTGATTTAATGAAAGACTACCAAATTTTAAGCAAAAGAGAGATTGGTTGCATAATAATAAACTCAATGATGATTGTAGAATCATTATGATTTGTATTTGATTAAGCCTTTTCATAGCTGAAGCAGAAACTAACACTTGTTGACTTTCTGGGCATAATCAAGTCCCCGTCTATATTATCGGATCACCGCTTTGACTTTGTGCAAGTTACCGCTTTGCTGAATTTTGAATAATTGATTCACAGTTTGGAGTTGTTAGTTTGCTGTTTAATTCCAAAGACCTACAAAATATTTATTAGCTAGCCATTTATGCTAAACGGTTCACCATTTGCAAACTAATTTCTCTTTGGAATTTATCGATTAATCATTTTTTAATAAACGGTTCACTATTATCTTCCAAAATCAAAACTATAAAACTCCCTTTAGAAAATGGTTTGCCAACTTAGGATTAATGGTTATCCGTTTATTTCTATAATGTTATTTATATCGAAGAAACTGTGTGCGACTTAAAAATTGATCATTTAAAGACTCTAACTTCATTAATACAATTTTTTATCATCAAAATCAATGTTAAGGAAATATTAATATTAACATACCTAGCTCTGGAAATTTTAATATTGAGCTATAGTCAACTCAGGCGATGATAGCTGAGCTACACTTAGCTAGCTCTAGGGATTGATATCTAAGCTGCACACAGATTTAAAGTAAGATGAGTTCTCAATCCCTTGTTCTCAATCCCTTATATAGATAACCCTACTAAGGTACCTCTATATTGGCAATTTGTTCATATTTATAGCTCTTGAGTGGTTATCTCAATTACCCTAAATCTTTTATTTCAAACTCCTTAGCTAAACTCTTTTTTAGTCTGCTCATTTCTTCTGTATCATCTTTTTTCAGAGTTATATCATTTATATAAATGATCAAAATTGAGAGCTTGCCTTTGGTAGAGATTTTTATAAAGGAAGTATGATCCGTATGTTTTTTACTACAACCTTGACTCTTCATAAACTTTGTAAACCTCTCAAACTAAGCTCTAGGTGATTGTTCAAGACTGTATAATGATCTTTTAAGTCTACATACTTTAGATCCAAACTTCTCAGTAAAACCAAGTGGAGCCTCCATGTAGACTTCCTCTTCAAGATCACCATTGAAGAAAGCATTCTTTACATCTAACTGATTTAGAGACCAATCAAGATTTACAGCAATTGACAAAAGAACACGAATAATGTTTAATTTTGCCAATGGAGAGAAAGTTTTAGAATAATCCACCTTATAGGTTTGTGTATAGCCTTTAGGTACTAGTCAAGGCTTGTATCGTTCTAAGGAGCGATCAGAGTTATATTTCACGATGAATACTTATTTACAACCAACATCAGCTTTTCCTTGTGGTAGATCAACCTTTTCCTAATAAGCATTCTTCCCTGGAGCTCTCATCTCCCCAGAAAATAGCTTCCTTCCATTTAGGAACCTTTAGAGCTTTTTGTATATTATTTGGAATAACCACTCTAGAGATGCGTGAAATGAAACCATGAAAGGAAGGGGTCATATTGTTACAAGAAATAAAGATGGACAAAGGATGTTTAGTACAAGACCTAACATTTTTTCTAAGAGCAATAGGAAGATCATCTAGATTTGAGGAATTTAACTCAAAATTACTTGGAAGATTCTTCTCAGGATTTTCATGATCCAAATTCTGGTTAGATTCTTGATGATGCCATTGGATAATGTTCCTCTTCTTTGTTTGTTCTAGGTATTCTTTTGAATATACAATACCTTTATACCATTTTATACACATCTCTGATGTTCTAGCATTTTGGTTTTGTGATGGCATTAATGAAAGTTGTCCAAAATTTTCAACAGTTAATTCATTTATATTCCTTTTCTCAATTTGTTCAGGTAAAACATCATTATTAATACAATCAAATTCAATAGTTAAGTCAGAATCATTTAAAAATATATCATTTTCACTATTATTTTTCTCCCCCTGAAAATGAAAATTGTGATAGTATGATTGTCCTTCAAAGAAAGTGATGTCCATAGAAACAAACATTTTTTTCAAAACTGGATCAAAGCATTTATGACCTTTTTGATTTGTAGGATAGCCTTTAAAAATGTATTTATGTGCCTTTGGATCAATTTTTGTTTTTCTAGAGTCATGGTCATGAAAAAAAGCAATACTGCCAAAACGTTTTAAAGAATACTCGTTATTAACCTTGAAACTGGAAAACATTCATTGAAAAGATTTATTGGTGTCTTAAACCCCAAAGTTCTTGTAACCATTCTATTTATAAAAAATGTGGCTATCAAAACAGCTTCTCCTCAAAGATACTTTGAACTTTAATTGTAAAGCTTAAAGCCCTAGCAACTTTAAGGCGATGCTTATTCTTCCTTTCAGCCGCTCCATTTTGTTGAGGAGTATCGCTACAAGAACTTTGATGTATAATTCCTTTCTTGTCAAAAAAGTTCCCTAATACATCATTAAAAAACTCTTTGCCATTAGCACTTCGAAAAATTTTAATATGAGTCTGAAATTATGTTTATATCACAGTATAAAAATGTTTTAACACATTTTTAGCATTAGATTTACCTTTTAGCAAAAATACCCAAATAACTCTAGTCTGATCATCAATAAATGTAATAAACCAATATTTTCTAGAAAAAGTTGCTACTTTAGAAGAACCCCATACATCACTACAAATCATAGTAAATGGTTTTGATTTTCTATATGGTTGTGGTGGAAAAATAGCACGATGGTGTTTAGCTAATTCGCAACTTTACATCAAAAAATATAATTTCGCAAACTTTACATCAAAAAATATAATCATTTTTATTCATGAATAATTTGGGTAATAACTGCTTTAAAAATTAAAAATTTAGATGTCCTAACTGAAAATACCATAACATAATCTCACTATTACTAGAAATATAAATAGAATTGAAACAAGTCTGCTGGTTTTGCCTTTTAAAGTTTGAACCATTATTAAAGAGGTAGAGGCCACTGTCTTGCCTAGCATCCCCAATCATCTTCCCTGAGGTTAAATTCTGAAATTTACAATAAGAAGACCAAAATTTAATTTGACAGTTATGATCACGAGTTAATTTATTGACAGGCAAAAGATTATAGGATAAATGAGGAACATGAAGAACATCTTTAAAAGTAATAGGGATTTTTCCTTTCCCTACAATAGTTGCAAAGGAACCAATTGTTATTTTAACATTTTGATCTTCTACACAAGGTGAATAAAAAGAAAACAACTGCGAGGACCCACAAGTAAAGGCTGTGGTGAAAACATTACATGATTGGGCTAGAGAACAAGATGAACTAGAATTTCCTATGAATTGGGATGGAAACATCTTGTACAGGTGCTCTATTTGTTCTTTATTAAAAAGAAGAGATTATGAGGATGTCTGCTGCTTTGGATTAGTGGTACTAGCCTAGAAAGCACGAATATCTCCCGTTGACTGATTGCCATCTTATTTTTTTTCCAATTCGCAAGTTTGCCTCCTATGACCTTTGTTTGCCTCCTCGTCTATCTCTTTGTTGCTTATTACCAGGAGCTATAAGACCTGAACCATCAAGATCGATCTTTGGTTCCTCTACTCTATTTAACGTTATATGTCTCCGAGCCTCCACGCGGTGAACCTTTGAAAAAACTTCGCTAATAGAGGGTAGAGCTTTTCACCCTAAAACTCACCCTCGAACTTCATCTAGGTCTTTATTTAGAGACCTTCTAGAAATACGAACACTCAACTTTCCTAAACTATTTTCTTGTATCGAGCGCTCTCATTTAGACTCTCCCATACCTCAACTTTAAACATATTGATGAAGACTAGGAATCCATATTACACTAGGATTACTTTCCTTATTAATTAAAGTTTAAGACTATTTATTTCCTTTCTAATTTAGAATTTTGTTTCCTTTTCAATTTAGGATTTTGTTTTACTTTATGAATTAGGATGATTGCTATTACTATAAATAGCTCCCTCTTGTAACCTTTAGAGAGATATATAGATTTTTTAGTTCAATAATATTTCAGGTTTTCAAATCTCTTTGTGAGTATTTGATAGTTAATTCTCGGTATTCTGCGGAATCAACGAGTCTTAACCCCTAAATTCACGGCATCCTTTGAATCAACGTGAATTTAGTTGTTCTTTTATTCCGGTATTCTCTAGAATCAACGGAATATTTTGAATAATAAACTTCTGCTGCATTAGCTTGGTATCAGAGACAAAACCTGGTATCGCTATTCTAACCCCATCTACCACCAAACCTTTTCTTTTTTCTCCTTTTTAATTTTTCTATTTAGCTTTATTTAAAAAAAAACCGAAACAGAACAAAAAAAAAAAATTTCAGCTCACGACCACTGTCTAAGGCTGCCGGCGTTAGCTTTCCGTCACCGATCCGGACGTAACCACCACCATTCGGATCAGACCAAGCCGGCCATCAAACCCCAAGCATCGTACACCGTCAATTAGCCATAGATCGCTGGAAAAACAAGCAAAACAACCCCACAAACGGCGCGGTCGTTCACCGGTTTTCGTATCGTTTTGGCCAACACAACCGCTACCAATCAACTCATCTCCATCACCTGAACCTCTCTCACCTATCGCCACCGTTGATCGACGCACCGATCGCCGGAAGTCAAGCCAACCACAAAACCACTGCCTTTATCTCCAAATTCCGGCCAAAATACAAACTTTTCGGAGAAACCACCATCACCATCATACTCACCGACCCGAAATCTTTCAGATCCACCCATCTTTGCTCGATTTTCGACCACCGTCACTAGAAATCTAAAACTTTTACCTAATTACAGTTTTGGCCCAAATCTTATTTAACTTTCAATTTACCGCCATTACCTTTCAAACCCAAATTTGGAAAATGCCTCCAAGAAAAGCTCGTGATGCTCGTGCTGCAACTTACAGTCAAGATGATGTTTCTAGAGATGAAGCCTTGGCTAGCATGACAGCAAGAATGGATATGTTAACTGAACAAATGGCACTAATGGCAGAGTTACTTGACGAGCACCACTGTACTCCAGAACGTGAAGATAAGTCAAGTAAAAACTTTGCTAACCTATTCTCTGGGCGTCAGCATATATTTGAGTCAACTGATGACCGAAGATGGGAATCTGGGTTGAAAATTGACATTCCTGAATTTCAAGGAAGTGGTCGACCTGAAGAATTATTGGATTGGATTAATGCCATTGAGGAAGTTTTTTAATACAAGGAAGTTCCTGAAAATAAACTAGTTTCATTGGCTGCAACTCGATTCCGTGGAAGAGCAGCAGCTTGGTGGCAACAAACTAAGCTTACAAGGATTAGGCAAGGGAAAAAGAAGATTGATTCGAAAACAAGCACATGGAGCATTCTTGTCTCATAATTACGCCAAACTTTTATACCAACAGTTACAGAATTTAGAGCAAGGTAATCAATCAGTGGATGATTACACCACAGAATTTCATTGGTTGGTGGCACGCAATGACTTGACAGAGACAGAAGAACAACAAGTTTCTCTCTACATTGGAGGTCTACGATCCCAGTTTCAAGATCAGTTGAATTTGCTTGATCCATACTCTGTCTCAGAAGCACACCAACAAGCCTTGCAGTTAGTGAAGCAATTTAGTCGGCGTACTAATGACTCAAACTTTCGGGGCTCTCGAAGTGTTGTTCGTGATAATTCAAACCAGACATCTAAATTGCGTAATTTCACCCCTCCAAATCCTACAATAAAAACTAGTAAACCTAGTGAAATTGGTCAAAGTAGCAAAACCCAATCCTCGGGTTCAGGATTACGCTGTTTTAATTGCGGAGAAAGTGGGCACCGAATGACAGAATGTAAAAAGGGAGAAAAATACGGTAAAGGCTTATTCGTAGACACTGAGGAAAGTGAAGAGTACCAGGAGGAAGAAACTGAAGAATTCAGTGAGGAGCCAACTTTTGATACTAGTGGTAGCGCTCAATCTGTTGAAGAACATGGTGATAGCGGACCAATGTTGATCGTGAACTGCATATTCTTCACGCGTAAAGGTCAAGACCAAGACAAATGGTTACGGCAAAATATTTTTCAGACCACCTGTACAATTGGGGGTAAAGTATGTCGTATGGTCATAGACTCAGGCAGTTACGAGAATGTCATTTCAGAAAAAGCCGTGACAAAGCTAAATTTAAAGACAGAACCTCATCAAACTCCATACAAGCTCACATGGTTGAAAAAAGGAAATCAAGTAACAGTATCAAAACGTTGCTTAGTTTCTTTATCTATTGGTTCAACCTATAAAGACAAAATTTGGTGTGATGTTATGGCTATGGATGCTTGTCATCTATTACTAGGAAGACCTTGGCAATATAATCGAAATGTAATGCATGATGGGAAGAGGAACACCTATAACTTCATGTTTAACAATACTAAGATTGTTCTGTTACCTAACAAGGAACTTCCTCTCCAGTAAGAGTTTGGAAATTATTTGTTACGGAAGAAGCAGTTTATAGATGTTGTAGCAGAGACAAAGAGAGTCTACATTTTATTAGGAAAGGAGAGTCATAGTGACTCGAAGGTTCCTGAAGCTGTGATACCTATACTGGAGGAATTTCAAGATTTGTTCCCTAGCAAGCTACCACAGGGTTTACCGCCTCTTAGGGACATACAACACCAGATAAATTTAGTTCCGGGTACAATTTTACCAAATCGCCCTCATTATCGTATGAGTCCGACGGAACATGAGGAATTGAGACGTCAAATGGAAGAATTACTAGAGAAGGGATTTATTCGTGAAAGTCTTAGTCCATGTGCAGTCCCCATTTTGTTGAGTCTAAAGAAAGATGGTTTATGGAGAATGTGCGTGGACAGTCAAGCTATTAATAAAATTCCAGTTCGATATCGTTTTCCAATCCCTCGATTAGATGACTTGTTAGATTAACTTAGTGGAGCAGTAATTTTTACCAAACTTGATTTGAAAAGTGGCTACCATCAAATTTGAATACGGCCTGGAGATGAATGGAAAACAGCCTTTAAAACTCACGAAGGGTTATACGAGTGGTTGGTAATGCCGTTTGGCTTATCCAATGCTCCAAGTACTTTCATGCGAGTTATGAATCAAGTTCTTCGCCCTTTCATTGGAAAGTTTGTTGTTGTTTACTTCGATGATATACTTATATATAGCACCAGTCATGAATTACACCTATAACATTTGAGAGAAGTGCTTTCAGCCTTAAGAGCAGCAAGTTTATACACAGCAGTAAACAAGTGTATTTTCTTAACAGAAAGAGTATTATTTTTTGGATATGTGGTGTCGAGGGATGGTATTTCCGTTGATCAATCGAAAGTGGATGCTGTTAGAGATTGGCCACAACCAACTACTTTGTCCGCCACCAGAAGTTTCCATGGATTAGCCTCTTTTTACAGGCGATTCATTCCTAATTTTAGTACTATTATGGCACCAATCACGGATTGCATGAAAGGAGGACAATTCTCTTGGACAGCAGCAGCTACTAAGGCATTCGAGATTATCAAAGAAAAGTTTATTACTGCCCCAGTACTCGCTTTACCAGATTTTTCACTTACTTTTGAGGTGCATTGTGATGCTTCCAAAGTAGGCATTGGAGTTGTTCTTAGCCAACAGGGTAAGCCTATAGCTTATTTCAGTGAGAAGTTAAACGGAGCAAAGACACGCTACAACACTTATGACGTGGAGTTTTACGCGGTAGTCCAGGCATTAAAACACTGGCGACATTATCTGATTCATAAAGATTTTGTTTTATACACCGATCATGCTGCATTAAAACATCTCAACAGTCAAGATAAGCTCTCTCACAGATATGCCACGTGGACAATATTTCTTCAGCAGTTTACTTTTGTAATAAAACATACTTCTGGCGAGTCCAATCGGGTAGCAGATGCACTTAGTCGACGAGCTTCTTTGTTGACACAAATGCATAATCAAGTCCTTGGATTTGACACGTTTCGAAAGTTATACGCTACTGACTCTTTCTCTGCTCCTTTATTAGAAGACGTTGCTGTAGGGCTTCGATCAGACTATCATTTACATGACGGATTCCTTTTTAAGGGTAAGCAGTTGTATGTTCCTAACACAAGTTTGAGACTGAAAATCATTTCAGAGTTACATAACGAAGGGCACATGAGTCGTGATAAAACTCTGGCTCTAATAGCCAACACTTATTTTTGGCCTACTATGAGGCGAGATGTCTATCATTATGTCGAGACTTGTCGTATTTGTCAAGTTTCCAAGGGCACTGCAACTAATGCTGGGTTATATATGCCACTGCTAATTCCAACACAACCTTGGGCTGACATTAACATGGACTTCGTTTTAGGGTTACCCCGTACTCAGAAGGGCATGGATTCAATATTTGTTGTTGTGGATCGGTTCTAAAAAATGGCTCACTTTATTGCTTGTAAGAAGTCTACGGACGCCTTGACTGTTGCACGTCTATTCTTCAAAGAAGTCTATAGATTGCATGGCTTACCGAGTTCTATAGTATCTGATCGAGATACACGATTTCTTAGCCATTTTTGGAAGACATTATGGAAGTTGACTAATACTCGCCTGAATTTCGGAAGCGCTTATCACCCACAAACAGATGGTCAAACCGAAGTTGTCAACCGCTCTTTAGGAAACCATCTACGTAGTCTAGTTGGCGATAACCTAAAGACGTGGGATCAGAAGTTATACCAAGTCGAGTTTTCTTATAACCGAGCGGTCAAGCGTAGTATTGGTTTAAGTCTTTTTCAGGTGAATTACGGATATAATCCACGAGCTCCCATCGACTTAGCTCTAGTTCCAGATTTAGTTTGCAAAAGCAATAAGGCAGAAGACTTTATTGAGCAACTTAAGAAGATTCATGCAACTACGCAAGAATCATTGAAGCAGACCACTAAGGGTTATAAAATTATGGAAGACAAGAAGCGCCGAGCTTTGGAATTTCAAGTGGGCGATCTTGTTTGGGCTGTCTTAACTAAAGATAGATTCTCAGTTGATGAGTACAACAAGCTTTCTGCCAGAAAAATTGGTCCTTTAGAGATTATAGAGAAGATAAATCCTAATGCCTACAGATTAAAGCTTCCTAGTTATATTCGCACTGCAGATGTATTCAATATCAAGCATCTTATTCCTTACAGACGTGATCATGATGAAGATATTGTTACTGACAATCTAAATTCGAGGGCGAATTCTCTCCACCCTGGGGGGAATGATGAAGATTAGGAATCCATATTACACTAGGATTAATTTTCTTATTAATTAAAGTTTAAGACTTTTTATTTCCTTTCTTATTTAGAATTTTGTTTTCTTTCAATTTAGGATTTTGTTTTACTTCATGAATTAGGATGATTGCTATTACTATAAATAGCTCCCTCTTGTAAACTTTAAAGAGATATATAGATTTTTGAGTTCAATAATATTTCAGTTTTTCAAATCTCTTTGTGAGTATTTGATAGTTAATTCTCGGTATTCTGCGGAATCAACGAGTCTTAACCCCTAAATTCACGGCATCCTTTGAATCAACGTGAATTTAGTTGTTCTTTTATTCTGGTATTCTCTAGAATCAACGGAATATTTTGAACAATAAACTTCCGCTGCATCACATATCCAATTCCTGCCATAAAATCATCATGTCATGATAATAGGTAGTTACATCTATATCATATTGTTACATACGCCACATACGATTGTTTATTTCAAACAACTGAGAATGATTCTCTAGGTCAGAGTATATCTCTCTAATAGCCTCCCAGACATCACGAGCGGTTAGCAGAAACATATATGACTTTCCCAAATTTAGTTCCATGGAATTAATAAGCCATGTAGTAACCATTGAATTTTTTGGTCACCACTACAGGAATTTTGGACCATCAGTGGTTGGAGGTTTGATTTCTCCATTCAAATTAGTTTTCCTTTAACATCAATCACCAAACGCCCAGACTGAGACCACTCTAAACAATTTTTTCCATTTAACTTCTGAATGGCTATTTGCAAAGTGCTTTCACTGACTGACACAATTGGGGATGGCTATAAAATCCGTTTAGATGATATTGCAGTACTGGTAGCATCGGAGGAAACCGAATCAGAGCCAACCATGGCTGCTTTGCAATTCATGGACGAACCCTAAGGATTTGATACTATGTAGAAAAAAAGAAAAAAGAAAATAGAGAGGCAACGCTGTAAAATGCTTTCTTATTATTCAAAGACAGTGATCCATAGAAATAAATAGAAAAATTAGAGAGTAATTCTAGGGCTAATTTTATGACCATAAAATCAGACGTTATCCACTTTTATGATTTATGGTATTTTCCTATTTTATTCAAATGGCAAGAAAATAGCCAAGAATCCCTAAATTATCGACACTTAGAATAAACAAGTAGCACTCATTTACAAGATCTACCTAGATGAAAATACCTCAAATCATAATCATTACTTGACTAACACGCGTTATCGTAAGAATAGATTTTGAAATCTCATTACTATCATATAAACATAAAGGAATTTTTAAAAATAAATCAGGTCATGGTAGTGAACAAATGAGTTTCCTATCAGATCTAACACAAATATATATGAGCAAATATATAATAGAAAATTTGAACATAAAAATAAATATGGAAGATTTAAGAGCATAATAATAATAGTTTTCTTCAGTGTTTGAGCATTCTAGAGGTGTTTGACTCTACTCTGATGCTTAATGAAGAGCTAAGATATCTTCAAAGTTGCTACACTACTTTGAAGGTTTCCTCTAAAGATCCTCTCTTACTGTTTTAGAGTTTTTCTGAGGAATTCTCTTTAGAATTTCCTACAGAGCTTCTCATTTTAGCTAGATTTTTGCTAAGATCTGATTCAAACCATTAAATGGTTCTTCTCATTGAATTTAGGTCAAACCTAATTAAAACAAGTAAAATTTATAATTTTTAAGTCAACAAATGATCTGTGAGGTAAGCTGCGTTGATTTAAGGAGGTGAACTAAGCTAATTTGGGAGGTAAGCTATCACATTTTGTGAGGTAAGCTCTGTGAAGCTTATGGGATTAAGCTTGGAGAGTTGATATGAATTGTACACATGTTAACTTCTCCAACTTGTGGTCCTCTTGCTTTTTAGAAGATAGCAAATGACAATTGATGTAGTCTCTTCCTATTGTTTTACTTAAAGAATTCTTATTCTTATTGTCTCCTTACTCTTAGCTAAAAAGAAGATATTTTTTATTTCTCACCTAATGGCATGTGCTGTCCATATGCGGCCCCAGCTGCTAAAAATCTAGATTATGATAATGCCTTTTAGTATTGCGTGTAATCCCAAAACTGCCTCTTTCATTGGGGAGCTTATCTCTTAATGCCTTTCAGTATTGTTGTAATCCCAAAACTGCCTCTTTCTTTGGGGAGCTTATCTCTTTAGACTCCTGTGAGTTGTACCGCCATTTGGTCTGAAAGACAAGTGTGCAACCTAAGAGGGGGGGTGAATTGGTGTTTTTAAAAAATTATCCTAACAAATCCACACAACAATTCAATCTAATGCCTTAATAAAACTGAAAGCAATAAGTTCAATCAAGCATAATAATAAAAGAGTAAGGGAAGAGAAAACAAACACACGAATTTTTACGTGGTTCGGCTATCTGCGCCTACGTCCACGCCTCCAAGCAAACCAAGCTTGAGGATTTCACTATCCAAGCCTCCCAAGGCTTAATGAACTTACAATTGACTTCAAGGTGTCAATAAACCTTTACATCAAAGAGATTTCAACTCAATCTCTTCACCCCAAGTGTTTCCTCACTTGAACACTCACAAATTTGATGATAAATGAAAGTTACAACAATACAACTCTTTTAAGAGTGGATAAACAAATTATAGCTCAATGATAACTCAATGAATGATGATTTAATAAATGGAAGCTCAATATATGTTTTATAAACTTGTTTTGGCTTTCTAGAGTTATTAAAATGAAGTTGGAATTGAGTTTATATAGTTAAAGCCCGAAAACTAGCCGTTATAGACAAATTCCAGCACCCAAGCATTAGTTGATTTAACTAATGGAATGAGCGATGATATTCTATTAACTTTTATTTTGCTACAATAACACTGTTCATGAAATTATAATTTTACCCCAACACTTTCTGTAATTATACTATGGCTCAGAAAGTCACAAAACTTTTCAAATAGGTCTAATTTTGGACATCAAAATATTTGAATTACATTCGGGTCCTCCAACTTGTATAAATTATATTATGGCCTAAATTATTTCAAACCTTTGCAAATAAGTCCAAATCCGAATTTATAAATAATACTTATCATTTCCAAAACTTTCTGAAATTATGCAATGGCCCAACATGTAATAATACTTTTCATAAAAGTCCTTTTAAGTTTTAACATAATCAACATAAATGTTAAAGTCCTCAAAAACTCTCACTTAGACCCTCAATCTTTTATAAGTTACAATATGGCCCAAAACGTTTCAAATCTTTGCAAATAGGTTTAAATTCAAATTCAAAATAATATTTATTAAAATCAAATATTGTAAAACATTTTCATTTTAATCCAAATTACTCAAATTTACAAAATACTTTTATCTTAAAAATAAAACATTTTGGTTTATGAAAAGTAATAATTTATTAAGCAAAACTTGAGCTTCTCAAATGCTAAATCATGCATCAATTAAATCATACCGGCTTTACAAGAAATTGTCGCAATAATTTGTCCGTTGAACTTTAAACTTCATTCTTGATTTCGCCGTTGTCCGTTGAGTGTCTTGAGCTTGATTTCACTTGATTCACTGTTATAAATATTATCCTTAAAAAACTAGTGAACTTGTGAAATACAATATTTATTAAATCACTTAAGACACATGTTTGTTATCATCAAAATTACATAATGTGTAGCCCTTTAGGCTAACATGGTCAAATAAGCTGACTTCACTTGATTGACTTTCCTTGCCATCTGTCACTGAATTATTCGCCCGTGTTAGCATATAGACTTCCCCCCAAGCACTTTTATTTAATTAATGATAGTCAATAAATTAAAGAATCTACAAGCTCATCACCTACTATTGTATCTGCTTTATCTACCACATATAATGTAATAGTATCTCTATCTTGACCGTCCTGACACAGATAAGAAAAATAGGTTTGTCCAACAATAGAAAATGACTTCCTTTTTACTTACCTTGTGGTCTCCTACACTATGCAGGCTCATTTAACATATGACAAGGTGAATTTTTCTCATCGAGTTATCTTGCTACAATATTCAGTAATCAAGAGTTAAAACTTTTAAAGAAGCCGACAATAATTCTATTTAGAGACTGCAATCCCTTGACGAGAACAAGACATGGAACATTGATTGGCTACCGCATGGAAAGAAAATTATTGAATATCATTAGGCAGAAAAAATAACATACGAAAGTGATGGAACTATTTAAAGACATAAAGCAAGATTGGTTGCTAGAGGATTTACTCAAAGTTATGAAAAGATTATAAAGAGATCTTCACTCCAATTTTAAAAATGAATACTTTTCAATGTTGATATCTCTTCAAATGAATAAAATTTAGTGATTATATGAGATGGATATAAAAAATACTTTCCTCCATGGAAAGCTTGAAGACGAAGTTTATATGAGAATATCACTTGCCCAACTAAAAGAATTAGAAACTTGACCTTGTGTAAAAATTAAACAAGGCATTATATGGGCTAAAATAATCACCACGAGATAGGCATGCTTGTTAACATGTATCTATTCTTTATATTGATTTTAATGATAAAATGTTGGAGCTATTCATTAATAAACAAAAGTCATATAAATCATTACTATTATGTTCATGAAAGATGGATAATTGTTAAACTTCAATTGGAAAATAATTCCCTACAAAATTTGATTATGAAAGTAAACGGTGAAACGTTTTTTTTTAAACGGTTAACCGATAAAATCCAGAGAAGGATTAATGTTTAAGCTCTAACCGATTAGCAAAAACGGTGAGCACAGATATGCTGGGAAGGTCACTAGGACTAAACGGCGAACTGTTTATATCAAACGATTAACCGATACTTTCCAAAATGAAATTTTGTGCTAATCCTTTACCGTTTCACAGAAACAGATAAGCCTTTTTGTTTTGTAGGTTACAAGAAATAATTGGTGAACCGTTAATGGCAAACGGCTAACCGATAATCTCCATAATGTCATTCTATGCTAACCTTTAACCCTTTAGCAAGAAGGATTACAGAAACTTGGTTTGCAAGTCTCTGAAAATTAACGATGAAAGGATAGTGACAAACGGTCAACCATTTATTTGAAATTTGGCTTAACGGTAACTTTGACCAAGCCAAACAGTTAACCGTTAATGGCTAACGGTGATCTGTTTGTGGGCAGACAGTCAGTAACGGCTATATTTCAGCTCTAACTATAAATAAGCTCTTTGAAATTCAAGCAAAGATTTATCACAACAGGATCTTTGAGCTTATAATTGAGATTACAACCTTCATAGAGCTTTAAATACATTCTTGCTTCATTTATTCAAACAATTGAGTATTGATTTGTAATCTTAGATATTGTGTAAGAGAAAATCAAATTTGTAATTTTTGTCTTTAGTGATTATAAGTATTGGGATGCACTTGGGTTAAGAGATTGGGGATAATCTCTTGTTGTAGAGTTTCATTAACACCTTGAAAGTCAATTGTAAGCGTCTGAAGCCTTGGAGGCTTGCTTAGTGAAATCCTCAAGCCCCGTCAGCTTGGAGGCTTGGACATAGGCGAGGTTGGCCGAACCACATAAAAATCCATGTGTTTGAAAATCTCTTCCCTTTCTTTTATTTTGTGATTGATTTATTTGTTATTGCTTTCAATTCGTTTTAGATTTGCATTGAATTTTGTTTTAGAATTGAATAATTTTTAGAAAAGCAATTCACCCACTCTTGGGTTGCATTACTAGAATTTCAATGCTAAGTTAAGTTCAATTTTCATGATGAATAGACTACAAAGGACTACTGCAGATTTTTCATTATTTGTCAAAAAGGGTATTTCTCATATTAAATTGTATTGGTCTATGCTAACAATATTATAACTATAGGTAAATGACCGTCAAGAAATATCAAAGCTGAAAGCACTATTACACCAAAGTTTGCTATCAAGGATCTTAGCATTTTGAAGTTTTTTTTCAGTATAAAATTTGCTTACTCATCAAAAGGCATTTCTTTTAATCAAAAAAAGGGCATGCTTGACTGATTACAAGGCAGTGGAAGATTAAGGACAAAACTAGCAGAGACACCCACGAAGAGTCAAGATAAGCCTAATGATGAAGGGAACTATTTAATAATGTTCTTCAATATCAAAGATTAGTTGGCAAATTATTATACTTGATAATTACTTGCCCAGATATTTCCTGTGGTGGAATCTTAGTTAATAGATTCATGCATGCACCTAAGGTCTATAGATGGCAAAATTTGAGTTTGGGTCTGGGTTCCGTCTTCCCATGTTCAGACCCGGATGACAATTTGGTATACTGAATCCATATATTGAAATAATATCTAAGCAACCCAAAAGGGAGATGAATTGGGTTTTTAAAAAATATGCTGTGATAAATCCAATCTAGATGTAAAACTTAAACAAATTTAGAACAACAATAAATAAATCAATCAAAATATAAAACGATAAGGGAAGAGAGATTCAAACATAGAGATTTTTATGTGGTTCGGCTGACCTCAGCTACGTCTACGCCTCTAAGCACACCAGGTTTAAGGATTCCACTAGTCAAGCCTTCAATCAACCTTTTATACCAAGAGATTATTCTCAATCTTAACATAAGTGTATCCCAACACTTACAATCACTCAAACAAAGATTACAAATTTTTTTTTCTCTCACACACAATGTATGATTACAAATCAATGCCCAAATATGAGAATAAATGAAACAATAATGTATTTAAGACTCAATGAAGATTGTATTCTTGATTATAAGTTCAATGATAATGTTATGATCAACTCTTGTTTGAATTTGATTGAGCTTATTTATAGTTGAAGTTGAAATATTGCCATTGTTAACTTTCTACACAAAAAAGGATCGCCGTTAACCGTTGTCGGTTAACTGTTTTGACTAGTCCAAGTGACCGTTGAGCTGAAATTCAAATAAACGGTTGACCGTTTGCACTATCAGTTCACCGTTAATGTCCAGAGACCCAGAAAACAAATTTCTGCTATCCGTTCTTGCTAAACGGTTAAAGGTTAGCACGTAGTAAAATTCTGAAAATTATCGGTTAGCCATTTAAAGTTAATGATTCGCTGATTATTTCTAGTAACCTGCACAATAGAATAGGCTTATCCATTTATATTCAACGGTTCATGGTTACCGTATAATTCCATTGTGGAAATTATCGGTTAAACGTTCGATATAAATGGTTAGCCGTTTAATTCCAATAACCTTCCCTGCACACTTTTATTGTCCGTTTTTGTTAACCGGTTCAAGCTTAAGGAATTACTCATTTTCTAGAATTTATCGGTTTTCCATTTTATTGTTAACGGTTCACCCTTGGTTTCCAGAATCACAGTTTTAATCAATATATTTACAGAAGATGTTTTCCGAGTTTAAAGATTATGACAACTCATATTTTAAGAACACATTTATAAAATTATACGGCTTTTTAATGAAATATTTATTAAACAAAAGCTCCAACTTTTTAATAAAAAAAACATTTAGAGTTTGTTATCATCAAAATCATTATAATGAACATATACATGTTAACAAATATAAACTTAAGTATTTTAACTTTATGTCCAAGACGTGTTCAACATAAAAAAATCTAGGTTTTCATATTTTAAACCTGATTATTTGTATGAATTATTAAAATGAAGTCAGAGTGTCAGACAATTGCTTTGGAATAGACCTGCTTAAAGTTTAAATAAAACAAGAATTAAATTGAACCAAAAAAATTAGTTAACATGAAAATAACATGTTCTAAATTTCAAAGTTTCAATGCAATAAATACAAGCCTATAATATAAATCTATAATTCAAAACACATTTCTAAAAGTCCAGACCTAATAACATAAATTTACAATTCAAATAACTAGTCTAAAGTCTAAACTCTTTGTCATCTTCATCATTTGATTGTTGCTCACTCATCGAACTTTCATTAATATATTGTTTCATAGAAGTATTGCTTCCTTTGGAATCCTATTTTAAAGACATAAATAAATCATAAAAATATGGATCAAGGCAAACAATTAGTGATAACAGAAATGCTATATCAAATTCATATGATTCTAGTAAATAAGTTTTTTCTACACCTTTTACGTTTTAGTAAAGCTTAAACCAATTTTAAGTACATACCAATGCCTCTAATGTTTATTTAAGAATACCAAAAGGTATCTCGCAATCTTTGCAAGTGTAGGATGATTGCCTTGGTTATTCTCCACTATGACAAAATAGAAAATTGACCAATTGAAGGAAAGTATTTTGACACAACTTAAAAGTAATTTTTAACTCCTAAGTATAAGAGTGTCTTGTTATATTATAGTTCAGTGAGTCTGAAGTTGATTCACAGATAAAAGACTTAATTTGTATATTTTATTTTATCTAAAAATGAAATTAAAACTTAAATATATGCAACTTAATTTAAGTGAAACTATGAAATTAAATTAGTTAGGTTTATGGATTCACTCATACTAGTAAATAAAATTTTAATAAATTCTTTTTGCCATTTTTTATTTAGGTTTATTGCCCAAAAGATTAATTATATAAATTATTATTATGTTCCCATTAATTTTATTATGGATTAAGTATTTATATTGCCAAAATTTAATTTGTCTACAATAAGTCAAAGATTATTTAGCATACCTTATAATAAGATATTAAGAATTTATTGTGCCAAACTCCCTTGTTTGTCTACAATAAATCACAATTTTAAAATAAAAAATATGTATAAAATTAAATAGAAAATAGTTTAATTTATATAATTAAAAATAAAATTTGATTAAATCATATTTATTTCCTAAGAGTTTCCCCTTACTCTAACTATTATATTTAACTATGCATAATTGAAAAAAAATCATTAAAATTAAATTACTCATAACTAAAAGGAATAAAAACAACTAAAATTGAAAATAAAACTAAATTTATTTATAAAAAAAATTATACAAAATATTAAAACGCACCTAAAAAATAAGATTACAAGGAAATTAAAAGAAATTGAAAAGAACAGAGATGCTCAAAACATAAAAATGAGGCTCTATTTATAAAAAAATGCATTCATAATCCAGTGTTTTGTGGGCCATCATATGCTTTGTGCATGCACTCCTCACAGCCATTCAAGATTCAGCAGTTGGTCAAACTTTAAAAGTCAACAATACTCGTGTCGTCATGTGAAGCGTCCAATTTGGTCAAAGAACAGTTGAGATTTGGTGTGTTAATGGTTGGATCGGGTCGTCCCAAATGCAAAGGTTCGAATCCTACAACTTGCTTCGCGAACCATTGCCATGTGGCATGATCGTGACCATTGAATCATAAATGATTGAGATTTAGTAAAAATTGACAGCTATCCAATACACTCATATCTATTGTAAGCTCATTTTATCATCTAATTAGTGATCGATGAACAGAAAAAGTCAACTTTATGCACAAGCTCAATTTTAAGCAGGTCTTGACTCATCTTATGGTTTTCGGACCTCCAGAATCTAATTGGTCTTGACTCGTCTTATGGTTTTCGGACCTTCAGAATCTAATTTTAACATCCGTTTATCTATTCGAGCCTCGAATTATGTGAATTTAATATTTTACCTAATAAATATACAAAAATAAATATAGTTAAGAAATAATTAATAATCCCTAATATGTTGCATAAACACAAAAATAAATTATTATAAGCACAAAATAATATTTTTTTATCGCTTGATAATCAAACAATTTTTAATACTAATCATATTTTCCTAAAAATAAAGCTCCAATTCTATGTTGGAATAATTACTCTGTGAGTTCTCATTTTTGAATGATGCGTACCCATCAACCATTTCACCCAAGTCCAAGACTAACAAACTAGAATCTTCTATTGTAGCAGCTTCAGAATTGGCAGAATCATTAGCCCCTTATTAGAACTTGATGAATACTGTGCTTTAGACTCATACCTTAAATCAAATAAATTGTGCACTCTTTCAATTTCAAAATTAACTTTTTCTTTATATACTTTAGGAAATAAAAAGTTAATCAATGGCATCTTATGCCTAAGATCTAAAATAATCGCGACAATAAGAACTCCATGAATAACATCTCAACACTTGTTATACTATACAATCATCTTGGTACCCATAGTTTTTAGCTATATAATTGGTGATTGCATACATGTATTCATTAACAATCTAATTTCACAATTCTTAGTTAAAAAAAGTAAATGTAAGGCAAAGTGTCCTCGAAAAAAGTTGTCAACTTTTAAAGTTCCTTATATGCTCATGCATAAGTTTTGACAAATTCCAATTTGACTCCATAGTATAATATCTATCACATTTATTCAAACATCAAATACATCTTCACATAACAAAGCAATAATAAGCATCAAATAAGTGAAATTCTATCGAGTTTTGCAATTAAATGTCAAGTTCTTAGTTTATTTAATACTGAATAAATTTTATTGAACTCGCAAGCGCATAAATCTATTGTAGAATAGATCAATGGTGTCGAGTGTCGATCTCACGAGGAGGTGGATTTTAATTGTGTGTAGAATTAATTTTGTAAGTGAGAGGTTGGATTTGTGGTGAAGGTAATTTAAACTATCCTAGAATTTAAATTAAAATGGCAGAAATAAATTTTAATGAAATCTATTAAAATAAAGCGCTTGGGTATCTGGATCTGTATCAATATGCTCCATGGGCTAAATATTCCTTATTAATGCCAATTAAATCATGATGAGAGTTTCCACACCTCATGAACCACACTCAAAATAACAAGGTGCTAAGGGCTTATCGTACCAAATAATAATAACCTTGTACTAGGGAGCCAGTTGAACTAGTGCGGGATCTAGACAAGAGTATTACTATCTGTTGACGAAAAGTCAAAACATCCACAAATATTAGAGGGAAAGTGAAAATAAATTTACTAAATTAAGCTCATGGAATATGTTGAGACTTCACCTTCAACCCAAGCTTAAAAGAAAATTAGCCACTCATAATTGAACTAGGGATAAAATGAGAATTCATTAAAATACGTAAATACAATATAGAGAAGAAATTACAAACAATTAAGCTTAAAAATGAATTCAGGGGTATCAAATTAGGGGGGAGAGTTGCTTTATTATAGATATATTAAGTAAATCATGGCCATTGGATAAAAAACAGTTTGGACGCTCATGATTGCGCTACGTCATCAATCAACAGTACATGGTTTGACCACAATTTTCACCACGCGGATTGAATAGTGATGCGGTTTGAACAGTGGCGACTTAAATAGTGACGCAGTTTGAAAAGTAAGTAATCTCATGTAGATGCATGTACCGTAGGCACGATTTTTGGTCTACTAAAATGCTGCCACATCACTGATCAACAATACATAAGAATTTTAGTCCAATAGGATCGTGACAAATCATCGTTCAATGCCAACTCATCAGTCAATACCACATAGTAACCAGTGCCACATCATTTGTCCAATCGAATATTGCCACGTCATAGGTCGACGCCGCATCATTGGTCAATGTCAGGTCATCGGTCAACGCCATGTCATCGGACCGTATATGTGAATAGTGTCGTTAACAGTATCATGAACAGTACTGTACGTATGAACAATGCCATATTTCTTTTGATGCTCCTCTTAAGGTTTTCGATTGTCCTGAGTTCAAAAGTGATGTTTGTTTTGCTATCTAATCTCTTATTCATTGTGAAACAATCATGATGACCCTAAAATACATAAAATACTTAATTATAATATAACACATATAATTAAATAACAAGACAATTAAATACATAAAAGTAGGGACGTTAGTGAGACTTAAAATGTAAAATGACGATTTTATCCTTTATAAATATACACTTTCTAACACTCAACACACCCCAAACCAGCTTATTGCTAGTCCCTAGCAAATAAAGTGAAGACAAAATTCAAACCCAAAAATGATATTTTAAAAAAAAAACAATGGTGTTTATTCAATCAGATTAATGATAGCAATCAAATAAAAGTATAAGCATTATCTCCAGTCTAAAGAAATATCACACCCACATCAACCATTCACATGCGTCAGTTCAGTAGACTTTGTCATAGCTATAGGAATTAAGTCACTTTCAAGAATGATATGTCAAACCCCAAAATCTCACCGGTAATAGTGTTACTCTCACAAGAAAATTAAATCAAATAAAAATTGTCAGTTCAATGAATGGTAAATTAAGTGAAAATAATAAAAAAGTAATATCACACTCTCACTAAGATGAAAGAAATATGCCCACAGCTTAGAAATAACACGATCTTAAGTTAAACAAAATACTAGTCAACCCAATGCATTCATTTTTTTTACTCTTTTTTTATTTATTTTTTTATTTATCACTACATCTTTATAGCTCATATAACTAGCTTCTACTTCAAACTATAGATCTCTAAAATCAAGAAGGACTTTTATTAGGACGTAACGTAGGCTAGAGACATGGCTAACAAAGAAGCGGAAATAGGGAAAACAAAATATATGTTTGAGAAAAAATAGAGATCTTTTAGAACTTATAAGGTGCATTTCGCTTATTTATTATTATTGTATATCTCTTCTTTTTTTTGTCTTTTTTCTTTTTTTGAACTAATTTTTTTTTTAGTATGGCACAACCTTGCTGAACAAAATAGTTATTTATATTTTTTCTCAAACATGAATAGGTGATAGAACTTGTAAGACATCAGGTAATACTTCAAATCGGAGTGGATCAAGATGGTAAGTTAACAAAGAAAAGGCTTTTTTTTCTTTTAAATGAAAGACTCAAAATGGCTAACTATGGATATTTCACAATAGAGATGGTTAGAAATGCTCAAACGAGTCAAAGATGGCCTTCCATCCCCTTTTAAGGTTCTAAATAATCTTCCATATTTACTAGTTAGATGGATCTTTAGATGCAGCAACACACTTTTTTTCTTTTTTTCTTTTTTTTTTGGTTAATCATTTCATCATTTTTTTTATAGGGTTGACTCAAAGAAAATCTAGAGATCATGTATAAAATAATAAACTATTAAGCTGTATGAAGAATGACAAGCTCAAAACCTCGCTTGGACTTTATTATGACTGTGCATTCCTTCAAGCAACTCATATTTGCCTTCGACATCAACATGTAGAGTAGCAAACATAGTGTAACATAACTCAAGGCCAAAGATAATGCAAATACTAAAATTTGATAGTCATCATGCCATCCACTTTTAAAAGATCACAAAGTTTTTTTTTTGTTTTAAATGAAATTCTACCCCCCGACCTATTCTAAACATGAAAAGAAAACATACATATAGAAAGATGAAAATGATGTAGAAAAACTAATTAGAAAAGTTACACTTAAAATGATAGAAAAAGTAAATGTTCAGAATTTTTTTTTTAACTAAGAAGATGCGTTTCTAGAGTCACTATTCTCCTTATTCAGCCATCTTCGACTCAAAAATTTGAAAGTGCACATTTATAAAGAAAAGGCCAAAAAGAAAATGTTAGAAAGATCATACTTAAAATAAGACTATTTTTTTTTTGTTTTTTTTAAACTTTCAAACTAAGAAGATGCGTTTCTAGAGTCACTACACTCCATATTCAGCCATCTTCTACTCAAAAAGCTAGCCACGATTAGTCTATACACCAAACAAATCATTAAAAATTTAATGAACATTCCACAATTGTCAACTATTCCCTCCCCCAAGTAGAATGAAACATTGTCCTCAATGTTTTAAAGGAAATAAGTAGAGTTTAGAAGACATCACCTGGGTAGTGCAGTATAAAAAAAATATTTACAAGCGAAGAGTTTAACTCTAATTTGCACTTCTTACTGCAGCTAATTTTACCAACATTATTTGAACACTCCAACATAAAGGTCCTGGGATTTGGCTCTAATCGATAAGCTTGTAGCAGATCAAGTAGCTCATTAGCAGTATGTGCATGAATAAAAACCTTTTTCACTGAGGAAGGAATGAAATAATTTTTTATTTCATGGTTAAGAAATGCAATAAGCCAACATAAAAGTTATTAACATTTAACAAACTGATGGGTTCTTCTCCAGTTGGTAAATCAGACAAACAACCTAAAGGTTTTACGACTGTAGGAATTATGCCTAGCACTTGGCTCCCTTTCACATAAGCAGCTTCTGATACCATTTTTTATAACCCTCGATTACCTCCTCCATACACCAAGTGTAATTTTCTCTCTGCTATTCTTCGACCAAGATCTGTGGCTGCCTCAATGAACTCTTTATGTTTGCCATAGTTAAACCCAGAGAGCACACAAATATTCTTGAATTGTTTATTGGGAGTAGCTACCATTGGAATACTTCTAAAAAATAATTTGTGAATGCCAACAAAAAGATTCATAATTAAGGATCTTGGCGACAATGGTTCATAACTGTGTATGAGGTAGCATGTCAGTGTTTATTAACGTGTATAGCACATTGCTCGAGAGTCAAAAGAGGCATAGTAAAAAGAAAAAGCAAACAATGATAAAATTATTAAAGACAATAATGCAAATGGTAAAACAACAGTGAAATAAAACAACAGTGAAGTAAAAGGATATTTACAGATAATTGTGACTGTGGCTCACATCTTCCTCTGGTTTTACATCCAGAAATGGCTTGAACGCCCTCTATGAGTCAAGGATAGGCTTCTCATCCAGTTTTCTTACAAATTGGCAAACAGAGTCATTTATAGTCAGATTCCCGAGACTGTATCGTGCATGCTCTTTTTGGAATAATGGTCATAACTGGAGAATTACTCTTTGTACGTATCCAGTAGAACGCATTTTAAAAAACAAAAGGATATCATCCAATGACTCTTTATTCAAGCCATCCCTAATAAATTAAATCTTGTCTTTCATGTTATTAGACACCATTCCTAAAGAACATGATTTTTTATTGCATCTCATTCTGGCACACCTATGACAATCAACAGAAAGTCTTCGAGCTCTTCGTTTTCTTGCGTAATTTCCTTTACCACAATCAGGCATGTATACAATAAATTTAGGAGGCAAATCATCTACTAAGCAAACTTTAGCCTTGATTAACTAACGAATGTCAGCAGGGAGGTTATTCTTTATAAACAATCGCATGTGTTCGGACCGAGCTTTATAGATTGAAAGAAGGGCACTCTAATGAAACAAAGGGAATCGTTTGTGAAGATTTGCTAAAATCTCATATCTGTTCATACCTTCGTCTCAAAATATCAATTATTATGGGAAAATGAAGTAACTGACTTGATTATCACGGAGTACCATTATCCGCCACTTAACTGGGGCGACAAATTCGACAAATTTAAACACACAAAGTAAACTAAAACACACAAACGAAGAAACAAATTAAAACACACAAAGAAAATTACAATCGTCCTCTTATTGAATTTATCTCAAGCTCCAACTGGATGTTGTAGATACTTCCCTCAACTTCTCTGAGTTGGCTTTCTAAATACTCAACATAGGAGACTAACTCTGGTGGTTGCAGAACCCAAATATGATGAGTTTTACAAAATTGAATCGGGCTTCTGAGATGAAATTTTACACGTTGAAGTCGTCTTAGAATGTTCAAGAGGATTTGTCTCATAATTAAAAATGATAAGAGAAAACTTAATGGTTAAAAAAACACACTTATGCAAAATTAATTTTAATAAGCAAAAGAATAGTAAAAAAAGTAAAAAAAAGAAAATCAAATCACTGAAATCTTAAAAGCCGTTCTATATGCCCATAATGCATCATCGAGTCTCAATGACCAATCTTTTCTGTCTGGCATAACCGTCTTTTCTAATATGCGCTTTATTTCTTGATTGGACATCTCAACTTGACGACTGGTTTGTGGATGATATGGGGTCACCACTTTATAAGTGATGGAATACTTTTTCAAAAGTGTTCTGAATGATTTGTTGCAAAAGTGGGCACCACCATCACTGATTATTACTCGAGGGAATCCAAAACATGAAATAATGTTACTTTTGAAAAAACCTATCACCACTTTGTGATCATTGGTCCCACATGGAATTGCCTCTACCCATTTTGAAACATAGTCAACAGCAACCAAAATGTATTGATGGCCAAAAGAAGGGGGAAAGGGTCCCATGAAGTCGATACCCCATACATAAAAATTTTAACCACTAAAATTGGGTTTGATGGCATTATATTCCTTCATGTAATGCTCCCCAATCATTGACACCTATCACAAGAAGAAAAAAAGATGTAAGCATCTCGAAATATAGTTGGACAATAGAAACCATATTATAAAATTTTAGTAGTTGTTTTCTTCTCGCTGAAATGGCCTCTACAAGCTTGTTCATGGCAGAACGAAAGGATATTTTGAAGTTCATTTTCTGGGGCGCATCGTCTAACAATTTTATCTGAACAATACTTGAACAGATAAGGGTCATCCCAAAAGAAATTCTTAATTTTTGCAAAAACCTTGGCCTTGTCTTGCTTAGTTCAATGCTTTGAAAGTTAACCTGAAATAAGATAATTAACTATATCAGCATACCATGGTGCTGCTTCCACACTCATCAATATTTCATCTAGAAATGACTCATTCAATGGTAATGGTTCCATAATTGTGTCAAAATAGAGATGAGAGAGATGATCAGCTACAACATTTTACGTCCCTTTCTTATCTTTGAATTCTAAGTCAAATTCCTGCAAAAGTAACACCCAACGAATTAGTCTAACTTTTGCATCTTTCTTTGTGAGAATATATTTAAGAGTAGCATGATCTGTGAATACAATTATTTTATAATCAATGAGATAAGATCGAAATTTCTCTAATGCAAACACTACTGCTAGCATTTCTTTTTCAGTGGTTGAATAGTTTAACTATGCATCATTCAATGTCATACTAGTATAGTAAATAACATGGGGAATTCGATCAACTATTTGCTCTAATACTGCTACTACTGCATAATTAGATGCATCACACATAATGGGTGACGATGTCAACAATTGCTTTAGTTTTTTAAATGCCACAAGGCATGAATCATCAAAGAGAAAAAGTACATCCTTGGTAAGTAGATTGCATAAGGGTCTAGAAACTTTGCTAAAATCTTTAATAAAATGTCTATAAAAACCAGCATGCTCAAGGAAAGATCTTACTTCGCTGACAATTTTAGGTGGAGAAAGATTGGAAATGAGATCCACTTTGGTTTTATCAACCTCAATACCTTTGCTTGAAATGATGTGACCGAGAACAATACCTTGTTTGAAGATTTCAAAAATCTCACCTCTGGATTTTTCCTTCTTTCCTTTAGCTAACCTCTGAGGAAATAGAGCTTCAGGAACGTATTCTCATGGGTTGTTTTCTTCTTTCTCCTCTGATGATGAGTCTTTAACATTCACAGGTACAATATAAGTTGTTTTTGTCACTGGCATCTCTACTTTGTTTTCGACTTCTTTCCCTTTTAGCAAAGTCATGACGAATTTGACCTTTCCATACTGCTGTGGTGAACTGTCACTTGCTTCATGTACTCTTTTAGGATTAGGCACTGGTTGATTTGGGAATTTACTTTTCTCAATAGTCATTGCCAAAGTTTGAACTGAAAAAGCAAGTTGTCCCACCATTTTCTATAGGTTTGGAACTGATTGGGCTTGTGAGTTGAAGCTCACTTTCATCTCATTTCATAGTTCATCAATGGTGCGGTTCAGTTGTTCGATTCTAGAATAAGTAAGATTCTTGAACTTTTGGAATGTATCCTCCCATGGTCTGGGTTGAGAGTGGTTTAGGTTTTAATTGTATGGTCTAAATAGTGGCTGAGAGGCTTGAGGAATTTGAGGATTCAATTGCATTGGTGAAGGTAGTGTTGTTGGTCCATTATGTTAGAACCCTTGAGACCATAAGGAATTGAGGTTGTCTCTCCATCCAGGATTATAGTTTGATGGCTTTCTCATTACACCTATGGCATTAGCTTGATCAGAATATGAGTCATGGTCATGTGGCTCTGTTGATTTAGCAGTCATCAATAATGCTATTTGTTGGGAAAGGCCTTCAACTATCTCTTTGACTTCTTTAATTCCCGAACTTAACTCGCCAATGTGAACCTCATTTACTCCCTTAATTCTCCTAGTGTTCCTGAGTAATCGACTCTATTGTTGGGTATTATCTGATTGTCGCTGGAAGAAATCCTAAATCTCTGATGCACTTTTTGACATTAGCTTTTCTCCACTCGTTGCCATTAGCCATTCTTGCACATGCGGCAATAATCTCTCCAAAAAGTACTGGTTCCATTTCTCGTGCCCATGATGTGGACACTTCAAGAATAGCCCATTTAATCGCTTCCACATTTCGAAAAACTGTTCATCTTCTCTCTGGGTAAACTCTGAAATTTTCCTACGAATAACATTGGTTTTATGTACTGGGAAATATTTATTCAAAAATTTTGTTACCATTTGTTCCCATGATGTAATGCTATTAGCAGGCAATGTATTGAGCCATGAACGAGCTCCATCCTTTAAAGAAAATGGGAATAATCTAAGTTTAACATCATCATCTAAAAAATTCTCGTACATAAAAGTTTGAGAAATAGCATGAAAATCATTCAAATGATTATATGGGTCCTCATTTTCTAGGCCATAGAGTGTTGGAAGACAATTTAACACATTAGGTTTCAACTCAAAACTCTTAGCAGCTACATTTGGGTACCTTAAGCATGATGTACTTAAGTTAGCTAAAGGATTGAGGTAGTCCTTAAATGGCCTCTTCTGTGGTTCTGGTTGTTGATTTTGTAAATCCATTTCAATTTTATTTTTAAATGCAACATGTTTCCGTATGCGAAGTGTTTTTTCTAATTCAAGATCTATAGGCTCAAGATTATGTAATAATGACCTTCCACCATGCATGCAAAGAATACAAAAAAAAATGTGAATAAACCTAATAAAAATAAAAAAAAAAGAGAAATTACGATACTAACTTTGTCACGCTATTATAACCTTACTATAAAAACACATAAAAAAACGTGAAATAAATTAACTAAAATTAAAATAAATTAATAAGATAAATGAAACATTACAAGGAAAAATAACTTGAAAATTAAATTACATAAATTTAAAGAAGAGAAAAAGAAAAGAAATTCTTACCTCAAAATGTGAATTCTATTTCTTCTTTTTTTTAAAATAAGAGAAACAAATTACAAGGAAACAACAAAAACTTATTTACAAAAATTAATTTTACAAATTAAAATACTTACCTCCCCGACAATGGCACCAAAAACTTTTTGTGCAAATTTTATTAAACTCGCAAGTGCACGAATCTATTGTAGAATAGATCAATGGTGTCGAGTGTCGATCCCACAAGGAGGTAGATTTTAATTGTGTGTAGAATTAATTTTATAAGTGGGTGGTTGGATTTGTGGTGAAGGTAATTTAAACTATCTTATAATTTAAGTTAAAATGGCAGGAATAAATTGAAATGAAATATATTGAAATAAAGCGCTTGGGTATCTGGATTTGCATCAATATACTCCATGGGCTAAATATTCCTTATTAATGCCAATTAAATCAAGAGGGGGGTTTCCACACCTTATGAACCACACTCAAATAAATATGGTGCTAAGGGCTTATCGTGCCAAATAATAATAACCTTGTACTAGGGAGCTGTTTGAACCAGTGCGGTATCTAGACAAGAGTATTACTATCTGTTGACGAAAAGTCAAAACATCCAATAATATTAGAGGAAAAGAGAAAATAAATTTATTAAATTAAGCTTATGGAACATGTTGAGACTTCGCCTTTAACCCAAGCTTGAAAGGAAATTAGCCACTCATAATTAAACTAAGGGTAAAATGAGAATTTATTAAAATACGTAGAAAATATAAGATAGAGAAGGAATTACAGAAAATTAAGCTCAAAAATGAATTTAGGGGGATCAAATTAGGGGGAAGAACCGCCTTTTTATACATATATTGAGTAAATCTGGCCATTGGATTAAAAATAGTTTGGACGCTCATGATTGTGCTACGTCATCAGTCAACAGTATGCAGTTTGACCATGATTCTGACCACGCAGTTTGAATAGTGACGAGGTTTGAACAATGGCGGCTTGAATAGTGACGCGGCTTGAATAGTAAATAATTCCATGTATATACATGTAAAGTACGCACAATTTTTTGTCCACTGAAATGCTGCCTAGTCACCGATCAACAGTATATAAGAATTTTAGTTCAATAGGATCGTGATACATTATCGGTCAATGTCAACTCATCAGTCAACGCCACATAAGCAACCAATACCACATCATTTGTCCAATCGAATACTGCCACGTCATAGGTTGATGCCACATCATCGGTCAACGCTATGTCATCGAACCGTACATGTGAACAATATCATGAACAATACTATGCATGTGAACAATACTATTTTTCCTTTTATGCTCCTCCTAAGGTTTTTGATCGTCCTGAATCCAAAAGTGATGTCTGTGTTGCTGTCTAATCTCTCATTAATTGTCAAACAATCATGATACACCTAAAATACATAAAATACTTAATTATAATATATCACACATAATTAAATAACAAGAGAATTAAATACATAAAAGTAAGGACATTAGTGAGAGTTAAAATGTAAAATGACGATTTTCTCCTTTATAAATATAAACTTTCTAACACTCAACATTTAATACCAAATATTTTTTAACAACCACCTATTTTCCAACTCTAGCAGATGTTGCTATTCATTAATAGACACTATCTATAATGAGTACAACAACGCATGTGAAAGAGTTTACCATTATAATCATTGAACTATATGAAAATTTATAGAACAATTATCAACAGTTACATTGGACAACTTTGTATCTATATTCCAATCCGGTGATAAATTCCAATCAAATTTTGCTTATTTTCTTGAGTTTTCTAATTTATGGCATAGTAGATTAGGACATGTTAGTTATAATTCCATAGATAAATTAATTAACATGAATAATACATCTTCTTTCCAAATTGATATATAAAATAAAAGTGTGAACATTTTGTTGGCAAAAAATTACAAAATTATCATTTCAAAGAATTAGAAGCAACATTGAATCACTTGATCTAAAAAATAATGATACATATGATTTTAAATCCATTTGATCAAGGGGTGGTAATAAATATTTTATTACCTTTTTTATGATTACCTAAAATTTTGTAATTTGTATTTATTAAAAAGCAGGGATGAAGCTTTAGATAAATTTATTCAATGAAGTCAAAAATAAAGTAATAAAAAAGATGAAGAGTAAAGAGCCGATCGAGATGGTGAGTATGTTGTTCTATACATCATACCACAGCTCCTTATTCACCATTATCTAATGGGAGTGTTAAATGGAAAAATTGTACCTTAAAAAAAATGATGAATATAATGTTGATGAGTTTTGGGTTAGCTCAGAATATGTGGCAAGAAGCTATTTTATCAGCTAATTAACTAATGAAAAAGTAATCTGAAAGGAAGCAAAGAAAACCCTTTATAAATTGTGGAAAGTGCTATCCTATATGGCTATAAATATTGATTTTGATGATAACAAACCACATGTTTTGGTTAAAAAAAATTGAGAGTAGTTAAATAAAAATTTATATATAGATTGTCCTTTTTTAAAATAAGAAAATGATTTTATGGAGTTATGTTGTTTCTCAAGTTGTGAACTAATATGAAAGAATTTTACAATTTTTTATTTTAATTTATATATTGTTTTAAATTTCGAATTTGAACCTATTTGTAAATATTTAAATATTTTAAGTCATTCTATAATTTTACAAAGTATGGGCAATATCACAATTTCAAAAAGTTTTGGGATTCATAAAGTATTATTTAAAATTCTGAAATTGGACTTAATTGTAAAATTTATAACATTTTTAGGCCATAATATGGTTTATAAAGTTTTGAAACTATAATTTTGAAAAAATAGTTCACTGTACCAGTTACTGTAGCAAGCGAAATTCCAGATTGCTCTAAGCGAAAGACCAGATTTGGGCAGTAAGTTATTGAAACAAAAATGAAATTATGGATTTCAAAAGTGGCATTCCGGATGTTCAAAAATTCAAATATTTTCTGTAACGGTAACTTGAAGCGGAAGACCGGATTCACACAAGCGGAATTCCGGTTATCACCAAAAAGGTCATAATGGTTAGTTTTTGAGCTCCAACTATAAAAACTCAAATCCAATTCATTTTCAATGAATCAAGCAAGCACAAACAAAAAGCACACAGCATATCTTGAACTCTTAATTCGCAAATCATTATTCTTTGAATCATCTTTGCTCTTCAATTTGTTCATCTACTCTTTAAGAGAGTTTTTATTGTAATTTTCATTTCCTCATCTCAATTATGATTGTTTATGTGTGTGAGACACTTGAGTGAAGAGATTGGGAGATAATCTTTTTGTTGTAAAGGTTAATTGGCACCTTTAAGTCAATTGTAAGCATTTGAAGCCTTGGAAAGGGTTGGATAATGAAATCCTCAAGCTTGGATTGCTTGGAGGCGTTGACGTATGTGGGGATTACCGAATCACGTAAAAATTTGTAAGTTTGTTTCTTTTCTCTCTTACTCATTTATTATTATGCTTTTATTGAGCATGAAAAATCACATGTTGGAGAATTAATAAAAGAGAATGAAGTGCTTAAGAAGAAGAATAATGAGCTAAATGAAATTGTGCTTAAATTCACAAATGGGGAAAAGATGTTGGATAACTTGCTTAATTTACAAAAATGTGTGTTTGAAAAAGGATGTATTGGCTATAAGCCAAATTTGAAACAAAAGTATTATAAGAACTATTTTGTGAAGAGTACCTCTATTAAAAATCAAGTTGTATACCATTATTGCAATCAAAATGGTCACATGAAAATAGATGTCCTGTGAAAAGAAATGCATGTTATGGTGTGAAATGTATTTAGGTTCCAAAAGAAACCATTGCTAACACTCAAGGACCCAAAAAGGTTTGGATACCTAAGACTTGAGATTTTCTCTGCAGGGCTTGAAGAAGAAGAAGAATAAATGGTACTTGGACAGTAGTTGTTCAACACACATGACAGGAAATTATTCTTGGTTTTCAAGTTTTACCAAGATAAAAAATGGTGGAGATGTATCATTTGGAGATAATTCAAAAGGAAAGATCATTGGTATTGGCAATGTTGGTAATGTATCCTCTACTCTTATTAAAAATATGTGTTTGGTTGAAAATTTGAAACACAATTTACTTAGCATTAGTCAATTATCTGATAAGGGTTATAAAGTGGTTTTTGATAAAACTAGATGTGTTATTGAAAATATATGTGATGGAAAAGTTTTGTTTGTAGGAAATAGATGTGTTAATATTTATACCATTAATATAGATTGTGCATCTACCATTGATAAATGTTTCTCAGCATTGCATGATGATGGATGGTTATGGCATAGAAGACTAGGTCATGCAAACATGGATTTGATTTCAAAAATTTCTAAAAATGATTTGATTAAAGGTCTTCCAAAAATCAGTTTTCAAAAGGATAGAATTTGTGAAACTTGTCAATTTGGAAAACAAATCAAAACTTCTTTCAAAAACAATAATCATGTCTCTACTTCAAAACCACTTCAATTGCTTTACATTGATTTGTTTGGACCATCTAGATATGCTAGTTTGAATAGCGAGTATTATGCTTTTGTAATTGTTGATGATTATTCTAGATACATATGGGTATTGTTCTTAGCTAATAAGAATGATGCCTTTGATGCATTTAAAGTTTACTGTAAAAGGTTCAAAATGAAAAAGGTTATTCTATTTCTTGTATTAGAAGTGATCATGGTAGAGAATTTGAAAATCATGTATTTGAGAAGTTTTGTAATGATTTTGGCATTGAGCATCAATTTTTATCACTTAGAACTCCACAACGAAATGGAGTTGTTGAGAGAAAGAATAGGTCTACTCAAGAAATGACTAGGACCGTGTTAAATGAAAGTGCATTGCCTAAATATTTTTGGGTTGAAGCCGTCAATACTGCTTATTACGCTTTAAATCGAGTGTTGATTAGATCTCATCTCAATAAAAGATAATTTTAAAGTTTTTAGATGTAAATGTTTTATTTTCAACACAAAAGATAATCTTAGTAAATTTGATCCAAAATCTGATGTTGGTATCTTTCTCGGGTATTCAAACTCAAGCAAAGCTTATAGAATTTATAATAAAAGAACTTTCGTTGTAGAAGAGTTTATGCATGTTACATTTGATGAGTCTAACCCATCTTTTGCGGAGAAAGTAGTTGTTAATGATGATACAGATGAAAAACTACAAGAAGATTCATCAAGGGATAGCCAAAAGGATGCACAACCTGAAAATCAAGAAGAGCAATATGAAGAATCAAATGCAGAACAAAATAAATGTACTTTATAAACACTCCCCAAGGAGTGGAGGTATGTTTCTTCTCACCCTAAGGATGCTATTTTAGGTGATCCATCAAGAGGTGTTACAACTAGGTCATCATTTAGGAACACATGTGAGCATGTTGTATTTATCTCTCAAATTGAACCAAAATCCTTTACGAATGCGGAACATGATGAATCTTGGATTATGGCAATGCAAAAGGAGTTAAACCAATTTGAGAGAAATAATGTGTGGGAATTAGTTCCTGAACCAGATCATCAATCCATCATAGGTACTAAATGGGTATTTAAAAACAAAATGGATGAATCCGGTGTGGTTGTAAGAAATAAAACTAGACTAGTGGCTCAAGAGTACAACCGAGAAAAAGGAATTGATTTTGATGAAACATTTGCACCTGTAGCTAGATTATAATCCATTAGGTTGTTATTAGCATATGCATGTCATAAGGATTTCATACTATTTTAAATGGATGTCAAAAGTACTTTCTTAAATGGTTACATTATGGAGGATGTGTATGTGAAACAACCTCTTGGTTTTGAAAATAAAAAATTTCCAAATTATGTGTATAAGTTGTCTAACGCATTATACCGATTAAAACAAGCACCTAAAGCATGGTATGATAGGCTTAAAAACTTTTTGTTAGATGATGATTTTTTTATGGGAAAAGCTGATACAACTCTCTTTATTAAACATAAGAACCAAGGTATACTTATTGTTCAAATTTATGTTGATGATATTATATTTGGTTCTACTAATGATCTATGTGCAGGGAATTTTCATCTTGTATAAGTAAAGAATTTGAGATGAGTATGAGGGAAGAGCTGAAGTACTTCCTTGGACTGCAAATAAAATAAGATGAGAAAGAAGTTTTCATAAATCAAACCAAGTATGTGAGAGATCTACTAAAAAGATTTGGCTATGAAAATGGAACGGAAAAAAGCACTCCAATGAGTACTACCATCAAGCTGGACAAAAATGAAAAGGGTAAGGAAGTTGACATCAAGACATATCGAGGTATGATCGGATCGTTACTCTACTTGACTGCTAGTAGGCCTGATATTATGTTTAGTGTATGTTTGTGTGCTAGATTTCAATCTTGTCCTAAAGAGTCACACTTGCTTGCCGTTAAAAGAATTTTTCGATATTTAATTGGCACCATTAATCTTGGCCTTTGGTATTCTAGGGAAATTCATATTGACTTAACATGTTATTCGGATGCCGATTTTGCCGGTTAGAAGGTTGATAGAAAAAGTACTAGTGGAACATGTCACTTCTTAAGTCATTCACTTGTCTCTTGGTTTAGTAAGAAACAATATTCGGTTGCACTTTCAACCATTGAGGCAAAATATATTACCGTAGGTAGTTGTTGTGCACAAGCTCTTCAGAAGAAATAAACCCTTAAAGACTATGGTATTAATCTTGATCAAATACCTATCATGTGTGACAATACTAGTGCTATTAATCTATCCAAAACTCTCATTCAGCATTCTAGAACTAAGCATATAGAAATTAGGCATCATTTCTTTAGAGATCATGTTAAAAAAGAAGATGTTGTAATTAAATTTGTTTCTACTGAAAATCAACTTTGCGGATATATTTACAAAACCTCTTAGTCAAGAGCATTTTATAAAGATAAGACATGAGCTTAAAATGATGAATGTTGCATATTGAATTATGATTTATTGATCAAGTTGATATGTTTTTCATTATATAGATGTATATTTCATGTATTAAATGACTTATTGAAAAGTTTTGAATCTCAAAATGATTTAAAACTGATCATTTTTAAGCCAAAATTACATTGGTGTGTCGAATACTAGTTTAAGAGCTTACCAAATTTCAAAAATATCTTCCAAAGTTTAACCAATTAAGAAATTCGAAAAACCAGACTCAGTTGTGTTGATTGATAGAATCAACCGATCAACCAGTTATGAAATCCAGAAACCCTGATTAAATTTGATTCTTGTTGGAGAGAACCGGACAATCGGTTACAAAATCCGAAAAACCGAATTAGTGTTTGGTATTTGCTGGAACGAATCGGATATCCGGTTAATGAAATCTGGAACACCAAATCATGTTTAATATATGCTGGCCTCAACCAGATAACTGGATTTGCAATCCGAAAAACCAAAATCAAATTTTCTCCTCACTGTCCTCAATCAGATATCTAGTTATAAATTCTGGAAATCTGTTTGTTTTTTTTTTTGTTGCTTGTTGCCACTTATTGTCAACAACGAGATTACCGGTTAGGAACATCCGGAATGCCGAATTCGTCACTTGGCTTGTTGCTACTCACTGTCAACAACTAGAATTCTGGTTATGCACATCCGGAATTCCAGATTCTCTTGGTTATATGTTGTTCATCATCTTCTTTGCTTTCGGAAATCTGGTTCTCCCACTCACTTCAAAACCGTCTCTTCCTCTCTCGTTTTCACTCCAAAAGTCATCCTTTTTCACTTGTTTTTTATGCAAATTGAACCATACAACTTGTTCGTATTCAAAATCATCTATAAAACTCATTTTTAAACTTAAAATCTCTAGATCCAAAATCAAACCTAGGGTTTTCAATGATTTTTCTCTCTCTAGATTTCTTCTTCTTAAGCTGTTTTTTAGCCAAATTGCTTCTCAAAACCTCTTCCAATCTTTATTATCTTCCTTTTCATTGCTTTATTTCACTTCAAATCGCTCAAAATCACCATGTCAAGCTCTCGGTCGGTTCGAGGAAAAGGCAAAGAACCGGTTCAACCCACCAAACGGCCACAGCAAGCCGGTGGCTCCTCCAATCAATCCACCTTTGAGTCCATGTACTTTCCGGCCAAACATTTAGTGAAACAATTTCATCATCAATTCATGTCTCGTGAGGTACTCCCCACATTTTTTGTTTTACCGAATTGGCTACACACTTTTAGTATTAGTAATAGAACTCTATTTCAATTATTAGAAGAAAATGTATATCCCTACTTGGCAAAAGTATTTTACTCGAATATGGATACTTCCTTAGAGAAAGAAAAACAAGTAATCACCATAGTTGGACGAGTTCCGATTGAATTTGATGATTCAGATTTGAATTCTATCTTAGGCACTTCTGATGATTGTTGTTCAAGTTTTATTGAACTCGCAAGCACACGAATCTATTGTAGAATAGATCAATGGTGACGAGTGTCGATCCCTCGAGGAGGTGGATTTTAATTATGTGTAAAATTAATTTTCTTAAGTGAGTGGTTAGATTTATGGTGGAAGTGATTTAGATTATACTAGAATTTAAATTGGAATGACATGAATAAATTAAACTAGAAACTATTAAGATAAAGCACTTGGGTATCTGGATCTGTATCAACATGCTACATGGGCTAAATATTATTTATTAATACCAATTAAATCATAAGGGGGTTTCCACACCTCATGAACCATGCTCAATTAAATATGGTGCTAAGGGCTTATCGTGCTAAATAATAATAACCTTGTACTACGGTGCCAGTTTAACCAGGGTGATAACTAGACAAGATTATACTATTTGTTGACGAAAAGTATGAACAGTACCGTACATGTGAACAGTGCCATTTTTCCTTTTATGCTCCTACTAAGGTTTTCAACCGTCCTGAGTTCAAAAGTGATGTCTGTTTTGCTGTCTGATCCCTCGTTCATTGTGAAATTATCATGATGCCCCTAAAATACATAAAATATTTAATTATAACAAAACTCATATAATTAAATAACAAAAGACTTAAATACATAAAAGTAGCAATGTTAGTAAGACTTGAAGTGTAAAATGACGATTTTCTCCTTTATAAATATGCACTTTCTAACACTTAACACACCCTCCAACTAGCTTATTGCTAGTCCCTAGCAAATAAAGCGAAAACAAAATTCAAACCCAAAAATAATTTTTAAAAAAAAAAAACAAATGTGTTTATTCAATCAGATTAATGATAGCAATCAAATAAAAGTATAAACATTATTGCCAGTCTAAAGAAACATCACATATACATCAGCCATCCACATGCATCAGTCCAACAGACTTTGTCATAGCTATAGTAATCAAGTCACTTTCAAGAATAACATGTCAAACCCCAAAATCTCACCGGTAGTAGTGATACTCTCACAAAGAAATTAAACCCAATAAAAATTGTCACTACAATGAATGGTAAATTAAGAGAAAATAATAAAGAAATATCACATACTCTTACTAAGATAAAAGAAACTTTCCCACAGTTTAGAAATAATACGATCTCCAACAAAATATTAGTCAACCCAATGTATTTATCATTTTTTTTTCTTTTATTTATTTATTATTTATTTATTTTCATTATTTTTTTATGCATCACTACATCTTTTTAGTCCACACAACTAGCTTCTACTTCAGACTATAGCTCCCTAAAATCAAGAAGAACTTTTATTAAGACGTAACATAGGTTAGGGACATGGCTAACAAAGAAGCGGAAATAGGAAAAATAAAAAATACAAGTTTGAGAAAAAATAGAGACCTTTTGGAAATTATAAATTACATTTCGCTTATTTATTATTGTATATTTCCTTTTTTTTCTTTTCTTCTTTTTTTTCTTTTTTCTTAACTTTTTTTTTTGTATGGCACAACTTTGCTGAACAAAATAATTATTTATATTTTTCTCAAATATGAATAGGTGATGGAACTTATAAGACATTGGTTAATACTCCAAATCAGAGTGGGTCAAGATGATAAGTTAACAAAGAAAGGGCTATTTTTTTTTAATAAAATGCTCAAAGGGGCTAACTATGGATATTGCATAACAGGGATAGCTTGAAAGGCTCAAACGGGTCAAAGATGGCCTTCTATCGACTTTTAGAGCTCTAAATAATCTTCCATATCTACTAGTTAGGTGGACCTTCAGATGTAGCAACACATTTTTTTCTCTCTTTTTTTCTTCTTTTTGTCTTTTTTTTTTAGAAGGTTGACTTAAAAGAAATCTAGAAATCATATATAAAATAATAAACTGCTAAGGTGTATGAAAAATGGGCAAACAGGGTTACTCTCTAAGAAAAAATAATAGGCTCAAAAACTCACTTGGAATTTATTATGACATGTGTATTCCTTCAAGCAACTCATATTTGTCTCCAACATCAACATGTAGAATAGCAAACATGGTGTAACATTACTCAAGACCAAAGATAATATAAATACTAAAATTCGAAACTCGTCATGTCATCCAATATTAAAAACTCACACAAAATTATAAATTTTTTTTTAATCACATTCTATCCCCCAACCTATTCTAAACATAAAAAGAAAGTATGTATGCGGAAAGGTGACAATGATGCAAAAAGATTAATTAAAAAAAGTTAAACTTAGAATGATAGAAAAAGAAAATGCCTGAATTTCTTTTTTTTTTTCACTTAGAAGATGCGTTTCTAGAGTCCCTACACTCCATATTCAGCCATCTAAAATGATAAAAAACGAAAATGTCTGAATTTTTTTTTTTTTACTAAGAAGATGCGTTTCTAGAGTCACTACATTCCATATTCAGCCATCTGACTCAAAAACTTGAAAATGTATATTTATAAAGGAGAAGTCAAAAAGAAAAAGTTAGAACGAACACACTTAAAATGAGACAATTTTTTTTGTTTTTGTTTCTTTTTATTTTTTTTATTTTTTTGAACTAAGAAGATGCGTTTCTAAAGTAACTACACTCCATATCCAGCCATCTTCTACTCAAAAAGTTAGCCACAGTTAGTTCTATAAAAAAAAAATTAGTAAAAACTTAATCAACATTCCACAATTGTCGACTATTCCCTCCCCCCAACCAGAACGAAACATTGTCATCAATTTTTTAAAGGAAAAAAGTAGAGTTTAGAAGACATCACCTGGGTAGTGCAACACAGAAGAAAATATTTACAAGCAGAGAGATAAATCTAATTTATACTTCTTACTGCGGCTACTGTTATCATTATTATTTGAACACTCCAACACAACGGTCCTGGGATCTGGCTCTGGTCAATAAGCTTGTAACAAATCAAGTAGCTCATTAATAGTATGTGCACAAATAAAAACTTTTTTCACTGACGAATGAATGAAATAATTTTTTATTGCATGGTTAAAAAATGTGATAAAGTCATCATAAAAGTTATTGACATTTAACAAACCGATGGGTTTCTGATGAAGGTTTAAATGGGCCCAAGATGCTAATGTGATTGGTGCCTCTAGAGTTGTAAGATCTCCTGGAAGAAAAAAAAAGTATCGGCATAATTTAGCATTTCAATTATTCTTTCTTGCATACCTGAGATGACTAACTCTTCTCCAGTTGGTTTTTCCGACAAACAACCCAAAGGTTTTAGGATTGTAGGGATGATGCCTAACACTTGGCTCCTTCTGACATAAGCAGCTTCTGAGACCATTTTGGATAACCCTCGGTCACCTCCTCCATACACCAAGTGCAATTTTCTCTCTACTATTCTTCGACCAAGATCTATGGTTGTCTCAACGAACTCTTTATTTTTGCCATAGTTAAACCTAGAGAGCACACAAATGTTCTTAAATTGTTTACTAGGAGTAGCTGCCATTAGGATACTGCTCAAAAATAATTTGTGAGTGTTCAAAAAAAATATCATATTTAAGGACCTTAGTGATAGTGGGTCATAGCTGTGTATAAGGCATCATGTCAGTATGAATTAACGCGTAAGGCACATGGCTCGAAAGTAAAAAAGATAACAGTAAAAAGGAAAAAGCAAATAAATTTATTAAAGACAATAATGCAAATGGTAAAACAACAGTGAAATAAAACAACAGTAAAGTAAAAGGATATCTGCAGGTAGTTGTGATTGTGGCTCACATCTTCCTCTGGTTTTATGTCCAGAAACGGCTTGAACGCCCTCTATGGGTCGAGGATAGGCTCCCCATCTAGTTTTCTTACAAACTGCAAACAGGTTCGTTTATAGTCAGATTCCCGAGACTATATCGTGCATGTTCCTTCTAGAATAATGGCCATAACTGGAGAATCGCTCTTTGCACGTATCCACTGGGATGCGTTTCAAGAGACAAAATGATATTATCTAATGACTCTTTATTCAAGCCATCCTTAATGAATTGAATCTTATCTTCCCTGTTATCAGACACCATTCCTAAAGAACATGGTCTTTTATTGCATCTTATTCTGGCACACTTATGACAAGCAATAGAAAGTTTTCGAGCTCGTCGTTTTCTCGCATAATTTCCTTTACCCCAACCAGGCATGTATGCAATAAATTTAGAAGGTTGCCAAGTGTACTTTGGCCTCGATTAACCAGCGGATGTCAGCAAGTATGTCATTCCTCATAAGTAATCACATGCGTTCGGACTGAGCTTTATAGATTGAAAGGAGGGCATTCTGAGGAAGCGAAGGAAATCGTTTGTGAAGCTTTGCTAAAATCTCGTCTCTGTCCACACCTTCGTCTCAGAATATAAGTTATTATCAGAAACTGAAGTAACTGACTTGATTGTCACGGAGTACCGTTAGCCGCCGCTTAACCGGGGTGACAAACTTAAACACACAAAGCAAACACACAAACAGAGAAACAAATTAAAACACACAAAGAAAACTAAAATCGTCCTCTTATTGAATTTACCTCAAGCTCCAATTGGGTATTGTAGACACTTCTCTTAATATCTTTGAGTTGGCTTTCTAAATCCGCAACATGAGCGACTAACTCTAGTGGTTGCAAAGCCCAAATACGATGTGTTTCAAAAAATCATATCTGCTTTCTGGGATGAGTTTGGATACGTTAAAGTTGTCTAAGAATGTTCAAGAGGAGTTGTCTCATGATTAAAAATGATAAGAGAAAACTTAATGGTTAAACAAACACACTTATGCAAAAATAATTTCCATAAGCAAAAGAATAATAAAAAGGAAGAAAAGATCAAATCAAATCACCGAAAAGAAAGAAAAATCTCAATTCAAACTTGATGGGTCACTCAAATTTATTTCGATATCCTCTTCATGTGGTTGGTACTCTAGATATGGCTTTAATCTTTGACCATTTAATTTAAAAGCGACATCGTTCTTTGGATCTTTAATTTCGATTGCCCCATGTGGAAAAACAGTGTTAACAATAAATAGGCCAGACCATCGAGAACGTAACTTTCTGGGAATAGGTGCAAGCGAGAATTGAAAAAAAGTACTTTCTAACCTGGAGTGAAAGATTTTCTCATAATTTGCTTGTCGTGAAAGACTTTCATTCATTGCTTGTAAATTGGAATGACATGAATAAATTAAATTGGAAACTATTGAGATAAAGCACTTGGGTATCTGGATCTGCATCAACATGCTCCATGGGCTAAATATTCATTATTAATACCAATTAAATCATGAGGGGGGTTTCCACATCTCATCAACCACGCTCAAATAAATATGGTGCTAATGGCTTATCGTACCAAATAATAATAACCTTGTACTAGGGTATCGGTTTAATCAGGACGGTAACTAGACAAGATTATTACTATTTATCGACGAAAAATCAAAATATCCACAAATATTAGAGGGGAAGAGAAATAAATTTACCAAATTAAGCCCATGTAACATGTTAAGACTTCACCTTCAACCCAAGCTTGAAAGCAAATTAGCTACTCATTTTTTAACATGGGTAAAATGGAAATATTAAAATACGTAGAAAATACAAGATGGAGAAGGAATTACAGAAAACTAAGCTCAAAAATGGATTTCGGGGTCTCAAATTAGGGGAGGCGAGCCCCCTTTTTATAGATACATTGAGTAAATCATGACCATATGATTAAAAATAGTTTGGATGCTCATGATTGCGCCACGTCATTAGTCAACAGTACGAGGTTTGCACACTAACGTGGTTTGAATAGTGGCGGCTTGAATAGTGACGCGGTTTGAATAGTAAATAATCCCATGTGTGTGCATGTACCGTACCTAAGATTTTTGGTCCACTGAAATGCTGCTACGTCATCCATCAACAGTACATAAGAATTTTAGTCCAATAAGATCGTGACACATTATTGGTCAATGCCACATCATCGGCCAACACTACATAAGCAGTCAATGTTACACCATTCGTCCAATCAAATGCTGCCACGTCATCGGTCAATGCCACGTCATCGGACCGTATATGGGAGCAGTAACATGAACAGTACCGTATGTATGAACAGTATCATACATGTGAACAGTACCATTTTTTCTTTTATGCTCCTCCTGAGGTTTTTACCCGTCCTGAGTTTAAAAGTGATATCCGTTTTGCTGTTTGATCACTCGTTCATTGTGAAACGACCATGATGCCCCTAAAATACATAAAATACTTAATTATAACAAAACTCACATAATTAAATAACAAAAGACTTAAATACATAAAAGTAGTAATGTTAGTGAGACTTGAAGTGTAAAATGACGATTTTCTCCTTTATAAATATGCACTTTCTAACACTCAACAATGATGGCCTAGATATTTTCTCGCCTAGGAAATCTCCCGATATTGATGACTATGTTCATATTGATGCCGTTAAGAATATATGTCAAATTGACCTTTCCAATGATGATTGTACTATCTATTTCCGCATAAAATGTCTTTGTCTTTAAACTCGTATATTACTTCATTTTATTCAGACAATTGTTCTTCCTAGATCAGGCTATTTGGATGAGGTTTCTCATATGGATGTTGCCTTGATTGATTGTATTCTTACATGTCATCTAGTTGACATAAGATACTCCATTGTCCGGAGCATGCTCTCTATTCCTAAACTGATCACCCGTTCTCTTCCTTATGGTAGTTTTATCACCCAGATCCTTAATTACTTTAAGGTACCTATCCGTGAACCATCATGTAGGCCATCTAAGGGCATTGGGAATGAAGCTATTAGCGCCTTAGGTTTTGAGTGGGATAATAGGGCTTGGGTACAACTTTCTGATAATAAGCATACTTTTCTTGCTCCAAGTGATGATCGGTCACTCAATGATACTGTCCCAGCTGATCAACTACCTGATTTTTCTCTTTTATTTCGGGTCAGCATAGACGTTGAGGTCATTCAGTATCTACTTCTACTCCTGCTACCTCTGCACCTACTTTACCATCTCCCGAGCCTTCTGCTTCTGATGAGGTTACTCTTTAGCAGCTTATGGATGAGGTGAGGACACTCTCTGTGCGACAGACTGAGTTTCAACAGCAGCAGCAACAGCAGCTTATTGTTTAGAAATTCTGAAATTAGACTTAATTATAAAATTTATAACATTTTTGGGCCATAATATAGTTTTATAAAGTTTTAGGGTCAAATTATAATTTTAAAAAAAGTTCACTGTACCGGTTAATGTAGCGACCGGAATTCTGGATTGCTCTAAGTGGAAGACCGAATTTGGGCAGTAAGTTATTGAAACAAAAACGGAATTTCGAATTTCAAAAGCGGCATTCCGGATGTTCAAAAATTTAAATATTTGTTGTAACGGTAACTTGAAGCGGAAGATCGAATTCACACAAGTGGAATTTCGGTTATCACCAAAAAGTTCAATGAATCAAGCAAGCACAAACAAAAAGCAGACAACATATCTTGAGCTCTTAATTCGCAAATCATTATTCTTTGAATCATCTTTGTTCTTCAATTTATTCATCTACTCTTTAAGAGAGTTTTTATTGTAATTTTTATTTCCTAATCTCAATTATGAGTGTTTGAGTGTGTGAGACACTTGAGTGAAGAGATTGGGAGATAATCTTTTTTTTGTAAAGGTTTATTGACACCTTTAAGTCAATTGTAAGCATTTGAAGCCTTGGAAAGGCTTAGATAGTGAAATCCTCAAGTTTGGATCGCTTGGAGGCGTGGACGTAGGCGAGGATTGCTGAACCACGTAAAAATTCGTGTGTTTGTTTCTTTTCTCTCTTACTCCTTTATTATTGTGCTTTTATTGAACTTATTGCTTTCGAATTTATTAAGCCATTAGATTGGATTGTTGTGTGGTTTTGCTAGGATAATTTTTAAAATACCAATTCACCCCCCTCTTGGGTTGCACACGTGTATTTCAGAAAGATATGGTACCTTCCTACAAATACTTGCGAGTGTGAACGTACCTTGCCAAAGTGGTCATTTTACCACATAAGAAGGTAAAAATAGAACAAAAAAATATAAATTATAGTTTCATTTATTATGCACAAAATAGTTAAGATCAAGAATAAAAAGAAGTTCAAGAAAATGAATAACAAGTTGACATTAATCCTAGACGCAGCAAAAGAGCCACAATAGAAAAATCTTTCAGTTAAGATTTTCTATCATTTCTGTTAGAAAGTAAACCTCAAAGCTTCGAGGAAGCTATAGGTTCACCATAAGGCACTTTGTGGAAAAATGCCATTAATAGTGAAATTGAATCCATCTTATATAATCATACTTAGGAGTTAGTGGATCTTCTTCCACGGTGTAAACACTTCAGATCCTAATGGATTTTCTAAAGAAAAATGAAAGCTAATGGATCAATTGACAAGTACAATGCTAGACTTGAATTAAAGTTTATAAGCAACAAGAAGACATTTATTACTTTGGTACCTATTCTCTTGTAATAAAAATAAATTTCATTTGGATGATATTAGCGATTGCAACTTCTTCAAGATTTGCAATCTTGAAGCACATCAAATGAATGTAAAAGAAGTCTTTTTAAATGGTTATTTAAATGAAAAATTCTACATGGAACAACTCGAAGGCTTTGTACCTCCAGTATAAGTAGAAAGTATGTAAAATAGTAAAGTCATTATATGTGCTGAAGCAAACATCAAAATAATGGCATGAACAATTTGACCAAACAATGATAGCAAATGGTTTAAGATCAATGAATACGACTAATTTGTATACGTCAAGTAGACAAAAAATGGATATATCATTCTATGTCTTTGCATTGACAATTTGCTCATTTTTTTGAGTTATGATAAATTGGTCAAGTGTACCATGAATATGTTGAAGTCTACATTTGACATGAAAGTCATGGGTCTAGCATATGTTATTTTAGGAATTGTGTTAATAATATTGTAATTTATTTATTCTTTTTATTAGGATTTGTTTTATTTTGTTAAGGATTTGTCTAATCTTAGGATAAAGTAGGAAATTGACATGTAAGTAGGATTATATATCAGAGAGTTCCAAATAAATATGACTACTATTATGGTAAGTATATTAAGTTATTTATGGAATCTTAAGGACGCATATCTCAGTACTCCTCTACTAGGGTTTTGGTGAAATACTACCTTTATATAAAGGGAAGTGTTTTCACACATTAAAGTAGTAAAGAAGACATATCAAAAAAAGCATCCAACGCAAGGAATAATAAGAAACCTATTTAGCAGTATATAGTGTTTTATATCTCTATGATGTTTTAGTCTTCTTCATCATATCTTTATTATATCAAGTCTTTCGTTAAACATTCTTTACATTTACTTTAGTCTCTTCATGATGGAAAGGTCGTTTGTTGTGTTAAAGGGATCTCTAGAAAAGTAGCAAACATTATCAAAAAAGAGAGGTACTCGCTAAGTAAGGTCGACTAAGTTAGATACAAGGTAGTGGCAAGAGTAAGAGGGTGTTTAAAATTGTGTAAGAGTCCAATAAGTTGTAATTTTTTCACTACTTAGTGAATGTTTGTTATCTGTGAGTAGCCCCGTGGATGTAAAATAATGATCTGAACCACGTAAAAGTCCTCTATACATTTTACTTTTTGAAATTTACTATTTCTAGCATATTTAAAATGAATGAACAATAGCATGAAGAGTGCAGTGAATAATAATGATAAACAATGGCCATGAATAGTAATGCATGAATAGTAATTGGTGAACAATAATTTCAGGATTAATTAATTAGGGAAATCAATTTATCGATTATTTTATTTTGCTTAAACTTGTTTAAATGGATCTAAAAACTCTTTTCAATGGTATCAAAGCAATGCCACTGACACAACTTAAAATGTTTGATTTACTCCCAAGTATAAGAGTGCCCATTTATAATATAACTCGGTGAGTCTAAGGTCGATGCACAGAGAAATGGTTTAATTTGTTTATTTAAATTTATCTAAAAAAATAAAAATAAAAATTTAAAAACACACAATTTAATTTGAGGAAAACTATGAAATTGAATTACTTAGGGTTATGGATCCACTCTTAGTAATAAATACAATTTAACAAATTCTTTTTATTTTTGTTTTATTTCCCAAAAGATTAATTTTATAAATTAAAATTATTTTCCCATTTATTTTATTATGGATTAAGAATTTAATGTGCCAAAACTCATTTTGTCTACACTAAATCAAAATACCATTTTACCATATTTTATACTAAAATATTAAGAATTCATTGTACCAAATTCCTATTTTTGTCTACAATAAATCAAAATTTCAAAATATACAATATGGATAAAATTAAATAGAAAACAACTTAATTTATAAAATTAAAAATCGAATTTGATTAATCCATATTTTTTTACTAAGACTTTCACCTTCCCCTAACCATGAATATTTAGCTAAAAATAAAAGAAATGATTAAAATTGAAAAACACATAATTAAAATAGAAATTGAAAATTAAAATAAACCTAATTTTATTGATTGAAAATATATTACAAAGAGAGATGAGGAAAAGAATTTGGGGAAAAGAAGAGAAGAGAAGGTGCAAGGAGATGTGTTCACCCCCCTTCTCTATTTATACTAATACTTGATAAATCTACACCCCACAAATAAAAAATTATAATTACATCCAAACCTTACATTTGTCCCACTAATAATCCCACTAATAAAACATAAACCTAACTTATGCACTCGAGCATATCCAACACATTCCACTAAAAATTATCATACCTAACAAGATAAAACTTATAATTTTATAATTACCACATTTACCGTGGTAAAAACATTAAAATTTACAACAAAAGTCTCGGATTCTCCTCGACAATGACATAATTTCTTGGACTTTCGGAATCCAAATTTGACATCCCGTATATTTGTTTGGAGCCTCCAATTGCATGAAATTATTATTGTTACCTAATAAACACACAAAAATACAAAAAATTAAATAATTAGAAAAATAATTAGAAATTCATAATATGTTACAATTACAAATATAAATTACATTAATAACACAAAATAACATTTTTACTCCATAATAAACATACAATTTTTAATACTAATCACACCCCCCAACTAGCGTATTGCTAGCCTCTAGCAATTAAAGCGTTATATTAAATTAAGATTTACAAAATTCATATGCAAGTTAATAGTTGTTTATCTATCCTCTAAATTACCAAATAAATAAACTCTCCAAAAATTCTCTAATTCTTTGTCATTAACTCATTATCCAGAATATCATAAACCTTCTTTTATGCTCAAGTAATTAACACAATACTTATGGGGCTTTATTAAAAGAAAACAATCTTTTCGTTCTGAAACTCATTAGAAATTCTATCTTCGGGCTGTAGATTATTCACATTTTCTTCTCTTTTTTTATATTACTTTTATTTTTTTACCCGTGTAGCGAGGTTTAGGCCAGTGACTCTCAGACCAGTTGATCTTAGGGCACTAGGTGTTGAAACACCCCTACGGACTTAATTACTCGGGTTTTTAATAAATATGCAAATAATATATCTATAATTCATGTAGCGAGCTTTAGGACAGTGACTCTCAGACCAGTTAACCTTAGGGCACTAGGTGTTGAAACACCCCTACGGACTTAGTTACTTGGGTTTTAGATATAACAAAATTAAACTCATTCAAATTTTTTTCTTTTTTCTTTTTTTTTTTAATTTTTTTTTTCATATATACATTCTACTACCTTAGATATTATCCCTAATAAATCAAAAAACTAAATGCTGCAAAAATTTTAACTTACAACCCACTAGCATGTGTCAGAGTGTGTGTGTGAAGAATGATTTAATAATACCTGTTAAATAAGTAAACAACAAAATAACTTAATAACCAAATGGAGAGTTCAAAAATTTGAGTAATTCAAAGAAAAGAGAACAAAATAACTTACTATGAATTTTAAAATCAAAATATAATACAACAGGACTAATAGGATACGTCTCAAAAGTTATGACTCTTTACACAGCCATCCTAGATAAAAAAAAAAAAAATTACTTGTTTTTGGTTTTTTTGGGTTTTTAAAAAATAAATAAATAAACACACATATTTACATTTACGTCAACTATTTTTTCCCCCCAACTTAATCTAAACATCATTCATGCAAAAAGAAGAAAAAGATAAAGAAAACATAAATAGGAAAGATTACACCTGAACAAGTCGTTGAAGATGCGTTTCTAAAGTCGTTACACCCCATATTCTGTAATCTTCGGAAAAAAACATTACTAGGATTTGCTATATTCCACAGCTGTCAATTATTCCCTCCCCCCAACCTGAACAAGACATTGTCCTCAATGGCTTAAAGGAAAGAAGTATAGTTTAGAAGACATAACCTCATTGCTCTAAGAAAATAATTATAACCGAAGAGTTAAGTCCAACTTGTGCTTCTTACTAGGGCTAGGGTTACCATCATTAGTCAACCATTCCAATGCCAAGGTCTTAGGATCTGGCTCTAGTTTGTAACCTCATTACTAGGAAGTCGTTACACCCAATATTCTGCAATCTTCGAAAAAAAACATTACTAGGATTTGCTATATTCCACAGTTGTCAATTATTCCCTCCCCTCAACCTGAACAAGACATTGTCCTCAATGGCTTAAAGGAAAGAAGTAGAGTTTAGAAGACATAACCTCATTGCTCTAAGAAAATAATTATAACCGAAGAGTTAAGTCCAACTTGTACTTCTTACTAGGGCTAGGGTTACCATCATTAGTCAACCATTCCAATGCCAAGGTCTTAGGATCTGGCTCTAGTTTGTAACCTCATTACTAGGAAGTCGTTACACCCCATATTCTGTAATCTTCGAAAAAAAACATTACTAGGATTTGCTATATTCCACAGCTGTCAATTATTCCCTCCCCCCAACCTGAACAAGACATTGTCCTCAGTGGCTTAAAGGAAAGAAGTAGAGTTTAGAAGACATAACCTCATTGCTCTAAGAAAAAAATTATAACCGAAGAGTTAAGTCCAACTTGTACTTCTTACTAGGGCTAAGGTTACCATCGTTAGTCAATCATTCCAATGCCAAGGTCTTAAGATCTGGCTCTAGTTTGTAAGCTTGTAAAAGATCAAGTAACTCATTAGCAGTAGAAGCACAAACAAAGATATTTTTCGCAGAGATTGGAATAAAATGATTCTTGCATGGTTAATGAATGTGAGCAACCCATCAAAAAAATTATTAACATTTAGTAAATCGATGGGTTTCTGATAGATGTTTAAATGGGCCCAAGATGCAAATGTAATCAATGTCTCCAAAGTTGCAAGCTCTCCTGGCAAGAAGATGAAAGCGTCAGCATGATTTAACATTTTAGATATTCGCTCTTGCATACTTGAGACAACTAACTCTTCTCCAATTGGCACATCAGATATGCATCCCAGAGGTTTTAAGGCTTGTGGAATAATACATAGTACTTGGTTTCTTCTAATAAAAACAGTTTCTGAGACAAGCTTTGATAACCCACGGTCACCCCCTCCATATACAAGGTGCAGTTTCCTCTCAGCTATAGCACGACTAAGATCTACAGCTGCTTGAACGAACTTCTTGTATTTTCCATAATGAAATCCAGAGAGCACACAAATATTTTTGAATTGTCTACTCGAAGATGCTGCCATTAGAATAAACTTAAAAAATAAGTTGTGAGCAGTTGGAAAAAGAGCTCATATTTAAAGATCTCAATGGTAGACAAAATGAGAAACAGCTGTAAATAGGTTGGCGTATTTGTCAGATGACGCGTAAAGCTCATGTCTCAATTATTCAAAAGCAAACAGTAAAAGGAAAAACAATCCATGAAAAGAAAAAGTAAAAGAAAACAAATAATAATTAAATATAAAATCACACCATTAAATGCAATAATGCAAACGATAAAATGACAATAAAGGAAAAGGATATTTACTGGTAGTTGTGATTGTGGCTCACATCTTCCTCTGGTTTTATGTCTAGTAACGGCTTGAACGCCCTTTATGGGTCGAGGATAGGCTTCCCATCTCGTTTTCTTATAAACTGGCAAACAGGGTCTTTTTTAGTCAGATTCCCAAGACTAAACTGTGCACTTTCTTATTGGAATAGTCTCCATAACCTGTTTATCTCATATTGCACATGTCCGCTTAGATGCGTCTCAAGAGATCGTAAGATATTATCCAACGATTCTTTACTTATGCCATCTTTAACGAATTTAATTTTATCTTCTAGACTATAAGAAACCATTCCTAAATATTTACAAACTTCTCGTTTACAACTAAGACGTACACAGTTATGACATTTTGAGCCAAGTCTTTTAACTTTCTGTTTTTTAGCAAATGTGCTTTTACCAAAACCAAGCATGTAAGAAATAAATGGATCAGGAAACTCACCAGCTAAACGGACCTTTGCTTCAATTAACCAATGAATATCAAAAGGAATTCTATTGATCATTAATAAATGCAATCTTTCACAACGAGATTTGTAAATTTTTTGGAGTGCATTTTGAGGAGAGAAAGAAAACGCTTATGCAATTTATGTTGTATTTCTTCCATGCTTGATTTTGAGATCTCAGTTATTGTGGGAGAATGAGGACACCAACTTAAGAAGTCACGGAGTACCGTTATCCGCCATTTATACGGGAAAATAAATGAAAACACACCAAAATCAAATCTGCATAATCAAATCAAAAGTAAAAGCAAACAACAAAAAGAAACACAATATATACAAAAGAAAATGAACTTACATTCGTTCTCTAATTCAGCTAACCTCAAGCTCTAATTGAAATTCGTATATACCATGCTCTATTTCTCTGAGTTGTCTTTGTTGATCTTCAACGTAGGCCACTAATTCTGATGCTTGTCGTTCCCAAATTGGATGTGATTTACAGCTTTGTATCAATCTTTTTAAGTTAAATTTTATTCGCACAAGTCTTTTAAGATGTGTGATAGGTTATAAATAGTCATATTATATTTTGTGTAATTCCCTCATATTTTGATTGATCTAGTGCTAATCTGTGGAAATTATGTTTGATTTGATTTAGGAGGTGAAACATGGAGGTTACGATAAAATTTGGATAAAAAGGGCTTTATTTGGGCTTCACAAACGTGGGCTGACCATTGACTTGAAGGATTCGGTCCTAGCAATCAGAATTAGAGAAGGATTTGGTCTCCTAGCACAAAGAAAAGAAGAAGCCAAGAAGGATTAGGAAAGGGAGCTAGAAGAGGAAAACCAAAAGAAAGAAAAAGGAAGGCCTAGCATTATAAAAGGGGGCGTGAGAAAAGAGAAAAAAAGTCAAGGAACGTGAGGAGAAGGAGACAAACGGCTGCTGCAACTATTCTTAGTCAAATCTCTTGATTTTGTTTGCCACCATGAGTGGCTAAGGTTTTAATTCCGGTCCAGGGGTTAATCAAATTCCAGTTGTAATTTTGTGAGGCTTTGAACTTAACAAGAATTTCTTCATCCAAGTAAATTTTATTTTCTTGTTCTTATTTTCTATGAATTATTTATATTGATTGAGTTGACGCCTTAATTCAATATTTATTTTTCTATCGCTAGTCATGAGTTTATGATCCGTAATTGTCATGAATGATTGAATTGAGTAGCAAAGAGTTGGCTCATGTGTGTGTATATTGGTGGCCACAATTACATAGCTTGCATGATAGGCTCTAGGGAAATAAAAATACAAATTGATTAAATTGGAGTAATCTGAATTAATTGATCTTGTTTTAGTCATTCTCACTATTCTTAATGCTATCACTTAATTTGATATGGAACGATGATGCCCAGTTAAATTAGTGATAAGTTTGGATTTGGGCGATTGTTTGAGTCTATTACATTAGGAGAATAATTGCTTTACTGCGAGTTAGATTAAGTAGACTAAGTTCTTGGATTGAGTAATTTATATTTTTGCCTATGAACAAAATTGCAATTGGATGGAATTGACACCCTTGGATTGGAAGTTTGGTAAGATTGATATTCTCTTGTTTAATTTTAAAGTCTTGTTTTATTTTATTTTATTTTATTTTATTTTCGTCAAATTCTCAAAAACCATTAAATTGAACATTGGTTCGGTTTCACAAACCGGTGGACGGATAGAACCGGAACCAAAAGCATAATTGACTACGGTTTCTCACGTCGGGTGGCCAAGATCAATCGAAAAGCTTCAAGCCGTAAGGTCTCGGTTTTCCTCGTCCAGTCGTGGTTTCCTTTCGAGCCAAATCTACAAATCATGACGGCTTTCCGTTTGTCCGTATCAGCCCGGTAGAAAAGGTTCGATCATCCAAATTCGGTCTTGGGATTTCCTGCCGGTTGTCGAATCAATTCGACATCACAAATCGAGCGGTCTTGGGATCTCGATTATCGATTAGCGGTTAACTCGAGAATTTCGAAACATCAAGCGGCTTACCATTTTGAAGAAAGCGGTTATCGGTTTTTATGCGAGAACAACAAAATCTGATTTTCTTGGAAAATTAATTGTTTTAAACTTTGAAATTAAATACATAGTTCTCTTGGGATTCGACTGGTTTCACTACTTCTATAAATTTATTTAGGTGAATCATTATTTGTTTTGAGAAGCTTGACAACTTCCGTCAAAATTGGCCGTTCTTGGAACTAATTTTAGTTTCTCATTGTTTAATTGTTTATTTGATTTAGTTTATGACCGTTCTTCTCGGACTCTAATTTGCGTTATAATCCACGAAATCGAGAGACGGTAGCGTCGATTGAGAAAAGAGACTAGAAGGAAAGCGTCGTCTTGAGGAAGAAGCGAGAGATAGATTTAACCGGTGGTACATCCATCTTTGCAAATTGAAGAAAGATGGATGGCCGGAACTCTCAAAGAACTCGCCGCAAATTTTGAATCAACATGCATTACTTTTCCTAATATTGCTAATGATTTTGAATTAAAATCTGGTTTGATTCATTACTTTCTTTTCGTGGTTGTGCGGTGAAGATCCTCATAAGCATCTAAAGAGTTTCACATTGTTTGCTGGAATGAAGCCACATGGGTGTATCAGGAGCAAATCAACCTTGAAACTTTCCTTTCTCTTTGAAGGATCAAGCTAAGGATTGGCTCTATTATCTACCTTCGGTTCTATCACCACATGGAGCGAGATGAAAAGACTTTTCTGGAAAATTCTTTCCACCTTCATTCTTAGTATTAGGAAGGAGATTTATGGCATCACACGGATCTCCGGAGGCCGTATGAATCTTGGAGCGATTCAAAGATTATGTGCTAGTTTTCCCCACCGTAATTCGATCAACTCCTTATCGATATTTCTATGAGGATTGTTGCCAATGGATAGGAGTATGATTGATCGACAAGTGGTGGAGCTTTAGTGAACAAGACACACGACAAACAATTGATTTCAAACATGGCTGAAACTTCTCAACAATTTGGTACAAGAGCGGGAGGAGGATCTATCAAGCAAGTTAACGAGGTAAGTGATCTTAAAAATCAAATTTCTGATTTAACTGCTTTGGTCCGTCAAATGGCTGTAGGGCAATTGCAAATGGTAAAAGCGTGTGGAATATGCTCACTTCATGGGCATCCTACTGATATGTGCCCCACATTGCAACAAGACTCCACACAAGAAGCCAATGCTATAAATGGGTTTCCTGGTCACACTCAGAGGCAATACGATCCCTATTCGAATCACTACAATCCTGGATGGAGGGATCATCCTAACTTTAGCTATGGAAACCAAGGAGGACAACAAAGGCCACCGCCTCAGAACTTCACTAGACCACCTCCAATCCCTACACAGACTCAAGCTCCCAACTCAGGTATGTCTTTGGAAGATATTGTTAAGAATCTTGCTACCAATACTCTTGACTTCAAGCGAAACAAGGACAAGCATCCGAATTTGAGCAACCAAATTACTCGATTGGCCACGTCGGTTAGTAAGTTGGAAGCTCAAAATGCAGAAAGTTACCTTGACAGTCAACGAGGAGAGGCGCGTGCAATTTCACCTGCAGTGGAAAGAAATTCCCTCGGGATCAACTCCACCTAAAGACGCTGAAATGGCCAAGGGAGACGAAGATGAAGACGCTTCATCTAAAATAAGGCGTAGGGTAAAATTCGATCCACCTTTATCTCTTTCATCTTACACGCCTACACCTTCTTTTCCTAGCAGGTTAGCTAAGCCAAAAGAAGATGAGCAAGAAAAGGAGATTCTGGACACATTCAGGAAAGTGCAAATTAACATCCCCTTATTGGATGCGATCAAACAAATTCCCAAATACGCAAAGTTCTTGAAAAAGTTGTGCACCAACAAGAGGAAAATGAAGGAAAAGGGGAAGGTTGAGGTAAGTCAAAATGTGTCAGCAATGTTACAAAAGAATATGCCAGAAAAATGCAAGGATCCAGGTATGTTTACATTACCTTGTGTAATTGGTGAAAAGAAAGTTGAGCATGCTATGCTAGATTTAGGAGCTTCAATTAATGTCATGCCATTTTCTGTTTACCAAGAATTGAAATTAAATGACTTGCAAAAGACTGGTGTTGTTATTCAATTGGCTGACCGTTCTTATATTCACCCACTTGGGATAGTGGAAGATGTTTTGGTGCAGGTTAATGAGCTTATATTTCCTGTAGATTTTTACATATTAGAGATGGAAGGTAATCCTTCTTCAAAATCGGCTTCGATTTTGTTAGGGAGACCTTTCATGAAAACTGCCAAAACAAAAATCGATGTAGATGAGGGTACTCTCTCTGTCGAGTTTGATGGAGAGATTGTTAAGTTTAAAATTTTTGATGCTGTGAAACACCCTACTGCTGTGCATTCTCTTTGTCAAATTGATGTGATTGATTCTATTGTGCAGGATGTTTTTGCCCAAGGAAGTGTTGGGAATGAGCTAGAATTAGATGCAAAATCTAATTTAAAAGGCATTGGATGATTTATTCGCTTTGCGACTGTGTCTAGCCAAAGACATAAAACAAAGGCGCTTTTTGGGAGGCAACCCAAATATTTTCTTTATTCTCGCTTTTGAGTTTTTATTTTTTATTTTTGGTTTTCTTTACTTTTGTTGATTTTATTTTAAGCCTCTAGATATTCTTGAAGCAGAAGCTTTATTTTGGACAGGAAATTAACTCTAATCAAGCGTGCTCACGCCATTTTTCAGCTTTCCTTGGAACCCTCTCCCTAGCTCATTCGAGTCCACACTGCTCACATTCAGGGGAGTTCTTCTTCCTTTCTCATTTACTTTGCATTATTATTATTTTTTTGTGAGCTATTTACTTGTTGATACATTGAGGACAATGTATTATTTAGGTGTGGGGGAGGATTTTGGCATGTTCTTAATAATAATATTTTCTGTGTTTTAAAGTCTTCTTAATATCTTTGAATACCTTGTAAGCTAGGGGTACATCTTTGTTTTGAGTTTTAATGCATGAAAGAGGTAAGCATGAATAGTGTTTTTCTTTAAAATTTTCAATAGTGTCGAATTAATTTGTTGATTGAAAAGTGCACAAGACTTGATGCAAAATAGACACTCTAGTGAGCTTTTGAGCCTAAGAGCAACTTATTACATTTTTGCTCCTTTTATTTTTGTTGAGTGTATCAAACTTAGTGTGTTTATTCTAGAACTTGCTTTTGAATATATGTTGAGACCACATTTTTGAATTGATGCTTAAGTGTGATAAGGGCAATTAGGTTCAACCAATTCTTAAACTCTAAAAGACCCACCTTTTATTTTCCCTTAGTTAGCCCCTTTGAGCCTATTTTTCCCTTTCATTTGTTTCTAACACATTGTTTAACCCAAAGCCTTTTTGTTTGTTATCCTTGTTTTCCTTCTACCCTATCAAGACAAGAGTGAAGTAATTGCATGATCGAAAAAAAAAAAATGAAAAAAAAGGAAGAAAAAAAAAAGAAAAAAAAAGAAAAAGAAAAAAAAAATTCTGTTGAGAAATTTATTCCCTTGATTGGATGATTGGAGAATTATTTGCAAAAGCAATTGAATTATCAAATTGTTTCTCCAAGTGTTTTAAGTGCTTAAATGTGGGGATAAATTTCATCATTTTAGAAGTGTGTTTGTTTATTGTGTTTGTGGCATCTAAATCATGCATGTAACTAACTCTTTGTCTTGATCGTTAAACCCTTCATTTTTCCTTCTACCATACACTTACCTAAGCCCCATTTCAACCCTTGTTAAGTCCCTTTGATTTTTGTGTGAACAGAATTTTCCTTATTGAGGTGCTCATGATATACAATGATGAAGAAAATACAATTATTAAACACACTTAAATAAAAAAAACTTTACAACGCGTATCATTCAAGATAGTTAGAAAATTCAAATGATAAAGCAACAGTGAAAAGTTAAAACACTCATTAAAAGCTTAATCAAGATTTGGTGGGTCACTCAAATTTACTTCGGTGCTTGCTTCACGTGGTTGGTATTCCAGATAGGGCTTTATTCTTTGTCCGTTAACTTTAAATGTGACACTATTTTTTGGATTCTCAATTTCTACGGCCCCATATGGATATACATTTTTTACAACAAATGGACCACTCCATTTTGACTTTAACTTTCCTGTAAACAAATGAAGATGAGAATTATAAAGCAAGACTTTTTGACCAATTTCAAATGTTTTTTGAAAAATCCTTTTATCATGAAAAATTTTTGTTTTTGCCTTAATAATTCTTGAATTTTCATATGCATCATTTCTTAATTCCTCAAGTTCATTCAATTGCAGTTTTCGCACATTACTAGCATCATCCAAATTTGAATTAAAAGCTTTAATAGCCCAAAATAATTTATGCTCAAGTTCAACAGGCAAGTGACAAGATTTACCATAAACTAACCAGTAGGGTGACATTCCTAAAGATGTTTTAAATGCAGTATGGTAAGCCCAAAGTGCATCAGTCAGTCGAAGAGACCAATCTTTTCGGTTTGGGTTAACCGTTTTTTCTATAATTTATTTTATCTCCCTATTTGCTAGTTCAACTTGACCATTTGTTTCAAGATGCTAAGGGGTAGCAATTTTATGTGTAATTCTATATTTTTTCATTAAAGACTCAAATGACTTATTACAAAAATGCTTACCTCCATCACTCATAATGGCTCAAGGGATTCCAAATCGACTTAAAATGTTTTCTTTTAAACATTTAACGACAGTTTTACTATCATTATTTCGGCAAGACATTGCTTCAATCCATTTTGAAACATAATCAACTGCAACTAATATATATATAAATCTAAAAGATAGTGGAAATGGACCCATGAAATCAATTCCCCAACAATCAAATATTTCAATTTCAAGTATGAGATTTAAGGACATCATGTTTCTTTTAGTAATTGAACCTAGTTTTTGACAGTTTTCACGAGTTTTACAAAATTTATATGTGTCTTTGAATATGGTAGACCAATAAAATCCACATTACAAAATTTTAGCCGTAGTTTTTCTTGAAGAAAAGTATCCACCACATGCTTCAGAATGACAAAAATTAATGACACTACTTACCTCATTATCAGGAATGCATCGTCGAAAAATTTGATCAGGGCAATATTTGAACAAGTAAGGATCATCCCAATAAAATTTCTTTATTTCAACCAAAATTTTTTCTTCTCCTGAGTATTCTATTGCAAAGGCATTTTACCTGTAACAAGGAAATTAACAATATTAGCATACCATGACATTGAAGTAACAGAAAATAAAAATTCATCAGGAAAGGAGTCATTGATGGTAACTTACCTTCTTGGTCGCTTGATAAAGTCGAAGAAATCACAACATGATAAGTTTGCTCTTCTCCAAGATAAACATACTTCAATCCCTCTGGCAAAGGTTTCAGTTCTAGTTTTGGTGCTTCTTTTTGTTCAGTCTTTTCAATGATTCTAAGCTCGTCAAATTTTTGTTTCTCATCATCATTTTGCAAAGTCTGACAAGAATCAAACAACAAATTTATATTTAAAGTATCATGTTCAGATTATTTATTTGATTCAACTGAATTAACCAAACAAATATCACTAAGTTCAGAAAAACTCCCTTTTTGAATATTCTCCTCTATACAAGCTTCAAGCAATTCCTTTTGTTCATCAATTTCATCCCCACTCTCATTTTCTTCGTTAGGTTGCCTACACATGTTAAAAACATTCAATTCCAATGTCATATTTCCAAATGACAAATTCATTAAACTATTCCTACAATTAATCAAAGCATTAGCAGTTGCTAAAATTGGTCGACCCAAAATTACAGGAATTGGTTTATAATTATTCACAACAGGTTCAGTTTCTAAGACAATAAAATCCATAGGGTATATGAATTTATCAACTTGTACTAAAACATCTTCCACTATTCCTTTTGGTACTTTAACTAATTTATCGGCAAGCAAAAGTGCAGTTGAAGTTGATTTCAACTCATGAAGATTAAGTTGAAGATACACTGAATATGGAAGCAAATTAACACTAGCACCAAGGTCTAACAAAGCATGCTCAATTTTATGATCTCTAATAATGCAAGAAATAGTAAGACAATCAGGATCTTTATATTTCAACTTATTATTAGTAGACAAAATGGTACTTACCTATTCAGCCATGAAAGCACTCTTTTTTACCTTCAATTTCCTCTTAAATGTGCATAAGTCCTTTAAAAATTTGGCATATGAAGGTACCTACTTGATTGCATCTAACAAGGGAATGTTAACTTTCACTTGCTTAAAAATTTCATAAATTTCTGAAGAGTGGTTTGATTTCCTTGGTTTATTCAATTCATGCGGAAATGGTGGCTCAGATGGAACATTAGTTATTTTTTCACTAGGTGTAAGTTTATCTAGTTCTTCCTTACCCTTTGAATTTTCACTTTCACAAGGTTTAGAAATAGGCCGATCAAAAACCTTATCACTACGAAGAGTTATAACTGACTTGACTTGGTCCATGGGTGAATTTTGAATCTTAGGATTTGATTGTGGTTAAGCTGGAAATTTTCCTTTTTCTTGAATTGTAAGTGTAGAAGCAATTTTAGCAAGATTATCTTTCAAATCAGAAAATGTTTGTGCATTTTGATTGTTAATATCATCTTGTTTCCTAATGAATGAATGCATTATATCTTTTCAATTTTTCCATGGTGGTGGAACATATGGTGCATAAGGCTGAGTATTTTGAAAATTTTATAGAGGGTGCATTATTATTATTCCTCCAACTAAAATTTGGATGATTTCTCCAACCAGGAATATAAGTCTGTGAATATGGGTTTGGTTTGTTAAAAGTATTGATGGCATTAGCTTGATCATGCAAACATTCTTTAAGTGCAGACAGAGTGGGACAATCTTGAGTGAAATGATCATTAGAACAACAAACATCACATGCAATTTCTTAAACATATTTTACTTGATCACTTTTTTTATTCTCCAAAGCTTCAACCTTCCTAACTAGGGATGCAAATTTTGCTTGTAAATCATGATCTTCCCTAAGGTTATAGATTCCTCCACTAGATGGAGATGGTTGTGGTTTATTAATCAATTCAAAAGTTCCAATAATATTCTAATATTGTGCATTTTCAGCTAATTGGTCAAGGTAATCTAGTGCATCTTCAAGATTTTTATCTCTAAATTCACCATTACACATCTTTTCTACAACTTGTATTCTTTGTGGTGTTAGCCCTCGTAGAAATAAGTGATCAATCACCAAGTTTCAAAACCATGGTGTGGACATATGTTAAGCAATTCTTTAAACCTATCCCAACATTGGTATGATGTTTCTCCATTTTTTTGAGCGAAAGAAGTGATTTTTCTTTTAAACGAATTAGTTCTATGAGGTGGAAAGAATTTTTTCAAAAATTGTTCTTGCATGTTATTCCAAGTTCTTATTGATCCAGATCTACGGTTTTGTAGCCAAGTTTTAGCTTTATCTTTTAATGAAAAATGAAAAAGCTTTAATCTAATTATATTCATGCTTCAATTTTGGTCTGTGTATATATTACAAACTTCCTCAAAATCTCTTAGATGCAAGTATGGATTCTCAAATTCTAAACCATGAAATATTGGTAAAAGTTGGATAATACCTGGTTTGAAGTTGAATCGAGATACTTCTTGAGGAAATACTATACACGACGGTGCTCCAGTTCTCGTTGGATTCATATAATCTCTCAAAGTTCATGGTTGATTCTGATTATGTTGAGATTGGTTGTCTCCCTGATCAACTGGAGGATTAAGTTGGCTCAAAATGTTTTCGTCTTGGATTTCGTCCATGATTGAGATCTACGAATTAACCTGCCACTTGAAGTTCAAGACCAGCGTCTCATACAATAATGATGATCTATGAGTATAAAATTATGTTGCAAAAATAATACACGAACAAATTAATAACAAAAACAAAGTGAAAAACTACACAAATTAAAGACAAAATGAAAATTAAATAAACAAGATAAATGTACAAAAACAAATACAAGAAAAAAATAAATAAACTAAAAATTAATTAACTAAAATTAATAGGCAATAAATTAAACATATAAACAAAGTAAAAGCCAATAAGAACAATAAAATAAAAAAACTAGCGGTTGAACCCACCAATAAATTAACAAAATAAAGGAAAAAATGCGAAATAATAAAATAACTTAAAATTAAATAACAACTTTGGTGGTTGAACCCACCAATAAAAGAAAAAAAATGCAAAATAAAAAAATTGAAAATTAAATAACTAAAATTAAAAAAAGTTAGTAATTAGTTAGTTAGGAGTTAGTAGTTAGTTTGCTTAGTCCAAATTAAGTCCAAATTGAGTCCAAATAAGTTCAAGTCCAATTATTGTGAGAAATTTCGTCTGGGGATCTTATTGTAAATTATTTATAAAATTATGTCAACACCATAATTTTTAGAAGTTTAGAATTGAGCCATTTAAGATGAAATTGAAGATTCTGAAGGATTTTAGGGTCGGATCGTAATTATGAGAAGAATGGGCTAGAGATAAGAATTGTTGGGGTGAAACTAGAATTATGAAAGATGTGGGGGAAGAAGAGAATTCAAGAAAAGGAAAAGGAGACAAATGAAAATTCACACAAAAAGTAAAAAAAATAAAATGAAAAATAAAACAAAATAAATACCTCTCCCCGGTAACGACGCCAAAAACTTGACACAACTTAAAATGTTTGATTTACTCTCAAGTATAAGAGTGCGTAGTTATAATATAACTCGGTGAGTCCGAGGTCGATCCACAGAAAAAGGGTTTAATTTTTTTTATTTAAATTTAACTAAAATAATAAAAATAAAATTTAAAAACACACAATTTAATTCGAGAAAAACTATAAAATTGAATTAGTTAGGATTATAGATCCACTCTTAGTAATAAATACAATTTAACAAATTCTTTTTATTTTTGTTTTATTTCCCAGAAGATTAATTTTATAAATTAAAATTATTTTACCATTTATTTTATTATGGATTAAGAATTTAATGTGTCAAAACTTAATTTGTCTACACTAAATCAAAATATCATTTTACCATATTTTATACTAAGATATTAATAATTCATTGTGTCAAATTCCTATTTTTGTCTACAATAAATTAAAATTTCAAAATATAAAATATGGATAAAATTAAATAGAAAACAACTTAATTTATAAAATTAAAAATCAAATTTGATTAAACCATATTTTTTTACTAAGAGTTTCACCTTCTCCTAACTATGAATATTTAGCTAAACATTTTTTAAATAAAAGAAATGATTGAAACTGAAAAATATATAATTAAAATGGAAATTGAAAATTGAAATAAACCTAATTTTATTGATTGAAAATATATTACAAAGAGAGATGAGTAGAAGAATTTGGGGGGAAAGAAGAGAAGAGAAGGTGCAAGGAGATGTGTTCACCCCTCTTCTCTATTTATACTAATACATGGTAAATCTACACCACACAAATAAAAAATTCTAATTACATCCAAACCTTACATTTGTCCCACTAATAATCCCACTAATAAAACATAAATCTAACTTATCCACTCAAGAATATCAAACACATTCCACTAAAAATTACCATACCTAAGAAGATAAAAACTTATAATTTTACAATTACCACATTTACCGTGGTAAAAACGTAAAAATTTACAATAAAAGTCTCGAATTCTCCTCGACAATGACATAATTTTTCGGACTTCCGGAATCCAAATTTGACATCCGTACATTTATTTGGAGCCTCCAATTGCATGAAATTATTGTTTTTTACCTAATAAACACACAAAAATACACAAAATTAAATACTTAGAAAAATAATTAGAAATTCATAATATGTTACACAATTACAAATATAAATTACATTAATAACACAAAATAGCATTTTTACTCTATAATAAACATACAATTTTTAATACTAATCAGCCACTAATAGTTTGATTGTTGAGATTTTAAGATCTTGATCTATTTTTCTACGTATGGATTTATAAAGGGAAAGAGGATCCACCACTCATCTGCCATTACTTGATGGCACTAATTATTTGTGTTGGAAGCAAATGATGACTAATTTTATTGAGTCCATTGACATAAGAGCTATGGAATATGTTAGAAAAGGTTGTACATTACCCACCATGTCTGATCGAGATGGAAACATAATTCTTAAGCTTGTGAATGAATATTCTAACATTGTAATTCTAGAATTTGGGCTTTAATCCTAAAGCTCTGAATGTTATTGTCAACAGAGTTGACATCAATCAATATGATATAATCTCTACATGTATAACTGTAAAGCTTGGGACATTCCTCAAGATGCTCATGAAAGAGACAATTCGGTAAAACACTCTAAACTTCAAAAGATTGCAACTAAAATTGAGAATCTTATGACGCATGAAAATGAAGAAATTATTGACTTTAATGCTAAACTTTTTAAAATTGCTAATACTTTATATTCTTTTGGTAAAAGAATTTCTGAAGAAGAATTAATTAGAAAAATTTTAAGATCATTGCTAGCATTGCTAGATAGATTTCTTATTAAACTTGCAGTTATTGAAGAGTAATGTGATGTTAGCACCATGACCAGAAATCATGTGATTAGCGAATTTCAGACTTTTAAGATGATTCATTTGAAGAAAAAGAAAGAAAAAGGCATTGCTTTTCAAGCTGAGATTCCAAATTCAAAAAGTTATATTGATGACACTAATGGCACTAATAATGAAGTTAATCGAGGAAATTCTAGAAACAACAAGACAAAACAATCTTCTCAAAGTTGCAACCAGCACAAAAGGGTAAATCTTCTTCCAATTTCATTTTGTTGGAAAATAATAATGATCGAAGTATTCGATGCAGAGCTTGTGATAGTTTTAGTCATATTCAAACTCAATGTCCTAATTAAATCTTGAAAAATAAGAAGCAATGCAAACAACGTGGAGTGATAATGATAACTTGAGCTTTGATGGTAAGGATATAGTTGGCAAAATTGTTGTTTATGATAAAAAAAAATTGAAACTTGAAGATTCTGATGATGAAAAGTCAGAATAGGTGATGTTTTTCCTCTTTTTGATTTATGAATTTTTCCTCATAATAATGTTAAAAACTCAATTGTAAAGTCGAATTACAAAGAATCTAATTCAGAAGCCAAAACTAGTTATGATGTTGATAAATCAGTGAGTAAAGTCTATGATTGCATGTATTCATAATGATGTAAAGTCTATGATTGCATGTATTCATAATGATGGCTAGTGGGCGTGCCGGCCCATTTTTTTTCAAAAAAAAAGCCCACCAATATTTTTTTTTTTACATGTCCATCGTGCCTAAAAAAAAGTCCACGTGTCTAGCGTGCTTTTTTTAAGCTCACGTGCCTGGCGTGCTTTTTTAGGCCCATCAGCTTAATACTAATAATAATAATAATTTCATAAATCATAGTAATGATTAGTGAAAAATAAAATTTTAATTTTCAAAAAACAATTACACATAATTTTATTTGAACTACTAATATTATAATTGCACTTGAACTCCATTGAATGAAAATATAATTTTTAATTTATCATAAAAATATTTTGTTCATAATTTTATTTTTTTGTGCATAAATATGAAAAATATTTTATTCACAAAAGAAACATATCTCCATTAACTATTAACTAAGTTATGATTTCATAAATGAAATATTAATGTCGTAAAATATTTTATTTATTATTTATAAAATCATTATATTTATTTATTCATTTAATAGATTATGAACATAAAAAAATTATAATATTTATTTAAACTAGGACTTAAATTAATTTTTAAAAGCCTATGCTAAAAAAATATATTAAAAAATTTAATTTTAAGGTATTTGTAAAATTATGATATTTTATTTTTATTTTTCATTAAAAATTATACTTTTAAAAAATTATATTTATTTAAACTAGGACTTAAATTAATTTTTAAAAGCCTATGCTAAAAAAATATATTAAAAAATTTAATTTTAAGGTATTTGTAAAATTATGATATTTTATTTTTATTTTTCATTAAAAATTATACTTTGAGATACTTTAAGTCCACCAATGAAGCGTGCTTATTACTTTTAATGCTTTCAAAATTCAGGTCTGACCTACGGCATTTGCCGTGGTCCGGATGTGAAATACATTTTGTCAACGTGTAGGTGTGGTACTGTCAGACATCTCTATGGCCATCTGTATGTAAGATGAATAAAATTACGAATAAGCAATTGTCAAAACTTTTTTGTAAAAGTCAAAAATACGTTTCAAATGTGAGGCAATCAACCTTCAAATCACTATTTTTGAAAAAGAAGAAAAATTAAAGGTAATTTCAGCTGAGCAAGAAAGTACTCAAAAATCTTTGAGAACTATGAATTTTGGAGCTAAGAAACTTGATCAAATTTTGACTATAGGAAAAGCTAGTTCAGATCATTATAGTCTTGGACATCAGAATAGAATTGCTTCAAGTTTAAATACTGTTTTTGTTAAAGCTTCTCCACTAATAACTGAACTACACTGCCTATTGTAAAACTCCCTAACAAAGTGAAAGCAAATCTATGGCATATTATACATTAAGCTCACATGGCAAGTATAAAAGGTTTGTTCCTACTTGTCACTTTTGCCATGTTAAAGAGAACATCAAACCTAAATACTTTAAGTTTATGGAGTAATTTATCTTCATATGATAAACCTAACTAGATATGCTTCTAAATCTAAGCTTGAATCCAAAGATAACCTTTACTAGCCCAATTTATATTAGGAAATTTGAGCTAAAAGCATATGTGTCATTTTCATCCTTGCGAGCTTGTACTAATAATTTCTAGTACTTTGATAGTGGTTGTTCTAGGCTCATGACTGGTAATAATAATCCCTTTTTAAATTATAAGAATGTAGCCGAGAATATGTAACATTTACTGATGGTATTAAAAGTCGTGTGCTTAGAAATGGAATTTTACATATTGAAGGCCCTATAGTTGAAAATGTTTTACATGTTGAAGATTTGAAAGCTAATTTATTGATTATCAATCAAATTTGTAAACAAAACTTAACGATAAATTTTAAAAGCAGTAAATGTCCAATATTTAATAACAAGGATGAATGTATACTTGAAAGAACTAGATCATTTGATTATAGTTATAAATTCATTCAATCTATTACTTGTCATAAAGCATATTTTGATCAGACTAAAATATGTCACCAAAAACTTGGTTATTTAAACTACAGATCACTGACTAAACTTGTGAGTGTAGAAATTGTATGAGGAATACCTTAGCTCAATAAGAAAAAACCTGGATCCTGTGATTCTTATTAATTCGGCAAATAACAAAAGAACATTGCACAAGTGCATGCAATGTATCACCACTTTAAGGTACTGGATTTACTTCAAATCAATCTTATGGATCAAATGCAAGTGGAAAATGTTGTTGGAAAAAGGTACACCTTTTGTTTGAGTAGATGATTTCTGTAGATACATATGCGTCGGTTTTATTAAAGAAAAAATTGATATCTTTGATGTGTTTAAAAAATTATGTGTTAAATTGAAAAATTAAAAAGATCATAATATTAGCAAAATTAGAAATTATAATGCAAAAGAACTTGAGAATGCCAATTCTGTAGAATTCTGAGATAGATATTGTATAACACATGAATTTTCAACATCTATTACTCCTGAACAAAGTAGAATTGTTGAAAGGAAACATATAACTTTACAGGAGATGGCACAAATGATGTTAAACTCTAAAAAGTTAACTAAACATCTTTAGGCAGAAGCACTTAATATTGCAGATTATATTATTAACTATATGAACTTACGTCTAGGCACTAAGAAAACTTTTTATGAATCGTGGAAAGATGAGGAACTTAATCTAAGTTATTTTCACATCTTTGGTAGTACATGTTATTTCTTCAAAGATTGTGAATACTTGAGTAAGTTTGACTCAAAAAGAGATGAGGGTGTTTTTCTTGGTTATTATACTAATTGTAAAGGTTTTTGTGTTTATAATATGACTTAAATTATTATGGAGTATGCGAATGTTATTATTGATGATTTTAAATATTTTTATAGAATTTTTCATTAAAGAAAAAAAAATCAAGTCCATTGAGACAGAAGAAAAGTTTAATTTAAATGATAATACAACAAATGGCCAAATTCTTACAAAAAAAGAACCCAGACAATCGAACTCCAAAGATCAAAGTCAAATGATTGATTTGATAAATGATAATTCTTCCCAGTTGTCTAAAGAATATAATAAGGAAAAAAATATAAAACCTCAAATAAAAATTGATGTTCATGATCAAGTCAAGAAAGGACCATCTTTAAGAGTTGTAAAGAACCACCCATCGGATCTTATTATTGATAGTCTAGAAAGTTCCATGGTGACTAGAAAATTGTGTACAAATCTGGCTTGATTTGATTGTTTCATCCCATTAATTGAACCAAAAAATGATATGGAAGCTTTATTGGATGAATTTTGGCTTAAATATATGCAAGAAGAACTTGAAAAATTTGAGCGTAAAGATGTTTGGACATTAGTTCTTAGGTCAAATCACATTAATGTTATTGTTACCAAATGGATTTTTAAGAATAAAACAAATGAATTTGGTAATATAGTGAGAAATAAGGCTAGGTTAATAGTGCAAGGTTATACACAAATTGAAGGTGTTGATTTTGATTAAGTCTTTATTCTTGTGGCTAAACTAGAGTCTATTAGGCTATTACTTGTTGCAGTTTGTTTAATATGCTCTAAATTATTTCAAACAGATGTTAAAAGTGCATTGTTGAGTGAAATTTTTAGTGGAGAAGTTTATGTTGAACAACCCAAAGGCGTTGAAGATCCGTTTGGTCCTAATAATGTTTTCAAATTGAAAAAGGATTTATATAGATTAAAACAAGCTCCTAGGGAAAGATTAACCAAATCTTTGATTTATAAATGCTACAAGTGAGGGGGAGTAAACAAGACTTTATTTATTAAAAATTATCCTAGAATTATGATTGATCAAATTTACTTAGACGATATCATTTTTGGTTTTAAATCTTTAATGCATGTTAAAGAGTTTGTTGATCAAATGAAGAATGAATTTAAAATGAGCATGATTGGTAGGTCAATCTATTTTTTGAGCTTTCAAATGAAACAACTTGAAAATGGTATCTTCATTTTCCAAAGTAAGGATCTTAAAAATTTAGTGAAAAAGCAAAACTAGATTCAGCCAGACACATGAGAACACCTATGAGCATTAATTTAAGTTAACAAAAGATGATAGTGGTTCTGGTGTTGATCAAAGTCTACACAAAATTATGATTAGTAGCTTACTTTATTTAACTGTAAGTAGATCATATAATTGTTCTAGTGTTAGTGTTTGTGCTAGACACCAAGCAAATCCAAAGGAATCTAATATATATACTGTTAAACATGTCATTCATTTTGTAAACGAAATGATTAATGATGGAATTCGGCATATTAAAGACACTAATTCAAGTCTCGTAGGATATAGTGATGCTGATGAGTAGGTAATTCTGATGATAGAAAGAGCATCAATAGAGGTTGCTTTTACCTTGGTAACAATCTTGTATCTTGGCACAGTAAAGAGGAAAACTCAATTTCTTTATCTACTGCTGGTCGTTGTTGTACTCAATTGTTTTGGTTGAAGTAGATGCTCGAATATTATAGTATTGTTTAGGATATTCTTAGATTATCTTGTGATAACAAAGGATATTCTTAGATTAGTAGCTTACTTTATTTAACTGTAAGTAGATCATATATTTGTTCTAGTGTTAGTGTTTGTGCTAGACACCAAGCAAATCCAAAGGAATCTAATATATATACTGTTAAACATGTCATTCATTTTGTAAACGAAATGATTAATGATGGAATTCGGCATATTAAAGACACTAATTCAAGTCTCGTAGGATATAGTGATGCTGATGAGTAGGTAATTCTGATGATAGAAAGAGCATCAATAGAGGTTGCTTTTACCTTGGTAACAATCTTGTATCTTGGCACAGTAAAGAGGAAAACTCAATTTCTTTATCTACTGCTGGTCGTTGTTGTACTCAATTGTTTTGGTTGAAGTAGATGCTCGAATATTATAGTATTGTTTAGGATATTCTTAGATTATCTTGTGATAACACAAATGCTATTAATATTTCAAAAAATCCTATCCAACTTTCTAGAACTAAGTACATTGATATTAGACATAATTTCATTCATAACTTAGAGACTATATCTTTGGAGTGCATTAAAAGAGAAAATCAGCTTGTGGATGATTTTACTAAAGCTTTAGATACATCTAGATTTGATTCCTTAAGAAAAGCTTTAGGTGTTGGTTCTACGTAGTTGTAATCTACAACATTTTGTTTACACATTATTCAAATGTGATATTGCATGACTTTATTTGAACCACTATATGCAAAAAGGTCTTGATTTGATGACTTGAAAGCTTGAAAATTTTTTTTGATTAGTTTAATTTAAACTTATCTTTATTCATATATATCTTTGAAGTTTTGATTCTAACTTGATTTTCGATTTTGAGACTTTTGATGTTGAGATTAATGGATTGAACATTGACTATATACTTTTGACTCTCATCTCAACTATAAATATCAAGATGTGCAGGCACCTCAGTTAAAAATAGTTACATAGAACTCTTAAAAGTGAAGGTATCATTGAGTAATCTGAGTATATGTATCACAAATATAACAGATGACGAATAACTATGAGAAGAATGATATTTTAAGAGGTACAGTAAAAGTTACTAACTGTAGGCACTTGCAAAACAAAGGAAAGAAAAATCCTAAAAATTTATACATGTAGTAGAAAGAAAAATTTTGTTACTGTAATCTCTTATCATGCTACCAGTTACATTGAAAAGATCAATTTAGAGATCAAGATTATAAACTTAGTTTGACTTTTTATTTTATTTTTTTGATACAAAATTTGTTGATTTTGAGAAAAATCGAGATTGATGGATTTGAATCACACACACGAGTTTAAATTTCACTAATCCTCTATTAGTTTAAATGATTAAAGTTTGATTATCTTAATTTTGTGTGTATTGTGATGACTATTGATGAACATGTATCTTAAATTTTTCAAAAATCATATTTTATTTTACAAATTTTCATACTAGCTTGTTTTTTTTTAAATAAAAAAAAGTGTCTTACTACATAAAATTCTTATTATATATTTCATGTCAAAAGGGCATTTCATTCATTGTTGGATGGATGATTGCATGAAACATATATGCATGTTTTTTATTTTTAGGGTTTTCCACAATTTAGGATTTTAATTGATAAATCTTAGCCAAAGACCTTTTGGTAATTGTCTCATAAGCGCTTGAGCTTTTCTGCATTGAGCATGAAGTTTTCCTATATTTACAAGATTTTCCAAAATCAGATGTGATTGTCAATGTGATCCTTCTGACGTGATTTTGCATTTTACTTTTGATTTTTGTGATTCTTCATGGATATAGTCCTTATTTATGATTTAATTTTGGGTATACTTTAGATATTATTGTTATATAAGAATAATATGATCTTGTTTGATTTGCATTGTTATTTATCGAAAGAATAATTATTGATTTATACTCAAAATGCACTTTCTTAGCCATACAAGGTCTATGGTTATCTCTTTATATAAGGGCTCTTGTTTAGGTCTTTTTTTTTCATTCTTTCTTATCTAGACAGTAGCCTATCTCTCTAGAGCTTCTCTGTTTTAGTTTTTTCTTTTTTGTGTTGTGTAATATGGTTTCCATAAGATCAAGTTCTATAAAGAAGAGATCAAAGATCTATGTTGAACAAGCAAAGGAAGTGCATGTTGTTGGTCATTCTAGTGTGCATAAATTCAGTCTAGTTAATGTGTTTCATGTTGCTCATGAAGAAGATAAAGATGACAATCTGTGCCATATAATGGAAGCTACATCAAAATTGCTCAAAATACAAGGATAAGGTGCTAATGCTGATCGAACCAATTCACATAACAAACTTGTTGGGCCTCATGACGGCAATGCCGATTCAGTTGAAGAAAATCCTAATAAAGCCAATTCAGATTAGCATGTCTTAAAGTCTCCAATTCATCAAAATAGCAGCTACTCAATCTTTGGGTATGTGTTACCTTATGCTTATAGTAAAAGGACCCATCCTCCTAATGATCATCTTGGATTCTTGCTTTCAAGAAACTTTCATTCTAAATGTATTGTTATTATTTCTAAGTTTATTTCTTTTGAGATTGAACCACCTATTAATGTTTTTGGTTTGGAAAACACCATTAAGAATATCTCTTCTTATGCGCCTAGTTTAGTTCGTGAATTATATGTCAATTTGAATGAGAATATAGAAAATAAAATTAAGACTGGTTTTTTTCATAAAATTTATGTGAGAAGACGTATCTTGAAGTTTTCCCATTCCTTTATCAATCATTAGTTCCATGTAAGGATTTTGATGATACTCATATATGAGAACAAGTGGATTCCTAAGACATGTCTACTATTGCTACTCTACTTGTAGGCAGGTTTTCTCCTGGCCTAAAGATCTTTTAGTTTCAAAGCTTGCTTCTAAATATCAAGGTTTATATTGGATTGGTGCACGCAATTGGTATCCTATTGAAAATTATGCTATAGTAGACCCCTTATTTGCTAAAGTTTTGTTGATAATTAGAGGCAGAATTCCTTTCAACTTTGGCAACTTGGCTTTTAATTTGATTGTAAAGAATGCAAATGTCTATTAGGAGAGTCATGCATTACCATTTGTTTCTTTGATCCATCATTTGGGATTATAATTTAGTTGAAAGAGATGAGGTTTTTACTTGTTTTCCTTTTTATAATAAACCAACCTATCTTATGTTGAAATCACTTGGTATTGTTGGTGATCAAGATGAAGAAACTCAAACTAAGAATGTTCTCCTAGATTTGGTCACTATCATTTTTTAGCTTCAAACCATTCGCTTCACTCGCTACTAGAAAAATATAAAACAATAACCTATATGTTATGACGGTTTTTCTCAATAATTGTCATTAAGAATATTTAATGACTTATTACATGAACGGTCATAATATTTAACATTTATAATGACGGTTCTATTAAATAACAGTCATTAAATATAAAGCTAAAATGTGGTTTTATTTTTTATAACAGTTCTATATAAAAACAGTCATTAAAAGTGTAATATTTATAATAACAGTTTTATTATATAACAATCATTAAATGTTAAATTAAAATGTGACCTTACTTTTAATGACGGTCTTTATAAAAACTGTCATTAAAAGTAAAAAATAATAATAACTGTTATTACATATAACAGTCATTATATATATTGCTAAAAAATAATATTATTTTTAATGACGACTCTTAAGAAGAATCATCATTAAAAATAAGGAAATTATCAATCATATACCCTTAAGTGTCACCGGTATCAAACGTACTACAACACTTTTCACTTGTATCACTCGTATACCCTAAGTTGACAAAACACTTCTGCCGTCCACTATTCCGTTAATTGCCGTTAGAAAGTTAACAGAATTATGGTAAATTGACTATTTTGCCCTTAAAACTCAAAATGAAGTAAAAAGATAAATGTACCTTTAAAATTAACATAAATTTTCAATACAAAATTTTTTTTAATTTTTTTATTAACAATATATTTTTTATTAAAAAATATAAATTATTAATGGTACATATTATTAATAATTATCTATAAAAATATCCATATTATACCATAAAAAATTTGTTAACAAGATATTATTTACAATTATACATATTATATCATAAAAAATTTCAGTTGGAGCTTGGAGGAGTAGATCTTCAAAAATTTAGGTTAAATTTTAGAGGAGTAGATTCGGTTGTAAAATATTTTTTTAAGTAATTATTAACAAAATTATTAGATAAATGGGATGACATGTCATTTTTATCAATATATATTATATGACATGTCATTTTTTACTAGGTAAATGGAATGACATGTCGTTTATTTAATCAAAGTTTAAAAAGACTAAATTACCCTTATGATGTCAGCGCTTGCAAACGGCCGTTAACGGAATGGTGGACGACATAAGTGTTTTGTCAACTTAGGGTATACGAGTGATATAAGTGAAAAATGTTGTAGTACGTTTGATACCGGTGACACTTAAGGGTATATGGCTGATAATTTCCCTTAAAAATAAAAATGTTTCAGAATTTTAATGACTACTAAAAAACCGTCATTGATAGTAAACAATAAAACGGCATCGTTTTTAAAAACTAAATGAAAAAAATGCTTAAAGCCTGTTCATCGATTTTGATTTTCCAAGTCTGCTGCTCTCACTCTCGTCACTCTCACATTCAAAAAACCCCCTACGATTAAAATCTTTGCACGAGCAGCGAATTGCCTTGGACATTGTCTCATCTTTTGCCGTTGATTTTGGCCCTCACAGAGAACCATATGGAGTATCCACCGAATGTGTGTGCTGCCATCATTGAGTTTCAAAACCCTAACTAAGAACTCACTATCGATTAAGCCCGATTGAACGCTTAAAACAGGTAATTTTTGTTCTTATCTTCTCTTGCATGTCAATTTTAAGTAGAATTTCTTGTAGAATTTGCACTTGCAGTCACCCTCAGCTCCAAATCCCATCTCGGACACCTCATGGTGCATCTTGGCATAAGCATCACCGAGGACGAGGATCTCGGTGATTGTGGTGGGGCTCTCGTAGTAACTCAAGTCAGGGTACATGCGGCATCCGTTACGGTCGCTGGCGCACTAGCAGCTGGAGCCACAGCCACAGTTTCCACCATAGCAAGACATTTTTCTTTTTCCTTTGGCCATTAAAGAGGAGGAGATTTGCAGATTATTAGATTTAATTCAGCTTACTGGGATCCATTTTTATGCACTTATTGTTTTTGTTTTATTTTTTTTGAATTACTTTATGTTTGATTTGATTTTTGTTTGTGTTCACAAGCTTACCCCATTGAGTCTATCATCTAAAGGTATGGGCAATGGCCAATGGCTTGTGCGAGGATTAATCATGTTAGCAGTTTGCCTTTGCATTTCCCATAACCTAGCTGTTGGGTGTCTGGGAGTAACAGAGTGATCACTATGTGGGGTTAATTGAAGATTTTTGGGAATATCTATTGGTTGTATGGGAAAATGGCTCAGCAGCTAGGTTATGGGAATTGGACATTTTCTTTTGCGTTCAGATTTTTGAAATTGTTTGGCTTCCCTATGCTGAATTTCTTTTTGTTTTTTTTTTCCTTTCCATTCCATTCTTTCTTTATTTCCTTTATCTTAGAGCTTAAAATTGTCTTTAATGTCTTCTTCTGCAGAAACATGGTAACATCACAAAGTGGAGAAAAAAATGAAAGAGATGAGGTTAGTTTCATTGAGTTATTAAATTTGTAAAATGCTTTTTAATCTGAGTGGAAGGGGAATATGTAGAATAGAATGTTGATTTAGTTAAGTGGTTATTTTGCAGGTTATTGCAAGAAGGTTGCTGGAATCAAAGTAGAATACATCACATTTATATATTTATCTTCAGGTTTCTGAAACTCTATGACTCAAATATTTTTTCAGCTATTATTTGATCTTTTATCCAAAAGCATATAATGGCGCCTATCAAATGTTATACTAGATCTTCTGCTTTCTTTCACGAGGGAACTAAGAGGTATGAAATATATATTTCTGTTTCTTTATTGTTCTAATAGGAAATTCTAATTTGGCAGACTGCTTATTTTATTTTCCAAGTAAATAAATAAGCCTTTTTTAAATATACCATTTAAGGTAGCTAATCAAGGAAACTAAATATATACTTAATTATGTACTTGCAAATCATGATCTTGGTGATCACAGAGATCATGAGCTTGTTGTACCATGATTGTTTCCTTCACCTTCACACTATTATTAATTATAATTATTAATGTGTTACCTGAAAATTTATTTTGTATATTATATTCCAAACATTTATAAATTGAATTATATTCTCCCTAAACCTTATAATGTATTTTATATAATACGATGGGGTTTATATAATAAGAAAGCAAATAGAACATTTATTTACTTTAAATGAGCATGCCAGCACATCAACTTTAAATGAGCAATCCATTCATGCTCTTTGCACACTTCCTTATCCAAAACAACTAAGAGAAAAATTACAAAGATAACGTTAATGCTATTGCAAGTTGCTTTGTTCAGTCGGTTCAACTCCAAGTTGACACACAGAGCAGTTTAATTAATAAATTTCCATGAACAAGTTCCGGCTTTCATCTTCTTTGTGGTAACTTTTATTTTTGTAAAAACTAACTATAATAACAAATAGTAATATATGACATGCCTGGTCTGTTTCCGAAGCAGGGGCAATGACGAGGATGCGCTTAGGAAAGGAGTCACAGCCAGCAGTAATGCAGTATTGGTGTTCTTCTTATGGCTTGTGGACATTGTGTTACTTCCATTAAAATTGGTTTCTACTTCCCTTCTTCTCCTTTTTTTTTAATTTTTATTTTCCTTATTTGGGTTTTTGGATTAATTGATTTTCAGTCTTTTTAAATGAATAAATCAATAATTATTGTATCATCCTTTTGCTTATCTTAATGATGATGCCTCCAATTTATTAATGTAATTTTGGGAGACTGAGAAGTGAAATTGGATTATTAAAAGCAAGATCCTACACTGATTTAGTATAAGCTGCATAAAATTGTTATATGTTTCTGTTACTTTGTAATTTTCTTTATTTGCCTTCTCTATATAAGTATAGTAGTTTGAGCAATAGAGAATGAAAGAATTATTAAAATATTGTGTTTGATAAGCTATAAAGTGATAGAAAATTAGAAGGAAAAAGTAACTAACAAAGACAAATAGTACCTGAAAAGTTTTATGGGTGTTATTTTATAGTTAAAACAAAACCTTAGAATTTTTAGGTGTTGTTTCCTCTTTTTCTATTTTTTTTCTATATATTTTTTTCTATTATGTACCTACTAATTTTTTTCCCTTTGGTAATTAACAGATTTTTACAAGACACATAAGCACGTTAATTCTTTGGTTATGAGGTAGTAAACTTCAGGCTTGAATTGGTAGAGTTATTGAAATTTTGATGTAGAAGCTAATTTGTATTTTGTTGTGCTAAATATTTTTTTGTAAAGTTATCTTTTGTACATGAGATATTTAAGTGAATTTAATGAGAAATTGCAATTGAAACAGGGCTAATGCTACAATGACGGGCATTAAAGCCCCGGCACCATGCCGGAATTGAAAACAAACCGTTGGATTCAATTAGATTGAATCCAATGGTTGAGATTAAATTTATATTAAAAATAAAAATAAATGAGTTACCTGGTAAACCGGTTCAGAAAATCCCAAAATTTTCTCTCACCTCAATCCGATTTCTTTACCCTCTCAAAAGAGAAATCCCTAAAATTTCATCTCTCTTTCAAATTCATAGTTTCTCTCATCCCGATTTTTTCACTCATCATCTCAAATCAAATCCACCATCTCTCCCGCACTAATCAGCCAATCGGATCTATCTACCCAGATATTTGGTTTGTACATGAGAGCTAGAGAGTGGCAGAGCCAGTATCATGTCTACTGCTTCTTTTCCAACAGTCCATCATTACCTTCGTTGCACTGTTGTCTACACCATTAGTTCTTTAGCCTTTACTGTCATCGTCTGGCTTTGGCCGAAATCATTGCCCCGTGAGCTGGCCCAAGCTACCATCGAAAACCCTCAAAACGAGTTAATTTTTTTTTATTTTTTGGTTGAATTTTTGAGGTTTGGTTTTTAAGTGTTATTTTTCTATGGGTACCCTAATTTTTTCTTGTTTGGTTTGAAGGGTTGTTTGCTTGTTTTGAGGTCTACACTCTTTGCTAGGAATACTAAAGATGGGCGCTTAATAATTTGGTAAGAACTTACCCTTTGTTCTGGGTCTGGTTTTTTTTTTTTGGTGGTTGTGAATTTTGAGTTAATTATTTTGGGGTTGCAGAGCAATCTTTAAAAATCTGTGCAGTGGCGTATCCTGGATTGGAACCAAAAGAAAGAGTAGAGGTTTATATTTAGAGTCATTCTAGGACAGGAAGAGCAGCGCGGATGAGTTTCTGGAAGAGCAGTGTGGCTCAAGGTAACTCTTCTATTCTCGTCATGTAAAGGACCTAGTGTTTTGATGCTAACTAGTAAGTCCTCATTTTTTCTATCATCTTTGATCATTTTGCATTTCCTCACTTGCGTTCTCGATATTTTTATTTCTTTCTGAGTGATGCCTATTTGAGTCCCAACGGCATCCATCAGTTTTTAATATTTATCATCAAGGAGAGGTGAAATTATTATTTAATGACTGGTATTTTGTATATCACTAGCATTATTCTATATTTTTTGTGATTTTGATTTTTAATTTGTTTAATTGGGTGTAGCCATTATATTGTGGCTGAATTGGGACTGGATGTGAAATAATCTTATGTATCTTGCAAGGCTATTCAAGAGTATATGGAGGCCAAAGCTCTAAGTTCTCTTCAAAATATTGAATTTCCTGATTCTCTAATGTTCTTTTTCTTTTTCTTTTATGCAATGCAGCTTGGTGTGGAAAAAGAACATGTTCTGCTTATTCAATCAACCAAAACAAAATTTGTTAATGTTTTTCTGTCACTATTATTTAACAGAAATTCTTGTTTCTAGTTTTATGTTGTGCTAACGCTATTGAAGTTGATTTAGTGTATACATTTGATGCAATGTACTTTTTTCTAGTATCTTGCTAAAAGTTTAATTTCCTCTTACTACTCTTCAATTAGGGTATGAAAAATACACTAGCAGCCACTACTAATAAGGATGAGGAAGATTTAGAAGGAAGGACAACGTTGCATTTTGCCTGCGGATATGGTGAGGTAAAACAATATGAACTTTACCCATTTTTACTTATTTTTCTTGTTCCTTTTCGTTTGAGTTTTAAAGGTAGGGCGTATGATTTGGATAGAATTAAATATTACTTAACATTTTGTGTTTTTGGCTATTTAGTTGAGGAAGTGCTAATAAAGCCAATGGCAAAGTAGTATTTGTGCTAACTGGGGCTTTCGAGTGACAGTTTGAGCTAACTTCTATGGTTTATGGCATCAATTGTTCATCTCCTAAGGATACTTAGGACCATTTTCTAGTTAGTTTTTTTAATGAAAACTTCCTTGGCAAATTATTTATGACATGGAGTTAATCAATTGCACTTGAATGCTTTAGGTGGAGTGTGCTCAACTCCTACTTGAGGCTGGAGCAAATGTGGATGTTGTGGATAAGAACAAGTACTACCCTACATTATGCAGCTAATTATGACTAAAAGGAATGTATAGCTCCTCTGTTGAAGAACGGTGCTGCTGTGTAAGCCAACACCCAACACTGTTTTAACTCCCGTTTTTATTTTATAAAATGCTATATGATCAATCCTTTCTACTATATTATCTTCTGTTATCACAGAACTCTTCAGAACATGGATCGCAAGACTCCCATTGATGATGCCAAGCTCAATAGCCAACACGACATGCTAAAGCTTCCTGCAACTCTGCATGTGAATGATGGATTTTGACAATTTTATAGGCATTTTAGTGTGTTAGATGAATCTACTCCAGTTAGGCATTAGGTTGTTATCGCAACTTGATGCTTTTGTCAATGCTCGTGCTTATTATTATCTGATTGCTACCACTAAAATTTTATATCATAAACAATCTCTTCCCTAGATGAGTTATCTGCGGGGAATATTCTTGTTATGGCTTCTTTAATTCCAGCTATGATATATTTGTACGTTTTTACAATTTATTGCTTGATTATATCAAAATAAGCACTTATTTTAGGGCATTCATTTTATAGTTTGGAAAAAGCTATTCTTTTTCCCCGCTTTTTCATGATCTTCTACAAATTTTCTACAATACTAGAAGAATAGCCGAAAAAATGTGATTTTATTATGGGTGTTTGCTCTAGGATTCTGGGTGCTTGATGAATCGAATGCGTCAAAACGGTTTCCATCAACGCTAAAATCAATACCATCAAAGTTATTTGCAATAAAATGTCCAACATTGCAATGCCAAATATATTAAGTTAATTATTGTAAACATTAAACACATGGTAAAGAACTTGGGACTTACCTTAGTTGGGTACAGAAATCTGGAACACGCTAATTTAACCGGTCAAGAAATCTGAAAAATCGAATTGCTTTTTTAAGGTTGCTGGAAGAAACCGGTCATCTAGTTAATAAATCTGAGAAATCGGATTCGGTTTGAAGGTTGGAGGAAGCAACCGGTACTAAAATTCAGAAAACCGGAATCGATTTTGGTATTTTTATAGCTCAAACCAGTCATCCGGGAATCGATGAGGTTTTGGTATTTCCTGGATAAAATCGGTCATCCGGTTATGGAATCCGGATAACCAGATTCGGTTTGAAGTTACGCTGGATCAAACCGGTCATCCGATTATATAATCCGGAAAACCGGATTTGGTTTTGGTATTTTCTGGATCTAACCGGTCGTCCGGTAATAAAATCCGGAAAACCGAATGAGGTTTTAGTATTTGCTGGATCAAACCGGTCATCCGGTTATGGAATCCGGATAACCGGATTCGTTTTTGGTATTTGCTGGATGAGAGTGGTCGAAACCGGCTAGCCGGTTAGTGAGGTTCTGGAAAACCAGATTCAGACATTAAATGACAGACAATAAGCTGGTTTGTTAGTTTATGGCACGTGAAATCCAGCTATACATAATCACAATGGAAAAGCAAGATCCTCTTAAATATTGCAATACTCATAACCGAGTATGTAACCTGTAATTCGAGAAATTGTAACGAAAAGTTTAGAGAACTGGAACTTCACAACACGTAAAATTTCGCTTATTTTTTTCATCTTCAAAATCTATATAAAAACTATTGATGTTTATTTGTGATTCCGCTCTTAGCTTGATGATTCTGAAATCTGCAGCCTTTTTTGTTTATTATAATACGTCTTATTTTTAGCGAGACTTACTAATGAGGCTGGTAGCATATTTTAATGAGGTTTTATTTATTTATTGCGCAGGGGGAGACACAGCCTTTTGTAGTTTCGAGTGCAGAGAGCAGCAGATGAAGCATGATGAGAGCAAAGAGAAATTTGCAGCTTTATCATCATCAAAGAACAAAGAAGAGAGCCATAAAAATAATGAGACCGTGGCTGCTGCTTAATTAAAGAGCTAAAATTTAGATAATGACGGTGATTACAGTGCCCCAAAACTTTGGCCATTTTGCTCCATTATTGGAGTCACAGCCTCTTTAAGTATTTTGCATGATGCAGATGATTTGCCTGGTGGTAATTTAATTATAAGAAGTAGGTCTAAAATTATTGTGCAGGAAGGAAAAGAAAAATGTAATGGATTGTGGGTGCACTTGGATGGGATTCAAATATTTACAACTCTTTGTTCCAACGTCGAAACGTTTATTTTCTTTTCTAGCTTCGGCTTATGTATGATTAATGCAATGGTAAAAGTCTTCTAAGTCCAATTATATAGGGTTTCTCTGTAACAATTGTAAAATTGAGGTTAAGTTTGAGATAATGAAAATACGGATGAGTAACTAGCTTTTAATTAAAAAAAATAAAGGAATAAATTTTAATAATATATGTACAATAATTTACATTTGGCATGTTTTCGTTATTACTTTTAAAATTACTCTAAATTTACTCCAGAAAATTAATGACTACATTACAGGGCATGCACCCACTCTCCACTTATGACATAATAAAACCATTAATGTAAAATTGGATGTGAAATGCTTAAAAAAAAAATTAGAGGTTTTCGAACGCTAGTGATATACATTGATTTTATTAGGGAGAAATTGATAATTTAAAAACAATACTATTATCAAATAGCCGGTCATCACTTTTACTTGGGTGTCAATGCTTATATTTTATAGTCATTGTGAATTTTAAAAAAATCACACCACTTAAATTTCAGAGTTACCCTAAATTGACATCAGTGATTTATAATATTTCGAGAAATTGTTATAAACTATCAACTCAGATATTTTTAGTTTATGGCATACAATAATCATGACGTTAAACATCCGGTCTTCCGGTTAACAAATCCGGAAAGCCGGATTGGTTTTGCAAGGCTGCTGGAAGTATCCGGTCTTCCGGTTAAAACATCCGGCAAACCGGATGCGGGATTGTTCTTTGTTGGATTCAATTCGGTTATCCGGTTACAAAAACCGGAACGCCGGATGTGTAGCCATTCTTCGCTGGAGAAAACCGGTTAACCGGATGCATTCTTGGTCAATTCTGGATAGAACCGGTTATTCGGTTTGAATACCGGAAAGCCGCTTGGGTTATTGTTCTTAGCTGGATTCAAACCGGTTATCCGGTTATTGAATCCGGTTTACCGGATACGTTCTTGTTCTTTGCTGGAGAAAACCGGTTATCCGGTTATTGAATCCGGTAAAGCCGGATGGGTTATTGTTCTTTGGTGGACACGTAAATATGCAACTAATCACGTAATCACGTAAACATGCAACGGGAGAGAATATTCCAAAATATTCTTTATTTTGTCTTTATTCAAAACATGCAACATTTACCGTAAAAAATGAAACTACTACGTCAGACATGCAACCACGGACCTTAAACATGACACTTGCAACGTTTCACGGTAAATATGCAACTCATCACGTAAAGTTTGCAACTTGGACGTCAAACATGAAACGGCAGAGAATATTCCAAAATATTCTTTATTTTGTCTTTATTCAAAACATGCAACATTTACCGTAAAAAATGAAACTACTACGTCAGACATGCAACCACGGACCTTAAACATGACACTTGCAATGTTTCACGGTAAATATGAAACTCATCACGTAAATTTTGCAACTTGGACGTCAAACATGAAACGGCAGAGAATATTCCAAAATATTCTTTATTTTGTTGTTATTCAAAACATGCAACATTTACCGTAAAAAATGAAACTACTACGTCAGACATGCAACCACGGACCTTAAACATGACACTTGCAACGTTTCACGGTAAATATGCAACTCATCACGTAAAGTTTGCAACTTGGACGTCAAACATGAAACGGCAGAGAATATTCCAAAATATTCTTTATTTTGTCTTTATTCAAAACATGCAACATTTACCGTAAAAAATGAAACTACTACGTCAGACATGCAACCACGGACCTTAAACATGACACTGCAATGTTTCACGGTAAATACGCAACTCATCACGTAAATTTTGCAACTTGACGTCAAACATGAAACTACAGAATATTCCAAAATATTCTTTATTTTGTTGTTATTCAAAACATGCAACATTTACCGTAAAAATGAAACTACTACGTACATGCAACCACGGACCTTAAACATGACACTTGCAACGTTTCAGGGTAAATATGCAACTCATCACGTAAAATTTGCAACTTGGACGTCAAACATGAAAAAAAATATTCTTTATTTTGTCTTTATTCAAAACATGCAACATTTATCGTAAAAATGAAACTACTACGCCGACATGCAACCACGGACCTTAAACATGACACTTGCAACGCTTCACAGTAAATATGCAACTCATCACGTAAATTTTGCAACTTGGACGTCAAACAGGAAACGATAGAGAATATTCCCAAATATTCTTTATGTTGACGTTATTCAATACATGCAACATTTACCGTAAAAAAAGAAACGACTACGTAAGACATGCAACCACGGACCTTAAACATGACACTTGCAACGCGTTTCACGGTAAAATACGCAACTCATCACGTAAATTTTGCAACTTGGACGTCAAACATGAACGGCGAGAATATTCCAAAATATTCTTTATTCTGTCGTTATTCAAAACATGCAACATTTACCGTAAAAAATGAAACTACTACGTCAGACATGCAACCACGGACCTTAAACATGACACTTGCAATGTTTCACGGTAAATATGCAACTCATCACGTAAATTTTGCAACTTGGACGTCAAACATGAAACGGCAGAGAATATTCCAAAATATTCTTTATTTTGTCGTTATTCAAAACATGCAACATTTACCGTAAAAAATGAAACTACTACGTCAGACATGCAACCACGGACCTTAAACATGACACTTGCAACGTTTCACGGTAAATATGCAACTCATCACGTAAAGTTTGCAACTTGGACGTCAAACATGAAACGGCAGAGAATATTCCAAAATATTCTTTATTTTGTCTTTATTCAAAACATGCAACATTTACCGTAAAAAATGAAACTGCTTATTCAGACATGCAAACACAGACCTTAAACATGACACTTGCAACGCTTTCACGGTAAATATACAACTCATCACGTAAATTTTGCAACTTGGGCGTCAAACATGAAGCGATGAGAATATTCCAAAATATTCTTTATTTTGTCGTTATTCAAAACATGCAACATTTACCGTAAAAATGAAACTACTACGTCGTATGCAACCACGGACCTTAAACATGACACTTGCAATGTTTCACGGTAAATACGCAACTCATCACGTAAATTTTGCAACTGACGTCAAACATGAAGCAGAGAATATTCCAAAATATTCTTTATTTTGTTGTTATTCAAAACATGCAACATTTACCGTAAAAAATGAAACTACTACGTCAGACATGCAACCACGGACCTTAAACATGACACTTGCAACGTTTCATGGTAAATACGAACTCATCACGTAAAGTTTGCAACTTGACGCCAAACATGGAATACCAAAATATTCTTTATTTTGTCTTTATTCAAAACATGCAACATTTACCGTAAAAATGAAACTACTATATCGACATGCAACCATCGACCTTAAACATGACACTTGCAACGTTTCACGGTAAATATGCAACTCATCACGTAAAGTTTGCAACTTGGACGTCAAACATGAAACGGCAGAGAATATTCCAAAATATTCTTTATTTTGTCTTTATTCAAAACATGCAACATTTACTGTAAATGAAACTACTACGCCGTATGCAACCACGGACCTTAAACATGACACTTGCAATGTTTCACGGTAATGAAACTCATCACGTAAATTTTGCAACTTGGGCGTCAAACATGAAGCAGCGAGAATATTCCAAAATATTCTTTATTTTGTCGTTATTCAAAACATGCAACATTTACCGTAAAAAATGAAACTACTACGTCAGACATGCAACCACGGACCTTAAACATGACACTTGCAACGTTTCACGGTAAATATGCAACTCATCACGTAAAGTTTGCAACTTGGACGTCAAACATGAAACGGCAGAGAATATTCCAAAATATTCTTTATTTTGTCTTTATTCAAAACATGCAACATTTACCGTAAAAAATGAAACTACTACGTCAGACATGCAACCACGGACCTTAAACATGACACTTGCAACGTTTCACGGTAAATATACAACTCATCACGTAAATTTTGCAACTTGGACGTCAAACATGAAACGATAGAGAATATTCCAAAATATTCTTTATTTTGTCGTTATTCAAAACATGCAACATTTACCGTAAAAAATGAAACTACTACGTCAGACATGCAACCACGGACCTTAAACATGACACTTAAAATGTTTCACGGTAAATATGCAACTCATCACGTAAATTTTGCAACTTGGACGTCAAACATGAAACGGCAGAGAATATTCCAAAATATTCTTTATTTTGTTGTTATTCAAAACATGCAACATTTACCGTAAAAAATGAAACTACTACGTCAGACATGCAACCACGGACCTTAAACATGACACTTGCAACGTTTCATGGTAAATATGCAACTCATCACGTAAAGTTTGCAACTTGGACGTCAAACATGAAACGGCAGAGAATATTCCAAAATATTCTTTATTTTGTCTTTATTCAAAACATGCAACATTTACTGTAAAAAATGAAACTACTACGTCAGACATGCAACCACGGACCTTAAACATGACACTTGCAACGTTTCACGGTAAATATGCAACTCATCACGTAAATTTTGCAACTTGGACGTCAAATATGAAACGGCAGAGAATATTCCAAAATATTCTTTATTTTGTCGTTATTCAAAACATGCAACATTTACCGTAAAAAATGAAACTACTACGTCAGACATGCAACCACGGACCTTAAACATGACACTTGCAACGTTTCACGGTAAATATGCAACTCATCACGTAAATTTTGCAACTTGGACGTCAAACATGAAACGGCAGAGAATATTCCAAAATATTCTTTATTTTGTCGTTATTCAAAACATGCAACATTTACCGTAAAAAATGAAACTACTACGTCAGACATGCAACCACGGACCTTAAACATGACACTTGCAATGTTTCACGGTAAATATGCAACTCATCACGTAAATTTTGCAACTTGGACGTCAAACATGAAACGGCAGAGAATATTCCAAAATATTCTTTATTTTGTCGTTATTCAAAACATGCAACATTTACCGTAAAAAATGAAACTACTACGTCAGACATGCAACCACGGACCTTAATAATACGACACTCATGCAACGCTTCACCGGTAAATACGCAACTCATCACGTAAAGTTTGCAACTTGGACGTCAAACATGAAACGGCAGAATATTCCAAAATATTCTTTATTTTGTCTTTATTCAAAACATGCAACATTTAGTAAAAATGAAACTACTACGTCAGACATGCAACCACGGACCTTAAACATGACACTTGCAACGTTTCACGGTAAATATGCAACTCATCACGTAAATTTTGCAACTTGGACGTCAAACATGAAACGGCAGAGAATATTCCAAAGTATTCTTTATTTTGTCTTTATTCAAAACATGCAACATTTACTGTAAAAAATGAAACTACTACGTCAGACATGCAACCACGGACCTTAAACATGACACTTGCAACGTTTCACGGTAAATATGCAACTCATCACGTAAATTTTGCAACTTGGACGTCAAACATGAAACGGCAGAGAATATTCCAAAATATTCTTTATTTTGTCGTTATTCAAAACATGCAACATTTACTGTAAAAAATGAAACTACTACGTCAGACATGCAACCACGGACCTTAAACATGACACTTGCAACGTTTTTCACGGTAAATATGCAACTCATCGCGTAAATTTTGCAACTTGGACGTCAAACATGAAACGGCAGAGAATATTCCAAAATATTCTTTATTTTGTCGTTATTCAAAACATGCAACATTTACTGTAAAAAATGAAACTACTACGTCAGACACAACCACGGACCTTAAACATGACACTTGCAACGTTTCACGGTAAATATGCAACTCATCACGTAAATTTTGCAACTTGGACGTCAAACATGAAACGGCAGAGAATATTCCAAAATATTCTTTATTTTGTCGTTATTCAAAACATGTAACATTTACCGTAAAAAATGAAACTACTACGTCAGACATGCAACCACGGACCTTAAACATGACACTTGCAACGTTTCACGGTAAATATGCAACTCATCACGTAAAGTTTGCAACTTGGACGTCAAACATGAAACGACAGAGAATATTCCAAAATATTCTTTATTTTGTCTTTATTCAAAACATGCAACATTTACCGTAAAAAATGAAACTACTACGTCAGACATGCAACCACGGACCTTAAACATGACACTTGCAACGTTTCACGGTAAATATGCAACTCATCACGTAAATTTTGCAACTTGGACGTCAAACATGAAACGGCAGAGAATATTCCAAAATATTCTTTATTTTGTCGTTATTCAAAACATGCAACATTTACCGTAAAAAATGAAACTACTACGTCAGACATGCAACCACGGACCTTAAACATGACATTGCAACGTTTCACGGTAAATATGCAACTCATCACGTAAATTTTGCAACTTGGACGTCAAACATGAAACGGCAGAGAATATTCCAAAATATTCTTTATTTTGTCGTTATTCAAAACATGCAACATTTACCGTAAAAAATGAAACTACGACGTCAGACATGCAACCACGGACCTTAAACATGACACTTGCAACGTTTCACGGTAAATATGCAACTCATCACGTAAAGTTTGCAACTTGGACGTCAAACATGAAACGGCAGAGAATATTCCAAAATATTCTTTATTTTGTCTTTATTCAAAACATGCAACATTTACCGTAAAAAATGAAACTGCTACGTCAGACATGCAACCACAGACCTTAAACATGACACTTGCAACGTTTCACGGTAAATATGCAACTCATCACGTAAAGTTTGCAACTTGGACGTCAAACATGAAACGGGAGAGAATATTCCAAAATATTCTTTATTTTGTCTTTATTCAAAACATGCAACATTTACCGTAAAAGATGAAACTAATACGTCAGACATGCAACCACGGACCTTAAACATGACACTTGCAACGTTTCACGGTAAATATGCAACTCATTACGTTAATTTTGCAACTTGGACGTCAAACATGAAACGGAAGAGAATATTCTAAAATATTCTTTATTTTGTCTTTATTCAAAACATGCAACATTTAACGTCAAACATGAAATAGTGACGTCCAACATGAAATAACTAACGTAAAAAATGAAATACTATTTTTTTCTTTTTTTTCTTATTCCTTTATTTTTTTTCTATTAATTATATTATAATTTATTTTTTTAACATTATATTATAATTTTTTTATTTTTTTATTATATTTTTTAATTTTATTTTTTTCAAACTTGGTGCAACCTATTGCAAACCGGTTACCAATCTTCTTCGCCAAATGGCAGCCAAAGACAAAGTCTCTTTTGAGAGCCCTGATGCCTGGTATCGAGAGAGTAGGCATTGTAGCAAACCCTCTTAAATTACAAATTATTGTTATTATTAATTTTTTTTTTGTAATCAACAATAAAAAGATGACTGTTATTATGTAAAAACTGTCATTAAATTTAACATACAATGACCTTTTTTGTTAGAATCGTCATTAAAAATAGCCGTACTACTCACAATAAGACGACGGTCATAATACAAAACCGCCATTAAATATAAACATTTAATGACAGTTTTTTTATTAAAACAGTCATTAAAAAAATATATTATTTGAAATTATATGGAAATTAATGACGGTTTTTTGATGAACCGTCATTAAAGGTAATATTTTAATGACAGTTTGTTTGACAAAACCTTCATTAAAGGTACCCTTTTAATGATGGTTAATGACGGTTTTTTGAAAAACCGCATTAAAAGATTGCCTTTAATTACGGTTTTATGCAAAAAACCGTCATTAAAACTTATGTAAATACTGTAAATAATGACCGTTTAGTATAATAACCGTCATTATAACTGTACATTTAATGACGGTTCATAAACCGTCATAAAAAATCCACCCTTTTTAATGTCGCTGTCTAAGATGACGGTTTTAGAACCGTTATTATTGATCAATTTTGTAGTAGTGACTCTTTAGCACTTAGATGATCAAAGGAAGCGAGACGATTTCAAATTTATTAGGTTAAACGCATTGAACACATTCTTGATGATATTAGGTCTATTCATTACCCCCGATGATTTCTTTGCTTCCTCCTCTCTTATTTCAATTTTTCGTTTATATTATCTATTGTGCTTTGCACCTTTTGTTAAAAAAGGGGAGAGTATGTATTTTATTTTATTTTTTTTGTTTTTATTGCATCTAAAAGAGGGAGAGTAGTTCTTTATTTAAACTCTATTGGAATTTTATTTCAATAATAAAAAGGGAATTTATTTATATGTTTATTCAGCTTATTTATTCTCTCTAAGGGAGAGCTTGTTTGATGTGCATATGATCTTTATTAATTATCTTGTGTTCTTTGATATGCATTATTACTCTCTAAATATATGAGATTGTTTATCTTAAAGGGAGAATTAATTTTTTGAATCTATTGTTTATCTTAAAGGGAGAGTTAATTTTTTGAATCTTAGACATGAGCATGTATTTGATAGAGGAGGTTTTTATCTTCAACTACCGATGATTAATGATTTTTGTTTAGTTAGTTCTTTATTTGTTTTTGTGATCTATTTCCAGGTTATTGCTCATGGTCTATCTTGTTTCTAACATACAATTTAAAGAATAAAAAAATTGGTTAATTCATCTTTTGACTACAAGGATGCCAAAGGAATAAATAACTTAGGGAAATTAATTCATCTATTGTTTTGTTTTGCCTACACTTGTAATATAGATCTAAATTCTTTTCATAATAGACTTATTCTTAGTCAATCAAATTATGTGGATAAAATTGTTGGTAAATTTAACAAAGATGATTTTATTGTGGCTAGAATTCATTTAAATGTAGGTTTACATCTGTCTAAAAATAGATAAGAGGGTATATCTCAAGTAGAATATTATAGTGATAGGGAGTTCGATGAATTTGACAAGTTGTACAAGACCAGATCTTAGCTATACAACGAGTAAGCTCTGTAGATATACGAGTAATCTAGAGTACTGAGTTACCTACACTATACCTACACTATACCCATCGTTATCGATTGCACTACACTGAATGTCTTTCTATACTAGAAGGATACAGTGATGCAAACTAGTTATCTGGTGTAAAACACTTGGAAAGTTTCAAATGTTGTTTCACTGCATGTTGGCAACTAAAACAACGCCTAGGAATTTTCAAATGCTGTTTCGTTACTGTTTTGACTCCTAAAACAAAACATTTTAATTTCTAGGTGTTGTTTCTTTTTTTTTTTTAATTCTTTAGTTCTTTTCTTTTATACTCATGCTAGATTCCCCCTTTTTTTTCCAAGTAACAAACTGGTACAATTTGCAATCTACCATGCTAGAATTTAAATAATATTTATTTCCTCATTTTATAGTTCGCTTGAAATGTGATAGTTATTTTTGCATCTTAGAACAAGATAATTGATAGATTCCTCATTTTAGTTTTATAGGACAAAAGGCTACATTTCAGGAAGCGATGAAGTCAATTGCGAGTGGGCTACATATGCACCAACTTACTTCCATGTACAATGCATGATTTGGTACTTTAAAGTTTTGTTTTACTATTTATGTTACCAAAATGATTTAATTATTATGACTACTAATTTATGAATTTAATATCTTAATTTATCTTTATTCTTTGAAATAATGATGCAGGTTGCTAATGGTGTGGAAATTAATTTGCAAATGAAGAATTGGTGAGAAATTAGATGCAGTAGATTACACATCTCAATTTTATTAATTGTGGCTACGAGCGTATGAAATATTTGTAAAATGACAATCGTAAAAAATTTAATAGAAAATTATAATTGAAACATGAGGTTGGTTACTTATTATTAGTAGTAGTAGTAATAGTAAGCATCAAAGGTTATTGTTACTATGTGGAAACTATCATTGAAAATACTCGAGCACAAAAACCGTTCTATGGAATTTTACAATGCAAAAACCGTTATTAATAAAGTACGTATGATGACCGTTTTCTAAAACTGACATTAAATGTAGTCGTAAGACTCACTAAAATATGATGGTCACAACTTTATCTATGAAATTAATGATGACCTTGTATAAAACTATCATTAAAAATAAAAAACGACGCTATTTTATAAACCATCATAAAAAATAGCCCCTCCTTTCCAAAAAAAAAAAAAAAGCCCCTCTATAATAAAGCTGCCTTATTCGGTCAGAACGATCATCGTTTTCACTTTTGGTAGGAGTGAATTTCATAATTTGGAAAAAGTCTAAGTAAATAATAAAATAGTTTCATATATAAATCTGTTTTTCTCTGGAGACAAATAAATTTCCAGCATATTAAACCTGAGTTTGAACTTTGAAGATCATAACAAATCAAGTATTCTTGTTCATTTTGATTGTAAGAAGTTTCAAATTAAAGGTTCCTTTATACGTCATCATATAAAAATTTCATAATCAAAACCAATGCGTATTAATTACTAAAAACTTTGTAATAACTCTCTGCCACGATAATTCTATGTAACATTTTATAAATTGGCTAGTCGCTTGTAGCTCCTTTAAAAACTTCGTACTGTAAGTAGGCTTATTGCTCTCAACTCTTTCACGAACATACAAAAATGCATGTTAGGAGCATCGATTCAAATCGATAACAGATGAAATATTCTAGGCATTATTTGAAATAAAGTCGTTCAAATTGTCTTCAATCTTAAGCTCGCTAGCTCATGCATGTGCGCGGGCAGCTCTAGTTTAATTTTTAATATTTTGGAATTTTCAAGTGGGAGTAGTTTATACATCCTAAAATTTTATCTCAAAAGTCCATCATATTAAATAATATGACATTTATTTACTGATTTGTAAGATAATGTAATTATTCACTTAAAATTTATAAAAAATCATCAACTACTTAATAAATGGTATATCACATGTCATATCGTTTGAGATGTAATTTAAGATAAAATTCTAGAATATCTATCATTAAGCTTTGAACTGCAAGCTTTTTAGATTTTAAAGTCTCTGTCTTTTTGTTTTCAGTTAGTAATTTCCAAACTCAGCTTAGTTCAATTTTGCTATCTGAGAGTTTGAAGATGAGTGTTAAAAAAAGTAATTTGATTATCAAATAATTTATTTTAAAAAGTGTTTATCAAATTTTTTTAGGTGTTAAATTGTCAAAAAAATCACTTATATAGCAATTTGAAGCAATCCCAAACATGCTCTAAGTCGATATAAACGAAGAATATAAAATATACATAATAGGCTTCAAAACTTAGATAACCGCTATCCTTTGCCAATGTACCCTTCTTTCATATTGGTGCAACGTTTAGGTAACAAAAAACAAGATCGAGGCAGTTGCTAGCAAACAGATAAGATCCCAAGTTGTTTGTCTTATTGCAAAGATTTCATGTGATAGATGCAATGGATTCAGTTAGCTACGCTAGTGATATTATTCCAGATCAAGGTGGTTATTTCCCATTTTCAGAACAACGTAACCCACCACCACAAAGAAGAAGAAAATTCTTTTGTAAAGTGGAACCATGACTGGAAAGCAGCTTCAGGTTCTGTTATGGTTTTTCTGATCAAAGGCTTTCTTATTGTCTGTTTAGCTTTGAGTTGTCCTTACCGTCAGTAGAATAAGAAACTGAATCATGCATAAAACCTCAATCAAAATTATTCAATGAAATTTTCAGACTTTATAATTATGTTATTCTAGGAGATGAATGAATACAAAAGCTTTAAATTAACTTCAAATGTGTCAAATTACATATCTCACTCTTCAAAGTGCCCAGCTAGCGACAAAAGAATTAATTAAAATTAAGAATACAAATAGAAGAATGAATTATACACACATAATTAGAAATATACGAGGAACGAAGACGAGTCTTGAGAGGATGATGAGGAAGTCGATGAAGACGTGAAACGAAGATTCCGGAGACGGTGCCTTTGTTGTAAAAGCCTTGCCAGTGCCACCGTATATTCTTGCAGTAGCTCCGCCATTATTGACACTTTAATCATCTTCTCAATCTGTGAAATGAAATAAGCAATATTAAAAACTTCTGATGTTCGTTTTTGTTATAAATTTAAAAGCCTTCAAAACTGCCCACAAATTCAAAGTTAAGTACATTATAGTTTGAAAGTGGCAAAATGAAGCCAAATTTATAAGCTAGTGGATTGAGCAACTTTTTCCTGTTAATTAATCTCTACAAGTTATAATTAGTTAATTAATTAATTAATCATTATAGTGTTTTTGGTTTGAGAAATCACGTTCTACTCTTCCTTTGACTGTTCAATCATGTTGAGTGGCTTCAAAGTCCAAGTTGTGCTTGTTGCGTGGAGGCTTCGGCTTCGGCAGCTTTTGGATTCATATAACTTCGGTCAAAATGCTCAATCGTGTCTAAAAAGGAACCTAACAGAAGTTTGAACACGTATGCAGAATACTGAGTGCGTATGTTATATATCAAATCAATTCGGGGCATGTCTGCTTTTAATTGATCCACAAAATGCTCTAGAATATAGAATTATTTGCAAGCATATCTTAGCTATCAACTATCTTTTCTCATTCGGGGTTAAAAAAAAATTCTTGTTTAATTTATTTTTTTCGAAAATAATTTTAAAAAAATTCATGTTCCAATTGAACACTTTCCATTTTTTTATTATTCTCAAAGGAGAAGGCACCCCTCTCTTTCAAGAGAATTCGCGGCATGTCAAGCCCTGGTAAGGTTCTTCGCTTTGCATCAAATTAAACCACCGCTTGTGCGGGCCCCTGTCAATTCTTGGGCTGGAATGCCTGTATGCCCAATCTATGCAGAGTAGGCGCTGTATTCAGCAATACTGGATGTCCCTGCATAGCCTAATCCCTTTTTGGAAAGACCCGCATAGAAGTATGCTATTGACGTGAGCAAAGCTATATCGTATTAACAATCGAAATATGGTCGAAAGAAAAAAAATTTGCGTCCACTATCAATTTCCGTGGACATGCAAAAAATGATAATAGATCCCATCGTTAATAAAGTGAATATAGATTCATTGGTGAGAGGTGAACCTTATGATAAGGATAATAACAAAAAAGAACGCATCCATTCCCCTTAAATATCTTTCATCTATAGTATTTGTAGTTTTTTTGCCCTGGTGGATCCCTCTCTCATTTAATAAAAGTCTGGAATTCTAGGTTGGTGTTCTTTCCGATCTCTACGCATTTCACCACTCCACCGGAAATTCCCTCTGCCCCTACCGTACTCCAGCCTGGTAGTTTCCACCGCCTGTCCAGGGTTGAGCCCTGGGATTTGACGGCGGACTTAAAAAGACAATTAATTTTTAATTATACCAAACGAAAATAGATATCGAAATTCTAAAGAAATCAAATTCTAAATAAATAAACAGAGAGTTTCAAAAAGGTTTCGGATTGACTAGTATTCCACCAATTAGTAACCCAGGATTCCAGACTTTTATTAAATAAGAGATAAAAAAATGAACTAAAAAACTACTAAAGAACCCTGATAAAGAAAACCGACTAAATAACGGATCAATACTGACCCCCAGACGAAAGAACATGTAAGCGCCCTAATCAAATCATCTTATGTGACTATATATAATTACAAGGCCTACTTAGTTTTATTGTTAAAATCTCTTCGGATAATACAAGAAGTTCATAGTTCGAATCTTAGTAATATGAATAGAATGTAAATAATTTATATTTTCGTGAAAATAAAAAAAATACTATTTTTAAATTCATTCTTAGAATCTAAGAATGCCTTTGGTATCATTTTTAAAACATAATTATAAATATTTATGCGTTCCGTAAAAATATTTTAAAAAATTATTATTGGAGTAAATTTTACTAAATATTAATTAATACAGTAAAATCTCTCTATAGTGATACATATCTACATAGGATTAACTTTATCATAATCATTAAAAAAAGGATCCCAATTTGGGCTAGTTATAAATAAAAGTAAACTCTATGTTATAATAAATTATTATTTTTCTAGATCCCATCTTAAGAATTTTGCCTTCATATAGTAATAATTATCTATGTACTGCAAAAAAATATATACTATGTCACATTAATGGTTTATGATGGAATAAAATATTTTTTAGAGTTGTTTGTTAAAATGATTTATTCCTCAGAGTTATCACCATGTCTTTGAACTTATGAGTATGCAATCACTTGCTAGTGTGGACACTATCTTGTTGAAGTCAAAATATTTCTAGTTTATCTATTAGTTACATTTTTATGTAGTGCATACTTTAGTTCTATATTAGTTGCATTAAGGTTAATTAAGTCAAAATAATAATTTTAGTAACTACACCTGTATTAAGTTATAACCTCCTCACAATAGTAAAATTAATTTTGTCCCAACATCATGACTATAGAGAGATTTTACTATATATAGTTGACAATTTTCAGTATTTAATGAGTTTGATATTTTTAATTTTAAAATGGCTTTATTATGTGGTCTAGTTAATTTCTTTATAAAAAAGCTGTTTTTAATTTTTAAAATTATAAACCACACGTGTACGAGTTATTTAATATATTGAAAACACTTATTCAATCTATTATATATATATATAGAGAGAGATGATACAACCACAAACTCTTGTACAAACTGATTTGGCATTAATTCATTAGTTGAATGAAAATACAAAATAATAAAAATAGATTATGTGAACTAAGAGATATTTAATTAAACTAATTTTATCATGCCATATCAGTTTGTACAAAATAAATTTGTACAAGAGTTTGTGCCTATATTATTACTCATATATATATATATATTTGCGTTAGTGCATTAGTGTAGATCATATTGGCAAATTTTTAAGTCTTTAATGTGATAATTATTTTTTTCATGTTAGCCTTTATGCATTTCGTTGTAACTATAAATTATCAGTGTAGCAATTTTATATTGTAAGTTCTCATATTTCATTGTGGAGTCTATATCATCTTGCGCGCACCAAGGAGAGTTTGTACCATACTAGCGGCAGCTTAATTTGCAGGGAAAACTTAGGGCGAGGGCATGTGACGTATGTGGGGACCATGGGAAGATTATCAAGGAGAATACAGCTGACTTGGTAAGGAAGCAAGATGTCTTGATAAAACTGGCTTGATTTTGAACTCTTTCTTTTGGGGAATCCGCAGAGATATTGTATCTTCAAAGACTTTGGATGGCAGTTATCTACTTGAATTTCGGACGGCAAATATCCAGCCATGGATATCCATCCAAGTGTAAATTCATAATTATCTATAATGGATATGTTCATATCTATATTCAATTTTAAATATTGAATGTGGATATAGATTTTATTCATATGGATATGAATATCCATAGATGTCCATAAATATTAAATATGTATTTTTAAATTAAAAATAATTAGTTAATTAATAAATTTATATTTTTAAGGTAGGTAATAATATGCTACATTAAGAGAATTCTTATTCACCTTTATTTATCTTTCCGAAAATTATTAATTCTGAAAGTTAATTAAAGTTATTATGAATAAAAATATAATAATAAAATAAATATAACCGGAATTATCGTTCCATCGCGATGGCATTGAATTCATTGGCAAAAAATAAATGACGGCGGTGGAAAACCACCGTCACCTCAATCTTATTTGGTGGCTTTCGACGAGCTTGATGGAGGTGGCGTTTCATCCCATTGACTTGTTGTTAGTCAGCAAAAGTATGTTATTGCCAATCTTTGGGTAGCATTAGTGCGGCATCAATTTCATTTTGCCAAAAAAATAAGCATCACTATGCAGATTGTGAAATTTCGAGTCCGATGGTACAGATACGTCATCATTTGGTCACTTTTTCTATCGTCGATGGTGTCGACGGAATAGTAACACTGAGATTCATTCTTTTTCTTTTAGGAAAAAAAGTTAATTTTTTTATTGGTTATATATTTTCTAAATTTTGTAAAATTAAAATAAGTTTCTATACTTTTGTTGGGAAGGTATATCTAAGAATAAATGTTTTTGTTTAGGACATTTTTATATTTATTTTCTTTTTTAATCTAAAAATATAGAAAATGAATTGGATATTAGATATCCATCTAATATCCATATTCATTCAATACATAGTTGGATATTTTTAAAAATTATCCATATCCATAATAAAAAAATTTGGATGAATATTATACAGTGCAATTGGACTGGATATACAGATATCTAAGTTTGAATGGGCTAGTTTTTCATCCTTATTCTTGATAAGGTATGGAAACAAAGAGTTCGTATCCAGCGATCTTATCGATAAGTAGGAAAATAAAGAGTTTCAATATTATTTTATTACTTTTCAAAATAATTAATTTTTTATTTTTTAATACTGATATATAAAGAAAATTGTTTTTACTCAATTATGAAATAATTGAGAAAAGATTGAAACTAACTACCATAATACTTTTATAGAGCTCGAACTGAGAAAACAAGTGTTCTCCTATTCGGCCAAAGGCAATTGGCTTCAAATAATCAAGTTACTTATAAAAGGATGGGCTCTCTATTTGGATAAAATTCTAGTGATCTTAGGGGTGTGAATCATCTATAAATAGGGAGAAGATTGTGAAGATAATTGAAGACTACGGGTTAATTCCCCCTAGATGATTTGACATTTTCCACCGTGCCTCTAAATGTTTCAACAAATTCCACCATGCACCCAAATCCGTTAATATGACCATTTATTCTAACGGTTAAAGGAAAAATTTGGAAGTTTATGCCCTAAATATTATTTGATGATGATAAATTAAATTTATTTGATAAGCTAATTGATGTGATTATTGTGTAATTACATTTAATTAAGAATTTTTAATGTAAATATCAATTATTGGATCAACATTTTATGTGATTTAATTTTTCTCCAATTCAAGATAATGGGCATTTATGATATTTAATTAAATTTCAAACAGCTCCATTGAAAATAACAGTGAAATTAACAGAAATGGGGGTGCGGTGGAAACTGTCGAAACATTTGGGTGCGCGGTGAAAAATATCGAAACATTTGGGGTTGGGTGGAAATAACCCAAAGGCTACAATGTAAAATTATTAATATATCTTTTTAGTATTTATGTTTGGACATTTTGTTATAATGAAATAGAGTCTAAACATTTTTTTGAGTATCATATAGGTTGTACAATAAATAGTGAATCATTCAAAATCTGGACATGACCCCATAAATAAACAAATAATAAAAGAATTCGAATTCATGTAAAAATCCTCCTATGTACATTACTTTTTCATAGTATTTTTTTTATATGCTTGTGACGACTGTGTAATCAAAATTTAATTAAACTTGGTAAACTTATAAACCAGATTTTTCACTTAGCATTCCTGATACCTTTTTATCTGTCGATTGGTTCAAATAACATTTGCTCCTATTATTATTATTCTTAAGAAATTTAGCTAGTAGCCTACGTCCCATTGACTAAAAAATTTGCATGGTGATATTCAAAACTAGTGGGAGGCTTGATATAGTTTTTAAAACTTATTGAGGGATGTGAGTGGAATTTATGCAGAAGTAAATGTGTAAATAAATCTAAGAGGTCTGTGACTACAATGAATTAGCTTGATGGCCCGTTTTTGAATATGGACGCGCGCTCAAGGAGTGTGCTCCCAGTGGAACCATACGTAAGTGTAACTTAATGACCTGCTGCAAAATAATTGGTTAATGATCTGAAAGACAAACTTTTTGGGGAAAATGTTATTTTTTCCGTAAATAAACTTGCAAACAAGCTCAAATTTATACAACAAACTTGATTATCACTTGGTAATAAGAAAATTTGATATGAAATATACAGGCGCTCTTGCTTTAATTTTATATGCGTGGTAACAGTTGTTGGACAAAATTCAGAAGGAAGAAGATCTGCTGAAGACCTTTTTCAATGCTTTCCATTTAAAAGACTGAGCCCTAATTAGGATCAAATATGGCTTCGAGTTCTTGGGAGGATTTGAGTGCGAAGGTGGCGATGATGATGATTTGTCCATCATATCATTAATGTTACCTTCTTGATTCCAAAAACGAGCTTCTTTTCTCTTGCTTCTTATGGTCTCTAACACATCATATTTATTGCATATTCCCCATACTATCACCTTTTGTTGATTGTAATCCACATTTACCGAGTATATACCTACGCCAATTGTCAATGTTAGAGAAACTACTTGCTTTTTAGTTGATAACTGGTAAGATTCCAATAATAATATTAAAAAAAAACTCCCAACTGTTAAATTAGAGAATTAAAAAAAAAAAGGTTTGTTTAAGAGTTCGAAATTGGGAGCATTTTTTGAATAAAATTAATTACCTTTGAGATGGGATAACGTCTTCTTAACCTTCCTTTCACAGCCATGAGAATATAAGGGTACCATCAACTCAACATACTGTGCCTCCACACTCTTACAAGCTGGAACTATTTGCATGTTCGCCATTTGATATCACCCTCCCTTGAGACACAATGTATACGTTGTTACAGACTTATTGATATATCCATGTATGGATTTAGCAAGACCTTTTATAACATATGCAACTGCTTTATTTCATGAATAAGCAAGCTACCTACCTAAGTCTCTCTTAATTCAAGATTCCTTAGAAAACGAAAAAGATGGTGCTTCTTTATTTGCTTTTGCTTTTGCTTTTGCTTTCTTGAAGTCCTTTATCCTTATCTAGTTAACTAAGGAAAATCTAGTTTTGAAGGGATATGAGTTGTGACTCGGATGGGTGCAAGATGCGTCAGCATATTTGTTTAGGTCAAAGACAAGTGCTTTTGTATCTAATTTCATATGCTCCCATGTGGATTGTTTTCCATTTCAATAAACATTGGAACTTGTAAAACCCCATTAAAGAAGAGCTAACTAAACTATGCATGCATGTGTCTTTTGAAAAGAAAAGTTTATCTGATTGTAGGTGTACACTGTTTATATATTGTCTTGCACATGCATGCACCTTCTCCTTAATTAATTTTAAGCTCTTTCATTTGAACAATTACTTGTATAGGGATATACCCATGCGTCTATCTAGCAATATGCCCTTTGCTCTGCTTCTGTAGACACAAATGGCCTTCGGCTTCCAAGTTTCACCTGCAGTCAAATTAACCATTTATTATTATTATTATTATTTCTAAATGCATGTACGTTTATGGTTGGCGTAATTCACATCTTTCCTAATCTTTCCTAATTCACATCTTTGGTGAAAAAATTTCTTTTGTAATTCCTTACATAAGGATTCCGAAAATACCGGATCTCCGCCTACACAAGCAAATTGTTGATAAAACTCCAAAATGGCATTTTCTTTTGATCCAATTTTTTTTTTCTCCTTATTCGTCAGGAAAGACAAGAAAATTTCAGGGTAGCAAATATTCTCTAGAATTTCTCGTAGATTCGAACCCATAGCTGCTGATAGAACTAGAATAGATACTTTCTGTTTCCTACTCACACGAGCCCACACTACAAGAATATTAGTCTTTAGCGATGAAACTTTTAGCGATGAAATTATTTTCGTCGCTGAAAGTACGTTTTAGCGACGGAAAAGAACTTTTGTCGCTAAAGTCATACTAGAAAAAATAATATTTAATTTTTACTTTTAGCGATGAAAAATTCGTCGCTAAAGAGTATTTATAATGACCAAAAATTAGTTTCGTCACCAAAAAATTAAGCGGCTAAAAATATGTCGGCCCCAAAACCTTTAGCGATGAAAATTTAATATATTGTGATGAATAGTTTTCGTCGCTAAAAATAGTTTTAGCGACGAAAATATTTCGTCGCAATATATTAGTTTTAGTGACGAACTTGATTTCGTCGCTAAAAATAGTTTCAGCTGCGAATAAATTCGTCGCTGAAACTCTTTGATATGCCAAAAGAGCTTGTTTTGCCGACGAAAATATGTTTCATCGCCAAAAATACCTTTAGCGACGAATGAATTTCGTCGCTAAAATTCTTTGATATGTCAAAACATCATGTTTTAGCGACGAACATATATTTCGTCACAATAAATAATTGTAGCGACGCATAGAATTGGTCGCTAAAATTCTTTGATGTTTTAGCGAGAAAACAATTTGACGAAATATATTTTCGTCGCTAAAAATTGTGAAAATTTAAAAAAAATTTGGCGGATGATTTTGTGCCAAAATATAAGACCTTTAGCGATGAAATTGAATTTCATCGCTGAAAGTGTGCTTTTAGCGATGAAATTGAATTTCATCGCTGAAAGTGTGCTTTTAGCGATGAAAATCACTTTTGGGGGCGAAATATTTCGTCGCTAAAAAATGTCAAAATTTAAAAAATTTTGCGGGATTATTTTCCGCCAAAAATTAGGTTTTAGTGACGAATTTTAAATTTCATCGCTAAAAAGTCCTGTAACCTATTTATATACCACTTCATTTTTTTCATTGTTTCTTTCATTCTTTCATTCTCTCATTCTCTCATTCACTTACTTTTATTCTTTAATTCTCTCATCTCTAAATGTATAATTCCCATTTTCTAATTTAATCCCTACTTCTTTTCTCTTTTATTTTGAACTTGATGCAATTTTTTTTTATTAATCTTATTTATTCTAAGTTATATTATTATTAAATTTGTGTTTATTATGTTAACTAATTATTGTGTGTTTATTTGTAGGGAATATTGAAGACCAATTACATCAAGATGAAGAAAACTAAGAAATTTATATTCATTTGTAACAATTTTCTTTCAAAAAAGAGATATTAAATTTTGTAATTATTTTTGAATTATTCATCAATAATAATAATTGTTTTTAAATTAATTAATTCTGTTTTTATCATTATGGTGTTAATTGTCATTGTAATTTAATATTAAAAATAATAATATTTAACAATAGTAATAATAAATAAATGAAAGAAAAATGATATTTTTTAGCGATGAAATAATTTTCGTCGCTAAAACTATTTTTAGCTACAAAAATTAATATTTGTCGCTAAATGTTTACTTTTAGCGACGCAAAAGTATTCGTTGCTAAAAGCATTTTTGGCGACCAAACAAGATTTGTCGCTAAAAGTATTTTTTGCGACGAAAAACTTTTTGTCGCTAAAAGTACTTTTAATGAAGAAATTTGAAAATTCGTCGCTAAAGACCTAACGCGACGCTCCTATAGTGATGAAATTTTTGTCGCTATAACCTTTAGCGACGAACAGTTTCATCGCTAAAGCCCTTTTTTGTTATAGTGCCATATCCTTGCTTTTCTCCACTAAGGTAGCGTTTACTTACTGGACTGGGAGTGAGGAGTCCGGATTCCTCCCACTCCAGTATTTACTTGCTAAGTTTAGGGGGGAGTGGGATTCCCACTCCCATGGGGAGAGTCCCCCCTCTTCTATTTTTATCCTTACTAAAAAAATTAAAAAAATTAAATAATATTTAATAAAATAAAATTAAAAAATTTAAATTATTTTATTATTTTATTTTATAAATCATATTTATTAAAAATAATAATTTATATTAAATTTAAGTTAAAATTACTTAAAAATAATATTATTATATTAATAGAGAATTAATAATATTACTATATATTCTTTTTATTTGAAAATATAATATTATTATATTTATTTAAAAATAATAGTATTATATTTATTTAATATTAGTAATTAATAATAATCAATATTTTATTCTAAAAAATTAATTTTATGTTATTAATAATAATGTTTCATTTGTGTTGCTCTTAATAATAATTTTTTATTTACATAATTAAAATTAATAAAAAATTTATTTACATAATTAAAAATATTAATAATAATTATTATTTTACTAATATAATAAAATAAATATTTTATTTTTAAATCTATTTTTTTATTAATTTTATATTAAAAATTATAATTGTTTAACTAAGGGTAAAATTGTAATTTAAAATCATTTACGCCAAATTCCATACTCTCATTCCAGTGTAAGTAAACAACCTACTCCCACTCCCACTCCCACTCCCACTCCCACTCTACACTCCTAATCCCAGAATTCCCACTCCTCAGGATTCCCACTCCAATTCAAAATGTAAACGCAGCATAAATTACCATTAACATTCGGATATAGATTTTCCTTCTTATCGAATTTTTTCAAAGCTTTGAATAAGGCTGACTTATTATGGAACTTAACTACAATACAGTAATTAAAGTCAAGTTTTAATCTTGACTTTTTTAAATCGCCCATACTATTTCTAAAAGTTTTTAGACTCTTAGCAACTGTATTGGTATCCTTTTATTTAACCGATCGAAAACCAATCTATAGTTTCAATAATGGCTAAACTTTTACTTTTAGATTTAGGGAATAGAAATAAAACTCATGTTTACTTGACAGTCAAAATGTAATTTGGGAATGAAAATCAAATGTGTCGCACACAATTTGGGAATAAGAAATGAGAATCTCTTTCCCATGGGGGATTGGAAATGAAAATAAGAAAATGAAAATGAAATCCATGTTTATTTTTTTATCCCTCTAATTTTTTCATATTTTCTAAATTACCCTCATTCAAATCACAATTAATTTTATTATTTTAAATGTCATTATTATTATTATTATTTAATTTTATTAATTTTATTATTTATTATTGTTATTATTAATTATTGTTATTATTATTTTTATTAATATTATCATTATTAACATTTATTATTATTATTATTTTAGTTATTATTAATTATTGTGATTATTATTTTTATTAATATTATCATTATTAATATTTATTATTATTATTATTAAATTTTATTAACTTTATTATTTTAGTTATTATTAATTATTGTTAATAGTATTTTTATTAATATTATAATTATTAACATTTATTATTATTATTTTCAATTAATATCATTTTTATAATAATATTTATACATGTATCTAGTTAATGAAAATTACATTATTTAATATTACGGGTATTTTGGTAAATTAATTCTCATTCTCATTCTTCAATCCCGTTTATTTTGGCAAGTAAACATGTCAATGACATTTTAGCACATTCTCATTCCCATTTATTTTTGCCAAGTCAACATTAGAATCCCATTCACATTCTTCATTCTTATTCCAGCCCATTTCCATTCCCAATCCATTCTTATTCTAGCACATTCTCATTACATAAAGTAAACGCACCATTAGAAAAATGATACATGTACGCATTCAGAAGAGAAAAGAAAAACCATGAATGTCGTGATTGAAAGTTTTTCCTTTCAATTAGTTATTTACTTTATACAAGATGGAAGAATAACTAATTTGTTCACCTTATATTCTCATTTTTTAATAAATTTTGATGGTAAGAAATTTATTTTTTGTTTAAAGAGAAAATAAAAGATGACATTTAATTAGAAAGGCATAATAAGTCTATCCCTAAAAAGTAAGGTAAGAAAAATCCAATTTAGAAGAACTAAAAAGAAAAATATGTGCCTTAGAACAAACATATAAGCAAAGAAACATTAAGGGCCATTTTGGCAATATTGTAGATTTTAAAAAAAGTATTTTATCTGTACTGTAGAAATAATTAATGGTAAAGAGAATCAATTAAACGTTTGGTAAAATGATGTGAATTTTAAAAGTAGAAGTATGTATTTGATAAATCTTATTGTAAAATTGATGTAAAATATAAATGACTAAAATTGAGTATAAAGTTGAATAAAATTTATTTAATCATTTATGAATATGTAAGTAAAATATTTTTTTGTTTACATATAAAAATTAATAACTACAATAAATATTTTATATAATGAAATTTATTTTTTTATTTTGCTATCTCAATGTAATTTATAATAATAATAATAATCTCTTTAAAGTTAATGATTTTATTTCTTAATTAATAAAAATAATTTTAATTTTTATAATATATATGAGGATATATATGAAATTGTATTAAATATAAAAGTCATTATCAAAATAAGATTTTGAAAAGCTGCTATTTTTAAAAAATCTTTTAAAAATCAAAATCTTTTGTAGTTATGGTGATTTTACTAAATCTAATTTTTTAAAAATTTAAAAAATACTAAAATTAACTTTTATTTTTTAAAAATCAATTTTGAATCTCTCAAAATAGTCCCGAACAGGCCCTAAATAATGGCAACTTAAGGCTAAGGTGAGCTAGGCCTAAAATTGTGCCAAAAGTAAGCCCTAACTATATATGACCCATAAGGCTCATTTTATTTCTTGGAAAGCCTCTCTATTTTATAGATAAATCCACATTATTAATTTTTTATTGAAAAGTTTTAAGTCACTATTGTGATATTTTTACCTCTCAAATTGTGTAAATCCATAGTAAGAGGAAGGCACAATAGAAATAATATGATAAAGTTGTCAAAATGAGTGAACACTCTCAATGAAAAAAAGGGATTGATTTTATTCTTCTTTCCCAATTCATTTTTCTTTTTGGCATAGCTCCTTTGTAGATTTTTTGAACAAAACATTGATCTATGTTTGAATTCCAATTGGAATTTTGATTTAATTTCCCACTTCAAAGAATTATTATAAAAATTTTAATTAATTTTTAACAATTTCAAATGAAAAGAAATTTGAACAATTAACTAATTAACCAATTGGAAATTAAAATTTTTTATTTTCAATAATTTAAATATTTTGTAAATAACTTATTGAAATGGGATGGATTTACACAGATAGTGTGGGGTGGATTTATTCCAATTCATGTTGCACTTTCCGAGGAAAAGGCCACCCATGCCACCGATACCCCTCAGGTTTACTTAAATAATCATATATACTCCCTCATTTTGGTAAATGGTCACATATACACATTTTTGATGTTACACCAATGATTATAATCAAAATTTTTATAACAAATACAAAAAACAATACTAAGATAAAAATAATAGATAAATTACATATAAATACAATAAAATAACAAAATAAATATAATTAATAAATAACATATGTATGTCATGCTATTTATTTTTAAGCTATCATCAGTGTTTCCGGCAAATTTTTTTAATACTTAAATCCATTAATCCGAGAAAAAACTTTAAAATTTACACTAATATAGACGTAATAAAAAAAATTACTAATAAAATATAAAATATTGATTTCGTAGGTTATTTTAGATGCTACACTTACATTGTGGTTCGGATACATAGTATCCCAATTAATAACTTGTCATTTGAGCATTGATTGTCTTTTAAAGTTATACTTTTAATTAGCTTTATTATTTCTTATTATTAAATTCATTTTACAATTCTATCAAAGAGTGCAATGAGTTGTCATGTAAATTAAAATATAAAATATAAAACCCAACTATTATAATAAACGTAGTATGTGTGGATGTGATATACATATTGCATCAGCTTATAAAATTAGATAGAGTCGTCGCTACTCTTAGACCATTGCTTATTATCTATCAATTTTTTTGTCACATATATATAAATATTATCGGTATTAGTTGAACTTTAAATTTTAGATGTTGCAATAAGCGAATGAAAAATGAAGAGTACTCTTAAAATGCCCAAATGTTCTCCTATAAACTAAACAACCGCAATGGTAAGGTCTTACGGCGTCTCAGTACAATTACAAAAGTGGCTTTGGTTTATTTATTTATTTTTTTCCCTTTCTTTTTACTTTGAAACTAAAGTTAGCTTTAGTTATTCCTCGCACTGTCGTCAAATTTTGAGTACCAGAGATGAAAGAAGACAAACAGACAAGCGTGATGGGCGTTTCATGAAAGGGTACAAAATTTTCCTGCTTTGCACGTTCGAAAGTAGATTTCCGTGTCTCTCTTGGCTTATTCAACTGACTCGGATCCAATATTCAGTGGGGCTCCACGTGAAACCCACACCCTACGCTCTTTTGACATCTTTTTCAATGACTGACGGGGAACTAACAAACTTATCATTTTAATCCTTTCTTTTGGCAGGCATGCATGTGACGTCCATTGTATGTTATATATATATATAGAAAAATTTTATTTGTACCATTTTTTTATTATATATATATATAACATACAATAAACCCACACCCTGCGCTCTAGTGCGGACGTCCTCATTTATTTTTTCTACAGATATACTTTTTTTTTTATTTTAACCACGAAGAGCCCAACCGACGTAGATTTTCTGTTCACAACTCGACTAAGTCTCAAACCGGGAGGCATGTTCTCCAACAGCGCGATTCGCGACTCGAACCCAGTGAAAGAAACCCAATCAAGCCTCTTCCGGGGACTCCATTGCTAGTGGAGCCAACATTTTGTTGGTTTCTACAGACACACTTTAAAACAGTGTGGTTTAAGAGAGTCAGTTTTTAACTCTTTAAAATCATGAGGTTTTATAGTTAATTCAGTAAATAACTCTTTTAAACCACACGACTTAAAGGTGTATCCGTATTAAAAAAAATGGGGACGTCCGCACGTGAGAATGATTATATATATATAACCACTATAAAATTTTTATATTTTTTGCACCACTTGTTTTTTAATTTATATCAGTCAACTACTTTAACACTTAAAATTTAAATAAAATTATTATTCTACCCCTAAATGAATTGGAAGACCATTTTATCTTACAATTTTTTTTAAAAAAATTATACTTACAAGAATACTCCTAAATTTAATGAAACAAATAAATCTCAAAATCTAAGATATTAGTTTTTATAATTATAATTTTTTTAAACGATAATTTTCGTAATTATAATTTTTTTATTATTCAAAGTTGGTTTAAACTATTATTATTCTAATGATTAATTTAAATGATGAAAATTATTTGATAATTTTGATTGTATGATTGATTAAAAAAACAAAAAAATGGAAAATATTTGAGATGAGTATTATACATTTTTTAGGTTAAAAGAATTAAAAAAATCAATAATATTTTATCAATTAGTTAAATGGTACTCACACATCCAACTTTTCAATAATATTTTATCAATTAATTAAATTATAATTATAATTTTTTTTAAAAAAAATTGTAGGATAAAATGGTATTTTGATTCAATACTTTAATGACAATATCCGGTTATTTAAAACAAGAGTAGAACTATTGGCACCCCTCTAATGTCCTGATAAAATCTTTTTTCTAAAAGAACCCCATTACTAATGGAAATCATTCATTATTTCTCCAAAATTACTCCTAAATCAATTCCAATAAATTGCTTCTTTCACTTTGTGAACAAATTCATTTATTTGAATTAATAATTCATCAAAAAAATAAAAAGAACATTATATGAAAACTAAAATTATAAAGTCATTCTTTCAATGTCTACTCAATTTTATCAAGACTTTAGAGGAGATTTCAGATGTTCGTGCCAACTTCTTGGTAAATGTTGGTGACTCAACTTCTTAATCTTATTGCTTTTCTGAAGGAAAAGGTTGATCAGAAATTTGCATATTTGAAATGATGGCTAGTGATATATTTGGCTGGGGGATGAGCTTCTACAAATTGCAATTCTTTGTTGTAATGTTTTCTTAATGCAGCATCAATTTTTTCCTTTTTTTCAAGAGACATCTTTCATGAAAAAAGAAGCTGAAAAAAGATTGAATTAGGGATAACCTTGGAAGAGCATAGATATTCTCATAAATAATGAGTTTTTCTAATTAATCAATTGGGTATTTTTAGAAGAGGGGTTTCATTAAAGCTTTAAAGGGTGCCAATAGTCCCACTCTTGAAACAAACCAACATTACTTCTGTTGAATGTAAGGTAATGCTCAATGACATAACGTGTGTCTATCAATCAATAAGAAGGCAGATGCACACTATCAGGAAATGAACTGGACGTCGGTCCACTGGATTATAAAAAGGATTCAATACCACAGTTAATTAAGCAAGCTTACAAGTGTGAAGTTAAGCAAGGAGCTCAATTTCGTCCCAGCAATCAGCTCCGATTTAGGGTACATTTAGAATTAAAATTGGGCAATTGTATTTTAAAAGGTATAATATTAAAATATTTAATAAATATTAATTGTTATAATTTCAAATCTATGTTAATATATATTTTTTTACTTATACGTTAAAAAATTTATTATATTTTTAATAATTTTATTAAAATTATTATTTATATTTATATTTATTATATACTATTAACTTTTATTTATTATTATTATTTTTTTCACAACAACAACGGTAACTTACTGCACATGCACATCAATTCCAAGCAAGACTAACCACGAATGGGCGTGCCCTCATCGGTGGAGTCTTGTGTTGTGTGCACCTAAGTCAAATTAGAAAGGCCAGTCAGAGTAAAACACATGCGAGTAAAATCATAGGCCTGTGAAATAAAAGAGGCTCCAAATATTCAAACCCAAATAGAAAAAATATGTAAATGAGTATAAGGAGGAGCAGAGTTTCCAATGATGGAACACCAAGTGTCCTGGTCGACCCAAAATGTCCTTAACGACACTATAGCATAAAAATGTCAAGGTAAAAGCTAAGAGAGGGGTTATTCTATCACTCAGTATTCATACTTTCTTTGAGCTCTTAGATTTTATCCAAAACGCTCTAAACCAATCTGACCATTGGATTGTAGAAATTTTGCTATATAATAGTTATATATGCCATAATGCTAATGTTCAGAGTAGCAGTTTGTCAATTAAAATATTGCCGCAGCTCCTTCATCAACACATTAAGGGTGCCTTAGTGAGTGTTAAACTCTCTAGCCCATGTACTTAATTATTTCCTTAAAGCATTTATGCACGCGTATGTGTGGATATAATTTGTAATGGGATTATTCTCATCGACAATTGGACGGCACATATACGACAATTAGGAACATCGTAATTCCAAGCCAAAAATATCTCTAGCCAGCCAGAATATACACATAAAATATAATTACAATAATATAATCATACAAAATGCTTATATTATTAATCAATTGGCATAACATAGATAATATTGTAATAATGTTCCAAACGTCCAATTAATTAAACTTACGAGTGGATTTGCACTATAAATTACAGTAATTAATAATTAGTAACTTTCTATAATGCAAAAGTTGATAATTGTATGCATGATTATTATGAAATGCAACAAGCATTGGGATTCTCATCACTAAAGAGCTGCGGAGGTGGGATTCGCTCAATCACGTAAAGTGGCTGATAATAGTACATCATTCTCTTCATATTTTCCTCATCGGTATTGTTGCTGATATTGTTACTGTTGTTGTTCTCTCCTCCTTCCACTTTAGGCTCTTCCTTTTTTTCTTCTCCTTTATTATTATTATTACTCTCGTTTTCTTCTTTTCTAGCTTCTTCTGGTGGCTTTTCCTCTTCTGTTGGTTTGGCTTCTTCTTCTGATGGCTTCTTCTCCGCTTCCTTCTTCTCTTCTTGCTTCTCCGGTTCTAGCACCGGCTCCGGCTCAGGCTGCGGCACAAGCTTTGCTTGCTTTTTGGTGCGTCTGTAGACGTAATCCACTAGCTTGTTTGCGTCCATAGTCCCGGTAACTGTCACTTTCTCTGTACTAAGCTCTGTCACTGCTGTTTGCACTCCTGTAAATGTTATATTAATCGTTTATTTTTGTTAATTTATGCTTGGATATTAAGTAATTGCAATACAATTCAACTAAAGTCATATAGACAGCTTTTTCTAAACATCGGTTGTACTTGTCCATACAACTGACTAATAGATTCAAAACAAGTGCAGAAACGCATGTGACAAATGAATGATACGAGAAATTTTAGAATAATTCGGAGCTATATATTATATGTAACTCAATTAAATATAATTATCAGTTAGATCGTAATTTTTCAAAGCAGATGCACATGACACGTATACATTAATTAGGCATAGACTTTTCATGTACTCTAAAATCTTCCCAATTATATTCACCCCACTGTTAAACCCACTTCCTATATATACTGGTTAATTTTTTTAAAATTTTTTATTTTTTACTCAGAATGGATTTCAGTAAAGTGTAGTGATGGGTGAGTATCATTACTGCTTCAACCTTTGAAATTAGATCACTCAAACATTCTCTGATTCCTTATTTTTTCAACTTGGATGATTTATATAATTATTAATTTCAGGTCAATCACTCTCATGCAAACTACTGAGTGGGTCGCTTCTAAATTTTGTATCTTTTAATAAATAAACCAATGTAATGTCGGTAGTAGTTGATTAAAACTGCTCTGTTCATTTCGGGTATCTGGCAAATGAACACTGAAATTAGAATTTTTAAAATTTCATTTAAAATATATATATATACACCTCTCATTTTGAGTATCTTTCTCTTAAGTTGGTCTGCACAGGCCTCGCAATGCATGTTAACGTTGAGCTCCACAGTAGTTAGTCCACTAACCTGAAGTAATTTGCATCAATAAAAATTAGAGGAAGAACAAAACAACCAATTAAAATATTTCTAATTAGTTATGGTATTGGTAATCATAACGTTTTATATATAATTAAATAAAAATTATTAAATGGACCTGCGAAGTGACAACTTCCGGCACAGGTTCACCCTCGGCTGCTGGCAATGGAGATAAAACTTTGGCTCTTCTCTTTGTTTTTTTCATAATTTTTGCACAAACTGCTTGTGGCTCAACTATTCCCTTTATGGTCACTTGGTTTTGAGCCATGTCTATTGTAACACCTTCAACTCCTGTCAGCATATACAGTTACTCAAAATTAATGAGTACATTTGCATATACAATCTAATTAATTATTAATTAATAGACAAAATTAATTTATTAATAAAGAGACCTCTTATCCTCATAATTGACTTCTCAATCTTCTTGGCGCACCCCACACAATGCAAATCCACAAACAGCACAAAAGGAGACGGTGGCTTTGCCTCCTCTTTCTTCTCTTCCTCTGCTGCTTTCTCTTCTTTTTTCTCCTCAGCTACTGGCTCTGGCTGAGTATCTGCTTTGGCTTGTTCCTGCATCTCCAATAATATATAAAAAATTATTAAAAACTAATTCAGGGAAATATAATAAATCATGCAAGCAAATTAATTTCTAAATGTGTATGCGTATATATCTCACCTGCTTAGCTTCCTCACCCATCTGCCTAATTGATCAAAAATATTCAAAAGAAAGTTATGAAACTAAACTCTTAGGTAGTAGTTTATATATGCACATATATGTAAAGAATGATTGATTAGGTGTAATGGGAATGGACGGTGGGGTTAAAGCTAAACTCTATGCGATTCCAGAGCACATGCAGTGCCACTCAATGTTACAAAGAACCCTCTTTGTTTAATAATGTTTCTTTTCAATCTTCAAGGCTGAAGAGTGAAGAGGTAGCAAAAAGGGGAGAAACCAGTGAAGCAGAGTCTTCAGATTTATAGAGATTCTGTAATTAATAAGGTAAACTACAAAAATGATATTACTTTCCTTCGTTCATCCACCGACTCTTATGCGGATTTTTCATGAAAGTCTCGTTGGTGATGTGTCAACTTTTAAATTATTGCTTGCTCACAATCTCTATACAAAAAAATTCTAAAATTCCTTAAAGGTACAATAACAAGTAAATGATATTATGATATGTGTGTAATTATTTTGAACAATTAACACGTAATTAGTCATTATATAAAATTAAAGATATGTGTTATGTATGCATTAAGTGGTTTTATTAGCTCTGATATATTCTACAAGTTCCCCTCGATACCTAATTCAGAAATGCTAAAGGATTTTTTTATTGATCATCTATTGGGTGGGATAGAGCATACTTATGCCAATGCATTATGCATGTATCTCATCCATCATCTATATTTTTCTTAAATTACATTACAATTTACTAATATTATAATCAGTCTGGGAATTTTTTTAAATCAACTTTGTGATAGCACACTTTGCATCTACATGAAAATTATTTGTGTACTAAAGCCTGCAAATGCAATCAAAAGGACTTAAATCTTAACCTCAACAATAAAGTAAGATGGTGCCCCGCCATTCAACTAGAAAAATGATTTACTCAATCATTTATTCTTTGATTATGAGTAATATTACACTTGTTAATAACGCTACAGAACTTATTATGGTATCATAACCAACATCTTCAGACTACTTGTTATATATACCATGTCGTTTGTACGATAATCCGATGAAATTATATCATGTAAGTAGTTTACATGGTAGCCAGTTTCATGCTTTGATGAACTGAATATTCCTATTTATTTCCAAGTATCTTTGTTGCGGAGTTTAGAAATTAATTAATTCGCAACTCACCTAATAGAACTTTTCTGTATGTGCAAGATAATGTGACAATGCGATGTGCATTGCATTCAACGACGTACAAGATATCAGAAAAAGTGAAAGTTGATAGATATTCATGAATTTGAATGAAATATTAATCAGTAAATTAAACCGTCCACGCAAACATTTGGCCCTAAATATTACTTGGCAAAGTAAATGGAGATGGTTGGGATGGGCGAAATGTGGGGATACAAAAATGTAAGGACTTTTGCGTGGAAAGGTCATCTACAACTTAGAAAGTTGATATCACATCACATGGGATGCCGCCCTTGAAATCACAAAGCTAACTTCATGTTTCCTTGTTTTTGCTTTTCATTATCTGTCGTATTCTTGCATCAAAAAGGTTGCATGTGTAGATTTTACCAACACTAAGCTCTCTCTCTCTCTCTTTCAATCTATCTCACATTATGACATCCAAGCAATTGGTACATATAGCAAATGGGTGTAACTATATCGCAGCATTTGTAAATAACAACAACGTAACGTTCTTCATTTCTAGTAATAACCCCTTTTTTTTTTGTTACATACAATTTTGGTATTTGAGCATTGTGATTATGAAATATAAAACAGTTCTTACTAATAACCAAAAAAAAAAAAAAAAAACCAACAAGTTTGTGGTCACTGTTACTTGTTCTACTCGAGTGGGTTCCCCTAAACTTGCTGTTTCACCATCTCACCAAATTTCAACTTAAAGAAGAATGTTCCGGTAAATTTCTCCTTCAATTTCATTCATCAAATCAAAACATCCTTTCGAAGGAAATCGAATGCTTTATCTTTCCTGGTTTGGTTTGATCTTTGTGGTTTCCTTTTCACTAATGAAGAAAGAAGAGGGCCGGCTTACTTTACTTTGTGCAATAACACGTGGAAATGAGTCAGCATGGGACATCAACATTATCCCCTCATTTCAAATTACGTTTCAAAAACAATCAAAATTCACCAACCAATATATCTTCTATTTGATGCAAAGTTGAGTAGGTCGAACCAAGTCCTGCCAAAAAGAAAGCAAGTCCTAGAAATTTTTGTTGACTCTCGTTTCTTCAATAATTAAAATGGAGATTATGTGGATGAGAATTATTGGACTTTAAGGAATCGATTGAATAAATTATTTCTGTTATAACCATTTATAACCATCTTTTGGGATGGGCGGTGGGTAGAATCTAGATAGTTGCTTGGCTTATATTTAAATAAACTAAAAGCCATCACACTCAATCATTACTCAGTAAGCTTTAATTTTCCACCTACTTATTGCTATCGTTTATCATCAGGCTTGGCTAAGTTATACAGTTATCGTATGTTTACGAATTGTGGATGAGGGAATGAGAATGAATAAGAGAATTTCCAAAAGATTTTTTAAATAATACAGTTATCGTGTGTTTATGAATTAGGAATGAGGATGGGAATGAGGGAATGATAATGAATCAAAATAGTGGACTCCACCTAAAATTAGGAATGATTACTAGAGTTTCTATTCTTACAGGGGAGGTGGGAATGAGAATCTCATTCCCAAAATTAACTAATTTGTCCTCCTCGAAAATTAAAAATGTCTATATTATCCTCATTTATAATTAACATAATTAATTAATATATTAATATCATTAACAATAATTATTAATAATTATAATTTTTTATAAATAATCACACTAATTAATATACTATTATAGTAATTATTAATATAACTATTTTAATTAATTCATATGCTATTATTTATTAATTAATCTAATTATTACTATCAATAAATATACTAACATATTATTAACAATAATTATTAATAATTATAATTTTTGAATAAATAATCACAATAATTAATATATTATTATAATTAATTAATTAATTAGCTACTATAATAGTTATTAATACAATTATTATAATTAGTTCATATATTGTAATCACAATAATTAATATACTTTTACTATAATTAATTAATATACTATTTTAATAATTATTAATATAAATATTTTAATTACTTCATTTATCAATATTAATTAATGAATATATTAATTAGTTAATATACTACTATAATAATTAGTAGTATAATAATGATGAATTAATTATTATAATTAATTCATATGTTATTATTAATTAATTTTATTATAATAAAATATAAAATTATTATAATTAATTAATATATTACTACAATTAATTAGTTAAAAAATTTTACAATTAATTAATATATTAATACATTATTGAAAATAATTAATAACAACAATAATAATAATTTTTTATAAATAATCACTATAATTAAAATATAAAATAATAACTATGATAATAATATATAAAATAATAAAAAAATGATAATAATAATAATAAAAGAACAATGATAATAGTAATTTATTATTATTATTCCTATTCATTTCGATTCCAACTCATTCCGATTCCTATTTAGTAAACGCACCATTATTGTAACTTACATTCAAACTTGAGAATGACTAACAAAGGGTAGGGCTATGATGGGGTCACCCCCTTAAATATTGCTGTAGGTTACACAGCTTAGTAAAATCATTTAATGGTCTTTCTCTCTCTTTTTCAGGTTCAACTAAATATCATTGTAGGTTACACAGCTTAGTAAAATCATTTAACGGTCTTTCTCTCTCTTTTCAGGTTCAACTTTCGGCATAGCTCCAAACCCAAAGAAAATCCTTCTAAGGTTCACCTTATAGACTGCCAAGAAAATGTATTAGCTAGTTTATTTATGGCTTGACAAAAAATGAACTAAAACATTTAGGCACCATTTCCTGATGATCGAGCAAAAATTTCATCACACCAATTATAATAGCTAGATTTTTGCTAGGATCTGATTCAACCCATCAAGTGATTGTTCTTAACAGATTTAACTTAAATCCGATTAAAATAAATAAAATTTATATTTTAGGGGGAGATTATGCTAAGTTTGGGTTTAGGTATATTTTCTCGTGTTTGAGGCATGAGGTGTAGCTGAGACGATCTAGAAGGTTAGCTACAATGATTTAGGAGGTAAGCCGAGGTGATTTGGGAGGTAAGCTGTGATGCTCTGAGTTTGAAATATTCTGGTGAGCCTGTGGAGTTTGTAGTACTTAATTTAGGGAGTTGATATAGGGGGCTCAAAAGAGCTTTAAGAATAGCTCTATAGAACTTATCTAATTAACTCCATAACGCTTGTAGGACGACTCATATGAACACATATATGAAATACGATTTGGGCATAAAAGCCATCATAATAAGTATAAAATAAGCATACAAGATTTTACATAGTTCGACACTTTAGCCTATATCCAAGGGAGTAGCTCCTCTCCAATCCATTATATAAATGAAGTATTATACAATTTGTGCTATAGTATCAACAAAATCTCAACAAAGGTTGTTTATAGTGAATAATAGCATGAGGAGATCTGACTTTTACGGGGATTAAAGAGTTTTCGAAGAGAAGAATAAAGGAAATAACTTCTTTAGGGGATGAGATGGTCAAGATCTTCCGTGGAGATGTAAAATGGAGGGAGAAAAAGATGAAATAGCATTTCAAGAAATCAAATATGGAAAAAAGAGGGCTAGGGTTGAATGAAGCAAAAGGAGAGATAAAGCTAAAGATGGAGAAAGCCCCTTTAAATAAGATTTCGAGTAATGAAATGGTGGCTTCAAGGTTCCTTGAAGCTTGAGGCTTTTAACAATGGCATTTTTTCTCTTAAGAAGAGATGGCGAGGCTATTTTTTGAATAATGAAGAAGTTACCATTTTTAGAGAAAGCTTGAGCTAAAGGAGTGTTCTTAAGGGTATTTTGGTAATTTTGAACACTTGGCGCTCATTTAATTATTGGACTCCCTCAGGTGAGGCTATTTAAGTAATTTGCCTTATTGTCTCTTGATGGTTACATCCATGAGTTTGAGAGGTAAGGATACTCCAGCCATCTTTTTGCCTCCATAACTAGAAACGCAGTAGCCTTTAAGCTCTACAACCCTGTACAACTGACATGGCCTTTTCTCATTGTTCGGCTAGAGAATTTCCATCTTTATTGGCTTTTCATCTTTAGCCAAAAGAAGATGGCATGCATTATTCATGTGCTGAATCTATCCACCAGAATTTAGCTTCTGAAAATACCTTCTCATATTGTGTATTTTACTAAAACTACACTTTTCTTCAAAGAGCTTACCTCATTTCTCTTTGTGAGCTCTATTGATGCCCAGTCGAACAAATTGACTTCATTGGGTTGATTTTTTTACCACACGTCACTGAGTTATTGGCCCACATTAGCACCTAGATTTTCTTCAAACGTCAATTAGTCTCTTTAAACAAATACAATTTCTTTCTAAACAAGCCATCCTTTTAGATAAAGTGCCAATTTTATTAAAATAGAGTCATTTTTATCTTCCAAATACCATGACTACTCTTGATACCTAAATAAGCCAGAAAATTAATAAGAAGAAACCATTAAAGGACATGATAGAAAAGTTGAAAGGCTTATTACAAACCAAAAAAAAAAAAAAAATAGCCAGTCCAGTTCACCCTGGACTCCCTAAGTTTTGTAGATGAAGTCAAGTTCACATCTAATGAGGATTCTTCCCAATTCTTCTCAAGTCTCCAAAATACTGATAAGGTCTCTTGATAATTAGTTCACCCTAAATTAATTAATTCCTTAGATTTTAGGAATATCATCCCAATATTCTTGGTTACCTTTATCTAAGTGGATTTTGTGGTTTGAAAGTTAACATATTTGTAAGAAAGTTGTTTACTATTGACTCTAAAAGGTCCTTCACAGGTCTAATCTTATTTTATGATCTAAAAAACCTTATTCACCATCGTAAGAGTGGTGAATCATTGATTTGATTATTTAAATGATGTGAGCATGTTTATACGCCTTATTTGGAAGTCACATATTTATTTTAATGTTTGTCCACAATAGACCTTTATAGAGACCTCACAAGGCTGCTTATTTGGCCATCTTTATATTTTGTGATCTCTTTTTCATTTTAAATATTTTGAATTTAACATATTATAGAGGTTCAAGTATACATTTATCATTATTTTCTAAAAATAAGAAAATTACTAATAAAGTGAATTATGTTGGAATCCCTATAAAGCATAATATTAGAAATTTAATATTGCATCCCTGAATCCTTTGTATCTATGGAGTATCTTTAAATAATGGCATCCTCAACCTCTTAAACTTCTAGTTTTCCCTAAATCATTCAAATATCATTGAAGAAGAAGCTTGCTAATCGAGGTTTTGCCTCTTTTTTTTTTTGTGAAATGTAATTATTAAAATGTCTTTTATGCATGCTTCATATAATAGAAAAATCTCTGGACATACTTTGAAACTTTATTCATTGAAATCTAAAGTAACCAATACAAGATTACAAAGATCAAATATTAAAATCTGAGGGTTCCACGAACATCTCAAGATGAGTCGTTAAAGTACTAGTTTCTTTATAATTACTAGGCTTTCACAGGTGCAGCTCTAGGCATCTATAGTCCTAGCTTACATTTGTTGGTGTGTTTTAGTATCAGCTTCTTTTGCCAAGTAGGTAAACACAAGTTAAGACATGTAATAAAAGGAATACTAGGTGCAAAAACAATAAATGTCAAATATTCACCCATCAATGGCCAATGATAATTAGGTCAACATCATAATAGCTGAAATCCAAGCATATAATTTATTTTAGCTAGATTTTGGTTAACCTAATTAAGATAAATGAAATGATTTAAAAATGGGACGAGTGATGAGGGTGCTTTATTATATCTGACATGTTCTCTCGGGAGATGGAGAAGATTAGCTGGGTGACTTGAGTGTATGGTAAGAAAAGAAATATGATGAGGTGAAAATAAATATGAAGACCACCAAACGCAAGTTCAATGAGTCTTGTAAAACAGAGCCAAACTGAAATTAGAGGTAGAGTAGGTGGTAGAGGTCCCAGTCAGAGCGTTAATGATAGTTGTTCTATTCAGGGTAAGAACGACCACACAAGTTAATTTGATTACTACTCAATGCCCTTTATTCATGAGTACTGGAGCTTATTTATAGTAGAAGAAATACAGCAAAACAACTCAACTAAACAACTGAGATTGTAGGCTAAGATAACAACCTTGACTCAACAACTAGCTAAATATCCTAACTAGTCGGGTAACAGAATGAAATAAATCAATAACTTAGCGACGATCTCCAGACTTATCCTTTTGCTCCAGACTTATCCAAGACTTATCCTTTTGCTCCAGACTTATCCTTTAGCTACTTGCACGTTGCATGCATAATTCCATGCACCGTTTGGTATGCTTTTTGCATGTTGCATGAATAATTCCATTATGCTTCATGTGTAATATTTGTGCTTGGCTTTAATACTCTTGACGACCTTCGTATCGCATCAATACCCTCTCCACGAAATGGACCCTTGTCCTCAAGGGTCAAGTGAGGAAACTGCTGCTTGAGTACTGTAGTATCTGAAGGTCGATGGTT